>OX940968.1:23156913-25556913 GCA_954870475.1 Euphrasia confusa | reverse complement strand
TAAGGAAATTAGTTCATCATCTTTAACAAGTATCGAATAACAAGAACAACGATAAATGAAAACATAGATTTAACGATACACTAAAAAATAAACACAAAATTAAACAAGAGAATGAAACAAAGTAAAAGCTTAAAACAATCTTTAATAATCAAAGCATTCATTTAGGAAATCATTCTAACATTCTCAAATTTAAAAGCAATCACAAGTTTTGCAAAAGATGAACAAAACATAAAAAGAAATAAACTAGAATTCTAGAAATTGAAATAGCAACTACAATTACGGTGAATTGAAACGGCTCGTGACTTGAACTTGAATCTCGAAGTTGTCGGCTCCGAGTGGATCGTCTCCTTTTCCTCCTTCCAAATCCCAGGCGAAAGATATGTTTTTCTCCTCCCATTCTCGCCTAAATGCATCCTCAAGTTCGCATGTAACCGCCCTGAAACTGCTTCAGAACGGCGACCGCCGTTTGGTTTCTGCGCCCGTCAAGCAGATTCGGCGACCGCCGTTTCGTCCAATTTTCTGGCTAAAAATTCTGGCATATTTCATCTCCTTCGGCGGTCGTCACTTGCTCTCCGGCGACCGCCATTTTGATCCTGCGACCGCCGTTTTTGGCCTGATTCGCCTCCTTCTCGATTCTTTGATCTTTTATTCGATTCTTCGACTTTCTCCAACTTTTGACCTACAAAATGAACTCAAGCCACTCCAACATACCTCGTGAGATCCGACACACACAAAACATAAAATACAACTCAAACGACATAAACACGACGACACACAACTCAAAAACGACATAAAAACATAAACGAAAAACACACACACACGACCTAAATCACCCCCCACGCTCAAATCCTTGCTAGTCCCGAGCAAGGTAAAATCAACAAACATGTGTTTGCACAAATCACGTACTTTGAACTCACTATCAAACCACAATCCATCCACTTGTCAAGAATGAGTAAAATAAGAAATATGAACACATGTCACTCAAACTCGCCAAACTCACCAATTGTATCTCTCGGAAAACTTGAAATGGTTCACTCATCAAACACATCGAGAATATGTACATCAATATCATCATCACAAGAAAATCCGCATACTTTGACAAAGAAGAACAAGAATCGGAATAAGATTGCAATCAAGGTAGGCTCGGGTAATAGGTGGGAATCGAAAGAAAAATAATAAATCAAGTAAATCGCTCTCGCCAACCTCCTACACCAAATGTACTCATCATCCCATCCCCCTTTTTAACAACCAAATACAACAACGATAACATGTCTCGATAGGCAATTATTATGCATATTCTCCCCGCTTTTTAATTATTCTTATTCTTATATATTTTTTTCTTCATTTTCTTTCTTTTCTCATTTTTTTTTTCTTTTTGCTTTTTGCTTTTTTTTTTATTTTATTTTCATCCCTCCTCAATTGTTTTCACAACCGAAGAGTATTCGTTTTTTTTTTTAGGGAGTAAGCTTTTTCTCTAATAGCATGCCTTCTTCATCGTAGAAAACCGGAAACGGCGCTCCGTAACGAGCGGATATGTCTCGTGGTCCGGTTGAAGCGGAAGTAGTAGCGGCACCTCGTCCCTTTCTCTTCGGTGGTGTAGCATCCTTACTTCCCACCCTTTTATTAGTTCGGCCCATGGAATTGATGAGAAAAAATGAGAATTGTGGTTCGGAACTTTCGTCGAACACCTTGTGTGCACCCTTAAGAACTTCGAATTTCTTGAAATTGAACCGATGAAAATCCCCAAAACCTGCAAATCAATTGACTCAAGATATAGGTAAGTGTTTTGGTGGAAGAAATTTGAATAAAAATGATGAAGTATTGAGGAAGAAAATCGCAAGAGAGAAGTGAAGAAAATTGGAGTTTTTGTGTTATGTAAAACTGCCCTAGCCCGTCTCTTTTAATTCCCAGAATTTCAAAAACGGCGACCGCCGTTTCCTTTTGGCGGTCGCAGAAAATTTCGGCGGTCGCCGAATGATGTGTGACGACCGTCATTTCAGTACAAAATGGGCAGGAAAATTTTCCAATTTTTGAACTCTTTCGGCGACCGTCAATTTGCTTTTGGCGAGCGCCGTTTTTCCTTGACGACCGCCGTTTAGGTTTCGGCGGGCGCCGAACTCCCAGAATCCTCGATTTTCAAGTTTCGACCATTTTTCTTCAATCACAACGTCTACCGAGCCCGTTCAAGTCCAGTAGCCATTATTCTTGCTCAGTTTAATGTCCAGAGCTGGACTTATTCCATTTTTCCAAGTTCAAGTATGAACTTCCTCGAGTCGAAAAGTCTCGACTTCCTCATTTTTCGACTCCACTTCATAATATCGCTTAACCAAATGTCCGTTGACTTTGAACTCGTGCTCATCACCTTCCTTCCTCAATGTAACTGACCCATTCTCGTGTATAGTCACCACCTCATACGGACCAACCCATCTCGACTTAAGCTTTCCCGGAAATAACCTAAGTCGAGCATTGAATAAAAGAGCTTTCATACCCGGTTGTAAGTCCTTCTCAATCAATTTCCGATCATGTGCTTTCTTCATCTTGGCTTTCGAGATTATGGCATTCTCATAGGCTTCATTTCTCAATTCCTCAAGCTCCTCAATTTGCAAAGCTCGTTCCTTTCCGGCCTTTGTCATTTCCAAGTTTACCTTCTTAATAGCCCAAAAAGCTTTGTGTTCAATCTCAACGGGTAAATGACAAGACTTCCCATACACAATTTGGAACGGAGTTGCATTAAGGATCGTCTTGAAAGCCGTCCGGTAAGCCCAAAGTGCATCTCGAAGTTTTTCCGGCCAATCTTTCCTTGATGGCTTCACGGTTTTAGCAATGATCGTCTTAATTTGGTTGTTGCTCGTCTCTGCTTGACCGGAAGTTTGAGGATGGTACGGAGTAGCAACTCGGTGATCAATCCCATTCAATCTCATCAACCTCTTGAAAAGTTTGTTGCAAAAGTGTGACCCTCCATCACTTATGATAGCCTTTGGAAATCCAAAGCGAGAAATGATATTCTCCTGTACAAACTTCAACACAACATCAGCACCACATGTTCGAGTGGGGATTGCCTCAACCCACTTCGACACATAATCAACGGCTAATAAAATGTACTCGTACTTGTTAGCATTGATAAAAGGTCCCATGAAATCGATACCCCACACATCAAAAATTTCACACACAAGATTAACTTGCATGGGCATTTCGTTCCTTTTACCAATGTTACCAATACGTTGACATCGATCACATGAAATAATAAAATAATGAACATCTTTAAACAAAGTAGGCCAGAAAAAACCCGATTGTAGAATCTTAGCTCCGGTCTTCCTACTTGCAAAATGCCCACCCGATGCATCTTCATGACATTTAGAAATGATAGCTCGTTGCTCTCCTTCCGGTACACATCTTCTCAACAAGTTATCCTTCCCAAGCTTGAACAACAAAGGATCGTCCCAATAGTAATACCTACACACCTGCAACAAACGTTTGCGTTCTTGGGAAGTAATTCCCTCACGCATCTCACCACTTGCCAAATAGTTAGCGATGTCGGCATACCATGGAACTTTTTCATCAATAGCATTCACAAGCATGGATTGTTCATATGGAAAAGTTTCAGAGATAGGAACATTAGCAATCACATTATTATCACACGATTCAAGTCTAGACAAGTGATCGGCTACCGCATTTTCACAACCCTTCCTATCTCTAATTTCCACATCAAATTCTTGCAACAAAAGAATCCATCGAATTATTCTCGGTTTAGCTTGTGCTTTAGTCATTAAGTACCTAAGAGACGCATGATCACTATAAACAATCACCTTAGTACCAAGCAAATACGACCTAAATTTGTCTAGCGAGAATACAACCGCTAACATCTCTTTTTCCGTAGTCGTGTAATTTACTTGAGCATCATTCAAAGTCATACTTGCATAATAAATCACATGCAACATCTTATCAATTCTTTGACCCAATACCGCACCCACAGCAAAATTCGAAGCATCACACATTATTTCAAATTCAAGATTCCAATTAGGTGATACAAGAATAGGTGCACTCACAAGCTTTTCTTTCAAAGTATTAAAGACATTCAAACATGAATCATCAAAGACAAAATCAACATCTTGACCAAGTAAATGACACAAAGGTTGTGCAATTTTTGAAAAGTCCTTAATGAAACGTCTATAAAAACCCGCATGCCCAAGAAAACTTCTCACACCTTTTACATTAACCGGGGGTGGCAAATTTTTAATCACTTCAATTTTCGAGGGGTCAACTTCTATCCCCCTTCTAGAAACCACATGCCCAAGTACCACCCCTTGTGTAACCATAAAATTAGATTTTTCCCAACTCAAAGTAAGGTTACACTCAATGCATCTTTTCAAAACCGTGTCAATCTTTTTCAAAGCATCATCAAATGACGAACCAAATATGGAAAAATCATCCATGAAAACCTCAACAAAGTCTCCTACCATCTCGGAAAATATGGAAAGCATGCAACGTTGAAACGTACCTGGGGCATTTCAAAGCCCAAATGGCATCCTCTTCCATGCAAAGGTTCCGAAAGGACTCGTGAATGTGGTCTTCGATTGATCCTCCGGTGCTATGAATATTTGGTAATAACCTGAAAGTCCATCAAGATAATGATATAAGAAATTACCAGCAAGTTTATCAAGCATTTGATCAATAAAAGGTAAAGGAAAATGATCCTTTTTCGTAGCGGCATTCAACTCCCGATAATCCATGCACATTCTCCACCCGGTCCTCTCCCGAGTAGCTATAAGTTGTCCCGCCTCATTCTCCTCAACCGTGATCCCTCCTTTCTTCGGAACCATGTGAATAGGTGATACCCACTCACTATCCGCTGCTGGTACTATCAAACCACCTCCATGTAGCTTGATAATCTCCTTCTTCACGACATCACTAAGAAGTGGATTAAGTCGTCTTTGGGGCTGCCTCTTTGGAGTAGCATTCTCAATCAAGTTAATACGATGCATGCACATAGAAGGGCTGATTCCCTTCAAATCCTCAATACTCCATCCAATAGCCGCCTTATTCTCTTGAAGTACCTCGACTAATCTCACCTCTTCCTCTACGGTCAACTTTGATGAAATAATGACCGGTTTGTTTTCACCTTCTTCCAAAAACACGTACTTGAGGTTAGGAGGCAAGTCTTTCCAACACCAACTTCACACTTTTTGTTGGCAACTAAAACTAAACAAACACTTAAACAATCTATCCGTTTCCCCGGCAACGGCGCCAATTTTGATTAGACGTTTTTGTGCACGTCTCTCGTCAAAATCCGAGGTCAATTGTAGTTGACTCGGTATCAATCCAAGGAAACGTAAGAGTAGTATTTAAGTGTATGAGAAATTCTAGAATCGGAAATCATTATACTAAATCCTAAGATCATTTTGGTACTCTCGATTATAATGGAAAGTTTGAAATAAACAATAAGGAAAAGACTCGGATGAATATACTTCAAATTCGACTTCAAATTATTTCTACCTTTTTCAATCTAAATAAACGACAATCGAAAGTCAAGTTCCCGGTCGGGTTGCTCAACTCGTTTTTCAACGTTTAGTTCACTTGATTATTCGCTCTCGGTCAAGTTACGAATTCAAGAGTATGTCGTTTATACTAGATCTTCCGGTAAAACAATTATCCGTCTAATTCTTCATATAAACTTCCGAGTAAGGAAATTAGTTCATCATCTTTAACAAGTATCGAATAACAAGAACAACGATAAATGAAAACATAGATTTAACGATACACTAAAAAATAAACACAAAATTAAACAAGAGAATGAAACAAAGTAAAAGCTTAAAACAATCTTTAATAATCAAAGCATTCATTTAGGAAATCATTCTAACATTCTCAAATTTAAAAGCAATCACAAGTTTTGCAAAAGATGAACAAAACATAAAAAGAAATAAACTAGAATTCTAGAAATTGAAATAGCAACTACAATTACGGTGAATTGAAACGGCTCGTGACTTGAACTTGAATCTCGAAGTTGTCGGCTCCGAGTGGATCGTCTCCTTTTCCTCCTTCCAAATCCCAGGCGAAAGATATGTTTTTCTCCTCCCATTCTCGCCTAAATGCATCCTCAAGTTCGCATGTAACCGCCCTGAAACTGCTTCAGAACGGCGACCGCCGTTTGGTTTCTGCGCCCGTCAAGCAGATTCGGCGACCGCCGTTTCGTCCAATTTTCTGGCTAAAAATTCTGGCATATTTCATCTCCTTCGGCGGTCGTCACTTGCTCTCCGGCGACCGCCATTTTGATCCTGCGACCGCCGTTTTTGGCCTGATTCGCCTCCTTCTCGATTCTTTGATCTTTTATTCGATTCTTCGACTTTCTCCAACTTTTGACCTACAAAATGAACTCAAACCACTCCAACATACCTCGCGAGATCCGACACACACAAAACATAAAATACAACTCAAACGACATAAACACGACGACACACAACTCAAAAACGACATAAAAACATAAACGAAAAACACACACACACGACCTAAATCAGTGCGCGTGAATTTCAATTGTCAAAAAGAGAGTAAAGTGCCTTTGTTTTTTAATATTCTTATTTAATTAATGAATTGTACTATTGTGTCATAAGGGTATAAATGTCCATTGCCTATAAAACTTATATTCTTATGGACGAGGCTTTAGAACTTATATACTCTTATGCCTTGGCCTTAAAATGCCTCCGCCCCTAAAATATATTTCATATGCTCTTTAAATATTTACATTTTTTACGTCATTTAAATGTTTGCACACCTTAAAATAAATGTTTTTATTAACAATTATATATTCTCTCAATACACGTATGCACACCTTAAAATAAATGTTTTGATTAACAATTATATATTCTCTCAATACACGTTAATTTATTTATATTTTTACAAATATTTTCAAGTATCCATTTATTTATTTATATATTTATACCCTTTATACCTCTATTTTATACTTAGACAACACAAAAAAAAAAAAAAATCTCTTTTGTAAAGATGTGTTTATTCTAATCAAACTCTTCAAATACATCATATGAGGAGTGAGATTCTCTCCTCGTACAAAATTGCCTAATATTTCCTAATAACCAAATTATAGCCTTTAATTAAATATAAAAGGTCAAGATCTTATCTAATTTCACATATTTATAATCAAATTCATTAATTATACTAAAAAAATAATTTGCACATGATTTTTATTTTTAATTAATAAATATCGTGTTTGAACTTATAAAAAACTGATTTTTATTAAAAATAACATTATTAAATATCTTATTTAAACTTATGAAAAATAATTTTAATTGTTGATTAAAAAATAACAGTAGTAAATATATGTTTGAACTTATGAAAAATTTTGATAAAAAATATTTAACTAATAATTTTTAAATTTTGATTTTTTTACAATATGTAATGTTACAATTTATTTTTATATCAAATTAATATTTTTATACTTTAACACGTTAACATTAATCAATTTTTTTTATATTTTCAACAATATTTATTACTGTTTTTTTATTAAAAATTAAAATTATATATATTTATTTATTTTTGTCACGTACAGTAGAGATCATTTTTCAATAACATTAATCGAGTATTAAAATTTAAAACCATATATTTATTTATTTATTTGTGTGTATGTATCATTTTTTAATAACATTAATGGAGTGAGTTATATTAAGGGGCTGCAATTAAATCTTGACCCTAAATATTTAATTAAAGGCCAGGATTATTAGCTCATTAGGAAATATTAAACAATTTTTGGTGAGGAGAGGATCACAATCTCATCATAGAGTAAGTAGAGTTAAGTTTTAAAAATTAAATGAAAAATTAAGGGTACAAGGCTTTTTTTTTTACCAAAAAAGTAATGATAATTTATATTTTTAGTTTAGAAATGTGACGTAAGAATGAGAGAGAAGTATCAAAATAAAAAGTATAGTCAATAAATATGTTTTTTAAATATTTTTTTAAGTGGTTGCATTTTTTACTTTCTGTACTTCAACTTATTATTTTGTACTTTTACATGTCCCATTTGAGTATACAGTATATACATATGAAGCAAAAAAGATTATGGAAAAAAAAAATTAAGGACGAAATTATAAAATTGAATAAATATATAATTATCTACGCCTTCAATAACATAGCACGTTTAATTAATTAGTTGCAAGTAACAAATATTACATCAAACACACAAATATTATCCTCCGAGATTACCCCTAATCCTCACGACATCTTGCTCGGTTATCTTAAAACCCTTCTTCAGAACCTCGTCAGGTATACTAGGGTTCGAAGTGAACACAGCCGTCGACGATATCTGAGCTTCCGGATTCTGGCTGCTCAGCCCCGACACAGCCAAAGCCGACTTCACCAAGTCCGTATTATACAAGAAGTGGACCAAACCCTTTGGGAAAAGGAACGAGTCACCGAGTCGCCTCAGTTGTTGCGTGTGGAGCCGATTGCTCGTGTCGACAAAACTGACCAACAGAGACCCCTCGAGCAAGATGGTCACTTCCGACGCCCTCAGGTGGGAGTGGGGCGGGACTAGGCCGTTGACCGAGATGTCGACTCTAGCCATGGTCAACCCTAGGGTGTTGACTCCCGGAAAGTTGTTGACGTTGGTGAGGGTGACGTTGAACCCGAATTTGTTCATGTTGCCCGGTTTGGATAATGCTGATGTGGCGAAATGAGAAACTCTCGTGCAGGGGCGGAGCCAGAAAAACCGAATAAGGGGGGCTAAAATTTTTATATAGAATATGTATATATACACACATAATTTAGGGGGCTAAGCATAAGAAAATTACATTTTTTCAAAAATAAAAATAAAAAATTACAAAGGAATTTTTTTTAGGGGGAGCTTATGCCCCCCTACCTTCTAAGTGGATCCGCCACTGCTCTCGTGTTGTCCGAATTGATGCATGGGAAGCCGTTTAAGAAGATTCCTCGCGGGTTTGTTGTGTCCGCGACGCAGTGGTCGTTGTGGGGTTCGGGGTCGGATTCGATGAGTCGTGGAGATGAGAATAATTAAATGCATGAATAAAAGCAGTAATGGAAAGTAGGGTTTGTGTTATCCAAAAGGAGGCATTCTCATTAATGAAGAAGACGACATGGGTGGCTTACACGTGGCGCTATTTATAGTTGAATGCCAAACCTTTGTAAAACCCTAGCTACGCATTTCCAAAATAAAGAAAAAGAAAAATACAATAATAAAGGGTTCAGCTAACATCACGTGAGATACACACTAAATTAAGGGCAATTAGGACATTTCCAGAGTGGATATAATACGGTGCGTTTTGTATTTGATTTGGGGATGAAATCCCTAAATTGAATTTAGGGAATTAGGGCATGTAGAAACCCTAATTCGACTTTGGTTTAATACCCCCACAAGCCGAGCTCCGGTAAAGAAGAGATATTCAGCTTATTCTTCAAGCGGAGGAAGGGTTGAAGAGAGCGATTTAGTAAAAATATCTGCGGCTTGATCGATAGCGGGAATGTGTTGAATGTGGATTTGATTTGATTGAACCTTCTCTCGAATAAAATGAAGGCCAATCTCAATGTGTTTGGTGCGAGCTTGAACCACTGCGTGATGAGACATACGAATGGCACTAGAGTTATCAACCCACAGAAATGGTGGAGTTGATGTTGAAGCTTTAAGTTCCTGTAAGAGAGATCGTATCCAAGAAACTTCAACAATGGCTAGAGCAATACCACGATATTCAGACTCTGCACTAGACCTAGAGACAATGTGCTGCTTTTTAGAACTCCAACTGATGAGATTAGGGCCATGAAAATGCAAAAACCATAGGTTGAGCGTCTATCATCATGGTCTGACACCCAAGCCGCATCAGAAAAAGCACTCAGTCGAGGAGAATGAGATTTTGAGATAAGCAAGCCTTGATGGGAAGTGCCAGAGATGTATCATAATAATCTCTTGACTGCCCTGAAGTGGATATCTGTGGGAGCTTGCATGAATTGACTTAAACGGTTCACAGCAAATTGGATATCAAGTCTAGTGAAAGTGAGGTATTGCAGCCCACCAATGAGCTGTCTATATGTAGTAGGATTAGGCATGAGGGTTCCTGCTGTTTTGGTGAGTGTACTGGAGCTCACCATAGGAGTTGGGGTGGACTTGGCATTGGATAAACCAGCTTTTGCCAAGAGCTCATGGGAATATTTGGATTGAGTAAGAAGAATTCCAGAAGAGGTATAGGAAACCTCAATGCCTAAAAAGAAGTGAAGTGGGCCAAGATCCTTCAAGGAGAAGGTGTGAGAGAGTTGAGAAATAACCTGATTGACTGCTGCTGTGGAACTACCAGTAAGAATAATATCATCAACATACACTAGTAGGAACACAGTAGCAGTGGAGGTGGTTTTTATATAAAGACTTGAATCAGCCTTTGAACCAACAAAACCCAACTTGCAAAGAGCAGTATTGAGGGTGTCAAACCAGGCTTTTGATGCCTGTTTAAGGCCATAGATAGCCTTGTTTAGTTTGCAGACATAATCAAGCTTAGAGGGGTGTGCAAAACCAGGGGTTTGAGACATGTAAATAGGTGTATTGGGATCCAAATGCCCATGGAGAAAAGCATTATCAATGTCAATTTGTCTAAGGGACCAGCCTCTGGAAAGGGCAATTGAAATGATGAGTCTGATAGTGGTTGGCTTGATGACTGGACTGAAAACCTCATGATAATCAATCCCAGCAAGTTTATTGAAACCCTTGGCAACCAATCTTTGCTTTGTGTTTTAAGATAGTGCCATCTGAATTCTTTTTCAGTTTGAATACCCATTTTGAGCCTATGAGATGTTGATGGGGTGAAGGGGGTACCAAATCCAAAGTACCATTGTTAAGGAGAGCTTTATACTCTTTTTAAACAGAAGTATGCCATGGAGGGCTGAGCAGAGCTTGAGTGTGGGTTTTTGGTTCAGAAAATTTAAGGTCAGGTTGGGATGATTTATTGGGGGAAGAAAGCAAAGCAGATAGATATGTTTTTGGTTTGAAAACACCAACTTTTCCTCTAGTAATCATGGGATGTTGGTTGATGGGGAGTTGTATATTTGGATCTGTAACAGGAATATGAGAATTTGGATCTGCAACAGGAGATATAGGATGTGGACCATCATCTGGAATAGGTGGATTTCCTGGTGATGATGGGGGTGAGGGATCAGGTAAAGTAATTGGAGTAGAATGTTGCACAGGGGATATGGTATTAGTGTTGTCAACATGTGTGTGTATAGGAGGTAAGATATGAGAAAGAGGAAAATTAAAAGGTTGAGACACTTCTGAATCTGGTGTTTTTGTTAGGTTTAGCTGGAAAAACTCTCTCATTGAACACCACATGTCTGTTAAATATGACCTTACCATCTAGTAATAAAAGCTTGTAGCCTTTATATTGGATGCTGTAACCAAGAAAGGTACAAGGTTGTGATTTGGGATCAAGTTTGTCTGAATTGTATGGCTTCAGAAGGGGTAGGGCCTGACAACCAAAGACCTAAAGTAGGAATAATCTGGTGGCTTCCCAAATGAAAGTTGGTAAGGTGTGGTAAAATTAATGGTACTCTGTGGTATTCTATTTGTTGGAAAATCTCAATGTCAAAGTTGGTTTTTTCCAACGTTTGACTGAGTTGACTGGCTATATAATTAATTCGGATTGGAATTAATTGGTACGATAATTTTCTACGTCGTTCGTAGATAATTATAGAATTTTATTTCGTCAATATCCGATTTTCGGTGAGTGAGAAATAAATTGTTAAAGATAGCCGATTAAAAAGGCATTTAATTGAATATGTAATAAAGTATAAGACTTTATTATATTGAAATGTGTAATAATTATTACATCCCACATTGAAAGATGTAATAAAATGATTACACTTAATAAGTGGTTGGAGGATTAATGTGTTCAACAAGTGAGTAAGACCATGGACCGTTAAGGTACATGACAATCGCCACACGCGCGTCCGTCCGTCCGTCCGTCCGGCTCGGCTCGGCTCGTGCTCGTGCTCGGCTCGTGCTCGTGCTCGGCTCGGCTCGGCTCGGCTCGGCCCGTCCCGTCCCGTCCCGACCCGCCTCGCCTCGCCTCGTCCTTGGACTTGGACTTGGACTTGGCAAGCCTGATTGAAATAATATTTAATAATTATATTATTATTATTATTATTTCTGAAAATCCTCAACGGTCAGAATACTACTGGTCATGTCCATTACTGCTGGGCAGTTACATGGATGATTGTGGAGGTGGTAATGGGCTGCATTACTCACCAGATTCAATGCCTTGACTTGACCCTTCACATGCATGGAGCTCAAGAAATTCCCAGCATATCATAGTGTTCATATTCCCTGCTCTTTCCCGTTCGAAAGGTGGTTCTGATCTGCTTGCTTCAGAGAAGAACAAGAAGAAAGTCGTTGTATCTTTGGGGGCATTACGTCTGCAAACCGTAGCATACACGGGACGTATTTGTCTTGCGGATAGCGAAAGCGCCTCGACTACCCGCAATCCATTTCCGACGTTCGATCGAAGTTGAAGACCTGTTCTTATTTCATTCTTCTTCATTTCTTTATTTTATTTTAGTTTCTGGAAAAGTGTAAAGTTTCAGTAGTACTGATTCTAATCCAGAAACAAGCACTCTAATAGCTACGATAACCAACACTATTTAATAAGTGCACTGCTGTGGCAAATGCATCTTCCTAGAAAACTTTCTCCAATCCTGAATGAGATAATAAGCTTAAACCTGATTCCACAATGTGTCTATGCTTTCTCTCTATAGCCCCATTCTGCTCAGGTGTATAAGGACATGATATTTGATTTTGAATTCCAGAAGCGGCAAAGATAGAAGACAATGACTTGAACTCAGAACCTCCATCACTCTGCAAAATCTTTATTTTCCTGTCAAACTGATTCTCAACAAGTGATTTAAAATGAACAAAAGCCTCTTTAGTTTCAGATTTTGCTTTCAGAAAATATATCCAAACATATTTGGTACAATCATCAAGGAAAGAGACATAGTAGTTACTGCCATTAAAAGATGTGATAGGTGCAGGATTCCAAAGTTCAGTGTGAATCAAGTGCAAGGGTGTAGAGGAGTGAGATTTACTGATAGGGAAAGGGAGTTTATGCTTGTTGACAATTTAAACAAAATTCAAATGCATCTTTATTATCATAGGAGATTTTACATAATCTGAGTGCTCTTTTGGTATTATCCAAAGATGGATGGCCTAATCTCATATGCCAAAGCTTAAGGCTTATAGATGACTTAACAGAACAAGCTAAACAACTACAAAAACTGGTAAAAGCAGCAGTGCATGCACTTGAAGTGGTGATCTTGGATTTGGATGGTGATGGTGGGTGACTGGTCTGTTTGAGCTGGAAGGTGTAAAGACCATTGTTAAGAACCCCCTGCAGCAGGACCTCCCCTGAGATTGGCTCCTTAACAACACAAAAAGTGGGGTGAAATTCAAAATAAACATTGTTATCTTTGGCAAATTGACTGACACTCAAAAGATTTTTGGTTATAGAAGGTACAAGCAGTAGGTTTTTCAGATGAAAAGTATGTGATGGTTGATTAGAATTTGTCTTAATGGAAGTTACTATGCTCGTACCTGTTTGAGTGATGTCCAAACCAGTCCTATGCCATTTCCAACTGTAAGCTTGTCAGCACCATTATACTCAGAACCAAGCTGCAGATTTGACATATCATCGGTGATATGATGGGTAGCCCCAGAATCTAGGTACCAAGAAGCCTCTGAGTTGGTATCAGCTGAGCTATAGTGAGCTGAAGTTTGTTATGAGGAGCCATTTGAACTCTGACCACCTTGGCTTTTGTTTTCTCCTCCTTGATTCCTTACAAAATTTGCATCAAACCTGTGATAACACTTCTCAGCTGTGTGATTATAATAACCACATATCTGGAAATAAACCTTTGCCCCACTTTTACCACCATTGTATCCCATATAATCAGGTATTTTAGATTTATACTATGTACTTTATAAATAACTAAATAAAAATACATTCAAAATAAAAAAAAAAATCATATAAAGTATACCTCCATGTCCATTAGCACGAAATCCACGCTGGATTCGACTTTGTTAAAACATTCATTGATAAATTTCCGCGTGCATCGAACGACTATGCTCCAGTCCCTTGTTGAAGAATTCAGTTGAAAAATACTTGCACGAACAACCATTTTCGCTAGAGAAAATAAAAAGGAGAAGATGAAAAAGCAATAGGTTTTGAAAAAGAAAGGTCTGATGTTGCGATAGAATGGAAGTTTCCTTTTTGTAGTTTTCCATATAACGTGTTGATTGCACTGCTATTTTACGCAATGCAAGTGGGATATTGTTCTACACAATGATTAATTATAATGCAACCGTGAGAACCGTGGGTTGTACAATAGTAATTTAAAAAATTGTAAAAAAAATAATTTCTCATAGCAATATTATTATGTTAAATTTCTTTTAGAAATCAACTCTATAATTAATGAAAGTCGGAAACTATTTAATGAAATTAATGGTTATTATACAATTTTACTAAAATTTAGCAAATCTAACTTCTGATAAATCCGTGAAACATAAAAGTAACAATATCTACTAAGCATGTTGCCCAAGTTAGGTGGAAACTATTTAAAGAAATTATTGGTTATTATACAATTTTACTAAAATTCAGCAAATCTAATTTATGATAAATCCATTAAATTAAACATAAAAGTACCAATATCCACTAAGCATGTTGCCCAAGTTAGGTGGTGAACGATGTAGTACATTAGTAAAATTTAAATGGATTATCATTTCAGTATATAAATCAATTACATTTATTAGTAGAATAATTCATAGTGCACAATCTTTATAATATGAGTGGAAAAACAAAGACAACGATAAATTCAACAAATTAAAATTATGTAAACAATAATTATAAAAAAACTTAGTTCAAATTTAAAATTGTTAAAAAAAATGACTACATTTAAATGATTAATCAATATAAAATATAAAAGTAGATATGTATGTCATAAGCCAAAACTCTTGAGAACTTTCCAATGCATGGATAACCGCAAAAAATGCACATGTATTCAAGTTGAATCGATTTCGAGTAGATCACGAGCGCAACTCCAATTTTCTTGAAACTTATTATACATCCAAATATTGATTTGATTTAGAATAAACCAAAATTAAGATAAGAAAAGCGTATATAATGTTAAGAGTAAGAATTATCAGTAAGCAAATATGTGTAGAGTTAAGTTTTAAAAATTAAATGAAAAATTAAGGGTACAAGGCTTTTTTTTTACCAAAAAAGTAATGATAATTTATATTTTTAGTTTAGAAATGTGACGTAAGAATGAGAGAGAAGTATCAAAATAAAAAGTATAGTCAATAAATATGTTTTTTAAATATTTTTTTAAGTGGTTGCATTTTTTACTTTCTGTACTTCAACTTATTATTTTGTACTTTTACATGTCCCATTTGAGTATACAGTATATACATATGAAGCAAAAAAGATTATGGAAAAAAAAAATTAAGGACGAAATTATAAAATTGAATAAATATATAATTATCTACGCCTTCAATAACATAGCACGTTTAATTAATTAGTTGCAAGTAACAAATATTACATCAAACACACAAATATTATCCTCCGAGATTACCCCTAATCCTCACGACATCTTGCTCGGTTATCTTAAAACCCTTCTTCAGAACCTCGTCAGGTATACTAGGGTTCGAAGTGAACACAGCCGTCGACGATATCTGAGCTCCCGGATTCTGGCTGCTCAGCCCCGACACAGCCAAAGCCGACTTCACCAAGTCCGTATTATACAAGAAGTGGACCAAACCCTTTGGGAAAAGGAACGAGTCACCGAGTCGCCTCAGTTGTTGCGTGTGGAGCCGATTGCTCGTGTCGACAAAACTGACCAACAGAGACCCCTCGAGCAAGATGGTCACTTCCGACGCCCTCAGGTGGGAGTGGGGCGGGACTAGGCCGTTGACCGAGATGTCGACTCTAGCCATGGTCAACCCTAGGGTGTTGACTCCCGGAAAGTTGTTGACGTTGGTGAGGGTGACGTTGAACCCGAATTTGTTCATGTTGCCCGGTTTGGATAATGCTGATGTGGCGAAATGAGAAACTCTCGTGCAGGGGCGGAGCCAGAAAAACCGAATAAGGGGGGCTAAAATTTTTATATAGAATATGTATATATACACACATAATTTAGGGGGCTAAGCATAAGAAAATTACATTTTTTCAAAAATAAAAATAAAAAATTACAAAGGAATTTTTTTTAGGGGGAGCTTATGCCCCCCTACCTTCTAAGTGGATCCGCCACTGCTCTCGTGTTGTCCGAATTGATGCATGGGAAGCCGTTTAAGAAGATTCCTCGCGGGTTTGTTGTGTCCGCGACGCAGTGGTCGTTGTGGGGTTCGGGGTCGGATTCGATGAGTCGTGGAGATGAGAATAATTAAATGCATGAATAAAAGCAGTAATGGAAAGTAGGGTTTGTGTTATCCAAAAGGAGGCATTCTCATTAATGAAGAAGACGACATGGGTGGCTTACACGTGGCGCTATTTATAGTTGAATGCCAAACCTTTGTAAAACCCTAGCTACGCATTTCCAAAATAAAGAAAAAGAAAAATACAATAATAAAGGGTTCAGCTAACATCACGTGAGATACACACTAAATTAAGGGCAATTAGGACATTTCCAGAGTGGATATAATACGGTGCGTTTTGTATTTGATTTGGGGATGAAATCCCTAAATTGAATTTAGGGAATTAGGGCATGTAGAAACCCTAATTCGACTTTGGTTTAATACCCCCACAAGCCGAGCTCCGGTAAAGAAGAGATATTCAGCTTATTCTTCAAGCGGAGGAAGGGTTGAAGAGAGCGATTTAGTAAAAATATCTGCGGCTTGATCGATAGCGGGAATGTGTTGAATGTGGATTTGATTTGATTGAACCTTCTCTCGAATAAAATGAAGGCCAATCTCAATGTGTTTGGTGCGAGCTTGAACCACTGCGTGATGAGACATACGAATGGCACTAGAGTTATCAACCCACAGAAATGGTGGAGTTGATGTTGAAGCTTTAAGTTCCTGTAAGAGAGATCGTATCCAAGAAACTTCAACAATGGCTAGAGCAATACCACGATATTCAGACTCTGCACTAGACCTAGAGACAATGTGCTGCTTTTTAGAACTCCAACTGATGAGATTAGGGCCATGAAAATGCAAAAACCATAGGTTGAGCGTCTATCATCATGGTCTGACACCCAAGCCGCATCAGAAAAAGCACTCAGTCGAGGAGAATGAGATTTTGAGATAAGCAAGCCTTGATGGGAAGTGCCAGAGATGTATCATAATAATCTCTTGACTGCCCTGAAGTGGATATCTGTGGGAGCTTGCATGAATTGACTTAAACGGTTCACAGCAAATTGGATATCAAGTCTAGTGAAAGTGAGGTATTGCAGCCCACCAATGAGCTGTCTATATGTAGTAGGATTAGGCATGAGGGTTCCTGCTGTTTTGGTGAGTGTACTGGAGCTCACCATAGGAGTTGGGGTGGACTTGGCATTGGATAAACCAGCTTTTTCCAAGAGCTCATGGGAATATTTGGATTGAGTAAGAAGAATTCCAGAAGAGGTATAGGAAACCTCAATGCCTAAAAAGAAGTGAAGTGGGCCAAGATCCTTCAAGGAGAAGGTGTGAGAGAGTTGAGAAATAACCTGATTGACTGCTGCTGTGGAACTACCAGTAAGAATAATATCATCAACATACACTAGTAGGAACACAGTAGCAGTGGAGGTGGTTTTTATATAAAGACTTGAATCAGCCTTTGAACCAACAAAACCCAACTTGCAAAGAGCAGTATTGAGGGTGTCAAACCAGGCTTTTGATGCCTGTTTAAGGCCATAGATAGCCTTGTTTAGTTTGCAGACATAATCAAGCTTAGAGGGGTGTGCAAAACCAGGGGTTTGAGACATGTAAATAGGTGTATTGGGATCCAAATGCCCATGGAGAAAAGCATTATCAATGTCAATTTGTCTAAGGGACCAGCCTCTGGAAAGGGCAATTGAAATGATGAGTCTGATAGTGGTTGGCTTGATGACTGGACTGAAAACCTCATGATAATCAATCCCAGCAAGTTTATTGAAACCCTTGGCAACCAATCTTTGCTTTGTGTTTTAAGATAGTGCCATCTGAATTCTTTTTCAGTTTGAATACCCATTTTGAGCCTATGAGATGTTGATGGGGTGAAGGGGGTACCAAATCCAAAGTACCATTGTTAAGGAGAGCTTTATACTCTTTTTAAACAGAAGTATGCCATGGAGGGCTGAGCAGAGCTTGAGTGTGGGTTTTTGGTTCAGAAAATTTAAGGTCAGGTTGGGATGATTTATTGGGGGAAGAAAGCAAAGCAGATAGATATGTTTTTGGTTTGAAAACACCAACTTTTCCTCTAGTAATCATGGGATGTTGGTTGATGGGGAGTTGTATATTTGGATCTGTAACAGGAATATGAGAATTTGGATCTGCAACAGGAGATATAGGATGTGGACCATCATCTGGAATAGGTGGATTTCCTGGTGATGATGGGGGTGAGGGATCAGGTAAAGTAATTGGAGTAGAATGTTGCACAGGGGATATGGTATTAGTGTTGTCAACATGTGTGTGTATAGGAGGTAAGATATGAGAAAGAGGAAAATTAAAAGGTTGAGACACTTCTGAATCTGGTGTTTTTGTTAGGTTTAGCTGGAAAAACTCTCTCATTGAACACCACATGTCTGTTAAATATGACCTTACCATCTAGTAATAAAAGCTTGTAGCCTTTATATTGGATGCTGTAACCAAGAAAGGTACAAGGTTGTGATTTGGGATCAAGTTTGTCTGAATTGTATGGCTTCAGAAGGGGTAGGGCCTGACAACCAAAGACCTAAAGTAGGAATAATCTGGTGGCTTCCCAAATGAAAGTTGGTAAGGTGTGGTAAAATTAATGGTACTCTGTGGTATTCTATTTGTTGGAAAATCTCAATGTCAAAGTTGGTTTTTTCCAACGTTTGACTGAGTTGACTGGCTATATAATTAATTCGGATTGGAATTAATTGGTACGATAATTTTCTACGTCGTTCGTAGATAATTATAGAATTTTATTTCGTCAATATCCGATTTTCGGTGAGTGAGAAATAAATTGTTAAAGATAGCCGATTAAAAAGGCATTTAATTGAATATGTAATAAAGTATAAGACTTTATTATATTGAAATGTGTAATAATTATTACATCCCACATTGAAAGATGTAATAAAATGATTACACTTAATAAGTGGTTGGAGGATTAATGTGTTCAACAAGTGAGTAAGACCATGGACCGTTAAGGTACATGACAATCGCCACACGCGCGTCCGTCCGTCCGTCCGTCCGGCTCGGCTCGGCTCGTGCTCGTGCTCGGCTCGTGCTCGTGCTCGGCTCGTGCTCGTGCTCGGCTCGGCTCGGCTCGGCTCGGCCCGTCCCGTCCCGTCCCGACCCGCCTCGCCTCGCCTCGTCCTTGGACTTGGACTTGGACTTGGCAAGCCTGATTGAAATAATATTTAATAATTATATTATTATTATTATTATTTCTGAAAATCCTCAACGGTCAGAATACTACTGGTCATGTCCATTACTGCTGGGCAGTTACATGGATGATTGTGGAGGTGGTAATGGGCTGCATTACTCACCAGATTCAATGCCTTGACTTGACCCTTCACATGCATGGAGCTCAAGAAATTCCCAGCATATCATAGTGTTCATATTCCCTGCTCTTTCCCGTTCGAAAGGTGGTTCTGATCTGCTTGCTTCAGAGAAGAACAAGAAGAAAGTCGTTGTATCTTTGGGGGCATTACGTCTGCAAACCGTAGCATACACGGGACGTATTTGTCTTGCGGATAGCGAAAGCGCCTCGACTACCCGCAATCCATTTCCGACGTTCGATCGAAGTTGAAGACCTGTTCTTATTTCATTCTTCTTCATTTCTTTATTTTATTTTAGTTTCTGGAAAAGTGTAAAGTTTCAGTAGTACTGATTCTAATCCAGAAACAAGCACTCTAATAGCTACGATAACCAACACTATTTAATAAGTGCACTGCTGTGGCAAATGCATCTTCCTAGAAAACTTTCTCCAATCCTGAATGAGATAATAAGCTTAAACCTGATTCCACAATGTGTCTATGCTTTCTCTCTATAGCCCCATTCTGCTCAGGTGTATAAGGACATGATATTTGATTTTGAATTCCAGAAGCGGCAAAGATAGAAGACAATGACTTGAACTCAGAACCTCCATCACTCTGCAAAATCTTTATTTTCCTGTCAAACTGATTCTCAACAAGTGATTTAAAATGAACAAAAGCCTCTTTAGTTTCAGATTTTGCTTTCAGAAAATATATCCAAACATATTTGGTACAATCATCAAGGAAAGAGACATAGTAGTTACTGCCATTAAAAGATGTGATAGGTGCAGGATTCCAAAGTTCAGTGTGAATCAAGTGCAAGGGTGTAGAGGAGTGAGATTTACTGATAGGGAAAGGGAGTTTATGCTTGTTGACAATTTAAACAAAATTCAAATGCATCTTTATTATCATAGGAGATTTTACATAATCTGAGTGCTCTTTTGGTATTATCCAAAGATGGATGGCCTAATCTCATATGCCAAAGCTTAAGGCTTATAGATGACTTAACAGAACAAGCTAAACAACTACAAAAACTGGTAAAAGCAGCAGTGCATGCACTTGAAGTGGTGATCTTGGATTTGGATGGTGATGGTGGGTGACTGGTCTGTTTGAGCTGGAAGGTGTAAAGACCATTGTTAAGAACCCCCTGCAGCAGGACCTCCCCTGAGATTGGCTCCTTAACAACACAAAAAGTGGGGTGAAATTCAAAATAAACATTGTTATCTTTGGCAAATTGACTGACACTCAAAAGATTTTTGGTTATAGAAGGTACAAGCAGTAGGTTTTTCAGATGAAAAGTATGTGATGGTTGATTAGAATTTGTCTTAATGGAAGTTACTATGCTCGTACCTGTTTGAGTGATGTCCAAACCAGTCCTATGCCATTTCCAACTGTAAGCTTGTCAGCACCATTATACTCAGAACCAAGCTGCAGATTTGACATATCATCGGTGATATGATGGGTAGCCCCAGAATCTAGGTACCAAGAAGCCTCTGAGTTGGTATCAGCTGAGCTATAGTGAGCTGAAGTTTGTTATGAGGAGCCATTTGAACTCTGACCACCTTGGCTTTTGTTTTCTCCTCCTTGATTCCTTACAAAATTTGCATCAAACCTGTGATAACACTTCTCAGCTGTGTGATTATAATAACCACATATCTGGAAATAAACCTTTGCCCCACTTTTACCACCATTGTATCCCATATAATCAGGTATTTTAGATTTATACTATGTACTTTATAAATAACTAAATAAAAATACATTCAAAATAAAAAAAAAATCATATAAAGTATACCTCCATGTCCATTAGCACGAAATCCACGCTGGATTCGACTTTGTTAAAACATTCATTGATAAATTTCCGCGTGCATCGAACGACTATGCTCCAGTCCCTTGTTGAAGAATTCAGTTGAAAAATACTTGCACGAACAACCATTTTCGCTAGAGAAAAGAAAAAGGAGAAGATGAAAAAGCAATAGGTTTTGAAAAAGAAAGGTCTGATGTTGCGATAGAATGGAAGTTTCCTTTTTGTAGTTTTCCATATAACGTGTTGATTGCACTGCTATTTTACGCAATGCAAGTGGGATATTGTTCTACACAATGATTAATTATAATGCAACCGTGAGAACCGTGGGTTGTACAATAGTAATTTAAAAAATTGTAAAAAAAATAATTTCTCATAGCAATATTATTATGTTAAATTTCTTTTAGAAATCAACTCTATAATTAATGAAAGTCGGAAACTATTTAATGAAATTAATGGTTATTATACAATTTTACTAAAATTTAGCAAATCTAACTTCTGATAAATCCGTGAAACATAAAAGTAACAATATCTACTAAGCATGTTGCCCAAGTTAGGTGGAAACTATTTAAAGAAATTATTGGTTATTATACAATTTTACTAAAATTCAGCAAATCTAATTTATGATAAATCCATTAAATTAAACATAAAAGTACCAATATCCACTAAGCATGTTGCCCAAGTTAGGTGGTGAACGATGTAGTACATTAGTAAAATTTAAATGGATTATCATTTCAGTATATAAATCAATTACATTTATTAGTAGAATAATTCATAGTGCACAATCTTTATAATATGAGTGGAAAAACAAAGACAACGATAAATTCAACAAATTAAAATTATGTAAACAATAATTATAAAAAAACTTAGTTCAAATTTAAAATTGTTAAAAAAAATGACTACATTTAAATGATTAATCAATATAAAATATAAAAGTAGATATGTATGTCATAAGCCAAAACTCTTGAGAACTTTCCAATGCATGGATAACCGCAAAAAATGCACATGTATTCAAGTTGAATCGATTTCGAGTAGATCACGAGCGCAACTCCAATTTTCTTGAAACTTATTATACATCCAAATATTGATTTGATTTAGAATAAACCAAAATTAAGATAAGAAAAGCGTATATAATGTTAAGAGTAAGAATTATCAGTAAGCAAATATGTGTTTCACCGTTTATGGTAAACAACTGCCTCATCGATTTGATGATAAATCTTAACCTTTGTAGAATATTTGGTACTACACAAAACAAATTGACCTACAAAAAATAAAAACATGATAATCTCAATATGGTTTAACACATTTTCAAGCACGCACACGAAATTGCACGTAAATAACATATTTATCGTTGAACATTGTCGTGCTTGCAAGCTGAATAATAATAACAGCAAGACCCATTCTGTTCTCTCTTTCCATATCGACAACTTCAATAATTTCAGTTGAAAAGGGTTCGAAATATAAGAAATCAACGATACCAAAATTGTTTATTAAAATGACATAGTTATTGTATGTATTAAAGATATTTTTATTGTAGAGTAAAACTTAGACTATTGCTTCAATCTAATTAAGACTTAATGTAGATCTCCAACACGAAGACGTATAAATCTATGTCCTTGAACGCGATTACCATTCATCATTGTAGAATCAACACCAACAATGTGACCAACAATGTCTTGTATAAAATAAAGTAAGACGTGTTTCAAAACAAATTGTATACATAATAAACGTTGGTAATTTATATTGTATAAAATACCATAAAGTTATGATTCTTAGGTACTGTTTTAAAACAACAAAATATACCCAATAGAGGACCTTCCGGGGAAGTTATGCTCGTCGATGCACCAAAAAGGTCGGAAGTTATAGATTGATTTACGAAAATCTAAATACGATGTAAGTTCTACAGTTGTTCTTTTCTGGAGAACGATCGTATATTTATTGTCGGCAATCATATCTTTCACAGGTAACGCAATAACTTGAAACTTCTTGATGCTATAGAGTTCACCCTCAACGATCTTACCGTGAAACTGATCCAATAGATATGTCTCTACAAATGCATAAATTTAATCACGCTGGTAAAAAAACATAAAACAATCATTAGTAAAAAAATATAGGGTTTGAAGAGATTTTAGTATAGCACTATTTTCCGATATAATATATTAGAACTATTTTCTAATATAATTTATATACTACTAAATTGTAAATTTATACTACTCATATATATATATATATAATGTCATATAATGCAAATTAGGAAATACAAAATTAATAATATAATTAATTTATTCAAAACAACAACACAAAAAAAGAAAAAGAAAATTAATAATATAATTGATTTATTCAAAACAACAAAAAAAGAAAAATAGAAAAAGAAAAACAATAAAATTAACACAATAACCAAGCTCCCTACAAACCGATTGAAACCAAGCTCCCTAATAGAGTATAGAATCCCTACAAAACGATTGAAACCAAGCTCCCTACAAAGCTATGAAGGAAATACTTTTTAATGGAATAGAGTATAGAATCGGTTGTTTCTATTACTTGCCATATTCCAGTCGACGGGTCACACAAAACTATTAACATTTTGTCCCAAAGTGTGAGTACTATTTTATCATTCACAATCCCTAAGCAATGGTCAAATGGAAAATACTTGAAGGAAACAGTGTGTTTCTTGATCCAATTAATCACACCTCTAGTGTTATCCATCACCGGAGTCCATAGGTCGTAATACGGGCAATCATCGGTGACTCTATATGCTACCAAAACAAATTCTCCATTCAAGTTTCCACCAAACACGATGGGATTAGCAACATACCCGTGGTGACACCTCCAGGCATAACCGTTGTTCCCCAAATACCATGGTGGAATGAACTTGTTCAGCGCTAGTGTTTTGAGATCGAGGGATACTACGATAATTCTATTACTGGTTGTACAATGATCCGGATTTTGATAACTGCTGTCGTGATCACAGACCCAATAAGCAGCAAGCCCTTCGATGATCACATCAGCGGCATGGTAGCGGCGAAGGATACCATGGAAATGGAATTGAAAAGTGGAAATCACAGCCCAAGAATCAGGGGATGTTGAAACCCAAAGCTCTAGCGTAGTTACGCCATTTGGATTAGACAAAAATTTGGCCAGCTTGTAAACACCATCGTCGCACCAAAATGCGAATTTAATATTCTGATCAGAGCCAAAGGTAATACCAGAGTAAGGAAGTTTTCTGGAAAGGCGGGTGACAGGGTTCAATATCCAGATGTCGTCCGGCGACGGTGTGGGTGTCGGTGTAATCTCTCCCTTCCCGGCAATACAGATCAAGCCGTTGACTGAGCCGACGACGACTAGCAGATCCTTAAATCCGAAGAAATCTGCTTCTGCTGCTGCTGCTAATATTGGTCGAGGGATATCGAACATACGATCCTCAGATGAGAAGCAGATTAAAAAATCAGAGGTCGTACCTGATACTGGTCCACGGAGATCGAACAAACGGTTACGAGCAAGGAGGTGGTGCCTCGACGGATCGGATTTCGACCGATGGAGGTGCGCGGCGACGAATTCCGACGACGAGATTAAGAACCGCCAAACCTTGCAAACAGCCTTGCATCGGACGAGGTCAAACGCAGGTAGTCCGATTAGGATCCTCTCTATTACATCGTCCGGTAACATCCACATTTTTATTTATTTTTTTGAGAAAATTAGGGTTTCTAATGTTTTTAGATCTGGAGGAGTTGGGACGAGGGATCGGTAATTTAAAGCCATTACGGATTTGTCGAGTCATATCTTTTCCTAAACTAAGGCCATGTTTGGTGACTATGTTAAGTTATCCTTGTTAACTTACGATAATTTATCTTGATATTTTTTTATCGGATGAAAAGACTTTTCCAAGCGTTTGGTTCATACGTGTGATATTTCTGATAATAAGGGTGAAATTATTGTTGAAAAGATAATGACCAAATTGTCCTTCTAAAAAAATTTCTTCTTGTTTTTATTTTCCGTGGACCCTTTCATCTTCTTCCTCCTTTTTTCTGAATTCTGATAGAAGACAAAACTCCAAAAACAAATCACGGATAAACATAAACAACACAATTTAAACAAAAAAATAAATATGTTTTGTTAAGAATGAAGAACAGATCGATTCAAAATGAGAAAAGAAAAATTAAATAAAAATATATTATTATTCCTTCGTAGTTTTAGGTCCTTTCAAACAAAAAAGTAAAAAAAAAAAAACACATACCTTTCATCTATCATAATGGTAGAATCATTCGAAACAAAAAAAAAAATAGAATTGAGGATTAATCAAAATATATACCTAATTTTTTTCGTGGCAGTAGTTGTCGAATGAAAGAATGAAAATATAATTAATTTTTGGTTTTAAGTGTGTGAAGGGTAAATATGTAATAAGAAGTAAAAAGTAAAACACTGTTGAAGCAAGAGTTGTATCATACCGAAATGGGCTGATATATCTATAGAAGGGGAACAGTCATTAGGAGCGGGCCTGCAATCTAACGCAGGCCCACTACTTTCCAACCAAACATAGAATATACATAGATACCGTAACTATCTATGTTTTATATGGCCTACCAAACATGGCCTAAGAGGGTTATATAATTGCCGAATATGGAGTAAATTTTTAGGCATATATCAATTTTAATAACTAAATTCTATACTTAGACGAAATATATTAATTATAATTAAAAAAAATTAATAAATTTTGACTTTAAAAAAATATTTTAATAATAAAATTATTAATTAATATTAATAATAAATACATATAAATGAAATTTTAATCAAATTCAAAATATATGTGTGCTCGTGCACACGTATTAATAAAAATATTAATTTTTATTTTATTCTTCATAAAATCATAAAATAATTAATCATAGCTAGTCCTCGATTAACTAGTCCCCAATTAATCTATTTATTTTATGCTCTAGCGGTTTGAGTGTAAGAAAAATCGCGAGGTAGTAGGCGTTGTCTTCCCATAGAAGCTACAGCAAGTGGATCAACAATGTTACACTCCGAAATTCTTTTTCAATTTAACGATTTCGTGTACAGAAATTCCTTAAAATCCGCCTACTTCTACTTTCTGTTTAAAAAAAAATGTTGTCAAAAACTAATTTAACTAAATACACTACAAAAAATGAGCATTATCTCCATGGCACAGACAAAGCTTTTATTGGTCGAAATTTTCTTAGGTGGCTTTTTTTCACTATTAATAATTATGATTTAACTTTTAATTCAATTACTTACATAATAATTCCATATTCACTACATTTGTCATAATTCTATAACCGAAATTTTAATTATTTTCTTATCTCACCATAAATAATTAATAGTAATTTATGAAATTTATTTGTTGACCGAACTTAATAGTAATTCCATAAATACACTACCGAAATTATAATATGTTACTAATCAATTCCTTAAATTGCTCAATTATATTAGTTGACCAAATTCTATAAATAATATCTAATTGATTTGTTACTTAATTTATCAATTCAATTACATCTCTTACTATATACTCCATCTGTCCCAGAGCTATAGGCACATGTGATCAACGTTGATTTTTTTTGTTCGTTGAATACATATGATAAACAATATACAAAAATTACGAAAAAATAACTAAAATAAAATTTAACTATTGAATTTTATTTTAGTATTTTTTTCATATTTTTTGTATACTGTTTATCATATGTATTGGACGAACGAAAAAAGTCAATGTTGACCAATTTTGTCTATAGCTCTGGGACAGAGGGAGTATATAATAAAAAAAACAATATAAAAAATATGATTCATGCAGTACGTAATAAATAAATCAATCAATATAATCTTTACAAAATTAATTAATTTATATTAATATAATAATATAATTTATAGTTTTTGAACTTCTATTTAAATGGTTTTTTTCTTCTTTATTCTCACCATCATTTTTCGGATATATTCTCTCTAATTGTTTGTCTTGCAGCCTTCATATATTATACAGTATTCATGAGGTAGGTTAATTAATTTTTTTTGTATTGCAATATTGTCTTTATAATTGTTCTTCTTTTTGCAAGATTCATGTAATAAGGATGTTCGAATACTTCATCATTAATGTAATAAAAAGGTTGAAGCTTCATTCACGCCGGAGAAGACGAGACGATCGAAGGTGACCAGAGGAGACAAGCCGGAGTCGAGGATACGAGCCCGAGGTGCCGAGGATATCCAGCCGGAGTTCCGGGCTGGTGTCAGCCGACACCAGGCCCCGTCGGCCGACAGGAGGTCGGCCGAGCGAGCTTCTATGGAACGCGAGCTCCAGCCCGAGGTAGAACACGAAACTCGTGTTGAGTGTCGACCGACACTCATTCTTGTCGGCCGACAAGCTGGGGCTTTTACGCCCCAGCGGGATTTTTCTCCGAATTCTTTTTCTCCCCCTTTATATAAACTCTATGTGTATTGTAAAATAGGGTTAACACCTCCAGAAAGTCTAGAATTCAATTATAGAGTTTACAAGCTTGTAATGGGGATCTATAATATTCTAATGAATTATTGCAGCGGCAAGAAGTGGACGTAGCACTCGTTAACGGGTGAACCACTATAATTTCTCGTTTCTTTTATTTTGCGTATTTTTCGTTCTTGTGTTGTTCGTGTGTTTTTCAGGAAGGGAATTCGGACGCGAATTTCCTAACAACTGGTATCAG
This sequence comes from Euphrasia confusa, assembly GCA_954870475.1. Classification (NCBI taxonomy): domain Eukaryota; kingdom Viridiplantae; phylum Streptophyta; class Magnoliopsida; order Lamiales; family Orobanchaceae; genus Euphrasia; species Euphrasia confusa. The sequence continues at coordinate 25,528,767 of OX940968.1, read as the reverse complement.
AGCGCTAGGGCTATAGCGATCGGGGAAAAGCGATGACAGATACCACCACCTCTTTCGGGGTTACGAAATTTGACGGGAATAACTATGGACACTAGAAGATGCAGATCGAGGACTACCTTTATGGGAAAAAGCTCTGAATTCCTTTGAAGGGTAGACATGAGAAGATCAAGGATGACGAGGAATGGGAAAGCCTCGACAGGCAGGTGTTGGGATTGATACGTTTGTCTCTGGCTCCAAACGTTTCATTCAACGTGCGCTCAATTAGGGGTGTTCAAAAAAATCGTCAAACCCACTCCGCCCAACCCACCGAAATCCGCCCAAACCCGTCGGTTTAATTTTGACAAAATTACCCGTCAATTAGAAATTTTAGCACCTGCCAAAAAAATGGGTGGGTAGCGGCTTCGTTAGATATTACCTGCAAATAGGCCGACCCGCACGTATATATTTATATTAAATAAATAAATAAATACTATATAATAATTTTCTAAATTTATTTATTTTCTTATCTTTTGACTTCTCTCTTGTTGTTTTGTTTTTTAATTAGACAATAACATGAGTAAAAGTTCTAGAAAGAACACAACCATATGGAGAAAGTTGATTCTCCTAAACCTTTAAAGACACCAAAGTTCTTCAAATTCTAATTCTTCCAAGAAAACAAAATACTAGTACTATAATATTTCACTAATTTCAAATGTTTGTAATGGTGAGAACACAAACGACGATAAATTTGGAAATCAAAAATCATGGTGTAACTACATTTCAAGAGGTTCAAGAAAGACAAAAATTAAAGTATCTTGTAATTATGATTCCGTGAATATGCACTTCATCCGAAATTGCATGGTACATAAAATTTGATAAATCACTTCAATTTACATATTTAAACCTGCTATTTCGCCCGCCATGCCCGAACCCGTTTTGGCCCGACCGCACGGTTAGAGTAAAAACAAGCGTGGGTACGGTTGATAAAAGTGACAACCCGTCATCATTGGGTCGGTTCATTATTTAGTGATATACCCGCCCAAACTCGCCCCTGAACACCCCTACGCTCAATTACCACAATCAATGGCTTGATGGAAGCCCTATCGAACATGTACGAGCAACCCTCATCGAATATAAAGGTATACCTTATGAAGCAGTTGTTCAACCTTAAGATGTCGGAGAATGCAGCAGCGGCCAACCATATAAACGAGTTTAACTCAATCTTGGACAAGATGAAGGCGGTTGGGGTGAACTTTGATGATGAGATATATGCCTTGCTCCTACTTGCATCTCTGTCGGATAGTTGGGAGCCCATGCAGGCAGCTATTAGCAACTCTATAGGGAAGGAGAACCTGAAGTTCTCCGATGTTAGAGATCGTATCCCTGCCGAGGAAATCCGGAGAATGGATTTCAAGGGGAAGACTCCTAGTTCGGCCTTGAGTGTGGAGAAACGGGGGAGGAACTCGGAAAGGAATGCTAACAGGAACAGAGGGAGATCCAAGTCTAGGAATGGGAGAGATAGCTCAAAGTCCGAGGATAATGAGTACTGGAATTGTGGTAACACTACAAGAAATTCACCTTTTCATGACGAATTTTTTTTTACGACATGTATTTCGTCACAAATTATTGTTTAAATGTGACAAATTTTATTTTTCGTCACATAATTTATTAATTTCGTGACAAAATTTATTTTTGTCCCAAAAACCATTATTTTTTGTGACAATATATTTTTTCATCAATAAAAATATTTTTTTCGTCATTATTTTATATGTGGCGGGACGAAAATTAAAATGTCATCACATAAATCTTTCGTGACAAAAGTTATAATAGTTAATGACGATATTTATGGTCATGAAAAATAATATTTTTATAACGAAATTATATTTTGTCACTATTTATTCAAAATTACAAGTGACATAAATATTTCGTCATTTTATTATTTGAGACGATAATAATTTGTCATATAGTATATTTTTCATGACGATTTTATTTTTCGTCATTAATCAATGTAAGTGAATCACTTTAGTGATTTTATTTTATGGTCATCAATACGTGACAATTGTTAATTATTTGTCACTTTAATATAATTTAACCACAATTTTAAAGTAAAATAAGTTGTGACGACACGAGCTTTGTCATACCTTTTTATATAAATATTAAATTTAAAAAAAAATCACTATTTTTTTATTGTTTTTATTATTTATAAATATAAAAAAAATAAACTTTTAACATATATAATAAAACATTATTATAATATTCTACTATTTTTATATTTGATTAAAAATATGTTTATATATATATATATATATATATATATATATATATATATATATATATATATATATATATATATATATATATATATATATATATATATATATATATATATATATATATATACTCCATATTGTACCTTATTAAATGAATACAAAAATAATTATATAGTGGAGGAATAACTAGCAACATAGCACTATTAATTAATTTAAGCCTATCGACTATTTAAATTTTCATATTTTAATAATACAATATATATTTATTTTTATCTTATTTTTCTAGATATTGGTTAAATAATAGAGTAATAAATTTTTATATGAGAAAAATTAATATTGTGTTTAACCTAAAGTGTGAATATAAAACAGTGGTCTCCCCACTTCTCTCACCATCCACGAATCCACTTCAACATTCCCAGATCCACTTCCTCCTACATAATTCATCAAAAGTAAATTATTTCATAATGAAAGATGATTTAGAAAAAACAAAGTCCTACGAAACTCTCAAAAATCGTCAACACACCTTAGAGATCTGGGGGAGCGCAAGATCACGCGGAACAACGAACCAATCGATCGAATTCATGTCGCCCAAATCGGGATAGATTTAACCCCTGTGCATTCGATCGACCGGATTCGATTGAGGCACGGTCCTTCGAGGCGAAACACGCAGACCGCGTTATTGGAGCCGATGACAAGATTGACCGAAAGGCAAATGTCGAGATGTTTTTCGGATCGGAAATTGAAATAGGCGGCTCCCAATTTCAGTGCATTCAAAGTCCACTGTGCCGCGAGATCCGAGAGAGAATCGCCTCTTCGGCCTTTGAGACACAGGCTGTAAGCGTGATGTCCAGGTCCTCGGTACCGTCGGAAGGTCTTCGTCAATTGTCGCAAACATATGTTGAATATTCCCCTTCCCCTTTACCCTTTTATGTGATGATTGTTCTTAGTCAATTTGGTGTAAAGTTGAATTTTACATGTTCTATGAATGTTCTGTTAATTGTAATGAATATTAAGAATTTTATATCTTAATACTAAGCCAAATATTTTGGGTTGACATAAATATACTATTAGAATACTAGTAACATTTATCGTCATAAAACTAAAATAAGAAAAATAAAATATTATTTTGTCACAATTGACATTTAATCACGACAAAACATAAAAAATATGACGAAAAAAATAACTTTAGATAACGAATTTGGCGTCACAATAATTCTATAAATTTAATAATTAATACAAAATCGTCACGAAAAAATAAGATTTAGAGACGAAAATTCGAATCGTCATAATAAAATTAACATGTAGTGACGAAATATCTTATTTAGTGACGAAATTTTCAAGACATATGTGACGACAAATATGTCGCTATAGATAAATATATATAGTGACGATAACTTATATCGTCGTCAGAAGATGACTTTTGGTGACAAATCATATTAACGTCACTTTAACCTATTGTGACGCACATTCGGTGACAATTTTTGTGACACAAAAAAATTGTCATCATATAGATATCGTGACGAAAAATAAAGTTTTTATGACAAAATATGTCGTCGCGATTTCTCAAATTTCTTGTAGTGTAAGGCGGGGCACTTCAAGCGGGATTGTCGCTCTCGAGGGAAGAACGACAACAAGAAGAAGGGAACCGCCAATGCGGTAACTCAGGAGGGTGACGATGGGGACGTCCTTCTCCTATCGGTCGACTCACCAATCGATTCCTGGGTGCTGGACTCAGGGGCTTCTTTCCATACTACTGCACAGCGAGAGATAATGTTGAATTATGTCTCGGGTGACTATGGAAAGGGTTTTTTTGCAGATGACGAACCACTCGATATAGTCGGGATGTGAGATATCAACCTGAAGCTGTCTAATGGGAAAACTTGGAAGATCACCAAGGTCAGACTTGTGTCGGGGTTGATGAGGAACCTAATTTCGGTGGGCCAGCTAGATAGTGATGGCTACCGGACGTCATTTGGAGATGGGTCGTGGAAGGTTTCGAGGAACTCCATGACCATCGCTCGAGGTCATAAGACGGGAACACTTTACTTGACGACGAGCGTGAGGGATTCGGCTGGTGTTGTTGATAGCACCTAGAAGACCGAACTGTGGCATTGCAAGCTGGGGCACATGAGTGAGAAGGGGATGAAGATCATGGCAAAGAACGGGCTGCTGCCCGAACTCAAGGCGATTGAGCCTCACGTGTGCGAGAGCTGCATTCTTGGAAAGCAGAAACGGGTGAGTTTTTCCAAAAGTGGAAGGGAACCTAAGGCGGAGAAGCTGTAACTAGTACACACGGATGTTTGGGGACCAACTCCCGTCACCTCACTTGGAGGGTCACTCTATTACGTTACCTTCATCGATGACTCCACAAGGAAGGTATGGGTATACTTCATGAAAAATAAGAGTGACGTGTTCTCTGTTTTTAGGAAATGGAAAGCCGCGGTTGAGAATGAAACAAATCTCAAGGTGAAGTGTTTGAGGTCCGAAAACGGTGGTGAGTACGTTGACACCGACTTCAAACAATTTTGTGTCGAGAGTGGGATCAAGATAGTGAAGACTATTCTGGGACCCAACAACAAAACAGAATAGCGGAGCGAATGAACAGGACGTTAAATGAGAAGGCCCAGAGTATGCAGTTACATTCGGGGATTCCCAAGATATTTTGGGCGTATGCCATCGACATGGCAGCTCATTTAATCAACAGAGCACCGTTGGTTTTCCTTTGGAATATCGGATTCCTGAGGAGGTTTGGAGTGGGAAGAAGCTGAATCCGTCCTATTTGAGGGTGTTCAGGAGCCTATCGTATGTTCATGTCGACGCAGCTGCTCGTAGCAAGCTTGATCCTAAATCCAAGAAGTTGTTCTTCATTGGATATGGCGGCACGGAGTTCGGGTACCAATTTTGGGATGTCGAAAATCATAAGGTGATCCGAACCAGGGATGTAATTTTCAACGAAGCGGTCTTGTACAAAAGTAAAGACGAGGTGGTTGAAGAAAGCATCGATCCCGTGGGAGGCACGGAGGAGATTTCGGTGAAGGTCAATGAGACCGAGGAGATCGAAGAGGGAAACACGAGCAGCGAGGATGAGCAAGATGAGAATGCTCATCCCAACATCGATCCAGTACACCGAAGCAATGGAGGTCGACTAGGGTAAGAAGACCTCCCCATAAATTTTCACCATCTCTTAACTATATCTTACTGACTGATAGGGGTGAGCCGGAGAGCTACACCGAGGCTATACAAGTGAGGGATTCGATCAAGTGGGAGTCTGCCATGAAAGAAGAGATGAACTCATTGATGTCGAATCAGACTTGGGAACTAGCCGAGCTTCCGAAGGAGAAGAAGGCCTTGCACAATAAATGGGTCTTTCGGGCAAAAGGAAGAACACGATGGAAGCGTTCGGTACAAGGCAAGATTAGTGGTGAAGGGCTTCCAGCAGAAGGAAGAGATCGACTACATGGAGATCTTTGCTCCGGTAGTCAAAGTGGTAACCATCTGGGTGGTTCTTAGCTTGGTGGCAAAGGAGAATTTACGTCTTCTGTAAATGGATGTAAAGACAACATTTCTTCATGGGGACCTAGATGAAGAAATTTATATGAAGCAACCAGAGGGTTTTGAAGTCCGAGGCAAGGAGAAGTTGGTGTGTAAGCTTCAGAAGAGCTTGTATGGGTTGAAGCAAGCTCCAAGACAGTGGTACAAGAAGTTCGATATGTTCATGAAGCGGGTCGAATTCACGCGGTGCGAGGCGGACCACTGCTGCTACTTTAAGATTCTTGGAAGAGGTACCTACATAATTTTACTCCTTTATGTAGATGATATGCTGATAGTCGGGGCGAGCTTGGCGGAGATTGACAAGCTCAAGAAGAGTCTATCGAGGGAGTTCTCTATGAAGGATTTGGGTGCTGCCAAACAAATCCTGGGGATGAGAATCACAAGGAGTAAGGAGGGTCTTGATTTGTCTCAAGAGGAGTACTTGAAGAAGGTACTAGCGAGGTTTAACATGGAGGATGTGAAACCTGTTGGCACTCCTTTGGCTAGTCACTTTCGTTTTTCAAAGGAGGACTCGCCGGTGAGCGAGCAGGAGATGGAGCATATGGATAAGGTCCCTTACGCCTCTTCGATTGGGAGCCTTATGTATGCCATGGTGTGCAAGAATCCTGACATTGCCCATGCATTGGGAGTAGTCAGCCGTTTTATGAGTAATCCGGGGAAGCAACATTGGGAAGCCGTGAAGTGGATCTTTCGATACTTGAGAGGGACTTCCGATTTTGCTTTGAGGTTCCAAAAATCAGATGAGGGGTTACTCGGGTTCGTGGACGCAGATAATGGAGGCGATGTGGATAGTAGGAAGAGCACTACTGGGTACGTGTACACTTTCGGGGTTACCGCGATAAGCTGGATGTCGAGGTTGCAGAAGATCGTAGCACTGTCGAGTTGCGAGGCAGAGTACGTTGCTCTGACGGAAGCCGCGAAGGAGGTTATGTGGCTACAGGCTTTTCTGCTTGAGTTGAGACAAGACCACTCGTGGAGTGTCTTGTATTGCGACAGTCAGAGCGTCATTCACTTGGCGAAGAATCCGGTGTACCATGCTCGAACGAAGCATATCCAGCTGAGATATCACTTCATTCGATCGACCTTAGAGGAAAATGATGGCGTTTTGGTGTTGGAGAAGATTCTTGGGAGTAAGAATTCGGCCGACATGTTTACGAAGGTGGTACCCTGTGACAAGTTGAGGTTGTGTTCAACCTCGGTTGGTCTTCTAGGATGAGGACCGGGGACGCCGCTGCAATGGGAAAGGATGATAGAGGCTGTGAATTTACATCAAGTGGGAGATTGTTGGGTGTGAAGCTTCATTCACGCCAGAGAAGACGATCGTCGCCGGAGACGATCGAAGGTGACCGGAGGAGACGAGCCGGAGTCGAGGAGGCGCCGCGGAGGTGCCGAGGATGTCCAGTCGGAGTTCCGGGCTGGTGTCGGCCGACACCCGGCCCCGTTGGCCGACAATAGGTCGGTCGAGCGAGCTTCTGTGGAACACGAGCTCCAGCCCGAGGTAGAACACGAAACTCGTGTTGAGTGTCGGCCGACACTCATTCTTGTCGGCCGACAAGCTGGGGCTTTTACGCCCAAGCGGGATTTTTCGACGAATTCTTTTTCTCCCCCTCTATATAAACCCTATGTTTATTGTGAAATAGGGTTAACACCTCCAGAAAGTCTAGAATTCAATTATAGAGTTTACAAGCTTGTAACGGGGATCTATAATATTTTAGTGAATTATTGCAGCGGGAAAAAGTGGCCGTAGCCCTCATATTTTTCAGGAAGGAAATTCGGACGCGAATTTCCTAACACTGCCTAACCTGCGAACGGACAACTAATGCGTTCCCCTTATTGAACGGGGTTTTATGGTCGGTCCATGACCCCTAGATGCCGAAGGCGCCCTTGGGGTGATCTCGTAATTCCTACGGGGTGGAGATGATGGGGTCGGTCCATGGATTTTCCTTCCTTTTCTTTTGATGCCTTTCGCTCAAAGGGTTGAAGGGAGATAGTACATCACGCTGTTCGCAAAGGCCAACTTGATCCTCTTCCCCAGGGATCTCAGATGAGGGACCCTGGGAGAGCTGCCGACTCCAACTAGCGTCCATGTATGATCCATACTAAATCTGACCAACTGCCCATCCTACCTCCTCTACTGACAGCCCATCTTTGTCTAAGTAGAGTCTTTCAGTGGCATGTTTTGGTCCTCTTCCCCATTACTTAGAAAATGTGAGCCACCGGTTCAGGTACAAGATACTATCATTACTGTCTGGACAATTTAGACATCCAACCCGTAATATGGACTTAGAACTCCTTTCTTGGGTTAGTCGAACATCTAACTTAAATCTATAGATTATAAGAGCATCTTCAATGGTGTACCTCTTTTTAAGTATAAATTGGTTGACACATCATACATTATTTGTACCCATCAATTTGTACCTCAACATCCCATTGGTTCTGAGCAATTTTTCTGCTTTATGCATGTGGGTCCCACTATACAACACACATACCAAATTGTATCTAGTATCTAAACTTTGATACTATTTTTTATCTTTCCTCAATTGTACCTACCTCCCCGATGTCCCCAATGATATACGTAGGTACAAATACATGTCACATAAGAATTGTACCTACCATTGGAGGTGCTCTATTAAAGAATTATAATTGAACTATCGGCTCAGTCACACGATCAGTATTACGATTAATAATCTTGGAAAATTTATAAATTTTATTATTGTTAGGTTTAATAAAAAAAAATGAATTTTATAATATAAATTTTACATTAAATTAATTATTAATAGAATATATTCTTTGTGTTGATATTTGTAATTTTGAAAGATAATTTGTTTTTTTTATAATTTGGCTAAATCTCAGGGGTTTATCCAATAGTTGCACAAAAATTCAGGAGATATATCTATTCATTCATAAAATAAAAATACATAAAAATTCAAGAGATATTGCTTCATAAAATAAAAATTTTAATTTGTAGTCGGCATTAGAAAAATTAGCTAGAGATATACTCAAGCGCATACAAAACTATTTAGAAAAAACTATTTAGAAGTCATGACATTTGTATGTATATATTTGTTTTTTCAGGCATTAGAAAAATACTATTTAGAAGTCATGACATTTGTTTACTATATATTTGTTTCTTCAGGCATTTAAAAAATTAGCTATAGATATACTCAAGCGCGAAAATACAAAATTATTTAGAAGTCATGACATGTGTATGTATATATTTGTTGTTTCAGACATTAGAAAAATTTAGAAGTCATGACATGTGTATGTATATACTCCCTATCCTTCAAATGAATAGTCACACTTCTCTTTTGTTAGGTTGGGAAGGAGTATTTGTTTTTAAGCATTAGAAAAATTAGCTAGAGATATACTAAGCGCGATAATACAAAACTATTTAAAAGTCATGACATTTGTTTGTTTTTTTCGTGTTTGATTCTCTAATACTAAAAAAAATTAAAATCAAACAATAGTCGACATAAAATACACAAAAATTGCGTTTGATTCTCTAATACTAAAAAAGGTTTTTTCAGCGTTAGAAAAATTAGCTAGAAATATACTCAAGCGCAATAATACAAAACTATTTAGAAGTATGTATATATTTGTTTTTTCTTGCAGTGTTTGATTATCTAATACTAAAAAAATTAAAATCAAACAATAGTCACATAAAATACACAAAAATTGCCTTTGATTCTCTAATACTAAAAATTAAAATCAAACAATAGTTCACATAAAATACACAAAAATTCAGAAGATATTGATTCATAAAATAAAAATTTTAATTTGTAATCTGGATTAGAAAAATTAGCATTAAAATCAAACAATAGTCAACATAAAATACACAAAAATTCAGGAGATATTGATTCATTAAATAAAAATTTTAATTTGTAGTTGAGATTAGAAAAATTAGCATTAAAATCAAACAATAGTCACATAAAATGCACAATAAAATACACAGAAAATCAGGAGATATTGATTCATAAAATAAAATTTTTAATTTGTAGTGGGGATTAGAAAAATACTCAAGCGTGATAATATAAAACTATTTAGAACTCATGGCATGTGTACACGCTGTTGCACGCATATTGTCGCACATTTATGTCTACTCTTAGAGCATCTCCAATGGTATACTTATACATAGGTACAATTTAATGACATGTCATATGCCACATCAACAATAATTTATACCTATCAATTTGTACATCAATATACCAATGGTTTGAGGTACAAATTTTTTTATTAATGCTTGTGGGACCCACATTGCAAGACACACTCAAATTTGTACCTAGTATCTAATATTTGATACTCTTTTTTCTCTCTCTCAAATTGTACCTATCATCCCAATGGTGTACCTAGGTACAACTCCATGCCATGTAGGAATTGTACCTACCATTGGGGATGCTCTTATATATTCGTTGCAGCGTTTTATTCTCTAATACTAAAAAATTAAAATCAAACATATTTTCGTACATTTATATGGACGCTTATATATTTGATTCTCTAATACTAAAAAATTAAAATTAAAAAATAGTCGAGCTCTCCTAGGTACTTGAAACAATAGTCGAGCTCTCCTGGGTACTTGAAATCGGATCTAGTGAGATTTTTAATAAAATCAAACAATAGAGCTCTCTTGAGTACTTTAATTTAATGTTGATCTTTGGTTGTAGTCCTATCTCTTCTTGAACGGCGTGTGAGCGACGTCTCTTTGCTTCTCTTCTCATGATTTCGTGTTCAAAGTTAACTCAATAAGAATTTAGAGTTTTTGTAAGAGGCAAAATGATTATAGGAATTTTTATAGACTACAAAAGGAGAAACTCAGAAGAAGATTTAAGATTGAGCCTCATGATGAACTTAGAACTCCTTTCTTGGGGTTAGCGGAACATCATATCCAACTTAAATCTATCGATTATAATTCGATCTATTAAAGAATTATAATAGAACTATCGGCTCAGTCACATACACCGATCAGTATTACGATATGCTTGATTGATAGTATTACATATGCTTGATTGATGCAAATACTGTATAATGAAAACACTTAGGCTCAATCATTTACACCGTATTACAATATGGTTGCTTGAAAAAAAAATGTATATCTTTGATTGTAATCCTATCTCTCATTGAACGCCGTGTGAGACTTTCCAAAGACTTGGTCTATTCGTTTTTCTTCTCACGATTTCGTGTTCAAAGTTAACTCGTAAAAATTTAGAGTTTTTGTAAGAAGGGAAATTTATAGACTACAAGTGGAGGAATTCAGAAGATTAAGATTGAGCCTCCTAATGAACTTATATTTATAGACTACAAGTGGAGGAATTCAGAAGATTAAGATTGAGACTCCTAATGAACTTATATTTATAGACTACAAGTGAAGGAATTCAGAAGATTAAAATTGAGCCTCCTAATGAACTTATAATTCTCACCGAACATCCAACTTAAATTTATCAAGTATAATTCGATCTACTAAAGAATTATAATTGCACTATCGTATCAGTCACATACACCGAATCGTATTACAATATGCTTGATTGATGCAAATACTGTATAATGAAAACACTTAAGCTCGGTCAAAGAATTATAATTGTACTATCGTATTAGTCACATACACCGAACTATATTACGATATGCTTGATTGATGCAAATACTGTATAATGAAAACCCTTAAACCTTTTAAAAAGGTTTCTCTAAATGTAATGATTGATGCAAATTAATCCCGATTATACGTCCCTTACATAAGAGCATGTAACTTCTCCGTAGTATGCACTATGCAGTAAAAGCCATATAAAGCATCATCAATCTAAGAATTTATCTCTTGAATTTATCTCTCTCTCTATCTATCTAAATTGAGGGCATCGCAATCGAATCACAGACACATACACTTGTATTTGTGTGTCATACTCTTTGTATGACCTCGTGTGACTGTATTGGTATTGCTAGGGTTTATGATTCAAAAATTTAGGGGCTTAGTCGGACTCCAATTGAACGTAAGGATTTCGCACCTTCCTCATTGTCATTTGCCACCAGAGATGGGTCTCCGGCAGCGGCCGCGTCCGTGGACGACTGTGCTCTGTCGAATGCTGCGGGTTTGGCTAAGGGCGCTTTGCTCTTTCAGGCTGGAAGATCGTGGACTGTTTGAGGATCTTGAATCAGTTATTGCTGAAGAAATAGAACGACCTCAAGGTAAATTTGTCCCACCCGAGATTCGAACCCTGCGTCGTCGGGAAATTACACCCACATCATCACAGACTTTACCACTCGACTATGCTCTCGGGGACATGATAATTTATATTTTTAGAAACGTGACAGTAAGAATGAGAGAAGTATCAAAATAAAAAGTTTGATTATTAAATGTTGTTGCATTTTTTACTTTCTTTACTTCTTTAACTTATTATTTTGTACTTTTTACATGTCCCATTTGAGTATATACATATGAAGCCAAAAAAAGATTATGGACGAAATTATAAAATTGAATAAATATATAATTATCTACACCTTCAACAATATAGCACGTTCGGAAGAGTAATTTTATCCTCCGAGATTACCCTTAATCCTCACGACATCTTGCCCGGTTATCTTAAAACCCTTCTTCAGAACCTCATCCGGTATACTTGGGTTCGAAGTGAACGCAGCCGTCTACGATATCTGAGCACCCGGATTCTGGCTGCTCAGCCCCGACACTGCCAAAGACGGTTTCACCAAGTCCTTATTGTACAAGAAGTGGACCAAACCCTTCGAGAACACAAACGAGTCCCCTCGTCGTCTCAGCTGTTGCGTGCGGAGCCGATTGCTCGTGTCGACAAAACCGACCAACAGAGACCCCTCGAGCAAGATGGTAACTTCCGAAGCCCTCAGGTGGGAGTGGGGCGGGACGAGGCCGTTGACCGCGATGTCGACTCTCGCCATGGTCAACCCTAGGGTGTTGACTCCCAGCAAGTTGTTGACGTTCGCGAGGGTGACGTTGAACCCGAATTTGTTCATGTTGCCCGGTTTAGACAGTGCTGACATGGCGAAATGGGAAACTTTGGTGTTGTCTGGATTGATGCATGGGATTAATGTCAAATTTACTGTTTTATACTTCACAGATTAATATCGGATGACATGAAGATTGAAGACTGGAGTGAAAGGGGTTGAATTGTGTATAGTGTCACTCACATGTAAGTAACCCTTTGGTCACCATCGGACACATGTTACATGTAGCACCACAGCATCAACCAATTGAACCCGTATGTCACTACCCCGAGCCATGATCGAGGAATAAATTGCACAGCGCTCTCGTAAAGAACTCAATGTGATTTGTTCATGAATCGCTAGTAAATATTTTATTGAATCAGAGAAATTATTGACTTCCGGGGATGAACATGTAATAAAATTTAAATACCAACACCAAAACCAATTCCCAACAACAGACACAGCTATATTTTACATGAAATCCAAGGAACGAGAAAAGGCTCGATATATTATCGACCATGCAACTAAGAGTGCGTACCGAAGAGGGGATTCATATAAGTGCATACTTGGGGATTTCGCCTTTCCTTAAAGCTGAGAGAGCATGTTCCCCAGTGTCGATAAGGTCTTCAATGTTGTGAAGGGATGTTTCCTCGGAGCCCAACATAAAAGCGGCTCTGGCCTCGGCCTTCTTGGCTAGCCTCGCCGCTATGTTGAGCGGCAGACGAGGCGAGTTAAGGCTCCTCAATATCTGACGGTATAGAGATAGAACCCTGTCTCTGTTCCTAGCAATGTCCTCTGCGGTAGCCCATATCAAACCTTTTGCCATTACCTTACTGCAAAAAATACACAAATAAATAGAAATGCAATGAGTTCATTCAGGCATTTCATCAAACAGTTTGTAGTTGCTTATTGTTGCGAAAAAGTGCAAAACGAGATCGTAAAATCAATGCTAGGGATTCAATATTTCATCAATGAGTAAAAAAGCCGGATGTAAAAACACAATTAGTGTTGACAAGCACACAACCAAAACTGTGCGACTAATGTTAAAACAGGCTCGTCTGGTATAGGAAAAGGGTGTACTAATGCACGCACGCACGCACACGCTTTCGACAAATTGGGACGTGGTGAGACACGCGACACGACTTTAACCACTATCAAGTTTTTTTTGATAAGGAGGAGAGACATGAAACTCCACCCCCACCCGATCGGAGGTCCCTCGATCGGGTAGGATGTAAATCGAAGAATGTGCCCGAGTAGCAGACACCTGTGCGAGAGAGCCAACAGGTCGAACTCCAGGACAAACCTTCATAATATTTCAATGAAAATTTGTCCCTCCCGAGATTCGAACCCTGCCTCGCCGGGGAATTACACCCACATCATCACAGGCCTTACCACTCTGCTATGCTCCTGGGGACAACCACTATCAAGTTTAAACATACGTATTGTTAATGCTATGTATCAAACTGCATTATAAGAGTACAATATTTATATAATATTTCTCTCTCTCTCTCTAAATATATTCATTTATATGTAAAGTCACTCATACAAACCACGAGCCAAAGAGCAGATCTGACTTTCCATCAACCATGGGCTTCAGAACTCAGAAGTATTTAAAACAGGCCCAGATAATATAAGAGCCCCAACACAAAAACAAAAAACAATCCTTCAACTTTCAAGTTCAACATCAAAAAAGAACAGAAAAAAACGCGCCCAAAATATTTGAAACCTCAAATATTTGAACAAAGATGAAAATATAGTTACGTACATCATATCATCTAAAAAATCACAGGAAAAACCATCGCCAAGTTCACGAGCTCATACGAAAATATCAGTCAATTGCAACTGAATTAAAACGCAAAAGAAGAAAAAAAGCGAAATAAAAAAACTTGACGGAGTTAACAAAAATAGCAATCGTATGAATCCGAAAAATTATCGTTACCGATCTCAACATATTCATACCAGAGAAAAAAAATCGATGATTTCCGATCAATTCGAGGCGATGAACTCGGTATCGGATCGAAACCGGCGGCGAAAGAGGCGATCTCCGGCGGTCCCAGATCTAGGGCTTCGGGGAGAGAGAAGGGTATGTGAATTGGGCTTATGAAATTATAAAATTGAATAAATATATAATTATCTACACCTTCAATAACATAGCACGTTCAATTAATTAGTTGCAAGTAACAAATTACATCAAACACACACACACACACACACTCGGAAGTGGGCTTTTTATCCTCCGAGATTACCCCTAATCCTCACGACATCTTGCCCGGTAATCTTAAAACCCTTCTTCAGAACCTCATCGGGTATACTTGGGTTCGAAGTGAAAGCAGCCGTCGACGATATCTGAGCTCCCGGATTCTGGCTGCTCAGCCCCGACACAGCCAAAGCCGGTTTCACCAAGTCCGTATTATACAAGAAGTGGACCAAACCCTTCGGAAACACAAACGAGTCACCGAGTCGCCTCAGTTGTTGCGTGTGTAGCCGATTGCTCGTGTCGACAAAACCTACCAAAAGAGACCCCTCGAGCAAGATGGTCACTTCCGACGCCCTCGGGTGGGAGTGGGGCGGGACGAGGCCGTTGACCGAGATGTCGACTCTCGCCATGGTCAACCCTAGGGTGTTGACTCCGGGCAAGTTGTTGACGTTCGTGAGGGTGACGTTGAACCCGAATTTGTTCATGTTGCCCGGCTTGGATAATGCTGACGTGGCGAAATGGGAAACTTTCGCGTTGTCTGGATTGATGCATGGGAAGCCGTTTAGGAAGATTCCTCGCGGGTTTGTTGTGTCCGCCACGCAGTGGTCGTTGTGGGGTTCGGGGTCGGATTCGATGAGTCGTGGAGATGAGAACAAGGCGAGGAGGTGAAGAAGCAACAAAACATAGTTCATTTCCATGAAAAAATTAATTAAACTTTTATTCTTCTGATCTTTCCCTCTTCAAAGTAAGTTGATTATATACATACTATACAATGACACTATGATAGCTTGAGTACCTTAAGAGCATTGTAGGAAGAGAAAACAAGTCAGTATATATGTTTGTGTACAAAAAAAGTAATGCCTAGTAATCCTTAACTTGGACTTCATATTTAGTCATGGCCCATCTTTAGTATACAAGGTAATGTATGTATGGTTATTTATACTCCCTTAAGTTTCATAATAATATCACCACTTCTTTTGTATTTTGTGAAAGATATAAAAGATTTCAACATTTCATTTATTATATCTTTTATTCATTTTACCTTATAATTAAATTCACTAATTTTATTTGATAAAAAAATAAATTAACTTCATTATAAATAAATCATGTCATTAGAATTATAAAAAAATAAAAAATTATAAATCAAAATTAATTAGATAACAAAAAAATATTCATATTAAAAATATAAGTTAATTCCATTTAATTTTTTAAGTTCATTTCTTAAGAAATATTAAATAAATATAAGTAATATATTTTTATTTATTTTAATATTTCACGGTGTATATTTTTTAATATTTCTTAATTTAGTATTGAAATTAAATTATAGGACCCACAAATCATTCATTCTCATTTTATAAAGTCCAATGCTCGGAACTTTAAAAGAAGATTATGCTGGAAGTCAGACGGATCATTGGTGGTGTGCTAATTATCAGGATTCATGTACGAAAATACGTGGTGGAAAAAATAAATTGTATATTTCGATCGTTGATCGTTGAGATTGTAAAAAATGTTGATATTTGGTTTTGGTTGTAGTCCTATCTCTTTTTGAATGTCGTGTAAGCGACAATCTTCTAAAGAATAGGTCTTTTCGCTTCTCTTCTCGTGATTTCGTGTTCAAAATTAACTCAATAAGAATTTAGAGTTTTTGTAAGAAACAAAAATGATTATAAAAATATTTATAGACTACAAAAGGAGGAACTCAAAAGAAGATAGAAGATGGAGCCTCCTGATGGACTTAGAACTCCTTTCTTGAGTTAGCCGAACATCTAACTTAAATCTATCGATTATAAGAGCATCTCCAATCAGCTCTATCGATTATTAAAGAATTATAATTGAACTATCGGCTCAGTCACATACACCAATCAGTATTACGATTAATAATCTTGGAAAATTTATAAATTTTATTATTGTAAGGTTTAATAAAAAATGAATTTTATAATATAAATTTAACATTAAATTAATTATTAAATAGAATATATTTTTTATGTTGATATTTGTAATTTTGAAAGATAATTTGTTTTATTATAATTTGGCTAAATCTCAGGAGTTTATCCATAGTTGCAAAAAAACTGAGAAGATATATCTATTCATTCATAAAATAAAAATACATAAAAATTCAAGAGATATTGATTCATAAAATAACTTTTTAAATTTGTAATTAGAAAAATTAACTAGAGATATAAATACAAAACTATTTAGAAGAAACTATTTAGAAATCATGACATTTGTATGTATATATTTATTTTTTCACGCATTAAAAAAATTAGCTATAGACATACTCAAGCGCGATAATAAAAAACTATTTAGAAGTTATGACATATGTAATTTAGAAGTCATGACATGTGTATCAGTGTATGTATATATTTGTTTTTTCAGGCATTAGAAAAATTTAGAAGTCATGACATGTGTATGTATATATTTGTTTTGTCAGGGCATTAGAAAAATTAGCTTGATATATATTCAAGCGCGATAATACAAAACTATTTAGAAGTCATAACATGTGTATGTATATATTTGTTTTTCGTTGCAGTGTTTGATTCTCTAATACTCATGATTTTCTAATACTAAAAAATGTTTTTTCAGGAAAAATTAGCTAGAGATATACTCAAGCGGGATAATACGAAACTATTTAGAAGTATGTATATATTTGTTTTTTATTGAAGTGTTTGATTCTCTAATACTAAAAAAATTAAAATCAAACAATAGTTACATAAAATACACAAAAATTGCGTTTGATTCTCTAATACTACAAAATTAAAATCAAACAATAGTTGATATAAAATACACAAAAATTCAGGAAATATTGATTCATAAAATAAAATTTTTAATTTGTAGTCGGGATTAGAAAAATTAGCATTAAAATCAAACAATAGTCATAAAATACACAAAAATTCAGGAGATATTGATTTATAAAATAAAAATTTTAATTTGTCGTTGGAATTAGAAAAATTAGCATTATAATCAAACAATCGACATAAAATACACAATAAAATACACAAAAATTCACGAGATATTGATTCATAAAATAAAAAATTTAATTTGTAGTCGGGATTAGAAAAACACTCAAGCATAATATAAAACTATTTATAACTCATGGCATGTGTACAAGTTGTTGCACTGTGCATATTGTCGCACATTTATGTCCACGCTTATATATTCGTTGCAGTGTTTTATTCTCTAATACTAAAAAATTAAAATCAAACATATATTTTCGCACATTTATATCGACGCTTATATATTTGTTTTTTTGTTATAGCGTTTGATTCTCTAATACTAAAAAATTAAAATCAAACAATAGTCGAGCTATCTGGGTACTTTTAATGTTGATCTTTGGTTGTAGCCATATCTCTTCTTGAACGTCGTGTGAGCGGCGATTTTCCAAAAACTCGGTCTCTTTGTTTCTCTTCTCATGATTTCGTGTTCAAAGTTAATTCAATAAGAATTTAGAGTTTTTGTAAGAGGCAAAACGATTATAGGAATATTTATAGACTATAAAAGGATAAACTCGGAAGAAGATTTAAAATTGAGCCTCGTGATGAACTTAGAACTCCTTTCTTGGGGTTAGCGGAACATCCAACTTAAATCTATCGATTATAATTCGATCTATTAAAGAATTATAATTGAACTATCGGCTCAGTCACATACACCGATTAGTATTACTATATGCTTGATTGGTAGTATTACAATATGCTTGATTGATGCAAATACTGTATAATGAAAAACACTTAGACTCAATCATTTACACCGTATTACAATATGGTTGATTGAAAAAAATGTAGATCTTTGATTGTAGTCCTATCTCTCTTTGAACGTCGTGTGAGACTTTCCGAAGACTTGGTCTCCTCGCTTCTCTTCTCACGATTTCGTGTTTAAAGTTAACTCGTAAAAGT
This sequence comes from Euphrasia confusa, assembly GCA_954870475.1. Lineage (NCBI taxonomy): Eukaryota > Viridiplantae > Streptophyta > Magnoliopsida > Lamiales > Orobanchaceae > Euphrasia > Euphrasia confusa. Next base: position 25,509,940 of record OX940968.1, on the reverse strand, counting down.
TTAGAGTTTTTGTAAGAAGGGAAATGATTATAGGAATATTTATAAACTACAAGAGGAGGAATTAGGAATTAAGATTGAGCCTCCTCCTAATGAACTTATAATTCTCACCGAACATCCAACTTAAATTTATCAAGTATAATTCGATTTACTAAAAAATTATAATTGTACTATCGTAACAGTCACATACACCGTACCGTATTACAATATGCTTGATTGATGCAAATACTGTATAATAAAAACAAACTTAATCACATACACGAATCAGTATTACAATATGCTTGATTGATGAAAATATTGTATAATGAAAACACTAGAAAGGTTTCTCTTCTAAATGTAATGATTGATGCGAATTAATCCCGATTAAACATCCCATACATAAGAGTATGTAACTTCTCCGTAGTATGCACTATGCACTAAAAGCCATATAAAGCATCATCAATCTTTAATTTCTCTCTAGAAGTTATCTCTCTCTATCTATCTAAATCGAGGGCATCGCAATCGAATCACAGACACATACACTTGTATTTGTGTGTCATACTCTTTGTATGACCTCGTGTGACTGTATTGGTATTGCTAGGGTTTATGATTCAAAAATTTAGGGGCTTAGTCGGACTCCAATTGAACGTAATTTCAGATTGCGAACGAGAATTTAACTTTGACAGGGAACGAGGGTTTTCGCTAAGCTAGATATTTTACTTCTATTAATCGATCTGTGCGCCGATGGATTCCGCACCTTCCTCATTGTCATTTGCCACCAGAGATGGGTCTCCGGCAGCGGCCGCATCCGTGGACGACTGTGCTCTGTCGGATGCCGCGGGTTTGGCTAAGGACGCTGCTTTGCTCTTTCAGGCTGGGAAGATCGTGGACTGTTTGAGGATCTTGAATCAGTTATTGCTGAAGAAAGAGAACGACCCCAAGGTAATTTTGAAAGTTTCGAGGATTGCCGGTAGTTTCATTTTACTGCTTTGGGATTTTTGATTTTAAATTGTATTCTTGATAATTCAAGTTGATTTGGCTTTTGATCGTGAAATTGACTTAAAGAATGAACTGACAAGGTTTTGTTAATTCATGCCGTTTTTCTGATATCAGATTTTGTATGTGTCCCATTGGATGAATCTGATCTGTAATAAGTTGCCCATGTTTATGCCTTGGCTTATTAAGTAGTGTAAATTTTTTTGAAATGCCAATTATGTTTACTGATTTAGCGTCTTCAAGCTCTTTGGGATTTAACATCACAGGAAAATCTTTTCCCTTTCTTATCAGTTGGGCAATGCTTACACTTTTTAGTTATTTGGAAAACAGAGACAATACTTGTATTAAGATAGAGGAGAAGCCTGATTAGTGTATTCAATTCTGTAACTGCTTTGTGAGTTACTTTTGGTGTAACTTATTAGTCCTTGTTAGTACTTATTTTCACTGGTGGCATATGCAATTTTCTTTTCTGTGGCGTCCTTTTTTTGATTTAAATCACATCATTCCTTATTTCTGGAAGAATCATTCCTATTAGCCAATGCTTATTATGTACATAATGCTTTATTTTCTGGATAATAAATTTAAAAGGTGAATCAAGAAAAAGTATGTGCTTCAGTCTCAAAACACTTCGCCTACATCCCAAGGAAAGTGAGAGCTCCAACAATAACATTACGTCCTTTGTTGTGTTTTTCATCGGTCTCTTTTCCTTTCAATTTTCTTTTGATTGTTTTCAGTTTGAAATACCAATAAGGGAGCTTATAATTTCTTATAATATATTTGGGAAGACTTAAAACATACTATCTACTAGAATTTAAACTTATTAGTGATTATGGTTGATCTTTTGGTAACTATAGATTAGTTTATGATACTTTAATAACTATTATTAGGCAAGTACCTTTTATACTTGTGGTAGTGGGAGAAATTTTTGTGGTTGATAATTTATTCCTCTGATAATCTTGTTAACTAATTCGGCATGAATTCCTTTAATCTCATATGGATACTGTCTTGCATCAGTTTCTCCACTAACAAGTTACAGAAGCCCTGCGATTATGCCTCAATTCTATATGCATGCAGCCACATTTGTTTAGCGTAGTGAGAAATTTTAAAAATTGATTAAATGATTAATATCTACATACGCAGTTTAAACCTTATAGTAATGTAGATGAGATTGCATTCAGGTTCGTCATAATATATTGTCGGAGCAGATTTGATCACTGATGCATCTTATATATTGCATTCAGGTTCGTCATAATATAGCCATTGCTGAGAACTTTAAAGATGGCTGTCTAGATCCTAAAAGGCTTATCGAAGCACTTGAAAACATCCAGGTTAGTTTGTATACGGTAAACCAACACCCTTCCTCCATGTGGGCACTGGATGTTTTTTTTGTGTGTGTATATGCTTGTTTTCATATATGGGATGTTGTTCTAGTCTTTTGATGATGAGCATGTGATGACTTAGTAACATCTAGGTTCTTTGTAGATTGAAGTAAAGGGTGAGAAGAATGCACTGATTCCATAGTTTAAAAAATTAACCGAGGTGTACGCCTCGAGTCACGAGTTGTGCCGAGGCGCACGAGTTAAGATGGGAAATCAGGAACTTGTGCACAATTTGACTCGCTAGAGGCAGACTAGTCTGCTGATTGCTGAAGACCTTGTCCTTACTCTCTTTGTGTTTTTACGTTTTTCTCTTACATGTCTATTATTAGTATTAGTGTTGAATAAGTTAACAGAGGAAATAAGGGATAAGAGATAAGAGAAAGCACAAAAGCTCAAGATTGAAAAAGGAGAAAAAACTGCTGCGAGGATTTTGTAGGTTTTATTTAATATTGAACTGGGATTCTTCAAAAAAATCCATTGGTCTTTGTCAAATTCAGTAAAAGGCTTTTAAGTATGAATTATTTCTAATTTGGAAAGTTAATTGAGGGTATTTATCTACTATGGATAACTTTTTGATAACATTATAAATTTATAATAAATTAGACAACTAAACTAAAAGACTCACACAAATCTTTACCCGTCACACATTCTCTTTAAATATATTTCTTAAAAATGACAAACTAAAATAACTACTTTGAATCTACATTAAACTTTAAAAAGATAGAAAAAAATTATAAGATAAGAAACCAATAATAGTAACAACTAAATGAAGAACCCTAAGGAAATAAAAAATAAATCCCTGAAAAAACTTAAAGCAGTGTTGATTTTGATGTTTTTTATTATAGTTTTTCCTGAAGTGTTAGTTACTTAGAGTTATTAGTTACTATTGTTGGTTTATATAATATAGATTCCACCCATTGTTGGTTTAATTTTTACTATTGTTAGTATTATCTTATTAAAGTTTAATGTAGATTCAAACTTTGATTTTAAATTTTTGATTGGATCGTGACTTGAATTTTAATAGTCCTAGTCTGTGTCCGGAAAATGACTTACCTACAGTAACATTAGAGAAATATTGCTGTTTGGTGTGGAAATAATGGGTGGAATTTTGTTAAATGAGAGTATGTGGATTAATTTTTCTTAGAAATGGTTCATGACATGTATTTTCTGTGGAGTGTTTGTGTTTGTTGTTTGAAGTTTAAAACTGAATACTTTTGTACAACGAGTGAATGATAAAATTTTAAATTAAGGTTGTGATTGGAAATTTGGAATATTATGTTTATAGTAAGGAAATGTAAAAATGTTTGCAAAATGCTTCTTAAAACGTGGAATGCATAAATACACTATGATACACTTGCGCATATATATACATTATACATACATATATATATATATATATATATATGTGTGTGTGTGTGTGTGTGTGTGTGTGTGTGTATTATATAAAATAAGTTTGGTCAAGCCGCTTGATTACTGAGGATTAATCTCATATAAATTGAGGAGTAGGTTTCAATCCTTGTTACTCATTTAAAGGGTTAGTGATGCCACTTGAGCTACAAGCTCGTGGTATGGGGCATATCGTTGTGTTGTCACCGTCATTTTCAATTTTGTTATCTGTAAAGATTTTGGGATTGTATTGTTCTTTTTTTTGTTTGTGAGTTCAAAATATTTTTGGTTGAAAATGTGGAAATGAAAATGAATTGATGATTGCTTGGGATTATTTTTACGCAAAAAGCTATGTTAAAATTTAGAAGCGAAAATAAAATATGTTTGATGCATTTTAGCCAGATCTTTTGGATAATAAAATTTATTTACTCCCTCTGTCCCATTGCAAATAGATAATTATGGAAAAGGTCTAGGAATGACAATTTTTTATTAATAAATATTATATTTAAAAGTAATTTCATATGAATATTTTCAAAAAAAATAGCATTTCATTTCTTTAGAAAAAGAACACATTGTAAATTTTCACACATTGCAATTTCCATGGAAATGGTTTAAGTTGACGGCTGATAGCTTTGAAATTGAGGCGGTTGAGCTCCGCCTAGGGTCTAGAAGCCATCTGGGCAGCCTAGCTCTGTCTAGAGCCTAAGTGCCTCTTCACATAAACCCACAACGTAAGACTTTGCTATTCAATAGAACGATTAAAACTCTGAAACTTGTATTTATTATCTTCTACCACAGAGATCTAATCGGTTGTAAAAATCTTGTATTATTACATCATCTGCATGATCATTGTAAAGGTAAATATTAATAAAAAGCACCCATATATCGAGCATTTCGTTACTGGTTTCAAACAGATCTCCTATGCTATCATATAAATATAAATGCTGTAAGATCAAACACTTAATAGCATGGCTTACAAATTTTATTTAAAAAAAAAATCAGCTGATAATTGGAAGATTTTTGAACACAAAATACCTTTGTGGGATCTTGAGTAGGAAGATTTGTAAAGTTTACGAGTATTCGTAAACTTGCGTAGCTGATTTGTGCTTGGAAACTGTAAAGAAGGTTTTGTCGATTTCTGCAACCCATACGGATTTATATGTATTTGTATAGGTATTTGTGTATATATTTACACATTAGGCAGTAGGCACATATAAGTTTCACAGCAATATGTGCCAGTGCATACACAACCGGATACATAAATTTCTCAAGATACTCACCACATACATATATTGATGTATAAAAGATTCTGTTGGCTGCTCGTTTGAGCTACTGCATCCTTGCTGATTGTGCCTTGCAGTAAACAATGAAAAACGGTTTGAGGATCTAGGGTGGGTGACAAACTTTTGCCTTCGGCATTTCATGACACAGGAACATTTCTGTCATTCATTACTTCTAGCAAACACAACATTTCACTTATATCTCTGCCAATAGTTTTATGTAGGGGTCTGATTTCCCTTCCCTTGATGTTTTCTCTTCGTGGATATTTAATATGACCTTTCTGCCTACACATGTTTTTTATTACTTGTGCATTTCTGTTACATTAAATTATTAATTTTGTTTTCTGCTTAATTTAGAAACAAAGTGATGAGCTCGCCCATACATCTGGAGAACACCTAGAGGTTACTAGCAATGATGGAAGAAAACCTTTGGTGGGCATGAAGGGAACTAATAAGGCATCGTGTCAGTTATCTAGCTCATCAGTTTACAGTGATTTGTTTGACACCTCAGTAGCAATGTTTAATACAGTATGTGTTTACTTTATTGATTGCTATTGGGCCTATTAGTTTCTCAGTTACATGAAATCCTCATTTTCTCTATATCAAAATTTCTATCTATGAATCTGATTTCAGGCTATTATCTGGTTTCATCTTCATGATTATGCGAAATCATTCTTGTATTTGGACACATTGTATCAGAATATTGAAGCTATTGACGAGGTGAGAATTACGCATTAATCACAAATCGATTTAGTAATACTTGTGAACTGTCCTTTTGGTTAAATTTCTGGAGATGATATGCAGGGCACAACCCTTCGTATATGCCTTTTGTTGCTGGATGTCGCATTATTCTCTCACCATGCATCTATATCTGGTGTAAGTCCCATGTGCTTACTTTCTTTGTAATTACTGTGTTAGTAGTTTGAGTGACACAATTACGTTAAGGCCCATGGACAAAATGTCATCATTTATATTATATGCATTGATTACGAAATTCTACCGACACTGGAAATACCTAACTCTGACGTGAATAGGAGGACACAGTTTTGTCTTATGTTCCGCGCAAATATACAAGAGAACACACATTTGGGTTGGCTAATTATTCTGAATAGTTGAGTCCGAAAGGGTTACGCTTGTTGTGATTAATTCAATAAGTCGTTTGATGCTAATACAACCTTTAGTCATCCATTGATTGAGAAACCCTGCACACTTATTACATGAATTTCAAACGTATGGTGTTTGTATTGAACCTATAATGATGTTTATATTTTTCCCTTAGACCCTGAATCATAAAACATGAAATGGAGTTGGTTCTTATGTGCTCAGAGAATATTCTTAAAGTGGTTTTATATAATGTCACAACTCGACACCTTTGGGGTAGTCTGTGAACTGTAAATCCTTGCTATTTCTTATAATTCCATCATAATTGAATAGTGTTATCTCTATTGAAACATTGAAGGAACAATCTTGTATCCTTAAGTGCAGTGGAGTATGCCCCTTCGAATGTTTTGCAAGAAAATAAGAGCTTCCATTCATAAAATTTGTGAAAAAAGTTGACTAACCTGCAGGCGGGGATATTTGATGTAATTCAGACATTAAGTATTAGTTATTGGAGGGTTGCTTGCATATGATAAACATAGTCCGATTTTGTGAATCTTTTGTAGTTTTGTGAATTATCTGTTCTAGACATAGTAATGTTGGTGCTTAGTGGAATAGTTATTTGTTTTGGATATGTCATGTGTGCAAAGGTATTCGAAGAAAGGGCTACATGTTAAATGTTATTTTGTTATGGTCAGTTGGCAAATAGGCCATGACATATGTTGCTTTTGTTTGTACAAAGATGGTTCAAAGTCCCAGAACATTAGAAGTCATGGAAATGATGTATCCACTAATTTTTAGAAACTAAAGAACGATTCATAACCTTCTAAGCAGTCTCAATAACTTGATTGTTTTTCGTTTAAATACTAGTTATAACATTTCTGGAAGTACTTGCTTTTGATATTCCAAGAATAGAATTAGAAGTTTCACTTATACTTTGTTTTTAAAACCTTTTCATCTTGTTTCAAAAAAATCATTTTAGTCTATATGGAGGGACATTCGAAGTAGTCGCATGTGTTGGTTGATGTAGGTGTTTGATGGAGAGTATCTATACTTTATGGTGACAATTTATTCCATTTAGTCTATTTTTGAAAAAATTATATAAAATGTTTGAGCTCACATTTAGTGTCATAACTCACAAGATAAACTCATTATCTAACCTAATTAAAAGATCCATTGTTAGATTTTGCCAAAAACTAATCTGGAAAGTTATCATTTAAACTTCTTTTCTACTTATATATGATATGGTCTGAGGTATCATAATCTTACTGTCTTTGAGCTTTATTAGTCATGCTATATAGGATTATGATTTTGTTAATGAGAGTATGATGCCTTGGATAGTGAAGAATGATATTAAATATAGTTTAATATTCCATAAAGATGTTGATGTTGTGATTGGATATGGGTTTGTGTTTTTTTTCTACCCTACTAGAAAGTGATGATGACATTTTGAAAGGACGTGTAGGTTGGGTGTGTTGGTTATGGGATGCAAATATGATGAAGGCTGATTTCTGTAGTAGTAAAATAATGGTTGGCTATGATGGGCAGTTAGAGTTGTGTGAATAATGAAAGTGAATGTGTGGAAGAAAGTGAATGTGACCGAATAAAATATATTTTTTCTAAGTGAATGAAATTGAAATGGTACCCAAGTGCAACCTGAACTTGGATTCTCTTATCTGCTTGTTGACCATTTTCAGCATCTGAAATTGTTGCTTTTTCTGTAGGTAGTTTTTGGTATGAGCTGGTATATGGCATTTGTCATTTACTTTTTAATCTCAACTTTGAAATTGAAATATTTAACTTGATTTTGTAAACAACCAGTCACCCAACTGTATTCTAGCTGTTCTGAATTACTGTTTTTTTTTTTTTCTAACTTGGATGAGTAAATTGAAATTTGTTCTTCAGGATGTGATAAGCTACATGGAAAAGGTCTTCTGTGCCAATAGCTTGATCAGCCAACTAGAGAATGGAACCTCAGCACAGCAACAATCTGCCTTAGTTTTGAAACCTAATTCACTACCAACCAACTTGTCCACTACTGATTCTTCTCACTGTGATTCAGTTGCTGCTGCAAATACATTTGAAAACTCATTATCTGACGAAGCCCTCGATGAGGACTCATTGCAGTTGCTATCTTCTCTCGACATTGGTGGAAAAAATCTTCAAAGGCTTTCTGGCATTGCTTCTTCGAATGATATTATGAGTAGCCAAGCAGAGGAGCCCTTATCAGTCGTTGATGTAAGGCTTATGCTCCATCTTTACAAGGTTCGCCTTCTGCTTCTCACACGGAACCCCAAAACAGCGAAGCGAGAAGCTAAGATGGCTATGAACTTGGCCCGTGGCAAAGATTATACCCTGGCCCTCTATCTGAAGTCTCAGCTTGAATATGCCCGTAGGAACCCTCGAAAAGCAATCAAGCTTTTGGTGGCATCGGGCAACCACACGGAGATAGGTATCTCTAGCATGTACTACAACAATCTCGGGTGCATCTATTATCAACTAGGTAAGCATCATACCTCGGGTGTATTCTTCTCCAAAGCCCTAAACCACTGCTTGCTTGCGCGTAAAGAGAAACCTCCAAAACTCCTCACTTTGTCACAGGATAAGTCCCTTTTAATATCATACAACTGTGGCATGCATTCGTTGGCCTGTGGGAAACCTTTCCATGCGGCCCGCTGTTTTCAGAAGTCCAGTCTAATCTTTTACAACAGACCTCTGTTGTGGCTAAGAATCGCTGAGTGTTGTCTGATGGCTCTGGAAAAAGGACTGATTACATCAAATTCATCTGCCTCTGAAAGATCTGATATAATAGTTAGTGTTATTGGGAAGGGAAAATGGAGGTATCATGCTCTGATTTCCGGGAACTCATCAAAGGGCCAGTTGGAACATGTCAGTAAGGATGGTATTTCTTATAGTGATGGCAAGCAGACCGAACTATCGATAACTCTTGCCTGGCAGTGTCTTGTCAATGCTTTGTATTTGTTGGACTCTTCAGAAGCAAAACACTCTACTTCTGGTTCGTCATCTCGTAAAGAGGTAAACGAGCTGAAAGAACTGGTGTTTACAAATCACAAAAAAACTATAGGTGGAGATCCTATGGGACTCAACATGCCATCTGGTTCGATTCAAGTTAATTCAAACGGTGAATTGAAAGAGCAAAAGAGTAGAAACAATCATATTGCTTCACTGCAGAATTCTATCACCGAGTATGAGTACATTTGTATGAAGGAGAACCATATGATGAAGCAAGCTATACTTGCTGATTTGGCTTATGTAGAGCTGGCACTGGGAAATCCCTCGATAGCCCTAACAACATCAAAGACTCTCTTAGAACTTCCTGAATGCTGCAAGATGTACATCTTCTTGGGTTCCTTGTACGCGGCTGAAGCTCTGTGCCTACTAAATCAGCCGAAAGAAGCTGCTGAATATTTGATGAAGTATATTTCAAGTGGGAACAATGTTGAGCTTCCATATACCCGTGAAGACTGTGAAAAGTGGAAAGTTGTTGATAATGACAATTCAAATTTTGGTCCGGGGCGGGTAACTTCTCATGTCTCATCGTCTGATGAATCCCTGGTATCTTCCGTGTTCTCCAGTCCTGAAGAGGCACGTGGAATGGTCCTAGCAAATTTTGCTGCGAACTTTGCTTTGCTGGGAGACCTTGAGCAGGCTCAACATTTTGTGGTGAAAGCATTATCTGATGTACCTAAAAGTACCCAAGCTATTCTCACCGCAATTTATTTGGATCTCAAGCGTGGCAAGACACAAGAAGCGCTTGCAAAGTTGAAACAACATGAAGCCGTTAGGTTTTTACCCTGGCAATTATAAGCTGAATATCACATCTTGATGGTTATGGTTCATTTCTAATGGTCGTACGAGCCCACACCTCACTACAGGATAGCAGGTAGCTTGACAATCCTTATAAAAATGGATTTGTAACATATATAGCTCAATTCAAGGAATAATTTTCCATTTCATTTTTTTAGTTACTTTTTGTTGTAGCATTTAGAGGTTGGCGGTGTGGCATAATTTTGTATTAGAGCGTTTCCCACCTTTGAGCTTTCAAGATGTCGCTTCGATTGATAATGATGTGTTTTTAGAGGTGGATTTGGTTTGGACTCGGTATGGTATAGAGGGGCATGATACTGGTGTATTCTTCTTGTGGATGCTGTTATTCAAGAAATTTAATTTTAGTAGCATTTTATGGGGAATTATGCAAGAGTTGCAAAAGGTTGTGGACCTGTGGCCATATAATGTCACCAGCGAAGCTTAGTGAATTGGTGTAGTGAATGAGATTAAAATTGATATCCCAACTGTGTTTTTGTTCATTTGTATTAATGTCAGCCTGAATCATTGTCTTTATTTGGATTATTAGGGTTGTTGAAAATGATCTAGGGCAAGCATGTTTACTAGGACCATTGGCAATCTAAGTGTTGGGAAAAAATATTTTGAGCTGATTTTGGGTATTTTTTTTCTAGAAGATGCACATTCTAAGGGATGGTTTTTTGGAGATGTAAAAATCCAATAGAACTGAATGTCATTTTTAAGTTTAAGATTTCATCTAGCATTTAGAGAATTGAGTATTTTACAAGTGGAGCTTTACTTGAATTTGAACCAAAATTAATTAGATCTAATAAAATTAAGTTTTAGTTCGAGTATGTGAGAAAACACTATCACCGTTTGTGGGTTCTGTTAATAAAATACTATATTTCTTACTTTTTTGTACCGAAAATATTTTCACTATTTATTTGTAATTGACAAATGAAGTGAAGTGTCAAAATATAATGAGAGAGAAATCAAATATGTGCACGCACCAACACTAGGTGACTTTGTGATCTTCCTCGGCTAGAAATTATGGTGGTGCAAGTATACATTGTGAAGACGCATGACGATGGTATAAAACACATTTGGTAGCAAAGAGCTATGATAAAGCGATGAAATGACTACGAAGATATTTTAAAATTTCTTCAATAATTTTTGGAGGTTTTATTCGTGAATTAAATATTTTAATTCTCATGGTAAAAGTTTTTTTATAATTTTGTTTTAGTTGTTAATTAGAAATATAATTTTGTGAATTGTATCTCTTGTGAAATGAAATTATTGTGAAATGAAATTATAGCGGTAGAAATTATTAATGTGAAATAATTGTCATCTTTTTATATACCACATGGGCTTCTCTCTAAACACACACACTAATTTTCACACACACATATCAAACTTGAAGAGGCAAATAGAAGAATAGAGAAGAGAAGAAGAAACGGAACCGAAAAGGAAAAAGAAGAAAACTCGTGGAAGGAGCTTGGATTTGCTGAAGTCAAGTAAAGAGGAGAGCAAGTCACTCATCTCGTGAGTTTAAACTTCTATCCGTAACAGCAAGATCGACGGAGGAAAGACAAGTAAATACGATCGAAGCTTTCGTAGTTTATTATCAAAATTATTTCGATATCATGTCTATTCGTTTCAGTGCTTGAATTATATGTCATTGTGTAGCCCTCGTTGAGTAGATCATTTGCATGGGGCACACAATCATCCCTTCTCGGAATTTGTAGAGGTTTCGAGATTGGTTATCTTAACAGCCAACCAAGTTAAAGTGATACAATGTCATGAGCTGCTTCATATAAGTCCACGCAACATTTTGGCAGATATAAAGAGGCTCTTAATATCTGTAACATTGGTTGGATCGCGCCTCTTTATATCGCCTCTTTATAGCTTCTTCTCACAATACATGCACTACTTTTCTTTTTGTAGTGTCTCATAATAGTTAGATACACAAAAAAAAAAACATTCCTATTTTTTCACTTGAAAATACAATTTTACCTCTACTTTATTCACCTACTTTATAAACTTTACTCACAACTACTTTATTTTGTAACTTAAAAATACATTTTTACCTTTTAATTTTTTGTCAAAAAGTCAAAAAACAACATTTTTCTTAATCTTCGTATAAAACAAAGTATTGTATTGGAGGGAGTATTAAATACATTACACACAACACATTTATTAATCTGCGATAAAACATTAATACCACGCGCGACTCAATACAGTCGGGCCGGGCCACTCTTTGTTTGTTTGATTAGTATAGTCATTTTGTGTGAGTACATTTTGAATTATTACACTTTCATTCCACTTGAACAATTTTAATTTTTGTTTTTGTAGGTAAATTATTTTATTTTCTTTTCACAAAATTATATTATATAATAATTATAAGCACACAAAAATATTAAATACATTACACAACATATATATTAATTTGCGATAAACGACTCAAAACATATTAAATACATTCCACACAACATATAGATTAATTTGCGATAAAATATTAATACACGCGACTCAATATTGTCGGGCCGGGCCAATTGTTTATAATTGGACAATTGGGCTAAGCCCGAATTATTTCTTTATAGAGCCCAATTATAAGTCATAGAGCTTCCATGCTTTCATCATTTACGAAATTCGATGATCCAAATATTGAATGCATAGCAAATTTTGATGACTTCTTTAAAGCCAACATCTTCTCCAAGAGCTTGAAATTCCTTTTCTGTCCTCTCTTTTCCACCAACATTAAAGGACATCATAAACACATCTAATTGGGTCGCTCGCGTGTAGCCCGACCCACCACCACTACTATTCGGGTCCTCTGGAAAGATGGTTTCTGCTACTATGACTTTCCCATTTTCCGGAAGTGCTTCGTAGCAATTTTTCAAGAGTTTCTTGCAATGTTCATCGCTCCAGTCATGACAAATCCACTATAGCATCATATGAAAAGGGTACTTTAGTCATTTTACAAAAGATTCAAAAATTAATGTTTATTTTTTGTATAATTAATCAACCTTCATAAAAATGGCGTCGGCTTTGGGCACGCTAACAAACATGTCGCCACCGATGTTCTCCACCTCTGCAACAAGTTGTGTATCAAGAGAAACTTGTTTTGTGAGTACAGTGATGATTGTCTGTTTAGATTACAAATCAACATCTAACGATGAGATATTTAGATATTTTAATATGTAATCTAATAATGAAAATGTGCACCGCTTATTGTCCAGTATATTTTGTACATGTTTTAAATCTAAATGCATACCGGGATAAGATATTGCATGCTCGAGAACATGAGGCAAGTCGAAATTAATCCCTTTGATCGATGGATATTTCGAAAGGATCATCTTGAGTGAAGTCCCGATTCCACCGCCAACGTCCACAAGAGATTCAACACCCTCAAACCCATTGTATTTTTCAAGAACTTTTTTCACAAAAACGATGGACGATTCGGACATGGCCCGATTAAAAAGTTGGTTGAAACTCGGGTCGATGGCCGCGTATTCAAACACACCCATACCATGAGCTCGGTTGAACGGCACTCCTCCATCTAGAACCGCATCTTTTAGATGATACCTATAAACAAACAAGTCGTTATATACAATAAAACCTCTATAAATTAATATTCGATACATTAATAATCTTTCTAAATTAATAGAATTTTTCGGTCTTGACTTGTTCTTTTAAATAAAATAAAGAAAACTCGATAAATTAATAACCTACTAAATTAATAAAATTTTACGATATCGAGGTTATTAATTTATAGAGGTTTTACTGTATAAATTGCATGCATTATTTCATTCAACTTGCACGTACGTATAACGTACTCACCACGCCTCCATAAAAGTCCTATCCTGAGTAAGGAGCGAGAGATAGGATGGAACCGAGAACCCGTCCTCGTTTCTAGTGAAGAACTTGGATAGTGACGTCATACCATATCGGAACTCGAGGCCGACCCCTCGAGCGCAAGTGAGGATAGAGTGTGCCGCCAGGAGACGAAGGATCCTGTCGATCATGGTGGTGGCGTCCGAGTTGTTTGTCGGGAGTTGGGAGGCAAGCTCCGAGGCGGAAATTGTGGGATGATCGGATTTGTTGATTAGCTCGAGTAGGTCGAGTTCGATGGCGGCTCTGAGTGCCATTGGGAGGACTGTGTAGGAAGCTAGCTGCATGGCCACACGGCAAACTTCTTCTTCTTCTTCCTCTTGAGCCATTGAGTTATTAATGTTGTTTGAAGCCATGCTTAAATAATTTAGTTGGTAAGGATGTTTATGCAAGATGGTGGTGTAAGAATTATAATAAAAATGGTCCTCTTTAAATAGAGCTTGAATGTTATTATATATTATTATTATTAAAGAAGAAGAAAAAAAATGTTTTGAATCATAAAATTTTCACAAATTAATTGACACACTTTTCTTCTTTTGGGTGCATTGAATACCAACTGATGGAAGAAGTAATAAAAAAATCATTTCACACTACTTAACACAATTTTTTTTGTATTTTATTAACTATTTACAACTAAATTCATTTTCTTCATTTTATTATTAATTATTAATTACATAAATCATTTTTTATTATATATATATAATTATTGTTGTTTTAAAATACAATTATATTTTTACTTTTTCTATTTTTAAGATTATATTCACAACTACCTACTTTTTAAGTAAAAAAATATTTTTTAACACTTATTAAAAAAAAAGTAATTGTTTTTAATCTCCTTGTCAAATAAAGTGTGAATAAATTGGAAATTTCTCATTGAAATAATTTTTTTTTATAATCACACAAACTTATTATATCAAATAATTATAACCACACAAATTTATTTATCAATTAAAGTACTGTAACATAGTAGTATTTTTTAATATATGTTCTGAATTTAAATGGAAAAAGGTGAAATTAACTAAATTATAAATTATATTTATAAAAATAAATAGGTAAATCAAATTGTGACCCTTGTGGCGAGTTATAGGAAAACAACTTACACCATGAGGGAGAATGGCGGAACGAGGAATGCCCACATTATTGTGATCTTCTTTTGTCTTTTGTGGATGGTGAAGTGGACGACCCTCGATAAATCTATTATTGCAAACTATTGCATTATTGGAGTGCTAGGCAATATAACGAGGAGAGTCCATCACTAAATTGTTTTCTTTTTCAAAAACACGTTTTTAACACTCTAAACCGGTCAATTTGATACTTCAGCTGTTTCATTTTAATAGTTACACTTTATTTGTTATTTGGAAAGAAAGTGTGATTACTGATTATTGCTTTGAGACAGAGATAATTCTTTTCTTTTTAATCAGATCACTAATTTCTTCCTAAAAAATATTCATATTTATTTTAATAATTTTTTAAAAAGTGAACATAAATTTTTTCTTTTTAATCAGATCACTACTTTCTTCCTAAAAAATATTCATATTTATTTTAATAATTTTTTAAAAAGTGAACATAAATTTTTAGAACGGAGGTAGTGACCTTATAATATATAATTCAGCTAACAATTGTCGGCATATGTTTTAGCCGTTAGATTATGTTGTGTTCACATCTATTAATAAACAATGACCGCTAGATTAAATTTGTTTTCACACAGATAATTAATTAGCGTAATAATTTTTGATTAATTAGCGTAATTATTTATTTATTTATATAATATAATTTAAATTTATAATCTCCCCCTTAATTATACTTCCTCGGTCCAAAGACAATTGTCATACTTTCCTTTGGAGTGTCCAACAATAGTTGACACACCCCAAAAAAAGAAATAATTATTCTAATTTTTTCATTTTAATATACAATTTTATTCTACTTTACTCCACTTACTTTTTAAACTTTACTCACAACTACTTTACTTCACTTTTAAAATATATTTTTACTCTTTACTTTTTAATTAAAAAATTAAAAAATAACAATTTTCTTAAATTTCGTGTCCAGCAAAGTATGACATCTATTAATGGCGGGAGCAACTACTTTACTTTTCACTTTTAAAATATATTTTTACTCTTTACTTTTTAATTAAAAAATTAAAAAATAACAATTTTCTTAAAAATCCGGCAAAGTATGACATCTATTAATGGCGGGAGGGAGTAGTAAATATTGACTTGAAATATTTAAAATATCACCTTTATTCCTTATTTATCTCCTTTAATTAAGTTTATTTTATTATATTACTATTTATTTATAGTATTAAAATTAATTAGCGTAATTAAGGGTGATGAGAGAGAATTTGCATTTTTTTATTAATATATTTAACAGTCAATTTATATTATATAAACAATAATATCGGAATTTTAGATAAATCTATTCATTATTTAAAGCAACTAAATAAATTTGATATTATTTACTATTTATATTACTATAATCATGAATAATTCAAATCCGTATTTATATATAAATTACACAATTTTCACTCACTCCCTACTTCTCCCTTTTGTTCTATTTTTTTTATTTGTTAATGCTCACACTTTTGTTTTTTTCAGAGCTCCATGTAAGTTTTTTTTTTTTTTGCTTGGATAGGTAAACATTCTTTTACTAATTCATTTTAATTTAAATATTATTGTTTGATAATTAACGTTGTTATTTTTTATAGCCTGTATTTTTACTAATTCGAATTTTAATTTTAATATTATCGTTTAATCATTAATATTTTTATTTTTTGCAGACAACCTTTCATGTAAGTATTTTTTACTAATTTGAATTTTAGTTTTAATATTATTATTTAATCATTAATATTTTTATTTTTTGCAGCCTTCAATTTAAGTATTTTTTACTAATTCGAATGTTAGTTTTAATATTATTGTTTATTGATTATAATTGTATTTTAAATATAACAATTTATTTGTTAATGTTTTTTGTATTTTTTTTTCAGTTTTTGAATTTTTTTTGTCTTTTTAAAGATTATTTTTTTGCATACCTTTTGTATTTGTTATTATTTTTTTTAGGTTTATTTATC
The DNA here is from genome assembly GCA_954870475.1 of Euphrasia confusa. Classification (NCBI taxonomy): domain Eukaryota; kingdom Viridiplantae; phylum Streptophyta; class Magnoliopsida; order Lamiales; family Orobanchaceae; genus Euphrasia; species Euphrasia confusa. The sequence goes on along the minus strand of OX940968.1, from coordinate 25,493,063 downwards.
AGAAGATCGAAACATTGGATTGCAAAAGGTTTAAATGGAATCAAGCTTTAATAAGTTTAGAGTATTTTGCGTTAATAATTTATTTATCTTTTATTTTATAATGTAATTTATAATATTTTATGTAACTAATCATTATTATTTTAATAAAATTTATAATATTTCTATTTAATTTTACTCTAATTTTATTTTGGGAAAAATGACAATAAGACCAATTTTCAACATTTTTTGGGCAATAAGGCCAAATTCCAATTTATGTGTCAATCAGGCCTTTTTGTTCCAATTGAGCCAAAAAAATATATATGGAAGGACGAAAATACTCTTACTATATTTCTACTCAACCCACCCCACACCTACCCACCCCACCCTTGCCCAGACACTGAATACCATGAAAAACACTGAACGTCAATTTTTTTTCTTCTACTCAACTCACTCCACCCCAAAAGACACTGAATGTCAGACACGGAATGTCAGACACTGAATAACACTGAATAACATTAAAAGACACTGAATAACACTGAATAACATTAAAAGACACTGAATAACACTGAAAGACACTGAATAACACTAAATAATAACACTGAATAACACTGAATAACATTAAAAGACACTGAATAACACTGAAAGACACTGAATAACACTAAATAACACTGAAAGACACTGAATAACATTAAAAGACACTGAATAAGATTAAAAGACACTAAATAACACTGAACAACATTAAAAGACACTGAATAACATTAAAAGACACTGAATAACACTGAATAACATTAAAAGACACTAAATAACATTAAAAGACACTGAATAACACTGAATAACACTGAATAACATTAAAAGTAGACCTGTAAATGAAGCGGGTTTTATCCAGATCCGCTCCTGATCCGTTACATTTAAACGGATTTGGATCGTAAAAATTGACCCGTTGACCCGTTTAACGATCCGACCCGTTTACCCGTTTAAAAAACGGGTCGGATACGGATCAATACCGATCCGATCCGTAAGTGACCCGACCCTTACCAAATATTATATATATAGCTATACATAGTATTTAGTTACTATGTAATAATTAAATAATTTATAATTAATTAATAAAAAATATATAATTTTTCATTTTGTGTAATATAAAAATATTGATTATTACTGTTAGCACTTTAATCTTAAATTTAGTTTAATAAATTTTAATATTTTATTTTATAATTTTTTAAATGTTAAAAATTATAAAAAATTATTATTATAAACGGATCGGAAAAACCCGTTGGATACCCGTTGATCCGGCGGATACGGATTTGGATCGAACTTTCGATGATCCGGCGGGTCGCGGAGCGGGTACGGATCGAAAATTTAAAATATTAAACGGGTACGGATCAATGCCGATCCGCTCCAGATCCGCCCCATTTACAGGCCTAATTAAAAGACACTTAACGTCAGATTTTTTCTCCTCCTCAATCCACTCCACCAAAAGACACTGAATGTCAGACACTGAATGTTAGACACTGAATACCATGAAAAGAAACTGAACGTCAGATTTTATTTTTTACTCAATCCACCCCACCCCAAAATACACTGAATGTCAGACACTGAATACCATGAAAAGACACTGAACGTCAAATTGTTTCTTCTACTCAATCCACCCCACCCCAAAAGACACTGAATGTCAGACACTGAACGTCAGACACTGAATACCATTAAAAGACACTGAACGTCAGATTTTTTCTTCTACTCAATTCACCCCACCCAAAAGACACTGAATACCATTAAAATACACTGAATGTCACCTCAGACACTAAATACCATGAAAAGAGATTTTTTCTTCTACTCAATTCACCCCACCCAAAAGACACTGAATACCATTAAAATACACTGAATGTCACCTCAGACACTAAATACCATGAAAAGACACTGAACGCCAGATTTTTTCTTCTACTCAACCCACCTCAACTCCAGACACTGAATACCATTAAAAGACACTTCATGTCACCTCAAACACTGAATACCATCAAAAGACACCGAATGTCATTAAAAAACACTGAATGTCGATTTTTTACACTGAATATTATAAGAACACTGAATGTCATTAAAAAACACTGAATGTCGATTTTTTACACTGAATATTATAAGAACCCTGAATATCATTAAAAAACACTGAGTGTCTGATGAGCCATTTTATTTGCTCATCTTAGAGCGTTTTTACACCTTTTATTGAGTCAGTTTGAGTCAGTTTTGTGTCTGGGAGGGCACATTGGAGTGTTTGGGCAAAGTATGCAGGTATTCATGTCAGCAGGTGGAGATTGTGCGGAAAAGTCAAATTAATGGTCCACTTTGGGCTTGTTTACGGGCAGAAAATCCTGACAGGAAATTTACCCGCGAACGTATTGATATTTTGGGGATTGAGAGAACAAATAAGGAAATAATAAAAGCTTCTAGTATTAAATTTCAAGTATATTCCTTGGGAATTGTGTCTGCCTTTTACAAATGAGGAAACTTGACTATTTATAGTACATAGATTAGGGTTTTTACACTTGGGCTTCGGCCTAGATTACATGGGCTTTTCCTATGATAATTACATGCATTACCCCTTGTCTTAAGGAAGATCCCCCTTATACCCCCACAATGTGATCCCCCTCTTTTACCCTTGATCCGGTCCAGCTTGATCGAGTTAACTCTTTATGCTGAGCCGCTATCCAAGCATTCTTTAGAATGGATTAAGGGCCGCCGACTTCGGAGATTGAATTATACTCACCTCCGTGCGGGCACGCGGCTTGGAGAACAGAAAAACCCTTAACACGACATGCTACGCTGGAACTTCCTCGAACAGGAGGGTCACGAAATGGTTGAATGCGTTGACTGTGTGCGCGGCGTATCCGTACTGAACGTGTTCGATGGTGTTAGGTCTCTACGCTGTAATGATCGCTGGTGGTCGCTGGACGGGTCTTTGTTTACCCGTTAAATGGATCATATCTGGTCGGATCTGAACTTGGGCCGTGGTCCGACTATAATGGGAGTCGCGAAAATGGGGAACAACAAATGCCCCCCGAGGATAAGTATTTTACGGAGTCCCCGCGGAGTTGAAATGTTATGCTCGGAGAGGATGGACCATTTCGTGCCTTTAGTCGGTCGGTCCAAGTTTCATCAGCCGCCAGTTTAAAGAATTTAAAAAGCCGCCGCCTCGGTACTTGTGTAAACGTCTTTTCAACTGCCAGAAATTTTCAAATTTTGAATTTTGTATTCAGAAAACTTTTGCCGCCATCTCTCGCTATATATATGAGAGATGGGGTACTTGGGAATACTTTTGGCCATCTTCCGCAAGAAATCGTGCGATCTGACCTCTACCTCTGACCTCTCTTGTTCGGGTACGCATCATCAAACTTTACTGCCTCTTTATTTTTTTTATTCTTGCTCGGGGGCGCGGACTCTTAGATCTTTTATACATCCCGTCAATATATACCTGTCCGTAATTTGGTTAAAGAATTCTGTTTTGGTCGATGTCTAGTGAATCCTCGACTCCCGAATACGACTCTGATTACATCCAGACCGTGATTCTCCCCTCGTTTATTGATATTCCGAGGACTTTATCTCCCCTGTCCTCAGATCTGTTAACTTTGCCCGAACAGTTTCCGTCTAATTGCATGATGGATCCGTTCCCGTTATCTAAAGATGAAGAGAATGACTGGTTCTCAGAGACTGTTCATCCTGATTACGAACTGTTCGCGAAACTGGCCGCTGGTTTTCGGGGCCCTCCAGTTGACTTTTCTTATGAGACCTACCTTGCTGATCACCCTACACGTACGTTCCCCGTACAGACCTTCCGACCGGGGAGCCGCCGATCAGTGCTTTTAAAGCTGGCACTCGGGTGAGTAAAGTGTGTGACGTCGATCTTCAATCGCGAAGAGCAGAATGGGAGGTCCCTTCTGACGTCCACCTATACTGTCCGAACAAGTTCGATCGGGCCGATCGTCCTCCTGAGGGAATGGTCGCCATAAACTATGATATGATGCGGAGCGGTCTCCGATTCCCTATTCACGATAATCTCGCCCGGGCAGTCCTCGAGTGGGGTGTTGCCCCTATGCAACTGACGCCAAACTCTTGGCTCTTATTGATCTCTCTTTCCACCCTCTTCGGGCATTACGGTCTATATAGAGGGTTACTTCCTGTGGAGTTCACCACTTTACTAGTCCGTCAAGCGGTGAGGACTAGCGGCGACCACTATTTGAAATCCCGCCAAAGCATCATCTGGGACTTACCTGACAAGAGAGAATCGTGGTGGGAAGAGTGGTTCTTTGTTAGTGGCGCGTGGAACTCGATCAACTACCGATTGAGTGCTGAGTATCAGACTCCTCGCACCCGTTAGTAAAAAATTTTATATTTTCTTTAGTAGTGTATTATGTTAGTTGTTATTCGTTCCGACCATTACTTTATCCTTCTTAGGGCCCCAACCTCCGCTCTTAGCGGATATGAGTTGGGACTTTCTGGTCGTGTTGGAGAGAATACTAGGCATGCCCGATGACTGGTTGATGTTCGGGCAGTGGATCAGTGCTGATCGCATCCGCTCGTCGCGTTTTATTAGTATTCCCCAAAATGCGGAAAATGATTATATTAGTGAGTCCGTGCCCTCGCGTTACAACGAGCCATTTTATCTTCTTGTCTTATTTTTTCCGGGCGTAACTCTGCTATAATGGTGTTCGCATTCTTATAGCTCGCAGGTATCCCCGATACAAGTATCCTCCAACAGGAGCCAGCTCGGAGAATATGAACACTCGTCTGTCCTCACTGCTCGGGAGCAAGAAAAGCTCGAGAGATGAGAAGAAAAAGGAAACGGTCGCGGAGATGGCGGGCGCGGCGCCCGAAAAACTTTCTAGGAAAAGGAAAAGTCGGAAAGAGACTTCCCCTCCTGCGGACAAGCATCATCGGGCGAGCAGAGAGACGTCCTCTTCGCCGATTCTTTCTGATGATTACGAGACTGCCCGCGACGAAACTCCTCGGCATACCATGATCCCTCCTGCGACGAGTCCGAAAACAACTGAGACCGTGCCGCCGCACAATCCAGACGTTACTCTGGCCTTTAATCCGTCCTCACATACGGCGAGCAGCTCGCGGCTCCCGACCATGTAAGTGTCCTGAGGATCGCTCTTATCCTTAATTTTCATGACTTCCCAATCTTTAAAGGGTTTTTCTTTATAATTTTAGGTTCAGGCCAGGGGATACGGATTTCTCGGACTTCTTGAAGTCCTTCGAGTCATCCAGACTCCCCCCGTCTCTGGATAAAGTTCCTGATCGCATCAAGAAAGCGATCGACGGGATCCCTCGCGACTGGTGCAAACGTCCCGAATATATCCGCCAGCACCCCAAGGAAACGGGTTACTTGACCATGATCGCGGCGTCCAGACTTTCCTACCTAATACACTCCCTGCTCGGGGCTGTGGAGAGCGCGTCTCAAGTGCCGGAGGCGGCCCCATCACCGCTTAAGGAGGAGTACGACAAGATGATGGTAGTGATCGCTAAAACAAAAGAGCTTCACCAGGCGGAGGTTGAGAAAACTAGGCAGCTGGAGGAGGAGTCTAAAAACGCCAAGTCTGAGGTGGCCCGTCTTGAGAAAATTGTGGTCGGATTGAGGGCAGAAGTTGAGGCCTCCGTCAAGAGGGAGAGCGAGCACGAAGAGAACTTCCGGGAAGTGCAACGTGAGCTTGATTCCGTTCGGGCCGAACTCGCGGACAAAACACAAACGGGGAAATCTGCCCTGATTGCCTTGAAGGACAAAGATGAGGTGATCAAAACTTTGGAGGAAGAAGTGGAAGCCTTCAAGGTGGCCGACAAGGAAAGGGAGGAGCACCCGGCCACGAATTTGATCACCTATGGAGATTGGATATATTGCTGCGCTTTTTGCGATTGCTTGAGAGATCTGACCCGGAGCGGACAGAAAACCGATGTCCTGATGGACAGTTTCAAGAAATTTGTTGCGGACAACAAAATCCACCCAGACCTCCCTATCGATGCCTTGGATTTAATTGAAGATATGGGTCTCGACTTTGCGTGGTGGCCTAACAAAGGCCAGTTTTGTCGCCCCCTCAACAAACAAGCTCCAGTTGCGAAGGCGAAAGAAAAAGAGATTGATGAAGTCCCGAGGGAGGCTGATGCGGGCACCTCCGGGCCTGATGCTTGAAAATACTTAGCCTCTTTTTCCTATTTGTTCCCCTAACATTTTCATCCGAACGATGTCTGTTGTGTTTGTACTTTTATCTTATGGTTCGAAACTTACATTTGGCGTTTATGCATCTAAAACTGTTGTTGTATTTTTTTTTTTATTTTTTTTTATTTTTTTTGTTCGTGATTTGAAACTTATGTTTGGCATTCTTGTATCAAAAAGACCGTTGTCGGGCTTGTTTACTTTCTTATTAGCGGAAGCGTTCTCTTTTAGTGCTTACGTGTTTACTCATTTCGGTCCGCGACCAGGACGCGGACCGAAATGCCCCAGTGTCCGGGTATCCGTGTTCGGTTTCGAATTCTCTTCTCGCTTTGCGGGGACATCAATCGTCATGACTTCAAACGTCAAATCACCATTAACACGCGTGAAAGACACGACGCGACTTTCTATATGCCCATTGCACTAAACGAGGTTCTGGGCACCTGACAGATGCTTTTGGCGTCGGTTCAGGTCTTCTGAAATACCTTTTCAGGGAGAAAGTGTCGATTCCACTTCCCTAGGTGATGGAAAAACTGCACTTATAAATACCCGTCCTTCCTTCATCCATTTTCACTTCATCGTTCTCGAAATCGCTACAGTAAATTTTATCTGTTCGCTAGAAAATGGCTCGAGTGTCCGCCAAATCTGATGGTTCTTGCCGCGTGGACCTGCTCTTCTCCACCAGGTGGCATAGCAAGAGGCTCCCGCTGCCGCCCGTTTTCACGGACCTGATCGGAGTGCGGCTGGGTTATTTTGTCCTCATGACCGATGTGAGGAGGAAAATCTGGGTGTTCGAACTGAAGCGTCGTCGTGGTTTCATATCGGTGTTCGGGCCTGGCTGGGAGGAGTTTGTTAGGGAATCGCGTATTCGCCACGGCTGGCACGTTCGCTTCCTCTACCATCCCACTGATGGGTTTTCTGTCCGGGTGTTCGACTCGGAGTTCCTGTTGGTGGTTGACCCGGACTTCCATTGAAGATTTTTATGTTCTTTCTTTTATTTTCAGTTAATCTTTTGTAATCCCGGTTCTGCCCGGTGACGTTTTATGAAATGAAATTTTCTTTTTGTTCGAACTGTCTTTTATTTTATCGTTCATAATCCCATTAAATCGTCTGTTGTGTACGAAAAATACCACCGTTTCTAAACAAACGTAAATTAGTGATTTTTAACTTTGAAAAATGACCATATCGAATGTTCGTGCAAATAATTGAATTCAAACTCAGAACGGCGATCTTCGAAACTTAAAAAATCCTGATCCTCTGAAGATTCCTCGTTTTTGCCGCCCGACTAGTCGGACAGTCCATTGCCTGTCCGGCTCGGCGACCTCCGAAAAGTAAGGATTTATCCTTATCTTTTTCTGGAGTCTTTTTATCTTTGTCGCCCGAGTGGTCGGACAGTCCATTGCCTGTCCGGCTCGGCGACCTCCGAAAAGTAAGGATTTATCCTTATCTTTTTCTGGAGTCTTTTTATCTTTGTCGCCCGAGTGGTCGGACAGTCCATTGCCTGTCCGGCTCGGCGACCTCCGAAAAGTAAGGATTTATCCTTATCTTTTTCTGGAGTCTTTTTATCTTTGTCGCCCGAGTGGTCGGACAGTCCATTGCCTGTCCGGCTCGGCGACCTCCGAAAAGTAAGGATTTATCCTTATCTTTTTCTGAGTCTTTTTATCTTTGTCGCCCGAGTGGTCGGACAGTCCATTGCCTGTTCGGCTCGGCGACCTCCGAAAAATAAGGATTGCAATTTTATAAATGAAAAAGGAAAGATGACCGTCTTTTATTTCTTAAATCGAACAAGAGTTCTCACACCAAAAATTACATTGGTCGGTTCATTGAAAATACTTCTTTAAGTATAGAGCATTCCACAGATATTGGTCAGCTATTCCGTTTAGGTGCTCGAGCTCGTAAGCACCGTTCTGCACATGTTTCCTGACACGCATTGGTCCTTCCCAATTTGGGCCCAGCGCCCCAGTGCTCGGGCCCATTATCCGCTTCAGGACCAAATCTCCGGGCATGAATTTCCGAATTTTTACTTTGGAGTTAAAGAACCTCTCTGCTTTCTGTTTTGATGCCGCATTCCTGTGAACAGAATTCAGCCTTTTTTCCTCCAAAAAATCCAATTCCAATCGTAGAGCCTGGTCGTTATTATCGTTCAATTCCTGGGAAGTCCTGTAGCTAGGGACCTCGATTTCGGACGGGATCACAGCTTCTGCACCATACGCTAAAGCAAATGGGGTTTCCCCCGTGGCAGACTTACTGGTCGTTCTATATGACCATAACACATCGGGCAGCTCCGCCGCCCATCTCCCTTGTCTTTCTTCTATTCTGGCTTTGATAGTATGCTTCAGGATTTTATTAACCGCTTCCACCTGTCCGTTCGTCTGGGGGTGGTAGGGTGTAGAGAAAGCTTTTTTGATCTTCCATTTATCGAAAAACTCCATTATCTCCTGCCCGTCGAACTGCTTCCCGTTGTCCGACGTGATCGTATGCGGGATCCCAAATCGACAAATGATGTTTTTCCAAATGAAACGAATGATGGCCTTCTGATCGATCGTCTTTAATGGCTCTGCTTCGGCCCATTTGGTGAAGTAATCCACGGCCACCACTGCATACTTTACTCCTCCCGGCCCTGTGGGTAGTGGGCCGATGAGGTCAATTCCCCATGAGGCAAAAGGCCACGGGCTATAAATTGAGTTCAGATATTCAGGCTGTGTTCGGATGATTGGAGCAGTGATCTGGCAGCGATGGCACTTTTTCGCGTAGCGGATTGCGTCTTTCCTTAGTGTGGGCCAGTAATACCCTTGGCGGGCGGTTTTGTGCGCTAGCGACTGCCCGCCTGCGTGGTTTCCACACACCCCGTCGTGTATCTCGCTAAAAATCCTTTTCCCTTCCAAGGGCGTTACGCACTTCAGTAGTGGTAAGAAAACGCTTCGCCGGTACAAGACATCTTCGATCAAAGTGTACCTAGCCGACCGGATTCTCAACTGTCTAGCTTCCACTCTATCCTCGGGTTGTTCTCCAGTGGTTAAGTATGTCTTTATGGGGTCCATCCAACTTTCCCCCCGGTCGATTACCATCAGGTCTAGCTTTTCTTCTATGGCCGAATTCGCCTGACTTGTGATAATGACACTTGTTATGTCCGCGACTCCTTCAGATGAGGCTAACTTCGAGAGAGCATCAGCCTGTGAGTTTTGTTCCCGTGGGATCTGCTCGATGAAGATCTTGGGGAATTTCTCGCACAAAGCCAAAACGTGCTCGTAGTATTTCTCCATCCTCTGACATCTTGTCTCGTATTCGCCTTTAATCTGGTTTACTACTAAAAGGGAGTCCATGAAGATATGGACATGTTGCGCCCCCACCGCCAGTGTTAGGTTTAGACCCGCAATCAAAGCCTCGTATTCCGCCTCATTGTTGGTCGCCGCGAACTCAAATTTGATGGCGTGTGCGAAGGATTGTCCCTCGGGCCCAACTAGCGCTATTCCAGCCCCGGCATGGGAACTGTTCGACGATCCGTCCACGTACAATTTCCACGGCGGGAAATCGCTCGTGGGGACAATCTTAGGGAAAGTTAGTTCGACGATAAAGTCAGCTAGGACTTGCCCTTTGATTGCGGTGCGGGGAGCATAAGTGATATCATATTGTCCGACCTCCAGACTCCATTTTAATAATCTCCCGCTCGTATCTGGCCTTTGTAGGACTTGTCTCAGGGGCATGGTGGTCAAAACTTCCACCGGGTGGTCGAAAAAATATGGCCGGAGCTTCCGGACACTCATGACCAGAGCATAAGCTAACTTTTCCAAAGGGGTATATCTGGTTTCTGCGTCATGGAGTGCTTGGCTGACAAAATAAATGGGTTGGTGAATCTGCCCCTCTGCTCGTACGAGCACCGAACTCATGGCGTGTTCGGACGCCGCCAGGTATAAAAAGAGCTTCTCTCCGGACAAAGGCTTAGACAAAATTTTGGGATCTCTCAGATGCTCCTTCAACTTTTCAAATGCCTCTTGACTCTCCTTCCCCCATTGGAATTTTTGATTTTTAATGGCCTTAAAGAAAGGCCTGCTCTTATCTCCAAGTCGGGGGATAAACCTGCTTAAAGCCGCTAAACATCCCGTCAATTTCTGCACGTCCCTCAGACATCTGGGCTCTCTTAAGTTCATGATCGCGTCGATTTTTTCGGGGTTTGCCTCTATTCCCCGCTGATGGACTATATGTCCCAAGAACTTTGTAGCATACACCCCGAAGTGACACTTTTTCGGATTCAGCTTCATGTTATAGGTTTTTAAAATCGCGAACGCCGTGGACAGATCCTTCACATGATCTTCCTCGCTTTTACTCTTGATAATTATATCATCCACGTACACCTCCATTGTGTCCCCGATCTGTTCGGCGAACATTTTGTTGACCAATCGCTGGTAGGTCGCCCCTGCGTTTTTTAATCCGAAAGGCATCCGTTTCCAGCATAAGATGCCCTTATCAGTGTAGAAAGATGTGCATTCCATGTCCTCAGCGGCCATGGGAATCTGGTGATAGCCCGCGTAGCAATCGCAGTTGGAGAATATTGCATGCCCGGCAACACTATCGATCAAATGATCTATATGCGGGAGGGGGAAATAATCTTTCGGACAGGCCTTGTTTAAATCGGTGAAATCGATACACAACCTCCAGGCGTTATTAGTCTTTTTTACCAAAACTACATTCGCGACCCACTGGGGCTCTTCGGACGCCTCGATCACGAGGTCGTTATCGACCAACTTCTTGACCTCCTCTGCTAAGGCTGCATATTTTTCGGGACCCATTTTTCTCCTCTTCTGTGCCACGGGTTTCCTGTCCGGATCTATCTTCAAATGGTGGCAAGCGTGCTCGGGACTTATCCCGACCATATCCTTATGCGACCATGCGAACGCATCGGTATTTTCTTTCAGGAAAATTATCAGCTCATTTTTTAGTTTGTCCGGGATCCTCGATCCTATGAATACTTCCAAATCCGGACGGTTAGGATCTAGCTTCACCCTCTCCAATTCGTCGACCGCCGTGAATTGAGAAGGCCCTCGGGGATCTTCGATCTCCTCGGGTTCGTACCCTAAGCGGGGATCGGGATTTTCTTCGACCACAATTTTCATCTTCTTATCTTGTTTATTTTCTCGGATTTCTCCGGGCATTTCATCGATCAGGATCTGCAATATCTGTAAGTTTAAAATATCCGCTTCGTCGGGTTCTATTCGTTGGGTAGTTTCCTCGTTCTTATCTTTAGTTTGTTCGTTATCTTTTATTATTTGTTCGGTAATTTGGTGATCGGGATCTCCAAATGCCCCAGTGTTATCTTGTTCGTCATTTTCTCCGAGCATATTTATCGATCGGTAGTGCGTGGAAAAAACAGGGTAATCAAAACACTTCTTGGCCATATATTGGTCCCCCTTCACGGTCCCTACGGATCCGTTACATGTAGGAAATTTAACACAGTAATAATGGGAGGACGCCACAGCCTCGAAAACATCGAGAAACGGCCTCCCAAAGAAAGCATTATAGACACTTTCAGAGTTAACAATAACAAAGTCCATCATCCTCGTGATCTTCACTTCCGGATTCCAGTGATCCCTCAGCTCCACAGACATCGTGATCTTTCCCAGCGGGCACACGACCACGTTCCCGAACCCCTTCAGCTTCTCTTTATAAGGCTTCACATAGTTTACCAGATCCCCGAGTTGATCCAGTGCCGGCTTAAATATAATATTGCAGTGGGCGCCGTTATCGACCAGTATCCTCGCGACCTCAACTCCCAGGATCTTGGTCGTGATAACCAATGCATCCTCCTTTGGGTAGGCGATACCCTCCCGATCTCGATCATTGAATGCGATGGTCACGCCCCTGGCTATGGTCGGCTCTTTGAACGGGATTACTGAGTTCACGCCTTCCCACTTTCGCAAGTCTTCCTTCCGCTGTCGCTTGGATTTATGGATGATAGGGGTCAGACCCCCGATCATGTTTACCCTTCCTCCGTTCAAATCCGGAGGGAACTCATTCTGTTGGAGTCCGCCGGACGGCGGGGGCGGTGGCAATAAGTTTTGGTTCATTGGGGGCCCCTCTAGCCGGGGCTGCTGTTGCGGCCTGTAATCTTGGCGATGGCCTTGATTCTGATCGCGACCTCTCTTCGGTGCCCGCAACAGCTGCCCTAACTTCCCCTCATCGAACAAACGGCGGAGTTGCGTGATTAGATCGCGGCATTCGTCGGTCGTATGCCCAATGTCCTCATGGAAGGCACACCACTTACGAGGGTTTCTTTTGTCCGGGGACGTGTACAAAGGTTTCGGGGGGAAGAGGGCGTTTATCTGGTTTTCCATGAAAATTTGTAATATCGCCCCGGGACTCTTCCCTAGCAGATTTCCATCTTCCCCTTTATGGTTCCCCTGTTCGCCTTTCTTCGGGCCTTGATACCCTTTGTACCCTCCGGGCTTTTTCGACCAGTCTTTCTTCTCCACAGCCTCTTTGTGGTTTTTCCCGGGCTCTAACTCTTTCATGCGCTGAGCATAGATCCGCTGCTGCGCAATTTCTTCTCCGGCTCTCCGCCGGAACTCCGTGTAAGTTCTGGGGTAATCCTTCATCATAGGCTTGAAAAGTTCGGACGTGGCCTTCAGCCCGCTGACCGCGGCGTGCACCAAAACTTCTTCTCCAACCTGTTCCCCTTGCATCACTATGGTTTCGATGCGCTCAACATACTCTTCGTCAGATTCATCTGTCCGCTGCTTAATTCCCATCAGGCGCTGCCGTCCTTCCGGACACTTGACTCTCGAGGCGAAATAGGAGATGAAAGTTTCCCCCAGCTCTCCAAAGCTATCTATCGACCTGTGAGGGAGCCCGGTGTACCAGTGGTGAGCTGCATCCCCTAAAGTCAGCGGAAAAAGCTTGCATTTGGTTTCGTCGGTGGCACCGCGCCCGACCATATATATATTGTATTTGTTCAAATGGACCTCGGGGTCCGTCCTCCCATCATAAATCAGAGATAGGAGCGGGGCAATATCCAACTGTGCCCGCGCCCTTTCCACTCGCAGAGTCAGTGGCTCAACCAGAGATGATCGTTTCTTCGGATCAGCCTCCTGCTGGGAAATTTTCTTCTCCATCTCACTCAAACGCCGTTCCAAATCCGGATCCCTAACGATTTGAGTCCGTCCTCGGTTCATTGTGCGGACAATGCGTCCTCCAGTTTTCTTCATGGTCACCTGGACATTATCCGGTTGGGGGTTCTCCTCCTCGAAGTCTGTGTCCAGGCGTCTTCCCCCTAACTCCGGTGTTTTCGGCTGCTCTTTTCCCTTTAGAATGCGGGAGCGTTCCTTCAGCTTTTGAATTGTCCGCTTTATCTCCTCGGGGGATTGCAAGTGTTCGATGTTGAGGTCAGGAACTTCGCTCTCTTGGAGGTTCGCCTTTTTCTCCTCCTCGGCCAATTTCTCCGCGATGACCCTCTGTCTCTCTATGAGCTCGCGCCGCTCGGCTCTCAGTTTTTCGATCATCGCCCATTGGCGGTGCTCCTCCTCGGAGATCGGGGGCAGTTGAACCTCTGATCCCCCTTCTATCATAGGAGATTTCCCGTTGTCGCGGGCATTCCTGCTCGCCGACTCCCCCGCAGGGGCGGTGTTCGGAAGACCTATTTCTAGCATCTCCATCGTGTATTTCCTAAGTTTGTTCGCTCAACGCCCGAGGATCACCCCTCCTTCTAGCGCCAATTGTTTACGGGCAGAAAATCCTGACAGGAAATTTACCCGCGAACGTATTGATATTTTGGGGATTGAGAGAACAAATAAGGAAATAATAAAAGCTTCTAGTATTAAATTTCAAGTATATTCCTTGGGAATTGTGTCTGCCTTTTACAAATGAGGAAACTTGACTATTTATAGTACATAGATTAGGGTTTTTACACTTGGGCTTGGGCCTAGATTACATGGGCTTTTCCTATGATAATTACATGCATTACCCCTTGTCTTAAGGAAGATCCCCCTTATACCCCCACAATGTGATCCCCCTCTTTTACCCTTGATCCGGTCCAGCTTGATCGAGTTAACTCTTTATGCTGAGCCGCTATCCAAGCATTCTTTAGAATGGATTAAGGGCCGCCGACTTCGGAGATTGAATTATACTCACCTCCGTGCGGGCACGCGGCTTGGAGAACAGAAAAACCCTTAACACGACATGCTACGCTGGAACTTCCTCGAACAGGAGGGTCACGAAATGGTTGAATGCGTTGACTGTGTGCGCGGCGTATCCGTACTGAACGTGTTCGATGGTGTTAGGTCTCTACGCTGTAATGATCGCTGGTGGTCGCTGGACGGGTCTTTGTTTACCCGTTAAATGGATCATATCTGGTCGGATCTGAACTTGGGCCGTGGTCCGACTATAATGGGAGTCGCGAAAATGGGGAACAACAGGGCTAACGCGGGATTCTGAAGAGGTGACTCAAGCAGTTAGGCCTAATAAGGCAAAGTCGCCACTGTGAAGCAAAGTCGTCACTATGGGCAAAGTCACTATCCGTAAGAGTCAACCGCGCAACAAGCATCGCACATGGTCCACCTACCTGGGAGGTTCATTTGGGCAAAGTCGCTTCTTTGGGCAAAGGGCAGAAGGCGACCAGTTTGGGCAAACGGCGAGTATCGGGCATACCAGAGCAACAGATTCCGAAAGTTTGGGGATTCTGCCTTATCTCCCCATCTCTATCCGGTCAGCAGATAAGGAAAGAGACCCTAAAGACCAGGAGTTTCTTTGACCGCCAAGAGTCCCAGCAAAAACAAACTCTGGACGGACTACGCCCAAACGGCCCAAGCCCACCAGGCCCATCAACCCATTAATACAAATCTGATGCCCTAGAGCCGCACATATAAAAGGGGAATCGCTGATCAGAAGAAGGGGGGGAAAAAGAAGAGACGATACAACACACGACGCCACACACAAGAAGAAATATAGAGAGCTTAATATACGAAATTTATGAGAGTTCATATATATTTGTTTTGAGAGTCGAGAGGTGAAACACTGCCCTTTGGGGCAGCCCGTTTGGGCGAAATTGTATATTATGTTTTTCTTTATTTAATTTAAAGCTTTTCTTTTTCGTATTTGATTTCAGTTTCGCTTTATTTATTTGTTTTAATTATTTGTTGATGGATTATTAGCGTCTGGGCAAAGGCAGATCGAGGGGCTGAACTAACCGGTTGATGGGGCTGAACTAACCGGTTGGGTGTTTGTTCCCGAGGCAAAGTTGTTTGAGGTTTATTTCTGGGGAGTTTGGGTAAACTAGGACGACCACTAGTGAACCTTTACAAACTGGGATACTGGTGATTGGCAAACCGCATAGATGTACCTTGTAGTATTGTTGCGGGCATAGCACTAGAACTTGCAGGAGATGCGGTCGTATGTTTCGAGCATGCTATTGGCCGAGCGGGTCTGTCTAGAGGGTAATGCGGGTTTGGGCAAACTAGATCCATGTTTGGTCGCATAGGTTATCGAATTGTTCAGATCCAGGGGGATTAGGCAAAGTGTTAACCAAACCTTTTCTTTATACAGTAAGGATAGATGAGGGGTGGGGCAATTGCTGGGCGTGACGCAATAGGACCACTTTTGTTTTTGCACCCTATAACTGCTGACAAACCGCTGGTAAAAATCCTTAGTGCCGATGAACGGTAGTTTGCCCTAATGAACCTAAGAGATGTTTTATGCCCAGATACTGATTTTCATCAACTTAGTTTAGTTTAGTCGTAGTTAGGTGAGTCGAGTTGTTCATGAGAGAACCGCTGTGCCCACAGCAAATCAAAACAAAACCTTTTAAATCGTGACAACCCTCTGGGCAAAGCCGAGATCACCTACTGCAATTGCCTCCTTGTGGGACCGACCCCACGTACTTACCCCTATCTACCCTTTTGGTAGTGATAGGAGTATTGGCTAAAATACAAAATTCATTTTGACAGCGCGTTTGCTCAAACGACAAGTATTCGCGCTCGTCAAAATTGGCGCCGTTGCCGGGGAGGCAATATTCCAGCAGTAAGTCGTCTGTGCTATTTGACCTGTGATTTTTTGTTTTTGCTCCAGCTTGACCGTACAGGGAAAACAAGGGCAGAACGGGAGGAGCAGGACAAAGAGCACGTGCCGCCCAGAAACAAACGTCATGCCCATGACGATAACTAAGGCGCTGGCCAGGAGGCAACCTGGTATGTTTTCTTTTTTTATTTTGTTTTGATTTAATAAATAAGCCTTGAGCAGTGTTCTCCTCGAAAGGTAGTGTGCTTTGTATTGCAGATTATGGGCAAAGAGACTGACCAGGGGTAGCTGTGTGGGCATACTAAAAGACCACTTGTTCAAACGGCAGTGTATTCTAGATGGACGACAAGCTCCCTGAAGTTGCAAGGATGACCCATGGAACGAAGTCTGGGCAGACGTGCTCACGCTACTGATTCCGGGCAAAGTTCTTAGACGACAGGGCAACATGTAAAAAAAGTCTTGCGGAGCTGCTGAACAAGTTAATGGCCCACTTTGCCCACACTGGATTTAGGTACTCACCTGACTCCACCTCCTAATTGTTCCCTCCCAAGTGTTGTAGTTTTCAGTTTTTTTTATTTTTTTTTATTTTTTTATTTTCTAGAAGTCACCTCGAGTTATTTTGACCCTGGTGACTAGGTCGATCTCCCTGCTGACACACTTTGCCAAGGCAAAGTGTGTGAGGGGGCGGGTGCGCCAACTTTTAGAGTCATAGTCTGGTCGTGGGTGGCCCCTACCAATCTTATTACTTTTGCACACTTTGCCAAGGCAAAGTGTGTGAGGGGGGAAAGGGAAAGGGCAAACCCCTGTTTCCAATCGAGTCAGCATGATTATGTGATCACTTTGGGCAAACGTACATACAGTAACTCAAACTTTATAGTTAAGATGCATGAAATAGGGATGATGGAACTGTTCTAGGCAGCTTGTGAGATTTGAGCCTACATTATATATAATTTCTTTCTTTGAGAGTCTGCTGTGATCTTTTACAATGCCTACCTTTGCCTGTTTGCTGAATTGAGTAGTTTGACTGAGTAGGGTTATTAAATGATTAGGGCACTTCTTTGTTTCATTTCTCCAGAATAAATAACATTGTCCCTTGCTAGCCCCTTTGAGCTTGAGTGAATATTCTTTGTGAACCCATCTGGTATTATGCCCACATTACATAGGCAGCCAGAGAGAAAAGAGGGAGTTAGGGCATAGTGTTCAAAAAAAAAAAAAAAAAAAAAAGAGAAAAAAAAAGAAAAAAAATCAGAAAATCAGAAAAGAAGAAAAAAAAGTGATACAAGTTGTTGTGCTGAGGCCCGTAAGAAGGGGCAAAGTGGCAGAGAAAGGCAAATCAAAAATCCCTCTGCCCAGATAGAGCCTACTCCTCAAAATCCACCCATATGAGCCCTACACTACAACCCAATAAAAGTCCCTTTGATAAGACCCCTGCTTAGTTTAAACAAACTCAGATTAGCAATATGTCAAATTTAGGCAAAGTGGAGTCACAGCAGAAAATTGAGTGTCATTGAACCCATACACTGAAAAGAGAGAAACACTGTGAGGGAGTGAACCCAAAGACCTTGAACAGACTCTTGACATATTTTTTATCTTTACTTGAATTTTGTGTTATCTGTATGTACTATGCCCTGTACTGATCATGCTAAAGTCCTTTGTTTTATTTCTCCCTACTTCTTTCATTTCTGTTTTCACTTTGGTCTTGAGTCAGGCAAATCAGAGCCCACGCTTGGGGACAAGCGTATCCAAGTGTGTGCGGTTCTGATGAGCCATTTTATTTGCTCATCTTAGAGCGTTTTTACACCTTTTATTGAGTCAGTTTGAGTCAGTTTTGTGTCTGGGAGGGCACATTGGAGTGTTTGGGCAAAGTATGCAGGTATTCATGTCAGCAGGTGGAGATTGTGCGGAAAAGTCAAATTAATGGTCCACTTTGGGCTAACGCGGGATTCTGAAGAGGTGACTCAAGCAGTTAGGCCTAATAAGGCAAAGTCGCCACTGTGAAGCAAAGTCGTCACTATGGGCAAAGTCACTATCCGTAAGAGTCAACCGCGCAACAAGCATCGCACATGGTCCACCTACCTGGGAGGTTCATTTGGGCAAAGTCGCTTCTTTGGGCAAAGGGCAGAAGGCGACCAGTTTGTGAAGGTTTTCGATGCCGATCCAATCGCTCGATTACCTTGTTCGTGTGTGCGGAAGCGTGTAAAACAATAGAACACGAACAACATGAAGATCTAGGCACACATTATATGTATAGACACATTTATATATATACATCCAATATATATATATATAGGGATTAACGAGAACACTTACAACCGGTGTAGCGTGCCTCGTTGATGTTGATGAAGGTGGTGTTGAGTCGATTGAACCACCTTCATGGATCAGTCACTAGATGCTCTCCTTGTGAATGACCTCGTCACTCTTCTTGTCTAGATCGTCCGGATGTTGAAGCCGCACAAATGGCCCGGCCTCTACGTGTTGCACACGAACCCGGAATTGAACTTGCTTGCTTGTTTGAAGTGATTCCCAAGAACTCACTTCTCTCTCTTTGGTGTGAATTTCGTGGGTAAAGGTAATGTCTGATGAAAATCTGATTTTCATCCATATTATAACCTCATTATTCACCACATTACTCCCCTTTGTAACCTACAACATAATGGGCATCATAATGCACCATTAACATGCAAAAGGGGTTACAAAGGAGGTGAAAGGTCATGCCACATACACATGCCACTATGCATTGTATGTGGTCCCACTTGCTTGTGTGGCATGCCATGTCACACTATGTGACATGCATCCATGCAAGCCATGCATCCCATGCATGTGAATTAAATCCACGTAAATATTGATTCTAAATCAATATATATATCAAGCATCGTACATCATCTTTGAGTCCGTGTGTGACCCTGTAGGTATGATTTATCGATCAATATTATATTGTTCCCAACAATTTAATATTATCAAATAATCATTTAACATCCATAGACGACCTTATGACTTTATCGATTGCACACGTAGGATCGAAGGACATATCCCAACAATCTCCCACTTGGCCTTCAGAGCCAGTGTGCTGCCAATTTCCTGTTGTCACTTTATGTCTAAATTTGAACTTAAGGCAAGACTCGAGTCATCCTCAATCGGTTCAAACCTTTCTTGGACTTTGAGACAGACTGCAAAACCAGATTTATCACTATGATACGAATCTGGACGTGGCCACGTATTTTCCACAGTCTCGACTCTCCAAGTGGCCGGTAAGACATGTATCCCATTATAAAATGGAGGACAATCCCATCTTGTCAATCCAAGCTCTCCCACTTGCTTCCTGATATACCCAATAACAAGTTTTATAACCTCATTTTACGAAAGGCGTTTACTTGTATCAAAGTACACCATTTCACAATGGAATTACTCTGGACTACTCAGGTCAGAGGAAATTGCTCGACAGTCAATGAAATAGTATTATGACTCGAAATCTTAAATACTATTCCAGTCGGGTCTGTTCGATCATTAGCTCCCAGCTAATATCTATGTAATTGTACTTGATGTCCCACATCACTAGCCCATGAAGCGGCGCTATAGTACACATTACAATCTAGTTCATTGTATTATCGGTTTGTCCGTACTCGATTATACGAACTAGGAACAAGCATATGATTCAAGTATATCGGTTCAACCATTGGGACTTCATTATGCGGTAAGTCGACCTCATAACCCAATTGACATCACTTAATCATTTGGACAATTCATATAAATTAAACCATATTTATATGAAGAATTATGTATTATACATATGAGTGAATGTTTACCAAATCTCCAAAAGTATCTAATACAGTAATATAAATCACAACCCATCTCTAAGATGTCTGATATCTATTGCAGTCGTGAAAGCCTCAAGCTTAAACTGCTGGAGAGGTTTAGAAAGCGGGTTTGCAACCTTACCAAAATTTGCAACTTTATTATCTCTATGTCTCCACAAAACTATCTCCCAAATAATGTGAAACTTCCTGAGCACCAGTTTTAGACTTGTGGTGCTTCCTAGCTCATAGGCTTGCGCGATAACTCTACTATAAATAGAGAACTATCGGATGGGCTGAGCTAGTTACGCCACCTAGTTCATTCAAGAACTTTCAAATCCTAACTGCCAACATTACTGCATCCAATGCAATAGTGTGCTCAGCTTCTGTAGTTTAATCAGCTATATTGCATTGCATGGAACTATTCCAGCAAATATTACCTCTAACTAGACAAAAGATATAACCAGATTAAAATCGGAAATTATCTTAGTCTGTTTTGAAGTTAGCATTCAAACAGCTTGTTAATATCAACTCTTTTTGTCTTCCAAAGACAACAAAATATTCTTTTGTCCATCTAAGGTACATAAGAATATTCTTGGTCGCAGTCTAACGCGCCTCACCTGGATTTCCTTGAAACTGACTCGTCATGCTCAAAGCATACGATACGTCCGGTCGTGTACATATCATGGCGTACATTATAGACCCTATTGCCGAAGCATAAGGAATGTTTTCCATCCTCTTTTGCTCATCAAGTCCCGTAGGGCCTTGCATCTTGCTAAGAGATGTGCCATGACTCATTGGAATGAGACCCTTTTGGCGTCTTTCATTCTGAACTTATCAAGTACCTTATCAATATAGGTCACTTGACTAAGTCCAAACATCATTTTCGATCTGTTCCGACAGATCTTGATGCCCAATATGTACTGTGCTTCTCCAAGATCCTTTATTGAAAACAATTTCCAAGCCATTCTTTAATAGAATTAAGCATAGAAACATTGTTTCCAGTAAGGAGTATGTCATCGACATACAACACAATGTATACAACGTAACTCCCACTGTTCTTCTTGTAAAACAAGATTCTTACGAGTTCCTCTGAAATCCAAAACCCAGTATGGATTCATTGAACTGAAGACTGCTACTCCGATATGCTTTGCTTTATTCCATAAATGGAATTATAAGATTGCATAATTTCTGAGCCTTATTAGGATCGATAAAACTCTTTGGCTGTGTCAAAACACATTCTCTTCTAAAATCCAATTCAAGAAGTTAGTTTTAACATCCAATATTACCATACCTCATTATCAAGATGAGTAGCAATGGCTAAGATGATCTGAATGATTTAATCAAAGCAACAGGTTAAAGTTTTTCCATAATCCACCTCGTGAATAAAACTTTTACCATCAACCTTGCTTTGAAAACCCTAGGTTTTCCATCTGTCTGTTTAGATCTTAAAGATCTATTAGCATTCAATGGGTTTAACCCCGTGATGCAAATATATCAAGTTCCAAACTTGATTATCAGATATTGATATCATCTCAGATTTCATGGCACCATGCCAATTTTCAGTAGCTGGACTCGTCATAGCTTGGAATTAGGTCGAAGGTTCGCCGCTTTCCAAAAGCATGAATTCATATCTCTCATTGGTCACAATATCTATGTATTTGAATAATAGAGATAGATTTATGCCTTTCGGACCTACGAGGGCTGGTATGGCTTCCAAAACCATAAGAATACTCTCAACCCAGTCTTGAGTATTCATCATTGGTTGTTTCACTTGAACCTCGTTCAAGACAACCGAGCTCCCACTGAATTTCTAGGAAAGATAACTCTTTTCAAGAAAATCACTATCTCGAGCAACAAAATATTGTTCTCAAATAGATCGTAGAAGTTGTACCCTCGAGTTTCTTATGGACATACCATAAGGAAACTATTATCCCATTTGAGTTCAAGCTCTATAGAGATAAATCTCGTCAGAGAAGCTTTTAGAACATCAAATCTTGATAAAAACAATTTAGGGACCCTCCCTTTCCATACCTAGTATGGTGTCTTATCAACAGCTTTTGACAGCGTCCTATTCAGTGTATAAGTTGAAGTCAAGAATTGTGTGTTCCCAAAAGAGACCAGTAGTTCATTTAGACCTCTCATCGAATGGTCGAACTATATCTAATATAGTTTGTTTTCTCTTTTCCGAAACATAACCTTCATGTGCTTGTGAACTAATAGGTTCCACATACATCAGTATGGATCATCCCTAATTACTCACATGTTCTCCTTTCTCCAAGAAAGATGACATTGTTATCTTTTCAATCACACATCATTCACATGTATCAAATGACTCCAAGTCAAATGATTCTAAAATTCCTTCTAAAAGAAGCTTCCTTACATGTTTAGATTTTGATTTGATCTAATCAACAATGTTTCAGTTATGTCTCATCGATACTTATTCGATTTGGCCTTTGGTCTTAATGATATATATGATTTGTCAAGTTTAAAGTATACATAAACAATATAATAATCGTACCAAAACAAAGAATAATTCACAATTAAAATAGTTACCAAACTATTTAATAGTGAAAAAACTAATCCATCAGTATCTAATACTGAACCAATATTCATTGTTTATTGAAGGTACGAAATTACATAATTATAATACTAAAACAAGACCCTAAGGCAAAACAACATCATATGATCATACGGCTAATGCAGCGACCTTCGCTCCATTTCTTGCTCGTAGATCGACATCTCTATTCACCAAACTTATACTTCTATGTAGTTCCTCCACATAAAAATGGGAGAACCACATTTGGAATCCAATACCCAAGAAGTAGAATTTGTGAAGTTTAATGTCTATATCATTAATACTTGAAGATGAAGCAACCCCGTTCTTCACATCTTCTTTGAACTTTGGGCAAATTCAATTATTCCCAATAATTGAGTCTCATTCAAATTTCCCATTCAAAATTAATACAATGTCAAAACGTGATAAATCGTAAGTGAAAAATCGAAGTTTTCTAACTAGCGATATTATCATGCAATTGAAGCCCTATCTCTCATAAAATATGAGGGAGCCAACCAGACAATCGTTTCACGCCATCCAATGGCTCGAAAGTCTCTAATTTGTGTCATTGATGAACTTAAGTGTTTTGGATTAAATCACTCCCCGAGGTGTAAATAATCCTAACCTTATAATCCATCAAATGAAAGACAAATTAGGCATTTGTTTTGAAATTGAATAAAATATGAATTTTTATATGTTTGCAAGTAGTGTCCAACACTTTTGCAGTAGACGCATTGAGATTCCCTAGGAACCCTAGTAGCCTTCTTGCCCATGCTCTTTTGAATACCCTATCCCATATCATAAGAATTTCCCTCTTAGGGTCCTTATCTATCGCCGGCTCAGCAGCCTTGAGCATCCCGTGGAGCTCACGAAGCGATTTCTTCAAACCATTCATGTGGAAATTTTAGCCTAAAGGCATTATAATCATCATGAGATTGAAGTATGAAATCGGTCACTTGAAGCAAATAATCCAATCATTTGTTGCACATGTGATTCCATAGATTTCCATTTTTCCAGCCTAGCTGAAGCGATGACCCTGGTCATACCGAACCGCTCAATCTTAGCATATTCCCCGAACATGCTATTGAGTTGTTCAATGATATCTTAGGATGTGGTTATCTAACACATTTTCCTTGTCTTCGTGTTTGAGGACCATCCTCAAATTACATTGTGAATCAAGAAAATTTGTTCAATTTTTCATAATCAAGAATTGAACCAAACTTGAATTGAGTTGATATTTGACATGATAAACTATAAAAGTAAGATAACTAAAGTATGTAAACATCCACAAAAAAGTAAACAAATAAGGTTGTCTAACAATTGAACTTATTTATTTCATTTTGTTCAATTGATATCCAATATCATTGTCCCTTAGAACAAAACGATCCCGAGATCCTCATCTTGCAAATCTTTAAGCCGACTGAGTCCGCACTTAAGTATTTCAAGATAGGTAGACATACCCATGTCAATGATATCTAATATCACTCTCGGTCGATGAGAATCCCATTCTCATCTCATGTCTCGATAGCCACGCCTGCAGTGGATCTATCGATGAGAAAACCAAACTCACGTGTAAAGGTCTAACCTTTACTCCCACTTATCCCAAGATAACAAGTAGTACCCCGCTGAGGCGGACCTACCAACTTATGATCGAGGGCTTCATGAGTGTGATGTTTTGGACAAGACATTATACTCATTATTTTCGGGACATGCATGTTAAGGTTTGTATGTACGTTGGTTGAACATTTATAACATAATCAACCTATAACTAGCAAAGCATGTAAATACGTATTCGAAAGGCCCCTAGAACCTCACAACTCTCAAATGAAAAGATTAAAAGCAACAAAATAGGCCTTGAACATCTCCTGGACTGGTCCTCGCCCGCCGTTTCAGTTCCGTGCCCTCCGATTTTGGCCAAATCTATTCCGTACCCAAAAAACCACGAACGGCGCCCGCCGTTTCACAATCAGCGGTCGCCGAACACCACCGGCGGTCGCCGTTTCCAAAACGGCGCCCGCCGAAAGGGCACGGAAAAAATCTGCCAAGAATCAGGCCTTTCGGCGGGCGCCGTTTCCAAAACGGCGCCCGCCGAATCAAAACGGCGCCCGCCGGAGC
The DNA here is from genome assembly GCA_954870475.1 of Euphrasia confusa. NCBI lineage: Eukaryota > Viridiplantae > Streptophyta > Magnoliopsida > Lamiales > Orobanchaceae > Euphrasia > Euphrasia confusa. Next base: position 25,468,423 of record OX940968.1, on the reverse strand, counting down.
TAAAACGGCGCCCGCCGTTTGGCTCCAGCAGGCCCGATTTGCTTCGTTTTGCTTCATTTCTTCTCGTTTTCGCCGGAGAGCCGAGATCCTCCATCGAACCATGGACCAAGTCCATCGCTTACAAGTAGTACAATACAAATATAATAGAAAACCTATCTATTACAAATGATTCCAAGGGACGCAGCCCTTCAAAACTATGGCCAATCGTACGTAAAAAACGACAATTTCATTCACCCGGCCACTAACGGTGGCCGGCCTTATATCTAAACACATAATCACATAATCACATAAAACAATTAAGCCAATTATGTTGATTTAAACATATTGTGTCCAACACAAAAGTGTGCACGAGCCCTAAGCTCTGATACCAATTGAAGGTTTTCGATGCCGATCCAATCGCTCGATTACCTTGTTCGTGTGTGCGGAAGCGTGTAAAACAATAGAACACGAACAACATGAAGATCTAGGCACACATTATATGTATAGACACATTTATATATATACATCCAATATATATATATATATATAGAGAGATTAACGAGAACACTTACAACCGGTGTAGCGTGCCTCGTTGATGTTGATGAAGGTGGTGTTGAGTCGATTGAACCACCTTCATGGATCAGTCACTAGATGCTCTCCTTGTGAATGACCTCGTCACTCTTATTGTCTAGATCGTCCGGATGTTGAAGCCGCACAAATGGCCCGGCCTCTACGTGTTGCACACGAACCCGGAATTGAACTTGCTTGCTTGTTTGAAGTGATTCCCAAGAACTCACTTCTCTCTCTTTGGTGTGAATTTCGTGGGTAAAGGTAATGTCTGATGAAAATCTGATTTTCATCCATATTATAACCTCATTATTCACCACATTACTCCCCTTTGTAACCTACAACATAATGGGCATCATAATGCACCATTAACATGCAAAAGGGGTTACAAAGGAGGTGAAAGGTCATGCCACATACACATGCCACTATGCATTGTATGTGGTCCCACTTGCTTGTGTGGCATGCCATGTCACACTATGTGACATGCATCCATGCAAGCCATGCATCCCATGCATGTGAATTAAATCCACGTAAATATTGATTCTAAATCAATATATATATCAAGCATCGTACATCATCTTTGAGTCCGTGTGTGACCCTGTAGGTATGATTTATCGATCAATATTATATTGTTCCCAACAATTTAATATTATCAAATAATCATTTAACATCCATAGACGACCTTATGACTTTATCGATTGCACACGTAGGATCGAAGGACATATCCCAACAGTTTGGGCAAACGGCGAGTATCGGGCATACCAGAGCAACAGATTCCGAAAGTTTGGGGATTCTGCTTTATCTCCCCATCTCTATCCGGTCAGCAGATAAGGAAAGAGACCCTAAAGACCAGGAGTTTCTTTGACCGCCAAGAGTCCCAGCAAAAACAAACTCTGGACGGACTACGCCCAAACGGCCCAAGCCCACCAGGCCCATCAACCCATTAATACAAATCTGATGCCCTAGAGCCGCACATATAAAAGGGGAATCGCTGATCAGAAGAAGGGGGGGAAAAAGAAGAGACGATACAACACACGACGCCACACACAAGAAGAAATATAGAGAGCTTAATATACGAAATTTATGAGAGTTCATATATATTTGTTTTGAGAGTCGAGAGGTGAAACACTGCCCTTTGGGGCAGCCCGTTTGGGCGAAATTGTATATTATGTTTTTCTTTATTTAATTTAAAACTTTTCTTTTTCGTATTTGATTTCAGTTTCGCTTTATTTATTTGTTTTAATTATTTGTTGATGGATTATTAGCGTCTGGGCAAAGGCAGATCGAGGGGGATTTTGGGCTAAGTAGAACCGAGAGGTTGATGGGGCTGAACTAACCGGTTGGGTGTTTGTTCCCGAGGCAAAGTTGTTTGAGGTTTATTTCTGGGGAGTTTGGGTAAACTAGGACGACCACTAGTGAACCTTTACAAACTGGGATACTGGTGATTGGCAAACCGCATAGATGTACCTTGTAGTATTGTTGCGGGCATAGCACTAGAACTTGCAGGAGATGCGGTCGTATGTTTCGAGCATGCTATTGGCCGAGCGGGTCTGTCTAGAGGGTAATGCGGGTTTGGGCAAACTAGATCCATGTTTGGTCGCATAGGTTATCGAATTGTTCAGATCCAGGGGGATTAGGCAAAGTGTTAACCAAGCCTTTTCTTTATACAGTAAGGATAGATGAGGGGTGGGGCAATTGCTGGGCGTGACGCAATAGGACCACTTTTGTTTTTGCACCCTATAACTGCTGACAAACCGCTGGTAAAAATCCTTAGTGCCGATGAACGGTAGTTTGCCCTAATGAACCTAAGAGATGTTTTATGCCCAGATACTGATTTTCATCAACTTAGTTTAGTTTAGTCGTAGTTAGGTGAGTCGAGTTGTTCATGAGAGAACCGCTGTGCCCACAACAAATCAAAACAAAACCTTTTAAATCGTGACAACCCTCTGGGCAAAGCCGAGATCACCTACTGCAATTGCCTCCTTGTGGGACCGACCCCACGTACTTACCATTATCTACGTTTTGTAGTTAAAGGGGTACTGGCTAAATACAAATTTTATTTTGGCAGCGCGTTTGTTCCCAACGACAAACATTCGTCGTCGTCAGTGTCATTAAAAAACAAAATTACACTGAAAATAAAATAAAAATCCAAAAAACAAAATAAATATTACAAAAATCACTGAATATTATTAAAATACATAAGTGATCCATTGTCGCCATACAATAATATGATCAATATCATTTCCTTCAAATAATATTAGTATCTCATATTTATAACAAAGCGTCCCTAAATAATCCAATGTAAATGCCTTCAACTCTCAAATCACCGAGAAATTTAGTATGTTGAAACTAATTTATTGGGAGGGGCAGTGAATTCTTGTATTAACTTAGCGAATTTTACTTCATTGGCAGAGGCAGTGAATTCTTGTATTAACTTAGCGGATTTCTTTTGATACCTAAAAAAGAGACACGAGGTGATAATAACATAGAACTAAAGAAAAATTAATAAACGTGATACTAACTTTTATACAACAAAAAACATGCTCGATATTTTCATTCGGCTATCATTGAATATTTAGTAATATGCTATTCACCAAATTCATTTTTGTAAAACAGAATGAAGATAGAGAAAAATAATGGTCATAGAACTCACTAGGATCATACTTGCATTGCCGAACAAGCAACTTCGGACACCACTGTAAGTTTAAAAACAAAGAAAACACTTTGCGTCCACAATGCAGTTTACATAGCCAGAATTTTAATATCAACTTAAATAATTAATCATAGTCTAAGGGAGGCTTTGACCGTACAAGATCTTAACCTGCATATTGGCGCAATAATGCACAACACAACTAAGAGGCGCACATTGTTATGGAACAATCCAACAGTGCTAGTTTGAACCGAAAAGAATGAGAATATTGCAACGTACAAGAGAATAATTTTAATTACGTTCCCATTCCACGCTTCATAGGTTTTCCTTTCATCTCCAAAAGAATGAGAATATTGCGACGGAGCTAGTTCTCAACTCCTAAAAGATACCACAATACTCCGTATCATTCACATTAAGTTTCAGTTTTCGACATTTCGTGTGAAGAATTCTACAAACAGATTTTTATTGGATGAACACTTTAATCCACACAATGAAATGAAAATGACCAAAGATAATCATACTAGTATTATACTACAGTAACAAATCAGAATTTTGCAATGGGCCTCCCCATAATAAAAACAAGTGAACCACCAATTAAAATCCAAAAGCAAAAATGGATAAAAATTACAGTAAAAAAAATCCACAGTTCTAAGCCAATACGAATCAATTTGAAAAAAATGGCAAATGAAACTTACGTGAGGATCCACTTTCCGTTGAGTAGGGTCAAAGCCTCGGTCGGAGCAGGGGTTGGATTTTTCGCCTCAAGCTGCACGATGAGCTCCACAACCTCCGCTCTAGTTTCACTGGAGGTGCTCAGTCCCCTGTTTGTTCCGTAGAACGAGTCGACCAATTGCCTCTTCAGCACATCGAACTGTCTGAGGCATTTTCACAAACAGTTTGTCTGCACATCAATGCTTTCCGACAACACGACACGACTTTGGAGTCCATCTTCGCCAGCACCGACTCCTCTGAAAAATGCATCCACATCGGCTTCGATTCGGGGCGTCGAGCATCATCCAGTGCATGCAGCATCATCACTTGGGAATTTCGTCGAACAGGTGGTGGGCGTATTTTAGCGAGTGGTAGAGTGCGTACAGGTTGACGAGCTGTGTGGCTACATTGACGTTGTGCGGCACGGCTGAAGTGAGGCATAAACGGGCGGAGGTCCGGTCCAGTGCTTCGGCTCCGGCGATTTCCGACACCAGATCTCCCGCGCGTTCGAGCACATCGCGGTCTCGACGCGGCGGGGCGTGCCGCCGGAGAGAATCTTCTGCTTCGTCGGCGAGCTCGCGGCTGATCGGGCCGGAGGGAGTTGCTTCTCGTCATCGTCCTCTTCCACGGCGGTGGCTTCGTTCCGATTTGAATTTGCCCATTTGTGTGAATTTGTCCATCCGGTATCGATGGTGAAGAAGCGTGAATTTGGAGACAAAGGTTAATGTGGTCTTTACACATTTTAACCGGCCTAAATGACACGCGTAATTTCTCGAAAGTCTTATTGTCAAAAAAATGTTGAAAATTGGCCTTATTGCCATTTTCCCCTTTTATTTTTGTAACGCATCCGTATTTTTATTTAATCCTTATAATATATAATTTAACTAACATTGTGTTCACAGTTATTAAAAAATAATAATTGTTAGATTAAGAATTTTGTTTACACCAATATTTATTAATATTTAATCTTAATCAATTATTAAATACGTAATTAATATATAAATAATAATATTTATATTTTTCTTATTCTATTTTATATAATTTATCTTTATAAACTCATTAATTATAGTAAATATTGACTTGAAAAATTCAAATTATTAAATAAATTATTTTTTAATATCTTCTATTAATATCTTCACTTTATTTCTTATTTATCATATATTATTTATTTATTTACTTTATCATATAAATCTTAATAGATAATATTATTAATATTAATTTGTATTAATCATTATATCATATTAATATATTAATATTAAGTAAATTAGGTTGTATTTAATTTAATTTACCCTATTTGTAAAGCTCCAGAAAATTAAAGACTTAAAAGAATTGAATATGCTACTCATATCAACAGATGCATCTAGGCATCCTCCTATAAGAACTCCAAAGTTAAGCGTGCGGCTCTGGAGTAGTTCTAGGATGGGTGACCTCCTGGGAAGTCTCCCGGGTGCGCACGAGTGAGGACAAAGTGCGCTAGAAAAGACAAGTGTTGGTACAATGAGGCCATGATATCACTCTCGACGGCAGTCATTGGTAACCGAGCCGGCCCATTAGGGTCGTGTTTTGACCCTTCAACAGCCCGGGGCGTTACACTATTAGTCAATTAAATTATAAATTTTCAACCAAAATATCTCGATTTGATTCTATAATTTGCGATTTTTATTCAATTAATTTTAAAAAATTATAGAAAACTTAATTTAATTTTACCCCTATAAAAAGTCTTTGTATTTTACTCATTCTCAACTTCGATAAATTATTTTTTCTAATATAATTATGATTTAATCATGTATTAACATTTTTGATAATGCATTATTGTAATTATCATCATCATTAATAATTCTTTTTATGATTAAGAATATCAATTTTCTAAAAAGAACGCGGAGAATATGTTTGATTAAATGCATTCGGTTGAGTTCTTAAATACCAACAATTGTTACAAACTACTAAACCATAAACTTGAAGGTCGGTATTATTATAAATTTTTTTACTAAAATCTAAATATATTAATTAATGTAGTAATATATATCTATATACAGTAGAAACTCTATATAGTAATACTCTATATAGGAATAAACTCCCTATAGTAATAAAAAATTTAGGTCCCGACTTGGGACCAATTATAAATAGGAATAAACTCCACATTGTCATAAGTCATACATTTTCAAGTCCCGCCTTAAGAATTTATACCTGAATAAGTGATTAATATAAAATAAAAATATTTATTAATAATATTTGAATTTATCAAAATCAACAATATGTTTAAAATGACTTACAATATTTATTAAAATCAATAAGATATAGTATATGATCAAGATTTATAATCCTTAGATTCATTAGTATTTTATTCAATATATACATTAAGCACAATTTTTTACATATTTATGGTCAAATACTCATAGTCAACACTATTAAATACTATTAAATTTGTTATATGAACTTTAAGATAAATAAATACAATGCATTTTATTTTTATATTTATATTATTTTTTTATACGAAAAAATTATTTTTATTTTGTAAAACCCTATATAAGAATAACTCTCTATAGTAATATTTTTTCTCGGTCCCAACGATATGACTGTAGGGAGTTTCTACTATATATATATATATATATATATATATGTATACTTATTTTTTTTAAGCAACAATTCATATAGTCATGTTATATTCTATTTATTGTATATAATATACGAATTAATTAAATGTTGTGACATGGTATATAGTTTTTGATACATGAACTGTTTCGTATTAGGTTGGGGTGACGTTATGAATATGGATGCCTCTTTCGGACTATGCAATGGTACTAGGATGATTGTAATTTTACTTGATAATTATATTATCCACGGGAAAGTATTAAGAGGAAATAATTCTGGGGAAATTGTTTTTAATACTCGAATTGCTCTCACGCCCTCGAATATTAAATTCCAGTTTGCTTTTCAACGAATACAATTTTCGATTATGATATCGTATGCATGACTAATAATAAGAGTCAATGTCAGTCGTTGACAAATGTTGTAATATTTTTGACAAAACCAGTATTTACGCACGATCAATTGTAATTGTCTAGAGTAACCAAGGTTGAAGCTTCTGCTTTGTGACCAACGTGGTCGTAATAGAACAAATGTAGTCTATAAAGAAGTATTCCATAATTTGTAATATGAATGTAACTTTTTTTTGTTGTATTATTTCAATTAGATTATTCACTTAATATTTATTTGTCCATTGTGAATATCTACTTCTAATATTACGACTAACAAATAGTTGAATTAAATACACGTGCATAGCACGGGTAAATGGACTAGTTATACTAATCTCTCTCAGATAATTTGAAATAATTATTTTGTAAATTACAAATGAAATGTATTAACTTCTCTAAAATAAAAACAATATCAAATATAGTATTAAAATTACAGAAAATCACTTCACACGATAAAATATAACCTAACATTATTATAACTCTCTCCATATTAAATATTATTTTCAGAAATAAAAGCATAAAGTCTACTACAACAAAGAAAAATATTATTTAAATAATTATAACCACACAAATTCTATAAGTCCTATTAATTTATGTTATTTTTAAAAATTCTAGGAAAATGTTTGAAGCATTTGTAAAAAGTAATTATATATTTTATATGAATTTAATGTTTTGAAGATAAAATTATATTCTAAAAGTTTCTTAATTTTTTTTATAATTTTATATAAGAATGAATTTTATGTACTCCTTAAATATAATTCAAATTATTTATAATTTTTGTAGTTTCAAACACTTTATTCTGAAGTCATGCTTTCACTTACGTGTTTGTTTTTCTTTTTAACTCTAACTAAAAACAAATAATTTATAAGTTGTATTAGTATTATATAGTACTTGGTAGTAATGAGCAATTTGTTTTTGCTTATTTAATTTTTGGTGTACTTCACATTTTAAGAGCATTTTCGTCATTTTTTTTTGTTTTATTTAATTTCTGGTACACTTCACATTCTAAAAGCATAGTACAATTTAATGAAATACACAAAATTAATTTGTACTTGATACTCATTTTTCTTTCTCAAAATTTGTATCAACTTCCCCATTAGCGTACCTTGGTAAAATTTGTACCTACAATTGAAATGCTCTAAGTGTCGAATTATAAAAAAGAAAAAATGGGATTAAAATTTACTCTCTAGCCTACAAGATGCAATCTTAATTTTTTTCTAAACATTGCACATTAATTTTATCTTTACTAAGAATAATCTATATAGATAACCTTAGTATGATTTTATTCAGACTCTAATTTTTAAATAAAAAATTAACTGTGAAGAAATAAAATTTTCCAATAATACTTTTTAATAACTTTTAAACCTTAACAATTAATCTAAAAATTAGGAAATTTACAATTGATTTGCTATCCTAAAATATAAGCTATATTAAAATGGATAGGACCGCTCTTGTTATAAATTAAAGTTGGCCCTGACGCATCAAATTTTACAAGTTCATACAAATCCCAGCTTCTCGGGCATAACCACATTAACAAGCCGTGATAACTCTTCGGATTCAGAGGTTGGATGAGAGAGAGTTGGACGAAGTTTCATAGATTTCGTCTACATGAGCCGTAGGCACGTAAACTGCGTGCTGCAATCGGCTATGAGTGCGTCCATAAAAAAGGTACGCGACTAGAGATAATAACCACCAAACTGATACTCGCTTCCAAGTAGCAAAACTGTTAATATTTACACAAGACAAACAAATAATCAAATCCGATTCCAGAAATAAGTTTGCGTTTTTTATCCAATAAATTCATAAAGTGACACGACTAAAATGACTTTCTTTTGTGCGAATTAACTCACCTGAGATTAACTAACAAGTAGACGTTGATGAGAATACAAGCAATGGGTAGAAGTGGAACAAATGGGCAAATGAACCCTGGACGAGAAACAATAGCTCATATCAATATTTTTATGATTAATTACAAACTAACATTTAGGTCTTACCTTAGTCTAAAGATAAAAATCATTTAAAAATATTACAACAATCCAATTCAGGTTGCACTTTGTATAATACAAAAATAATTGCCCAGGTGTTATGCACTTATTTGTAATTTCAACAAATGAATGGGTTTTTTTCATCAGGGTGGATTTTTATTACGAGTAATAAGTATTTTACACTTAATATTATGATGCATCATCGAAATCACAAAACTTTTTTAGCTAAGTTGACTTACCTCCTCCATGCCCGAAATTATGTCTTGCGTCATCTTGGTCTATACAAGTAAGTATTATCAATCCAGACAAAAGAAGACTGCCCCCGATTCCACAAAACGTATATCGAACAGTGCTGGTACAAGTTTAACATATTCGTTTACAAAATGATCATAACAAATTCGAGTAAACCTACGCCGATGGTTAAAATATCAAACAAAAACAAGTTCTTGGTTGAACTAAGAAAAATAACTCTGAGGTTTAGAGTCATTGCAAAGAAAAATAAATCTTTGAAAATTACAAATACCAGCTTGAGGACGTATGAAACAAGCTTCAAGGAGGTATTTGCAATTTTCAAAGATTACCGGGTTTTATTCATAATATGCTAAACTTCAAGGTTAATATTGTAAAATTCATCCTATTCTTAAGCAAATAACTGATCAAAGTTAAAACCACGGACCTACATAGGCTTGAGCTTGAAGTAGCAGAAGTTAGAACAATCACCCCAATACAAGTAACCATTATCGCCCAGCCAGCAATTATCCGCCTATTTCCTTTATTTACAAAAACTGCAATGTGTATAAGATAAGAACCAAGGTTATTTACAGATCTGGACATACCATTAGCTAGATAATTTTGTGTAATTTCACATGAATAATTACACTTCACATAGGAAAAAAATCATGTTTTTAACAGCATCAGAAGTTCAGGTTTTCCATTCTCGTGTTAATTACATAGAGTACACTCAGATTTTGACATAATTACAAAACACTCATTCACATTTATAAAAATATTACAGTTAACACCTTAATTTTTAGGTTGAATCAATCCTCAGGGGTCTTTTTAAAAAGTTGAAAGTATTTTTTGTTGTTGTTGTAATTTGATCAATTTTATAACAGATGGGAATTCTAAAAATCATAAGATAGTAAATATTTTTGAATAATGATAAACTTACAATCGTAAATGCCGCCTATCAAAGGATAGCCGATGGTTGCTTCTTTACCGACTAAAAGAGGACTACTCTCCGTGATTGTATTGTAGACATTAGTGTTTTTTATACACATATTTGCACCACTATAGTTGATAGTATGCCGCAATGAAACTGAATCGATTGCTTCCTGAAAGGAAGATGGAATCGGAACCTTATCTGGTGGAACATATCTAAGTATCAACACCGAAATCGCCACCACCGTATACGCGACAAGTGTACCCAAACTAACCTGCATGCATATCAAAGCCTTGTAGTTTAAATCCTCAAAAAAGGTAACCAATGTCTAATTATTGCTAGAATATGTGATTGATTACTATCCCTGTGGGTCGCTCTAATTGACCGAAGTGAGAAGCAAAAATATTCTAAATTACATATAAACACTCAATTTTTTTATTTATCTTACAAATACTTCAACTTACTTTTTTAAGTAAAAAACAAATGCTGGGTGTATATATAACATAACTGTAAATGATAAAATAGGGAACAGTCACATACCATACCCGACAACTGTTCAACATCCATGAAGAATGCTAATACTGTGGCTACTAGTCCAGTTACAATTGTACTTTTCAGAGGAACTTGAGTGCTTTTATTGACATCAGAAAAAAATGATGGCAATAATCCGTCTCTAGCCATTGCCATTAATATCCGTGACTGTTTTATCAGAAAACAAGCAAAAGAGTGAAACAAATTATTTCAAAATTAATCTCAATATTTCAAGATCATCCCAATTTCCATTAAATCTAATATAATTTGAAACGATTAATTTACATAGTGTGTGATTCCTCATGACCACAATTCAATTAAGTGAATAAATTAAAGAGTGGAAACTTTGGGTTTTAAAATAACAAAAAACATCGGCTAATGTCATATCTCTTCATTTACTGTCTTATTTAAAATCAGAAAATTACCTCGCTACATTACGTTTAAGTGAGAAATGAAAACCGAAAACTAGAAAGACAAAAAAAGTGGAGTATAATTTATCATCTCTTATTAATTGTATGTATGCAAGTATTATGATTACAGAAAATTCTGAGCTGACAGAATTTCTTTATCAGCAAAACTATAAGGAGGTGGTTACAAAATTATCCCTGAGGTTTAGCCTGATTACAAAAGGCCCAGTTATCCCTAAATTACATATATCCCAGTCCTCCGGGGTTTGTTAATGTCGAATACAAGTAGCACTCTCAAGATTTTATTTTTCTTTAGACAAAACCTAAGGTCTGAGGGATGATTTCACTGATTTTGTAGGATTGAATATATGTTACCTGGGGTAGGAGAGACCCCATCAACGATGAACAAAGAGCAGTACAAGATCCAATAGTAATTACATACCTGCATGAATATTCGCAAATGATAACAACATTTAAAAAAGGAACTACAGTATATCTATAAAATGCCTAAACTCGGAGAGGCCTCCATGGATATTTTTCTTGCAGAAAATTATGTACTTACGCAGCCCATTTAATTCCATGGTTAGCAAAGGCAGAGGAAATAGGCGTGTCCGGATCCATTGTATAATACGGTACTAAACCGACAATAACTGCTGAAACCAACATGTATAGGGTGCAGCATATAGATAATGCAAAACCAATACTCACAGGCAGATCTCTTTGAGGGTTTTTCACCTGCAGATGGAAAACACATTCATTTTTGCCATGTTTTCAGAGAGCATGTTACATTTTAAGGTTTATTACAAAAAGTACCCTTGAGGTTTGGCCTACCTACAGAAATACTCCAGCAAACTTTCAAGATTGCGAAAAGCATTTGTCTTACATTCACCCCTTCAAAAGAGCACAAAAAATCAAAACCCCAATTCAAATTTCCAGAATATTCCAGTTAGCCCCTGACTTTAAGGAAGAATCAGACTCTTTAAGGGTACTTTTTGTAATTTTGAGTGTGTTTTTTCCTTTGCGCAACAAGGTGAAACCTCAAGGGTATATTTTGTAATCATCCCTATGTTTTCGTTGATGATTACAAATAACGTACTTTAGTTTTATTCCATACACTATTTAACTAGGGGATATATGTAACATATACACAAACCTCAAGGAATTTAGAATGATTGCTGTTTATAATTAGGATAAAGCTTATGGGTGATATTTGAAATTCAACCAGCAATTTACAGAAAACGGGAGAAAAGTTATGTGGGAGACTAACACCTCTTCTGCTGTACTAGTGACCGAGTCAAATCCGGTATATGCGAAAAAAACAGTTGAAGCACCAGCAAGCATCCCTTGAGCCCCATATGGAAAATATCTTGAAAAGAAAAGGGAAAAAAAACCAACAACTTCATATTTGTATAAGATAATACTAATTAACAAATAACTAAAATAGGGGAAAACTAATATGACTACCCAGCAGGAAGTTCATAACCAGGCCATCCGGTCTTGAAGCCCAGGTATCCACCGACTATTATGATAAATATCAGGGCGCATGTATTAACAGCCGTAACGATTCCTTGGACAAGCGCACTCTGTGAAAATAGTTCTTTAAGACTCGCTAAATTTTAAAAAGAAAACAGAGAAAATGGTGAAAAGAGACCTCCTTAATTCCCAAACACAAAAGCCCAGTGACCACAATAACTAAGATGGCTGCACATGGGTCAACCACAATGTTGAATCCAGGGATAGCTTGGCGGGAAAGAAAAGAAGGGAGGGTATCTGGACCTCCAAAAAGCAAGGCCTTGTTAAGAAGAAAAAACAGTATTAAAACAAGAGAAAATGAGAGATACTCCAATCTGATATTAAAAAGGAAGGCAAAACACGAAAGAGAACAGAGCTCACTCACCAGATTTGGGGATATTCCACGAGCAACTGCTGAGCCTCCTATAGTGTATTCCAACATCAATGCCCAACCAATCAACCAAGCAAAACTGTTTCAATTAAATTAATTACAACTATATTCATCATATGCGAGAGAATGAGATAACCCAAGTATAAATAATTCCGATTTGTGGAATATTTTTAGATATAATGCTTCAAAAATAAAATATTTGGTTTATTTAGAAAGAATTCATGCCAATATGATTTGAATGGATGAAATTGAAGTTAAGGATTTCGAATCCAAAATAACAATTTATTGAGACAGTTTCAAATTTCAATAGAATAAGTTTCGGATCCTCCTAGGATCTTACTTTGAGCTGTTTTCTTGAATCACTAAAGTTACAAAGACACGACGCAGCATTGAGGAAATAAGAAAAGAACAATTCAAAGTATTCCAAAAAAAGTAGCATTATTACGCTTCTCCGATGCATATGTACGAATAATGGTAGGCACTTCCAGCAGAAGGGCAACGGCTTGCCAGCTCTGCATAGCAGAAAGCAGAAAGAGCCGCTGCTATCCCGGCTATCAGAAATGAAAGGGTCAGAGCTGGCCCTGAATGCTCTCTAGCCACTGTACCAACTAGGATATAAACCCCAGAACCGATAGTCGCGCCCACTCCTAGAAAGATCATAAACAACTCCATGAAAAAACACATACATACCTAGAGGTTATCAAATCACACAAATAAAATGTTAGCCCACTTCTAAGAAAAACAAGGGAGACCCGACTCAGCTAGTGAGTCGATATTTTAAAACATATTGGTAACACGAATAGTAGCTCCCTAGACTTATATGCTGGTCTCCATTTCCATACAAATTCAAAGCTGAACAACACAAGTGAAAAGGTTCAAAATTTCCCAGAAAAAAGAAGAAAAGCATAAACATCAATATCACACAAATAAAATGTTAGCCCACTTCTAAGAAAAACAAGGGAGACCCGAGTCAGCTATTTAGTAGCTCCCTCTACTTATACTATGGTTGCCCTTTTCATACAAATTTTTTCAAATATTCAATGCCGAACAACTCAAATGAAAATGTTCACAATTTCCCAGAAAAATAGACGAAACGGATAAATTGAATTTTCGATTACCTATAGCAACTAAATCAGGCGCCGTGAGTGCCTTGGCCAACTGTTGCTGGCCATTTCCAGGCGAAGAAGAAGATGATGGGTTTGTATGCTTTGAATCAACCTGTTTTCTCCTCACGAGATTTCTGAAAGCGTCGTTCGTCCCGTCGCGAAATCCCATTGACGAACCCAAAATCAAAGAATCACAATTTTGAAATTAAAGAAAAAAAAGTTCGCTGCCATTTCATTTATTGAACAATGATTGTGCTATCCATCTTTCTTTCTGTGGGTTTCATTTTTTTCGTGATATTTTAATTGCAAATGATAGTTTAATTGAATTAAACATATCTATGGAACACACTTCAAAATTTACACGTTTGTTGTTGATATTCCTTTTGTTGGTTTACTAAGGAAAAAACAAAACAAAATAGAAGCATGAACGTGGACGAGATATGGCATACAGTACATGCACTCGTGAAGATTAATTTACAATATACTCCCTCCGTATATTATAATTAAAAAAAATGGCATATTAAATTTTGGTACTCAATTGTACTGAATAATTAAAAATTATTAATAATATTAATAATATTCTAAGATTAATTATATACTTAAAAATTTTAATTTCAATTATTTTTTATTTATTTTATTTTACTTTATTTTGAAACAAAAATAAATTGAACTGAAACATATGAATACATATTTTTGTAGAATAATTTTAGTATATGATTTGCAAATTATTTTGATTAATGTAAATTTTTATAATAACATTTTATTATACTTTATTAGTTAAAAAAAGAAAATAAATATTTTTATTATTTTACTTAAAATATAATTTTACTCTTATTTTAAAATATTTTTATTCAATTAAAGTTAATTCTTATTTTACTTATTAATTTAAAAATATATTTTTTTATCTATTAATTTTTTGATTAAAAAACCAAAAATTATTTTTTCTTAATTTTAGGTTTATAAAAGTCTCTCAACTCTTTATAGTATATTATTTATTTATTTATTTATTGAATTAAACTATATTTTTTATAAGTTTTTATTTAAAATGGGATGTATTCAATTCGGACTTTGTAAAATTTTAATGGACTTTGAAAGTTTGGTGTATTCAATTTAATAGGTATATTCAATTCGGATTGTGTTTAATTTTTATGAAATTTAAAAACTAAGAATATTTTGAAAATCAGAGAGTATTTGCAGAGTTTTACTAATTTTGTTATTGATTTATACGGATTTTAATAAAATTTAATTTTTTTTGAAATATATACGTTTTAATTCATTTTCATCGTTGCAGATTTTTACTGACTTTTGTTATTGATTTATACGGTTTTCATAAACTTTAAAAGATTTTAAAATATACGTTTTCAATCATTTTTATCGATTTACGTAAATAATATGAATTATTGATATAACCGTTAAAACATATTTTCGTATAAAAAATGTAATTCAAATTATTCAAAAAAATATTAATATAGTATCATTTTTATTTTTTATTTATATCATTATTTTTAAAAAAAAATATTTTTAATTATTTTTATCATAAAAAATATTTTAATTTTTTTGAAATTTTTTGATAGTTAAAGCACATTTCTTATTTAAAATATTTTATTTCTTCAAAGTATTTTTTTTTTCTTAAAAACATATTTTTTTTCTAATTTGTTTTTTTATTTAATTATATTTTTTTACGTTTTTATTATTTTTAAAAAATAATTTATTTGATTAAATAAAAATTTATAGAAATCTCTCCTAATTATAGAGATTGTGGGGGATATAAATTCCTTTATATTTAAAAAAAAAAAACTTTTAAAATTCATGAAATTTTAAAATTTCTATAAATTTTAATTGACTTATTAAAATTTAGGTTGAATACCCAAAATTTTAATGGCTATTTTAATTTTAATTTTAATTTTAATGTATTCAATTATAATTTTAAAAATTCATATGTATTCAACTGTCTGAATTTAAATATATTTTAATATTTCATGAATTTGAATAGATTTTGTTTAAAAATATAACTGAATTTGATTTTTCAAAATTTTTCATAATTAAAAGAGATTTTGAAGGATATTTTTCTAACACGAAAATTCAAACACGAAAAGTAAAAAAAAAAAACAATCAATGATCATTTAACAAAAGTATTACACAAATAAATTTATATAAAATAATCAAAATTCTATTTAGAAAAATTGATCTCATCAAAATTTCTTAAAAATAATTATTTATAAATTATATTAACAATAAATTATTTTGTGTTTATTATGTACACAATAATATGTTTATTAATAATAGTCCAAATTTAATAAATTTATATTATTAAATATTAATATTTAACTTATTTTAAAAAAATATTTATGACTATTTATAATTTATTTATGGTGTATTGTTTAATATTTGATAAAATATGATCAAAATTCACCATATCTCGATATCAATGTTTTTTTTTTTAATTTGATAACAAATAACGAAATCAATGATTATTTTTAATTTGATAACAGATAAAATTGATAAATGAAAAACAAGTATTGCTAATGCGAGATAAACAAAGTATAATATTAATAATAATTTTGTTATGAAAATTATTAATTAGTTAATGACTCTTTCTTGGTGAACAAGACAGAAACCCTACTTTGTATCCTATATAAAGGGTCTCCCATATGAATGAAATAACAATTCATAACAATCTTATTCTCCTCTCATATTGTCTTTCTTTCGAATCTATTCTCTCTCAATTCTCTTGAATTTATAACACGTTATCAGCACGAAAGCTCAACCGCGTTCTTCATCGAAGTTCTACTCATCCAAGATCCGAACGCCAAAGCAAGAATTTATATGTTTGTTTATATTCATAAATAATTATAAATATATCTACTTCTCCCCCCTTCTTCTTAAATTCAAATGTTTCCGAAGAACAGTATAATCTTCATCGAAGTTCTACTCATCTCATCGAAGTTTTACTCATCCAAGATCCGAACGCCAAGGCAAGAATTTATATGTTTGTTTATATTCATAAATAATTATAAATATATCTACTTCTCCCCCCTTCTTCTTAAATTCAAATGTTTCCGAAGAACAGTATAATCTGATATTCCTGAAGTAATATCAAATCAATTATTCTTAATATATCAAATTAAATTGCTCTCGTAGTAGCAATAAGTTTGGAAATATCAAATTAATTTGCTCTCGTAGTAGCAATAAGTTTTAAATGTTCCCGAAGAATTTTATGATATGATATTTATGAATAAATATCAAAATTAAATTTTAAATGTTCTTGGAGAACATCATGATATGATATTCCGGCATAAATATCAAATCAAATTGCTTCTGGTTTAGCAATTAAACTTTAAATATTTTAAATTTATATTGATATTTATAAGAAATAATGCAAAAAATTCTTCAAAAAATATTTTTATTGATTGCTTCCGAAGAAGCAAAGTTAAAACATTAAATGTTTTTTTCGAATAAAGTTACATCTCATGATCTCATAGTGAAACGAAAAATTCGATTGTTCTGGTTGAAACAATGATAATTTATGCATTATCCCTGAAAGAAATCTTTTGAAAATCTAGAATAAATGTACTACGTGTGTACTCATGAAATATCAAAAAAGTCGATTCCAATTTCTGAAATAATTATATATTGAGATTTATTTTGATCCACGAAGGATCATGGGTAAAGATATTGTATCTCCGAATGATCATTGGTAAAGATAATATTATGCAAATGATGAAATATCAAGAGTGGGCTCCGGAAGAGCTTTACTAATTTTCCCCATGGGTACTACAAATGTACTTAAAAATGAAAATGATTCATATCATGATTATTATTAACTGCGTGGAAATGAATAAAGCATTTCCCATCTGCGAATAAATTTTATATATGCAAGTTATATTCATATCACCACTAAAATGTATTTTTATGAACGGTCATAATAGGAAAAGGTATATTAAATATCTCGAGCCCACGATCCAGAAGATCGGTTTATAGCAATTACACTGATTTGCATATTTAACGAAGATCATTTTTCGGCATTATGTGGCGATAAGAATATAAAAACTATAAATGCCGAGAAATTTCATGGAATGAAAAGGATCTTTAATTCTAGATCCACGCACCAATCAATTGAACCCGTAGTTCATTAAAATAAGTGACTTGCAATATTCAGCAAGTAATCTGCCAAATTAATGAAGGTGTGACAAAATCACATATATTTGTGATAAAATGAACTACAAGAGTTCAAATACTAAAGACATCAACTCAAATGTTGATTCTAATATACGCCTGAAGCGTAGTAGATCGATCTTAAGATATAAAATAAATCCGCGAAAAAAAAAAAGAAATTAAGTCACCCTCAAAATCTCTTGAAGAAAGTTAGATGGAAATCCCATTGAAAAAACATGTCTACATGATAATAGAAAATCATGAGATTGCGGAACAACAAATTAAAGATTTTGGGAAATTATTAAAAATTTGGTTGATATATTGAATTGTCATCAAAATGGAAAAATAGAAAGTCGTCAACGACATATTTGCCTCAAGAGTTGCTCTAAAAAATTTGGATCTAAAACTTAAATCAATGATAGTGTGCCAGTAGCACTCGAAAAATAGAAACGAGCAATTGAGGTTGAGCATGACTCGCTGAATAAAAGTGATATTTTGACTCTATAGTACACACCTCAAAATATTATCCCAGAAGGATATACGTGGGTGTTCGTAAGAAAAACGAGTAATGATGTGGTGAGATATAAAAACGAGATTAGTTGCTCAAGAGTTTTTCGCAGAAACTCATTATTTTTAAGGATAACATTAAGTTCCGCTACCATATACTTCTGGTAGCAACAACGATAAATATAGATATGCATGAATGTATGATTTGACCATGTAAAAGTCATTAGAAAGATACATACATTAATATCCTGGATGGATTTTAAAATTTCTGAAATGAAAATCAGAACATGTACAATATCATATTACATATGTCATTATGGACAAAAATGATATTGAATACAAGGTCCCGAAGACCAGTGATTGGTCCCGAAAACCAGTGATTGCACTCTTTTTCCCTCTACTAAGTTTTTCCCACAGTCTTAGTTAAAGGTTTTTAACGAGGCAATCACCACAACATAAATGTGAATGTCATGTACTTTTTTTCTTGACTATTTTTCCTACAAGGTTTTATAACGAGGTTTTTAATAAGGCATGTGCATCACTCGATAATAATTAATGAGGACATAAGAATGTTCCATATGAGTTTATTTTCTAGATAAACTGAGATATTGAACTTGAAGTTCAAATGATTGTGAATTGAAGTTCACATTATTCATTTGTCAAGAAATGTATATTGAACACTAGACGCATATAAAATACTCTAGAAGAGTTACCGGCCGGTTATAGCAATTGCGAATGCTCTAGTAAATATAGATGTCTGGTAAAGACATGTCTGTGAAGGACGAAAAATATACAATAATACAAATGAATGTGAAAGTCGACAATTAGAAGGTTGTGTCCTGAAAACCAAAAATTTTATATTTGAATAACTAAGTTTTTCCTACATAGTTTTATTAGTTACAGGTTTTAATGAGATGGATTGATCACCAATAACTACTTTCAAAAGTCAAAGATCTTCAGTGATTACAATCAGGGGAGCAAGTTGTACTCTTTTTCCTTCGCTCAGGTTTTGTCCCACTGGGTTTTCCTGACAAGGTTTTAACGAGGCAGCAATCCTGTAAATAGTCATTCAAGGGAGAGTGTTATGAATATTATTAATTAGTTAATGACTAGTTTACTCTTTCTTGGTGAACAAGACAAAAACCTACTTTGTATCCTATATAAATGGATCTCCCCATATGAATGAAATAACAATTCATAACAATTTTATTCTCTTCTCATATTGTCTTTCTTTAGAATCTATTCTCTCTCAATTATCTTGAGTTTATAACAAATTTATTTATTTTTGTTTTTCTAAAAAGATTAGTTTTTGTATATATTTATGAAGTTTTTGAAAGTCTAATGAAGTTTTTGAAAGTCTAAAAAAGTTTTGTATATATATTTATATTTATTAATATTTATAATTTGTATATATATATTTATAAATCAAATGATACTGGTACTTGTGAATCCACCACCATGAACCATCTTCCCTTATCTATGATTTTTCTTGTTACTGTATACGCCCCACCGTCTTGCTAATAAATCTCTTTTTATCTGATTAATTGACACTCTACTTTAATTCATTCAGATACCTCTTTCACAAAGCTAAAATTGGTTTTCCCCTTTGAGAACACCTCCGCCGAATCTCTCTGGAAGGTGAAATCCACAAATAATCCTTTATTTCTTCATTTTCCGCAAAAGGTCCTTTGAACCAGTTTCCAAGTAAAAAACGTTGAGTTGTCGGTTCCATTTGACGTGGACTTATCTTTAAACAAAAATAAATTAAAATTTACGTGACCCTAAGTTCTCCCCCGTTTTATTTTCATAAAGATTGATTCTCACACATTTTTCTCTATTCCCGTAACCCTAAATTCGCCATTGAAGCAACTCCACCATTGAAGCAGATCTGTAATTCAAGTTTGTCACGGTGGGTGTAAGTGTTCTTGTACATTCAAATTCGTAATCCTAAATATTTAATTTATGTTTTCTTTTTTTTTCTATGCTCTCTCTTCTTGTCTTCTTCTCCTCTCTTCTACATCAATCAATTTCATTTTAGGTGAAGCATGTCACAGAAATCATGCGAATCAAACTTGAAATTTCGGAGTTCGAGTTCGAGTAACCTGAGATTTTGAAAATAAAATTTTCCCTCATTGTCACAAGAAGCTTCAAATACGGGCAGTGGCGGCAAGTACTCCAAATTACCAGAAATTGTTTTATTTTTGTGAGGAACACACTTTCGTATCTTGATGTTATCCCATAAACCATGTACCTCTTGAAGATGAAGATAGTCAAACTGACAGCAACCTTGCTCAACTCTTGAAACTAAGAAATGATGTAAAGAAGATGGAGAGGACTCTTCAACTTGGTGCGCACTCCAATAAAATCATTTTGTGTATTGTTTCAATAATTTTGGTTGTCCAGATTTTAATGTTTGTTATAGATTAGTGAGATAGTAGCACTGGAGTTGGAAATGATCAATGTAAGGTTCAGTTTAGTTTGACATTGTATTTGTAATGCTTCATTTGTGCCATTGAGTTTATGTTTGAACTCTAATGTAATGAATTCCCAGAATCAATGTAATGCTTCATTTGTGTCATTAGGTTTATGTTTCTTTGAATGTAAATGCTTCTACTGAAATGTATAAAACTGATAAATTCATAACAAAAGCTATTGCATAACAAAAGTCAGCTATCCTTACAAGCAATCACAAATAAATCATCAAAACCATCCAAACATAATTCAAACAAAATAACCAAAACCTGGTAGCCATCAAAATACAGTACCAACATAGTTCAAACAAAATAACTAAAACCTAGTAGTCATCAAAATACAGTGCCAACATAGTTAAAACAAAATAACCAAAACCTAATTAAGATGTTTAATTGGTTTACTGAAAAACACAGGCCTCAACCCTCCACATGAGAATTTTGGATTTGGATGTTGCAATGGTTGGGTGGGTGAAGATGTCCCCATCAGCTGTTCCCAAGGGGCTGGTCCATGCATCAAAGGAGTAGGAGCAGCCATCCATCCAGTGTTTGCTTGGTTTAATGCAGCCTCAAAGTCAGTGTCATCTTCATCAACAAGGTCCCTAGCAGGTGCTGCATTTGCCTATACAAAAAAAATGCACAACAAAAATAAAAATAAAAATTGCGCATTAAAAATAAAAATTGCGCATAAACTTTAAGAGGGGGACATATTACATAAAAGTTGATGTTCTTGAAAAACAAATATACCATGCAACAGAAACAAGTACTTTAAGAGTTAAGACCAGTGAACATAAAAATTGCGCATTAAAAATAAAAATTGCGCATAAACTTGAAGAGTGGCACGCACACACTTTACTACGCTTGTCCTCAAGCGTGCACTGTGACTTGCCTGCTCAAGCAGAATACAAAGGGGGGTAGAGATAGAAAGAAAAATAGAAGACTCAAGGACAGCATGCTTATCAAAATACAGAGAGTTGATCAAGTGAACAGATAGTCAAAATCATAGTCAATGTAATGCATAAAAAACGGTCAAGAGTTTGCAACAGGATTTTGGGATTCTCACTAAGTGTTTCTCTCTATGTAGTGGATGGGTAGTGTTTCGCTTAATGCTGTTTTATAAAGAAACTTTGCTTTGGGCTTGACCAAGTTCTATCCTGTGAAATTTTCAGTTGAGTTGAGCAATATCTTTAGGGCTTTCTGGGGTTGACTGTATAGGCTATCTTGGGCAATGCCCAGAATTGATCTCAGGTAGGGTTGCATTTTACTTAGCAACTTTTTCCTCCTAATCTCGTCTCATTATCTCACGGGCCTTAGCACACCCTTTTATTCATTGATCTATTTTTTTCTTTTTTTTGCTTTTTTTTTGCTTTTTTTCGCTTCTTTTTTTTTTTTTTTTTTAAACATGCTTCTTTTATGTAGTTGAGCATATCTGCAGGTTGGCCAGGGCAGTGGGAGTTTTCCCCCAGGTGATCAAGAAATATAGGCTCGGCTCAAGGGGCTAACAAAGGTCTTCTTTTTATTCATAGTACAGAAAAAAATGCCTAAATCATTTACTACATCAACTCAATTTCATTTATCACAATGGTCAGAACTTGGGCAAGCTTCAGCATTACAAACTTTTTAAACAGCTACGCTCAAGAAAGAAATATCACACAAATGTAGGCTCAAATCCTCACAGCTTACCTAGTTGCAATTCCATCGTCCCTAATATTTTTCATGCATAGACTATTAATTTTGAAAACTGTTCAAGTTGGTCAAGTATTTATCAAGCATGCGACTCAATCAGACTATGGGGTTGCTCTTGCCGTTCCCCCACTCACACACTTTGCCTCCGGCAAAGTGTGCAAATAGTAATAAGTTGGGCAAGCATCTCCCCTGACTCCGACTCCCAACGATGTTGGCGCACCTTCCCACATACACACTTTGCCTTGGGCAAAGTGTGCAAATAAGGAGGTCGACCCCATCGACCAAGGTCTTCAGTCTCAAATAAAAATATGTCAATGGGAGGAACGCATTCAAGAGGAGAGATCAGCAAGGTACCTTTGCCCAGTGTGGGCATTGTGTGCAGGCAATACCTATGGTCTCATTCAAGGCCCTTCCCAAAATCTTTAATTGTTTGACCTCAGCTGGCTTGCCCATACGATTCTGTCTTTTCTGGTCATGGCAGTTGCCCAAGGTCTCTGTTCTTGCTCAACGCGCATCTTCCTCCTCCAGATTTGGCTCCTTGCCCATGATCTGCAACACGAAACACACTACCTTTCGAGGAGAACACTGCTCAAGGCTTATTTATTGAATAAAATAAAAAAAGGGAAAAGATACTACCAGGTTGCCTCCTGGCTAGCGCCTAAGTTATCGTCATGGGCATGACGTTGGGTTGCACGTGCAGTTTGCCTTGCTCTCCCTGTTCTGCCTTCAATTGCCCTGAATGGTCAAGCTAAAGCAAAACAAAAATCACAAGTCAAATAGCACGGAGAAAGTAACTGGAATTTAAACTCCCCGGCAACGGTGCCAATTTTGACGCTACCGTCGTGGAGTAGCGCAAAATAATATTTATAAAGCCTAAACTATGCACTAGCACAAGTACTATTAGCAAGTATAGGGTCGATCCCACGAGGAGGCGATTTAGCTTTTAGTTTTCCCGGCTTTTGTTGCTCAATTGGGTTGTCACGTTTTAAAAGTTTTGTTTTGGGAGCAGTTGGGCACTGCCGAACCGTGGTCACCGTTACTACTTGACTGGAAATAAACAAATTAACTATCAGAAAACAAATAAGCATATAACTCGACTAACTATGACTACTGAAAGTAAAGCTAACAGAATGAGCAATTAATAGAATTGACTAAACAGATAACAAATCAAATAAAGAATAAAGTATCCAGGCATTGACTCCCCTGACTACCCCCTTGACCTATGTGTTGCCGATCATTGGTACGTATATCATTTTGCTAACAGTTTTGTCTTCCAGTTATAGATCCCAAGTATTAACATCCCTATAATGTCACACATATTAATACCCCGAACCCTCATTCGCTCTTATGTTTAAGTCCTATTAGATCTCTCTCAATAGGTCTCCTGACGTTGACCAATTCGACACTATGTGACCGCATGAGTCTAAGTTGATCAAGTCGCCTTCATCCTCCAAGCAAACCCGGAATGGCCAATAGCATGCCTGGACAGACCCAAGTCATACGACCACATCTCCAGCAACATGTTGTACTTCGCGGACGCCCAGTCTCCCGGTCGCGTTGATCCACGTACTCCTGTGTTAGGCAAGTCGGGGTTCCCACTGGTCACTGTAGGATTGCCCAAGTCCCTAACATGCTTAAGTTACTACCCTGTTGAATCGGGAACAAAACTCAGCTAGTTGCTGTCATCAATAAGCCTCCCGGCAAGATCACGTCTTAGGGTTGGTCAGGTTCTGTCTTTGCCCAGATACAAATAGATTAGCTACTTGACATAATTAAAACAGAAAATCAAACAAAGGAAATAAGGCGAACTATATTAATCATTGAAAACGGGAAATTGTTCAAAGAGAAAATAAAACTAAGTACGGAAATTAAAAGCATAAAACATAAAGAAATTGTTTTTGGCCCGAAGGCTATGAATCAATCAAAACGCCGGTGAGTGGTAGCATCACGCGGCTGCTCAGTCTTCTTTGCTGGTCAGGTAGGGTTTCGCCGTCTTCGTGCGTGGGGTCGTTTTTCTGGGATTTTTCGTGTCTATTTCGTTCCTCCTATGTTCTCCAGCGTCTTCTTGTATTTATAGGGCTCGAATTGATGTAGAGACGTGTGGGGGAATACCTCTATGACTGGACGAGAGTCCATCTCTTCTTTGTCTCTGAACCTGGTCACTTTCGAAGAGTCCAGGATTTTCAGGATTCTGGGTACACCGATTGCCCAACGTTCCGTCTCGGTCAATTGTTGCTCTTGCCCAATTGCTTTATCTCTGATAGCCTTCTTCATTTACGAGGTAGCAGATCATGCGAGGTACTTGGTCGTGGGTTAATCTTGCTCCACTTGCTGACTCTGTCCCAACTTGCTCAACTCCACTTGGACACTCCAGTCAGATCAGCTTGCTCAACTTGCACTCTTGACCAGGAAGGTGATTTCCTTGCCTTTTTCACACAATTTGCTCATCTTTCGTTGTGCACCTGCATCACTTGACCACAGACCCAAAACGTGCCCTCCCAGACACAAACAAAAGTAAAAACAACTAAATACTCGATTTACTTGACTCAAAAGACCAAAAAATGAGCCAGAAAATATGGCTCATCAGACAGATTACATAAAAGTTAATGTTCTTGAAAAACAAATATACCATGCAACAGAAACAAGTACTTTAAGAGTTAAGACCAGTGAAAATAAAATTTGCGCATTAAAAATAAAAATTGCGCATAAACTTGAAGAGGGGGACAGATTACATAAAAGTTGATGTTCTTGAAAAAAAAATATACCATGCAACATAAAAAAGTATTTTAAGAGTTAAGACCAGTGAAAATAAAAATTTCGCATTAAAAATAAAAATTGCGCATAAAAAAACTGAATGACTTACAGTGAAAGATCCTTCTCTGGCTCTCAGAGTAAACTCTCTCTGACTCCTCCCTCTGCCCCTCCTTCTGCCACTCCCTCTGCTCCTTCTTGCTTCTTGAGATACCCCAATTGCAACTTGCATTTTCAGAGGAGCCCTTCTGACTTGCATTTTCTTGGGTGGAGCTGGTAAGTTAATTTCTTCAAGAAGCTCAATAGGAGCTGGAGTTGGAGCTGTTGAATGTATATCTATTTCTTCAAGGAGATTAATAGGAGCTGGAGTTGTTGCATTTTGATCTCCAGCCTCTTCAGGAACTTGTACAGTAGGCTCTCCAAATGGTGTACTACATTTCTTCATGGTGTGCCCTACTTGGCCACATTTGCTACACTTTTTAGTGCCTTGTTGTCTCTTCATTTTCAGAACTCTTTTTTGCCCTTTCTCATTAGGGTTCAGCCTTCTCAACTTGGTTGGTCTCCCTCTCTTTTTTCCAAAGTTTGGAGGCAAAGGGGGTATGTATAGAGTTCCAGCCCAATCTACTTCACCCACTATTGGCTTGAGAGCTGGTGCATAAACTTTTCTGTAAGTCTCCATACTATAACATTCATCCACAAAGTTTTCTGGCTCACAACCTTGATTCACAATTGCTGAGAGGGCATGCTTACATGGTATTCCACTCAAATCCCACAATCTACAAGAACAAGTCCTCTCCTCCAAGTCCACAGCAAAAAGAGAAGCATCAGAACACTTAATTTGATAAAATCTATTATTTGACTTCATTGGAATGCAATCATTCATGGCATCCATATTCTTCCTCAGTGCTTTTGTTATTTTTGGTGGTAATATACCCTTCCATTTCAAAGTAGCCCTATCTCAGTTGCTCTGAAATCTCTCCATTGACCACTGCCTAATCCACTCTAGCATAGTCAATATAGGTTTGTCCCTTGCATCCAATATACATGAGTTAAAGCTTTCACATACATTATTCAGGAGCATGTCACATTTACTCTTCACAGAGAAATGTGACTTTGACCAGTGACATGGATCCTTGTCAACCAGCCACTCAGCAGCTTTACCATCATTCATCTTGGCAATCTCCTTCATCCTTTCATTAAAAACACCAATGGTACTTGCCCTAGCTGCCTTCCAAAGGGCATCTTTGTAAGCTAAACCTCTGAACCCAGCTGTCACCATATTGTTATGCATGTGTCGCACACAATGTCTGTGCTCTGCTCCAGGAAACACATCTCTCATTGCTAGGATCAACCCCTTCTGCTTATCTGACACAAATGTGTAGCTCTGTTCTGGGAGAATATTTAAATCATTCTTTAAACATATCAGAAACCATTCCCATGTCTCCTTGTTTTCCACAGATGCTACAGCATAGGCAATTGGATATATTGCATTACCTGGATCAACCCCAACAGCAGATAGCAAGATCCCTCCCCTAGGTCCCTTGAGCCAGCACCCATCTACTCCTATAAAAGGCCTACCGCCACTGAGAAACCCCCTCTTGACAGCCTCAAAACATGCATACATCTGAGAGAACTTTCCTTCATCATCAACATCTAATACAACAGTTGACCCCGGGTTTGATGACTTTAATTCCTGAGCATAATCCCAAAGTTTGCTATACTGTAGGTCAGGCACCCCTTCAATTATCTTGATTGCACAATACCTAGCTCTATAAGCTTGCTGATTTGAGACACTAACATTGAGCTTTCTCATTACTTCCTTCCTCCAGCCCTTCATGTTCCTTTTGGGATCACATTGAAACTCAGACAAGTGCTTCTGACCTAACCAAGTACTAGACATGTTGGTGACATGAAAAGTAGGAGCGCACTTGTGGGTAGGATTATAGGTTCTGATTTGGAAGGTTTCTTTATCTTTCAACTTCAGTGCATTGCATGCCCAATTACATCCATCTCCTCTACATCTGGCATGAACTCTTATTTTGTCATTCTTCTTGAAATAAAGACTTCTTCTAGAGTTGATGGCATGAGATGTCATAGCCTTCTTGAATAATTGTTTGTTCTCAAATAGCATCTTAAGCTCAAACTCTGGAGTGTAGATGACATCCCTATTGAATCTGGGAAACACCTCATCAGGAGATTCATCATCAGAGACTCTCTTCTCATCAAAGTCATCTCCATCACACACAACATCCTCATCTCCACTGTCCTCTTCATCACTATCACCTGCAACCACCTTAGCTTTTACATTATTTTTCTTGGGGTCTTCATTAACCTCATCATCAGAACTATCATCTTCCAACTTGTAATCGCTTTCCTCAAAATCAGAATTTTCTTCATCCACTGTCCCACCCTTTTTTGGAGAATTTTCTTTATCTACTGCCCCACCATTTTCTGCAGAATTTCGAACTTCAACAGCCTCATTAGTTACCTCCACAAATATTTCCATAGCTTTACTAGCTTCACACTCCCAAGCACGCGCAAGAAGCTCCTTATCATTGAACAGTGGTTTCACAATGCCCTTCTCTATCGTGTAAAACTTTTTCTCCCCGCAAAGTCCAAGCTCTAAGCAACACTCAAGCAACCTTTTAATGGACACATCACCTTTGATATCCAAGAAATCGTATGTTAAGCTTTTTCCACCAACATATCGAGTCGACCTGAAAGTGCCTCCAACAAATTTTCCTCCATAATGCAGCTTTACTGTAATTAGAGATATATCGCCTTCAGTTGACGGAGAAGCCATCTTCTGTGGGAATTTCGAATTTTGCAAAAAAAAAAAATGAGGATTTAAGGTTCTTCAAAAAAATTGGGAATTTTGGATGATTGAGAGGTTTTGACAAGAATTTCGTAGCGAATACTAACTATGGACCTCACATGTGAATCAAATCGAATCGATATTCCAATTTATTTGGAGATTTGAGAGGATAGAGGATTAAAGATTTAGGTTTTTTTTTTGGGCTAAGCAGAACTGTGAGCGTGATTTTTTTTCTCACGTAAATAGATTCTGTAAATGAATGAAAAAGAAATACAATTGATCTGCCCCGACAATAACCATGCTTTATTTTAAAATTACAAGAGATGCCATTGGAGTTTCCCTCCAATTCCACGTCAAATATTACGGACCAATAATATAAGGCCACGATAAAGGGAACCGACAGCTCAGCATCACGTGAGAAAAGCGTGCGTTTTTTTACCTGGAAACTGGTTCAAAGGACCTTTTGCGAAAAATGAAGAAATAAAGGACTATTTGTGGATTTCACCTTCCAGAGAGGACCAAATGTGATTTTTTCTCTATTTAACGAAGATCATTTTTCGGCATTATGTGGCGATAAGAATATAAAAACTATAAATGCCGAGAAATTTCATGGAATGAAAACGATCTTTAATTCTAGATCCACGCACCAATCAATTGAACCCGTAGTTCATTAAAATAAGTGACTTGCAATATTCAGCAAGTAATCTGCCAAATTAATGAAGGTGTGACAAAATCACATATATTTGTGATAAAATGAACTACAAGAGTTCAAATACTAAAGACATCAACTCAAATGTTGATTCTAATATACGCCTGAAGCGTAGTAGATCGATCTTAAGATATAAAATAAATCCGCGAAAAAAAAAAAGAAATTAAGTCACCCTCAAAATCTCTTGAAGAAAGTTAGATGGAAATCCCATTGAAAAAACATGTCTACATGATAATAGAAAATCATGAGATTGCGGAACAACAAATTAAAGATTTTGGGAAATTATTAAAAATTTGGTTGATATATTGAATTGTCATCAAAATGGAAAAATAGAAAGTCGTCAACGACATATTTGCCTCAAGAGTTGCTCTAAAAAATTTGGATCTAAAACTTAAATCAATGATAGTGTGCCAGTAGCACTCGAAAAATAGAAACGAGCAATTGAGGTTGAGCATGACTCGCTGAATAAAAGTGATATTTTGACTCTATAGTACACACCTCAAAATATTATCCCAGAAGGATATACGTGGGTGTTCGTAAGAAAAACGAGTAATGATGTGGTGAGATATAAAAACGAGATTAGTTGCTCAAGAGTTTTTCGCAGAAACTCATTATTTTTAAGGATAACATTAAGTTCCGCTACCATATACTTCTGGTAGCAACAACGATAAATATAGATATGCATGAATGTATGATTTGACCATGTAAAAGTCATTAGAAAGATACATACATTAATATCCTGGATGGATTTTAAAATTTCTGAAATGAAAATCAGAACATGTACAATATCATATTACATATGTCATTATGGACAAAAATGATATTGAATACAAGGTCCCGAAGACCAGTGATTGGTCCCGAAAACCAGTGATTGCACTCTTTTTCCCTCTACTAAGTTTTTCCCACAGTCTTAGTTAAAGGTTTTTAACGAGGCAATCACCACAACATAAATGTGAATGTCATGTACTTTTTTTCTTGACTATTTTTCCTACAAGGTTTTATAACGAGGTTTTTAATAAGGCATGTGCATCACTCGATAATAATTAATGAGGACATAAGAATGTTCCATATGAGTTTATTTTCTAGATAAACTGAGATATTGAACTTGAAGTTCAAATGATTGTGAATTGAAGTTCACATTATTCATTTGTCAAGAAATGTATATTGAACACTAGACGCATATAAAATACTCTACAAGAGTTACCGGCCGGTTATAGCAATTGCGAATGCTCTAGTAAATATAGATGTCTGGTAAAGACATGTCTGTGAAGGACGAAAAATATACAATAATACAAATGAATGTGAAAGTCGACAATTAGAAGGTTGTGTCCTGAAAACCAAAAATTTTATATTTGAATAACTAAGTTTTTCCTACATAGTTTTATTAGTTACAGGTTTTAATGAGATGGATTGATCACCAATAACTACTTTCAAAAGTCAAAGATCTTCGGTGATTACAATCAGGGGAGCAAGTTGTACTCTTTTTCCTTCGCTCAGGTTTTGTGTTTTCCTGACAAGGTTTTAACGAGGCAGCAATCCTGTAAATAGTCATTCAAGGGGGAGTGTTGTGAATATTATTAATTAGTTAATGACTAGTTTACTCTTTCTTGGTGAACAAGACAAAAACCTACTTTGTATCTTATATAAATGGATCTCCCCATATGAATAAAATAACAATTCATAACAATTTTATTCTCTTCTCATATTGTCTTTCTTTAGAATCTATTCTCTCTCAATTATCTTGAGTTTATAACAAATTTATTTATTTTTGTTTTTCTAAAAAGATTAGTTTTTGTATATATTTATGAAGTTTTTGAAAGTCTAATGAAGTTTTTAAAGTCTAAAAAAGTTTTGTATATATATTTATATTTATTAATATTTATAATTTGTATATATATATTTATAAATCAAATGATACTGGTACTTGTGAATCCACCACCATGAACCATCTTCCCTTATCTATGATTTTTCTTGTTACTGTATACGCCCCACCGTCTTGCTAATAAATCTCTTTTTATCTGATTAATTGACACTCTACTTTAATTCATTCAGATACCTCTTTCACAAAGCTAAAATTGGTTTTCCCCTTTGCGAACACCTCCGCCGAGCACCACCGTCTCCTCGCCGTCGTGTCCTACCACAGAGATTTCTGCGGTGAATAGGCGAGAGAAAATCGATTTGGCGAGATTCGGGAGCTTCAACTCGTGTCCTAAACACATGCTTTGGAGCTCACATTTCGTTGTAAGAGGTAGAGATTCTTCACTCGTTTCTTTTTCAAGTTTTCTGAGTATTGAATGATATGCTTCTCTACCTGTACTCTGTGATATTCTTTGAATTAAAGATGATGGCGATGGATAGATTAATTAATTTGGTTTTCGTTGTTCATGACAATCTAAGGTCATTCAAAATCTCGGTTTGATTTTACACAAAGTACGAACTGATTATTACTTTTATTTAAACGCTGCAAATTATTTTTTCATCATAACTTAATTTTGAATCGAACTTCACAAGAAGTTACTTGTGTGGTAGCTAAAGCCTAAAGTTTAATGTCAAACAAATGATCTACGTCGTTATATTTTCTCGTCCCATGGCATTACGTTTTGGTAGTCTTTATTATGACTCATTTGAATATTCATTTTATGTTCAACTCCATGAAAGTGTTACTCACATAATTTTCTTGAGCTCTTACAGTGCACTCTACTACTTCATTTAGTAGCATGCAAATTATTTACGCTATATGCATTCTCATATAACTAAGATTTGCAATCTTATGAATATATTCGGTTCATTACTTCTTAGAGCAGATGGCTTTAGTGTTCTCTATTACTGCAACTATGTCACGTGCTTCTACAAATACAATTCGAAAATTGTCAGCTTCAGAAACAGTGACCAAGAGCCGATGCACTAATTTCACCGGACACTTAATAGTTTTGGAAACAAAATCCTCCATTATAACCAATACACTAAGGAAACTGAAGCCATATGGACTTGCCACTTTTTGGTTTTCTCAACAGAACAAGGCATTGGTTGTTTGCCGTTCCCGTTTTCTGGCTAGGTATTACTCGTTTCCATTTTTTTCGAGTTTATGGTTTTTATTTGGTTACAATGCATGTGTTTATTCATAGATGAAGCTTAGGCAATCATTGCATTTGAATGTTAAATGAAAATTATAAACATACAGGCACCTGTTCTTATTTTGAGGTTATTATCCGACCATCTTAACATCCTCAAGGCTCTGTATTCACAATTTAGGGCCCATGCTGGGGTTGGTCCTGAAAACACCCTAGATCCTGAGGATGACGAAGACAAAGATGATGATGGTGGCGGTATTGAGCAAAGCACAGAGGACACATATGACTTATCACCTGATTCTGAAAGTCAAGATGATGGCAGTATCCAGATAGAAATAGAAAAGACTGGCAAGAATAGTCGGAGAATTAGATCAAAGGTATCCATACGAGCCAGCCTCCAAGCAGTTTGGGCTATATTGACTGATTACGAAAGATTGGCTGATTTCATTCCTGGCCTTGCAGTCAGCAAGTTGCTTGATAAGAGAGAAAATTTTGCTCGTCTTTTTCAGGTATCATTTTTTATTCTTTTCTCCGGTGAAATTCTCCCGAAATAAATGGGTGTCTAGAAAGCACAATGATTTGGTAAGATAAATTACAAAACCACCCCTGATATTTGGATTATTTACAAAAAACTCTCGACTGTGAAACTACAAAACAAAACTTTGGCCCAATAGGTGGTTTTTACCTGACATCATCAAACTTATTAGTATTACTTCTCTCAGGTTTTCAAAATAGTACAAATAGCTCCAAAAAGTTGGGTTATCCTTGTGTGATATTTAGAAAAGTGGGGAATAGTTGTAAAAATGGTTGATAACCTCAGCAACTACTGTTATTGATATTAGTTGAAGGTGAAAATTGTAAGACGGGTATAACCTCAAGGGTGTGATTATTCTTCTCCTTTCTGTGTTTTTTTTTTGGCCTAATATCAAGTGTATTTTATTTTAATTACCCCTTCATACTATATACATCAGCATTTCTTAATTTGGTTATATTAAGAATTTACGCATGTAATACTCATGCTTATCCACTTACTATTTATGAATCATACTTCGTATCGTTACTTGAGTATCTTATAGAGCATAGGTACTAAAGAAATAAAAATTTGAATATTTATTTCATACGAATCAATTCACATCTACTCTATCTCTCAAGGCATGCACTGACTCAACAGATATTGCTTTTTCTTTACTGCATTCAACAGATTGGTGAACAGGATTTGGCATTTGGGCTGAAATTCAATGCAAAAGGTACAATTGATTGTTTTGAGAAAGATCTTGAGACTCTACCATATGGGCAAAAGCGTGATATTGAGTTCAAGATGGTTGAGGGTGACTTCCAACTCTTTGAAGGAGTATGGTCTATTGAACAGGTTGGTATCCTTTCTTGTTCTTTTTATCTCGTGTAGTTAGATTAGCAGTAAGCAACCCTTTCCTTCATCTTTTAGGCAATGTGCTTATAATGATGACTCAGTGTCTCAGTGACATGTCCTTCAGAGTCATGAAATGCACATATCTCGACTCTAAGGGCGCAAAAACTCGAAAAAAAAATGTTTTTCTTTCGAAAATATGAATTAGGCCCTGGTATTTGTAAATCATGTATAAATTGCCCGGATTTTGTATTTTTGAAAGATAAAGTAGAGTTTTTCTAAAACAAATATAAACTATATCCCTTGTAATAATGAGGTTATTATAGGTTTTTCGCAAGAAGATGACTAGGGGTAACTATATTTCGAGTCATTTGTTCTTTGAGTTGTGTGTCGTTTCATTTCAGTCCATTTTGTGATACATATAGGAACCGTCACGACTCTTGAATTCTTCAGGGTGGGAAGCGAAATACCGGATATTTACAGAGTGATTCTGACGTTGGGAAAGAATTCCAAACAACACTTATGTATATTGTTAATGTGAAGCCTAAAGCGTGGTTACATGTGCGGCTTGTGGAAGGTAGGCTCTGCAAGGAGATTAGAACAAACCTGTCGTGCATACGGAAAGAAGCTGAGAAATCATTCCAGAACTCACCATCTGAAATTTCTTGAAGATTCAATTCAGTTTTGGGTCGTTGAGTAGTTCTTTTGATTTCAATGTGCTTGTAATGTTAATAATACAAAGCTTATTGATCTGTTTGCAATGGTTTAAGGTGGGTATTTGTAATTTTGAAAGATTGTTGGGGCCATTTTGTAATTGTGATGAATCTAGGCCCTGGATATTCACATTTTTAACATCAATTTTTTTTTTAAATGATACTCCGTATATTGTAAAATACTACTTGTATTGTGTTTTACTCAATCTATTTTCTTATACATAATTCAAAAGTGGCAGCTTTTTTGTGTATTTAAGACTTGTTTGTATATTTTCTTACGAAAAAATATTTGGTAAAATATAACTGCTCCATAAATCCCATTACATCTAAACAAAAGATATAAATTCACTTTTATTTCACAAATATTTATTATTATTTTTTTATAAGGAGGAGAGACGAGAAACTCCACCCCACCCGATCGGAGGTCCCTCGATCGGGTAGGATGTAAATCGAGGAATGTGCCCGAGTAGCAGACACCTGTGCGAGAGAGCCAACAGGTCGAACCCCAGGACAAACCTTCATAATATTTCAATAAAAATTTGTCCCACCCGAGATTCAAACCCCACCCGATCGGAGGTCCCTCGATCGGGTAGGATGTAAATCGAGGAATGTGCCCGAGTAGCAGACACCTGTGCGAGAGAGCCAACAGGTCGAACCCCAGGACAAACCTTCATAATATTTCAATAAAAAATTGTCTCACCTGAGATTCGAACCCTGCGTCGCCGGGGAATTACACCCACGTCATCACAGGCCTTACCACTCGGCTATCGCGCGCAACTGCTATTCTATCGTGCGAGAGAGAACTCGATCGTGTTAGCCATATATATATATATATATATATATATATATATATATATACTAATCCTCTATACGGTTAGTATATGTATATTCATTATTAAGTGTAATTCTAATTTCAAATTTGTTTACTTTTATCATTTAAATAATTATTGTTTTAATTAGTGCTCCACACATTTTTTTTTTTTGCTTCATTTTTTTTATTATTTTAACTTGTGTTCACAAATATTTATTATTTTTTTGCTCCACATGTATTTATTAATTTTATATATATATATATATATATATATATACTAATACTAATTCTCTATACTGAAGTAACCACACGCTATACCTAGCAACTTCCTCCGCCATTCCCACCACCACCATGGCATTCCCCAGCAAACCCCATGCTGGAGGAGGGATTTCTCTGCAGAAAACTTTCACCCCTACTGCTGCTCCTATCAAATGGAAACAGTTACGGTGCCTTTCTGGCGATCAAAAGGGGCCTACAAAGCCTGAGGAGATGAATCCGCCGAAGCCTGAGGAGATGAATCCGCCGAAGCCTGAGGAAAAGGAGCCTGAGGAGATGTTTCTCGAAGCAGTGTTGAGTAATTCTTCGAAGTCTTTGCCAGACGGCCCAGACCCATGTGAAACTCCGATACTCAAACTGGACGGGAATTTGGGACCCGTGTCCGGCAAAGGTGAGAAGATGTGAATAAAATCACCGATTGTGTTGAGGTTCTCATTATCTCTAGTTATAGGAGAAAATACAACAATGAATCCCGTAACTTAAGGGATGTAAATAGGAAGAGATTACAACAAATCATATAAAATTAATGATTATATATTTTCCTTATTACCCCCCTTCAAGCGATGCGTGGGGTGTGGCAAAATGCAGAGCTTGGATCGTAGCAGCTCGAAAGCAGGTCGAGAAAGACTTTTGGTGAAGATGTCTGCGAGTTGAAGATGAGTCGGAACATGTTTAGTGTGTATTCGGCCAGAGGAGACGAGCTCTCTAACAAAGTGACAGTCGATATCTATATGTTTTGCTCGTTTGTGTGCAACCGGGTTCTGACTGAGAAACACGGCACTTGTGTTATCACAGAGAAGTGTGGGGCGCGAAGCAGGAATGTGAAGCTCGGAAAGTAAGTTAAGGAGCCACTGAACTTCCGATGCAGTATTTGATAGGGCACGATACTCAGACTCACAGCTGGAACGAGCAACAGTAGGTTGTTTCTTTGCACTCCACGAGATGAGATTACCACCAAGAAAGACAGAATAACCGTAGGTGGAACGACGTGTCTCGGGGCAACGAGCCCAATCAGCCTCAGAGTAGGCAATGATAGATAAGTCTTGCCGAGCTGTGAAAGAGAGGCCGAAGTGCAGGGTCCCTTTGATGTACCGAAGGATTCGTTTGACAGCATCGTAGTGAGTAACAGTGGGTTTGTTGAGGAATTGGCTAACTTGACTAACCGCATAAGAGAGATCCGGACGAGTGATGGTTAGGTACTGCAGAGCTCCGACAAGAGACCGATAAAGTGTAGGGTCATCAAATGGTTGACCGTCACTGGTAAGGGAGCATCCAGCAACAAGAGGTGTACTGACGGGTTTGGAATCAAGTAGTTGAGCTCGCTCCAAGATATCATGGGCATATTTAGCCTGACCGACGAATAAACCGTCATAGGTGGATGAAACTTCCAGACCCAAGAAGTAATTGAGCGTCCCGAGATCTTTAATAGCAAATTCTTTGTGTATACGCTGAATGAGCTTCTGAAATGTAGAGGGAGAACTGCCCGTAATAATTATATCATCAACATACAATAGAAGAAAGATAACCGAGGCACCACGATGATGATAGAAGAGCGAGGAATCTGAACGACACTGCTGATACCCCAACGAGGTGAGGAAGGAGCTAAAGCGCTGGAACCAGGCTAAAGGAGCCTGGCGGAGGCCATAAAGGGCCTTCTTTAGACGACATACATGCGTCGGGAAGCGCGAGTCAACAATGCCAGGTGGTTGGGCCATGTATACTGGTTTGGGAAGAATGCCGTTGAGAAACGAATTTTTAACATCGAGTTGATGAAGTGGCCATTTGTAATGGACTGCAAGAGCCAAGATGACACGAACAGTTGTAGCCTTGACAACAGGACTGAGCGTGTGCTGAAAATCTGCGCCAGGCACTTGAGTAAACCCTTGAGCAACAAGTCGTGCCTTGTACCGCTCAATAGAACCATCAGAGTGATATTTTGTGCGAAATACCCATTTAGACCCGACAATATTAACTCCGGAAGGTGGGGGAACTAAATCCCAAGTGGTGTTTGAGTGTAATGCATCAATCTCTTCCTGCATGGCGGCAAGCCATCCGTGAGGAAATTTCATAGCAGATTTGAAACCACGGGGCTCAGGGGTAACAGATAAGGCTGTAAGTAGAGCATTTGTTGCGAGATTCACCGGGTACTTGGGTTTAAAGACACCGGCCTTAGCACGAGTAACCATAGGGTGATGAGGTGTCGGAGCCACGGGAGTAGTCGTAGTGTTGGATGATGAAGAAGCAACTAATGGGAGAATGCTCGAGGAATCTGATGGAGATAATGTCGGACCACAAGTTGCTGGCGTAGGAGTAGGAGGTGTGACGACACGAGTGTTAGACGTAGTAGAACATGGTCGACATAAGGGTGTAACAGCAGGCGTGGTCAGTGGTGGAGCTGGATCAGGAACGGCGGGTGATCGAACCGAGAAGTAGTCCTCATAGCCTGTGATATCAAGATGAGTACTAGGAGTAGCAGAACCATGACTGGTGAAGGGAAATGTGTCCTCGGCAAACTGAGCGTGGCGAGAAATAAACACACGGTCCGTAGAAGGATCATAACATCGGAACCCTTTGTACATACTGCTATAGCCAATAAAGATGCAAGGACGGCTCTTGGGGGCCAATTTATGTGGTGAGTAGTCTCTGAGATACGGAAATACACGACAACCAAAAGGTTTAAAATTTGCATAATTTGGTGTGGTACCAAAGAGAACCTCAAAGGGAGATACATTGTCAAGCACAGACGAAGGAATCCGATTAATTATGTGAACTGCAGTGGAAAATGCATCAAACCACATAGAAACAGGGGCGGAGGCATGAAATAGCATAGATAGGCCCATTTCACAAATATGACGATGTTTGCGTTCTGCTCGACCATTCTGTTGAGGTGTATAAGGGCAAGAGACACGATGATGTATGCCTTTAGTATCCAAAAAATGGCGAACTCGATGATTCATAAATTCAGAACCGCCATCACTCTGAAAGGTTTTTAGATTTGTGGAGAACTGATTACAGACAAAGGTATGAAATTTCACAAATATATCGAAAAATTCGGACTTTGTCTGCATAGGATAAATCCAAGTGAAACGAGAAAAATCATCCACAAATACAACGTAATAGCGATAACCCGTAGAAGTAGAAACAGGCGCAGGACCCCATAAATCACAGTGAACGAGTTCCAAAATAGCAGAAGCACGTTTTTCATTTAAATCAAACGAAAGACGCTTACTTTTGGCTAATTGACAAAAAGAACAAATACTCGGGTTCGGCAATAAAGAAATAACACCCAAATGCCCATGTTTATTCAACAAGGAAATAGTAGAAAATGGGACATGCCCCAAGCGTAAATGCCATAAATGAAAGCTAGCTTTTAATTTGATGGAACGAACACTGGAGAGAAACGCAGAGGTACCACGATCAAGAACGTACAGGCCATGCTCACATCGGCCCTGGGCTAGTATTGCTTTGCTGAGCCGGTGCTGAATAGTAAATATCTTATCAGAAAATAAGACATCAACAGGATAATCAGCAGTTAACTTACTGATGGATAACAAATTTTTCGTTATTTGAGGCACCACAAGCACATCAAGTAATTTCACATCAGGAGATAAAGTATGAGATCCAATATGAGATATAGGAAGTGATGTACCGTTCCCGACGACGACGGATTGTTGCCCAAAATAAGGTTCAGTTGAATCAAGAGAGGTCGGCTGTGCAGCAATATGGGCTGAAGCACCTGAATCCACAAACCAATCATAATTGTTGCTATTGGGCTGAGGTTGAAATGAGCATTGGGCCTGAAAAGCTTGGGCTAAATCAACATTCTGTTGGACTGAAGTGTTGGGCCGATAGTGAGGTGCATGTGGATGGACATTACGTGGTAGTGAATTAACAGTACCTCTATTTAGGAAAATAGGGCATTGATTCGCATAGTGTTCACCTTTGCACAATTGACATCGAGGAGGGCGACGGGAAAAACCAGGAGCTCGACCGTCGGAATGGTTTCCGGAGGAGACACCGCGATAACCGGAGGTTTGAGAAGATCGCTGTCCAGAGTGCTGGCGAGGGGCAGACTCGGTCGAGCGAGAGAATTTTTTAGAAGGGCAGGAGCCGCGTCGAGCGTCGGCAGCAAAGGCAACCTGAGAGTGAGATGGGGACGCGTCCATGGCTTTGGACATTAGATCGAATTGTACGGCCTGGTGCAGGAGGGTCGTGAACACAGGTACGGGTTCGAGAGCTATCCGCGTATCAGCAAAATTGGCGAAGTGCGGCCCCAATCCTCGAAGAAAGAAGTGGCTTTTGTCAGATTCATCGACCGGTCGTCCGATTGCCGATAGTTGGTCACACAACGCCTTGAATTTCTTTCCGTAATCTGGAACCGAGAGAGAGCCACGTCGGAGCGAGAGGAGCTCTTCTCGGAGTTGATTGGCACGAGAAGTGGAGGAGTGAGCGAAGGCGCGCTCGAGAGCGAGCCAAGCAGCACGTGAGTTTGTACAATCGACGACTTCGGCCATCGCTTCTTCCGTAAGAGAGGAGAAGAGAATTCCCAGAATTTTCTGATCTTTAGACATCCAATCAGAGTAAGCAGGATTTGGGGATTTTTTCCGTCGACGCCGGAGGTAGTGAAGTGCCATCCACAAAACCGAGCAAATCGAAACTTGACAACATTGGCACTACCTGTCGTTTCCATAGAAGAAAGTTGGAGGAATTGAGTTTGATTGAAAGCATATGAATCATAGTGGTGATAGGTATTGAATCGGTAGATGAAGCCATCTTGCAAAAAGGAAGAGAAGGGATGAATCGAGAGGGAGAAAAGAGTCCGATGTTTAGGCTGATACCATGAGAAGATGTGAATAAAATCACCGATTGTGTTGAGGTTCTCATTATCTCTAGTTATAGGAGAAAATACAACAATGAATCCCGTAACTTAAGGGATGTAAATAGGAAGAGATTACAAAAAATCATATAAAACTAATGATTATATATTTTCCTTATTAAAAGGGTCAGTCAACGTGCCGACTTACCTACTGTTCTCAGTACTCATTCTTGCTGCCATCACTATTGGGTCTTGCGTGTTTTTCATGATCTGGATAATTTCCAAAAAGGGGTTGTGAGATTGAGAGGGATGGGCTTGGGAGAAACTAGGGCTTGCGCGAATGTAATGTTCGATTTGCTGAATAAACATTTTTTTGAATAAACATTTGTTTTTCTTTTTTTATTTTTATTTTTTTAATACTTATTATAAGAATAATAAAATAACAATAATGAAATAAAAATAAAAAATAAAAAATTTATTTTTAAAAAATTAAGTAATTTATTTTTAAAAATTTTAGTTTTTTTATTAGGGATTGATAAAAATTAAGTAATTTATTTTTAAAAATTTTAGTTTTTTTATTAGGGATTGATAAAACCATTTATGTATTTTTTATTGTTGGATAATGTACTAGTTTTAAATAATTTTCATATGATTAAGAAAGATTTTTTAAAATAATTATATAATATTTAAAATTTACTAAAATTAAATTTCAAATTATTTTATGTATGGAGTTTTTTGAAAAAATATTTAGTAAAATATAACTGCTCCATAAATCCCATTACATCTAAACAAAAGATTAATACTCTTCTAAACTAATGAATTCCTGCTACATCACAATTCAATAAAATCTCTACCTTTACAGAGTTTTCTGTCAAAAACAAAACAAGGAGATTATGAAACTTCTGAAATAACAAATCAATGGGCACACCATCGATCTTTTTCCTAATGGCGACGTGTATATAATAAGCCTTTTCCACTGCTACTTAGTGCAGTATTCTCGTCTGTAGAGCCGCTCCCTATTGATTCGTCCCCAGAACTAACGTCCGACTTGAGCTGTATTCGGCCAGCATGATTCATCATCCAATCAGTGAACTCAGGAGATGAGGCCCACTCAGCTAATGCCTGCCGCGTGGATTCTTCCGTGAAGTCCTTCCACTCTTCCTTTGAGAATTTCTTCCTGTTGGGTGTCGTGTGGAAGCTCGAGTAGTAATCCCTGCCGTCTTTAGTGCCACTGAGAGTAGATGGTGTTGACTGTGAATTCATCGGACGCTTCCCGAGACTTGATGGTGTGACGACACCTGCACCAAGTCCAACAAGATAAACAATTATTAAAAATAATAAAATAAATGGTAAAGTTACTACTCGAGGCCAAACCGTTATTTTGTTATTTTTGCAAGGTTCATGGTTTTACCCAGTACACCGTAAAAATGTTTACCATGTATACACTCCAAATTTATTAAAGTATTCTACTTGAGCCCCTAATTCTAACATTAACCAAACCGCATGGTGACATTATCTGCCTTTCTTTCTTTTCAACGGATTTGAGATTACTTTTAATCATCTTATTTTTCTAGCCAGTTCTGAAATAAATTTGTAGGGCTTTTCATTATTATGAGGATAAACCACCATGACATCATTATCATATTGAAGAACCTTAGAGTTGAAATTAACAGAAAATTTAGAGCTAAAAACAACTCACATCTAAGTCCGACCAAAAAAAATGCTCACCAAAACAGGTATTTACTCAAAACAGTTCAATTACACAGCCAAATATGTATTGAATTTACTCAACCTAAACAGGTTATTATGCTCAAGTATTGTAAACATATGTTTACCTATATAGCAAAATGAGCAATCTGAAAATGCGTTTAGCAGGTGGAATGATTTTCTGTTCCTACACTCGATATCAAGATGAATCTGAAAGTAGCTGGTTTACCCAGCCATTTCAAAAAAAAAAAAACATTTACCTTGCACGGGAGAATTTTTGTTTCTCCAAGCAGGTGGAGTGTTTGAGCCTCTCCATAAACTTTGTCGAGAATTTGAAGGTCTAGACCTTCTCAAGAATTCAGCACGATTATTCCTATATTCTCTTACACTGCTCCAACTAGGAGGAATCCCACCTCCAGAATACCCAAGATTTCTACACACAAAAAGGTACACATTCACATATGTTATCTAAATAGTTTAATGGAAATTGGATCT
Source organism: Euphrasia confusa (assembly GCA_954870475.1). Taxonomy (NCBI): domain Eukaryota; kingdom Viridiplantae; phylum Streptophyta; class Magnoliopsida; order Lamiales; family Orobanchaceae; genus Euphrasia; species Euphrasia confusa. The sequence goes on along the minus strand of OX940968.1, from coordinate 25,426,101 downwards.
CATGTTGATCCACTAAATAGTAAATACCACAAACACCGATAAAAAAAACTACTAAATCTATAACACAGATTCGAAATATCTCTCTTATCAAGTATCAACCATTAGTATTGAAAAAAATGTCGACGTTTGAAGACAAATGATCAAAAAGTGTTCATCAATGTTAATAATATATAACAGCAAACTAGAAGCTTTATTAATACCTAAACAAATTGCACATCATATCTACTAAACTACAGATTTGTAATTACACGCAGCAATTAGCAATGTTGACAGAAAGCATGCAGTGCTTACCCAAGGCCATTCCACTTCAAAGAGGTGAGAATAAAGTAGATCGCCGGAACAGAAACAAGCATTGCCATTGCCAAAAGTGTATCAAGTGTACTCTGAGATAAAAACAAAAGGTCAAAAACTGCATAATCTTTTAAATCAAGGAGAATAAATAACTTCCAGAAAATAAAAATCTTAATAGGGGAGAAGTCACAAAAACTAAAAGGTCATGGAAAAATGGGATTTAACGAGAATAGCAACTGGAAGATGTTAACTAAGCAACACTATAAGCTACTATAGAAAATGTATTTCCTGCAACCACAAATTCATATTCATCTAGTATTAAGAAAACAGCAATGAGGAGTCAATAATAAGATATCAGATAGACTTATATTTAATGCTTCACATGACAATTTTGTCTTATTCTACCCATTTTCCGATCCAGAGAAATAGTTACTGATATCTAAGAAGCCATCGTTATTCCTTACAAAGACATTAACCAATTTTCAAAAGTAGAACCACCTGAAAGATAAATGTTGCAGCAATTACACGTAAAGACCATTTAACAAATTGGGCCACACCAACGTCCACACTTCCATCTTCACCAACAACGAATTTCCGGACAAGCCAATATCCAAATCCAGCCCCAGCAAGTACTACTCCAACTAGCAGGAACACAAGCACCTGCAACAAATGTGAGAAAGATAACAAAAATCAGGGCTAACTAGTCTCTAAGGCAGAATTAGAAGGAAGAAAGCTAAACCGAAATTTCCAGTAACGCAACTAAACGCTAAGGGATTTTTTAAGAATGGAAAATCAAGAAAGCTAACTCAGTACTTTATGAAAGGGAATCATATTCGGCAATACACTGGTTGTATTATCCCAAAAAATCTTGAAGTGTACATAATAATATAAGATATGCTATATTCCTCTTTACCACATACAAGGGTCTTAAGAATATATGATAATGCAATCACAATATAAATATTACAAATAAAACACTTATATATTTTTGTGTACTTCCAATTTATTGCCTTCAAAACTAATTGTTGAGAATTACTGGTATGTTGGTATCATATCATAACCCTGATTAAGATAATATTTGTGTAAGCAAGTCTCCATTTTAAGAACTACATTCTTGCTTCGGGATGCCCCGAACAAGAAAAGGAGAGCAATAAAATTCAGGTCAAAAGTGGAACTTGTTTTATTGATATAACTTGTGCAAGTGCCAAAATTTATATCATATATGATATTATGTAAGTAATGTTTTAGTTTCTAGCGCCTTAGAAAATTATTCTGGCTACGTATAATTTAAAACCCAACATAATTGACATTAAGGACATCACTTGTCAAGACATCAAACCTCAAACCTAATCTAACCATAACCCAAATGCATGCTGCCTCTTTCTCCTTTGAACCTTTTTTATCATCATAAATGCATGCAATGAATTTATAGCACCATATATAAGAGCTATATTCATTTAAAGACCAGCAACGATATATACAAGTCAGAACAACGAGCATCAAAAATGCCACCAAAGAAGAGTTCAGATTCTATTTCAAAAATACTATGTTATGTAAATAAAAATATCAAATTGCATGCCCAAAAAATTGCAGACTACCGGCAAACTAGATGATGAAAAATTGGTTAATTTTCATAGTAGCAAGTGGCAATGGCCCTTAGTTCTTATTCAAGTCCCTATGAATTAAGTCCATAAGCAACAAAACACACAGCGCAAGCAATATACAGTCATTCTTAAGTATAATAAAAACTACAAGTACTCACAGGGTTGTGCATCTCCTCACTGAACCCAATATTGACAAGCAATGAGTTGACAAACTCTGAAAATCGATTTAGTAAAAACGATCCAGCTCCAACCTGAATTACATTTCATCAGTACCAATTATACTTAAAAATCTACTTAAAGAGAGACATAGGCCCTCTCAAGTCATCCAGATCACACAGAGTACCAGGAAACTTACCGCTAAACCACATAGTGTGGTATAGAGAGCATTTTTCCTGCCAGTTGGCAGCAGTTTCATGCCCTGCATGGTAATCCAAAAACAAAAATAGGTTGCAATGTAATAAACAAAATTAAAATTTTAACAAGATACCATAGGGAAATGTAATGGTGACATAAAAGCTTAAATTTCGAATAAAGAGGATAGTATGATCAGGCACCAAAAGCATTTCTTGAAACAAAATACAAAATGAATCAAAAAAACTTAATGTAAATTAACCTAATGTTCCTTCAAAAGCACACAAGATAAAATACAGTCCTTCAAATATAATTATTCAGACTCGCATGGAAACAATCTCAGGATCAATCAAAAACTGATGCAGAATTATGGGAATTTAAGTTTAATCATAATATCAAAGGAATCTGATTCAAACATAAAAGTCAATTTTCCAACAATTACAACTCCCAATTAGACACAGAAAGGAAATTATAATGCATATAAAAAAACAAGAGATAGGAAATGTAGTGTGGGACAGAGGGAGATTTTATCAACAAACTATTAAAATTAAGAATATAGTATATCTAATATACCTGAAATAGAAGAATTATCACGACAAGGCAAATTCCTATTGCCATCGAACTGCTGTAGTAGAACGGGACCCAGCTACTAACAACTGGTGCCAGAAGCAATAACACTAAACCAATAACCAGACATAACAACCGCCATTTGTGAAATTCTGTCCATTAGAAATTTTAGAGTGAGTGAATTTGTGAGTCAAAGAAATGCACACATATAGAACAGACATTCTCAACTAGATGACGGAAGCCTGACCTAATTTTACGGTGACACTCACAGAACCAGCCAAGTTCTCGACAAACTTCACATCAATATATCTCTCTTCGTAAGGGGAGACCACATAGTTCCAGGTTCCACTCGGGATGTTATCCCAATAATCATTCTCACATTGACACAACCCAAGCGAAGCATTGCTGCAAAATAGAATCAAAATCGGGTTAAGAGCATCAGCATATTGAAATACCCAAGTAGAAAACATGCTAAATACATTCACAGCAGTCAAATTTAACTGACCTGTGCAAACAAATCTGAATTTTCCTGTACAATTTCTCATGGATTTCATCTGATGGAACCAGTGTGATCCTATGGGCACTAGAATAACTCCCAAGGCTTAGTCTTGATTTCCCAGAGACAGTGACACGTGCACACCGCACATCTCTAGACAGAGCAGACCCCACAATCGCAGTGGGAGTGGCATTCACTGCAACATCACTTCCTGAAAATTAGATAAGAAGATCTCACCACAAAATATCCCAACGTATGCTCAGTAGAGTACCAAGTAACTCAAGGAGTAAGAATAGATCAATAGTAAATCACATCTACTAAATTATCAATATTTGTTATTTCTTCCAGATTAAGAAACTCCAAGATAAATGAATGCATGCATATATGTATGTCTCAAGCCCAGAAGGAAATCAAAAGTAGTACAGTAATAAAAAGAGCAAAAATAAAATGAACGAAAAAAGGCAAAAAAAACTCTCAAACCCTAATTATTGGAAGTAGCAATACACAGTAATTTCATCGCTTAATTAATTATAACTATATTTATATTTGTTGCATATAGTTCACGCAATACTCCATCCGGGAATTGCAAAACCCTAATTATCATTAGTGAAAGTATCACAGACAACAAAATCTAGTTTCGCAAAAAATTCCCAAACATCGGTCAGATAAAATTCAACAAATTATACGATTATAAGCCCTTGTACTCGAGATAAAATTAGAGTTACCGGCGACTGCTGTAACGTGACCGGAGCGTGAAAAGGCGGAAATCAAAGCCAGAAAGTAGAGTACGGCAGCAGAAGTTGCAGAGACGAAGAACCCCATTATTCCTCCGCCGTAACGAAGGAGAACATCAATGAACTTGAGAACAATGAGAAGAGGCGCGCACTTTGTATTCTTTCAACATTTATTATTGTTCGATTAGAGAGGGTTAATACGGTAGGTAAATTTTTATTTTTAATTTAAAATAAATTAATTGTGATTTAAATTTAAAAAAAATATTAATTTATATTTATATTGCACATAAATAATTTTTATGTTAAAATGTAAGTATTTAATTAATAATAATATTCAAATTGACACCATTTAATAATAATAATAATAATAATAATAATAATAATAACAATAATAATAAATATGTGATAATTTTTTTAATTGAATTGAACAATTATAATTAAAACGTTAAATATACTGTATAATTTAATTTTAATTATAATTATGATATTTAGTATAATTTAATTTTAATTATAATTATGATATTTATGTGTTCTCATTTAAAAAAAATATTTATCCATGTTCATAATAAAAAATCACCTTTCTTTTTTTAACTCTTTAATTCAATGGATTTGAGAATAATTACTTGCCCTTTCAAATCACGTATTACCCCCTTTCAAATAAAACTTGTAATATGTAAATTCACAATTACCTCCTTACAATGAATCGAAATTCAAGGGCATTTTTTTGCAATTTAAAAGAAACCTCTGGGCTTTTTTGTAAATAAAACCCCAGCTCTTTTACAGTGGAAATTGAAATGCAAGTTAGCCAGGTTCTTCCACAGTTACTAAAGTCTAGCTACAAAGATTATTACAAACCTCATCCCCAGCTCAAGGCCTAATGTTATGGTCATCGGAAATCGTCTCCTCAGACGAGGCATCGCTCGTGATCATAATCAACCCATCCTGCTTATTATTAACCTGACAACGATTCTTCTGTAGGTCAATTTTCCTCTGCACAGAAGAGGCATTTTCAGTATTCAGCCGTGGGCCCTGAGCATCTCCAGCCCAGTCAACATTCCGGGCCGGGCCCAACGGCCTCGGAGGGGGCCCAACCGCTTCCCTCAGCCAATGCGGTAAAGCCTTAGGCAAGTACCCATTTGTGAACGGATTCTGAAAAGGGGCTGAGGGTCTCCTGTGGGCCCTGTGATCATGCAACGGATATTGTGGGGCCCTGTTTGCGTACATGGCTCGAGAATTGGGTGTGGGGCTGTGGAAAAGACGATATTGCTCTTCCCGCCACCTTTCGGCTAAGTCCCGAGATGTTTTCCATGGCGGGAAGTGCAGTCGTGGGTCCCGTACTATGTTGTCCCAATTATTCACGCCGTGTCTTCTCACGCCGATCCAGAGACAGTCCAACTCGTCTTCAGACCACGTGGTTGGGAAATCGAACTTGCCTCTTGCTCGGCTCAAGATGTTGTCGAGCATCATCAGGTGAGCCGATAGAGAGCTTGGTCGGTTTGAAGTGGAGGGAAGGCAATCTGGAAAGTGGGGCCAATCGTACAAGGAAGAGTAATCGGCCGTGGGCCCATTGAGCATTTGTTCCGAGTGCTGGGATAAATTGTAAGGACGTGAAGATTGTATGGTTGAAGGCAGGAGTTGTGTCGACTTTTCCAGGTCGTTAGCTGATTGGAAGGTGCCATTGCCTTTGCTCTCTGGGAATAACTGAAATTCACAACACAAAAGCAATATAATCAAATGTTTATATAATTAACTCAGTTAATCACTGAACAAATAATAGTTTACTGCAATTTTACCTGAAAACAACTGTTCTTGAGTGGTGTGGACTCTTGGACAAATTTACCCTTGTCGCTAACAACCCTCACTGGAAAACCATATACAGTTAGAGAATTCTTGTTACAGTCACTAGTTGAGCCTAAAGAATCGTGAACATCTTCCAAAGGTCGAGGTTGATGATTTTCATCAGAGTCGAAGTCAACTGGTGGTACATTGCAGTCAATATCACGAAAAGCTGCAATATCATAACCAAGTTACACATACAATATCTATTAGGTAAAAGAAAAGGGAAGAAATATATATATGATCTAGAAACAAACTTTGTTATATGGATAGTCACATAAAGGGATTTGGGAAAAGTATCGAAATCAGAAAAATTGAGGGATGTAACTTCAAAATATTTTTACGAGGACGGCAAATCCTATCGGGTCAGCTCATGGCTCGGCTTAACATACCTAAAATAATCTCAAAGAAGATACATTTTTGTGATTACCCCAAATCTTGAAGGTAGTTTTTGCAATCATCTACATTATATACCTACCGGGTAGAGAAATGGACAAATCCAGCGAGGATAAGGAACTTTTATTTCGAGAGATGTATACATCTTCCTTTGATGACAGCTCTCGAGGTACATGCGGATTATCTTGAATACCAATGCAAGCGTTATCTCCTGACAAAGGAATCACATGCGAATTCTGCAAAATTTGGGCACCACGTGGAGAATGCAAATGATCCTCCACATCCATGTCTCTGTTAAAGATAGTTTAACGTGAAAACTCAAATAGTTATAATGCAATGACAAAAATGCTCTAAAAATAAACATACACTGCAGCATCCGAGTTAGAAAAAGAGCAGTGGTTATTGACGGAAGAGTCATCTGGAGATTTCTGTTAGAAAAGGCAAACTCATAAGCAACGGGTATAAGAGTGTTCACTTGAATATTGTAATAAATGCGTTATTCCAGTAACGTCCATATATATATATAGTCTACTAGCATGTAAATTCCAGTACTTTTCTTAACCTGTATGAAATGTCAAAGTGATCTATATATTTGTAGGAAATAGTAATAAATTACTAAAGCTCATTCAAGACAATAGCAATCAAAACGCTAATTCAAACAGAATACTCCCTCATATAAACAAAGATTCTCCACATATTAATGGGGGGAGAGGGAGTATTATAAACCTGATCAAAAAACATGCTTGAATAATTAAGTTATTAACTTTACACTATTGACTTCCATTTCTCATATTATATAGTAGCTAATGGCACTCCTTCATTAGCAAGTTTGACTAAGAACAGCAAATAGATCTTGAAGCATGCTATAAAATACTCAGTTCTTATGATGATAATGCTCGAGAAAAAACGGTTCCTATATTGCATAAATAAAGGTAAAATCATCCAATATGCATCCACACTCGGGTTCCATTGACATGAAATTCGCAGCACAATATGACTTATTAAATTTAAGTCGAATTTGTCAACTTGAACTCGGTTTTTCATTATTATGTGTAAACTCAAACTGACACATATTGACCATTATGAAATAAAGTTTTTCATATCCATATATTTATTTAATTGGCCTTTTTTCAAGCCAAGAAATTTATTTACAATTGACAGAAGAATTTTGAAAACCCAATCATTATATTAACATATCAAACAACAATCTTACTGCAATCTAAACATTAGTGATAACTTTCCAAAAAAAAATCTAAAATACAATTTCCTAAATTCTTCACGTAATTTCAGGCTAACTTTAGGGAGGCCTTTTATTGTTCGTGTTATTCAGCCCAGGCCATAGAGTCATAGACTGCATACAATGTTCTTGTTGCATCAGGATTACGAAATTACAACCCTTAACCTAAGCATTTTGCCTAAAGGTGATACCAGGATGTGTAATGAAATACGAAACTTTTAAATAAAGGTGTCCAGATATTAAAAAAGAAGATATCAATTACTAACCTTCTCGGTCTTCACATCAGCTGAACATTTTTTAGCAAGTGGTGTTACAGGTGAACATTTATCTGCACATTCGGAGGCAATTCTATCATTTGCACCATTTTCCTTCTTACGCTTAGACCTTCGGCAGAATGTAATTAATGTGGAGGGGAACCTGCTCTTTGTACTCAAGTTATTACATACGGCAGTATACCGATCTTTATTAAGTTCGGTTCTTTCCTCCGAAGAAAATGTTCCCGAAATAGGCGACTCCTTCGCTTGACGGATGTGAACAATTCCATCGGAGGCTTTCGAGCTTATTGGAACTGGTTCTGTCCCACCAGATGTCTCATTGAACTTATCTTCATTTGATTTATTCCTATCTTTGCTGTTATCTTCGTTTAAAAATGCTTCCTTGCAATTAGCTTCGTATTCCAAACCTGACTTGACATCCAAAGCCACATTTGGATGAGATTCTTGGGACAGTGTCTTTTGCTTCAGCGTTGAATTTTGAATTTGGTTTGAAAGTGAGGAGTCTTTCTGTTTTATGCATGCACAACAAAGTCATTGCGTTTTAAAATGATGCAATATTAATACTTATTATTATTATTATCATTATTATTATAATATATATTAAACACTGCATACTTCAGAACATTGACCACAATGTCGGGAATCACATTCTTCACCTTGCTGCATATTTTCTCCGACTCTATCTTTAAAATACTCATGACATATCTGTAAATAAGTTCCAGGAATTAGTCAAGTGGAAAATTATGGCTAATAAGCTGTTGAGGATTTGAACAAAATCACGGAGCATAAAATTCAAAAGCTCGAGCAATGTAGAAAAGGCAATCTGAGATCAAACAATTAAACCTTGCTATCTAGAAAGTTCATATGATTATAAAAGAAGTGAGATGAAGGAAAAAACCGAAAGGAGAAAAGCAATTTTACATGCTTGATCTCCAGTCACAGAGACCTATGTGCAACTGAAATTCGTATTACTTAAAGCCACATGGCAGTCAGTGACAATATGTTCTAACTTTTTGCTTAGAGAAATAACAGAATCAGATCCCTATATCTGATTTCATCTGAGCCCTTGAATTGCAACATGATTAAAACATGAATACTACATTATAAGAAAATACGAATAAAGAAAAGTTCAAACTATTGAAAATGGATCCATACCCCAAGCTGACCAACGGACTCCTCATGATTGTCGAAATTAGCGAAGGTTTTCAAGTCAGAGACATTGGTAGGCTTATCGGAACTCAACCCGAAAGGAGAACGATCACTTCTCGAGAAAAGCCGCTTTCTCTTATAGGTCACAACTACCTTACTGCCCATTGTCTATACAACACCTGAGAAGCAAAAGATTAACAGATTTATATCAACCAATTAATCTGATACCATAATTATATCAACCCATTATTAAAAAAAATGTATCTTTCTCACGAATTAAACATAACCCACATGCAATTTCTATTCAGAAGCTCAAGAACTAGTTAAAAATTGAAGCTTGAAACAAATACAAATACATTCAATCAAAGCCCACATCCGCATGCACAGAAAACAAACGACTTGCAGCATAAAAAAATCAGAAAATATTACCACTTACCAGCGCCGATTGAGGGGAAAAACAGAGCTTGTTTTGTGGGTTCTTGTTTTGAACAAGAAAAAAAAAGAAAAGAAGATTGAAGATAGGGAAGGGGGAAAGAAAAAAGAGGGTGTGGGGGCAGATAAAATTAAAGGCAATAAATATGGGGTTGGAGAGAGTGGGAGTGACAGACACAGACTTGACCGGTCGAGGAGGAATTCCTTGGTAAATCCAGCGTAGCATTTGGTGGGGTCCACCGCCATTGTTGTCCCTATCTCTCTCTCTCTGTTTCTTTTCTTTTCCTTCGATTTTGATGTCCCTCGATTCTCGTACGTATGTGAGCTCACTCGCCGCAAACTGTGTACCGCGACAGCCATCTTTTGTTTGTGACGACTGACGAGACTACTTTTTTCTTCTGTTTCTCGAGTCTTTCGCCTTTTCATTTTGTCACTCGGATTTTTTCTTCTTTTTTCTTGTTTTGTTAGCGCAAGACTGTTATATAATCATTTGTGATAAAATTCAATCATTTGATTTAATTCTAAAATTAACAAAATTGTTTGTATTTATTTGGTTTATTTCAAGTACAATATTATATAAAAAAAAAAGTGCAGCACACATTTTCCTTAGAATTTTCAATTATTCGAAATTTGAACATTCATCTATTCATACAAGCTATTGTATATTTGTATATACTACTCTATAATTTAACCATGACTCAAAATCCCGTAATTTAATTCATTGATAGTTTTTTAATTAATTGTAGATAATTGCTCAATGTGTATAATATACATTTTTATATATGATGTTGTTATAATAAAATATTATTATACAATGACATATCAAAAATAATTTACATATCAATATTTTGATATAATTTAATAACTACAATTACAATCACGCTCACGGTTAAACGCGCCAAAAAAAATAAAAATAAACTAAATTAAATAGTATGTATTTGATTTTTTATTTACGTAATTACTCTTTGAAAAATCAAATATGTTACTTGAAAATTTGGTTTTATAAAACTTTATAAATTTTATATCATATATTTAATTAAATATCCCTAATGTAAATATTAATTTTATACATTGACTCAATTATTATTAATTTATTTTTTAATTGTATATATAAAACTATTTTAAAATATTTTTCACTTCTCTTAATCTTTGACTTTCAATATAGGAGTACCAATCAAATTGTAATCAAATATGAGTAGTTCAACACTCCACCAATGACATCATAACTCTATAAAATCAGTGAGAATGTATTACTTTGAAATTTTTAATTTTATACACTAACCTTTTTGCTTACATTTAATCTTGAAATGTGAGTATCAAATCAAAATCTAGTTTCAATTCAATCTTCCTGTAAAAATTATATATAAATCAGAGAATATAATCTTATTTTTATTATAATTATAATTAAATATGCCAAAATCATAAAATATATCTTCATAAAATATATATTTATAGTACTAGCTAATTATATCTTCTTTATTGTTCAAATAAGTGTTGAAATAAGTATATTCATAAGATGGAAGCTCTGAACTTTCATTCCAAACTTCTAATTAAGGAACAAAATAAACTTATAATTTAATGGTTAATATTCAATAGATACTAACGTATCAAAAATTATTGATATAATTCACTCTTTCAATATATATATACTTCACTACGAAAAAAAATTATATATAGTCATATTTTTGGAATGATCCAAATTAGAATAAAAAATCAAAGTATTATTTTACAAAATTTTAATAAAATAGAAATGTGATTACAAAAATAATGCAAGAGCTTGAGAGCTTAATGAGAAAGGTATTTAATGATATAATATAAAAAAAAAATTGCAAGCGGTTGCAGAAATATAGACTGTTGTAGTATGTTACTCCAATAAACTGTTAATAAAAAATACGGTTAGTAATTAAATAGCTAGCCGTTGCAAACATAATTAAAAAAACAAACAATGCAGTTATTATTAGCCACTTAATATATTTTTAAAAAACAAATAATACAGTTGGTTATTACTACTTATTAGTCGGTTAATACATTTTTAAAAGGTAATTTTAAATGAAATGGCCTTAAAATTTATTAAATTAAATAGACAATATGAAATAAAAGGACTCTTAAATTTATTAAAACTTAAATAGAAAGCTCCATTATTAAATGCCATTATTTTTTAACTTTTTTGCATTTGCAGATTTTAGTAGATTTAAATTCGATTTAGAGCATCTCCAATTGAGAGGTATAAAGTCTAGCTACTTCTAACTCTCACCAAAAAAATGTGGTAAAAACGATTGTAGGTGGTGTTAAGATTAGAAGTTCTTGAAAGTTTTGGGTAGAAAAATTTAGAAATGAATTATATTATTATTTTATTATTGTTATTTACTATTATTAATTAACAAAATTAATATTGTCATTATAATTTTTAACGTAACATATTATTATTTATTTTATATAAAAAAATTATTAAAATTAAGAATTTTGAAATAGATTAACAATTTTAACTTATGAGGTAGAAGAACTTAAAGATAAATTATATTATTATATTATTATTTTTATTTAATATTATTAATTAATTTATTATTATTTACTATTATTAATTAACAAAATTAATATTGCTAATAGATTCTTATTTATTTTATATAAAACTATTTAAAATTAAAAAAAAAATTTGAAATAGATTAAAAAATTTAACTTATTCTGTATTTTAAAGAATTATTCTATTTTATATAAAAATTAATAAAAAAAAAGAATTTTCAAATATTTAATTTTTTAGCGTTTAAAATTATTTATATAAAAAATAATTAAAAATATAAATTTTGAAATAGTTAAATTTTAAAAATAAATACATCCGTGATTATTTCTATAAATTATAATCGTATTTTATATAAAAATTATTTAAAATAAAAATTTTGAAATAAAAATATAAATTATAATAGGTATTTTATATAAAAATTAATTAAAAATAAAAAATTTGAAATATAAATTATAATTCGTATTATATATGAAATATTAATTATTATTTTTTTCATCTAAAAAATATTTATTTTATCTTTTACTATTATTATTATTATTTAAATATAAATAATATATAAAAAAATATAAAATAAATAAGTAGTGGACTTATAAAATTTATTTTGTGGGTAGAATGGTTAGATGAGTTAGAAGTTTATTTTAGGTAGAAGTAGAAAAAGTATGAGTTGGCTCAGATGTGGTCTATTGCTCGCCCAAAAGTTGAAACCACCACTGTCAGAGCAACCCCAATGGTTGTGAAATGGCAAGGGCCATTGCCATTTTTTGGCAAAAAAACTCAAAAAATCAACCCCAATGGTTGAAATGGCCCTTGCCAAAAAAATGGCTCTTGCCAAATTTTCATGTATATTTGACCAAATATACATGGAAAAATTGCTTTTGCCATTTGTGCCATGTCATCACAATCTTTCATTTTAACCACTCAAAATTCAACCACCATTTTTTAATTATAAAATTGATATAATTACATACCAAAAAGCAATATAATATTATTTAATTTAATAAAATGGCTCTTGCTATATTTAAACCATTAGGGTACAATTTAGCAAATATCAATTGGCACTTGCTATTTTTTGGCAAAATAGAAGATAGCCCTTGCCATTTTAGCAAAACCATTGGGGTTGCTCTCAGAGCATCTCACATGTAAAAGTACAAGTCTACGTGTAACTCTACCTCTGAAATTACGTCTTCGACGTAGTATACCAATTTTTTTCGTGAATTTGGCTATGTATGAAATACTTGACGTGTCAAACTCAGCGCAATGCAACTCAGCGCAATTCGACTCAGCTCAATGCGCTCAGGCGCTCACACGACCCAACTCAGTCGCTCAGACGCAATGCAACTCAGACGCACAGCGCAATGCTACTCAGACGCACGGCGCAATGCAACTCAGACGCTCAGCGCAGTTGCAGACGACTAAGCTAGGTTGCAGACGACTCAATGCGCTCACACAATTCAGCTCAGTTGTAAACTTGAAGTAATGTAAACCAAGAGAGTTTGACACACAAGTTTATGTAATTGATTTCATTTCATTGAAAATAAAAAGAAAACTATTACAAGTAGAGAACGGTAGGCAAACGAATACTAGAGGCAGTCCAAGTGACGCAGCACTCCCACACTCTAGAATCCCAACACTTAAACGCTTAGAGCTAAGTCACATAACCCTAGTATGTTGCGTCAAGCGAACAGCACTACAACGAAAACTCAAACACGGTGCACACAACACAACACCTGAAATCTCCAACTAAAAACAAACTAAGCAAAAAGCTAATTCGGAAAGTGTATTGGGAGAAGTGATTTTCCAAATTGGGGTCACGGGTATTTATAGGCGTCTTGCACGTGTAAACACCGGAGTTCTCACGTGTAAACGCCGGGCTGACGTCACACGGAAATTCTTGACGCCAAGCTTCCGGAATCTTCGAATCTTGAATCTTGAATCTTGATCCTTCAACTGTTGATTCTTGAATTCTTCAAATCTTGATTCTTGAATTCTTCAACTCTTGATTCTTGAATTCTTCAACTCTTACTTAGCTCCAATGCACCTCAACGCTTCAACTTCACTTGGTCTTGAAATTCTTCTAAGTGTTGAAGTTGAACGCATCGTCATCTTCATTGCATGGAAGAAATGTTGACACAGCACATTTTGATCCTTGCACGCCTGACTTCCGGATTGACGCCTCAACGCATGTATCGCACATGCGCACAACGCATTACATGCGCTTAGACGATTGCATGCGCTCAGACGATTGCATGCGCTCGGCTTCACCATGAAGCGCAAATGCGCTCAGTAACATAGCGCTTCATGCGCTCGGCGCTCCTGGCTGGTGCGCTCGTGCGCTTGGCGCTCAACATGCGTGCCCATGCGCTCGGCTTCCGGGTTGGAGCGCAAATGCGCTTGGCGCTCCGGGCTGGGCTTTCATGCGCTCGGGCGCTCATGCGCTCGGACGCTCATGCGCTCGGGTGCTCATGCGCTCGGGCGTTCATGCGTTCGGGCGCTCATGCACTTGGCACTCATGCACATGTGTTCGGTCGTCTTGTGCGCTCAAAGCTGTTTACCTGTATACACAACAAGCAACAAACACAAAGACGAGTTAATGCCAAAACATACATTTACAATCTCCCCCTTTTTGGCACAACTCGTAAAACAGTTGAGTTAGATAACACTCCCCCTCAACCAAACAATCATGAATCAAGAAAAATATGCAAAGTAAGGCAAACTTAACTAAAACTTGAATTCAAAAAAAACTTAAAAACATGAAAAGTGTTCAAGGTTCGAAAACCCACAAGCATAAAAAGTTCAGAGATCAAGAGAACCTAAGTTCCGAAAAAAACCATGCATGCAAGAGTTAAGAGTTTGATGCATGCAAAATTACAAACCAAAATCAAAAATAGTGGCGCAACGGCTCCTCGCAACGGATCCTTGCCCGAACATCCAATCCCTCCCCCTTGACGAGCTGCCTGGTGATAAAGATCGAGAGATGCGAACGTTTTCTTCGCGCTTCCTAGCAAGAGTATTTGAGTCGACAATGAGATCGTTCAACAGGCAGGACGACACGATGGAATATTTTCCATCCATTGGATGTCTAGAGTAGCGCGCTTGGAGGTTGGGGAACCTGGCGGTTTTGCATTTTTGCGCTTGGCAGCTTGACGCTTTGATGCCGAGCGTTGAGATAGAAAATCCATGTTGAGATAGAATCCACATAATGCTGTCAGAACTGCGAAAATACAAGATCAAAAACCAACACATCCCGGGTTAGCACACCTCACGTTACCCACAATCAAACATTCAAAACACATTTTAACAGAGAGTTAGGAGGTGAAATGAGGCAGTGGAAGCAGAAATTTTCATTCCTTAAGACAATTCATGCATTGTTGCCCAACCAAAATGGATTTGTCACACAAGGTGATAAAAACTTTGAGTTATAATAAACATCTCTCATGAGTAAAAACCGGTGTTACGGACCGAAGTATATAGAAGGAAATTTAACTTGTCCTTCGTCACAATCACAAGAATACATGTCGTGTTTCGTCGAAACATATATGATGAGTTTGCACCGCACAAGAGATTTTAATTCATGAATGCAAGGTGAACTTTTAAGGCACTCCACTTGGGACTAGCTTTCCTACATCAGAGGGGAGCCGGCGGACAGTGTGATCCGGCGTCCTCCAGACGAGTGTTTGCTTTAAATGAAATGCAACAGATGCTCATTACAGCAGTCAGAGGGGAGCAAGGATCATCCTGCATCTCCGAAGTGTGATGGTAGATCATCTTAGATTAGAGCGTCCATGTGCTACCTTTCGAAGAGGGGAGCCGGCGGACAAAGTGACCCGGCGTCCTCCGTTACTTGGTATTATGGATCTATGCAAATGATAGCTTATGGGAGTTTAATGCCAAGTTCACATGTTTGCATTCAGCGGAATAAATACACTTGGGTCCGAAGACTAAAGCGGCCTCGAATCCATGTTCAACTAATAAGACTAGTCCACGACGATTCAGCGTGCATATTCATAAGTAAAGAAAAATAATCTTTCAGACTTCAAAAAAAATTTTGTGCCTCTTACATAGAGCACATGCAGAGAGAGTTTCTTAGTGTTTTAAATCTCTCAAAGTCTAGAGGTTTGGTAAAAATGTCAGCGAGTTGTTTTTCGGTAGAAATGTGCTGTAAACTGACAAGATCACGCTCTACCAAATCTCTGATGAAATGATGTCGAATGTCGATGTGTTTAGTTCAAGAGTGCTGGACAGGATTTTCGCTGATTTTGATTGCACTTTGATTGTCACAATACAGCACCAGCGGTTCACTCTCAACAAGATAGTCATCCAACATCTGTTTGAGCCATATCAACTGAGTGCAACAACTTACAGCTGCGACATATTCGGACTCAGCGGTTGATAGTGAGATGCAATTCTGCTTTCGACTATGCCATGAAACAATATTGTTGCCAAGGAAGCAACAACACCCAGAGGTACTTTTGCGTTCGTCCGTGTCACTTGCCCAATCAGCGTCAGAGTAGCCAACTAGGTTCGATGTAGTGTCGCGCGTATACCATAGTCCCAAATCTGAAGTTCCGGAGACATAGCGAAGAATTCGCTTGACTGCCCGTAGATGATCTTCTTTGGGATCTGCTTGGTACCTGGCACACATACAAACACTAAACATAATGTCAGGACGAGTAGCAGTTAAGTAATATAAACTTCCAATCATAGATCGAAAGAGAGTTTGATCGACGATGCGGCTCTTGGTAGATTTAGAAAGGCGTTCAGTTGTTGCCATAGGGGTGTTTGCTGATTTCGCCTTATGCATATTGAACTTCTCAACCATGTTCTTGGCATATTTGCTTTGAGAGACAAAGATTCCTTTAGGTCTCTGAGAAATTTGAAGGCCAAGAAACTGATTCAATTCCCCTTCAAGACTCATTTGAAATGTAGAAGACATGGATTCTGTGAAGGCTTTCACGAGTTTCGAGCAGGTTGCTCCAAAGACAATGTCGTCGACATAATTCTGAGCGACGATCATGTGCTTGCCGTCACGTTTGATGAAAAGAGTCTTGTCAACTGAGCCGCGCTCAAAACCAAACTTCAGAAGATAATCCGTCAAACACCCATACCAAGCACGAGGGGCTTGCTTCAATCCGTAGAGAGCTTTATGAAGCTTGTAAACATGATTCGGCTTAGAGGGATCCTCGAATCCCTTAGGTTGAGCGACATACACTTCTTCGTCTAATACTCCGTTTAAGAATGGCGCTTTTACATCCATTTGTCGCAATTTGATGCCCAGGTGGCATGCAATGGCGATTAGTAGACGGATAGATTCAATTCTGGCGACAGGAGCAAATGTTTCATCGAAATCAATTCCTTCGACTTGTGCGTATCCCTGAGCGACAAGACGAGCTTTGTTTCGAACAACTTGATTGTGTTCATCGGTTTTGTTCTTGAAGATCCATTTCGTCCCAACAACATTTATATTTGAAGTTCTGGGGACTAAAGACCAAACATTGTTTCTAGTAAACTCATTCAACTCCTCTTGCATTGCCATGATCCAACAATCATCCTTCAATGCTTCTTTGTAGTTTTTCGGTTCAGTTTCGGAGAGAAAACAAGAAACGCCGATTTCTGAACAAATTGCAGATGTGCATATATTGTAGAGTTCTTGAGAGCTTGTAGACGTTTTGGATCGAGTAGTGCGCTCATTCAAGTTCCTTATAATTTGTTCACGCGGGTGTCATTTCCGAATGTAGCCAGGTGGCTCACGTGGAGTATCAGCTGGATTTTCGACTTGAGCTTCACTCTCGTTGTCAGATGATGAATTATCATTTTCACGATGGCTAGATTCTCCAACTTCTGGTGGAGTGGATGGTGTAGAATTTTCTGGAGCCACGTTAGTCGGTGTGGAAGGAACCATTTGATATTCAAGAATTCCTTCTTTAACCCAGTCAGCATCGACATCTTTTCCTAAGAAGTCTTGTTCG
Source organism: Euphrasia confusa (assembly GCA_954870475.1). Lineage (NCBI taxonomy): Eukaryota > Viridiplantae > Streptophyta > Magnoliopsida > Lamiales > Orobanchaceae > Euphrasia > Euphrasia confusa. The sequence goes on along the minus strand of OX940968.1, from coordinate 25,408,249 downwards.
TCAAAATTAATGTTCACAGTTTCCATAACTTTCTTCGTTCTCAGATTGAATGCATGGTAGGCATGGCTATTTTGGCTATAGCCAACAAAAATACCACGATCAGCTTTGGCTTCGAATTTCTTCAGAGGATCACGATCCTTCAAAATATAGCACGTACAGCCAAAGACACGAAAGTGAGCAACGGACGGCTTCTTGCCATTCTTCATATGCAGTTGACATCGTGCCGGATCGAATACTAATGCGATTCAGAATGTATCCAGCAGTTGAGACGGCTTCTGCCCAAAATGTTCGTGCAAGACTCTTCGAGATCAGCATTACACGAGCCATTTCTTGGAGAGTTCGATTCTTTCGTTCAGCAATTCCATTCTGCTGAGGTGTCTTGGGTGCCGAATATTCGTGATGAATTCCTTTTAGAAGACAGAATTCGTTGAACAAAGAGTTTTGAAACTCAGTTCCATGGTCGCTTCGGATTCTCTTAACTTTTGCCTCATGATTCGTGCGAATCCATTTCACAATGCCTTTGAAGGCGTTGAATGTTTCATCTTTTGTCGCCAAGAACCGTGTCCAGGTATATCGAGAAAAATCATCAACTACCACCAGCACATACTCTTTACCGGCCAGACTTCGAGTTTCCATTGGACCCATCAAGTCCATGTGCATAAGTTCAAAAGGAGCTCCAGTGCTCATCAAACTAGGAAGAGGCGGATGAGACGACCTTGTCTGCTTGCCTTTCTGACAGTCACCGCACACCTTTTTCTCAATTTTGGGGAGTTGAGGGATTCCTCGAACTATCTCCCCCTTAACAAGTTTACTTAGATTTCGAGAACTAGTGTGTCCGAGACGTTGATGCCATAGATCGACTTCATCAGAAACGGTTACAGAAAACAACTATACTCAGTGGTGTAGTAATTGTTCTTTGCACGTGGTCCTTCCATGATGCACTTCCCTTCACCATCAAACACTTTACAAGAGTCTTTGTCAAAACTGACATTCAGCTTTTCATCACACAACTGACTTATGCTAATCAGATTTGCAACAAGTCCCTTTACATGAACTACATTCTTAATAGGTGGCAAGCCTTTAATATGCAAGGTTCCTTTTCCCATAACAACACCTTTTGCTCCCCCTCCAAACACAACCGGAGCACCAGACATTGGTTCATAGTCTTTGAGAATTTTTTTAGTCCCGGTCATATGACGGGAACATCCACTATCGAAGTACCAGATGCCTTTGTTGCCGTTCTCTGAAGCATTCAGTGCAACATTGCAGAATATGAGTTCACGAGGTGTCCATGTGCTGTTCGAGGTAACATTAGTTGTTTTTGGCAACTTGCAATTCTTTTGAATTGAAGTCGAAAATTCGACTTTCTTAGTGAGTTCATGATTTTTCTTGTAAGACCCATTTCTCTTTTTCACAACAAAGAGACCACGATTTACATCATTTTGCATTTTGTAACAATATGGTCGGATGTGACCGGGCTTATCACAATAGTGACAAATGAATTTCCTCTTCACTTTTCCATCCTTCTGGTTTTTAGTTCTTGCAATAGTAGATGGTTTCATTTTCGGTGTTTGTATTTTAGAGATTAGAGACTTGTTTGTTGTCAGCTGAACTTTATCGAGTAGGAACGTTCCCCTTGATTTGTTCCCAAGATTCATAGAGGTAGGCTTCTTCTTTTCGGGTGGGTGAGACGAGAGATTTCCAGAATTTTCACCAACAATCTTCTTTCCTTCTTTGATCTCCTTTCTCTTGTGAGTTTCAGACTCGGCCTGATTTTCAGTTTCAGCTGTCGATATGTTAGAGGTAGAAGCTTTAACAAAATCAACTTTCTTCTCTTCAGGAGTGACAAAAATAGATTTGACAACACTTTGGAACTCAATTCCTTGTCGTTTGAGATTTGTGTATGCTGGGAGAGTGTCATACACAGTTTTAGCTTTGTTGATCTTTTTGAATAGATCTTCATCAGCTCTGAGTTTGTCTTTGAGGCTGAAAAATTCCTTCACACTCATAGCAAGTTCAGATTCCGTTTTTAGAAGTGTAGATTTCAGCTCATCATTTTCAGCATCGGAGTTTTTGAATAAAGTTTGAAGTTGCTTGACTTCAGCTGTCACCTTCTTCAATGATGCTTTCAGCTTGACATTCTCAGTATTAGTTTGTTCAAGCAATTTTTTCAGTTCAACGGTCTCCTTAAAATATTCGTGTTTCTCATAGAACACGTTGTCAAAAGATTGTTGTAGTTTCTTTAGGTCATTCTTCAGTATTTCTACCTCACTAATCTTATCACCATTCAACTTTTGAGAGATTGAGAGTTTTTCTTTTAGTTCTTCCACTTCAGCAGAAGTTTGTTCAGCTTGAAATGAAGAGTTTTCTTTCTTTTCTTACACTCAACTTCATCTTCAGAGTCGGATTCAGAGAAGATTTCATCATCACACAGATCTCGATTTTTCGAGGCAAGACAGAAAATATTATCAAGAGTAGCTGTGTCTCTCAACATGTCATTGATTTCATACTCTTCACAGAAAGTGACAACAAGAGCGTTGTCTTCATCTTGTGACTCTTCACATTCGGAATCTTCATCTACAGATAACACGTTTTCATCATCTATAACAACATAGCTGACTGGTAAGTTCTTTTGACGATGTAGATTCGGGCACTCATTTTTTATGTGTCCAATCCCTTTGCACTCAAAACATTTCACTTTCGACATATCCTTGCTACCAGATGAGTAGGGAGACAATTTAGTGCCTTTAAGCTTTCTTTCGACACCAGACGACTGAGTTCTGGCATTAGGAGTGTTCTGAGAAAAATTCAAGTTTTTCTGAAATTTTCTAAAGTTTCGTGCTTGGTTTCTTCTTTTAAAATCTTGTTTGACAAGATACGTGACTGTTGGGATATGTCCTTCGATCCTACGTGTGCAATCGATAAAGTCATAAGGTCGTCTATGGATGTTTAAATAATTAGATAATATTAATTGCTGGGAGCAATATAATATTAATCGATAATTATACCTACAGGGTCACACACGAGCCGAAAATACGAGCTATAAGTGTTTGCTAAAGTGAGTCGATTTGGAATCGACATATATATAAACTAGGTTTATATTCGATGTGATTTACGTACATGCATGGGATGCATGGCTTGCATGGAATGCATGTCACATGGTGTGACATGGCATGCCATGCAATCAAATGGGACCACATCCAATGCAATGTGGCATGAGGATGTGGACATGACCATTCAACTTCACCATTAACACACCTTAATGTGTGATAATGATTCTACATCAATATCACCATTATGGGGGGGTTACTTGGTGTTATTTCATGGTTTAATAGGTGAGAAAATGCTGATTTTTTCACCACAATATTCAGCTACGAAAATCACACCAAATAGAGAGAAAAGAGTTCTTGGAGAACCATTTCAATCAATCAAGCAAGCAAGTTCATTTTCCGGGTTCGTGTGCAACACGTAGAGGCCGGGCCATTTGTGCGGCTTCAACATCCGGACGATCCAAAGGAGTGAAGAGTTCATTCACAAGGAGATCTTTGAGTTGCTGATCTATTAAGGTGGTTCAATCGACTCAACACCACCTTAACCGAAATCAACGATCACAACAAGTAAGTAATCGTTAAACCTTATATATATATATATATTGGATGTGTATATATATATGTTTATATGTGTTCTTATACACATTAAGTGTGCACTAAGATCCAAGCATGATAGATTTATATGCTTTACACGCTTCCGCACACACGGTATATCGATTGGATCGGTATACCGGTACCATCAATTGGTATCAGAGCTTCGGGCTCGTGCACACTTTTGTGTTGGACACAAAAAGTTTAATCAACATAATTGACTTATTTGTTTAATTGTGATTATGTGATTAGATGTAAGGCCGACCACCGATAGTGGTCGGGTGAATGAAATTGTCGTTTTTTACGTTTCGATTGGCCATAGTTTTGGAGGGCTGCGTCCCTTGGAATCTTTTGTAATAGCACTATGGGAAATTGTTTCATAGACACCGGGCATTGACCGGTGTTAAAAAAAATATTGTCCGGTGTTATTGTGCGTGGTGTTAAAGATCAACTATGTTTTAACACCAGTCAGTGACCGGTGTTAAAAATAATTTATAACACCGGGTTTTCTAATCTGACTGGTATCTATATTATTAAAGACACCAGGCAATTCCACGAAAATTAACAAAATTAACCGGTGTGAAAAGTAATAACACCGGTCTTTTTCATATATGACCGGTGTCTTTGATAATAATTAAAATAAAAAAAATATAATTTTATAAATTGTCAATATCTAAAATTATATTAAATTCTGGAATCCAAATACAAATAATCAAAATACTAAAATCTCCAAATCTTTACAATTATCAAACAACAATATTCCATAAACTTGTTAATACAAAACGTCGAATACAAAACATGAACGAAACTAATACAATGACTTCAATACAAAATATTGCTAATCAAATAAAAACCATAGCTTCTGGTAATACAACACCCTTTTCAATCCACAAAAATGGAGAGTAATCAGCTGCCAAATTTAAAACATTGCATGTTAGAAAATTAATCATTTAAAACATTGCATGCAAGAGGCGACAAATGTTACACCAAACCTGTTCAATGAGATAGGTCACATGGTTAATGCCGTGTTTAACGACAATGGGCTTCTTGTACTCTGGAGTCTTTCCCTCGGCCTCAGCTTGGGCTCTTTTCAAAAAAACTCTTTCTTTCGAGCTTTATCTTCAGACAAAATTAATCATATTAGCACATGGACATTCAAAAATACTAGACTTGTAATCATATCAGCACCTGGACACATACAAAATATTCAAAATTTTCAAAACAACATAATTTACATCCACTGATTGCAATTAATCATATATATCAGCACCTGGACATTCAACAAGACTTGTAAATACACCTAAAATACATAAAAAAAAAATTAAGGTGCACGCATAATATACCAAATTAATACTCAACATAATAAACCCATATAACATCAATAAATACTAGTAATCAATTTGAATCAAGAAAATTTGTATCATCTGCAAAGACTGAAATAATCAAGAAACATGCTGAATTTAAGTCTTCGTCATTTCACATATCAGTATGCACGGTATCAGATGCAACTTCACGTTATACAACAACAAAAATACAATGTAAAATTGGAGAAATCGAATCAGAGATAAATAGATACGCACCCAAATTCTTGTCAAGGGTTTTGGAGAACTGGTGGATCTGCGGCGGGACCTTCAAGCGCTGCTTGAGGATCATCTTCTGCCTCTGGATCCTCACTACCTGCGGCCATTTCAAGAACCTGTGAAGATCCTTCTTCGGCGGTAGCGCGCCACCAATGCCAAACTACTTCGGCCTTTACTCGAACAGAGAATTAACAACTTTCTCCATCTTCTTCTTCTTAGAGGGGGCCGATACCTTCACGCCCTTCTTTGGAGCCTGAAAATTACCATTACATAAAAATAAAAATAATTAAAAATGACAAAAAAAAAAACAAATAACAAAGCTATTTCATTTTTTTACCATTTTCTCTATTGCTGTGAGGAATGAAAATGGGTACTGAGAACAACTGAAACCCTAAATGTTATGGATTTGGGGATCGAAGTGGTGTCAACGAGGCGGAGACAAAAACAGCGGTAGCGAGCTCAATCGATCAACCTCTGTTGCGGCGACAACGACGAATTCAACTCCGAAAAGACCAGATCTGGAATCCGGGAAGACGAAGGCTCTACTTTCGCGGTCATTCCTCATGCTCCGGCGTCGTCTCGACGGGTTCGATTCTTCGAAGGCGGCAGCAGAAGAGGGAGAGGGGTAGGGTTTTGGGTGTTAGAGAAAATGAATTTGTGGACGAAATAAATCGTGTGTGGATTTACTTATATCTATATCCGTAGGGGAAAAATCACTTTTAACTAAAACTATTTTTTTAGTTTTTTTAACATCAGTCCTTGCTAATATATTGGTGTTAAAAAAACTAATAATTTTATTTTAAAATTAGAAATATTTTTAACACCAGTCAAAATAAAAAATGGTGTTATAAATAAAAATAAAAATTTGAAATGGAACATTTAACACCAGTTTTTCTAAAATCCGATGTTAAAAGTAGTTTAACCTCCTTTTTTTTCGCGACCGATGTTATAAATATTTTTAACATCGTTGCCAAAGGCGTCTGGTGTCTATGAACTGGTGTCTATGTGACATTTTCCCATAGTGTAGATAGGTTTTTTCTATTAAGAAATGTATTGTTCAATGTGTAAGCAATGGATTGAATCCATGGATCGACATTGGATATCGGCTCTCCGGCGAAAACAAGAAGAAACGAAGCAAAACGAAGCGAAATGGGAGAAAACCGGGCTGCTGGAGAAAACGGCGGGCGCCGTTTGTGCTCCGGCGGGCGCCGAATAGATTCGGCGGGCGCCGTTTTGGAAACGGCGACCGCCGAAAGGCTGATTTAGGTTCTGCCCCCTTCTGTACCCTTTTGGCGGGCGCCGATTTGGAAACGGCGACCGCCGGAGGTGTTCGGCGACCGCCGTTTGTGAAACGGCGGGCGCCGTTCGTGGTTTTTGGGGTACGGACTAAGGTTGACCTAAATCGGCGGGCGCATAACTGAAACGGCGGGCGTGGACCAGTCCTGAAGATGTTCAAGGCCTATTTTAATGCTTTTAATCTTTTCGTTTGAGAGTTGTGAGGTTCTAGGGGCCTTTCGATTACGTATTTAATTGCTTTGCTAGTTATAGGATGTTTTATGTTATAAATGTTCAACTTACATATAAACACCTATGCATGCAAGTTCCCAAAATAATGAGTATAATGTCTTGTCCAAAAACATCACACTCATGAAGCCCTCGATCATAAGTTGGTAGGTCCGCCTCAGCGGGGTACTACTTGTTATCTTGAGATAAGTGGGAGTAAAGGTTAGACCTTTACACGTGAGTTTGGTTTTCTCATCGATAGATCCACTGCAGGCGTGGCTATCGAGACATGAGATGAGAATGGGAATCTCATCGACCGAGAGTGACATTGGATGTCATTGACATGGGATGTCTACCTATCTTGGAGTTCTTAAGTGCGGACTCAGTCGACTTAAGGATTCGCAAGATGAGGGTCTTGGGATCGTTTTGTTCTAATTTATCAAAATGTCAAAAACCAATGCCTAATCTGTTTTTCAAAGACTAAGTTCAACTCGACTCATTCTCACCCCGGGGAGTGGAATGGAGCCAAAGCGCTTGCTTATGTCGATGACACAGATTAGAGACATTCGAGCCATTGGATGGCGTGAATCGATTGTCTGGTTGGCTCCCTCATTTTAATGAGAGATAGGGCTTCAATTGCATGATAAGATCGCTGGTTAGAAAACCTCGAGTTTTCACTTACGATTTATCACGGTTTTGATTTTAAGATAATTGGGAACGACGATATTGGATATCGAATGAACAAAATGAAACAAATAAAGTAGTTATGCGAGACAACCTTATTTGTTTAAACGCTTTGTGGATGTTTACTTACTTAATTTATCTTTCTTCTGTAGTTTAATATGTCTGTATCAACTCAATTCAAGTTCAGCTCTATCTTGGATAGAGAAAAGTTGAACAACACCAATTTCCTTGATTGGCAACGTAACTTGAGGATAGTCCTCAAATACGAAGAAAAGGAAAGTGTGTTGGACAAACCCCTTCCCGTGCTTCCCGCTGATGGGGGCACGGATGCCCAAAAGGCATCATATGCCCTTGCTAAGAAAGCCTCGAATGAGGTGACATGTTTGATGTTGGCATCCATGGTACCCGAGTTGCAAAAACAATTCGAGTTCATGGAAGCCTATGACATCATAGAAGAGCTCAAGAGCATGTTCGGGGAACAGGCTAGGATTGAGCGCTTCGGTGTCACCCGGGCTATAGCAACAGCTAGGCTGGAAAAGGGTAAACCCGTGGGACCACATGTGCAGCAAATGATTGGATTATTTGCTTCAAGTGCTCGCCTCGGTTTTGCATATGATGACGAGTTGGCTACCGATTTCATTCTTCATTCTCTTCATGATGGATATGACGCCTTTAGGCTGAATTTCCACATGAATGGACTGAAGAAATCGCTTCATGAGCTCCATGGGATGCTTAAGGCTGCTGAGCCGGCGATTAAGAAGGACCCTAGGAGGGAAGTTCTTATGATTCGGGAAGGAGGTACCAAAAAGTTCAAGGGGATTAAGAAACCGGAAGTGAAAGGCAAAGGGAAAGGGAAAGTTGTGGCAACTCCTTCCAAAAAGTTCTTGAAAGCTTCTAAGGTTCCTGGGGAATCTGAGTGTTTCTACTGCAAGCGTGTTGGACACTACAAGCGGGATTGCCCCAAGTTCCAGGAGGATGTAAAGAACGGTGTCGTTCCTTCATCTTCAGGTATTTATGTCATAGACATAAACTTTACAAATTCTTCTTCTTGGGTATTGGATACCGGATGCGGTGCTCACATTGTTTCACATGTGCAGGGACTGCAAAGAAGTAGAAGTTTGGTAAAGGGAGATGTCGATCTGCGGGTTGGAAATGGAGCGAGGGTCGCTGCATTAGCCGTAGGATCTTATGATTTGTGTTTGCCTTCGGGCCTTGTTTTAGTATTGAATAATGTTTATTTCGTTCCAAGTATTACCAAGAACATCATTTCTATTTCAGTATTGGATACTGAAGGATTTTCCTTCACTATAATAAATGGTTTATTTACTATTTCAAAAAGTGGAGTGTTCTATGGTTCGGCACGATTAGAACATGGATTATATATACTTCAACTTGACAATCATATATATAACATTGATACCAAAAAGGCCAAATCGAATGAATTCAATGAAACATACCTTTGGCATTGTCGATTAGGCCACGTCAACATTAAACGTGTAGAGAAACTTCTTAAAGAAGGCATTCTCAAATCTTTTGACTTGGAGTCATTTGATACATGTGAAGGATGTTTGATGGGCAAAATGACAAAGTCACCTTTTCTAGGAAAAGGAGAACGTGCAAGTGACCTATTGGGTTTAATCCATACTGATGTATGTGGTCCAATGAGCTCACAAGCACGTGGAGGTTATTTCTACTTCATAACTTTTACCGATGACTTAAGTAGATATGGTTATGTCTATTTAATGAGGCATAAGTCTGAAGCCTTTGAAAAGTTCAAAGAATTCCAAAATGAAGTTGAGAATCAACTTGGTAAGAAGATAAAATCCATTCGATCGGATCGAGGTGGTGAATATCTTAGCCAAGAATTCGATGATCATCTTATGAGTTGTGGTATTTTATATCAACTCACTCCACCTGGAACACCCCAGATGAATGGTGTTTCCGAAAGGAGGAATAGAACCTTATTGGATATGGTTCGATCGATGATGAGCCTTAGTGAACTACCTAAATCTTTTTGGGGACACGCCCTTTTAACAGCGGCCTATACACTGAATAGGACACCGTCAAAAGCTGTTGATAAGACACCATACGAGTTATGGAAAGGGAAGGTCCCTAACTTGTCTTATATCAAGGTTTGGGGATGTGAAGCTTATGTGAAGAGAAATATCTCTACAAAGCTTGAACCCAAATCGGATAAATGTTTCTTTGTGGGTTATCCAAAAGAAACACGAGGGTACCACTTTTACAACCAATCTGAGAACAAAGTCTTTGTTGCTCGAGATGGTGTATTTCTTGAAAAGGAATATCTTTCCAAGAAAGTAAGTGGGAGCTCAGTTGAATTGAACGAAGTTCAAGAAAACTTGAACGAGGTTCAAGAAGATCAAACTGAGATGGACACTCAAGACCAAGTCGAGAGTACTCCACTGGTTTTGGAAACCACACCTAACCCTCGAAGGTCCGGAAGGATTAGATCTCAACCTGACAGATACCTAGGTATTCTGACAAACGAGAGCTATGAAGTCATGCTTTTAGAAAGTAATGAACCTTCGACCTATATCCAAGCTATGACGAGTCCAGATGCCGAGAAATGGCAGGGTGCCATGAAATCCGAAATGGAATCAATGTCTGAAAATCAAGTTTGGAACTTGGTCGATTTGCCTAAAGGGGCTAGGCCCATTGGATGCAAATGGATTTACAAAATAAAAACAGACATGAATGGAAAACCTAGTGTTTTCAAAGCAAGGTTGGTGGCAAAAGGATATAAACAAATTCACGGGGTGGATTATGATGAAACCTTTTCACCAGTTGCTATGATTAAATCCATTCGGATTCTCTTATCCATTGCTGCTCATTATGATTATGAGATATGGCAAATGGACGTTAAAACCGCTTTCTTGAATGGGATTCTAGTAGAGGAAGTGTTTATGACACAACCAGAGGGTTTTATCGATCCTAATCAGGCTGAGAGAGTATGCAAGCTTAATAGATCCATTTATGGATTAAAGCAAGCATCTCGGAGCTGGAATCTTCGGTTCGATGAATCCATACAAGAGTTTGGATTTCAAAAGAACATGGAAGACTCTTGTGTTTACAAGAAAGTCAGTGGGAGTTACGTTGTATTCATTGTGTTGTATGTCGATGACATACTCCTCATTGGAAACAATATTCCTATGCTTAATTCGGTTAAAGAATGGCTGGGAAGATGGTTTTCAATGAAGGATCTTGGAGAAGCACAGTACATATTGGGCATCAAGATCTGTCGGAACAGATCACAAAGGATGCTTGGACTTAGTCAAGCAACCTATATTGATAAGGTACTTGACAGGTTCAGAATGAAAGACGCCAAGAAGGGTCTCATTCCAATGACTCATGGCACATCTCTGAGCAAGAGGCAGTGCCCTTCGGGACCTGATGAGCAAATGAGGATGGCAAATATTCCTTATGCTTCGGCAATAGGGTCTATTATGTACGCCATGATATGTACACGACCGGATGTATCGTATGCTTTGAGCATGACGAGTCGGTTTCAAGGAAACCCAGGTGAGGAGCATTGGACTGCGGCCAAGAATATTCTTAAGTACCTTAGAAGGACTAAAGATTATTTTCTTGTCTTTGGAGGACAAGAAGAGTTGGTTATGACAGGCTATACGGATGCAAGCTTCCAAACAGACAGAGATGATCTCCGGTCTCAGTCCGGTTTTGTCTTTTGTCTGAATGGAGGTGCGGTGAGCTGGAAGAGTTCCAAGCAACCCACCGTAGCTGATTCTACTACAGAGGCTGAGTACATTGCTGCATCTGAAGCAGCAAAGGAGGCCGTTTGGATAAGAAAGTTCTTAGATGAGCTTGGTGTCGTACCTAGTTCGGCCCATCCGATATCTCTCTATTGTGATAATAGTGGAGCTATCGCGCAAGCCAAGGAGCCTAGGGAGCACCACAAATCCAAACATGTGCTCAGGAAGTTCCACATTCTCAGGGAGATAGTTAGTCGTGGAGACATCGAGATAAATAAAGTTGCAACTGATGATAATGTTGCAGACCCTTTAACTAAACCACTTCAGCAGTCAAAGCATGATGCTCATACGACTGCAATAGGGATACGATATCTTAGAGATGGATTGTGATTCCTATTACTGCATTGTCTACTTTTGGAGTTTATGTAAACATTCACGTATCTTTTATGATACTCAATAATTTCTTCATATAATTGTGGTTTAAATTGTATGAATTGTTCAAATGATTAAATTATATTAATTGGGTTATGAGGTCGATTTACCACATAATGAAGTCCCAATTGTTGAACTAATATAATTGAATCATAAATTGTTCCTAGTTCGTATCATCGAGTACGGACAAACTGACGATACAAAGAACTAGATTGTAATGTGTACTATAGCGCCGCTTCATGGGCTAATGATGTGGGACATCAAGTACAATTACATAGATATTAGCTGGGAGCTAATGATCGAACAGACCCGACTGGAATAGTATTTAAGATTTCGAGTCATAATACTATTTCATTGACTGTCGAGCAATTTCCTCTGACCTGAGTAGTCCAGAGTAATTCCATTGTGAAATGGTGTACTTTGATACAAGTAAACGCCTTTCGTAAAAGGAGGTTATAAAACTTGTTATTGGGTATATCAGGAAGCAAGTGGGAGAGCTTGGATTGACAAGATGGGATTGTCCTCCATTTTATAATGGGATAAATGTCTTACCGGCCACTTGGAGAGTCGAGACTGTGGAAAATACGTGGCCACGTCCAGATTCGTATCATAGTGATAAATCTGGTTTTACAGTCTGTCTCAAAGTCCAAGAAAGGTTTGAACCGATTGAGGATGACTCAAGTCTTGCCTCAAGTTCAAACTTAGACATAAAGTGACAACAGGAAGTTGGCAGCACACTGGCTCTGAAGGCCAAGTGGGAGATTGTTGGGATATGTCCTTCGATCCTACGTGTGCAATCGATAAAGTCATAAGGTCGTCTATGGATGTTTAAATAATTAGATAATATTAATTGCTGGGAGCAATATAATATTAATCGATAATTATACCTACAGGGTCACACACGAGCCGAAAATACGAGCTATAAGTGTTTGCTAAAGTGAGTCGATTTGGAATCGACATATATATAAACTAGGTTTATATTCGATGTGATTTACGTACATGCATGGGATGCATGGCTTGCATGGAATGCATGTCACATGGTGTGACATGGCATGCCATGCAATCAAATGGGACCACATCCAATGCAATGTGGCATGAGGATGTGGACATGACCATTCAACTTCACCATTAACACACCTTAATGTGTGATAATGATTCTACATCAATATCACCATTATGGGGGGGGGGTTACTTGGTGTTATTTCATGGTTTAATAGGTGAGAAAATGCTGATTTTTTCACCACAATATTCAGCTACGAAAATCACACCAAATAGAGAGAAAAGAGTTCTTGGAGAACCATTTCAATCAATCAAGCAAGCAAGTTCATTTTCCGGGTTCGTGTGCAACACGTAGAGGCCGGGCCATTTGTGCGGCTTCAACATCCGGACGATCCAAAGGAGTGAAGAGTTCATTCACAAGGAGATCTTTGAGTTGCTGATCTATTAAGGTGGTTCAATCGACTCAACACCACCTTAACCGAAATCAACGATCACAACAAGTAAGTAATCGTTAAACCTTATATATATATATATATATATTGGATGTGTATATATATATGTTTATATGTGTTCTTATACACATTAAGTGTGCACTAAGATCCAAGCATGATAGATTTATATGCTTTACACGCTTCCGCACACACGGTATATCGATTGGATCGGTATACCGGTACCATCAGTGACGACCTCAGTTAGAGCTGCAAACTTGTCCGGATTGTTGGAATTCAGCAATTTCTCAACATCCTGACCGTCGTCGTCATCAGACTCATCAACATCAGCAGAAAAACTGTTATCATTAGTAGAGCTGGAGTTCTGTGAGTGAGTAAAATTTTGTGACTTGGCACCTCTTGAGCTTTTTCCCTTCTCGGAAATTTTCAGTGCAGTCATTGGTTCATACACTAGAGACATGTTTGGATTCCGGCGAACTTTCTGAGTAAGATCATAGTTTCTTAAATCAGCCATGAGATCAGCATAATCCCATCTCTCTTCTTCTGGCTTTGCTTCCAACGACAAAACCTTGCTTTCAAATTTCGAGCTCAGACTATGTAGAGTTTTGTCATAAACCATGGAGCTAGGAAACAGTTCTCCAAGTTCTTGGACCTCATTCACATATCTCATAATCTTGTCAAGATAGTCGTTTATGTCTTCGCCCTGATTCTGCTGGGAGTTCCCTTGTTGCTGATGGTTGTAACGGTTCTGGTTTGGGTTGCCTTGATATCCTTCTCCTTGGTTGTTATTATTCCCATACCTGAAGTTCTCATGATGCCTCCATCCTGGGTTGTAGGTATTTGAGTATGGGTCAAAATGCGGCCTCCCTCTGCTTTGACCGTTTCCATTAGATTGTCCCATCGCTTTGAGCTCTTCATCGAATAAAGATGGACATTCATCAGTGGCGTGCTCTATCTCTTGGCAAATCTGACACGCCTTGACTGCCTTCTTTGGTCCTCCCGCCATACTGGTCATGAATTTTTCCATGGCAATGCACAGCTTGTCGATTTTTGAGTCAGAGGGGGATTGTACCAGCAGGCTTTGTTTGGGCATATCGGTGTCTTCGCCTAACTCTTCCTCCATCTCTTTGAATAGTTTGAATGCCTCGGCAGCACTTTTGTTGAGTAGAGACCCTCCACTGGCAGCTAGGAGTAGAGTCTTCTCATGATGTCTCAATCCGGACACAAAGTATTGGATGAGATCATGGTCCGGGATCTGGTGCTGGGGGCACATAGTTAGCAGTTGCTTGAATCTTGCCCAGTAGTCTTGGAAATTCTCGTTGGTTCCCATCCTTATGCTATTGATTTTCTTACGCATTTGTTGGATGCGTGCCGCTGGGAAATATTTTTCCAAGAACCTCTTTTGTAGTTGTGCCCAGGTGGTCACTTCGCCTTGCGGAATAGTGTACAGCCACTCTCTGGCCCCATCAGTCAAAGAGAAGGGAAAGGCCAGGAGTCGTATATATTGCGCTAGTACCCCAGTTGCCTGAATCGTCCCGCATGCTAGCTCAAAGTCCTGTAAGTGCCTCTGTGGATCTTCTCCGGGCATATCACTGAACTTTGGCAGAATTTGTATGAAGTTGTGTTTCATCTCCCAGGGGGTAGGAATGGTGGGCAAAGTGATGCCCAGTGGTCTCAAGTTCATCTCTGACGGGAACATCATGTCCCTCAACGTCCGTGGTGCTTCTGCTCCCATCTCTTCTATCTCCTCTGGTATTGGTTGACTAGAAGTGTCAACTTGTATGATTTCCTTATTCTTTGCCTTCTCTGCCTTACGTGCTTTGGCAGAATTCTCTCCTTGGGATGCACGTGCTAATGCCTTGTTCTTCGCTTCTTTTCTTAGTCTCTTGGCAGTTTTCTCGATCTCAGGATCAAAGAGTAATCCCGTGTCGCCTTCCACCGCGTTTATGGTACCTAGTCAAAGAAGTAAAACAAAACGGTTAGCACAGAAAAACTAAAAAGCTGGAATATTGCCTCCCCGGCAACGGCGCCAATTTTGACGACGCGAAAACTTTGTCGTGGAAGCTAACGCGGCCAAAATAAATTTATAAAGTTCCTAAACTCAACACAAGATAGCAAGTGATAAGTATATGGTCGATCCCACGAGGAAGCAATTGCAATTTAGTTAATCTCGGCTTTGCCCAAATAGTGTCACAATAAAAAGGTTTTAAGTTTGGTTGCTGAGTCACAGCGTTTAATCAAACTACTAACTAACAGAAACAATTAAACTAATTAACCCAAACTAACATGCAGAAATAATAAACTAAACACTTTGACCAAACTAAAACAGAAAACAAATAATCAAACTGAAATCAAATAAGAGAAAGTAGGCTTCTGGGCTTTGGCTTCTCTCTGGGTTCTCTGGGCAAACTACCGATCCCTGGCACTAATGGTTTTAACTGATGGTTTGTCAATCGGTTATAGGATGTCTAACAAAGTGAAAGCAGTCCTATTAAGTCACGCCTACAGTCACCCCACCCCAATCCGTCCTTACTGGGTAAAGAAAGGCAAGGTATACTTATGCCTAATCCCCTGAGTCTAGACAATTCGATACCTATGTGGTCGCATGGATCTAGTTTGCCCAAACTCGCATTACTCTCTCGACGAACCCAATTCGGCCAATAGCATGTCCGGAAATCCGAATCATACGACCGCAACTCCAACACGTTCTAGCGCTATGCCCGTAGTACATCTAACGCGGAATACTCGGTTGATCAATCGCTGGTATCTCAAAGTGTAAGGGTTTTCTAACGACCAAATTAGTCTGCCCAAACCTGCAAGAATATGGTTAAACCTCAACTATGTATCGGGAACAAACCTCCAGGCAGTTAACTAAAAGCCCTAACAACCTCACGGTTCTATCTTAGCCCAGAGTCCCCTTCGATCAGCCTTTGCCCAGACGCCCTGCAAGTTTAGCTACTCATACGTGAAGAAATAAAACAAGAAATAATTTGGAAATCGAAACTGAAATTCATATTACTTAAAATCTGAAATTGTTCAACTGAAATAGCAAAAACAAAGCAATAAAAACATAAAGCAATAAATTGTTTTAATGCCCGAAGGCTCGATCAACTTCAAAAACAAAACAACTTGGCCGGAAATCTCCAAGCTTCAATCGCCGGCGGCTGCTTCGTGAACGGGGTCGGAATTGTATGTCCTCTTCTTCTCCAGCTTCTCTTCCTTATATAGGCGTGAATTAGGGTTGCGGAATCGCAGTTGCATGGGCCGCTGCATGGGCTTCCTTTTCCAGGCGCCGCTAAGTTCTTTCCATCTTTAACTCCAGCCGCCTTTGACTTTGCCCGCTGGCAACCCGCTTCCCAAACTCTCTTCAGGTATTCTTCTCCTCCACAGATGAACGGACCAGGCACGGTACTTAGTAGTCGATTTGGGTCTTCTGCTTCATGACTAAACCCCAAATGGTTTGACTTGCCTGTTAGGCCATCTTTGCTCAGTCACTACACACTCCAGATCGCTGTTTGCCCAAAGAAGGGGTTTTCCGTGCCTCTTTTGCCCAGTGCGCCACATGTTACCTGTTTGCCTGCATACCCTGACCAAACACTCTACTGTGCCCTCCCAGACACATAAAACAGACTCAAACTGACTCTAAAAGGGGCTCAAGATGAGCAAATAAAATGGCTCATCACACGCCATCGACTGGAAGCCCGTAATACAGCACTATGCCAACTACCACGTGGTCATAGAAATCCCACCTCCACCTTTAGTCTCCGCAAGCAATTCTGTGAGAAGAGGCACTCAAAGAAAATGTGAGAGTGTGTTTCAGTACTCTCCCCACCACAAAGCACACATGAGTCATCCCCCGACCAATCCAACGCTTATCCCTAGTCGACAGCCGACCACGGATAGCCATCCAAAGAATAAAACAATGTCGTGGGATACGTCCTGGTCCAGTCAAAAGGGCAGCCCACGACACCCTGGGCCCCTCCGGGCGGAAAAGAGTATATGCCGACTCAGAGGTGTAGGTCCCTGATCGATGCAATGTCCACCGCACTGTATCTGTCCTCACATTTATACTCGGTAATCCAACCATTAGATCAACGAACTCCGCCGCAAAGTCTGCAGACCACCTCCACACCCCATCAACTATGACCATACTCAACGACGCAACCCTAGGAAGCCTCCTAAGCCACGATCCTAACTGACACACCTCCTCCAATCGACCTAGAGGATGCCACGGGTCCCTCCAAAGGTAAAACTGTGATCCATCCTCGACTCGCATCTGTATAGCTGGTAACATGGCTGGCCGTAGTTTAAGAAGCTGACGCCAACTCCAGGAGCATGCCCTCGGCATCTTAGCACTCCAAAAGGAATGCCTCCTTAGTCGATTCTCCTGAATCCAACTTACCCAAACGGATTCCGGGTCTTGTCTCAGAATAGCCCATATGTGTCTGGTCATAAGGGCTCGATTCTGAGCAGTGAGATCACGGATACCCAGTCCACCCTCACTACCAGGGCGAAAAATATCAACCCATCGGACCTTAGCATACCACTTGTTGCTTAACCCAAACCATAAAAATCTCCCCAGCCTCTTCTCAATCTCCTCGACAAATATTATTCTGAGGACACAATTCGAGTTATCGATATTCCTCCCGTCTTTCCTTTTTTTTTAGTGTATAAGAATTCCCTCTGTTCTTGTTCGTCAGATTCTGTATCGTGTGCTTCGATACTGTCTTATTTGCTATTTTATCTTGAGAGACCTTTGCCTGTGATTCCGTAAAGTACTAATACGGGGCAAATTCGTCTTAAGGACAGAGAGTCATCCCTCGACTCACCAGTGTAATATTCGAAATACAGAAATAACCCCAACACCTCCAAACAAAAATGAGGTAGAATATGCTATCGGTAAGAGTTAGGAGTTTCTAATAGTTTTGGGGTACAAGAACTTCTAACATGTAGAGATAAAAAATAATATAATTTTATTATTATTATTTACTATTATTAATTAACAAAACCAATATTTCCGTTGTAATTTTTGAAATAGTTAAAATTTTAACGTTAATAAAAAATAATATTATTTTATTTTTATTATTTTACTATTATTAATTAACAAAATCAATATTTTCATTGTAATTTTTGAAATAGTTAAAAATTTTTATATTCTTAATGATTATTCTTTATTTTATATTAAAATAATAATAAATAGGAATTTTGAACTAGTTATTTTTTTTTTGTATTTTTATTTTATATAAAAATTAATTAAAATTAAAAATTTTGATATAGTTAAAATTTTTATTCTTATTTTATATAAAAATTAATTAAAAATAAGAATTGCTTTACGAAATTATTTGTATTTTTATTTTATAAAATTAAACATTTTGAAATAGTTAAAATTTTAATGAGAATTATGTGTATTTTATATAAAAATTAATTAAAATTAAAAAATTAAAATAGTTAAAAGTTTAACATTAACGGATTATTCTGTATTTTATATAAAAAATAATGAAAAATAATTTTTTTGAAATAGTTAAAATTTTAACGGGAATTATTATTTATTTTAAATAAAAATTAATTAAAAATAAAAATTTTGAAATAGTTAATTTTTTTGTTATTTATATTTTTATCCAATATACAAATTAATTATTTATTTTATTCAATCTAAAAATCATTTTAATAATAATAATAATATTTATTATTATTATTTAAATATAAATAATAAATAAAAATATAAAATAAGTAAGTGGTAGGACCTATAAAATTATTTTTGGTAGAATGATTGGATGGGTTAGAAGTTTTTTTTAGGTAAAATAGAAAAAATAAAAATCGACGCACAAATTAAAATTATTATAAAAATGAGAATTTATGTTTGCAAAATTAAATAGATTCGTTTATTTTTGCAACATAAGTAAAAGTGATGATTTTAAGTTCTATTAACCTAAAAATATATGATATGGGAAAAAGTTGAAAGAAATTAGTGAGAAATTAGATATCTGTGAATTATAAAATATGTATTGTTAAATATAAAAATATACTAATAATTTAATATATTAACATTTAAAATTAAAGGGAAAAATGGCAATAAGGTCAATTTTCAATATTTTTTGGGCAATAAGGCTTTCAAGAAATTACGCGTGTCATTTATGCCGGTTAAAATGTGTAAAGACCACATTAACCTTTTATCCCCAAATTCACGCTTCTTCACCATCGATACCGGATGGACAAATCCACACAAATGGGCAAATTCAAATCGGAACGAAGCCACCACCGTGGAAGAAGACGATGACGAGAAGCAACTCCCTCCGGCCCGATCAGCCGCGAGCTCGCCGACGATTCTCTCCGGCGGCACGCCCCGCCGCGTCGAGACCGCGATGTGCTCGAACGCGCGGGAGATCTGGCGTCGGAAATCGCCGGAGCCGACGCAATCGAGTGGCGGATCTGGTAGAGATGCAGCGGCACCACCACCCTCCCCGGCGGCCACGCCATCCTCGGCGAACCTGACTTCGCCTCGCTTAGCCAGGCCTCCACTTCTTCAATCCCGTCAAAGGGGAATGCCTCGCCGGAATCTTATCCACCAGGATCAACTCGCTCGATGTCAAAATCGAGACTAAAACCAAGGTAATTGAGAACGACGTCATTTTTTTGTTTTTTTGTGCTTGAACAGATTTGATTTTCCTTTTCATGTTGATCGACGACGAAAATCTAATCAATCTCGTCGTCTCCGGCGAATTACCGTCGTATTCCCTCGAATCGAAGCTCGGCAACTGCTTCAAGGCCGCCCGAATCAGGCGCCGGGCGGTTCAGAATATGACGGCGATGGTTTCAAAGGGCGACCCAGGCTTTGATTGGGTCTGGCCAGAGAGCGAATTCGACCTGGTACAACGTCTTTCTTCTGTAGTATTGTTTACATTCAGTGTTTTTACGTTTCATTCAGTGTACTCGTCGAGACAGGTGTTCGATTCGTTATCGTGCTGCTGAGGAGCGTCTGGATGTCGTCCGTAGAATTGGTCGTCGATAGGTCGGTGGTGTTCCCGTCTTTGAGGGCGTCGACGCAGGTGGTTTTGTAGTCGGTGGTTTCGCAGATGGTGGAGACGGCTTTTTTGGAGAAGGTGACTTCAGGGGTTTCCTCTTCCTCTCGGGTGCCGATGGTGAGGGCGACTACCATGGCGATGAGGATCAACGAGCCCTTCACTTTACTGCTAAATTAATCCTATCAAGGTTTGTGATTTCCATCAAATTGCAAAATACGAGGGAGATCGCATTGCTTTTAATGCTGTTATGTTTAAGAATGAAAAAAAGGGTTTAATGCTGTTATGTTTAAGAATGGAAAAAAGGGGTTGAATGTTTTTTATTAATTTATTGTTGTTGTTGTTGGTATACTGAGTTTAATTTGTTAGATTTGGATAAACTGTAAAAATGTTCATTTTTGGTATTTGTTATTGAGTTGGGAAAAAAAGATTAATTTTCTTTAAGAGCCTTAAATAGTGGATTAGGGCATGTTGTGCCCCATTTTCGTTTATTACTATTATCATTATTAATATTATTTATTGCCGTTATTTATTGGAGCGATGGATCCCACTCTCACGGCCCCACGCCGGAAGCCGCCCATGATGATCGGGAGAAGGCCGACCAGAGGATGTGCCGAGCAAGCAAGAGTTAGCCGAGCAGATGATGAGATGCCGGTCAGGGGTACGCATTCCCAAGGACAAGCCTGCTCGCCCGGATGCCGACCAACTGGAGCGCCACAAAAGGAAGACTCGAGGTCGGTCCCCCCAGCTTAGCAAAGGCGGCGCATTAAAGGGTTCAACAGTCCTTTTACCATTTTAGGGTTATGAATTGTCACATGTCAAGGCCCAATAAGGAAAGGCCCAATTCCCTTTTGTAAACCCTAATGGTAGCCCTATAAATAGGGGGAGCTGTAATAGGAAATAGGGACACATTCCTCAAAAAAGATTCCAACCCAAAAATACTCTCTTTTTCATTTCCATTTTCAGCTAAGAACACATTAAGTCTTCACCAAAACTAGTCCTCAAAAACCCCATACGAGAGTTAACGATTTTTCGCCCGTTAACAATTGGCGCTAGAAGGAGGGGGTCACCTCGAGCGCTAGTTTCGGTGTCGAATTTTCCTTTTTCGTTTTTCTTCTTGCGATGAAATCTGCAGGTACCTCAAGCAGCGCCGCCGTCGCCACCGCCGGCGAAGTCGATGGACGAAGAGACGGCGCGGAAAGAACGCCTCTGCTGAAGGACGGCGTCGGGACGGCTCCTCCAGAACTCCCAGACGAAATCGCTCATCAAATAGCGATGATAGAAGGACTACGCGCCGAGGAGGCCGAGATGAGGGAGAGACAGAGGGCCCTCCGTGAAGAGCTAGCGGAGGCCGAGAAGCTGTTATCCCCGGTCCTGGAGGAGGAGCCAGATCTAGATCTGGGGCAGGTCAACACCCCTGAAGAGATAAAGCGCACTATACGGAAGTTGGAAGCCCGGTCTCGTTTTTTGGAGAAGAGACCCGCTGCCAAGAACCCAAATCCTAACCACCGCTGCCTGGAGAAAGAGTTTGAGGAGGAAGCACACGAAGGGTCTGCCCGGTCCACCTTTCAACAAAAACAGACAGTAAATCCGCAAACAGTCACGATGACCGATCCCGGCCTCGCAAAACGGCTAGAAGAAGTAGAGAGGAAACTGGCCGAACAAAACTGCGACCCCAGGAAGAGATCTGCTCTCGCCGAGCCTCTGAGTCTAAGGATCGAGCAGGCCAGGTCGCAGCCCGATGTCGCCCCGTTGCTGACTTTCATCTACGATGGAGCATCCGACCCTGACGTTCACCTGAACAAATATAACACGTATATGGTCGGCCGATGAGCGTCAGACGCCACGAAATGCCGCCTATTCCCTCTGACTCTCGGCGACATGGCTCACCGGTGGTATACTAGCCTACCGCCGAGGTCGATAGATAGCTTCGGAGAGTTGAGAGACGAGTTCGTATCTTACTTCGCGTCCAAAGTAAGTTACTCGGAGGGCCGCCAACGTCTGATGGGGGTCAAGCAGGGCAAGGATGAGTCAGACGAGATGTATATCGACCGAGTAGAGCGGATTGCCAAGCAGGGGGACCGGGTGAGTGACGAGATCCTCGTTCACTCTGTACTGGGCGGCCTACGACCGACGTCCAGCCTGTTCAAACCCATGATGAAGGACTATCCGAAGTCGTATACTGAGTTCCGTAGGAGGGCAGGCGAGGAGATAGCCCAACAACGAATATACGACGAGCGGATGAAAGAGCTGGAGCCCGAGGAGGGAGCGAAACCCCTCACCGAGAAGAAACCCATGGGCCCGGCAACGGTTGATTACTGGACGGAACCTCCCCCAACGGTGAAATACCATGAAAGTGGTAAGAAGAAGCCCAATTACAAAATATACCAGGGAACCCTCCAGGCACCGCGGAGAGTCGAGATCGTCGACGAGGGCGCTGAGGAAGGAACGTTTTTGGGGCAGACTTCTACTCAGATTCTGCAAATTTTCTACGAGCGGGATATCAATATCCTCACTCCCCCTCAGGCCATGAGAAGCCGTCCCGACGAGAGGAACCCGCGCAAATGGTGTTCTTTTCACCAAGAGAACGGGCACAGGACTGACGAGTGCCGAGACCTGATCACCCAACTTCGCCAGCTCTATGAGGACGGAAGTCTGGCCAACCTCCTCCGGGCACCAAAGCGCGGTCGCCCAGCCGCCGGACGTGGAGGCGGCGGACGTGGGGGAGGTGGCCGCGGAAGAGGGGGAAGAGGACGAGGCCGAGGATACCAAGACGATCAGAATCGCCGACCTCATCAGCAGCCGAGACTCGAACAGGGTCCGGTCGGCCCTTTGGCTCTGCCTCCGCCCCCGGTCGAAAGGCCCGAAAATCAGGATCCACCTGTCCGCGATGGAGCTCGGGTGAACATGATCGGGGGGCTGACCCCGGTCATCCACAAGTCTAAGAGACAGAGGAAGGAGGAGCTCCGCGAGTTCGAGGGGGTGAACGTCGTGGTCCCTCATACGGAGTCAACAATCTCTCGAGGAACCGTTATCTCCTTCTCAGAAAAGGACCGGGAGGGGATAAAGTATCCCAAGGAAGATGCTCTGGTGGTCACCGCTCGGATTCTCGGCATCGAAGTGGCCAGGGTCCTGGTGGATAATGGGGCCCATTGCAATCTGATTTTCAAATCGGCGCTTGACCAGCTCGGCGACCTCACAAGATATGTTCGACCCTATGAAGGAGTTCTGAAAGGTTTTGGAGACGTGGTGGTCCGCCCCAGGGGACGGATCAGGATGGCCGTGGAATTGAAAGACTGGCAGGATCCCGCCATCAATATGACCAGGCTGATTGAGTTTGTTATTGTGGATGCTGAAAACATTTATAATGCTTTTTTCGGGAGGCCGTTCCTCGATGCCTTCGAGGCCGTGGCGTCCTCCCATTACTATTGTATTAAGTTTCCCACCTTGAGTGGCGCGGTCGGCACCCTTCGGGGTGACCAGTATATGGCCAGGAAATGCTTTAATTATCCTTTGTGTTCTAGTACAAACGATCACGTAAACGATACCAACAACACCGACACTGGGGCATTTGGAGGAAGTGATCTCCAAATGCCCGACCAGGAACCATTCCCGGAGGGAGACGACCACGGAGATATTGTAACCCAAAATGACACGATTGTAGTGAAGGAGATCGACCCCGCAGGGGAGATGGATGTAGACGACGAAGAATATCTGACCGCTCTATGGGAAGAAGGCGAGCCCGAGCAGTCAGGGGCTCGCGAAGCCAAGATTCGAGAGGCGCAGGAATCAGAGACTACTCTGCCCGAACTCGAGGCACAGTTTCTGCACATCCTCATCGATGAATTACCGACCGGCCAAGACAATGATCCAATCCAGAATATACAGTACGCAAGCGTCGAGGATCCTGACCCCCGGATTGGTTACGAACCGGACGAGATTCCCGACCCCCGAGGACCTTCGGCCTGTTCGGCAGTCGACGAAGTAGAGAAAGTGTGCCTGGATCCGGACAGACCCGAGCTGGAGGTTTTCATTGGAAAGAAAATCCCCGAGAAACTGAGGGGGGAATTAATCAATTTTTTGAAGCAAAATACCGACGCGTTCGCCTGGTCGCACAAAGACATGGTGGGGATAGATCCCAAGCACGCTTGCCACCACCTGAAGATTGATCCCGGGAAGAAACCTATCGCCCAGAAACGTAGAAAGATGGGGCCGTAGAAGTATGCAGCTTTGGCGGTCGAAGTCAAAAAGTTGGTAGAAAATGACCTCGTGAGAGAAGCCGAGGAAGAGCCCCAATGGATAGCAAATGTCGTCCTGGTGAAAAAATCAAACGATGCTTGGCGTTTGTGTATTGATTTCACCGACCTCAACAGAGCCTGCCCGAAGGATCATTTCCCATTACCTCACATCGATCACCTGGTCGATAGTGTCGCCGGGCATGCAATTTTTTCTAACTGTGACTGTTTCGCAGGATACCACCAGATTCCCATGGCGGAGGAAGACATAGAGCATACCTCGTTTTACTCGGAGAAAGGAGTGCTGTGTTGGAAGCGAATGCCATTCGGCTTGAAAAACGCAGGGGCGACCTATCAAAGGTTAGTGAACAAAATGTTCGCCGATCAGATCGGAGAGACGATGGAGGTATACGTCGACGATATCATTATAAAAAGCAAGTCCGAGGAGGACCACATCAAGGATTTGGTGACTACCTTTGAGATCCTCAGAGCTTTCAACATGAAGTTGAACCCGAGGAAGTGCCATTTTGTAGTGTACGCCACCAAGTTCCTCGGCCACATCGTAAGCCAGAGAGGAATCGAAGTCAACCCAGAGAAGATCAGGGCCATTCAAAATTTGAGGGAACCCCGGAGTCTGAAGGACGTGCAAAAACTAACTGGCTGTCTGGCCGCGCTTAGTCGTTTTATCCCTAGGCTCGGGGATAAAAGCCGTCCGTTTTTTAGATCGATTAAGGACCAGAAATTCAAATGGGGGAAGGAGAGCCAAGAGGCATTCTTACGCCTGAAGGAGCACCTCGGTAACCCTATCATCCTCTCCAAGCCGGTCCCCGGGGAGACGCTTTTCCTCTATTTGGCTGCATCCGAGCATGCAATGAGTTCGGTTCTAGTCCGGGCCGAGGGAAAACTGCACAAACCAATCTACTTTGTCAGCCAGGTCCTCCATGACGCCGAGACACGATATACCCCCCTGGAAAAGCTGGCGTATGCACTTGTGATGAGCGTGCGGAAATTGAGGTCTTATTTTTTCGATCATCCCGTGGAAGTTCTGACCACCATGCCACTACGACAGGTTTTGCAGAGACCGGATACGAATGGCTGATTACTGAAGTGGAGCCTAGAGGTGGGCCAGTACGACATCACTTATGCTCCCAGGACGGCGATCAAGGGGCAAGCTTTAGCAGACTTCATAGTGGAGCTGACGTTCCCGGAATCCACCCCGTCGACCAGGATCCCGGCATGGAAGTTATACGTCGACGGTTCATCCAATTCCTCCCATGCCGGGGCTGGAATAGTGTTGGTCGGACCGGGCGGACAGTCTTTCACACACGCGGTGAAGTTCGAATTTGCCGCAACAAACAATGAAGCGGAGTATGAAGCACTGATCGCCGGGCTGAATCTGGCTTTGGCAGTGGGAGCCGAACATTTACAGATTTTCATGGATTCTTTACTGGTAGTTAATCAAATCAAAGGAGACTACGAGACCCGATGCGACCGGATGGCGAAGTACTATGAGCACGTGATGGCGCTGTGCGAGAAGATACCAAAAACTTTCATCGAGCAGATCCCCAGAGAGATGAACTCCCAGGCCGACGCTCTGTCCAAACTCGCGTCCTCCGAAGGAAGCGCCGACATGGCTAATGTGATCCTAACTAGTCAGGCAAAATCCGCAATATCTCAAGGAGAGGTTTTGATCACGATCGTCGATCGTGGTGAGACTTGGATGGATCCTATTCGTTCCTACCTTTTGGATGGGACGTTGCCCAGGGATAAGACAGAAGCCCGGCAACTCCGGATACGGGCGGCCAGATATACCCTGATCGGGGATGCGTTGTACAGGAGAAGCCTGTACCTCCCCCTTTTGAAATGCATTACCCCGCTAGAGGGCCACAGAGTCTTTAGCGAAATCCATGACGGCGTCTGCGGGAACCATGCGGGAGGTCAGTCGCTGGCCCACAAAACGGTGCGCCAGGGTTTCTACTGGCCTACATTAAGGAGAGATGCGATAAATTACGCTCGGAGGTGCCACAGATGCCAGGTGACCGCCCCTATCATCCGGACGGCACCAGAGTATCTTAACTCGATATATAGTCCTTGGCCTTTCGCGTCATGGGGGATTGATCTGATCGGACCTTTACCGACCGGACCCGGTGGGGTTAAATACGCAGTAGTGGCCGTGGATTATTTCACAAAGTGGGCCGAGGCCGAGCCGCTAAAAACCATTGATCAGAAGGCAATCATAAAATTCATCTGGAAGAATATAATATGCCGTTTTGGGATACCGTACATCATCACCTCTGATAACGGGAAGCAATTCGACGGCCAGGAAATCATGAATTTTTTCGACAAATGGAAGATTAAGAAGGCTTTCTCCACCCCTTATCACCCGCAGACGAACGGCCAGGTGGAGGCGGTGAACAAAATTCTGAAACACACCGTCAAGGCAAAACTTGAAGAACGACAAGGGAGGTGGGCGGCCGAGCTGCCAGATGTGTTGTGGTCTTATAGAACGACCAGCAAGGCCGCCACCGGGGAGACCCCTTTCGCTCTAGCTTTTGGTGCTGAAGCAGTAATCCCCTCCGAGATCGAGGTTACGAGCCATAGGACCTCCCAGGAGCTGAATGAAAACAATGACAAGGCCTTGCGCCTCGAGCTGGATTTTCTGGAGGAAAGGCGTTTGAATTCGGTTTTCCAGAATGCGACGGCCAAACAGAGAGCAGAGCGCTACTACAACTCTAAGGCCAAAATCAGGAAATTTAAAGCCGGGGATCTAGTTCTCAAACGGCTGCTCGGGCCAAGCACTGGGGCATTGGGCCCGAACTGGGAAGGCCCGATGCGAGTGAGGAAACACGTGGAGAAAGGGTCATATGAATTGGAACACCTGGACGGCGTGGCCGACCAGTACCTTTGGAACGCACTCCATTTGAAGAAATACCATCAGTAATCTTTTGTATCCCAAAACTCTTTATGATCGGAATAAAAACTTGTTTGGCAGAATTTGCATGTTTGACCATTTCCAAGGAAAAATTTATTAAGACCGAGGACCGGACAAGTCCCATCCTCGGCCGTGTCACCCCGATCCGTCGGGGGACATGTACGTTAACCGGGGATAGAGTCCGCTCTCCCCGAGCCTGAGATGAGTCGAGTGATCCTTCATTCGACCGATCGAACAGGAAAATTTATTAAGACCGAGGACCGGACAAGTCCCATCCTCGGCCGTGTCACCCCGATCCGTCGGGGGACATGTACGTTAACCGGGGATAGAGTCCGCTCTCCCCGAGCCTGAGATGAGTCGAGTGATCCGTCATTCGACCGATCGAACAGGAAAATTTATTAAGACCGAGGACCGGACAAGTCCCATCCTCGGCCGTGTCACCCCGATCCGTCGGGGGACATGTACGTTAACCGGGGATAGAGTCCGCTCTCCCCGAGCCTGAGATGAGTCGAGTGATCCGTCATTCGACCGATCGAACAGGAAAATTTATTAAGACCGAGGACCGGACAAGTCCCATCCTCGGCCGTGTCACCCCGATCCGTCGGGGGACATGTACGTTAACCGGGGATAGAGTCCGCTCTCCCCGAGCCTGAGATTTGTCGAGTGATCCTCGGCCATGTCACCCCGATCCGTCGGGGGACATGTATACTTAACCAACGTCTCACCGTAGGTATAAAAATTTCAAAGGACATAAAATTTCACTAAGGAAAATGCGGGGCAGATAAGAGAAAGACAACATAAAGGCCGTGAACTAGGGAACATCACGTGAAAAAGAAACATCAATAAAGGGGGCGGCCTCTACGATCGTGAGTTGGCCGGGGAGGCCAGCGGCTGACCCTGGATCCACGCCCTCCACGTTGAGATGGCCTGGGCCGATTCCTAACCGGACGCACCGCCGAACGGTACTCCCGATCAAAGACGTCAATCGAGAAGCCTGTCCCGTCGGTCCAAGTGATTCGAACGGCCCAACCTTCTTGCATCTCGAACCCACTTACGAGTCGCTCCCACTCCGGTCCGTAAATTGCAGTCTGGTTGCGGAAACGAGTAAAAGAAACACACCATTCTTGATCCAAGGTATCCACCATTTGCAACCCATCTGTAGTCCTGCCCCTGATCGGGCGAAGAAACGCCGCGGGAACCGGAAAGATTTCTTTATGCCAGGTGCCGTTAAACGCGCACTCAAAAAAATGCGAGCCATCCAAAAACTCGACTCTAGCCGACATATTTCAAGAAACGATAACTGATACTTTTGTTTAATTTTAACAGTACACAAATGCGAAGGACTCGTTATTTATAGGAGTTTTTCCTTTTTCGGAAATGAAAAAAAACAGTTAAGGCAATAAGTTGACTACATTAAAGACAAATGACGGTTTCAAGAAGTCCACATTAAATGAAAAGCAACAACATAATTATTCATCGCCGAACGGGTTCAAATAAATACGCACTAGTCCACATATGGATGGCCGAGGGAATCAGCTTCACCACGCGCCCGGATCTGTTCGGGGAAGGAAACGTTGAGACGCTCCCGATCGAAAAGGCTGACACGAAATCCAAACCCAGGTTTCCAAATCACCCATACCTCCCACCCAGCTTGAATGCCCGCATGTTGTACGAAGTCAGCCCAGCCCGGGCCCCCGAACGCCACCTGACGCCTGAGTTTCGTCTTCACAGCGACCCAGGCCTGTTCGTTAGAGTCATGGAAAGGGATCTCTTCACCTAAGAACTTCTCCAATGGTTGCACAAACGCGTTATGGAGAGGGAAGTTATTTCGATGCCATTTGCCATCGAACCTTTGGGTTAGCTTGCGCCACCCGTCAGAATGGATGGAGATGGCATAATAGCTATCCTCAATTGCAGACGTGCCATGGAAGACTTGTTTCCCTTTATTCGGACGCATTTTCTTGTTTTGACTCATCTTTTCCCTCTTTTCCTTCCTATCTCCTGTGGCAAATTCTTTCTATGAAAAGAGATACAAAAAGAAAAGAGGGACCTAATTAAGTCGCATTTATACACAGAGGGGCATCTGAAGAGGCCCCACTAAGGACCGTTTTGGAGGGAGTTTTCCCGCCAAAAGTCCTTTAGGGATAGGAAAATCCGTATAAATTCCGTACGTTACATACGTTAAAAGTGAAGGAATAAATGCGACAGGGATGGAATAATAAGGACAAAAGCTTTTCTGTCCCAAAGACAGTAAAAAGATAAAGTAACATAAAGCACCAGATATTGTCAGGGATACAGTTCAAGCCCGCGCGGGCAAAATCCAAAAAACAAAAAGAAAGGAAACGGGATTGAAGATGAACACAAGTTTTTCAATAACCGGGCAGGCTTTAACATCCAACGCCATCACTTCTGATCCCCGGAAGCCAACTCTTCACCATCATGATCTTTGAGTACCGAGTCAGCAAACTTGGCGGCCGGATCTTCCTCGGTCGTACTAACCGGCTCCGCAGAATCCTGATCGGCCGGCTTATCCGGTTGAGGCATCTTAAGTTGCGATTTCAGAGGCCACCAGGACAGATCTAGTTTAAACTTCTGCTCCAGGTCGAGTACGTACAGGGAGAAGTGAGCATGAAGGGGACACTGTTCGGAATAGCGGCGAAGACAGCCCATCAAAACATCTGCTGGCTGACCGGCCTCCAGGAGTGCCCGAATACCATCAAAGTAAGCACAGTAATAAGAATAATTACTGTAGAAGTCGATGTCCTCTTCGGGGTCCGCCTGGCGCGCAGCCTCAGCAGCCTGCATGCCTTCCAGCTCCTTAAAAATCCGCCGGTTTAACTCCTCCAGCTCTTTCAGGCGTTTCTCGGCGTAACCATAGGATTTTTCAAGATCCTCCACCTGAGTCTTGAATTTATCTAACTCCTCTGTCTGCTCGGTCAGCTTGAGAATCACGGCCATCTTATCTTTTTTCTCCTCGTCCAGCTCACTGCTCAAGGAAGCTTTCATCCCGGACTCAAGATTGTAGTCCTCCTGCAGTTTGGCGAACCGAGTTCGCAGCTCCAAATAGACGTCGGGCAGGTTGGGTGGACACTTAGCCGCCTTATCTTCCTGCTCGGCGCGGATTTGAGCCAAGCGATTCACCATGATCAGGTTACGGGCGGCGTTGACTCGCAGGAGCTTCTCTAGGAAATCCGGCCGGGATGCCGCACTCTCCATCTCCCGGGACCAAGAATGATTAACGTCCTCGACGGACTGAGCAATATGAGCCGGCAAAGGGTCCACGTCGTAAGAATTCTGCTCGGCCGTCAAGTGAGCAACGGCCAAAGGAAGTCCGGGGTCCTCTTTAAAAGCCCTGCACCTCACAACCCATTTTTTGTAAGAACCTGAGCGTTAGAATGCAATCAAGAAAACCCGCGAGAGAATACCTGGAGAAGTCCTCATCGTCGGCACCAAAGATTGACTCCAACTCGCCCGTGCGATCATCATCTCCCGATCCGGCCGACCGGGATTCTTTCCTCTGGGGGGCCTTGCCTTTCCTTGGGGCCGTGGGAGGTTTCCCGCTTTTCTTTGTCCCAGACGCGCCGGAACCATCCGCCCGAGATCTTTTAGTCGGTCGGAAGAGTGGAAGCTCTTCGTCAGAGGACCCCTCCTCAAAGCCGACCTGGCTGATCGGTTGAGGCATGGGAAAGGTAGTCGAAGGCTGAACAGCTACGGTCACTTTGGCCGCCAACTCCTGGCGTTCCGCCTCCGCTTTCTCCGCAGCAAGCTCCCTCTTCCTCCGTTCGCGAGGAGTCTCCAACTTCGGCATCCCGATCGGTCGGACGATCCAAAAATATCTACGAGCTGCAAACAAAGAGAACATTAGGAACACGGGGAAGACAAAGTCCAAATTAACTATAAATAAACACTCACGCGGAAATATATCCTCGGCGTCCCGAGGGGTAACTATAAACCGAGCACGAAGACGTCTCTCCTTGCCCTTCCAATTCTCATGCTTCCTCTGATTATACGAGAGGGATTTTACTCTCTCCAAAATCACCAGGAAATCCCATCCTAATAGCCCGGCATCTGGAGCTTTGGGGCCTAAAAAAGGATAAGAAGGGGAGAATCCCCAAAAGGTCGGTTAGGGACGATAAAAGGATATCTAGGATAAAAAGTACTAAGGTCAGAGAAACTAACGGTCTGAGGTTGTCCGGTATTCGACACTCAGGGGAAAATTTTTGGAGTTCCACTCTCCTGCCACGAAAAACCATTTTTCGGTCCATTTTGCCTGTTTGCTCGTCAGATCGGTGATTATGGTATCTCGTTGTTTCAAGTAGTAATCTCCTTTACCGGCATCACAGATGCTCAGCAGGAACAACAATTCAAGGCCTGTTAGGCCTCGATACAACCCATAATAACCAAACAGGACGGTCAGGTCATGCATGGTCGCCCAGGCATTCGGTACCAGCTGCATCGGGGCGACTCCAAAGATCTGCACTAGGTGAGCGAAGGAGTCCGGGATGGGGAAGCGAAGGCCGCTCGACATCATCGAGTAATTCACCGCGACCATACCCGTAGGAGGGCAGTCTGCCCGCTCACCTTCGATGGGGGCGTATATGTGAACGTCCGAAGGTATCTCCCATTCAACCCTTTTCTTCTGAAGAGCGGACTCCGTGATTGTACTCGGCCTCCGGCTAGCCTCAAAGAACCCCGGCCGATCTCCGACCACCCTAAAAATTTCGCGGGGAATATAGCGATATGGCCGCTCAAGAAGATAGGCCTCATACGAATATGGGGAAGGGGGACCCCGGCTATCGGCGATAATTTTACAAAGATGGCGGTAAGATTCGCTGACATCACCCTGCAGCATCTCGTGGCTCTCGTCGGCCGAGAAGGGGTATTTCAACGAGCGCCCGGACGGCGACGAGGCATCAGGGGATGAACCCTCACGAGGAGAAGAAGCAGAGGGTAATTTAGAGGGTGTTATGGGGATTTGAGAGGGCGAGGCGCCCGACGATTCGCGACGAGGGGATCCCTCTTCACTCATCACCAGTTTCTGGTTTCTAACGAGGAGGTACACCCACGGCCGGAAATTTGAAAAGCAACGAGGATATCAGAAAGGTCGCCGGAAAAAATGGCGACTCACCGGAAAATTCTTAAAACTTAAGGAAGAAAGCGAGAACAGGCGCCCAGTAAAAGCCCCGGAAAAAGAAACTCACTCTACACCAGGAGAGAGGAGAACGCGTACCTGAAAGGGATGAGATATTCGCCGGAAGAAATCGCCGGATTTCACGAAGAGAAACAGCCGCCAGATAACTCGGGGAGAAAAGGTTTCGAAAAAAGTGAAAAAAGTCCCTTTGTGAAGATACTTATAGTATTTGGAAAGGCGGCGGTTTTCCTCTCCTTTTTAACTTTTTTAATTTTTGAATTTCAAAATTGAGAGGACAACTGAAAGGACAGCCGTAGGCGGGAGATGAGAAGGTTTCATGACACGTGTCGTCCACGCGTCAGCGTAGCAAAAAACCCTATTTTTCTGATAGGGGAAATGGGGCGACTACGACCACGAAGAACCCGGCCGGTTTCTACCGACCAGATCCTTCGCGGGGGGCATTTGTTGTGCCCCATTTTCGTTTATTACTATTATCATTATTAATATTATTTATTGCCTTTATTTATTGGAGCGATGGATCCCACTCTCACGGCCCCACGCCGGAAGCCGCCCATGATGATCGGGAGAAGGCCGACCAGAGGATGTGCCGAGCAAGCAAGAGTCAGCCGAGCAGATGATGAGATGCCGGTCAGGGGTACGCATTCCCAAGGACAAGTCTGCTCGCCCGGATGCCGACCAACTGGAGCGCCACAAAAGGAAGACTCGAGGTCGGTCCCCCCAGCTCAGCAAAGGCGGTGCATTAAAGGGTTCAACAGTCCTTTTACCATTTTAGGGTTATGAATTGTCACATGTCAAGGCCCAATAAGGAAAGGCCCAATTCCCTTTTGTAAACCCTAATGGTAGCCCTATAAATAGGGGGAGCTGTAATAGGAAATAGGGACACATTCCTCAAAAAAGATTCCAACCCAAAAATACTCTCTTTTTCATTTCCATTTTCAGCTAAGAACACATTAAGTCTTCACCAAAACTAGTCTTCAAAAACCCCATACGAGAGTTAACGATTTTTCGCCCGTTAACAGGGCAGTAATTGAGTTTGTTGATGTGTTCTTGGGTACATGATTTCTTATATTTAAAGGCATGTATGTAAGCTCTCTGTCATGACTCATGGGCACCCAATTTCAGTTCACTCAATTCCTTTTACGGAGTTTTTAAATAGGAGCTTCCAAAGCCCCCATTTTGCGATCTTTTTCCTGTTTTGTGTTGCATGCCATTTTTTTGTTGTAGCTTATGTGGAGTTAATTTGTCAGGATGGGGATTGAGAAACAAGGCTCAAAAGGTGGCTTTTTTCATATGTTCGATTGGAATGCAAAGTCTCGAAAGAAGCTGTTTTCGAGCAAGTCTGATTTACCAGGTTAATACTGCATACATCGAGTCTGATTTGCCAGCGGGGCTTCGACGGTGGTGTCAATGTCGCTCGACACGATGAAGACGAGGCTGCAGATTCTCGACGGTGGAGATAAAAGATCAGATTAAAATTTTTAATTTAATTTTATTTTATTTTTTGAAATATTTATTTTATTGATATTTAGTGTTTTTTAATAATATTCAGTGTTCTTATAATATTCAGTGTAAAAATTTGAGATTCAGTGTTTTTAATGATATTCAGTGTTTTTAATGGCTTTCAGTGTTTTTTAATGATATTCAGTGTTCTTATAATGTTCGGTGTAAAAAAAACGACATTCAGTGTTTTTTAATGTCATTCAGTGTCTATTAATGGTATTCAGTGTCTGGAGGTGGGGTGAGTTGAGTAGAAAAAAAAATCTGACGTTCAGTGTCTTTTAATGGTATTCAGTGTCTGTGGTGACATTCAGTGTCTATTAATGGTATTCAGTGTCGGGAGGTGGGGTGAGTTGAGTAGAATTTTTTTTTTGACGTTCAATGTCTTTTGATGGTATTCAGACATTCAGTGTCTATTAATGGTATTCAGTGTCTGGAGGTGGAGTGGGTTGATTAGAAAAAAAATCTGACGTTCATGTCTTTTGATGGTATTCAGTGTTATTTATTGTTATTGTCTTTTAATGTCATTCAGTGTTATTCAGTGTCTTTTAATGTTATTTAGTGTTATTCAGTGTCTTTTAATGTTATTCAGTGTTATTCAGTGTTATTCAGTGTTATTCAATGTCTTTTAATGTTATTCAGTGTCTTTTAATGTTATTCAGTGTTATTTAGTGTTATTCAGTGTTTTTGATGGTATTCAGTGTTATTCAGTTTTATTTAGTGTCTTTTAATGTTATTCAGTGTTATTCAGTGTCTTTTAGTGTTATTTAATGTTATTAAGTGTCTTTTAATGTTATTTAGTGTTATTCAGTGTTATTTAGTGTCTTTTAATGTTATTTAGTGTCTTTTAATGTTATTCAGTGTTATTTAGTGTCTTTCAGTGTTATTCAGTGTTATTCAGTGTCTTTTAATGTTATTCAGTGTCTTTTAATGTTATTCAGTGTTATTCAGTGTCTTACAGTGTTATTCAGTGTCTTTTAATGTTATTCACTGTTATTCAGTGTCTCAGTGTGATTCAGTGTTATTCACTGTCTTTTAATGTTATTCAGTGTCTTTTAATGTTATTCAGTGTCTGACATTCAGTGTCTTTTGAGGTGGGGTGAGGTGGGGTGGGTTGAGTAGAAGAAAAAAATCTAACGTTCAGTGTTTTTTCATGGTATTCATGTCTGAGCAGAGGTGGGGTGGGGTAGGTGTGGGGTGGGTTGAGTAAAAATAGAGTAAGGGTATTTTCGTCCTTCCATATACATTTTTTTGGCCTAATTGGAACAAAAATGCCTAATTGACACATAAATTAGAATTTGACATTATTGCCTAAAAAATGTTAAAGATTAACCTTATTGTCATTTTTCCCAAATTTAAATTTAAAATTAAATATTTAATTAGAAAATATATAACGAAGAAGTAACTGTGTTTAGTTTTTAAAAATATAAAAATAATATATATACAAAGTATAAATTATAAAATAACAAAACTACTATGTTTAGTCCTTAAAAATATAAAAATAAAATATGTTTAGTCCTTAAAAATATAAAAATAAAATATATACAGAGTATAAAATAACAATGGGAAAAATGGCAATAAGGCCAATTTTCAACATTTTTTGCCCAATAAGGCCAAGTTTCAATTTATGTGTCAATTAGGCTTTTTTGTTCCAATTAGGCCAAAAAAATGTATACGGAAGGACGAAACTACCCCTCTCTCAATTAATCATCCCCAACCCCACCCTCTATCCCACCCCAACCTACCCAACAAATCATATGCATCGTCTGTCATCACCATCACCGAAGACTCCCTCATGGACGGCGGCGGAAGGCCCCTGGGCGGCGGCGGCGCGGTGGAGTTCGACACCCTCATGGACTACGGGTTCGAGGACATCAACGGGAACCACGTAGGCTTGGATCTGAACTCGATGGTCTCGTCCCCGGCGGCGTCTCGTGCGCGCGATTCTCCCCCGACAACGCAATCGTCGTCTCCCGAGCAACGAAAACTGCCTCGTCATCACCGCGGAGAAGTTGCTGCTCTTTTCGTGGAAGAAACGCGATCGGGAAATCGCGATCTCCACATGTCGGCCGACAACCTCCCCCGCCCGCCGGAATTCTTCGCCATGAGGGAAGGGATGTGCTTGATGATGGATAGAGGCGGGGACCGCACCTGCTACGTCCAGTTCCCGCAGAGGTTCGAGGGGATCCACCCGTCCGATCGGTACGCCAACAAAAACATTGAATGGGCTCTTCGACGGGCTTCAGGGACCGATGTACGTCGGTACGGGCTGCCTCTTCTGACGGGTCGCCCTCTACGGATTCGACCTGCCCCTCTACGGGAAGCAGGTCTTGTTCAGTGTTTTTATGTTCTGCTCAGTGTTGTGTATGTCTGTTCAGTGTTGTGCATGCCACTCAGTGTCATTACATGGCCACTCAGTTTGATTGTGTGCTTTTGGTGGCTGTTCAGTGTTATATATGCCTGCTCAGTGTCTTTACATGTCACACAGTGCCTCTGCATGCCACTCAGTGTCTTTACTGCATGTCTAGTGCCATTGTGTGTCCTTGTCTGCCAGTCAGTGTCTTTGCATGTCACACATTGCATATACATGTCACTCAGTGTCTATGAGTCTCATTCAGTGCCAACAAGGCGTACTTGTATTGTCATGCAGTGTCTCTGCATCTCGATCAGTGCTTTTTACATGCCTTTCAGTGCACTCAGTACTTTTATGTGCCAGTCAGTGCTTTGAGTGATCATTCAGTGTAGTCCTCACATCATTGTGTGTTTTTTGGTTTTACAGGTACTACGAGCAGATGGGGTCGAACATGTTCACAATCATCAGGACTGAGTGGCATGCAAAAATGCGGACGTGTCGGCAATCACAACAAGAAAACGTGCACGGAGCCTATACAGTAGTTGTCGGAAATTTACCCTAGGCCCCCTTTTCTTATTTTGATTTTTGTTGTTTTTGACATGATTCTGTGATCAGTGAACACTGAGTGGGGTGAAAAGGCACTGACTGTCATTGACAGACACTGTTTGGCTCATAAACACAATGACAGACACTGTTTGGCTCATAAACACCCTGACTGTCATTTAAAAAACACAGGGGATTTAACATTATGTGATTTGTTTTTGTTCAGTTATGCTCTTAATTAGAGTGTTTTAATTGTTCTTGTGTGTTGTTATTTTTGAATTTGCTTGTTTTTTAATGTTGCAGTTCAATAAGTTTTAACTGCTGACACTGAGTAGACAAGATTAACACTGATAACACTGAATACACAGAATAAAAACACTGCCAACACTGAGTAGACAGAATAAGCACTGAGTAGGCAGAACAAAAGCTGAATTCAGCCAATTACACAGAAATATGAACAAAAAACATTTTTTTAATACATAAACTCAATCCAAACACAATCCTAATCATGTTCATACATTTACAGAAAAGACACGCACTACTTGTCTTTCATGGTCAGGATGGTCATTTCTATGATCTTTTTGTACAATTTCTCGTGGTCATGACTTCCCAAGATAATGGAGGTCTGCGAGAAAAAAAAACATAAGAACAGAGTTAAGAAGAATGAATTCAATGAGCACTGAACAGGACATTAAAGACACTGAGTAGCACATAAAAACACTGACTGTTGATGATAAACACTGATCAACCATCAATAGCACTGCATAGCACATGTAAACACTGAGTAGCACATTAAAACACTGGACACAGTGTGTAAGTACAATTAGTCCAGTTCAATGCACTCTGAATCAGGCCATTAAACACTGACTGGACGCATGGTTCATATGTATACCATTTCTCCACACATGTTTAACTTGGACTAATGCACTCAGCCACACCTGCAAATGTAACAAAAAAAAAATCAATACATCAACTGAGGTTACTCTTTGGAGAGTTCTTTGACAGGAAAACATTATACATATTAATCTACTGCAAAAAAAAAATCTTTATAGTTAATAATGCCCTGCATATAGTGAAAACAATATGTAATATACTTTGAGAATACAAACAAAAATGAAAATTTTGTTTACCCTGCCAAATAATTCAACTGGCCATCGATGAGAAACTCTAAACAAGCACGATGAAAGGTTCTGAAGTCCGAAAATCAGAAAACTAACAGCACAAAACATGTGTGATGAATTATCAATAGCTTAAACCCACTCTAGTCAAGTTAAATGGAAAATGAAAAAAAATAACAAAATTAAAAAAAAATGATCATACCTACAAAGATTGTAGATGGAATGGAACTAAAGTAAGTTGCTGATTGTTGTTATTTCTCACTCTTAAATTCACAAGCCTGAAAACAAAAAAAAAAAAAAAATCAAGGGAAACAAAAATGAAGTATTTATATATATAATGGTAAACATAATTCACCTCTCACATCAACAATGAATTCATGATATTACCGTGTTACTGCCCTAATTCTCCCAACTTCCTCCAAAACTGCTCCAGATGATGAAAACATGAAACGTTTATTGGATACAACCTCAAAGCCCTCCAAAACAGCGTAGTCGTGAATTAAAGAAGAAGAAAAATCAAATTGCGAGAATCGTGAATAAGATTCATAAAATGGTAACAAAATCAACTCACCAGAAACATGCCATTAATAAGACTAAGAAGCTGATGTATGTACCCTTCTTTTCTCATCACCAGTTAATGCAATTAACGAGTAAAACAACCAGTTATATTACATCACACAAGAATGAATATTACCCGTAACCGAGCAACTTCACCCAATTGCATTCCTAAGACGCCTTCGTCATCCTGCAAAAGAGGCAATGTGCTCCTTGAGTAGTATGTACGGGATACACCCCCCATAGCTCGCCAAGTCGTCGTGGGTCTCGAGAGCTTCTAGCATGTCCGGGATACACCCCCCGTACCTCAGTCATTTTGTCGAACACTTGGTCTGCATTCCCCGAACCACCGTCTCAGGCCCAGATCATACATCGCCGATTGGACGTTCATCGAGACCTTGAGCTGCGGGAGGCAGTTGGCGAAGACGAGGGTGTACTGGTCGGCGGCGGACTCGGCGTAGAGGAAATTGAAATCGGAGGTGGGTGGCGAAGGGAAGGCGGTCGAAGGTGTACGATTTCGAGTGCACCACCGCACGAACATCGACGGCCCGACGAGGGGCTCGCACGCACGCGGGTCGATGGTTCGATCGCAGTCGGGAATCAGAGGCGGGGGCTCGGCCTCTGCGTGCGTAAGAAGAGGGGGTTGCAGGAGTGATGAGGCGGCGGCGGCGATTAGGGTATTCTAGATTGAATTTGGGTTTTGATGAGAGGAAGCCGACGGAGTCGGGTTCGCCGAGGATGGCGCGGCCTCCGGGGAGGGTGGTGGTGGCGGGGCTGCTGCAGACGTGGAGGAACAACAAAAAGGCGACGAAAATCGGAGGCGGGGGCTCGGCCTCTATGTCTGCGTAAGCAAAAAGAAGAGTGAAAGGGTAACAGTGTCTTTACACATTTTATGCGGCCTAAATGACACGCGTAATTTCTCGAAAGCCTTATTGCCGAAAAAATATTGAAAATTGGCCTTATTGCCATTTTTCCCAATAACAAAACGTGAGACAAAACACATAAAAAACATAAAAAAATATAAAAATATAATTCAATAACACATAAAAAATATAAAAATATAATATAATAACATTTAAAAATAAACTGTATTTAAGGGACAAATGATTTTACTTTAATATATTATAGATAATAGAATAGATATGTACTTAAATTTGTTCAATTTAAAAATTATTAGATTAATTAATAAAATATAAATTTATGATATATTAATATTTTTATAAATTAATACAATTTTATAGTTTGGATTTTATTAATTTATAACAAAAAATCCTGTAATTTGTTAAATCAAATTACGAATGCTTATGTTCCATCCTAATTCTATAATTCAATTCTTTTGTACTAAAAAATGAATTAAAACTATTAAAAATAAATTCCCAGAACATAATTTTCATCCAAATGCTGCTGTACCCGGCGGGCCCCACGCGACAGCAAAGGCAAGAGCATCTTTGGTAATTGCCACCGAGTAAACAAAAAAAATAAACGAATTAAAAATTACTAGAAATTAATTATTTTTTATTTATGTGATTTTCTTTTATATTTAAAAAAGAGAAAATATAAAAAAAGATGGTTTACTGAATGTTTACTTTACAGTTCATTAGTGATTACTGTTTGGAGAAAGGGGTTTTCTTTTTAAGCTGCTGTTAGTGATTGGCACGACGACCACACCTAATTCCATCATCATCATCACCACCCCCATTTCTCCGCTCTGTCTGAATAAAACCTATTTCCGTGATTCATCATTTCTTTTTTCTTTTTTCTGTTCAGCGACTTTTCATTTTTGCCGATTGAGCTCGCCGAGTGATTAGATTGGATCTGTGTGCTGCCGCCGTCGCAACACAAGGTAATGTAATCGATTCTCGATGATCGTAGAGCTGCCATTATTTTTATACTTTTTTTATTTTATTTAGCAATGCTGCTTTGGAAACTGTAGTCCCCGAGTTTTTATTATGCTTGAATGTTTGAATGTTTCTATCCGTCTGGTAAATCGTGCTCTCGGAACTTAAAATAATCAACTAGTAACTTACTTTATTGCTCAAGGGATTTCAAGATTTAATCCCCCGAGAAATTGAC
Organism: Euphrasia confusa; assembly: GCA_954870475.1. Taxonomy (NCBI): domain Eukaryota; kingdom Viridiplantae; phylum Streptophyta; class Magnoliopsida; order Lamiales; family Orobanchaceae; genus Euphrasia; species Euphrasia confusa. Next base: position 25,367,753 of record OX940968.1, on the reverse strand, counting down.
TTGAAAGGGGGTTTTGGAGGAGCTGAGTAAAAACCTTGCGGTGCTGTTTATTTAATTATTTGTTTTGAGTTTTATAGAAAGCTGTTCCCATGTGCATTTGAAACAAATTCATGAGAGGGAAAAATCTTATGAACTCATCTGACTTAATATGACTTGGTTTGCCTTGCTTCTCCACGGGACGAGGAGAGGAATTTGCACATTCATCGAATTGCATTTCAAGATATGGATATGGTTTCTAGGAAGTTTGATTTCAAGTTTGCTTTTGAATGAGAATTTCTTAAAATGTTAAAAGGAATTATTCTGTGAATTTATAAGTCCCGATACTCGTTGCAAAATTTGGTTTCCATTTTTCTTTTCCTGCCCATTCTGTATATCTTATTCTAGCACAGGCTGCTCAAAGTTAATTTCACTATTGGTGTAACAATACAACAATAATATTCTCACTTTTATTAATATGGGTATCATTTTGCTTTCTTTTCATTGGGTAACTTTTACTCACTTTATTTAGTTTCCAGGTCAACTATCGTAATTTGAATACTGAAACTGTTGAAGCACCATGTCTGTTTCAATGAAAGATGTGGATCCTGCTTTCCAAGGTGCAGGGCAGAAGCCGTATCCTCGTGTGAACTTTTCATAACAATTTACTGCAATTATTTTGTATTTACTTAGTTACATATTTAATTGCTATTTATAGTACTGCGAGTTACATATGATTGAGTGTAGATATTTTACGCTCCTTGACTGAAGTTTAGTGGTATCGAAATCTGGCGAATTGAAAATTTTCAGCCTGTCACAGTCCCGAAATCTTCACATGGAAAATTCTTCTCCGGAGATTCCTACGTGATTTTGAAGGTAATTTTCCATTTTCTTCAATTCAAAGAGTATTGTTCGGACTACAGTGACCAACTTTTGTGTGCAATAGCATTTTAAAATTATATCTCAAATGTTTTTCGGCAATCATGATGTCATTTTTATTGTTTGTGATTTTAAAATGCATCATGCCATTGGAGATTCTAGAGTGCCTAATATGTTCTCATATTTATAATGTCTGATATATATAGTCCCAGAAGTTTCTCTTGCTTTGTCCATTTTTTTTCGTTTTCATAAAAATCATACTTGAAGGGACAACATTCATCAATTTTTTCATCTTTTTTTTTTCCTTTTAGACCATCCATTTGGCAGCTGTTAATCAGTAGTAGCTACCATTTAAATGCTAATTTATATAAAAAGGAAGATATTCTGACACTTTGAGTCTCCTTTCTGCAGACGACCGCCTTGAAAAATGGTGGCCTACGACATGATATTCATTATTGGCTAGGTAAAGATACCAGTCAGGTAAGTATTATATATGTTATCTTTCTTTATTCATGCTCTAATGTAAAATCTATATGCCGATTCTATGTATTACTACGCATATGCAGGATGAAGCTGGAACTGCTGCTTTCAAGACTATTGAACTAGATGCAGCATTGGGTGGGCGTGCTGTACAATATCGTGAATTACAAGGTCTTGAGACAGAGAAATTCCTTTCGAATTTTAAGCCATGTATAATACCTCAAGAAGGTGGAGTTACATCAGGATTTAGGCATGTCGAGGCCGAAGAGCACCAAACTCGTTTGTTCGTATGTAAAGGAAAGCATGTGGTTCAAGTGAAAGAGGTGAGCCCTTTTTGCTTTTTAATTATTTAAGTTTTTACATTAGTAATATTATTTATATGATGGGACAGGTGCCTTTTGCTCGGTCATCTCTCAACCACGATGATATCTTTATTCTTGACACAAGCTCTAGGATTTTTCAATTCAATGGTTCCAATTCGTCTATTCAAGAGAGGGCTAAAGCTCTGGAAGTTGTTCAGTACATTAAAGATACTTATCACGATGGAAAATGTGAAATAGCGGCTATTGGTAAGTATGCCACCAATTGAATGTTTTTAAGTTTTGAGAACTTATTGACTAATATTTCAACGATATTAATTGATTTATATTATTATTTTCAACTGTAGAAGATGGAAGGTTAATGGCTGATGCCGAAACAGGAGAATTTTGGGGTTTCTTTGGTGGATTTGCTCCACTTCCAAAGAAATCAAACACCGATGACACCAAAACTACTTATAATGGTCATTCTAAGCTTTTCAGGTATATAATTTCCTATATTTCCTTCTTGACTTGTTCATAGTGAGGCACTGAGGATTACTTTGTCATGATGTTTGTTTACCGGTATATTAGTTTTTGACGCTTTGATAGTTTGTATTCAATGTATTTGAATTGAAACTATAAATGATATTTTTAGTTTATTAAGATTAACTCGCATGTCTGGGTTATATTTTTATCCATACAACAAATTCTGTTTAAAACTTATAAGCTGGAAATTCATGAAAATATTGATATATGATGAATACCCATTCAAAATTTACTTAAAAAAATGCTTGAGTTTTGATTATTTATTTTATGAATGTTGAAATAAAATGGAATCAAACCTCCCTTTTAAAACTAAAATCCCTGGGTCTTTCTTATGTAAAATCCCCAAACCCCGAGGTGTTAATTTTAATCCTCCTTAGAATGTTAGACACAGGCTCCATCACTCCTGAATGCTGGAATAATTACAATACCTATTCCTGGTGAATGGAGTAATTGAAATTGTACGGAATTAGATCCATTTTTTAAATACCCAAATATCTTGAGTGGTGGTTTTCCTCCTTAGAATACTGACTCAATTGCCATTATTGTTTCCAAGTGTTGAAAAGGGAGAGGCAGTACCTATCGAGTCCGATTCCTGGATGAGAGAGTTATTAGACACACATAAATGCTTTATTCTCGATTGTGGGATGGAAGTATTTATTTGGATGGGGAGAAATACTTCTCTCAATCAAAGGAAAGCTGCAAGTAGTGCTCTTGACGTAAGTGTACTGCTGTTTTTAGTTACTATTAAGGTTTTTCGTCTGGATTTTGTGCACAAGTTTTTTTTAATCTAATTGAATTTCTATTATTTTGCTTACAGGAATTATTGCGTGGCCAAGATAGATCAAAATCTCGTGTAAGCCGCGTGATTGAGGGGTTTGAGACGGTGATATTTCGGTCAAAGTTTGTCTCTTGGCCACAAGCGACTAATGTGACTGTATCTGAGGAGGGTAGAGGAAAAGTGGCAGGTCAGTAATAACATATGGCAGATTTGTTACCTTTCAAACATAGGCATCAATCATCATGTGGAAAAGGGATAATTATAAAAAAAAAGTATCCTTGATATTGACCTATTTACAAAAAAAACACCTAAAGTTCAAACTGACAAAAGTTGACTTAGGTTTGATCCAGTTTTGAAATCAATGGGGCTAGCAATAATATTTTTAAGATATGATGGGTTTTTGAATAATTTTTGTTTATGAGGGAATTAGGGAAATATGAGAATAAAATCTCAGGGAGTCAGGGTTTTGTTTTTGTAATTAGGTCTAATTCTGTTCTTTTTTTAGTCCCTATTTATTTAAATAACCTTATAAAATATGATTCGTTACAATGAAAGGTTTAGCCTAAATACACACTAAAAAGAACAGTTTTTTTTCTTTTATAAAATTACAAATACACCTTGGACATTTGTTTCCCTCTTACAAATTTCACCCCCAAAAGGAGGATGCTTCTAAGGTATATGGAAACGTTGAGGGTGTGTACGTTTGAAAGATAACTGACCCTTTTTTTTATTTTTTTGCCAATTAGGCAACTATCAAGGTTATTTTTTCTGATTATCCCTTAAATATAATTCCCTTCCCTGGTTTTACTTTTTTAATATTTAAATTCTTATTATTGCTTTCAATTTGATTCTTGCAGCACTTCTAAAGCGCCAAGGCATTAATGTGAAGGGCCTTCTCAAAGCAGAAGCCCCTAAAGAAGAAACCCAATTATATATTGATTGCACCGGAGATTTAAAGGTGATTTGCGGATAGCCGTGTAGTGTTTCTACATATAGTGTGTGATGTCTATGCATTTTGTCTGTTGTTATCATTTCTTAAAGTCATTCCTGCTATTTATAATTGAATTTGTTGTTTCAGTAATTCAACTTTCTTATTTTCATTTTACTGCTTCACAATGAACAGGTATGGCGAGTGAATGGTCAACAGAAGACTCTTCTTTCCGAGGATCAGACCAAGTTTTACAGTGGTGATTGTTATATCTTTCAATATAATTATCCCGGAGAAGAAAAGGATGAATTTCTTATCGGCACATGGTTTGGGAAGCATAGTGTTGAGGTGAAGCCTTCATATAATTCCTAACATTCTTGTGTACTTTGTCCTTGTGTAATAGTATATCATTTTTAACAACTTATTATCTCATATTCTGACCTTTTTTGGACTAAGTTTTTTTTTGAACATGGCAGTTCTGAGTGATATAACTATATCAGTTATGTTGTTATACTGAAATAAAGTCAGTTCAAACATGAGATAATCTCTTTAGCTTATTTGTTTTAGATATTAAAATGTAAAATAAAATTTTTCTAACTTCCTTAACTTGTATAGATTACTAATTATTTTAGCTGTTTTGTTTTCAATATTAAAATGTAGGATTATTATTTTTATCACTTTATAAACTTTGTAAGCGGTACTCATTGGGTACTTACTAAATTTTATTGAAAAAATTGATGTTAAAACTTCCATCTAACACCATATAAATTTATAAATTCTGAGCATCCAAAATGTTAAATTGTAGAGTGAAGCTACTGTATAAAATTACTACTAACTGTCTGTTTTGGATTTCAATACATAATTATTGATGGGGTTATGGTTCATGCTCTGTAGGAAGATAGGGTAGCAGCAGTTTCACAGGCAAGCAAGATGGTTGAGTCACTAAAGTTCGTACCTACTCAGGTTACATTACTTTCCTTGAAGATCATAATATAAGTCATTAAAGACTTCCTTCTCGAAATTCTTCACAATAAGTAATTTGTTGTGCATTATTAGGCCTGCATACATGAAGGAAACGAACCACTCCAGTTCTTTGCAATTTTTCAGAGCTTCATTGTCTTCAAGGTTTTGGATTTATTTAATAATTTTCTGTTAATGACTAGTGGCAATGAAATTATATCTATATAAATGCATTATTTTCTGTTTGTCACCAGGGTGGACTTAGTAAGGGGTACAAGAATTACATAGCCGAGAAAGAACTTAAGGATGACACATATTCAGAGGATGGTCTTGCAATGTTTCGAGTTCAAGGAAGTGGGCCCGAAAATATGCAAGCAATTCAAGTTGATCCTGTAAGTCATCTGCTCTTTTCTTTCTTCTTCTCTTCATATTAACAACTGGAATCTTGTTTTGAGAATCTTGGGCTTCTCCTTATCTCATATCGTTTAACTATTCAAGCCCAATATAAAATTTTATCTGTTCTTGTTACTTTCCAATTATCAAGTGTAACATTAAATACCATATTTTGCGAGAGAAAACACAAACACCAAACCAGTATCTGTGATACATCAAGGGAGTATATCTAATTTTATATAAATTAGGTTTTTCTTTTTTCAAAAAAAAGAAGCTAAAACATGGGCATTTTTTTGTTTTACTTTCTCTATGAGGTTCGCTTATGATAAAGTGCTTTAGGTCTTTGGATACAGTTCATTATAATGTAATATGGTATTATGGTTCTATGATCAAACCATCTTTTTTCATATTGCAATATATAGTTACCATGTCTTAAATCTCGCAACAAAAAATTTAAGCTGTGGAGGGGGTGGTATCTTTCATTCTGTCTTTTTTTCCAAAATCTTCCTTCAATGCTGTTTTTGCCCAAAAGTGCATTTAAGCATTTGTTTATGAAAAATCTGAAAAGATACATCGTTCACCCATTCGCACCTTCCATCCCTCAATCACTTAATTCTTAAAGATAATCACTATCTAATAACATCATTATCCAAAGATACTATTCACTTATCTTACTATATTTCTAGAAAAACCATCAACACGTCTCCATCATATCTCCCGGTTACACTCTCATTTTCCCCAAATTATATATGTAGGTCTTTGCTATATTCACTTCTCTATTATCAAGATAATAACCGATAAAATCATTCTCGGTTAACTGAGACAGGTGGCTTCATCATTGAATTCCTCCTACTGTTACCTATTACAAAGTGGGTCCACCGTCTTTACCTGGTCAGGAAATCTTACAACATCTGATGTTCAGGAACTTGCCGAGAGGCAGCTCGATCTTATTAAGGTCAGACACTTGTTAATGTATAGCTTGCCATTACTGAGTTCAAATAAGGGTTTTCAGTTGGCTATAAATGGAAATATATTATCTAAAGGAATAACTATGAGTACTTCCCTATATATAATCTTATTAATCAAAACCCAGTTATCTTTCTAAATATGATTCTATTTTACAAGTGATATCTATGAAGGGGTGGGGAACTTATTTTAAAAAAATCAAGAAAAGATGAAATAATTGAAATATATCACAATCAAGGGGATTATCTGTAATTTTACAACACATTTTTATTTTTAATATATAATAAACCTCATGGATATTTCTTTTATTAATTTTTCTTACCAATTATCGAGTTCAATCAAGAGTTTCAGTCGGTGGCAGGGCATCATCTTTTATTTATACTCACTCTGCCCCATTGAAAGTGTCTCATTCTTTTGGACACAGTAACTAGGAGCATCCACAATGGAGAGGTAGAGATCCCATGTGTACTTCTACCTCTCACCCAAAAAGTAGGTATAAGTCATTGTGGGTTATATGACGGGCATGAATTAGGAGTTAGAGGTAGGAATAGTTCTACCCGATAGAAGTAAATTTAGAGATTTTTAATATTATATTAATAGTAAAATAATGATAGGGGGTTTATTCGATATATTTGTTAGGTAGAATACATTGGATGGAGTAGAAGTTTTTGATGTAGAAATAATTACTTTTTGACGTGACATGAGTTTATACCTCAAAATCTCTAACTAACTAGGTAGCACGGGGACAGATACGTAAAAAGAAATCGATACGGATACGGGAAAACGACATTCTTAAAAATCAAAATATTGATACTTCTAAAATACGTTTTATATATTTTTTTTATAAAATTTAATATATATTTAGATGTATCCATATTTTAGGTATTTGATACATTAATATGAAACAAAAGACATAAAGTAGCCAATAAATCTCTAACTGACAATGATTAAACATAAATTAATGAATTATTAGTGTTTAAATATGTATTTGAACCGTTATATTCTTCTTAATTAGTGTTTAAATATGTATTTGAACCGTTATGGATTGCCTAATGTTAGTGGAAAAGAAAGAACGGTAATAAAAATGATTGTTGGGGACGGAGGGAGTATAAACAAATAGAAATTTCACAGGGTTATTTGTAATTTTAAAGGATATCTTTTAGAGTTTTAAAAGACTAATTTGGATGTGCAGTTTTTGTAATTATGCTAGATATTATCTTTTTAATCTACATCAGGTTCGTTTCTCGTACTTTGTACTTGCAGCCAAACTCGCAGTCTAAATTGCAAAAAGAAGGTACAGAGTATGATCAGTTTTGGGATTTGTTAGGTGGAAAATCTGAGTACCCAAGCCAGAAAATAGCAAGGAAAGCTGAAGGCGACCCCCATCTATTCTCATGCTCCTTCACAAAGGGTACATCATCTTTTTGGTCAATGATTATACAAATTTACTTTTGTTTTTTAATAATTGTCGGAGAACACCCAAAACTAACTTGTTACATTCATTCGTTCATGTTATTAATTGCGGCAACTGTCTTCAGGAGATCTCAAGGTGTGTGAATCTCTCTGTGTCTCTCTCTTTATTATTACTCCTTCAGTCCCTCATATATAAGTGGAGAATTTTTGGCACATAGTTTAATAAAAAGGGCACCATTACTTCTTAGATAAATAAAGCGAAGGGTAAAATTGGTAATTCAATTTTATAGTAACGATGGGTTATGAGGGTTCTTGGAAAAATTAAGGGAAAAGTAATGCATGGGGTGTAAATAAATATACTATATTATGAGGGTGAAGAGTGTTAAAATTATTTCGATTTTGGGATGTGAATATAATTGTGTGACGGTTCGAAAAGAAAATTATGCATAGAGTTGTGGGACGGAGGGAGCAGTACTTTTGTAAAGGATATTATGATTTATGACATAGTGAATTGTAATCTATATATCAGGTTACAGAGGTGCATAATTTCGACCAGGACGATTTAATGACTGAAGATATATTCATTCTCGACTGCCAATCGGACATTTATGTGTGGGTTGGACAGCATGTGGAATCCAAGCTTAAGATGAGTGCTTTGAATATTGGAGAGGTACCCGGCTCTAACTTGATTTTCTTTTCTTTTAGTTATACATAAACAGAATTATGCTCTGTTCATGATAGTTATCTTAACTGCATTTACATTTAGCTTTGCAGTTCTTGCTTGGGATAATCACAAATGTTACCTTGAAATATATCTTAATGAACAAAAAAAAATCCTTGAGTTATAATAACTTTCTTTGTTATTGGTTTGCAACAGAAATATCTTGAACGTGATTATCTTAATGAGAAACTCTCTCTCCAAACTCCGATATATGTTGTTATGGAAGGGGGGGAACCAACCTTTTTCACACGTTTTTTTACATGGGACTCAACAAAATCTGCAGTAAGTGCTTTCTATATATTTGGCATCCTTCTTGCAATTCACAGATTTATATGATACTCTGTAACTTGTATGGTTACAGATCCATGCCAATTCTTTCCAAAGGAAATTGGCTATTCTTAAACACGGGGGCAGTCCGACCGTGGATGTAAGATCCTCTTCCCTCATTTTTATTTTCTAGTTCATTATAAAAGTTTTCTTATTCATATTACATTCATGTACATATGTTATCTTTGTTGGAATGTATTGAGTAATAAAAAAAACTTTTGATACTAACTAGTAACTAAACAATACACAATATGCCTTTGACAGAAGACTCTTAGGGCATTCATTTGGCTTCTGTAATTGTGTTTTCATTTTATTAATAGCAGCTTATTTTCAAAGATTGAATGTCCGTTTCATTTAAAAAGATATCTATAATTTTTCTAGGATATCTCTTAGCTATGTTTGTTCCAGGACTTTTGGTATTCTTAAAATCATGATTTTTGTAAAACTAAAAATAAATAAATAAATAAACCAGTGTTTGTGTAAAGATTTAATATGTGATTATTACTGTAACACGCAGTCTTCAAAAATTGGCCTAGGCGTAACACCATATAACTGTTTATCTCGTCGAATGTGTATGGGCGGGGTCTGGCTAGGCGGTTACTAGAAAGGCTAGATAGGTTTAAAAAATATGTTTTATTTTTTAAATTTGATTGTTATTAGCTTATTATTGATATATAAATCATTTAATCTAATTAATTATTTTTAAGTCTGTTGTGTTGTTCATAACATATTATAAGACGAGTTGTTGATGAATAAGGGTGTGAAAGTTGTTAAGGGGAAATGATAAAAGTATAAAACCATAATGGTAATACTCATTCTATCCCATCAGTGTTCACACTGATGGGCACTCTTTTTTTACAAAAAGGTGACTTTTAATGTGTTTAATAATATAGTAGTATAAAGTAGGAGTATAATGAGTATTGGCGTGTAAATTGAAAAAGTAGTTGTGTAAGACTATAAGTGTAAATAAATATGTATTGTGAGGATAAAATTGTGAAAAAACTTTCCATTTCAAGGTGTACAAACAATTATGAGACGGACGAAAAAGAAAGTATGCAAATAGTTATGAGATGGACATAAAATAATCTCAACAGATAAAAGTATATATAGGTTACTGTAGCACATCAAAAAATTCTTGTCAGTTACTTTGTCGTTGAGTTTTCTACGATGAGTGATTTTGATTAAAGAATCGAAAATCATGATATAAAGTTGTAGCATAAACAAAAGTCAATTTAAAATACCCTTTGGGTCTTACATAATTGCAAAAAACACAGTTAACGTTTAAAATCTCCAAAAATACTCGCGTGTAGTGACTTGTCTCTATACTACTTAAAACAAACGGAATTGTTTAGGGAGGATTGATATCTCAGTGGTGATGTGACACATTTGGTTTGAGAGAAATAGATGGATTTTTGATGATAGATGTGATCATGTGAATCTCTTCTTGATGAGATGCGAGATAAAATTAAATATAAAGTGGCTGTGTGGCCTCTTAGTCGTAATACTTTTTGGGTTTTCTAACTTTGATGTATCTAGAGATTGATACTATGCTTTGTAATCCAACTTTGTAATCATTCTAGAAATCTCTCTTCCCTAATGTTTAGTAATTTTTTGTTATGGTACTGACAAAAAATATATCAAGTAACATTAAAAGAGTGAATTCCATGGTCATAATGAATTTATCATCTTTGTAGTAAATAATAGTAATTCTTAAATTTGTTTCTTATATGCATGGGACATTATAGAAACCCAAAAGGAGGACGCCTGTCTCCCACACCGGAAGGTCATCCGTACAGGATAAATCCCAACGTACTAGAAGCATGTCATTTAGCCCTGACAGGGTTCGTGTAAGAGGCCGTTCTCCAGCATTCAATGCTCTAGCGGCTACTTTCGAAAACCCCAACACAAGAAATCTGTCAACTCCACCTCCAATTGTGAGAAAGATCTATCCAAAATCCGTAACCCCCGATTCAGGAAAATTGGCTTCAAGATCTGCGGCTATAGCGGCACTAACTTCTTCATTTGAACAACCACCCCCTGCTCGGCAAATGATTATATCACGGTCTCCTAAAGGTTTCTTTCTCAATTTTTCTTCTTCTGTATAGTGCAAAAACTATTTTAAAAATAGAGCATATATTATATTGGTATGTTATGCTAAACAGTAGTCTTTTAGTATATATATTGGTCTATTAGATGAATTATTAGATAAATAATTATTGTAATTTAAAATTGTATATTCAGGTAGTCCATATATATATATATATATATATATATATATATATATATATATAATTTTAAATAAAGCAAGAAGATTTGTAATAAAACTTCAATTAAGCTATAAAGTAAAATACAGAAACAATAAGATTATTCAAGTGATTTTGTCAAGCAATAGGGTATTATTAGTACTATATTTTGTCGTATAATAGAATGAACGAAACACTGTGTATAATTGTAATTGTTGGTTTGATATCATACAATTATTTAGCACCCCAAAATTAGTATATTAGTTAGTATACCCTTCACTTTTAGAACTTATCATAATGTTAATTTGTAAGATATTGGATTTTGTTTCATATATTTATATCATCATATAGTTTGCTTTCCAAATTACTCTTCAAGACTCAAGATGGTGTAAGTGTGTAACTTGTATTATAAAGCATCCCAATGGCTAGCGCAAATCTTGAAGGTTGAATAGATATTTTGTAATTTTTCTAAACATTTAAGGTAGTATGAATCGACAGTTCATTTTTCATAATGTTTATTGAAATGTTCTTTGTTGTGGTAAAGCGAGTCCTGAGTTGTCCAGAACAAAATTGGAGACATTATCTAGGCAAAACTCAGTAGAGACCAAGCTGCCCAAGCCTGAACCCATACAGGAAGATGTAAAGGAGAATGAAGCGGAGGATGACGAAGGTCTTCTTGTATACCCATATGAACGTCTTAAAACAACTTCAGCTGATCCAGTTCCAGACATTGATGTGACAAAACGAGAGGTACGCAAATCTACCCCTGAAATTTTGCTTAGTTTAAAAAATATACACACAAGTACAATTACCTCCCTGATATTCTATGAAAACTCCTTGAGGGTTCAATTTGATTAATCAAAGTGTACATCAAAAAGCATGTTTCTAATAATGTGGTACATTTTAGTCTAATATTTAGAATTATTCTGCAGACTTATTTATCATCGGCCGAATTCAAGGAGAAATTCGGGATGGCAAAGGATACTTTCTACAAGTTGCCCAAATGGAAACAGAACAAGACTAAAATGTCGCTTCAATTATTCTGAAATTGTCGGTCTAATTTAAAGTCGCCCTGTCCCAAAATAAGTTTTGCAGACAAGACAAAAGGATGCTTGCAAATTTGTACGCCTCTGTATATTTTGCCAACACACAAATGCATTTACGGCAAAGAGAATTTCAGAAGTGTGTTTGGGGGAGTCAACATCAGTCCGTTTTATTAAGCTGCTTCTGCTCTCCCAGGATGCCTCTTTCCATACCCATTGTACTATTCAGAAAAAAGTGTTTTTAAAAGTTTTGGAGTGCCTTATTTTTATTTTCTTTTGGTTTGATATATTTCTGGTCCTGGGTTTGATGAGAGTTTTTTTTCTCACAACTTTTTTATGTTTTTTTTTTAAATTGTTGTGCTTCATTTGCTTTGGGCAATGAAACCTCAAGAGAGTGCAGAGTTTTTCTAGGGTACATATAGAAATGCGGTGCCGGTGTGTACAGAAATGTAAAACCAGTCCACTCATTATTTGACTGACCAATAGTGTGTTTGCTTTTGTTTTGTTGTTTTTTATATATATATTTATTTTCTATTATTAAATTACTCCTCCGTATTACTGTATTTATTTTACCTTTGTGGTTGGTGATTTTTTTTAGTACAAAATGAGGAGCAGAAAAATGCATGTTATTTTACATTGGTATTTTGATTTAGTGATTTTCATGACAATCTTTTTTGTTCTCAATAGTTAAAAATCAAGGCAAGTAGTTAGAAAATAGAACAACGTGATTTTTACATTTTCCTTTGTAAACCTCTTAAGTATTTGTTATGTTTTCCTTTATTTTATAATGATCGAATAATCAATTAAAAAATTGTTACGTGTGTAATTTCTCCATATTTAATAAATAAATTACTAAATTTACTATTACTTCAAACAATGACACTAGTTTTTTTTTAGAGATGCCATTGATTTTACCATCAGTTTTAAAAATAATGGCTAAATACACTTTGCAACCTCGGGATATAGGGTTTTTACACTTTGCAATCTAATCGGAAAATTTTTGCCGATCAGTACCACATGATAAACAATATTACAATTTGCAACATGTCGGCTGTCGGATCGGAATATTCCATGGAATATTCCGTTTTGGAGGGTTTTTTAGTAAATTTCAGAACAAAAAAATGGCTGATTACCCATTTGCCCTTCCCTCTTATTTAATGAATATTTGATTTCAGTAGATGAGAATGAAAAATTAAAAAACGTTAAAAATACTCCCACTTCAAAGTAAAATCGCGACATTTCCATCCACCAATTCAAGAACCCTAACCTTCGAGCTCTGCGATTCAGAAATTTGACGAAGAAAGAAGATGGCCGAACTTTGCAAATGCGGGAAGGAAGTGGTGAGTCGCACATCTTGGAGTGATTTGAACCCTGGCAGGAGGTTCAAAGCGTGCGAACAATTTCGGGTAAGAATCAAAACCCTAATTTCTGTAATTTCTCAATTCAGGGTTTCTGTGAGAACCCGTAACATCTTTAGTTCAGAATTGGGGATAATAACCCTAATAAAAAACCGGGGATAATAACCCTAATTTTTGAATTGGGGATATTAACCCTAAATTTTCAATTGGGGATAATAACCCTAATTTCTCAATGAAGTCTTTTTGAGAGAACCCGTAATTTCTCAAGTTCAGAATTGGGGATAAAAACCCTAATTTTTGAATTTGTCAATTTGAGATAAAACTCTAATTTCTGTAATTGATTTTTGGTCAGAATGGAGGCTGTGGATACTTTAATTGGGTTGACCCACCAGCATGCCACAGATGCCATCACATTATTCCAGGGCTGCTCAGGAATATCAATTCAAAGGTTGAGGAGTTGGAGCAGCTCAAGAAAGAAGTCACAGTGATGAAAAGAAGGATTTGGAAGATGACATTTGTGTTTGTGGCTGTACTGGTCATTTTCTGCAGTTTTCTGTACTAATGTGGAGTGATTCTGTGTAATGTGGATGATATGTAATGTGGAGTGATTTTGGGTAATGGACTTTAGTATGTTGGTAATCTGTAGTTGTATTGTGTAATGTAATGCACTGTAATGAATTTGAGTTATGTAACTGGAGTTGCTTTTAATGACATTCATGATTTTCTCAAATGAATGACTGAAAAAATATGTAACTGAAATGACTGAAATTCATGAGCTGCTTTTAGTACTTGAATGACTGAAAAACATGTATCAGAAAGCTCAAAAACATTACTAAAATGAATGAAAAACCTGTAACAATGGCTGAAAATACTGAACTCAAATGACCAAAATACTTAAGAGGTAGAATCAACTTAAACAGCTTAAAATCACTTAATTCAATACATTCCCAAAATACTTAAGTTCAATGTCAACTTAAACAACTTAAAATGTCTGCATTCAGGACATTCCCAAATACTTAGTTCCAAACCAACTTAAACAACCAGAATTAACAAGAAATTGTTCAAGCACACCAACATTACACAACAACACAACATCACACAACAACACAACATCGCCACCCTCTCCTAGCATGAACAATCTTCATCATAGCCTTGATATCAATTGACCTCATAGCCATCATTGATCCACCTAGCTGCTTTCTGAGTTCTTCCTGAGACAAAGGCTTACGAGGTGCTGCAACTGGTTGAGAAGAGGCCCCAGGAGCATCTGCAACAGGTTGAGAAGAGGCCTAGGGGCATCTGCAACAGGTTGAGAAGAGGCTATAGGAGCAGAAGGTTGAGATGCAGTGACATTGTGAACTGTCTTGGATGGCACCTTCTTTTTAATAACCCTAACAGGTAACTTCTTCAGTGGACTCTTCTGAAGTGGACCCTTTGCAGCCTCATTTTCACTCAAGTTCCTTGGAATCCTCCTCACTGGACTTGTCACAGGTTTTTCATTCAAATTCAATCTTTGACTCCTCCTCACTGGACTTGCAACAGATTCTTTCAAAGTGATCTTTGGACTCTTCCTCACATGATTTGGTTTTTTTTTCTGGAATGTGAGTTGATTCAGGCTCTGTAACTGGAATTGGAGTTGGAGTTGCCAATGGAGTACTTGACTCCTCCTGCTTTTGTTTCTTAGCCTAACATGTAATGAAATCAGTTATATTTGATAAATCAGAAAACTGTAAAAAATGAAAATTTGTAAAAAATGAGAAACAGTTGATAAAATACCTGATTCATTGGACATCCTATGGAGTTATGACCTTGTTGATTGCAAGTGTGACAAGTAAGGTTCATAATCCTTTTTTTCAGTTTGCCTACTTTGGATGTACCCCTTATTTCTCCTTGCTCCAGCTTCCTCTTATGCTTTTTGGGCCTCCCTGGCATGACTTGGACTTTTGGAGGCCTCAGGGGCAATCTTTCATCAACCATAGGTGCAGGCCATTCTTCTTGGGGGTTCAGAGGGCTCATATAATGACTGTATGTTCTCAAGTAAGTCTCCTTACTATAGCAATCAGCAACCCACATCTCAGGCTTATACTTCATGTAATACAGACAACAAATCACATGAGCACAAGGTATTCCACTTATCTGCCACCTCCTACAGCCACATGTTTTTTGCCTAAATGCACAGCAAAGTATTGATCATTAGGGCCCCTCACCTCAAAAGCATTCTCACCATTCCATGTAGGTGACCAGCCAAAAGCCTTCTTTTTGTTCATTTCCAGAATCTTCTGTGGCACTGGACACAGAACACCATGTGATTTCAACATCTCAGCTCTTCTCATCCCAATTCTCTTCATGAGAAGCCTCCTTATTTCCTCTAGCGTCTTCAGAATTGGCCTACTCCTTGACCTCAGAACCATTGAATTGAAACACTCAGAAAGGTTGTTTACAATGAGATCAGTGTTGTTGATTGTTCCAATGCCATGTACTACATGTCTCTTTTTCAACCACTGCATATGCAAATGGGAATATCCCATTATTAGCATCTATGCCAACTGCACTCAGCAACATACCTCCATTTACAGTCTTCAAGTGGCAGCCATCAAAACACAGCAACCTTCTGCAACCATCTAACATACCTCTCTTCAAAGAATCCCAGCAAATATAGATCCTTCTGAACACAGCCTCATTCCCAACAACATTAGACTTTATGACACAAGTACTACCTGAAAATGAAAAAGAAAAGTGAGAAAATGGAATTCTGTGAAAATTTGGACAGAGTAACCCTTTGTAAAACAGGGATATTGTACTGTGAAAAGTAAAAAAAAAAAGGATAGAGGAAATAAGAATTGGACAGTGATAAATGAAAAGTAATACCTGGATTGCTCCTGAAGATCTCCTCTGCATAGTTGTACAATGCACTTTACTGCTCAGCCACATCACCATTTCCCATATTCTTAACCTTGTTCTTCACTCTGTACATCTGTGCCTTGTGAACAATACAACCAATTTCCCCTTGAACAGTTTCAACCATAGAATTGACATTCCATGTAGGATCACTTCTCACACTGTCCTTGTATTTCTCAGTCAAGAATCTAGTGTCCATCTGTGTCACCTTCTCTTGCCTCACACACTCATGTGTGTCATTCAGTGTCTTCACTTGAATTGTGTGTTAATTTGACATCAGAGACCCATAAATCAGCCAAGGGCATCCATCTTGCTTGCACACAGCTTCCAGTTTAGTTGCATGGTTGAATTTGAACTTCAATGATCTTCCAGTCTGAACAGCATAAATCCTAAGTGCCTTTCTGAATATCTGTAAAGTAGGGAATGTCAACCCTACCTCAAACTCTATGTCTCCAACAAAATCAGGGTTGAACACCCTGAAGCCTTTGTGTTTTCCCTTTTCCCTAACAGCAGCAGTCTTCTTCTCAACTTGTTTGCCTTTTGAACTGCTTCTAGTTGCTGGCCTCCCGGGCATCTCCATTTCCTTCTTTATGTGACAACCCTCACTGTCTACTCCATCATCCACATACTTTGAGAACATCTCAGTCTCATCATCATAGCAGCCCTCAGTGTCCTCCAGATAATCTGAATGCTCAGAATCAGATCCCACTGACACATCACAATCATCATCAATTTGATCTGCCATCTCATTTGGATTGTGACCTGCATTCCTCTCACTTGGCTCACCTGCATCAAATTCCACTTCTACACTTTTCACTTCATCAACAGATTTCACTTCATCTCCAGACTTCACTTCATCAACAGATTTCACTTCATCTCTAGATTTCACTTCATCATAACCATCATCAATGACATTGTTCAAAGAACAACTATTTCCAGAGACCACAGGAGTATCTAAGCTCAGCAATGATTCATCACAGGGGTCACCTTGATATCTAATGGCATTGGGATCTATCATTTCATGATCCACCCACAGGGAGACACACTAATCCTTGGCAACTACACAAGGGATTTCCATAACATTACAATCCCCTTGAATGTAAACCAACATCTTGCAATTATCCTCGACATTGAAACTAAAATAATATTCCAGAATCCCAGCAAGCTTCAACTCATATGCCATCATATTAATATACGTCATACACAGATCGTCATCACAATCATCAAAATAACTTACCTTCCCGTCGACATAACAGATTTCACCTTCCTTGTTTTTTCGAAATTTCCCGCTGTGATGCACTCTCAAGGTGAAAGTGTCGTGATTCATAGGGGTAATAAATGGCGCAGGTGCAGAATCGGGTCGCAAATACCACCGTGACATTTTGCTGTAACAGAATTAGGGTTCTTTGATGGTCGAGAATTTGGGAATTGAATTTTCGCAGCTTAGGGTTTCTTGACAGATTAGGGTTTTTGGGTGAAGGTTCTTGTCGGGAATTAATTGAGCTTCGAGATTTTGGACGAAATTGAATTTTCGCAGCTAGGGTTCTTGAGAGATTTGGGAATTTTAATGAATCGCGTTTTTTTTTAGCTGAAGTGTTGAAGTGTTGTAATGAATTTTGGCAGTGAAGTGTTGTAATGAATCAATCGATTTTCATTTATCTCGCATTTTTTTAATTAATTTTGAGCAAATACTTAAATACCCCTCACCTCCATTTCAAATTAGAACCTCAAACGCTTCAGTGGAGCGTGAAACTCAAATCCCCGAAATATTCCATGGAATATTCCGATTCGGCAGCCGGCAGGTTGCAAATTGTAATATTGCTTATCCTGTGGTACTGATCGGCAAAAGTTTTCCGACTAGGTTGCAAAGTGTAAAAACCCCATATCCAGAGGTTGCAAAGTGTATTTAGCCCTAAAAATAATTATAGTACTTTATTTATTCTAAAAAATGTGTAGACTTTTTATGTTGAGCTATTTAGCAATAGTTACAACACTTTACAAAATTACTATTGATTTATTTTTTACTTTAAGATATAATTTTACATCTATATAATTCACACAACTTTGTACATTTAGTGTTAGAATTATTTGTATAATTAAATAATTCATTTGTATTTTGACCAAGTTATGTAATTTTTATGGCAATAAAAATGTATTCGATTTCGAGTTTAATCGTTACAATTATTATCTCCGTGTTACGAGGTAATCGTGGTATTTTATTTTGTCAAAATCCGTTAACGGTGAGTGAGAAATTAATACTTAAAGGTTGCCATAAATACTAGTTTGGTAAATGGAAGCAATTAATATTTTATTGGGATATATGTTATCCCACATAGAAAGAATACCAAAAGTCATTTCTCTTTAAATGTGATAAGAGAGTATGAGTGTTCAACAAGTTGACTAAGTCCATGCACCCTTAGCGGTTCATTGCAAGGGCCACACGCGCGCGCCCCGCCCCGCCCCGTCCCGTCCCGGGCTCGGGCCTGGGTCTGGGCCTGGGCTTGGATGTGGGTTTGGTCTTGGCTCCTTGGTGATTTGGTCAATTGGACTCTGGGCTGGACCTGGGCTTCCCGGGGCCCACAGGGCCACTTGGATCACTTGGGTTGGGCTGTATCTATCTTTTTGGACACGGTCCGATTGATGTTTTGGGCTCGATTTTATTCTGCCCAGTTGAACACTTGAACATTAATTAATTGGGCTCGTTTATAAGGCCTTTGACTATTAATTAATCTGGCTTGACTTTGAACATTAATTAATTTCAGAAATTAATTAATGAATTGTTAATTGCTGAACATGGGCAGCGGAGTGGTTGCCTCCACTTACTGGAACTGCCCCGTAACCGCCTGGTAGTGGTGCAATGTGTAACTCCCCCTCGAGTGCAGTCTTTAAATAGACGAGTACATGCATCATTTCACGCACGAAAAAATACACTGCCTTCATATCATCATTTTGCATAGTGTGTGCTCTGTTCCAACTGTTTCCGTTCATAGAGAGGGTCGATTCAGTGTGCATTTGTTCGATCCCCAGTTCGCCGTTGTATCTTTGGGGTCAGAGAGCCTGTAAACCGTCGCATACACGGGGCTTTACTGACTTGCGGAAAGTGCAAGCGCCTCGGCAGCAACCTCGCCTTTTACTTTCCGCTTTCTGTTGTTTTATTTTTTCCGGTCGTGACTAACCCGTTTACGTTTTTTTTCCAACAATTGCAAGTCAGTAAAGGATGTCTACCGCCGGAAATGATGGCCAGAACAAGGATGCCCAGAACAACAAGGAGATTCCTGTCATCAACGTTGAACAACCAATCAACCATGAAGCTTTCATCGGTAAGATTCCAGTGGCGCTGCCCATCCACACCTAGACCATCCCGAACGCCGAGAAACCCGAGAAGTTCACCGGTGTCGACTTCAAAATGTGGCAATCCAAAATGATGTTCTACCAGACCACTCTCGGCCTGCAGAAGCATCTGACTGAGGACCCTATGACCATAACTGACAATGACACTGCTGAGAAGCGCTATTCCTTCGAAGCCTGGGGGCAGAGTGATTATCTCTGTCGGCACACCGTCTTGAACGGGCTGTGCAACGAGCTGTACAATGTATACAGCACGTACAAGTCTGCCAAAGCCCTCTGGGATGCTTTGGAGAAGAAGTACAAGACCGAGGACGCTGGTAAAAAGAAGTATGTCGTCGGCAAGTTCCTGGACTACAAGATGGTTGAATCCAAGTCTGTGATCTCTCAAGTCCAGGAGTATCAACTGATCTTACTTGACATCGCCGCTGAAGGGATGAAGATCAGTGAGTCCTTTCAGGTGGCGGCTGCCATCGAGAAGCTGCCTCCCGGGTGGAAGGACTTCAAGAACTACCTGAAGCACAAGCGAAAGGAGATGAGCCTTGAAGACCTCATTGTTAAGCTTCGGATCGAAGAAGAGAACCGTGATCGAGAGGTCAAGCCTGGGAAAGTTCCTATGGAGGCTCGGGTGAACTTGACTGAGCCACATTCTGCCAAAAGGAAGAACACTTCCAAGGGCAAAGAGCCAGCCAAAGTCTGGAAGTTCACTGGGAATTGCCACAACTGTGGCAAGCCAAACCACATGGCCAGAGACTGCAACAAGCCGAATAAAAACGGGCAGAAAAAGAAGCGACCAAGTGCCAACGTGGTTCAACACGAGCTGACATGTGCTGATATGACTGATGTGGTCTACGACGTCAATCTGGTTAGCAACAACAAGCAGTGGTTCATTGATACCGGAGCCACTCGACATGTCTGCTCTGACAAGGATGCCTTTGCCTCTTATGCTCCTTGTACCGGTCGCAAGCTCCACATGGTAAACTCCGCATCGTCTGAAGTTGCTGGAGTTGGGAACGTCGTCCTCAAACTGTCTTCTGGAAAAAAGCTGAAGCTGACTGATGTGCTGCATGTCCCGGACATCCGAAAGAACCTGGTCTCTGGTTCTGTTCTTGTGGAGCATGGCTTCAAACTTGTTTTTGATGCTAAGAAATTTGTACTTTCTAAATTTGGACTGTTCCTAGGTAGGGGTTATCTTGATCAGGGTCTTTTCAAAATGTCTGTAATGGCTATTCGCCCTCCTGTTGCCTCGAGCACTAATGAAAAAGTTGTTTCCTCTTACTTGATCGAGTGTTATGATTTATGGCATTTTCGTTTAGGACATGTAAATCAAAATGCAATAAAAAGACTTATGAACTAGGAATTAATACCAACTTCTAAAATAAATTCACAACATAAGTGTGAAATTTGTGTTGAAGCCAAAATGGCTAAGTTACCGTTCCGATCAGTCGATCGTTGTACCGAACCTCTTGGACTTATACATACTGATATATGTGACTTAAAGTTTGCACCGACAAGAGGCGGTAAGAAATACTTTATCACATTTATTGATGATAGTACGAGGTTCTGTTATTTGTACTTATTAAGTAGTAAAGACGAAGCCCTAGAGGCATTCACCAAGTACAAAACCGAAGTTGAAAATCAACTTGATAAACGGATTAAGATAGTCCGTAGTGACCGAGGAGGAGAATACGTAGCTCCGTTTGAACAATTATGTTCTGAAAATGGAATAATACATCAAACAACAGCCCCGTACTCACCTCAGTCAAATGGCGTAGCTGAACGAAAAAACCGAACATTAAAGGAAATGATGAACGCCATGTTGATCAATTTTGGGTTACCCCAGAACATGTGGGGGGAAGCCGTCCTAACGGCAAACCACCTACTGAATAAGATTCCCCTTAAAGGGAAAAATGAAACACCTCACGAACTTTGGAAAGGTCGTAAGCCATCTTACAATTACCTTAAATTGTGGGGGTGTTTGGCCAAAGTGTCGGTTCCTGAGCCAAAACGAATGAAGATAGGACCTAAAACAGTCGACTGTATCTTCATTGGATATGCTTTGAATAGCATGGCGTACCGATTTCTAGTACACTATTCTGAGAATCCAGAAGTGACTAAAGGTACACAATTGAATGCCTCATTTTTTGAGAACATCTTTCCGAGCAAAGATGGAGCTGGTCCAAGTTCGTACAAAAGAACTTATGAAGAAAGTTCTGTACCGCCAAGTAATGAACCTGGTGATGAAGTAGTTACAGAACGGAGACGTGGTAAAAGAGTCAAAATAGCTAAGTCGTTTGGACCTGACTTAATCACGTACATGTTGGACGATGAGCCGAATTCATATGGTGAAGCTCTTTCTAGCCCAGATGGACCACTATGGGAAGAAGCTATTAATAGCGAAATTGAGTCCATCATGCAAAATCACACGTGGGAATTAGTTGATCTTCCTCCCGGCTGTAAGCCTTTAGGATGTCGTTGGATTCTAAAGAAAAAATATAGAGCCTATGGAACGATCAATAAGCTTAAAGCCCGACTGGTAGCCAAAGGTTTTAGACAAAAGGAAGGTTATGATTTCTTTGATACGTACTCACCTGTGACAAGGATTTCATCCATTCGAGTGTTAGTCTCGATTGCTGCATTGCATGATCTCGAAATTCACCAAATGGACGTTAAGACTGCGTTTCTGAATGGTGAATTAGAAGAAGAGATATACATGGATCAACCTGAAGGTTTTGTTGCACCTGGTGAAGATAAAAATGTGTGTAAACTGATAAGGTCGTTGTACGGACTTAAACAAGCTCTTAAGCAATGACACTTGAAATTTGACAATGTTATGTTGTCAAATGGTTTCAAAATCAACGAATGTGACAAATGCGTGTACATTAAAGGCACTCCAACAGAATTTGTGATAGTATGTCTCTATGTGGACGATATGCTAATCATGGGAAGTAGTCGTGATCAAATCACGAACACTAAGAACATGTTAAAAAGAAATTTTGACATGAAAGATTTGGGAGTTGCAGATCTAATCCTCGGGATTAAGATCAGCAAAACCGACGAAGGAATTGTTTTGTCACAATCTCACTATGCTGAGAAAGTGCTCAAAAAGTTCAATGCCTTTGATGGTCCTGAATGTAGGACTCCGATTGACAGAAGTATCAACTTATCAGTCAATACGGGTGAACCGATAGCTCAGTTGGATTACTCCCGAGTGATCGGAAGTCTAATGTATCTAACGAATTGTACTCGTCCTGACTTGGCCTATTCTGTTAGCAAACTGAGCCGGTACACGAGCAATCCAAGTCATGAACATTGGGATGCTCTGAAAAGAGTGTTAAAATACTTGAAACACACTCGAGATTATGGACTATACTACACAAGATATCCTAGTGTACTTGAAGGATATTGTGATGCTAGTTGGATCTCGGACTCAAAGGAATCCCATTCAACTAGTGGTTATGTCTTCTGTATAGGAGGCGGAGCAGTCTCGTAGAAATCCACGAAACAAACTTGTATAGCCCGATCCACCATGGAATCGGAGTTCATCGCTTTGGACAAAGCCGGTGAAGAAGCTGAATGGCTTCGAAACTTCTTAGAAGATATTCCATGCTAGAAAAAGCCTGTGTCTCCAGTGATGATGCACTGTGAGAGCACAGAGCAATATGTATAACGGAAAATCTCGACACATACGTCGAAGACATAACACCGTTAGGCAATTGATCACAAATGGAGTGATTTCCTTAGACTATGTTAAGTCACAGAAAAACTTAGCCGACCCTTTGACGAAAGGGATGACTAGAGATCAATTAAGTGTGTTGCTAAAGGGAATGGGTTTGAAAAACCACAACTAAAGAATGACCATGGCGGTAACCCTACCATGCTGAGTGGAGATCCCACGAACTTGGTTCAAAGGGAAAACTAAGTCATGCTAGTTCAGTTAAGCACTTGGAAATAAAGATTTACGTTTCCATCCCTATGAGCAAATAAGTGCTAGAACCTGAAATGTGGTAAAGGTTAAGTCGTTGAAACTTTTAATAAATCCCACACCTCGAAAAGGTGGAGTATTTCAGGGTACTCATGCTGGGAGGTCACCTATATAAATGTGAAGTGTAGGCCGCTTCAAATGTAAACATTTATGAATCCAAAGAGTTGTCCAGGGCCTAAACGGACACAACAGAGAAATGGAAACTGATAGGGATTTGTTGTGTGACTATCATTGACTCGTTGTACACTTCGGAGGAATAGTTCAAGACATCGCGTCCAATAGCCCGCCAGTACATCCGATGATTTTCACTAAGGGAGGTTCAAGGCCACAAGCTACCTTTCCAGAAGCAATTGATCCTTCCGAGAACCGAGCACAAGAGTCTGCATTCATGGCATTTGCATTGATTTCACTCATGTGGGGGATTGTTAGAATTATTTGTATAATTAAATAATTCATTTGTATTTTGACCAAGTTATGTAATTTTTATGGCAATAAAAATGTATTCGATTTCGAGTTTAATCGTTACAATTATTATCTCCGTGTTACGAGGTAATCGTGGTATTTTATTTTGTCAAAATTCGTTAATCGGTGAGTGAGAAATTAATACTTAAAGGTTGCCATAAATACTATTTTGGTAAATGGAAGCAATTAATATTTTATTGGGATATATGTTATCCCACATAGAAAGAATACCAAAAGTCATTTTTCTTTAAATGTGATAAGAGAGTATGAGTGTTCAACAAGTTGACTAAGTCCCGTCCCGCCCGACCCGTCCCGTCTCGACCCGTCCCGCACCCTTAGCGGTTCATGGCAAGGGCCACACGCGCGCGCCCCGCCCCGCCCCGACCCGACCCGTCCCGTCCCGGACCCGGACTCGGGCTCGGGCTCGGGCTTGGGCCTGGGCCTGGGCCTGGGCTTGGGCTTGGACGTGGGCTTGGTCCTAGCTCCTTGGTGATTTGGTCAATTGGACTCTGGGCTGGACCTGGGCTTCCCGGGGCTCACAGGGCCACTTGGATCACTTGGGTTGGGTTGTATCTATCTTTTTGGACACGGTCCGATTGATGTTTTGGGCTTGATTTTATTCGGCCCAGTTGAACACTTGAACATTAATTAATTGGGCTCGTTTATAAGGCCTTTGACTATTAATTAATCTGGCTTGACTTTGAACATTAATTAATTTCAGAAATTAATTAATGAATTGTTAATTGCTGAACATGGGCAGCGGAGTGGTTGCCTCCACTTACTGGAACTGCCCCGTAACCGCCTAGTAGTGGTGCAATGTGTAACTCCCCCTCGAGTGCAGTCTTTAAATAGACGAGTACATGCATCATTTCACGCACGAAAAAATACACTGCCTTCATATCATCATTTTGCATAGTGTGTGCTCTGTTCCAACTGTTTCCGTTCATAGAGAGGGTCGATTCAGTGTGCATTTGTTCGATCTCCGCTTCGCCGTTGTATCTTTGGGGTCAGAAAGCCTGTAAACCGTCGCATACACGGGGCTTTACTGACTTGCGAAAAGTGCAAGCGCCTCGGCAGCAACCTCGCCTTTTACTTTCCGCTTTCTGTTGTTTTATTTTTTCCAGTCATGACTAACCCGTTTACGTTTTTTTTCCAACATTTAGTACTTAATTCACATTACTTTGTGAATTTATTATCAATTATTGTATCATTCAACTTAAAATTACATTTTTATTTTATTTTTTTGGTAAAAAGTAAAAAAATCTTTACCGATAATTTATCATAAATTCAATAAAAGTACTATGTTCAAGACTTTTTTTTTGTATTTTGTTAAAAAAAATAGAATTGTTTTATGAAAAAAAAGGTACTACGTAATATTAAATTAAAAGTATATACTCCAAAATAACTAGCCCAAAGTCTTACTTTGTTGTTGATGAAATTAATGAACGAGGAATTTGGGGCAAAACTCTTTAAAAAGTTGAGATCTTGATTTTTGAATTGTAGACTGAACCCAACCCAGGTGATCGATCACCAGCCGAAAACAAATGGCTTCTTTGAGATCAGTCCCGGTCATTACGATCCTCTTCGTCCTCGCCATATCTTTGTACGCTTCTGTTGATGCGAAGAAACCCAAATCGCCATCGAAGTTCGTAAAGAAGACGATCTCGTCTCACTCCATCGTTATCTTCTCCAAATCTTACTGCCCGTACGCTATTTCTTGACTCTCAAAATCTCACTGTTTTTTGTCATCTCTCCGTGCGGTTTTTATATGTTAATTTTCTGTTCATGAATGTATCAGTGATTTATAAGGTTCTAGCATTTCTATATCAGTGATTTAAAGCGTTTGAACTCTCATCAGAAAATTAATTCAGGGGTGATGTATCCAAGTGCAAGAACAAGATATTCTTGTTTCTTAGCCACAAAAAATCGATCGAACCCGTGTTGTAATTTTATTGTAGATATGCCAGAAATTGTTGAGATTTTGGTTCCTAAAGATAAACAGGTGTTGGGACTCAGAATCCGTGTCGATGAAATGTTGATTCTTGCAGATATTGTATCTAAGAATTTGGCATTTGAACGAAATTTGTGAAATCTCGTATCTCATTGTATGCAAAGAAATGTCTGAATAAATCTTGGCATCTTCAATTTTGTTTATTTCTCGTGACTTTTTCTAATCATCGTAAGATGCATAACTGTTGATTTTCAATGTGTAATTTGAAATGCAGTTACTGCAGAAAGGCCAAAGCTGTGTTTAAGGAGTTGAAGCAAGATCCATATGTTGTTGAACTTGATGAGAGAGGTTTGTTCTTAAAAAACCCTCACCTTTTTGCTCATTTGAGTTTTCAATTGTCATGTAAGTATGTCTCGGATTCGGTGATGTACCCTATGCTTTTCCTGTGAACTCGTTTGAAGCGAACAGTCTTATACAGAGAGAAGACTTTGTTTATCGCAACTTAGGGAGTGATTGATCAGAAAATGAATAAATACGACCTATATGGATTCTTGGTATAAAATGCTTGTTTTAGAATAAGCATGATAATCGAATAAGCAATTTAAAAACTTATTCAGCTTTCAGCTTTTATTTGCGATCTCCACTAACCTGCTCTAATCCTTCCTCGTATGTTTTAGATGATGGTGCAGAAATCCAAAACGCCATGGGTGAAATAGTTGGAAGACGAACCGTACCCCAAGTTTTCATCAATGGGAAGCATCTTGGAGGCTCTGATGGTATCCATTCTTTATTTTTCTGTTTTGTAATTCCAACAAATATTTGATGATTTATTTAAAGTTGCATTTAATTCACTTTATATATTAAGAAGGGATCATTACTTGGTGGTTGCAGATACTGTTGAAGCATACGAAAATGGAAAACTAGCAGAACTTCTAGGCCTTGACACTGAGGCGAAAGAAGACCTTTGATCGATTAATCTTTAAATTTGTACGGTTGGCCACCATGTTGTAAGAACTTATGTACCTCAGCGGATTAGCAGTTTAGCACGTTGCCTCTTGCATTTTTCTTGATTTATTCTTATTCACCATTGAATGCAGAAGAATAGGGCCTTCTGAAGATTTTCATTTTCTCTTCATTTCCAAATATGGTCTTATTTAGAACTCTCTTTTGTTTTGTATTTTTAAAATAAAAATATAGATTTCTGAGTTGGCGTTGAATACATATGGGAAGATAGTCCAACCTATAAGTGTAGGAGCTATTTTTCTTATAACCAATTCCTCCTATCACCAGAAATAAAGCAAAACTAAGTTGCACAAAATAAAATGAATCATATTGACATTAATTGTCATTTTGTCTTAAACTTCCAATAACAAATCATGAAAAACCAGTGAATATGCTCAAAACGTCTAAAATCATAAAATAAATGCGGAAGATTTTAATTTTAAAACCTGAAATACAGTTATGCCGACTGTGTTTGCATCCTTTTTTGCCTCTTCATCATCGAAGCAATGCTCTTTTCTTTGTTCGGGACAGTTTTCTTCTTTCGTTCTTGGATAGCATCTCTATGACAGGCCCGGGCGGGACCCCTTTCTTCAATGCGCTGCCTCTCGGGGTGGTGGATGGCGGAAATCTAAGTCTTTCTGGAGGCAAAGGAGTCGGTGGCTTCCAGACCAAGTTACTCTTCAGGGAAAACCTGACCTTCTTTGCCCTCTGTACAGTAGCATCAGCCACGCCATCTCCATTCACACTTTTTGATCTCTTTCTCTTGATTCGATTTACAGAATTATCGAAGAAATCTGAAGCCTCATCTCTCTTGGAATCCATAGAAGCGGCAACTTTTTCGAATTGCTTCTGGAGATTCAAAATCACATTTTTGTTCAAATCCAGTTCGGTTACATAATCGAGTCTAGGATTCTTGTTGCCATTAGGGGCGACCAATTCATTATTTACCTCAACGGCGGGATTAATTTTTTCAGAAACCTCATTGTCGATGTCACCATTTCTCTTCTTTTGCCTTTTATTTTTCTTCTTATCATCTCCAGCAACATCTTTGTTCACCTTCTTCGTTTTCTTCTTAGTAGTTTTTTTGACAGCCCTTTCCGGTGCTTTCTTTTCCACATCACTGGGGATCAACTGGGCCACATCATCATCATCATCATCCTCATCATCATCATCATTGTATTTGGGTAAATCAATTTCAATGCCGGACAATAACAACTCTTTCTCCAGCTTCAGAAACTCCTCGTGCAACCCTAACACCACCTTCCTGTTACCCTGAACGCATTCGTCAGATGAACCCACCTCATAGAGCTTCTCCGACAAACCCATCTTCAAACCTACCAACCCCAGTAACAAATCCCTATTATTTTCCTCAAAATCCACACCCATCTTTCTCTTTGCCAAGACTTCCTTCCCCAATCGAGCCAGCTCATCAAACACGCAACTCTTCACCTTCAACAACATAACCCTATCCTTACCGCTCATCATCACCCGAAAAAACGGCCCCAGAATCACATCAACCACCTCCTTCCTCACCGGAAAACCAACCCCCTTCAATTCCTCTAGAAACACAGATGCCACGTGGTAATTCACCCCGTTCCCCTGCAGTTTATCCTCAGCCAGGAATCCTTCACTCTCCATAACCCCAAAATACACCCCCAAGACACCGACTTTCCATTTCCTCAGCCTCATCAGCTCGAACAAGGCCCTCGTAAAACGGCGTATGAGCAAGTAAAACTTGTCCAGCCTCAGCCGGTCGATTCCCGGCCACTCCCTCCGGAGAGTGACCAGAAACCCGCGAAAAAACTCGAGCGAAAGCGATGGCTGGAGAGAAATAAACAGAGATGTGAGCCGGTCGATTAGGGCTACCTGATAGGGGGTCTTGTCGGCGTGCCAGAGGCAGTAAAAGAGGCCTTTCCAGAGCTTCTTGACGTCGGATTCTGAGAGCTGCTGGGTTTGGGAAACGAGCCATGACTGGAGGAGGCGGAAGGATTGAGATCTGACGGTGGTGTTAGATGAGGCAAGGTGTTTTATTAGGGCTGTTCCGGTGGCGGATGCCAGAGCGGGGATTAGGGGCTTCGGCTCTCGAGCTCTCTTCTTCATTATGATTTAGGGTTTTAGATGAGAGCTTTGCGATTTAGGGATTTATATCGGGTAGGACCGTAGGGCGTAGTGTGTAGGACGACTTATTTTTTTTTCATCAAAATAAATACAATTCGCGGAAAAATAATGAATAAATAATATACTCCTACAATATTATTTAAATAAAAAAAATTATAAATTATATTTTAAAAATATACAACTCCATTTTAGTAGTAAGTGATAAGGGAGTATAAGGAATAAGAGAGTATAGAACTATAAAAAAAGATACTCAGTCTAAAGGAAGGTTTAAGCGAGTTTAAGCAAGACTAGACAAGTCTAAGCGTGGCTAGACAAGTTTAGACAGCTCGAGGCATACAGCTTAAACGGTTCTAAAATTTAAACGTTCGAACGCAACCTAACACTTAGGCGATTTCTTAAATAGGACTTATAGAAGAGTAAATTGAAAAAAAGATAAAGCCCATTCAAAGATTTATATTAGGAGAAGCCAATAATCCAAAGAAATACAAAATGTTATTATTTTAATTAATTGAGAATGAATTATATCTACATAAGCCAATAATTCAAAGAAACACAAAATGTTATTATTTTAATTGTTTGAGAATGAATTTTAAAATTTTTGGTAAATATTATTTGTTTTGTAGAAAAAACTAGAATTAAAAAAAAAGTGATTAAATATTATTTTTGTATTTTTTCAAAACAAGTTGAATTGTTTTGTATATAAATCAATTAAAAAGTCTACTTCAAAACCTTTTCAAGTTCATAAAAATCTATAGAAAACAATAAATAAAGTCCATAATCGAATATACTTTCCTAAAATTAAAAAATATATAAAAAGTGGGTGTATAAGCAAGACTAGATAGATCTAAAAGCGCCTAGGCATGTTTAAGGCAACTCAGAAGCTTAGAGCTTAAGGGGTGGAACACAAACCTAGCCCACAAACCTTGCCCTAAATAGGACTTTCAAAAGAGTAAATTGAAGAAAAAGATGAAACTCAATTCGAAGATTTATATCTACAGAAGCCAATAATCCAAAGAAACACAAAACAAAAGACACTGGTCTTATCCTTTCATCAATAATGAACAACTATCCTAACTATCAATTTTGAAGGAGCAACAAATTCAAAGAATAAACCACCTCCAAGAAACAACACACACCTCTTCTCAGTGCCAAAGCTTCATGCAAAACCCAGAAGGCAAACCCCTAGAACACCTCTTCCGATCAATCACTTCCGAAAACGTGTCCACGAGTTGCTCTGTAAGCGACTCCGGATCCTCGACAAATGTGTCGATAAACACCTTCACGACTCGCACCTCTTGTGGGGTCGCTCTCAGGCTATACCATGTCAAGAATTTCTGCCTGAAGCAATTATCCATATGACCCTCACACTCTAACCATCGAATCACTTTCACGTAGTACTCGAAATCCTTGTCCCCAATCCCATTGCACTTGACATCTCGATTTTGCCCACTCCTCTTTTTAGAAGAGCTCCCAGCCTGAGGCTCTTTGCCTGCATTATCATCCTTGGTAAGATTCTCGAATTTGCACGGAGTTATCGGCAAGTTGGCTTCTGAGCTACCCACATAAGGAATGCATTCTAAGCCCGTTGTGACCAGAGGCCCATTATCATTATCATCACCACCGCCAGTCTTTTTCTCGTCCGAAGATTCTTTGTTACTAGCAATAATCGGCAAATCGTCGACCGAAGAAGGATTCGAAAAACTACTTCGGCTCTGACTTGTTTCAACTTCTGAGCTCTTCGAAATCTTGTTTCGGGATGTACCTTGGGGAGACCCCGTTTGGAACTGGTATTCATGAAAGCCCATCTCGCGGTCTGTGTTGAGGAAGCCGACTTTTAGGAAGTAATGGGTGAAGGGACTCAGGCCGGAGAGTGAAAACTTGGTGTTCGGTTTGAGCAGTCGGCAGGTGGGGTCCACGGGGTAGTCAGCATCATCAGTTTTCCGGTGCCATAGGGAATAGCCAACGACACTTTCCGCATTTGAGTCGTTGGAGTTGAAGTTGACTGTGAGTGATGTGGCACGGATATCTTCGAAGGAGACGAGTTTTGAGGCGAGCGAATCGCAACCTATACAGTTTAAAATCAAGAAGATTAATCCTTTTTTTCCAAACAGAGGGATACGAATAATAATCCCCTGAGGTATCAGCTAAATAATCCCCCTTGAGGTTTTCAACTTGCAACGCTTCCCACTTCATAAGAAAAAGCATATAAATAGTAGTCACACCCTTAAATTGATATATTTAACACAGAATCAAACCCGAAGATTTTTCAATGCATGAAGGTGGTATTTGTTATTTAATAAAACGGTACTATATTCTTATAGTGAGACTAATCGTAGGGATTGTTTTGTAATTATCCTCTTTCTTTATCTATACGCGCACACACAAAAATGGAAAAACACAGAGAAAAGGGGAATGCACCAGAAGGCATATCAGAGACTCTGTTAGAAAGCAACAAGTCTAGGGACTCCACAGCAGAAGCACAAAGCTTCTGAATTTCTGGGCCCGACGAGAGCCTGTTCACAATCCCTCTGGCCTTCTTCACAGGTAAACCGGTTAGAGGGCCCACCTCTTCTTCAAGCTTTTTCACAGCTTCATCCACGATTCCATACAGATTCTGGTAATTTTTAGTACCCGCTAGAATTTTTTGGCCCAAGGAGAGCCTGTAGCACAATATGTCGACCCGCCTCGTATCCCTTGCCACAACTAATTGCTTTCTCCAAGAGCTGAAATATTGCAAACAAAATAAAACCCACAATTTTATTTTTCTTTCTAAACAAGCCATTGAGATTCGTATATCTGAAAGAAAGTTGGGATTCTTTGTAACTCGAATGAACCTCACAGGTATTAAGTGTAATCAAACCAAGACTAATAAGAAAAAGGGATACAAGAGTTCCAATTGAACTTTTATTTGGTTCTACATTCACCCCTTCAAAAGCGAGAAAAACATTTTAAGACTGAACAAATCACAGGGGTGTTTTTTTTCTGTAATATGGTCAAAATCTGATGGAAAGCCGAACCAGACAGTCCAACCCTCCACAACACAACAGTAACAGTTAAAAGAACAAGACATTTATTTTTTTACCTGAGCAAATCATTAATCTTCCCACAAGACACACAACAAAAGCTCCCGTCGAGGCCCTTATCCTGCGAGATCCCAGAATTCTCATGCCGCAAGGCACACTCTAGGTGGCACGACATCCCGCACGACACCCCATGGAACGGGGGATCCGTACTGCAAATAAGCCAAAGTCCAGGGTCCTTATTATCATCGTATTGGCGACAAATACAACAAGAACATCGTTTGCAAAACTTGTCCCCGTCATTCAGTTTAGCCCTGCATGCCAAGTTCTTGCAACACACGGTACTAACTGGCCCAAGATCAAGATCAGCAACTGATTCGTCGTCGGGATTAACCAGATGGTCGAATTTCCTCTGCCTCTTAGGTGTCCTTTCCCCGTTTTCCAGCGAGATATTCGCGGGCCCCCCGGGGACTTTCTCGCGCAATGTTTTCAGAAGTTGTTCGATTATTTTTGACTTTATTAGACCAGTTGACTTTCTCTCTTTTCCGAGCTCGGCACAGAGGATTTCGAGCAGGTCGTGGCGGGTCCATGACTGTAGG
This sequence comes from Euphrasia confusa, assembly GCA_954870475.1. NCBI lineage: Eukaryota > Viridiplantae > Streptophyta > Magnoliopsida > Lamiales > Orobanchaceae > Euphrasia > Euphrasia confusa. The sequence goes on along the minus strand of OX940968.1, from coordinate 25,335,063 downwards.
ATTTCGGTGGCCTCCTCGGGCCACTTTGACATCTCACGAACAAGTTCCCTCTTCTGGTCCATGGTCAACTTTCTGAACCTTGATGGATCAAATATACCTGCTACAGTTTTGGAAAAAAATAAAGTCAACTCAAAAGTACAATGTTTTTTGAAACACAATTCTTCAAATCAGAAAGCTTTCTTTCAAATCATCCATAGAAAATTCAATTCCGACAATGTGAAGGAAATGCCCCCAAATGGGATATTAAGAAAAGGAGCAAAAACAGCTCAAGTGAACAAACAAACACAATGGATTATCATAGTCTATGATAAAACTATACAGTAGCACATTGTGGGGTTGAGGGGAGGGGAATTCATGGACATATTCATAGCCAATCATTTTTTTTTATAATATTATTTTCTGAATATGATTCTTGAAAAAGCAAGAAAGCCAGATAGAGTAGGTAAAATCCATAAATGCCGATTCATTTTCTGACAATAATAAAACAGAAATTCACAACTTAAAAGAAGAAGAAATTAACCAAGTTCATCAACACAGATCGACCCATAATAATAAAGGGGAGATTTTCAATCTCAAATCCTATGCATAAAAAGTATCGAAAAGAAACATAAACAATAATGGCCCAGAAAATAATAAAATATAAAAACAGAATCTTTACCTTCGAAGGAAAAGGCATCCATAGGCGCTGTGTCGATTCGATTGATTTGAAGAAGAGGAAAGAATCGATGCCCACATTACCACCGAAAGCCGATTACCGAGATAGGAAAAAGGATCCATTACGAGATGGGTTCTTCAACACCATTTATTATTGTTATGTAGGTCTGTGTAAGTGTAGTCGCGAGTTGCTTGTGACGACGAATAAATACAAACAAAGCCTAAGCGAGATGGAGGAAATAAGGAGGAATCATGATTGTGCATGCCCTTTACTTGGCCTTTATTATTAGCATTAAATCAATTTTTTTTATGTTACAACAAAGTATTTATTATTTTCTTCTCAATAAATTATTTACATCTCCAATAAATAAAATAAAAAATTATTTTTTCTTATGTTTAAAAATTAAAATAATTATAATTAAAATTTAAAATTTAATTAAAAAAATAAAATTAAAATTGTATTTTAAAATAAAAATATATAGTTTTTTTAAGAATATTTTTTTAATTATTAGGCATAAAAATAAAATTTTCATAAGTTTTGAAAAACAAGAAGCTAAGTTATTTTTATTTTAGTATTTGCTCATGTAACGATTTAGATGTTGACAACTCTTTTACAATATTATACTTACATGATCATGATTGTTTTTTTTTTTTCACAAAATGCAAAAGAGTGTGTGTCTTATTTATCTGAGATTGAGGGAGAATGTAAGTAAAATGTGTTATATATATGTTTGCTATTTTTAAATATAAGGTTGAATTAAGAAGACACAATAAGTGAATTGAGTTTGTTTTGCTTTTTTAGGGCCCCATCTGTTATTGTAGCCTACAAGTTAAGTTTTAGACATTATTGATTTATTGTATGACAAAACATGGAGGGGTATTCTCCATCATAATAATTTGAAGAGCTAATAGAGTATTGATTTATGGGTTTTCTAAGTTTTAGACATTATTGTATGACAAAACATGGAGAGATATTCTCCATCATAATAATTTTAAGAGTAGTGAATTGATTTATGGGTTTTCCATCTTTAAGCACTCGGTCGCAATATTTAGTGAAGATAGATGTTGAATACGATTATCATCGAAGGCGGTGCTATAAATCCATTGAAGGACAGGCGCATCAATTTCATTCCATGATTCATAACTCGAGTCTATGGGGGCTGTTGGTTTTGTACGACCGGAAGGTTGGAACGAAGACGAATTAAAAATATTTTAGAATGATTATCAAGCTATGTATTTGCATATAAGTCAGTCATTGTTATTTTTACTTGATCCCAATTCCCACCTGCATTCTAATCAAAACAAATGGAAAATAAATATTCATCAGATTATTCACAAACACGAATGACATGCATACATTGTTTTGACCGTAGTTACAGAACCTGCCCTGTTGTATGTGAAAAGAAAATACTATAGTTACCTCACAATTTCTTGTCATTGCAACAAAACCTGCCCTGAGATTTGTGGATTTTACAAGAAAACTTGGCAAACTTCACATATTATAAAGACCACACCAAAGGTTTGACACGACAGAATTTGTGCTTGCGTTGCAAACAAAAGATGTACTACATATCATCAACCACCAGCAACTTAAAACAGCTGCTCAAAATGTTCTGCTAACATATGGACCAAACGTCGCAGTCACTTATAGTACTATCCTTTTCCTTTTCCATAACATAGACTCAAGAGAATCTTTCTTGGCCTTTCAACAATATCATTTAAACACAAACCAATAACAACTTCACATTTCATACCAATAAAAACTTCACATTTCATATACTATCAGTATCAAGTTATCCATAAACATGCGACAGCTTCAGCTTAATCCATATAACAGAGGTAACACACAAGGCCACAACCTATATGAATACTACAAATTTCTTAAACAGAAAAACACAAAACTCTATCCCATTACAGAAAAATACTTGAATCCTTTTTTTCTTAGTTGCAAATAAAAACGCCACTTCCATACCTGTGATCCGTCTCGTAAAACTCTGTCTTCCCTTCTGAAGCAGGTTTGAGCGAAATCCCTGACAAAGACCTCACCCCTTGCGCAGAAAACCTAACATATGCAACAATCTCGAGCTCCGACCCATCATCATCATCACTAATATCCAAGGGCATTCTCACCCTCAACCTACCCGGATTACCCTTCAACGGGATCTCATCAATGTGCCATTTCAACTCCCTCTCTGATCTATTCAACACTGCCTTAGGCGAAACTTGTAACAAAGTAGGGTCTACCGGCAATTTAAGAACAATTGTCACATCACTCAATGGGACCAACAAAGTCGGATTCGAAACATACTGTATCATAATCGAAAGCAATGTCCCACTGAGTCTTTTCACGAGCCGAACCCTTATGGGCAAAGGAGTAGTGCTGGGCAGTATGCTGTACTTCGCGATAGGGATGGGTTCATTCGCAGGTTGTGTCCTTACATGAAACAAACCATTCCCCACGCTACTCACTTTAGCGCCTACGACTGCAAACCTCTTCACAACTCCTTCCGTACCTTCAACCTTAAATGAAAACTCGGTTTCTTTTTCTTGTTCCGAAGAGGATGATTTCGGAGGCAATGTTTTCAAGTAGACCACACCCGATAACCCGACTCTAGCTAGCAAGGATTCTCTAAATTCAGCACTTATCTCTTCCACAATGAACATTTCCGGACCCTTCATTTCAGTTTTCTTCACCAATATATCCTCTATTTTATCCCCATCACCACTTTTAGCAGCAGCCGGTGGTGGTTCACTAGTCTCCAAAAATTCTAACCCTCCCAAACCACGGTCTTTCGGGACCTTCTTGGCCCCCACGAATTCCGACGCATCCAACCCACCACCCCAAGCATCGTTAATGCCCTCAAAATCTTCAGGCAGAGTCGACCCATCATGACTAAACTCGATCCCACCGTAATTCCCTTCGAAACCCTCAACTCCAATGTGGGTCGACTCAGTAGCAGCAGGCGGGGGCAGTGTGGTCATGTCGAGCCCTGCAAGGGCCTTGCTAACATCCGAGATACCTGTGTCTTTATCCTTCTTGAAACCTTCCATCAGCATTTCTTCCGGCTTGTTAATTTTCTCGCTCGCTGCAAATGGATCTTTCTCTCCCTCTTGCTCTTCGACCTCGCGCGATTCTTTTTCCTCGCCCTGTTGGACATACCCTAATGTAGCTGCCGCCACCTCATCCCCAGCCACCAGTGTCTCGGGGGGAAGCTCGAAAGATGCAGTGGAAAAGGAATCCACAGCAGCTTCGTGATCGGCCGCTTGAGGCTCTACAGCTGTCCAGCTGTCGGCTCCACGGATCTTGCTCTCAGTTTGAACAGCTGAGTGCACCATCTTGGCTATGCCGTCGGCGTGCATAGAGGAAAGCATGGCAGCGAGCCTGATGCTGCTGACCCCTCTCAGGACTATGTCGAGGGCCATGTAGACCTCGACGTACTTCTTCCCCAGCTTCTCCGGCGTCACATCCACGCCGCGGCAGGCGGTGACGATGACGGAGACCGACTGGTTGACGATGTTGATGCACTCGAAAACGTTGTTGTTGGAGTCGTCGATGGTGGTGACGGCGAGGACGTAGATCGAGTTCACCAGGCGGTAGACGACGCGGTAGCGGGACTCGACGCCGACGATGACCTGGCCGGAGGAGGCGGCCAGGGGATCGTCCCCGAGCGAATCGGCGTACGGATCTGGGCCGACGCCGGCGGCGGCGGCAGAGTGGTGGTGGCTCTTGGCGAAAGAGAGGCGCGTCTCGCGGAAGGACGAGAGGGCCATGAGGGCGCGGGAAGGGGGAAGCCATTCGCGGGTCTGGAGAAGTATGTCCGGGCCGTTTGCGGGCTGGAGAGCAAGCGCTAAACACGACATTTGGGTTCTGGGTTTAGTAAATCGATCGATTGAGAATAACTGATCTCTGGGATTATAATTCTATAAAATTGAGGTTGGGGTTAGGGTTTTCAGATGGAGAATCTAAATTAGTGGTATGAGAATTCGAATTAGGGATCTCTGACTGTGAAGAGTGAGTGCTTGTTTTGTTGCAGTGATCGGAGAAATGGAGACATTGTTGATCTGAGTAGTATTTTTTATTTTTAATTATCAATTATAAAACGAAAAAAGTCTATGAGTATTCAAATTCAAGGTAAAGGGTATTTTTAAATTTTATTATATTTCATCCTAACAAATAATACATGATCGAAAAATATATTAAAAAAATTGTGAATTTTTAACTTTTTTATTAAAAAGTAAATAAAAAAAAATTACTTTAAGTTAAAAAGTAAAGTTAAAAAATTGTGTATAAAAGCATCTCCAACTATATATCTCTCAGTCAAGGTTGATAGGTTGGTTGAGCCCTCGAAATCTCCAACTATATATCTTGGTAATCTCACTATAAAATGCATAATTAATTGAAGCTAAAATAAAATCTTTAGCTATTCAAAATCAATAATTTTAAAAGTTAAGTTATTTTTCTATGTAAACTTTTATATTTTGACTTGGCTGAAATTTTGATTGGTTTATTCTTGTGTACTCCATGAGCACTAACCTCATTCACAAGGATCTTGTCAAGTAAATACCACTAATAATAAATCCTGTTGATCTATGTCACATACTCACAAACCACACCATTTGTTGATGTCAGCACAAATCAATCACGAGTCAATCGAATAAAACCGATCTAACAACAATGGAAAATTTTTAAAATCGTGAACAACAATCGACCTCACTTCACTCAACTTAGAGTAAGCTTTGTATGATTGATATGAACACAAGCAGAAAGAGAAACACAACCGTACACCGAATTTATAATGTATATGCTTCCATATAAAATACCAATAAAAAAGAAAATAAAAGGTCGATTTAGACACTATTTACCCTAAAAAAGAACAAATTTATGAGCTCATTAGCGAATATTTGTAAACGATCGAAACCCCCTTAAACCTGCAACTAACTCTTCCCGCCGACAATAATGCAATCAATTTTGGGTGGAGACGTGGACCATCTACGAATCACCAAATCTTCAAGATCTCTACACTACATTTGTCTTCCCTTTTTTGCCTGGGTTTTATGATTCAACCACACACATCACCTTCCTTCCATAAGATCTCAGTACAGTATTTCTTCCCCAAAAAATGGCAGAAACCGAAAACCCAGTTCGTTTCGGAATCATGGGGTGCGCTGAGATAGCTAGAAAAGTATCTCGAGCCATAACCATATCTCCGGCCGCCATCGTCGTCGCCATCGCCAGCCGCTCCTCCCTCAAGGCCAAGCAATTCGCGCTTCAAAACCAAATACCAGAAAGCGTGAAGCTTTACGGAAGCTACGACGAATTACTGGATGACCCTTTTGTCGATGCTGTGTACATGCCGCTGCCCACCAGCCTTCACGGGCAGTGGGCAGCGAGGGCAGCTCAAAAGGGCAAGCACGTACTGCTGGAGAAGCCGACTGCTCTCGACGTCAAGGTGCTCGACGAAATGCTCGACACTTGCGAGTCTAATGGAGTGCAGTTTATGGACGCCAGCATGTGGTATCATCACCCAAGGACTGCAAAGATCAAGGAGCTGTTATCGAATTCCGATCTCTTTGGACGTGTTAGAGCTGTAAGTGCATTCCAAATTATCTTGTTTCGTTGATTGAGATTGGGAATCAAACTAAAGTGAGCTTGCTGATTCTAAAGTATTGCTAATGGATAGAGTTTACAATGTGGAATTTTTTAGCATGACTCTGAGAAATGGAGAACGAAATTTCCAGCATTATAGTTTGTGTGCATAATCATTAATCGGCAAGAGGGAAAAGTTGCGAATGACTATGCCTTTGCAAAAACAGTTTATGTTTCCTATGTCTATGCCTATCTATCTATCATAATGTTTGTTGTTCCGGAAGATACAAGCCCGTTGGCACTGAATTTGACTTATTTGTGATTTACGAGTGAGGGCTGATTTTGCAAAATATATGTTTGCATTTTTCTCTAATGTAGGAAATAGCTCTTGATAAGGTGATGGCTAATTAAGTGTTTCGTTGATTGAGATTGGGAATCAACTAAAGTGATCTTGCTGATTCTAAACTATTGCTAATGGATAGTGTTTACAATGTGGAATTTGTGAGAATATGACTCTGTAAACGGAGAACAAAATATCCATCATTATAGTTTGTGTGCATAATCGACAAGAGGGAAAAGTTGTTACTTCAATTTTAGTTGACGAGTGTTGAGAAAAATGGTTTCTTTTTCCTCGGTTTCTGCCTATCTATCTATCTATCATAATGTTTTATACTCCGGAAGATACAAGCCCGTTGGCACTGAATTTTACTTATTTGCGATTTACGAGCGTGGGGCATTTTTCTCTAATGTATGAAATAGTTATTGATAAGGTAATGGCTAATCAAGTGTTTATGGCTTTTAGATCCACAGTTCATCCTCATACCACGGAACGCCTTTGTTTTTAGAGAACAACATCAGAGTAAAACCAGACCTAGATAGCTTAGGTGCACTAGGAGATGCTGGATGGTACTGCATCGGATCCATATTGTGGGCTATGAACCAGAAACTACCGACAACTGTCACTGCTCTTCCGACCACCGTAAGGAATTCAGCCGGAGTCATCTTACTATGCAGCGCCTCTATGCACTGGGAGGAAGAAGAAACAGTTGCAACGTTTTTATGTTCCTTCATCTCGCACGAAACAATGAGCCTGACGGTGTGTGGGTCCCGTGGGACGTTTTGTGTAGAGGACTTGATCATCCCTTACGAAGAGACTTCTGCAGGTTTCAGCTTCACGTCTGGTGCTAAGTTTCTTGATCTGCATATCGGGTGGAGTGTTAAACCTCAACAGGTTCGAGTGGCTAATCAGTATCCGCAAGAGGCTATGATGATTCAAGAGATGTCGAGGCTAGTGAAGGACATTAGAGACCTTGGACATCAACCGGATTGCAAGTGGGCTCGAACGAGCAGAGCTACTCAGATCGTGGTGGATGCGGTCAAGAATTCTATAGATAATGGTAATAAAGCTGTTTATCCGCATGTAAAAGCTCGAACATGACGAGTATTGTCCTTTTCTTCTTTATTCACGTATGCACATAATATTGTACAATTATAAGGTTTCAATGATGTTTCTGTCATATTGATAAGAGATGAAGGCACAATGTTAAGTATCTTAAGTACGGCCATTGAGTAGAGTACATTTTTTTGTGGTTTACAAGGCTAGAAGAGTTTATAAGATATTAATTTTAAATTTGTGTGAAGTTATTAAATACGGAGTATCCAGGATACTGGTACATTTTACTGAAAAAGGAAAAAGAGAGAGCTTGGGCAACGGACCTTGATGATAGAAAATCAACAAGTTGATATTGTGTCTACTTAGTAGGAAATCTAATTTCATGGAGTTCAAAAAAAAACAACCAACCGTGTCAAGATCCAGTACAGAGGTTGAGTACAGGAGTTTGGCTAATGCTACTTGTGAAGTAGTATGGATTAAATCCTTATTGCATGAGCTCGGTTTCTCTTCTTCAGCAGCACCAGTTATTTGGGTAGACAACACTGGAGCTGTATCTCTATCTACAAATCCCATTGCGCACTCTAAAACCAAACATGTAGAACTCGACCTACACTTTGCGAGGGAGAAGGTGAATTCTGGTGATATTTCTGTTAGGCATGTACCAGCACTTGATCAAGCAGCCGATTCATTTACAAAGGCACTGAGTGGACAATTCTTCTTGCGTATGCATGACAAGCTCAACATCACACAAATATCCGCACTCGAATTGAGGGGATATGTTAAGAGAATGATTGTTGAGAGTGATAAGGATGAGTATTTCATCCTTATTCCCGCATGATTTCTCTATATATTCAGTAGCTAGAGTTACTGGTAAATTAAGGTTTCAGCCCTCCACTTCGCTCACTCTTGTGCCGAACCCCCTCCAGTTATTATCCAATTTGCTCGATATAAATACTTCGACTGTATGCCATATCTCAATTCTCAACTCATTTGTCACACATTTCAATCATCTTTTCCAGTCATTTTAGGTTATATTTGCGGTAGTTTTAAGAGTTCTTAGTTTGTTTTTACTAGTTTTTTAGTAACTGCAGTACTTTTTTATCCAAGCTTGAAGAATCTTTGTTAATTTTCCTTGGTAATATTTTGATAGAGAGCGGATGGCCTTGGTAGAATGAGTTGGGCCTCGACCATGGCTCGTCTATCGGCGTCGAGATCGGGCTTAGGCCTGTTATGGACCTGAAATTATTATCAATTATTTTCCAATTTATTTTAGTTTATTTTATATTTATTCCTTTTTTAATTAGAATCCTTATTAGGTTTTAATTCTAGGTTTGGTAGGTGTGAAATTAGTATTTAAATAGTTTGTTAGGGTTCAGAAGATTATTACGTAAGAAGGAATTGAATTTGAGCCTTAGGCTGGCAAACGAGTTCCGTTTGATTTTTGATATTTAACATATTTTATGTTTCATTCATTTTTAATGACTTTGATTTGCTGTTTGGATTTAAAAATCATATTTGGTGCTTTTAATTTTCTGAGGTTTTTTTTATGAGGAGTTTGTTAGAAATCGCTTCATCCAACAGTTCGAACTGTTAAAGAAGTTGGGCCCAAGTGATGTGGGATACTCTAACAGAGTTGAATCCCAAAATTCCTAAAACGCTTTTTCGTGCTTTCGTTGATTTCTAGTTATTTGATTTCATTATTTTGCTGTTTTCTTTTTTAGTGCATAAACATGCAAATACTTGTGCAATTATAGTGTGAATTTTATTTTGTGATTTTCAATTGGGTCTAGTCTATATTTACGACTCCTCTTGAGACCGAGAAAGAGGTGTGCCCACATGATGCAAAGTCGTAATCCCACACGGATTAATGCACCACAAAGTTAGCAATATTCATTGGGATGGCATGTGTTTTATTCATATACTTTAAACAAAACATTCACACATGCATTTGACTTGTTACCAGTGAATCAAGCTTGAACACAAAGCTAATTGAACTCCCAAACAAAAATAGATTTCCAAGCTTGAATGAACATAAAATACATCTATATATGCACACGTGTGCTACATTCCTTTTTAAGCTGGAAAAAACAAAATTCACGCACATGTGCATGTGGTCAAACTCCACCCACCAACTTTTACCATGAAAGACAAACCAAATTTGGAATTTTTGTATCTGATGTGGGTCGTTTTGAATTTTGTTAATTAAACTCAAAGAATAAAAGAAAATGCTCTACTTATAATTTTATTTTATTTGATTAAATGACATAGCAGTACTACTTCTTACTTAGTAATTTTATTTTATTTGAGTAAATGACATAGCAAGAATCTACGTGCACATTCGCATGCACATAAAAAACAAACACAATAAAATATCAAATATGTATTTATCCAGTGTTTTAATATATATTCATGTGCATGTTAGATTAAAATTTGACTTTTTTGTTAAAAATCTCTTAATCTTTAATATAATTTAAAGTGCATTTTAATATAATATAATTTACGTGCAATTTGATATAATAAATTTATTTGTGCAATTTACATGTATTTTCATATAATATAAATGATTATGTACAAAATTACTTATTTTCAGTAACATTTCATATATAAAAATTACTTATCTTCGGTTGTCAACATTTATCCCAACAATGGAAATATTCTTATGATGTATTGCTCGAACTTAGCTATGAGACTTTAACCGTAGTTCATTTTTAGCTGTAGGTTTCTCATAATAATTCGTGACTATTGTACCCATAGTTGATTTTTCCACCCATAACTTATATTCTCAAAAAATACCAATCAAATGAATCATTACAAAAAATAGTATAGATATTTTAATTTTTAATCTTTAAAAGTTTTAATGGTACAGCAGCAAGAGTCATGGTTGAATTCACAATGAGAATTATTATTGATTGAATTTTTTAAAACATTTTTAAGTTTAGGTATATTCATGATTTTGTCTTTTCTAAGAACACGTGCAATTGCATGTATATAATACTATTAGGAATATTATTCATTGATCAAGATTAATTCGTCCCATTTTGTTTTTTCATTTATCAAAATTCAAATAAAATGGTTGTACTTAGAATCAACAATATACTACATCTGTCTCAATACAATAGTCACACATTCTTCATAAATAACAAAAAAAAATATGACTATTAAAATGGGACAGAGGTAGTACCAACTACACAAAGTAGAGTGTTTAGATGTGTGAGTAGACCAAGTCAAAGTATTTTTTTATCCCTCTCTATTGTTAGAGACGAGAAACTCCACCCACTCGATCGAAGGTCCTCGGGTAAGATGTAAATAGAGGGATGTGTGCTCGAGTAGCAGACATCTGTGCGAAAGAGCCAACAAATCTCAAAAAGTAATATTTATTTTCATCTGAGTCAATTGCAAGCTCTTGATTTGGCCTTTATTAATTACAGTACCATTTTGATATTGAGCAAATGAAATTATTAGTAATATTATTTTGTAAATTATTATAGCACGGAGTATTATTTATTTTCATCTGTCTATTTGCAAATGCAATTGACTGGTCATATTGGTGGATTCCTACTCTTGTTTAAAGTAAGGATTTTCAGCATCTAAACCCTAGCTAATGCAACGTACAGATATTTTTAAAAGGAAATATACAAAATGAATTAATCTGAATAAATCCTTCAGCTCCAACACACTTATCATACAGGCCGGTCTCTTTAAGGTATCAAATTTAAATATAGGTAGGTACACTACTACGGTCAATGAACTCTCGATATTTGAAGCTCTTTCAACTTTCATGATACATTAAATATGCAGGAAGTTAAGGCAATTGGCTATAGTAGCATCACGATTTTTAACGGATATTGATTAATTCCCGCGATTGCCGCTCACGATCTTTGAAGATAAAAATGAATTCTACTTTTTTTAGTGTGAAATGACAAACACCACATGCACTGCATTTTCGAGCTCAGAGAATCAAAGAAAACGCCGAGAGAATGAAGATGCTCGGCCTTTTATCTAGCAGTGAAATTCTAACTTTGATTGTTCGTTTGTTTGTTTATTAATGAGTTGTGGATTTTTGGGAATTATCATTCAGTAGAATGCGTGGTCTTTCGAATAAGATTTTGAATTGGAAGAAATACAGCTAGCTTAACAATGTGTAGTATTCAATCTATATGACATGTAAGCATGAGATGTTTTTTCTCATGACTGAATACATACTAAACTGTGTGATCGATAAATGATCTATGTCGCGAGTAGCCGAGTGTGGCAAGTAAAATAGTGCAGTAAACTTTTTTTTTTTTTTTTATCGAATATCTAATTTAAAGTGCAGTAAACTTGGCTTATACATGACAATTTAGATTGTAGACGAGACATGTTGTTGTTTCTTTTGTGTGTTTCTGAATGTGGAGGCTTTGGAAAATATTGAATCACGTTTACACGTTTTTCTTAAAGAATATTTCGACCCTATAACATCCAAGGTATCACGAAACTTCTTCTAGGATAAGACAATACCGCACTTGTTCTTTGGCGTAGAAACAAGTATATTATAGAATGTTTATTCGCTATACTTCGTTAACACAAAGCTCTTAATTTTCGTGGGTCTTAGAATCTGATTTTCAACACCCTTATATAGGTGTTGAAACACCCCTTTGAATAGTGAAAATGCCCTTTCATGAAGGGCTGCACCCTTTGGAAAGAGTTGCACCATTTCATAATGGTCACACCTTTTGGAAAATAATTCAAATATTTTCCATGCATGCAATTTCGTGATTTGCATGTCTAAACATGCAACCACGAAATTAACATCATATACATACTAAAATCAAGTATTAATTTCAGAATATATACTACCACTTATCCAACACATAATCCTTTATCACTTTTACATGATCGTGCACTCCGCACCTCCTTAATCACATTATAGTGCCTTAGGATTATAACCGAAACTTTGTATGAATCCAATTACATTAAATGGACAATGATTTCACTTAAATCATCAACATTCCTCCCCCATTTAAGTGTAATCCTTGAATCACTTATTTTAACAATAACAGCCAGAATTATGCATAAAATGAAAATGTCTTGAAGATTGAATTTTCATCTTAGTGTTATATACAACTTATATATTCGAGAATCAGAGTGTCTTAAAAGATTGAACTCTTCAACCCATCTGAATACATAAAAGATACTACACACATAATTCCAAATACATTCTATAATGATTTCCGATACAAAATTTAGGCCTTGTATCCCATCCATTCTTGAGTGTATATAGAGCTTAGCCACGACTCTTGAAGCTGCCACACTTCCCACTCATATAGGTGAATCATTTCTTCGTGCACCTGCAAAATGCACTTTATCAAATGATTCATTAAGAATTAACTTCAACCTTAACATGCAGGTTCAAACACATACCTTTGGGATAATTTCCATGTGTTTCAATCTCAAATATAGGCTTCCCAATTGAATTCTGGTTCTAATACAATTAGAAATGAATTTGGTATCCCATATTTGAAGATTCAAAGAGGCTTCAGACCCATCCCAATCACCGACTTTACTACCAAGTCTTTTGCTAATCCCTTGGTCAAATGATCAGCAAGATTATGTTGTGATCTCACAAAATCAATAGAGATTATTCCTTGAGTGATCAGCTCACGGATCGCGCTATGTCTAACGCCCAAGTGTCTTGACTTGCCATTATAAACATGACTATATGCCTTAGCCAAAGTGGCTGCACTGTCACAATGAATTGAAATCGCCGAAATAGGCTTTGGCCACAAAGGAATTTCATAAACCAAATTCCTTAACCATTCAGCTTCTTTACCAGCTGCCGCAAGTGCTATAAATTCCGATTCCATAGTGGAACTCGTAATACAAGTTTGCTTCTTTGAAGCCCAACTTATAGCACCGCCTCCGAGTAGGAAAACCCAACCAGAAGTAGAGGAATGATCCTCTATATTGGTTATCCAACTCGCATCGGAATACCCTTCTAATACCGAAGGATATCCGACATATGTCAAACCAAAGTCTTTGGTTCCCTTTAAGTATTTTAATACACGCCTAACAGCCTGCCAATGATGCGTGCTAGGATTACTTGTGTATCTACTTAGTTTGCCTACCGCAAATGCAATATCTGGCCTTGTGCTAGTCATAGCATACATAAGGCACCCAATTACCTTGGAGTATTCCAACTGGGACACTGCAACACCCATATTGGGCATGAGTTTTACACTCGAATCATATGGAGTACTGACCGTAGAATAGTCATCACAATGGAATTTCTTTAACACTTTCTCAATGTAATGAGATTGAGTTAAAGTAATGGCATTGTTTTCACGAATGATTTTAATTCCTAAAATCACATCCGCCTCCCCCATATCCTTCATATCGAAGTTTGATGATAAAAATGACTTAGTCAAATCCACTTGTCTTTGGTCAGTACCAAATATAAGCATATCATCAACATATAGACAAATGATGACTCCTTTACCAAAGTCATCGAATTTGCTATACACACATTTATCCGATTGGTTTAACTTAAAACCATTCGATAAAATTACTTCATCAAATTTCTGATGCCACTGCTTAGGTGCTTGTTTTAATCCATACAAGGATTTAACAAGTTTACATACCTTATGCTCATTACCAGGCATAACGAACCCTTCGGGTTGTTTCATGTAAATTTCCTCCTCTAACTCACCGTTAAGGAATGCTGTTTTTACATCCATTTGATGGATCACTAGATTATGTATTGCAGCCAAGGCTATCAATAATCTAATCGTAGTTATTCGCGCAACAGGAGCATAGGTATCGAAGTAATCAATACCTTCCTTTTGCCTAAAGCCTTGAATGACTAATCGGGCTTTATACTTGTCAATTGAACCATCGACTTTCATCTTTTTCTTAAAGATCCACTTGCATCCTAATGGTTTACAACCGTTAGGTAAATCAGCAAGCACCCAAGTGTTGTTTCCCATAATGGAATCCATCTCATCATTGATGGCTTCTTTCCAAAATGCAACATCTTGCGATTTCAATACTTCCTCGTATGTTTTAGGCTCATCATCAACATGATAACTATACGAGTATTGAAATCCAACTTCGTCCCTTGATCCTTCAACCAGAAAGGTCTGGAAATCAGGACCAAACGATTTCTTAGTCCTTATCCTCGTGCCTCGACGAGGTTCAAGCGACTCAGGCTCGGGCAAGGTTAATTCCTTGCTTTCAGCCACCTTAGGCACCAGATCCTTGGTCCTAACCATTGATGAAAATCTAGTTTCATCAAATATGGCGTCCCTCGATTCTATGATAGAATGAATCGCTACTGAATCATTCGGCTCAATCACGTAGAATCGATATGCCTTGGAATGCACAGCATATCCAACAAAGATGCAATCAATGCCTCTTTCTCCCAAAGTTTTCCTTTTGGGATCCGGTAGTCTTACGACAGCCCGACAGCCCCAAACCTTAAGATAATTAAGGTTCGGCTTCTTTTTGTACCAAAGTTCGTAGGGGGTAACTTTGTTCCTTTTGTTAGGAACCCTATTTAACAAATAGCAAGCCGTTAACACGGCTTCTCCCCAAAATCCATTATTCAGACCCGAATAAGACAACATGGAATTCACCATTTCCTTTAGTACCCGGTTTTTCCTTTCGGATATACCGTTTTGTTGAGGAGTATAAGGAGCAGTAATTTCATGTATAATACCACACGATTCAAATAAAACAAGATCGTAATATTCACCACCCCTATCGGTTCTCAACTTTTTAATCATGCACTCTTGTTGTAGTTCAACTTCAGTTTTAAATACTTTAAACTTTTCTAGCGCTTCATCTTTAGTACTTAGTAGAAATACATAGCAAAATCTAGAATAATCATCTATGAAAGTTACTAAGTATTTCTTATTCCCCAACGAAGGTGTAGCATGGAAATCACATAAGTCGCTATGCACAAGTTCAAGCAAACAAGATTCACGTTGAACATCTTTAAAAGGCTGCCTAACGATTTTAGTTAGCATGCATGTATTACACTTATCTTCTTCTATGTTCATAGCAGGAATTAATTCAAGTTTGGACATATCAATCATGCGCTTATAATGAACATGTCCTAGTCTAGCATGCCACAATAATGAATCATTCACTTTAGAAGAAACCATAAGAACAGAATCATCAACTTTATTCATAATATTAAGCATAAACATCCCATTACATTGGTATCCAAAACCGACAAATACACCATTCTTAGTCAATACATATTTATTAGATTCGTATACTTGTTTATATCCATACTTGGATAAAACACTACCGGATACAAGATTTTTCCTTATTCCAGGTACATGTAATACATCTAATAATACTAAGGACTTTCCGGAACTGAATTCCAACAATACTTCGCCGCGACCAAGAATAGGGGCTGTTGACTCGTTTCCCATGTAAAGCACCGATCCATCTACAACTGGTTCATACTTTTGAAACCAATGACGATCCTTGCAAACATGCTTAGTAGCACCCGAGTCAATCCACCACGCCACCGAATCATCCTGCACATAAAATGCTTCAGAAACTATAGGGACATAATTTAAATTTACATCAAAATTATGTATAGTAGTCTCACCTTGATTGGTGTCCGGACCCTGGTTATTAGACCTTTGTCCCGAGCGATTATTCATCGTTCCCTTTTTATTCTTGTTCGCACGACAATCACTTTTAAAGTGACCCGTTTTTCCGCATATCCAGCAAGCGCCCTTAGGCTTCTTACTCCCAGCATTATTGCTGTTGTTGTTGTTGTACGGACGCTTTGTCCCTCGGTTCTTATACGAACTCTCCCCTGCTTCCATCATATTGATAGTTGCAGACCTTATCGGTTCCTTGTCCTTGGGTTTTTCACCCTCTTGCGCCCTTAGAGATTCCTCTATGCGCAAGTGACTACCGAGTTGTACTAAAGACAACTCTTCCTTTTTATGTTTCAAGGTGTGTTTGAAGTCTTTCCACGACGGCGGTAATTTGTCTATAATACTAGAAACCGAGATGGACTCGTCCATCTTCATATTATGTTGGGTAAATTGACCCAATATCCGGAGCAATTCATTATATTGCTCCATTACCGGCCTTCCGTCGCACATCTTGTAATTCATAAAATTACCAACTAGGAACTTCTTACTAGAAGCGTCCTCGTCAATGTACTTGGATTCAAGGCTATCCCAAAGGGCTTTAGCAGACTCCACATTTTGATAGATATCGAAGAGAGAGTCAGACATACCGTTTAATATATGCCCACGACATATATAGTCGTCATTTTCCCATTTGCAGCGTTTCCGAGTTTCCTCCGGCGATTCGTTGTCCGCTGCTTCCGGTTGTGGAGTACTTAGAACGTACACCACCTTCAACGTTGTTAGCAAGAAATGCATCTTCTTTTGCCACCTTCGAAAGTCTACGCCTTCGAACTTCTCCAATTTTCCGAATTTGCTGTTCATCTCACGAACCGACTCCATCGTTCAGAATAGGAAATATTCTTTAAGATTGTTGTTTCTTTTGTGTGTTTCTGAATGTGGAGGCTTTGGAAAATATTGAATCACGTTTACACGTTTTCCTTAAAGAATATTTCGACCCTATAACAGCCAAGGTATCACGAAACTTCTTCTAGGATAAGACAATACCGCACTTGTTCTTTGGCGTAGAAACAAGTATATTATAGAATGTTTATTCGCTATACTTCGTTAACACAAAGCTCTTAATTTTCGTGGGTCTTAGAATCTGATTTTCAACACCCTTATATAGGTGTTGAAACACCCCTTTGAATAGTGAAAATGCCCTTTCATGAAGGGCTGCACCCTTTGGAAAGAGTTGCACCATTTCATAATGGTCACACCTTTTGGAAAATAATTCAAATATTTTCCATGCATGCAATTTCGTGATTTGCATGTCTAAACATGCAACCACGAAATTAACATCATATACATACTAAAATCAAGTATTAATTTCAGAATATATACTACCACTTATCCAACACATAATCCTTTATCACTTTTACATGATCGTGCACTCCGCACCTCCTTAATCACATTATAGTGCCTTAGGATTATAACCGAAACTTTGTATGAATCCAATTACATTAAATGGACAATGATTTCACTTAAATCATCAACACATGTCGCGTTGCCCACTGTCGGGGGAAGTTCATCGCAATTGGAGAACCTGGAACTATGGAAGAAGGTACTGTTTTTTTGGATGAAAACAAATCTTTAATTATTAATTAAGTAATTTTCATAATTAATTAATAAATTCAAAATAATTAATTATTAATTTTTACTTGCACGAGTAGCATGATTTCATGAACAATCACTATAACCTCTAAATTTAATTTTCAATTTTCTGTTTATAACATTATTTTTTTATAATTATATTCACATACAAAATTAATTTTTCAAACAAATTAACATTACATTAAATCTTGTAAAACAACTTATATATAAAATATAAAACCTTCTAAACTTTTAATACCCTCTCAACCAAATTATTCTCCGATTGATTGAGTACAAATGAATAATTAGTAGTTGAGTAGCTCTTCCCGGAATTAAAGACACAATCATATCCTATCCGCTCTTCAATTTACAATTCCAATCATGGCAGACGAAAATCCGACCGATGATCGGCCGGATTCCACCGCACTTGACCCCGGCAGTAAATGTTCATCATCACTTGCGACTCAATCGCCGATTCCAATACAGGAAGGTATCCCGAATGTCAATCAGCAAGTCTCCACCGCCGAAGGCTTCTCCGACTCCGCCCCTCATGGCGCCGAAACATGCGATCTTATCGGAAATACAACCACCGCCGGCAGTTCAAATTCGCCGGTGGCAGAGGGTTTGTACTCTTTGATTTCATCTGTGATGACGGGTTTCGATTCTAGAGCCGATGCCACTGCTCGCAGCCAAGACCAGCTCGCCTTCTCCCTCGATCGTCTCACCGGAGGTAGCGTACCACTTTCCCCTTATTAGGGTATGCTGTAATACTGTTAGTTTGGGCATCTATGAAGGTCTAATGATTTTATTCTAGGGCTTTGAGTGACCTGTATTTTTCCCAACTCTGATTCCCCGGAATCCATTTTGGTCATTGGATGTGCTCAAAATCTCATGAAATCTCAACTTGTGTTTCGATCGTCTGCAACGAATCGCCTACACCTTGCTTGTTAAAAAATCGCACCATTCGTGAAATCGAATGTGCTACCTTGCTTGTTGGGGAAATCAAATTTTGTGAAAAATATGTTGCTTTGATATATCTTATTTAAGTAAATTGTTGAGGTACATTATTTACCAATCTAATGTTATATATCTGCCCAACTGTGGTTAAACATTTCAATGTTGTGAGCTATATATCTGTGTTTTCAGAGCTTGATAAATTGCTAGAGGACGCACCTTCACCTTTCATTATGCAGCATGCTATGAGGATTTCTGGTCTAAGGAAAAGAGTCAAAGCATTAAATACCACTTTGAAGTCCACACAACGTCGAATTGACAATATGGATCGGATGCTGTCGGCTGGATCAGTGCCTGGTTTGTTCTTTTTCTCTCTTCCTCATGCATTCAGTTATTCTTCGTCTCATACAATGTTTGAGGGGATCGATGAGCTTCTACCCACTATTATATTTGGTATCTTAACTTACATACAATTGTGAATGCTGAGATTATTTGGTTTTGATGTAACTCCACATTTATTCATATTTCTATCATAATTGGGCCGAGATTTGTTGAACATAGGTCGAGGAGGAGGAGGAGAAGAGGAAATGTGGTAATTATAAATGTTTAAATAATAATTTTTGACATTTCATTGTTATCTTTTAGATTTCATTATATTTATCTATATGTAATAAAGACTTGGTTATGGTGGCATTAGAGATATCACCATGAATAAGGAATTTGGAAGGTGTACATCTTACACTTATATATATTTATGTGCTGTTTAAGTTAAGGGAAGAAAAAGTTATATTTCCTCATCTTTCTAACAAAGGGGTATTCATGGCGTTGTACAATGGCTAACAGTGGAGTGACATTGTTCCAGTTTCCTGATCTCGCAAAACAATTTTTTTTCTTTTTAATTAGGTACATTTTATTTAATTAGATGTATTTAAATCATTAACGATCTTGGTTCCGTAAGGTTTTAAGGTTTTGTTTAGTTACTAATCCATTTATGTGTGTAGTCGAATTACTAATCTATTTGGTTATTAGAGTTACTAATCTACTTAAGTGAATAGTAGGTTTTGCATAAGATACTTTGAAATTTATTGTGTTTTGATGCTATAAATTGGCCGGGAGATTTCGCGATGATAACTTGCATGATCTTTTGCTATTATAATTTCTTCATTTCTATAATCAAACTCTTAGCTGTCAGTTGGTCTGATCTGGCTCATCTTCCATGTACAACCTGACTAGTGATCCAGAATGGAACTGTGCAGGGTATTTTTTAAATTATTTTATTTATGTAGGTTTATTTATTTAATTATTTAGACTCGCAGGTTATTACAATTAAGGTTATAGTAAGTGTCTATTTAAGTGAAAAGCAGTTTTTACAAAAAATACTTCAGAATTGAGTGTTTGCAGCTATAAGCTGGGTAGGAGTGTCCTAAAGCATAGTTGCTAGGGAAGATTTATCCTGATTATATTTATTTATTATAATCGTACAATCAACCAATTAACTTATCCATAAGATTGTTGTCATGGTTTGAATTATGAATTTTTTTCGTACCAATATTTGGCAGTTACAGGTTCGTGCTGCGGCCTGGCTGTCCCTCTATATGTATTTAAATTTATATCAGCAACAACTTGAGCAAATTCCCTGCATCGTTACTTGTATTTTTTTTTTTTGTTGTACTCTAAACTCAATTTGGTATAGTCAGATGCTTAAGCGTTGGATTATATTCATTTCCATGTTCATTGATTAGTTTAACCACCTTTGTAAAGTGTTCCATTAATATTTATTTTAGTTTTGAATTTTGTGTGCCCAGAAACATTGGTGGGAGAAACCACTGGGCAACAACCTGCATTGTGATGGAGGTTGGTATAATATTTTAATTTTTAGATCCTGTTTGTGCATCAAATAAGTAACACGGGTTTACATTGATTCCGGCTGTGGCATAATGCTTTTGTTGTGGTTTTCCTTTGAGGCTTATTGGGCCATGGTGTATAAAATAAAATGATCATTTCTCCGGCAATTCTGTTATATAATTTGTGGTTGTAAAAATATTGTGGTACTCCTGCAAGCCCACTCTAGATATGAAGTTGATAACAGAGAAGTATGAATATGCTTCCAAACCTATTTTGTGGTGATTGTGTGCTTTCATCGTTTTTTCGTTATTCTGTTTTGTTTTCTAACCAATTTCTTTTTCCACTATCAGATGTAATAATGATCAGATGTTGAGGTGGGCATCATATTGTTAGCAACTCGACTGTGCTGCAGTGAATTTCTATTCAGCAGTAGAGTGCGGTATTTTACATGGTTATCTAAACTGGAATCGATTTGCAGTTTATGTTCGAGAAGAGGGTACATAGTATGAGATGTTTTTTTCCCTGTAAAACTTATATCCTTTCCTGTAGTTGAAACGTTTTGATTATGAAAACTCAGTTTTAAGCATTTAAGCTAAAAGATACTACTATACTCCCTCAAGTTCCATGGTAGTACATGTAACATGACAGACAAGCCCTATTTGGCATGTATTTTTTGTTATTTTTTGTTTATTTTCTTCATTTGGTATAATATTTGCTAACCTTCCTATGAGGGTTGTAAACAATGGGTGCCGAACCAATGAGCAGCAACAGAAAATAGTGTTATGCCTAGAAGAAAAGTTGCACAAAATGACAACTAGTTAGACTGTGAAAGAAATGTGAATAAACCCAAAAGTACATTCAAGTCGAAAACTCTGAAATTCTACACCTGAATCTAACTATCAAATTTAACAAGCTAGTACTACTACACCCCCAAGAGTACATCTCACACAAGCCTAGTATGTTATTTCAGTTACTAAACATAATTATCCCTCAGGTCACCCACTAATAAGTACTAATTGCACAACACTGCATTCTGCGGACTTCCCATCGAACGGAAGGAGGGAGGTGGAGAAGCCGCCCTCTATACACATGGGAGTTGAAATAAAACTTTGAGTAAGATCTCTTTCACCTCACAATCGCAAGGCAACACAAATTCAAGGTAATATCCTTTTTACATTGTGTAAATCTTCAATACTTTTTGCCTGGTTGTGGACAGATTCAAATGCTTGTTTGCACACATTGGCAAAACCAGTCATCGCCTGAAACACGTGGGGCAACCCCATCTGTAGGTTGTTCATTGTCATTGCTCTCGTCACACTGATTGATTTCTCATACTTGGCTTTCTCGTCGGCTGCCTTTACCCTTAAAGTCTCCACCTTTGCTCTTTTCTCTCTGACGGGATCCTTATTTGTTTCCCCCGGAGCCTCTGGTATAGAGTATGGTCCATGCTTACTCTCTAACGATCTTAGCTCACCTGTCTTCTTCTCAAGCTCCTTAAATACTGATTCTGACCTCTTCTTCTGCTTCTGTTCTTCGGCTTGTTGCTCTACAATAGCATGGATCACAGATAAGAAACTCTTGATCCCTTCTGATGCCACCTTGTCAGGAGCGTTATTGATTGCGAGCTGCCATTCTTCACAGAAAGGGTAAATGGCAGAGTCTTGCTTAGTCTTGTTGACTGGATTCATGTTCCCCACTTGAAAGAGGCTGAGACGGAGCCATCCGGTCAATGACTGAATGTAATCACGTTGGGTCTTCATAAGGTTGCAGAAGGAGAGGTGCCACTGCTGGGCTTCGAGCTCAAGTTGAAGCGTTGATTGTCGGTGAATTTCAGAGGTAGCTTCAGTCGATGGAATGAAACTCAGATACTTGAGTTGTTGGACAATGTGTGTTTGTACCTGGTGGAATTCGTACATGCTTCTCCACATGCTCATTAACCTGAAACCAAAATTTACTCGTGTGAAATCGTAAACTGATGGTAATGTTACTTTTAGTTGGCATAGTAAAATGATTAACCTTGTATACATACGTCTGTTGTTTAAACTCCTATAATCGTCAAATTAGAAATCAAAATTATAATTTTATTTTATTTTTAAAACGTTCGAGTTACTTGAATCTATGGAAACCTGCAACACTCATTAGGTAGATTTTCAGAAGTAAAACAAACCTCCACAAGCTTTTAAGAACAACAATGTTTTGCGAGAGACTTGCTACGGAGGAGAATACTGACCCGTTGATAATCTGAAGAAGTTGTGGATACAGCTCTGATTCCCTCAATTTGATAATCTCTGTGGAGGTAGTCTCGATCGCCTGCAATGCAACCACCATCTGTGATTCCAACTTCTCAACTTCTTTCTTTGCCTTCTCAGTCTTGATATAATCGGCATTCTTCATCTCTAGATTCCTCATAACTGCAGTCTTTTTCTCATGCTCTATTTTCAAAAGCTCTGCATTCTAGAACATTCGGATTTACAATTAGATCATATACTACGAGTCTCGATGTCAATTCAACAACCTCCGATTCAATTAATATAATTGAAACATTCAGCATTTTCACCACGGTAATAGGTTTATGAAGATTTATTCAATTACTAAAAATAGAAAAAAAAAAGCATTTCATTTAATATGCTGAAGACAATCTCAGAAATTGTACTCTATATAAAACACCGAAACAAAATCAACTCGCATAAACCATACTCGAAAGTACCTTAACCTCCTGGTAGAGTTTCTTCTCCCACGCGTACAATCTTTCGACTGTAGAACAATGAGTGGCATTACCATCAGCAGTCATGCAACCTACATTATTCTGTCCGATAGGATCCTCACACATCTTTCCAAACGCATTCCACCTTGCACTGCTCGAACCCCAAGTCCACAGTAGAGAACCAGAATTCTTCCCCAATCCAAAATCCTTACCTGCTGCAGCCATTTACTAAATAAAATCAGAATGGAGATTAAGTACAAACACAGTCCAGATAGGGAAATTTATCATTAAGGAACAACCTGCTGATGTTTGGCGACTAAAACTAGAAACGGGAATTTCTAACAGCAACGAGAGCGGAGTAGCAGCATTAGCAGCCTTCACGAAATAGTCATCGAGTTCTTGAATGATCTCAACCAAATCTTTAGTCTTGGTAGAGACAACCATAGCAAGCTCATTGCTGTCAGTGGTGGTGGCAGTGACCACAGATGGTGGGCCCGCCACGTTCGGAGCCATTGTGGTGGCAGAGGCTGTGATCGTGGTGGTTTCTTCCCACTCTTCCTCGTCAGCTGACCTTCCGGAAGTCGGCATAAAAGGGTCCCAGAAGTCCCATGTGGAAGATGACTGGACAGGTGGAGGAGGAGGAGGTGGAGGCAGGCGGATAGTCGAGGAGGAGGTTGTGGAGGTGGTTGACCAAGAAACGGGGCTGGTGGGGTGGGGTGGGGGTGGGGTGGGGTTGGGGTTTGTCGGGGGGAGGTGGTGAAGATTAGTCTCGGCTGTGGCGAACTGAAGAAGGGCTGAGCCGGTGTTTCGGAGGGATCTCACGTACATGCTGTGGGCTGCGGAGAAGGCTTGTCGAGCTTTTACCAGCTGTTTCATGTACCTCTTCCGAGCTTTGCATCTCGACACCATTTCTTCCCTGTTTAGCCTTGAATACCAACAACCCATTTCTCTAAACCCTTTCACCAAATGTGTGTCTGTGTGTGTGATTTTGATGCACCCTTTTTTTTTCTATAGTTATTTCCCAGTACTCATTTCCTTCAAAGTTCAAACCACAAGAAAACCCCCCTTTTTTTTAATTGAAATGAATGAACAGAAAACACCACCAATTTATGTACTGTGTAAACTAGAGAGAGAGATCCCAATTTCAGTCAAAGAGATGATCTGACTGAATCTCTACCTGCAAAAAATAAGTACAAAATTGTGTGTACTTTAGGCCCAAAATATCCCCCGACCCAAAATAGCTCGATGTAAAAAATTGATGACACAGAGAAAAACGATAAACGTAACAAACACCTCGACTACGAACAACATCAAATAGATCGGAACAGAAAATCAAAAGGTGAAAGAGTACATTTTTCAGCACGTACCTGGTGGTGGTGACGGAGCTTTAGTTTCTCCGCATCGCCATTAATTAATTAATTAATTGAGAGACGGAGACGACGACGACAACAGTATAATTTCGATTAGCATAAAAACACGAAGGTGTTTTGTTGTTGGGCAGAGTGAAGAAGAACAGTGTAATTTCAATTTATCGAGTGTATTTATACGTCCTGTATTGACCGTTTTACCCTTGGGTTTGTTACTAATTACTGACTTCCTCCAATTCAAATCGGCTGACAATCCAACGGTCAGGATGTATGTATAAGGTAAGTAAATTCAAAATTCATTCATCGGATAATCAACTTTTTTACGCAATTAATTTCTTATTTATAGTTAATAATAAAAGCTAATATAGCCGTAACTCGTAATTACTGCAGTAGTAATTACAGTAGGAGTATTTATCTTCTTGCCCAACGGCCAAAATTCCTTTTTTTTTAATTAATTCATCTTTCCTTTTTTACTACATTGAAATTTGAATGTGGATTGAAATGATAAATTCTATTTTTAGAATCTCAACAATTTTTTTTTAATTCATTTGTTTCAAAAATTGAAAATCAACATTTAATCTACTTGACTTGTATTATTATTATTTTAATTATATAAAATAAATAAATAATACTCAACGATGAAGAAAAGTAACACTAACAGATTTGAGAAAAAGATAATACTGTACTAGTACAATATTTACACACAAATTAAAAATATTATTTTATTGTCATAGTAAAAATATTTATTGATCAAGAACGTTGTAAAAATGTATCTGATCGCATTTCCAATAAATTTGTCCTTAATTATCGACTTTACAAAAGATATTTTATCAACATATTAAATCTTTAATTATGACTCTACAAAGAATAAATAAAATTTTAAATTTGTATTGTGTTAAAGTTGTGTGTCGTGAATGTTCACTTATAAGTTGTCTTATATTGAATTTAAGAAAAAAGATAGACTATCTTATAAATTATAAATGTAAGAAGTTACTCTATCTAGTACCAATTGATCTAGTACCCAATTGGTTTTAAGATAGAACCTCCATAAGTATCCCGATTTTTTTTTCCGCCTTTGTGCACTAAGCGTGAGACAACACTCACACACTTTCGATTTCAACAAGGTATCAGAGTTTTAGACTAACACCGAGGTTTTGAGTTCGACTACCGTCAGAGACAATTCCATATGAATTAATTATTCACTTGTTAAGCCTCTCCAAAGAGGTTGAGATCGATTCACAAGTGATAGAGAGTATTGGAGAATATATTGGACTTACTAATATACTAATATAAATGTTTAGTTGTCCAACTTCTTTATCAGTTCGAATTGTTAGAAAATGCGACTTTTAACATGGTAATAGAGTCATGTCTCTGCTGCTACGGCCTATATCGATTCAGCAACCCATTATTGTGACGTTTGGGTGCGTGCAGTTTCTCGATCAAAGGGTCGACCATTGCCTGAGATGATTTGAGTTTATCTAGGACTCACAAGTGAGGTGTATGTTAAAGTTAACATGATAAAGTTGTCTCTTTTGCTGCGCCCTATCAGTTCGACCAATCATTGTTGTGACCTTAGGGCGCGTGTGGTTGCTCGGTCAGGGTGTCAACAATTGCTTCAGGTCGGATCGGTTTATTTAGGACTCGTAAGTGAGGAGGGGTGTTAAAGTTGTGTGTATGTGAAAAAAAAATGATCATCTTATAAGTTTAGAGAATTGCTCCATCTAATACTAATTGATTTTTGTTAGAATGTGAAGTCAAATTTGAATCGAAAGAAAGTGAAATTACATGAAGAAAGAATAAAAAGTCGCAAAAGAGTTGACAATCGGGCTTGTATGCAATTTGTGTTCAACCCTTCTTTGTTTGGGTCAACATTGAGCATGCAATGTTTACACCTCAAACATTACTAATCTCACCCCTAAAATTAACTTACTCTTTATTATTTATTTATTTGATAATTACACCCTCTTATAATACCTACTTTACCCTTAATTAAGTTTTTAGAAAAACAATAATCACGACACCCCTTTTCAAAACACTGTAGCAATAAAACAAAATCGGCTATGAACAGATGAAATAATCACCAAAAACTCATGGAATTGATCATATAAGTATATTGTATAGAAATGAAAGAAAATAATAAAATCAAAATAAAAGCTGCAATTTATAAAATCATTTTTTTCTCTAATGAAAATAATAAAAAATGAATAAGAATTGAATTCGTTTTCACAAGGTTTCTAAATCGACCATTAACATAGTGTTCTCAGAAGAATTGATGTTAAGAGCTTTCTCTAAATTGATTTAATTACTTGAAGATTAAGTGAAGGAAGACGATGGATTCGTTGACCCAAGTTTAATTTGGGGATAGTTGGAAACTCAGTCGGAGCTCTTGATGAGTTCCGTCACCGGCGACGGCAGGGGAGGGATTGTCAAACGACTGACACTGTTGGTGAATCTGATCCTGGTGCAGGATATCGAAAATTGGGTTGCGACGGTGCTCTTTTGCCCAGAAGTTGAAGATGAGATTTTTTATTAATCTTAGAAAAAGCTTAAGGGTAATTTAGTAGTTTCCTAAAGACATATAAAATTAAAATTAAAATTAAAGTGTGTTCAATAATGTTGGAAGTGTAAATAAATTGAGTCTTGAAATTATTAAGTTGATCGATACATCAACTTTTTGATTGTGCCAACTTCAAGGCCCATTAGCCTCTTTGAAAATATGGCGGTGGCTGAGGCAAGTATTCTGCAAGAAATATTTGATTCGCTTTGAGTAATTAAAATCACTTAGAGTAGTCTCATCATCTTAAGTAATTAGAATATTTTATTATCTCATCATCATTGTGAGTAATTAGAATCTCTGAGAATAGTATAGAGGTGAAATTACTTAATAGAGTGAATATTGTTTGAGGCTTTCTAGACGAGCTAGAAAATAGAGTCACGCAATTGCGTTTTGTAAAAGGAAATTAAAATGAATAGAGAGACAAAACGGACAGAGGATCGAAGAGAAACGTATACGCGGGAATTAACATCGAGTGAAATAAATATGTTGGCATATTTATTGAAGATAGTCTGATGTGTTCACGTCTTCACAGTATAAGGAAATTTGGCAAATGGGCCAAAGCCCATTATGAGTAGGTGAGAATTGCCCCCTAGGATCGGGTTTTCCATTTGAGAAATTGTTTGATTCGGTCAACATGATGAAGAATAATTCTATGAACTAGTAACAACTGTGCGATCGGAAATATTTAATGTAAAAAATATTTAATATAACTTTTTCAGTTATAAAAAAAAACGATACTTGAGTTATCATATTTTTTTAGGATCACTTAATATTTATTAAAATATAATTTAAAATATATTTAACAATTTTATTTTTCGAAAGAATTCGTAAAAAACGACTATATATAAAGAGGTAAAATGAATATTTATGTAAGAAAATTGTTGTAAAGACAAATAATTAATATTAAGTTTACTAAAATTATAATTTTTTGATTTTTATTACAATAAATAAAAAAGGTTTAATACCATATAAAATCACAACTTTTACTTCATTTGCAAAATAAATTAAATATTTTTAATGTTGGAAAATAACTCACCACTTTTATTATTATTTGTAAAATAATATATTAGATTCAATTTTTTTAAATAATTCACAACGATATATTTTTAATTTATCTCATTTTCAATTTAAATATAATTTCATAAACAATTTTTAACTTGAGTAATTTATTAATAATTAATATTATGAACACTATATTAATTTTAATAAATTCAAATATTTAAAAAAATCACAAAAATATATTTATATATTATTGATACATTTTATTTTCACACCTAGATTGAAACTATATCTAATTCTCAATCAAAATAGCTCTCAATATATAAAATATTTATTACTTATTAAAGACATGTTATTTAAAACTCAAAATAGTTAAATAGTTAAAAAAATTAAATTATTAAATAATAATTTTTTTATGTATTTCAACTATCTCTAGTCAATTTTTTTTTAATTCAAATTTTAGAAGTTTATAAACTTTTCTAAAAAAATTAAATTGATAAATAATTAATCGTTATCAACATTATGGACATGCTCTTTTGGACTGAAATTGGCAAACTAATGAAGCAAATAGAGAATAAGTCCAAAATAGTTTTACGTTCAGTTAAGATCCATAAACCTGTTCTTTTAGACTCAAATTGTTTGAAAAATAAATTGAAATGAATTTAATAGGTTTGAAATGAATTAAACTGAAATTTGATGGTTTTTGATGCCGATCCAATCGCTCGATTACCTTGTTCGTGTGTGCGGAAGCGTGTAAAACAATAGAACACGAACAACATGAAGATCTAGGCACACATTATATGTATAGACACGTTTATATATATACATCCAATATATATATATATATATATATATATATATATATATATATATATATATATATATATATATATATATATATATAGAGAGAGAGAGAGAGAGAGAGAGAGAGAGAGAGATTAACGAGATCACTTACAACCGGTGTAGCGTGCCTCGTTGATGTTGATGAAGGTGGTGTTGAGTCGATTGAACCACCTTCATGGATCAGTCACTAGATGCTCTCCTTGTGAATGACCTCGTCACTCCTTTAGATCGTCCGGATGTGGAAGCCGCACAAATGGCCCGGCCTCTACGTGTTGCACACGAACCCGGATAATGAACACCTTGCTTGCTTGAGAATGGATCTCCAAGATCACCTCTTTTCTCTCTATTTGTGTGGAATTTCGTGGCTGAATAATGTGTGTGATGAAAATCAGATTTTCATCTATATAATCACTTCATTATGCACACCATTACACCTCCTTGTAACCTCCATCATAATGTGCATAAAGATGCACCATTTAACACACAAAAGGGGTTACAAAGGAGGTGAAAGGTCATGCCACATACACATGCCACAATGCATTGTATGTGGTCCCACTTGCTTGTGTGGCATGCCATGTCACACCATGTGACATGCATTCCATGCAAGCCATGCATCCCATGCATTTTAATTAATTCCACGTAAATATTGATTCTAAATCAATATATTTATCAAGCAACGTACATCATCTTTGAGTCCGTGTGTGACCCTGTAGGTATGATTTAATTGATCAATATTATATTGTTCCCAACAATTAATATTATCAAATAATCATTTAACATCCATAGACGACCTTATGACTTTATCGATTGCACACGTAGGATCGAAGGACATATCCCAACAATCTCCCACTTGGCCTTCAGAGCCAGTGTGCTGCCAACTTCCTGTTGTCACTTTATGTCTAAGTTTGAACTTGAGGCAAGACTCGAGTCATCCTCAATCGGTTCAAACCTTTCTTGGACTTTGAGACAGACTGTAAAACCAGATTTATCACTATGATACGAATCTGGACGTGGCCACGTATTTTCCACAGTCTCGACTCTCCAAGTGGCCGTTAAGACATGTATCCCATTATAAAATGGAGGACAATCCCATCTTGTCAATCCAAGCTCTCCCACTTGCTTCCTGATATACCCAATAACAAGTTTTATAACCTCCTTTTACGAAAGGCGTTTACTTGTATCAAAGTACACCATTTCACAATGGAATCACTCTGGACTACTCAGGTCAGAGGAAATTGCTCGACAGTCAATGAAATAGTATTATGACTCGAAATCTTAAATACTATTCCAGTCGGGTCTGTTCGATCATTAGCTCCCAGCTAATATCTATGTAATTGTACTTGATGTCCCACATCACTAGCCCATGAAGCGGCGCTATAGTACACATTAAAATCTAGTTCATTGTATTATCGGTTTGTCCGTACTCGATTATACGAACCAGGAACAACTATATGATTCAAGTATATCAGTTCAACAATTGGGACTTCATTATGCGGTAAGTCGACCTCATAACCCAATTGATATCACTTAATCATTTGGGCAATTCATATAAATTAAACCATATTTATATGAAGAAATATGTATTATACATATGAGTGAATGTTTACCAAATCTCTAAAAGTATCTAATACAGTAATAGAAATCACAACTCATCTCTAAGATGTCTGATCTCTATTGCAGTCGTGAAAGCTTTAAGCTTAGACTACTAGAGAGGTTTAGAAAGCGGGTTTGCAACCTTACCAAAAGTTGCAACTTTATTATCTCGATGTCTCCACAAAACTATCTCCCAGATAATGTGGAACTTCCTGAGCACCAGTTTTAGACTTGTGGTGCTTTCTAGCTCATTGGCTTGCGCGATAACTCTACTATAAATAGAGAATTATCGGATGGGCTGAGCCAGCTACGCCACCTAGTTCATTCAAGAACTTTCAAATCTTAACTGTCAACATTACTGCATCCAATGCAATACTGTGCTCAGCTTCTGTAGTTTAATCAGCTATATTGCATTGCATGGAACTATTCCAGCAAATTTCACCTCTAACCAGACAAAAGATATAACCAGATTAAAATCGGAAATTATCTTAGTCTGTTTTGAAGTTAGCATTCAAGCAGCTTGTTAATATCAACTCTTTTTGTCTTCCAAAGACAACAAAATATTCTTTAGTCCATCTAAGGTACATAAGAATATTATTGGCCGCAGTCTAATGCGCCTCACCTGGATTTCCTTGAAACTGACTCGTCATGCTCAAAGCATACGATACGTCCGGTCGTGTACATATCATGGCGTACATTATAGACCCTATTGCCGAAGCATAAGGAATGTTTTCCATCCTCTTTTGCTCATCAAGTCCCGTAGGGCCTTGCATCTTGCTAAGAGATGTGCCATGACTCATTGGAATGAGACCCTTTTTGGCGTCTTTCATTCTGAACTTATCAAGTACCTTATCAATATAGGTCACTTGACTAAGTCCAAACATCATTTTCGATCTGTTCCGACAGATTTTGATGCCCAATATGTACTGTGCTTCTCCAAGATCCTTTATTGAAAAACAATATCCAAGCCATTCTTTAATAGAATAGAAACATTGTTTCCAATAAGGAGTATGTCATCGACATACAACACAATGTATACAACGTAACTCCCACTGTTCTTCTTGTAAAACAAGACTCTTCCGAGTTCCTATGAAATCCAAAACCCAGTATGGATTCATTGAACTGAAGATTGCTACTCCGATATGCTTTGCTTTATTCCATAAATGGAATTATAAGATTGCATAATTTCTCAGCCTTATTAGGATCGATAAAACTCTTTTGCTGTGTCAAAACACATTCTCTTCTAGAATCCAATTCAAGAAGTTAGTTTTAACATCCAATATTACCATAACTCATTATCAAGATGAGTAGCAATGGCTAAGATAATCTGAATGATTTAATCAAAGCAACTGGTGAAAGTTTTTCCATAATCCACCTCGTGAATAAAACTTTTACCATCAAACTTGCTTTGAAAACCCTAGGTTTTCCATCTGCCTGTTTAGATCTTAAAGATCTATTAGCATTCATTGGGTCTAACCCCGTGATGCAATTATATCAAGTTCCAAACTTGATTATCAGATATTTATATCATCTCAGATTTCATGGCACCATGCCAATTTTCAGTAGCTGGACTCGTCATAGCTTGGAATTAGGTCGAAGGTTCACCGCTTTCCAAAAGCATGAATTCATATCTCTCATTGGTCACAATATCTAAGTATTTGAATAATAGAGATAAATTTATGCCTTTCGGACCTACGAGGGCTGGTATGGCTTCCAAAACCATAAGAATACTCTCAACCCAGTCTTGAGTATTCATCATTGGTTGTTTCACTTGAACCTCGTTCAAGACAACCGATCTCCCACTGAATTTCTAGGAAAGATAACTCTTTTCAAGAAAATCACTATCTCGAGCAACAAAATATTGTTCTCAGATAGATCGTAGAAGTTGTACCCTCGAGTTTCTTATGGATACCATAAAGAAACTTTTATCCCATTTGAGTTCAAGCTCTATAGAGATAAATCTCGTCAGAGAAGCTTTTAGAACCTCAAATTTTGATGAAAACAATTTAGGGACCCTCCCTTTCCATACCTAGTATGGTGTCTTATCAACAGCTTTTGACGGCGTCCTATTCAGTGTATAAGTTGAAGTCAAGAATTGTGTGCTCCCAAAAGAGACCAGTAGTTCATTTAGACCTCTCATCGAATGGTCGAACTATATCTAATATAGTTTGTTTTCTCTTTTCCGAAACATAACCTTCATGTGCTTGTGAACTGATAGGTTCCATATACATCAGTATGGATCATCCCTAATTAATCACTCACATGTTCTCCTCTCTCCAAGAAAGATGACATTGTTATCTTTGTCCATCAAACATCATTCACATATATCAAATGACTCCAAGTCAAATGATTCTAGAATGCCTTCTAAAAGAAGATTCGTTACATGTTTAGATTTTGATCTAATCAACAATGTTACAGTTATGTCTCATTGAGACTTATTCGATTCGGCCTTTGGTGTTAATGTTATATATGATTTTTTTTTTTAGTTTAAAGTATACATAAATAATGTAATAATCGTACCAAAACAAAGAATAGTTCACAATTAAAATAGTTATCAAACTATTTAAATAGTGAAAAACTAATCAATCAGTATCCAATACTGAACCAATATTCATTGTTTATTGAAGGTACGAAAAATACATAGTTATAATACTTAAAACAAGGCCCTAAGGCATAACAACATCATATGATCATACGGCTAGTGCAGCGACCTTCGCTCCTTTTCCAGCCCATATAGATCGACATTTCTACTTTCCAAACTCCTACTTCAGTGTAGTTCCTTCACTTACAATTGTGAGAACCACAAATTGGCATCCAATACCCAAGAAGTAAAATTTGCGAAATTTAATGTCTATAACATTAATACCTGAAGATGAAGCAACCCCGTTCTTCACATCTTCTTTGAACTTTGGGCAAGTTCAATTATTCTCAATAATTGATCTATATTCGACTTCTCATTCAAAATTATCCCAATATCAAAACGTGATAAATCGTAAGTGAAAAGTCGAACTTTTCTAACCAGCGATATTATCATGCAATTGAAGCCCTATCTCTCATAAAATATGAGGGAGCCAACCAGACAATCGACTAACGCCATCCCATGACTCGAAAGTCTCTAATTTGTGTCATTGATGAACTAAGTGTTTTGGATTAAATCACTCCCCGAGGTGAAAATAATCCTAACTTTAGAATCCATCATATGAAAGACAAATTAGGCATTTGTTTTGGAACTGAATAAAATATGAATTTCTACATATTTGCAAGTAGTGTCCAACACCTTTGCAATAGACGCATTCAGATTCCCTAGGAACCCTAGTATCCTTCTTGCCCATGCTCTTTTGATTACCTCATCCCTTATCATAAGAATATCCCTCTTAGGATCCTTCTCAATCGTCGGCTCTACAACCTTGAGCATCCCGTGGATCTCACGTAGCGATTTCTACAAATCATTCATATGGAAAATTTAGCCTAAAGGCATCATAACCATCATGATGGGATTGAAGTATGAAATCGGTTGCCAACTCATCATCTTAGGAAAAACCTAGGCGATCACTTTTAATCAAATAATCCAATCATTTGATCCACATGTGGTCCCTTAGGTTCCCCTTTCTCAGCCTAGCTGAAGCGATGGCCCTGGTCACACCGAACCGCTCAATCATTGCATGTTCCCCGAACATGCTATTGAGTTGTTCAATGATATCATAGGATGCGGTTATCTAACACATTTTTCTTGTCTTCGTATTTGAGGACCATCCTCAAATTACGTTGTCAATTAAGAAAATTTATGTTGTTCAATTTTTCACAATCAAGAATTGAACCAAACTTGAATTGAGTTGATATTTGACATGATAAACTACAAAAGAAAGATAACTAAAGTATGTAAACATTCACAAAGCGGTAAACAAATAAGGTTGTCTAACAATTGTACTTATTTATTTCATTTTGTTCAATTGATATCCAATATCATTGTCCCTCAGAACAAAACGATTCCGAGATCCTCATCTTGCAAATCTTTAAGCCGACTGAGTCCGCACTTAAGTATTTCAAGATAGGTAGACATACCCATGTCAATGATATCTAATATCACTCTCGGTCGATGAGAGTCCCATTCTCATCTCATGTCTCGATAGCCACGCCTGCAGTGGATCTATCGATGAGAAAACCAAAGTCACGTGTAAGGGTCTAACCCTTACTCCCACTTATCCCAAGATAACAAGTAGTACCCCGCTGAGGCGGACCTACCAACTTATGATCGAGGGCTTCATGAGTGTGATGTTTTTGGACAAGACATTATACTCATTATTTTGGGAACTTGCATGCATAGGTGTTTATATGTAAGTTGAACATTTATAACATAAAACATCCTATAACTAGCAAAGCAAATAAAAACGTAATCGAAAGGCCCCTAGAACCTCACAACTCTCAAACAAAAAGATTAAAAGCAACAAAATAGGCCTTGAACATCATCTGGACTGGTCCACGCTCGCCGTTTCAGTTTCGCGCCCGCCAATTTTGGTCAAACCAAGTCCGTACCCAAAAAGCCACGAACGGCGCCCGCCGTTTCACAAACGGCGGTCGCCGAACACACCCGGCGGTCGCCGTTTCCAAAACGGCGCCCGCCAAAAGGGGTACAGAAGGGGGCAGATCCTAAATCAGCCTTTCGGCGGTCGCCGTTTCCAAAACGGCGCCCGCCGAACCAAAACGGCGCCCGCCAGAGCTCCAACGGCGCCCGCCGTTCGGCTCTAGCAGCCCCGATTTCGCCCGTTTTGCTTCGTTTTGCTTCGTTTCTTCTCGATTTCGCCGGAGATCCGATATCCAATGTTGATCCATGGATTCAATCCATTGCTTACACATTTAACAATACAATATTGAATAGAAAAACCTATCTATTACAAAAGATTCCAAGGGACGCAGCCCTCCAAAACTATGGCCAATCGTACGCAAAAAACAACAATTTCATTCACCCGACCACTAACGGTGGCCGGCCTTACATCTAATCATATAATAACAATTAAACATATAATCCAATTATGTTGATTTAACCTTCGTGTCCAACACAAAAGTGTGCACGAGCCCTAGGCTCTGATACCAATTGATGGTTTTTGATGCCGATCCAATCGCTCGATTACCTTGTTCGTGTGTGCGGAAGCGTGTAAAACAATAGAACACGAACAACATGAAGATCTAGGCACACATTATATGTATAGACACGTTTATATATATACATCCAATATATATATATATATATATATATAGAGAGAGAGAGATTAACGAGATCACTTACAACCGGTGTAGCGTGCCTCGTTGATGTTGATGAAGGTGGTGTTGAGTCGATTGAACCACCTTCATGGATCAGTCACTAGATGCTCTCCTTGTGAATGACCTCGTCACTCCTTTAGATCGTCCGGATGTGGAAGCCGCACAAATGGCCCGGCCTCTACGTGTTGCACACGAACCCGGATAATGAACACCTTGCTTGCTTGAGAATGGATCTCCAAGATCACCTCTTTTCTCTCTATTTGTGTGGAATTTCGTGGCTGAATAATGTGTGTGATGAAAATCAGATTTTCATCTATATAATCACTTCATTATGCACACCATTACACCTCCTTGTAACCTCCATCATAATGTGCATAAAGATGCACCATTTAACACACAAAAGGGGTTACAAAGGAGGTGAAAGGTCATGCCACATACACATGCCACAATGCATTGTATGTGGTCCCACTTGCTTGTGTGGCATGCCATGTCACACTATGTGACATGCATCCATGCAAGCCATGCATCCCATGCATGTTAATTAATTCCACGTAAATATTGATTCTAAATCAATATATTTATCAAGCAACGTACATCATCTTTGAGTCCGTGTGTGACCCTGTAGGTATGATTTAATTGATCAATATTATATTGTTCCCAACAATTAATATTATCAAATAATCATTTAACATCCATAGACGACCTTATGACTTTATCGATTGCACACGTAGGATCGAAGGACATATCCCAACAAAATTAACTCGTTTTAAAATATTATAATAATAATAATAAAATAATATTAGTATATTAAATGACTAAATTGATGTAAACTTAATAGTTATGAACTGAAACGGACTTAATAGGTCAAAACTGAGCTGAAATGCGAATATGTCTAAAAGACTTATATTGATTATAATTTTAATCCTAAATAACTAAACTGAACTGCACTTAGTCTTAGCTGAACTGAATTGTACTTAATATGTTTGAACTGAACTGAACTAAAATTAATAGATCTGAACTGAATTAAACTCAATAAATTTAATTTATTAAATTAATTCTTTTGATTATATTTCAACAATATTCTTACTCATCAATTTAATTTAGGATTATACAAACAAAACAAACTTGAAAATGTTTTTCAATAATATTTCTAATATTTTCATTAATCTTTTGAATCATATAACCCATTTAATTCATAATGTTGAATATTTGAATAGTTAATTATTTATCTTTTGAATCATATAACCCGTGTAAATTATGAATGTTGAATAGTTGTATAGTTAAAAAAGTTAAATTGTTAAATAAAAAAATTATGAATGGTAAATAGTTATATAGTTTAAAAAATTAAATTGTTAGATAATCAGTTTTTTTTTGTATTTCAACTATCTCTCTAGTGATTTTTTTTAATTCAAATTTTAGAAGTTTATTAAGTGCAGTTCAATTGATCACTCATTTAAGACTAAAATTAAATTCAATATAGGACTTTTAGACTAAAACAAAATTCAATATAGGTCTTTTAGATTTTTAGACTAAAATTAAAATTAAGTTCAATTTATTTCATTTTAAATATTGAAATAATAATATTAAATTAATAGTAATATTAAAATTGCATTTAATTGAGAATAAGTCTAAAAGACCTATATTGAATTTAATTTTAGTAACAACTGCCCCGTGCGATGCACTTAATAGGTCTGAATTGATACGTCTGAATTGAACTGGATTTAACTTAATATGTTTGAACTGAACTGAACTGAAATTAATATATGTGAACTGAATTGAACTAATTAATAAATTTAAATTGTTAAAAATAATTCTTTTGTTTGTATTTCAAAAATATTCTTACTCAGATCAATTTTTATTAGAATTATACACACAAAAAAAACTTGAAAATGTTTTTCAATAATATTTTCTAACGTTTTCATTCAGCTTTTGAATCATATAACATGTGTAACTTATGAACGGTGAATAGTTGAATATTAAAAAAAAATTGTTAAATAATTATTTTCTTTATATTTCAACTATCTTTCTATTCAATTTTTTTTAATTCAAATTTTAGAAGTTTATAAACTATATATTCTATGAAAATTAAATTGATAAATAATTAATTTTTTGTGTTTGAAATTAGATCTCATTGTCAATGAAAATACACTCTCAATATATAAAATTGCTTTAAGACTCAAAATTGCTGAATTAAACTGAACTAAACTTAATATGTCTAAATCGAAATGAAGAACATAACTTAATGATTCCGAAATAAAGTTATAAGTCTAAAATAACAGGTTCTTAATCATTATCAACATTACGGACGACCAACTCTTTTGGACTAAATCTGGTGAACTGAATTGAACTTAATAAATTTGAATTGAAGTAAACCGAAATTAAGTTCAATTTAATTTCATTTTAAAATATTGAAGTGATGATAATAAAATAATACAAAAATTAAAAATTAAATGAATAAACTGAACTTAATGGAACTTAATTTATCTTAACTAAATTAATGAGTCTGAATTGATCTAAACTAAAGCGAAATGAGAATAAATCTAAAATAATTTTATTTTAGTTCAGTTCAGATCAATTAAGGACATGTTCTTTTGGACTGAAACTATCTGAACTAAATTGAACTAAACCGAATTTATAATAGGTTTGAATTGAATTGAACTGAAATTAAGTTAAATTTAATTTCATTTTAAAATATTGAAAAAATAATAATAAATAATATTATTAAATTAAATGACTGAATTGATGAAACTTAATAGTTATAAGTTGAACTGAATTAATAGGTCAAAACTGAACCCAATGAGTCAAAACTGAACTGAAATGAGAATAAGTCTAAAAGATCTGAAGTTCATTTGAGTTCAGATCTGTTAAGTTATTATTTATTATTATTATTATTTAAATATTTTAAAATTAAATTTAATTGAACTTAATTTTAGTCTACGTTCAATTCAGTTCAGTCCAGTCCAGTCCAGTTCAGTTTATTTAAGACCTATTAAGTTCAATTCATATCATTTTAGTTCGTACTTATTAAGCTCTATTCACTTTAGTTGAGTGTATGAAGTTCAGTTTGTTTTAGTCTAAAAGAACATGTTCGAAATGACTGAACTGGACTGGACTGGACTTCTTAGGTCTGAAGGGAACCTAATAGGTATACAAGGAACTGAATTTGAATGAAATTAATAAGTCTGAATTGAATTGAAGTGAATGAGTTTGAACACTGAACTGAACTCAGAATAATATTTTTTAAAAAAAAGTCTCAATTGAATTGAAATTAATATTTTAAAATTCGATATCTATTTATTTATTTTTCTTATATATATATATTGTTATTCTCTACATTACTGTTATCTGCTAAGGCCATCTCCAACCGAACATAAAAACTTAACTCAAAAATAAGTTTAATTTTAAGTTTACAGTAAATTAGCTCCAACCGAGATTCCAATATTTAAACTTATAAGAATATTCTCAAATTATTCTTCTTATACTATTTTTATAAATAACCAATATCTTTACAAATTTATAATTTAATCCCGTAACTTTTGACATTAAATTTAAAAAAATTAATAAATATTATTTTCAATTTAAAATTTCAAAAATAAAAAATATAATAAAATATTAATTAAATATGACAAAATTACGCAAATATAAAATATTTAATATTTAATTATAAATATTTATTTTTATTTTTAAAATAAAATTTTATTTTAATTATTAATATATGATTATTAAAAAAATTAAATTACAAAACATATTAAGTAAAAAATTAAAATAAAAGGTTAATAGGTCTTTTTTATTAGTTTGTAAAATAAAAAGATGATTTTATAAATAATAAATAGTTATTGGTTTGAGTTTAAGGTAAACGTAAATCTAAGTATTTTTTATGTGGGTCCCACCATAATACCTATAATAAGTTTATATTTTGGTATCGGTTGAAGCATCTCCCCTACTCCAAAATAGGTTTTTGGTATCGGTTGGAGATGCTCTAATTGATACATTATTAGTATAATTAAATAAATTGTGCTCATTACATTAGTAAAAAAAATAAAAAAATAAAGATATTGTCCATCAAAATTTATGTTTTATTATTATATTATTACATTTTAGGGGCGGGATAATATCAATTTTATTCATTTACTTAAATTAATGAGTGAATTTATAGTATATGATAATTTATTAATATAAATAATTAGTTAAATACGTTATAATATATATATATATTATATTATATTGATTTGAATTGTATTGTTTAGTGCTTTATGTTAGTTTGGCGGATTGGAGAGCTAGCATGTTAGCTCTGTGATGCGATAGGATTTTTCATTCCCTATGCGTTGCACTGTATCATACTTTTATTTTTCTATGTGATTGACCTTTACCCAAAAAAAAATTAATTTTTCCATACGTACAATCAATGCAATATTCAAATTCTTTTCATCTCAAAATATTCATTAATAATATTAATAATAATCAATAAATCGAATGTGATGTCTAATTATGGAAAATTTAAACGCGTGATATTGTGTCTAAAAATCTTATTATACTATAATATTTGGGTTAACAAATGAATATTTCAGCATAGCTATATTATACTATAATAGGAATATAAATTCGGTTATTGGAGAAATTCACGTTTAGAATTTAATACTATTTAAAACAGAATAAAAAATTAAGTTTGAAATTGGACAGAATTTAATACTATTTAAAACAGAATAAAAAATCACGTTTGAAATTGGACATTCTGTAATTAGAGAGTGAATCATTCTCAATTGATAAAAGATTCTTTAAATTAAAAATAAAATTACTAATCTACTAATAATATTAATTATGAAAGTAAATAATATTAGGAGATTCTTTATATAATTAATTAATTGTCCTGAATTATTTAACAAACTGATTTGATATACATATGATATGACGACAAATATAATTGGTTGTATCAATTTCATCCTTAATTAGTTAAATTAATTAATATAATAAGAATATACGAATAGACTTTTTATAATTATTTGTAATATATTCGACCAATATATGTTTTTCAAAAGGCAAAATAAATTATATAATTTAAAAATCAATTATAATTGCGTAAAAATTAAATTGATAAGAATTTTATTTTAGTTAATGATATGGATTTTAGAAGTAAATTAAAAAAAAAAGACATGGAAAATTTTATGTATTTGTAGATTATTTATTAATTTATTATACGCGAATATACCTTAATGAAGTCAATATTATATAGATCGTATTCCTTTAAATAGTGATTTAAAATTGTTTGATATATATCCGAATTTTTAAAGTACATTTTTTAATTTAGTTAGTGGTGTGGGGCGGGTGTCGGTTATTCAAAATAATAAAAATAATAAATTATGAATAAAAATTTAAAGAAAATTGAAATACTTGCAATGCCAAAATCTTGCTAACGTAAAATTGATTTCAAATTTATTGTCTTCTATATTCAATTAATAAATAAATAAATAAAAAAGGAGAAGTTCAATTAAATAAATAATACTTGAAAACTTAGTAACAAAGTGCGATTGAAGATTTGAAACCTTGAATGCATGAGCTCCATGCCAAATTTGGTCTCGAGCAAAGCTGATCAGATTCAATATGAACAAAAAGAATATTTAAACTACATGAAAACATATAAATACCAATCTAAAATTATCAATATATTTTTATTACAAAACATATCAATCAATAAATAACAAAAAAAGAGTAAAAAGGAGGTAAAAAAACCTGGTCTTGAATAGATGAAAAGAAAATCATTAGTATATCATTAAATAATTTATAGAGATGGTCATCATAGGTAAAGGAGAATGGTAATTTGCTTCACATAAAGTTTTGAACCTTAGCAAGGAGAGATGATATAAAGGGAGGCATACTATCCATAAGAATACTCGATCATATTCTCCAATATAAGAATACTAATGAAACAACTTGGGGCTGCATCGACCTGCAAAAATATAAAACTAATCTTATGATAAAAAAATTGAATAATTAGGGCATGAGAAGGTCAGCATATTTGCATCCACATACCTACAAAACACAAAAGAAATCAAACATAATAAAGTCAAATAACAAAAATACCTAAAATGATTAAATAGAGAGAAAACGAATAGAAAATTAATATAATTGCGTATTGTGCAAGAAGACAAATAAATGTAAATACTTACCGATAGATCTGCAAGAAAGAAACATTACGAATAGCTCATGAATAAGGTGATATACTCGAAAAATGATGGTGATAAAATTAAACAATTCGTGATATATACAAATAAATTAAACAATTCGTGAGTTCAAGATCAGGTAATAAATTACGTACCTAATTAATACTCTATAATTTATGAGGGCTGCAAAAAAAAAATTAGAGAATCCGAAAAATGTTGGTAAGAATGAAGAAAAAAAACCATTTAAATAGATGTTCAAAGGCGTGAACTATAGATTATATTATTATATTAATATTTGCTAATTAATTTTGTAAAGATTATAAGAATTTATTTATTTATATTCTTATATTAATATAAATTAATTAATTTTATAAAGATTATTAGGGATTGATTTGTTTATTACGGATAAATAATTTTTTCTGTATATATTGTTATTTTGATATATATGGGAAGAGATGTAATATAATTGATGAATTAAGTAACAAATCAATTAGATAAATTATTTATAATACACAGTCAACTAATATAAT
The DNA here is from genome assembly GCA_954870475.1 of Euphrasia confusa. NCBI lineage: Eukaryota > Viridiplantae > Streptophyta > Magnoliopsida > Lamiales > Orobanchaceae > Euphrasia > Euphrasia confusa. The sequence continues at coordinate 25,292,394 of OX940968.1, read as the reverse complement.
TGAGAAAATTAAGGAATTGATTACTTTAATACTCTTACTATTAAATATATATGGAAGTATAAAACAATTCAAATTTCGATTATAAAAATGAAATGTGGAATTATTATAAATAATTTAAATTTTGAATTTTGATTATAAATAATTCGGTTACTTTAATGAATATTGAATTATTAGGTAAGAATTTGAATTAAAAGCCACGTCATACTTAATAATAAAGGCACATAAGAATAATAAAGCCACATAAGAATGTCTTGTCCAATGAAAGCTGAATATGCCCATTTTTTGTAGTGTATTTTTTTGTGTTCACACTGGCCACGTGAGATAAGCAAAGTCTGAATTTATATATTAAATAAATTTGAGTTTTATTTGAAATAATAATAAAATGATTTTATTTTTATTTTTATTGTTCTCTAGTTTATATTTTCATACTTAATTATTAGTATCCATATTATTAATACATCAAGAGATCGATGTTATTGACAATATCGAGAAGAGTATTATTGAGAGCATCATTTTAAAAGAGCAATTCTATAAAAATATTTTCGTGAGATAGATCTATTGAGAAATTTATATTTTTAATCTCTTGATTTGATTATAGTAATATTTTTTTATTTTCTTGTTTTTTTTCCTATTTTGAGTTTTACATAAATTCGCGTTTTATTTATTTGTATATTTTTCTTCCATCATCAATTTTATATTTTAAGTTATTTTGTGTGCGTGGAATAATTTTAGAAATCGAAATTACAACAAAATATAATTTGAAGAGAAAAAATTCAATGAGAATATCAATAAATTAATACTATTGATTTTGATTATTCACATCTTCGTAATTTAGAAAAAGTAATTAATTAAATTCATTTGATTTATTGAATTTTGTTATTCGAATTTTCAACTTATCTTTTGTGATATTATATACTACTATATATCTTTATACATTATTCATGTGTGGCATAAACGCATAATAGTAATGTAAGATCCTTATTATGGGTTGAGTCGTGTCAATGAGCGGTAGTGTATCAATTTATCCATTTCTTGTAATAGAATGTTGTGGGCCCAGGTAAACTTCCAAGTCAATGTATTTGCTCTTTGCTTGAAACGCTGCGGGCCTGCGGTGATAAAATTGACCGTTCACATCTGAGCATTGACATTCGATTTTGTAAGAAAATTAAAGGAAGTATTTTTTTTTAATTAAGCAATAAAAAATAACAATATAGTTGTAATTAAAAAATAAAATAATCACGAATAATTTTTTTAAAAATAATTAAAAAGATAAATATAAAATCGGCTCTTTGTCCAAAAATATCTCTACACTTTTATAAGTTAGGAAAATATATATTTGAAACATAAAGAAGCATTTAAAATTAAAAAATGAATTATTTTTCTAAAAGTATAAATATAATTATGGCACGTTTTAAAAAGAAAACTTAAAACTCTTATGGAGCATTTACATAACCAGGAGTATACAGTATTTTAAATTTACGATAGGCTTTCAGTTCATATTTTCACAAGATATACATTTTTTTTTACTTTTATGAGTTAATTTTAAAGGGAAAAATGGCAATAGGGCCAATTTTCAACATTTTTTCGGCAATAAGGCTTTCGAAAAATTACACATGTCAATTAGGCCGCCTAAAATGTCTAAAGACCTTTTTAGCCTTTTCTCCTCTTTCTTTCCTCCCATTCGATCTGCTCAACGTCACGCAATTCCATTCTACCTCACCAACTCGGGAATCATCGTCGTCGTCGACTACGACGACCATTGTTTCCGGCAGAAAATCGGAGGCTCGACATTCCGTCCTCATCTCTCCCGGCGGATTTCAGCACGCCGCTGCCGCGGGGCCCCGATGATGACGACTTCCCGTCTTGGAACGAAGATCTGATGTTCATGGCCGCGGAGTCGTTCACCTCCCTCATCGAGAACCGGTCGCCCAAGGAGCAAGCCGTCGTCGGCGACGTCGCTCGAGTGCCCCTCGCTTCGATTGAGCGTGCCCTGTTGAGCGATTCTAGGTCGACTGAGCAGAATCGGAGGCCTCCGAGAAGGAGATGGCGATTGAAATTAGTGATGGAGGAGTGGCGGAGGTGGGATTTGATGAAATCCTCGTTGTCGATCAGGAAGCACCACGATTTAGTTTCTCGTCAGCGGGTGCCGAGATCTGGGGGAGGCGTTGTGGCGGGTCCGGGAGGGGGCGACGATGATACGCACGCCTTGAATGTTTGGTTCATCGATGATAACTTGCACCTGGTAATGATTCGTTAAAGTACTATAATTTCTTTCTTCCGTGCATGTTTTTAATGTGTTTGATTAAATGTCTGTATGAAAACAGAGCTATTAGTGCAGAAACCTTTGTCAAGTAACGAGCAAAAGCAGCACCCTATCTCACGAGCAGTGCTTTTTAATGATAATCAGTGTTTGTTGGAGCAGGAGAGGTTCGATGGGTACTACCACAACCAGTTCATTTGGTCAATGCCTGTAGTGACTGTTATTATTCCATTTGCTAACCGCTAGATGGGCTGATCGAGTTAACGATTCCACGAAAATCAAGTGAACATTTTGAATGATTTCCAGGCATAAGAATACTTCTCCAGAGATAGTCAAAAGATGGAGTAATGAAGTACAAGAAGTTGTTCATTCACGGGCTGCACTTGTACAATTTCATGCACTTGGGCTTGTCCATCAGGTAACAAGTTTGTTTCTGATAGGACATTTGTTTTACCATGAGAAAAATTCTTCACAGCCCCCCGCCCCACCTAGATTTCTAATTTACCTGTGTGACATTAACTGAAACGGGGTGCCATCTTTTTCATGTTTCCTTCGGTAGATGAATTTATGATTAGCATACTATCTCTCCATATTTATTTTCATGGGATTATAAAAGCGTTTCAGCCCCCCTTTTAAAAATCAGAGTTCGAATGCTTGGTATTTCTCATGGTTCTTATTTCTATTTCCTAATAAAGTCCGTGAAGATACTTACCACGGCTAATTGCTTATTCACTATATTTTAAAATTTTATTGACCTTTTATCCCACCATCTCTCCTTTTTTTGTTGTCAATTTTTGGAATGTAAGAACTGTTTCATGTAATTTCATGTTTTATGTATACATTCTTGATATTATAATTGACATCTATTTGAAATGTCTTTTACATGTGAACAATCTCAGTCTGTTTTAATTGGATTGGCTTTCTAAATGTATTTTTTTTGCAGATACGACAAAATGATAGGTTGGATGTACGGATGTAGTGCTGTGATGCTTGAAACTGTGGCGGTTGTCCCTGGTATGGTGGGAGGGATGATGTTGCATCTCAGGTCTGTAGTGCTGAAAATGTCGAGGCTCGAATAGTCCGAGAAATTGATTTAATCGCGTAGAAGTCGTGTAGAGTTCAACTAGAAAACCTGTGAGGAATTATTCTTACATTCAGTGTTTTTAATGATATTCAGTGTTTTTATAATATTCAGTGTTTTTATAATATTCAGTGTTTTTTAATGATATTCAGTGTTTTTATAATATTTAGTGTTTTTTATGACATTCAGTGTTTTTATAATATTCATTGTAAAAATCTGACGTTCAGTGTCTTTTCATGGTATTCAGTGTCTGAGGTGACATTCAGTGACTTTTAATGGTATTCAGTGTCTTTTGGAGTGGGTGGATTGAGTAGAAGAAAAAATCTGACGTTCAGTGTTTTTTAATGGTATTCAGTAGGGGTGGATTGGTAGGTATACCAACTCTATTTTCGAAGTACCATGTACCAACCAATATATAATAAGTATGAAAATTTTTCCGTTTCTACCAACCAATTACGTTGGTATACCACCTAATTGGTACGGTAGGTACTAGGTTGGTACGGTAGGTATTAAGATTATACCAACTTATTTTTTACTTACATATTTTAATAAAAAAATTTAATTAACGAAAAATAAAAATAAAAATTTATTGCTTTTAAATCAATTATCAAATAAAAAGTGCAAAATATGTGTTGAAATCCAAAAAGACAAAATTTGAAAATACTATCAATTAGTAATATATTCTAAAAAAACGATTAAAAAAACAAAAAAAATATGAATATAGTAAATTATTTTATAAATAAATTATTGAAATTATAAAGATTTTTTTATATATTTTTAATTATTTGTAAAAATTCATAAGTTTTTATATTACTAATAAAAAAGAGTAAAATATTATCTTAATTTTATTATTATATATATTTAAGTATTTAATAATCTATACCAAGATTAAACATAAAATAATTAATCAAATGTTATAAAACATAATTAATAATTTAATCTTAAATATTTATCAATTTATTATTTCATTTATTTTGTTTAATATCATTTAATTTGATAGAAATAACATAAATAAAAAATAAAAAATATATGTATTAAATATTTTTGGTATAAGTTGGTATGTACCATATACCATGGTACAAGTAAAATATATACCACATACCAACCAAGTTTTAAAATTTGGTACGGTATACTGTACCATTTTATGGTGTACCAACTTGACGGTATACCAATATAGTTGGTACGGTAGGTACATGAATTGGTTGGAATGGAATGTTGTACCATTGCCACCCCTAGTATTCAGTGTCTGACGTTCAGTGTCTGACATTCAGTGTCTTTTGGGGTGGGGTGGATTGAGTAGAAGAAAAAATTTGACGTTCAGTGTTTTTTCATGGTATTCAGTGTCTGACATTCAATGTCTGACATTCAGTGTCTTTTGGGGTGGGGTGGATTGAGTAAAAAATAAAATCTTACGTTCAGTGTCTTTTCATGGTATTCAGTGTCTAACATTCAGTGTCTGATATTCAGTGTCTTTTGGTGGAGTGGATTGAGGAGGAGAAAAAATCTGACGTTAAGTGTCTTTTAATGTTATTCAGTGTTTTTTAATGTTATTCAGTGTTTTTTAATGTTATTCAGTGTCTTTTAATGTTATTTAGTGTTATTCGGTGGTATTCAGTGTCTTTTGGAGTGGGTGGATTGAGTAGAAGAAAAAATCTGACGTTCAGTGTTTTTTAATGGTATTCAGTGTCTGACGTTCAGTGTCTGACATTCAGTGTCTTTTGGGGTGGGGTGGATTGAGTAGAAGAAAAAATTTGACGTTCAGTTTTTTTTCATGGTATTCAGTGTCTGACATTCAATGTCTGACATTCAGTGTCTTTTGGGGTGGGGTGGATTGAGTAAAAAATAAAATCTTACGTTCAGTGTCTTTTCATGGTATTCAGTGTCTAACATTCAGTGTCTGATATTCAGTGTCTTTTGGTGGAGTGGATTGAGGAGGAGAAAAAATCTGACGTTAAGTGTCTTTTAATGTTATTCAGTGTTATTCAGTGTTATTCAGTGTTTTTTAATGTTATTCAGTGTCTTTTAATGTTATTCAGTGTTATTCGGTGGTATTCAGTGTCTTTTAATGTTATTCAGTGTTATTCGGTGTTATTCAATGTCTTTTAATGTTATTCAGTGTCTTTTAATGTTGTTCAGTGTTATTCAGTGTCTTTCAGTGTTATTCAGTGTCTTTTAATGTTATTTTCGCCCTTCCATATATATTTTTTTGGCCCAATTGGAACAAAAAGACCTAATTGACACATAAATTGGAATTTGGTCTTATTGGGCAAAAAATGTTGAAAATTGGCCTTATTGCCATTTTTCCCAATTTTAAAAGCAATATTGAATATATTGTACTCCTATATTTTTATTCTTTAATATTAATATTAATAAACTGTATTAGTGTATATAATACTAATGATAATAAAACAAACCGGTCGACATGTCATTAGGTCGGCACGTTTTTTTTTTTTTGATTGCGGAGCTCTTTCATAATTCTAATACCCACTGGATTTATTTGCTACAGCCTACAAATTGTACAAATGATAGTACTGTATGTGCAATTCGTTCGAAAATGAGGTAGTATGAACGTAGACTTTTCTTTGCTGTATTATAAAACCACACGACACATGGTATGATAATTGGGCCCCACAAATTGATATTTTCCAACTGCATATATATATATACGTACACACAACGAAATACCAAATTAATTAATTAATCACTTTTGCAGTATATGATGCCAACTTATAATTCCTTTCTCTTCACCCTTCTACTCATCCTACTCCATCTCACCTCCATTGTTAAACCATCCCTCATCACAGATCGAAACGCGCTTCTCGCCTTCAAAAACTCGTTGACCACCTTAAACCCGAACAACATATTAGCCAAGAATTGGTCAACGGTCAACGATCCTAAAACTACAACAACAACTTCCGTTTGCAACTGGATTGGTGTCACATGTGGGGCCAAACACCAAAGAGTCACCGCCCTCAACATTTCCGGTTTTGCCCTCGCCGGAACTCTCCCTCCACACGTCGGAAACCTAACCTTCCTAAGGTACTTAGACATAAGTTTCAATAACTTCACCGGACTCATACCGTCCTGGCTCGGCGAGTTGCCTCGTCTCGAGACACTGAGTCTCAGAAACAACTCGTTCTCCGGCGAAATCCCTAAATCTCTCTTCAACAACGTCTCATGCACGTTGCAAATGATCGACATGCGGTACAATAGTCTGAGCGGGAACATTCCGGAAGAAATCGGGAGTTGTTCTTCGTTGCGAATAATAGAGTTGGAAGAAAACGAGCTGACGGGGCTTTTACCTCGCGGTGTTTTCGATCTTCCTTCGATTAGCGAAGTTTGGATCACGAGTAATCGGATTTCGGGGAGTCTCCCGATGGACTTGTGCAATAATCGAAGCTCGAGCTTGAAATTCCTCGCTCTCGCGAACAATCGATTAGAAGGTTTAATCCCGACGAATATATGGAGATGCAGAGAGCTTGAGCTACTATCTTTGTCGTACAACAATTTCAGAGGCGAAATTCCGAGTGAGATCGGAAGGTTGAGCATGCTCAAGAGGTTGTATCTCGGTTATAACTTCTTTGAAGGTATGAATTTAATTAGTTACTCTCTCTAATATAGTATATGATGATCATTGTATTTTAAATCGTTACAACAAAACATACAGGAGGGATTCCGGCGGAATTCGGAAGGCTTTCGCGGTTGGAAATGCTTAGCATCAAAAATTCTAATCTCACAGGTAATTAATTAATCATAACATGAAATATTGTAGAATATATTCGACCCATTGATATTATATGACTCGAATAATAGGATCCATACCGGACCAAATTGGAAACTGCACTTCCTTGAGAACATTAGACCTCAGTCTTAACAACTTGACAGGTATTTTTCTGTAGTAACTTAACTCATTTTCATCATGTGACGTTATGATCTTACGATTTGATACGTTTTAGGAAGTCTTCCTTCGGAGTGGTCGCTTTTCAATCTTGAAAGGCTACTCTTGAACAATAATCAACTCATCGGCGAGATTCCAAGCTCCGTCGCAAACTTTTCCAAACTCACTTTGTTGCAAATACACATGAATTCATTCAGCGGCTCCATACCAAACTTTAGCAGTTTAAGACTCTTAGAACGACTTCAACTATCCGATAACAATCTGAGCGGAACAAAACATCCGAATAGAGAATTGGACTTTATCCTTTCGTTAACGAATTGTCTATTCCTGGAGACAGTTGATGTATCGAGAAATCCTCTAAACGGTATCCTCCCAACTTCAATCGGCAATTTTTCCAAATCTCTCTATGGATTCAGTGCAGATCAGTGCAATATTACCGGTGTTATTCCTTCTTCGATTGGAAACTTGATTGGTTTGCAAGGCCTTAGTTTCGAAAAGAACTGGTTGACCGGATTCATCCCACCGACAATAGGGAAATTAGTCGAGCTTCAAGGCTTGTTTCTTAATGGGAATCGACTACAAGGGTATATTCCGCACGATCTTTGTCGGTTGAGTAGCATTTACAAGTTGCACCTAGATGACAACTTTCTCACTGGTCCCATACCTGAATGTTTCGGTGAAATGAATTCATTAAAAAACCTATACTTAGGATCCAACAACCTGAATTCCACTATACCTTCCGAGTTTTGGAATCTCAAAGACCTCGTGATAGTAAACCTATCCTCAAACTACTTAACCGGACAACTTTCATCTCGGATCGCAAGTTTGAGAGCAGTCAACACTTTAGACTTATCTCACAATCAGTTTGCAGGTGACATTCCAGGATCAATCGACAGCTGTCAATCGTTAGTGTTCCTATCGCTTTCGAACAACGAATTCGAAGGAGGAATCCCTCCGTCCTTGGGAAATTTGAGAGGCTTGAGCGCTTTAGATTTATCGAATAATAATCTTTCCGGATTCATTCCAAACTCTTTCCAAGACCTTAGATCTCTTCACTCCATTAACGTGTCCTATAATAAGCTAGAAGGAGAGATACCAACGGGAGGTCCTTTCGTTAACTTCACCACCCAATCATTCTTGAACAACAATGCTTTATGCGGTTCGATCAAGTTTCAAGTTCCTCCTTGCCTTGTCAAAGACAACAGAACATCGAGAGTAAAGAAAGCCGTTGGATTGATCAAGTATATTTTGCCTTCATTTGTCTTAGTTAGTGCTCTCGCAGCCGTTATTATATTCGTGTTGCTCAAGAGACGGAAGAAAAAGCGTATGAAGTCACGAGAGCCGGCTGATATTACACCAGGTGCGAATTGGAGAAGAGTTTCGTACATAGAACTTGTAAGAGGAACAAACTCCTTTAGCACCATAACCAATCTTCTTGGAAGAGGAAGTTTTGGTTCGGTGTTCAAAGCAACGCTTCACGACGGATTAGTCGTGGCAGTAAAAGTCTTCGATTTGCAATCAGAAAGATCGATTCAGAGTTTCGACACCGAATGTGAAATACTGAGCAACATTCGACATAGAAACTTGGTCAGAATAATCGGTTGTTGTAGCAATCCGGAATTCAAAGGCCTCGTTCTTGAACACATGCCGAATGGGAGCCTCGAGAAATGGCTGCATTCCGAGGACTGCCGTTTGAGTTTCATACAACGGCTGGAAATAGCAATAGAGGTTGCGTCGGCTTTGGAATATCTTCATCATGGCCATACGTTTCGTATTGTCCATTGCGATGTAAAGCCGAGCAATGTTTTGCTTGACAAAGATATGGTTGCTCGTCTTGCTGATTTTGGTATATCTAAGCTTTTCGAGGATGGGGAGACTATGGTACATACGAAGACCTTGGCAACCATCGGCTACGCAGCACCAGGTAATATTTATTTACTAATTTTTTTTATCATATTTTTACTGATATTTATTTACGAATAATAGAATATGGAGCGGAAGGGAAAGTGTCGACGAATGGAGATGTGTATAGCTACGGCATACTATTGCTCGAGATGTTTACGAAGAAGAAGCCAACAGACGACATGTTCAGTGGTGAAATGAGCTTAAGAGAGTGGGTCGATCGAGCATTACAAGAAAATGCAGTAAGTGATTTGCTGCTACTATCAAGAGAAGATTATCAAAGTTTGACTGCGAATGAAGAAGAATGTATCGCCTCTGTTTTCCGTTTGGCGATGAAATGTTTAGCTTCTTCACCCGATGAAAGGATCAACATGACAGAAACAGTGAGTGCATTGCAGAGGATTAAAGCCAAAGTCAAGACATCTACAAAGCGTCGAAGATACGAGGCGTCCATTACCTAAAGCAATACAACCAAAAATAAAATGAAAGATTGATGTATCATGTATGTATGTTTTGATTTTGCAAGATTTGATTGGTAAGAAAACTTTGAGAGTTGAATGCTAGTCTTTTATTTTGTTTTGTTCTAATATAATTCAGACTGCAATTCCTATGCATACAATCAAAAGATGATATATTAGTGCTTAATAGGAAAAAGAATATTAGATAGCAAACAGTAGCAATTTGAACATAAATTAGCACTGAGTCACACACTCCTCCATTATTACATTTGAAATCAAAACACCCTCTGGATTTGGAATGGAACAACTCAAGGAGAACAAGTTCATCTCCAATCTCCTAAAAGAATCTCCAAAAAAATTAAATTAAACTACCAGTACTTGTTAATTAAAGTCGATCATCATCGATTGCCTAGGCTCTTGGACTATTCAAGGTCAGCGTAATATCCTGGAAAACCTTAAGCCTCCTCCTCTTATCATTGTCTCCATTCGTGTTTTCGCAGTGTCCTCCTAACACTGCCGCAATTATCGCATCCTCAAAATCCTTGTTATCCGGCAACACATCGTGGGCCCAGCTTCTCTTCTCCGGCGGGGACAACTCCTTTCGCCTCACTTTGTTATTGTTGTTATCACTAATGTTTTCTGTCTGGGCAGTGATGTTGCTGAAAGGTGCCATGTCACCTCCGGGCCTGCTCCTCTTCGGCCTTTCCGGCCCGAACCTCGACGAATAAAACGGAGGAGCATCAATGTTAAGCAATACATTCGCATTCGCATTCTCATCACCAAAACCATCTTCCTTGTTAGCTCGAGAATCTATAGTCGAAGAAGCCTTGCAAGGCTGAGGCTGCCAGATGGCGGAAGACCCCAAGAACGCGTCGAAGAGCTTCCTCTGCTCGACCCTATCCCCGTTGGACCCTTTACTCATCATCTCCGACTCGAGGTCCCTCAGCATTTCCTGGGCTCGATCGTAAGCTTTGAGGTGCGAATCGACCCCTCTGGGCCCGTCTGAAACCGCGGGCTTCACTCTCCTGAGAGTCTCTTTAGCTTCCCCTATTCTCCCCTGCTTCATTAAACAGATTCCCAGGTTACACATCTTGTTGTTGTCCGGAGCGAGTAAAAGGGCCCGCCTGTATGCCCCTTCCGCCTCGACGTAATTGTTCTGCTGCATCAGAGCCCACCCCAAGTTCCCCTGCACCACCACCACCAAAAAGATTCAATCTTTCAATTCACTCTCTTAAGTATTTAGTGATTGATTCATACTCATACATACCACCCAAAAGATTCAATCTTTCAATTCACTCTCCAACACTTAACTATTTAGTGATTGATTCATACTCATACATACCACCAAAAAGATTCAATCTTTCAATTCACTATCCAACACTTAACTATTTAGTGATTGATTCATACTCATACATACCACCAAAAAGATTCAATCTTTCAATTCACTCTCCAACACTTAACTGTTTAGTGATTGATTCATACTCATACATACCAGTAATCGAGTGGCTTCTTGCTCGACCGAGACCTGGAATTTCTTCCCCTGGGAACGGGCCGTTTTCGTGCGCTTCCCGTTGAAGGCCATCCCCTGCTGGATCAGGAAAAGCTTGTGACGAAGCAAAGCGATTTGGTCATCCAATCTCCCACATCTCTGCGACCAAACATGATTATTTATTCGTCTATCACTAAGTAAAGAAAGGAGTAGAGTAATTGAATCAAGATTCAAGAACCAACCTTGTAAAGGTCTAACAAGATGTTGTCGAGGGATTCTTGGGCTTGATCGGAGCATCGGCTACGGAGAGACTTGATGGCCTCGATGGCTTCTTCTGCCCTGTTCTGCTGCTTCATTACGATCGCCATGTCTTTCAGAGCGCTGTCGACTCTGTCTCCGGCGTTGATCGCCGCCCAGAACAACGGAATCGCCCTCTCCGGATCCTTATCCACCAACTGAACACACAGAAAAAGGAACGATAATTAGTTTACGAACGAGAATCGAAAGCCGATGTTTTTGAATTTCGACGATGCTTACTTGAACGTTTTTTGCGCGGACGTATGGGGAGTCGCCGACGGGGACCTTGTGGGCGACGTGGAAGGATTCGGATCGAGTTCGGGTGACGCCGGGAAGAGGTTTGGCCGGAGACGAAGGAGCGGATTTTGTGGGCCGGAGTCCGGTCGGGGCATTCCACATTTCTTGATTCATTTTTTTTTTAAGTCTGAATTAATGAAAGAAGAATCTGGGGATGGAATCACAGGAGACGAGAAAAGGTTGAAGAGGAAAGGAGGAGTGAAAATGCGATGCTTAAGACTGTGAATTAGTCCTGTTTTTTTAAATACATTTTGGACCGTTGGAGAGTACCGTTTCGAAACTAGCCGTTGGGCTCACTTCTTTATTTGGTATTATTATCATTTTATTATTATTATTTACCGAAGAGAAAAATTGGGCAATAGGGAATGTTGCGTGATTATTAATGGAAAATTATTTATGTTCGTAATACTTTTCCAATTTTTTGTTTTTGACTTTTTATTTAGTAAAAAATAAAATTGACACGTAACACCAATAATAAATATTATACATTAAAATTTACAAATGTGAATTAAGAAATAATAACGAGTGAATTTGAGTATTTGAAAAAAAATTATCTCAGTCAAACTATAAAATATTGATTTCATTTTTTTTTTTATTTGAATCTAATTTATTTATTTTGTTTATAAAATTAGTTTAAATCTAATTTTATTTATTTTGATTATAAATAAATAAATAACAATACACTAATCTAAATATCAACTATTAATTTTATCTTCTTTAATTGTTTTTAAAAAATAATAGTATTAATTAATATTTAAAAATTGGAAAATATATTTAAATTATACTATTAAAAAAACTCAAAACAACATTTAAATTGAAAATAATTTAAAAAAAAAAAGCTCAAACACTTTTTTAAGAAAGTTTCAATACTTTCAATAATGAGTTGGTCCACAATATTTGACATACTAAAAAACATACTTCGAATTTAAACTTTTTTTACTTTAGAATATAATTTTACCTTTAATTTATTTATTTAATTTTTAAAATTTACTCATAATTATTTTATTTTTCAACTTAAAATATATTTTTTATCTCTTACTTTAGAATAATTTTTTTTATTATTATTTTCATGCCCCAAAAAATGTATTCACTTTTTTCAAAACATAAAAAAAATTATTAAAAAAATCTCATCCGTTGACGAGAATGATCTATTTCTAATTATTCGTATATTGAACTATTGAAGTCGTGTGATTTGAGTGAAATATAGTGTTTCGACCACTTTATATACACAAGCTTTTCGTGATAAAGATGACGAGAATAATTTATTTTTAATGATACTATTGAACTACTGAAGTTGTGTGATTGAGGTAATAAAATTCGACGCGAGTTATCAATATACCCACGAAATCTTAAACTATTTAATGTTGTTATTGCTTATGATATTATTGCCATAATTGGACAACAATTTCACTTGTTATTAACTTATAACAATAAAATTGGAATTTAGTAATCCCAAGTTCTAAAGATGACATAAGTACATTCAATTTTTATCTTAAGATGACATTTGTGTTTGGACTAAAAAGTATGAAAATATTAAAATCTCAAGTAGGCGAAAATGGTATAATTATATTTTAAAATGAAAAAAATAAGATAACAACAGTTTTTTAATATTTTCGCGTATTTTTTGCCATTTACTTAGTTTTACAGAAGATAGATTGTAAATTAAATTAAAGTATCTGGTAAGAACAGAGAAATAAAATAGATAGAAACAAAGAATAAAGTTTGTTAATGTTTTCGCGTATTTTTTGCCATTTACTTAGTTTTACAGAAGATAGATTGTAAATTAAATTAGAGTATCTGGTAAGAACAGAGAAATAAAATAGATAGAAACAAAAAATAAAGAAAGAGAAAAATCAAATGAAACACCGTTTGCCCTAGCCTCCAGGCTCCCAAATGACTGTAATAATTCGATGCCTAAGAATAAACTATACCATGACAATTTATAAGCTAAACCTAATAATTAAACAAATCCTAAAGCCACACCCAACATAACCCTAAGACTATCCACAATGCAGTGCCAACATGAGCATTGAGACTCGTGTTTTGTCTTGTCCACACAATTGAGCAAATTTGTACTGTTGGATGAAATCATTAAATTTCGGTGGGTGCCCTTATGGTAGCACCCACTCAACCGCAGCTTTTGCGCAGCTTTTGCTTTTTATTTTATTTTTCTTTTTTTATTAATGAAAAAATAATATTTTAATAAGGTAAATGAGAGATTGGTAAGAATTCAACGGTCATATACTCCACAGTAAGAATTCAACGGTCATATAACTCAACGAATACATTATTTATTTATTTATTTTACTCTATAAATACTCAATTTTGACCCACAATTTTTTCATAACACAATTATTTATTTTCACTTTCAAATACTCTCAAATGAATCCAAACAACCCCAACAATTTCACACCTTCAAATTCTCAAAATTCAAACTCTCAATTTTCATAACCACAATATCCAAATTTTGATGACTTGCTACAAGGTCGGGCTCCAGAGGTAAATTATTCTATCAATGGAAACAATTATAATATGGGCTATACTACTTAACCGATGGGATATATCCTGAATGAGCAACATTTGTTAAAACGATACCACATCCACAAGGTGAGAAAAGAAAATTATTTTCAAAATATCAAGAAAGCCAGCGAAAGGATGTCGAACGAGCGTTTGGCGTTTTACAGTCTCGTTTCGCAATTGTAGTGACCCTGCACGATTTTGGGATAAAGCGGATCGTGGGAGAATTATGAGAGCATGCATCATAATACATAATATGGTTGTTGAAGATGAGAGGGACACGTATGCCACTCAATTTGGCCCCTTACCGATTTATGATGATGCAACAGATGGTTTATCGCAACCACATCTAGGTGAGAACTTTCAGTCCAGTATGAAGCGTACATTCAAAAAACTATACAGATGCTTGATAAACGGACACATCGATAACTCCAAAATGACTTGGTTGAGCATATCTTTTAATTCCATAATAATCATTAGTTTGTTTTACCGCAATGATTTAAATTTTGTGTATTTCCAACTATGTAATGTAATTTAAAATTTTATGTACTTTTGTTTTATTTTTTATTTTAATAATGTTTTTAATAAAATTTAATTTCTTTATTTTGAATATTATTATTTTTAAAAAAAATATTATTTTATTATAAATATAATATAATAATAATAATAATAATATGAATCCGATGCGAGTGAAAGTGGTCTATGCATTGTAAAATTGGACACTTTTTCCAAAGAAGTTGGTCCATGCATTGTAAAATTGGACACTTTTTTTTCAAAACCATTTTTTGATGACGTGTCACAAAAAAGTGGGAATGAGGCACTTATTTTGGAGATGCTCTAAAGCTCACCTAATAAAAGAAACATAAATAATTAATTAATCCTGCTTGCTTTCAGTATCTTTTTGTCATTTACTTGGTAATACAGAAGATGGATTGCCAAAAGACACCCAAAAGTATTATATACACAGAAGATGGATTGCCAAAAGACACCCAAAAGTATTATATACGGACAATCTCAATGGTAGAGAAGAATACAATTACGAACACCTTAGTGAAATTTAGAAATGAAATTGTAGACCCTCCATTTCCCTTTCAGAATGTCATCACCACGATTCTGTTCAAATGATCAACAACAAGCTTTCTCTGCTCCAGCTTGAACTCTTTTGGTGTTCATATAATTATCCAGCTGCTAGAGAGCTACCTGAGACATAAAGTATCGCCCCAAAAGGGAACTTCAGATCTGTAAAAACAGTAATATACCTTCGCAAACAATAGAAAATCATCTGTAGAAAGACTAGTTAGGCAAAAATATTTTTCATATCCTTCAGATATCGACTACTGAATGATATTTTATATTTGATGAGGAATTCCATCCTATTCTAATCAAGTTTGATTCATGACGTATTCCACAATGTGATTAACAGGCACTGGAGATTTGTTGTGAAAAGGGTAAAAATGTAAAGATTTTTAGGTTCCATCTGAATCTTCCCTGAATCATTAAATATTCAAGAAAACAAAAATTACTTGATCAAACTTATCAACGCATAAAGGTATTCACAAATGATATGTTTTACGGGTTGTGATGCTAACACCCCCTTTGAGGAAAATTTACGTCACTTCTGCAACGGTGTTACTTAAACAGAGACTGACCAGCAATGAGGTTCTTTGTTTCCGTTTTACATTGAATAATTCTCTTGTAAATGCCTTTTGATGCATTAATTCTCATACTGTTCAAGAATCTGATGACCAAAACAGAAACAACATGAACTTAGATACCTTTTTAGGAGCACAAAGAGAACTCAACAAAATGCGCATAGAGCAGACGACTTCAATTTTTATTCTTGAATATAAAGAGATGTCCTGATCAGCTGGTGGCCCATCAAAATCATATGTTCTTTGGTTTTGTAGTCCATTTGAAAAATCCACAGTTCGCTTCAGGATTTGATGCAGGTCCCTAAGACGTGTGTGTGTGCATTTCCAACAAGCAAATATATTTGTCAGAGTAATTTCCCAGGAGGTGGTACATATTAAAGGAATTCTTAATGAAGCACGCATGAGGGAGATTGCTTGAGGATGTTTCTTAAAAAAATGTCAATGTTTACATCTAAAATGAACTCACCCTTATCTTTCTTCATACTGGCAAAAAACTATATTGTATAAACATTTCTAGGGTATGAACGGAGCATTCTAATAGCATATTGGAATTCACACTACCAACAAAAAATAAATGCATGAGAAACATTTTTAAGACGCACACAGAAAGCAATTGTAGGCACAAATACCTCACCACGAGCACACACATAAAACCGGCGACCTAAATTAGGTCCAGATTTCTTCACTACTCGAGAAACACAAGGTTCCTTGTGACCCTTGCAAATAGGTATGCTAGTTTCCATAAGTTGCTGAATCCTTTGCCACTCTACTAAGGCCACATTATTCTTCTCTTTTTCTAAATGTTGTAACATATTATTTTCTTGCATTGATGTGCCTTGTCTCGACTGACACACTTTAGCAGCATCATTTTCACCACCTTCAGTGAGAGTATCATTCGTATCACAATACGGAAATAAGATATCTGCTTGAGAAAGGTCCTTATCAGAACAAAAACCTTCTGAATCACCACGGACACCTTCAGTGAAGGTATCATTCGTATCGCAGAGCGGAATTAAGTTATCTGCTTGAGTAAGGTCCTTCTCATAACAAATACCTTCTGATTCACGACTGACACCTACTGTTTTCTGGAAAAACGATTTGAGTGTTAGCTGAGATCCCCGACTTTGTCTCGCTTTTTTCTTACTAACCACAGGTGAGTATGATTTAGTATGACCAATATCAAAACAAGGTGAGTCTGAATATGATTCTGTATATGAGCTTTCAGAACAATCATCTGATGTACAAAATAGCCCTTCATGTATCAATTCTTGTGAAGATTTACATGCATGTTGGGGTCTTTTATTGAGTTGACTTCCTCTTTGAGCAACATCACTATCATTTGGAATAGAACTAGATAATCCAGATAAGCTCATTTCTTCAGCAGGTTGCCTTCTCGTGAACATCGACACTGTGAATTTGACACACATATAAATGACAGTAGAGAGGACCATAACCAATGCTACAAATTTAATATCTAAGCAAATCAAAGTAAGAGAGTTAACTGAACAAGGCACCAGAAGCAAAGCCAAAATAAATCAAACACCTCATCTAAAATCCAACACCACCTATTGACAGGTTTTATCTGTCACCTTCTATAATGCAAGGATAACGCATGATCAAGATAAGACAATGGAAACCAGAAGAGTTTAAATTAAGTAATTTGGAGTCCGAATAGGAGGTCGCATTTTAGCTAACGGTCCGGTCAGAGTAGAGGATGTTAATCATCAAAACCATAAAAATAGACCCAAACTTTACTTTTTCAAACTCTGACTTTGCCACGATTGGTAAAGGACCAAACGTCTCGCAGGGAAGTAGAAAAATATTATCTGCCCAACCTAAAAGGCCCAACAATCAGAACAGGTCACAAACATAATAACCAACATAAATAAGGCTGCATTAATAAAAATATACAATGTTGACTTCTGATATTAACACTAGAATAATAGCATCCAACTAACCAAATAACACACCAAAACACTTATGTACTCTAGTTATAGTTTTAGCAAAAGCTGCAAAACAATTCTTTTATGAGAAATGTAAGTATATAGTTATAGTTGTAGTTTTAACACACCATAGACATATTTGAAGTGATATAATATACATTTAAGAGAAATCCCCACCTAGCGTCTGCTGACATCCATAGACCTGGTGACAATATCTAGTAGATAGTGAAGGGGTGTTATGCTGTTGAATTTTGGGGATTTCCATCAAGCTCATAAACACAGGAATGTGGTCTGAGCCCTCCAATTTGATATTTCTTGCTACATCTTTATGTCTACAAAATACATGTAAAATATGATTTACACGAAAAAGGCAGAGAAAGGAGTTTGAATTAGAATGGTGATAATAGGTATGTGTTAGGATTTATAACTAAACAGTGCAAAGGGTACTGCCGTACTGGGATACGAATTACGAGTACTAAAAACTAGGAGCTACCGATGAAGAAATTACTGTATAGCCTTCCCATATAATCCTAGAATGACATTCCTCAGCAACTCGGAAGTTTAATCTCTTACCTAGGTGTAGTACCAGGTTTCCAACGTTTGAATTGGCTCAATATGTCGCACTCTTTAACATGGCAAGCCACAAATTTATGTTTTTGATTTTCTTCTTTATGTAAGCATGGCCCAGCACTAAGAATGTGGTCAATTCGTGACCCAAAGTTGAACTCCTCCCCACCAGAATTCGTAGCCCAACATGTGTAGGCTTCTCCTCTATTGCAAAATTAAAGAAAAGAAGATCAGTTGGTAAGGAAACATGCTAAGAACCAGAAGTTACAGAGTATCATATTAGATAACCTCATTGTAGTTGATTGTAGACATGTCACGACTCACCAATGAAATTACACTTTTCACAAATAATAAGAATAAGAACTCAAGAATCTTT
Organism: Euphrasia confusa; assembly: GCA_954870475.1. Lineage (NCBI taxonomy): Eukaryota > Viridiplantae > Streptophyta > Magnoliopsida > Lamiales > Orobanchaceae > Euphrasia > Euphrasia confusa. The sequence goes on along the minus strand of OX940968.1, from coordinate 25,273,657 downwards.
AGAACCTCTCAGGATGTTTGTCTCGGAAAACGTCTGAAAAGGGACCTCCATTTCTCAATAGCAAAGATCTGAACCAAGTCCTGAACCTAAAAAGTAAGAAAACAAATAATAAATGATACATTTCCAGTTACATTCTACCCGCGAACCTTGAAATTATTCGGAAGAATATGCACCACCCATCAATAAGACAAAAGAAAAACAGAATGGGAGAATTCCATCAAGAAGACAAAAGAGATAGTGGGAGAAGAGCATCACGAGATTGGATTTTATAAAATTGTGTCAAAATCAGGCCCCACTTTTACTTTCTCAATTGAAGGCCCCACTTGTTCAAAAAAATTCAATTGAGGGTTCACATTTAGATTTAAATTCTTAATTGAAGGCCTTGTTAGTAGAGCCTAGTCATGACATTGATGTGGCAGTTCATTACATACCCATTGTCATTTTTTATTTCTCTAATTTAAATTAATTTAATTTCCGACTCTAGTATGTTTTTACAGCTGATTAGCATGTTATTTATTGATTTATTATTAATTCCGTGTGAGTCATAGTTTAAGATACCGGCACAATGATTTTTTTAATGTTTGTGTTCTAGAACTAAATGTGATTCTCAATTGAGAATCAAAGTCTAAATATGAGCCGTCAATTGATAAATTTTGAAAATTGGGGTTTTCAATTAAAGAAAGTGTAAAATTGAGGTCCTCAATTGAGAATCAAAGTCTAAATATGAGCCGTCATATGATGGAATTATTCATGAAAAACAATTAAGAATCAAGGAGTAACTCACTCATTCTTCTCAAAATCTTTTCCAGCATCACAACGATCTATAGCAGAGGGAGCGATGTTAAGATCCCCAACAACAACTATCCTTCGACCTTGACCTAGAAGAGTCCCCCACCTTTTCTAAAGAATCATTACCAACATTATTCTAAAGCACGAAAGCCAGGATCAAAAATAACTACGACAAGGTGCAAAAATACTTTGGAGGAGTACTGACCACACCGAGGGACAATATATATCCTTAAACTAATTAAATAAAATCACTTTCTAAATAAAATCTGACCGTTCCCTTTACAAGTTTACTAAAAGTAAACAACCTAAAAGTAAATTAAATTAAATAACTATATTTGAATTATCTTTTCAAATGTAAATTAAAAATAGTTTTAAATATATTTTTTATAGTTTAAACTTAAAAGAAAAAAAATTAAATCTGAGTGCAAATTAAAACACACGTGATTGTAACCATTCTTGCAATGAAAAGAATCAAAATTGCGATTGAATATCATATAAACAAATTTAGATTGTAATTTTCACGAAAAGCATTTCTGACACAACGATATGACTATTCTTGCCATGAAAATAATCAAAATTGTAGCATTGCTTCACAGATTATAGTGATAATAATGTTGAAATTTGAAAATGTGTAAGCAAAATAATAGATGGTGCGAATAATATTAATATTTTTTTGCATTCTTTACTTTGTACATATCCAGAAAATGATTGTTTACTTCATATAACTCTGCTCTAAGACCAAATTCTTAGCAGGTTTCAATAAATTTAATTTGATGGAGATTTTACCCCGCATCACAAAAAATAATTCTAATCCACTTATGATGTCAAGCTAAAACAGCATATATATTACATTTCCCGTGAGCAGTTAGGGATCTGTAGATGAGTCTACACACTGATATTGCACTTTTGTGATCTTCAGGCAAATGTGATACATAATCAATTACCTGGAGTGCACTAAAAAACTTGCGTTTGTATTGGATCCTCTTTGTATCGTCACTTTCCGCTCTAGGACCGTATACATTGAAAAGAACTGTAGAAAAAACATTCATAAATCAGAAATTTGCATGTTCAGGCTAATAATGATATAAAGCCATGGAAAACAAAGAATATCTACAGTCACGTTGCTGTAGGTCTTCATGTTCACCAACTAAAGTTGATCTGAAACCGGAAATTTGATTCATATGGAAATTGAAAAGAAAAAACAACACTCATCTAATATTCAGTTGATATTTACAAAGTATCTGATACTTTTATATTCATTTCGTTTTTAACCAAAGAAAGAAATAAAAAAATTACAATTGTAATTTTAAAATTTAAGGTTTTAGCTATATGTTATTTTCTTAGAAATAGTTAGTAAACCAAACTAAATTATCAAACGGAAATCCAAATAAATAACTCGATGATAACAACAAAATTAAATTTACAATTTGGTACTGTACATTTATACCGATACTCACCCCAAAAGTTTCAAAAAACAAATGCAGCAATGAATACACCTTCCATTGAAGTATTAAAATATAAAAGTTATAGTTAATTACTGCTATGCTACTCACCAAAATGTTCATGATCAGTTATGATACAGCGTCCTTCTCCATCAATTTCCCAAAGCTCATCAGTTGAAAACTCTTCTAGCCCTTCAAAGTTAACAGAACATTCATTTTTCCGAAGCCCAGGAGATATCTTAAGAACACCAGTGAGACCCTCCTCTGCAGAAATTGGCAGGGCTACTTCATCACTCGAAAATGCAGAATTCACACGACAAAATGTTGCAACACCTGATTGCATGTATAAAAAGGTGGATTATTTTCTTCCTCACCCCATAATAAAACATAACAGTACTCTAAGAATGGAAAAGAGAATTTTTGCGCAAGTTTTAAAACTATAATATGCAGTAAATGTATTGTAAGCTTTTGTTTTAACAAACATAAGCATAATGTACAGTTTTTTTCAATACAATGCTTATTTAGTTAATGCACCAAAGATCACAACATCTTAAAGAGTTTACAGTGAATAAAGAGTAGTATTGGAATTTGTGCTATCACCAGTGAACAGAAACAGTAGGGTCCCATCAGGACTTCTTCATCTTCACAAGATTCAGTCACAGTCTTTCATGAATGCATTGTGAGAAAGTATGGGAACCTTTTTCCGATATGAAACATTGAATCAGGTACCTAATTATTTGAAAACTTGATAAATTGCATGGATCGGTTTCTTGAATGTTTCATTAAGAAAAACATGACACTGTTTGTATTGCCAACTTCTTATTTTGTGCATAAGCAAAAGTCGCACCAAAGAGATAGACTCCTATAGCCTGACGGGAATGGCGAGGAGCGAAACTAAATAAAATAAAGTAATATAATTCCTGAAATCATAAACACATAATGACAAGAAAACATAACTAACCACACAAAGCTTAATAGGTAACAAAATAAAGTATCAAAACAATAAAAGGGCACTATTAAAAATGTCATTAAAGAAAAATGGAGCACCCCCTCCATACTAATTAGCATTTGGGCTTGGGAGAACTATGTTTCTTGTCTTAATTATTTTGGAGGTAGGATTTAGGAATGTGTTAGTAATACTTTGTGAATGTTGTGTATATGATCTCTGAGTTCGTTCCCGATGAAAGAGTGAGAACGAAAACATCGTTCTCCATTGACATCAACCTCAATAACGAAAACACATGAAAGATTTCAGAGAATAAACAACAGCCCACCTCCCTAATTAAAAAGTTTGAGACTTCGATTGAATTGATGAATGTAAGCATGATTTCACATATACATACAAGAGAATAGAAACATGAAAAGGAATGAATTTGCACGCGCACCGGAATATCCCGTTCGGCCTTTATCGGTAGTGCGAGTGCAGGAGAAGAAGGACTCGTAGCCCTCCGCCTGCACCAAATCCGATCTCATTTCCTGCCTCGACAGCTTCGTCTCCTGAAAGCAAATGATATCGGCGTCAAGAGAATCAAGCAATTTTCGAAGAGACCCAAACTGTGAGACTCGAGGTCTCAGCCCGTTTACATTGTACGTCACTATTTTCATTCCGACTGAAAATTGGGGTCAAGTCGAAACCCTGGGTCCTTGGATAATATAAGAAAAATAGTAATTATTTTCATTTGATGTAATTTTTTTCATTTGATGGATTTACTTTTTTTTTAAGTCTAATTATCAAATAACTCATTTGACAATGTATTATCCCATCATTGATCTATGGATCAAACATGTAACATCATTTTTTTTCAAATCAAATAGTAACTACATTTGATAATCAAAATATGAAACAATAATACTTGTATAGAATTGACTTCCACTAATTAGGGCATTTACAATGGTTATTGGTTCATACCAATTGATTATTTTAAAATATATATATTAATCAATTTAATTAATAAATGAACTGAACTATTTATCATTTATTTATATTTTCAGTTTAAACTCATTTTATGAGCTCACTACTTTTTAATATTAATAATAAAATTTGCAACTTTAATTAAAGTTTTACTTGCCAACATGGAGAGTGTGATACACTTTCTTGTGGCAGACCAATTAACTAAGGACATGTGTTAATGTTTGTAAAAAATAAATAAAAAAGTTGAGTTCATACCTTTGAACTCGGGTCATTTCACAATTTACAGTAGAGTGGGTCATATGGATAAATTAAACTAAACTCACTCTTGCAATGGTTACAGTTCAATTAAATGAGTTAAAACTCAAAAAAATTGGTACCATTGTACATGTTCTTAGTTCTCCATAAAACAATGACAGTATCAATAAATTGACTTTTGTTATATCAACTACAAGTCTACACTAATTAAGTGATAATAAGCTTAAAATAAAGAAATATTGTTGGATCGACTCGATTGCCAATAATGTCGTTGAGAATAATATTTTGGTCTTAACATACCAACACATGTTTTTTCAACACAATTTATCATCACTCGTGGTCACCTGAGACACTTCTCAAGGATTTTCCATCCCAAAATTATTGTACAGCAAGCACGCTTAATTTTAGACTGAAAAGAAAATCCATATTGTTGTTGAAGTTGTTAATGTGTGAAGACCACTTGTGAGTTGTCCCACATCGAATAATTGTGAGAGGGGAGTCTATGATATAAGCCTAGGGAGTTCTCCTACTTAGTACCATATGGTTTTGAGTTAGAATGAGGCTCTCTAGTGCATATTCGATCTCCCGCTCTCGTGTGTGCGCTAGGCGTGGGACCGCACGTGAGCACCCCTGTTGGTAGTCCACGTCGGCGGGCGTCGCTTCGAGGCACCTGCAAAAGGAAAAAACACGAAGCACAAATCAGATCTGAACTCAACCCTAGGTCAGAGCAAGCTTCCAAATCACAACCGTCAACGGATCTGTGGAGATCCGGTCGGTATTACAGGAGATGGACTTGAATGAGGACTAGGGTAACATGCAGCGGCAGAGAAAGAGTATAAGAACAGATCTATATGTTGGGATATGTCCTTCGATCCTACGTGTGCAATCGATAAAGTCATAAGGTCGTCTATGGATGTTAAATGATTATTTGATAATATTAAATTGTTGGGAACAATATAATATTGATCGATAAATCATACCTATAGGGTCACACACGGACTCAAAGATGATGTACGATGATTGATATATATATTGATTTAGAATCAATATTTACGTGGATTTAATTCACATGCATGGGATGCATGGCTTGCATGGATGCATGTCACATGGTGTGACATGGCATGCCACACAAGCAAGTGGGACCACATACAATGCATAGTGGCATGTGTATGTGGCATGACCTTTCACCTCCTTTGTAACTCCTTTTGCATGTTAATGGTGCATAATGATGCCCATTATGTAGGAGGTTACAATGGAGTGTTATGACATGCATAATGAGGCTAATATATGGATGAAAATCAGATTTTCATCACACATTACTTTTACCCACGAAATTCACACCAAAGAGAGAGAGGAGAAAGTGTTCTTGGAGAACCGACTCGATCAAGCAAAGTATTCGTCATCCGGGTTCGTGTGCAACACGTAGAGGCCGGGCCATTTGTGCGGCTTCAACATCCGGGCGATCTAAAGGCGTGACGGGGTCATTCCAAATGTGAACAATTCGTGGCTGATCCATGAAGGTGGTTCAATCGACTCAGCACCACCTTCATCAACATCAACGAGGCACGCTACACCGGTTGTAAGTGTTCTCGTTAATCCATATATATTATATATATTGGATGTATATATATATAAATATGTGTCTATACATATATATGTGTGCACTAGATCTTGTTATTCGTGTTTACTCGTTTTACACGCTTCCGCACACACGACCGAGGTAATCATGCGATTGGATCGACATCGAAAACCTTCAATTGGTATCAGAGCCTAGGGCTCGTGCACACTTTTGTGTTGGATACAATATGTTTAAAATCAACATAATTGGCTTAATTGTTTTATGTGATTATGTGATTATGTGTTTAGATATAAGGCCGGCCACCGTTAGTGGTCGGGTGAATGAAATTGTCGTTTTTTACGTACGATTGGCCATAGTTTTGGAGGGCTGCGTCCCTTGGAATCTTTTGTAATAGATAGGTTTTTTCTATTAAAAAATGTATTGTTCAATGTGTAAGCAATGGATTGAATCCATGGATCGACATTGGATATCGGCTCTCCGGCGAAAACGAGAAGAAACGAAGCAAAACGAAGCGAAACGGGCGAAAACCGGGCTGCTGGAGCAAAACGGCGGGCGCCGTTTGTGCTCCGGCGGGCGCCGAAAGGCTGTTTTTAGGTCATCCCCGATTCTGTACCCTTTTGGCGGGCGCCGTTTTGGAAACGGCGACCGCCGGTGGTGTTCGGCGACCGCCGTTTGTGAAACGGCGGGCGCCGTTCGTGGTTTTTGGGGTACGGACTAAGGTTGACCTAAATCGGCGGGCGCGGAACTGAAACGGCGGGCGCGGACCAGTCTAGAAGATGTTCAAGGCCTATTTTGTTGCTTTTAATCTTTTCGTTTGAGAGTTGTGAGGTTTTAGGGGCCTTTCGATTACGTATTTAATTGCTTTGCTAGTTATAGGATGTTTTATGTTATAAATGTTCAACTTACATATAAACACCTATGCATGCAAGTTCCCAAAATAATGAGTATAATGTCTTGTCCAAAAACATCACACTCATGAAGCCCTCGATCATAAGTTGGTAGGTCCGCCTCAGCGGGGTATTACTTGTTATCTTGGGATAAGTGGGAGTAAAGGTTAGACCTTTACACGTGAGTTTGGTTTTCTCATCGATAGATCCACTGCAGGCGTGGCTATCGAGACATGAGATGAGAATGGGATTCTCATCGACCGAGAGTGATATTAGATATCATTGACATGGGTATGTCTACCTATCTTGAAATACTTAAGTGCAGACTCAGTCGACTTAAAGATTTGCAAGATGAGGATCTTGGGATCGTTTTGTTCTAAGGGACAATGATATTGGATATCAATTGAACAAAATGATATAAATAAGTACAATTGTTAGACAACCTTATTTGTTTACCGCTTTGTGGATGTTTACATACTTTAGTTATCTTTCTTTTATAGTTTATCATGTCAAATATCAACTCAATTCAAGTTTGGTTCAATTCTTGATTATGAAAAATTGAACAAATTTTCTTGATTCACAACGTAATTTGAGGATGGTCCTCAAATACGAAGACAAGGAAAATGTGTTAGATAACCACATCCTAAGATATCATTGAAAAACTCAATAGCATGTTCGGGGAATATGCTAAGATTGAGCAGTTCTGAATGACCAGGATCATCGCTTCAGCTAGGCTGAATAAGAGAAACTTATAGGGACCACATGTGCAGCAAATGATTGGATTATTTTCTTTAAGTGATCTCCTAATTTTTTCTAAGATGATGAGTCGTCAATTAAAAATGGACCCTAAGAGGGATATTATTATGATAAAGGATGAGGTATTCAAAAGAGCATGGGCAAGAAGGCTACTAGGGTTCCTAGGGAATCTGAATGCATCTACTGCAAAAGGTGTTGGACACTAATTGCAAATATGTAGAAAATCATATTTTATTCAATTTCAAAACAAATGCCTAATTTGTCTTTCATATGATGGATTCTAAAGTTAGGATTATTTTCACCTCGGGGAATGATCTAATCCAAAACACTTAGTTCATTAATGACACAAATTAGAGACTTTCGAGCCATGGGATGGCGTGATTCGATTGTCGGGTTGGCTCCCTCATATTTTATGAGAGATAGGGCTTCAATTGCATGATAATATCGCTGGTTAGAAAACTTCGACTTTTCACTTACGATTTATCAAGTTTTGATATTGGGAAAATTTTGAACGAGATTTCGAATAAAAATCAATTATTGAGAATAATTGAACTTGCCCAAAGTTCAAAGAAGATGTGAAGAACGGGGTTGCTTCATCTTCAGGTATTAATGTTATAGACATTAGATTTCGCAAATTTTACTTCTTGGGTATTGGATGACATTTGTGGTTCTCACAATTGTAAGTGAAGGAACTACACAGAAGTAGGAGTTTGGAAAGTAGAAATGTCGATCTACGGGTTGGAAAAGGAGCGAAGGTCGCTGCACTAGCCGTATGATCATATGATGTTGTTATGCCTTATGGCCTTGTTTTAAGTATTATAACTATGTATTTTTCGTACCTTAAATAAACAATGAATATTGGTTCAGTATTGGATACTGATGGATTAGTTTTTCACTATTTAAATAGTTTGATAACTATTTTAATTGTGAACTATTCTTTGTTTTGGTACGATTATTACATTATTTATTTATACTTTAAACTCAACAAATCATATATAACATTAACACCAAAGGCCGAATCGAATAAGTCTCAATGAGACATAACTGTAACATTGTTGATTAGATCAAAATCTAAACATGCAACGAATCTTCTTTTAGAAGGCATTCTGGAATCATTTGACTTGGAGTCATTTGATACATGTGAATGATGTTTGATGGACAAAGATAACAATGTCATCTTTGTTGGAGAAAGGAGAACATGTGAGTGATTAATTAGGGATGATCCATACTGATGTATATGGAACCTATCAGTTCACAAGCACATGAAGGTTATGTTTCCGAAAAGAGAAAACAAACTATATTAGATATAGTTCGACCATTCGATGAGAAGTCTAAATGAACTACTGGTCTCTTTTGGGAACACACAATTCTTGACTTCAACTTATACACTGAATAGGACGCTGTCAAAAGCTGTTGATAAGACACCATACTAGGTATGGAAAGGGAGGGTCCCTAAATTGTTTTCATCAAAATTTGAGGTTCTAAAAGCTTCTCTGACGAGATTTATCTCTATAGAGCTTGAACTCAAATGGGATAAAAGTTTCTTTACGGTATCCATAAGAAACTCGAGGGTACAACTTCTACGATCTATCTGAGAACAATATTTTGTTGCTCGAGATAGTGATTTTCTTGAAAAGAGTTATCTTTCCTAGAAATTCAGTGGGAGCTCGGTTGTCTTGAACGAGGTTCAAGTGAAACAACCAATGATGAATACTCAAGACTGGGTTGAGAGTATTCTTATGGTTTTGGAAGCCATACCAGCCCTCGTAGGTCCGAAAGGCATAAATCTATCTCTATTATTCAAATACTTAGATATTGTGACCAACGAGAGATATGAATTCATGCTTTTGGAAAGCGGTGAACCTTCGACTTAATTCCAAGCTATGACGAGTCCAGCTACTGAAAATTGGCATGGTGCCAAGAAATCTGAGATGATATCAATATCTGATAATCAAGTTTGGAACATGATATATTTGCATCACGGGGTTAGACCCAATGAATGCTAATAGATCTTTAAGATCTAAACAGACAGATGGAAAACCTAGGGTTTTCAAAGCAAGATTGATGGTAAAAGTTTTATTCACGAGGTGTATTATGGAAAAACTTTCACCAGTTGCTTTGATTAAATCATTCAGATTATCTTAGCCATTGCTACTCATCTTGATAATGAGATATGGTAATATTGGATGTTAAAACTAACTTCTTGAATTGGATTCTAGAAGAGAATGTGTTTTGACACAGCCAAATAGTTTTATCGATCCTAATAAGGCTGAGAAATTATGCAATCTTATAATTCCATTTATGGAATTAAGCAAAGCATATCGGAGTAGCAATCTTCAGTTCAATGAATCCATACTGGGTTTTGGATTTCAGAGGAACTCGGAAGAGTCTTGTTTTACAACACGAACAGTGGGAGTTACGTTGTATACATTGTGTTGTATGTCGATGGCATACTCCTTATTGGAAACAATGTTTCTATGCTTAATTCTATTAAAGAAATGGCTTGGAAATTGTTTTTCAATAAAGGATCTTGGAGAAGCACAGTACATATTGGGCATCAAGATCTGTCGGAACAGATCGAAAAGGATGTTTGGACTTAGTAAATAGACCTATATTGATAAGGTGCTTGATAAGTTCAGAATGAAAGACGCCAGAAAGGGTCTCATTCCAATAACTAATGGCACATCTCTTAGCAAGATGCAATGTCCTACGGGACCTGATGAGCAAAAGAAGATGGAAAACATTCCTTATGCTTCGGCAATAGGATCTATAATGTACGCCATGATATGTACACGACTGGACGTATCGTATGCTTTGAGCATGACGATTCAGTTTCAAGGAAACCCAGGTGAGGCGCATTAGACTGCGGCCAAGAATATTCTTATGTATCTTAGATGCACTAAAGAATATTTTGTTATCTTTGGAAGACAAAAGGAGTTGATATTAACAAGCTGTTTGAATGCTAACTTCAAAACAGACTAAGATAATTTCCGATTTTAATCTGGTTATATCTTTTGTTTGGTTAGAGGTGAAATTTGCTGGAATAGTTCCATGCAATGCAATATAGATTATTAAACTATAGAAGATGAGTACAGTATTGCATTGGATGCAGTAATGTTGGCAGTTAAGATTTGAAAGTTCTTGAATGAACTAGGTGGCCTAGCTAGCTCAGCCCATCCGATAGTTCTCTATTTATAGTAGAGTTATCGCGCAAGCCAATGAGCTAGGAAGCACCACAAGTCTAAAATTGGTGCTCAGGAAGTTCCACATTATCTGGGAGATAGTTTTGTGGAGACATCGAGATAATAAAGTTGCAACTTTTGGTAAGGTTGCAAACCCGCTTTTTAAACCTCTCCAGCAGTCTATGCTTAAGGCTTTCACGACTGCAATAGAGATCAGACATCTTAGAGATGGGTTGTGATTTCTATTACTGTATTAGATACTTTTGGAGATTTGGTAAACATTCACTCATATGTATAATACATATTTCTTCATATAAATATGGTTTAATTTATATGAATTGTCCAAATGATTAAGTGATATCAATTGGGTTATGAGGTCGAATTACCGCATAATGAAGTCCCAATGGTTGAACTGATATACTTGAATCATATAGTTGTTCCTGGTTCGTATAATCGAGTACGGACAAACCGATAATACAATAAACTAGATTTTAATGTGTACTATAGCTCCGCTTCATGGGCTAGTGATGTGGGACATCAAGTACAATTACATAGATATTAGCTGGGAGCTAATGATCGAACAAACCCGACTGGAATAGTATTTAAGATTTCGAGTCATAATACTATTTCATTGAATTTTGAGCAATTTCCTCTGACCTGAGTAGTCCAGAGTGACTCCATTGTGAAATGGTATACTTTGATACAAGTAAACGCCTTTCGTAAAAGGAGGTTATAAAACTTGTTATTGGGTATATCAGGAAGCAAGTGGGAGAGCTTGGATTGACAAGATGGGATTGTCCTCCATTTTTATAATGGGATACATGTCTTACCGGCCACTTGGAGAGTCGAGACTGTGGAAAATACGTGGCCACGTCCAGATTCAATAAATTGACTTTTGTTATATCAACTACAAGTCTACACTAATTAAGTGATAATAAGCTTAAAATAAAGAAATATTGTTGGATCGACTCGATTGCCAATAATGTCGTTGAGAATAATATTTTGGTCTTAACATACCAACACATGTTTTTTCAACACAATTTATCATCACTCGTGGTCACCTGAGACACTTCTCAAGGATTTTCCATCCTAAAATTATTGTACAGCAAGCACGCTTAATTTTAGACTGAAAAGAAAATCCATATTGTTGTTGAAATTGTTAATGTGTGAAGACCACTTGTGAGTTGTCCCACATCGAATAATTGTGAGAGGGGAGTCTATGATATAAGCCTAGGGAGTTCTCCTACTTAGTACCATATGGTTTTGAGTTAGAATGAGGCTCTCTAGTGCATATTCGATCTCCCGCTCTCGTGTGTGCGCTAGGCGTGGGACCGCACGTGAGCACCCCTGTTGGTAGTCCACGTCGGCGGGCGTCGCTTCGAGGCACCTGCAAAAGGAAAAAACACGAAGCACAAATCAGATCTGAACTCAACCCTAGGTCAGAGCAAGCTTCCAAATCACAACCGTCAACGGATCTGTGGAGATCCGGTCGGTATTACAGGAGATGGACTTGAATGAGGACTAGGGTAACATGCAGCGGCAGAGAAAGAGTATAAGAACAGATCTATATGTTGGGATATGTCCTTCGATCCTACGTGTGCAATCGATAAAGTCATAAGGTCGTCTATGGATGTTAAATGATTATTTGATAATATTAAATTGTTGGGAACAATATAATATTGATCGATAAATCATACCTATAGGGTCACACACGGACTCAAAGATGATGTACGATGATTGATATATATATATTGATTTAGAATCAATATTTACGTGGATTTAATTCACATGCATGGGATGCATGGCTTGCATGGATGCATGTCACATGGTGTGACATGGCATGCCACACAAGCAAGTGGGACCACATACAATGCATAGTGGCATGTGTATGTGGCATGACCTTTCACCTCCTTTGTAACTCCTTTTGCATGTTAATGGTGCATAATGATGCCCATTATGTAGGAGGTTACAATGGAGTGTTATGACATGCATAATGAGGCTAATATATGGATGAAAATCAGATTTTCATCACACATTACTTTTACCCACGAAATTCACACCAAAGAGAGAGAGGAGAAAGTGTTCTTGGAGAACCGACTCGATCAAGCAAAGTATTCGTCATCCGGGTTCGTGTGCAACACGTAGAGGCCGGGCCATTTGTGCGGCTTCAACATCCGGGCGATCCAAAGGCGTGACGGGGTCATTCCAAAGGTGAACAATTCGTGGCTGATCCATGAAGGTGGTTCAATCGACTCAGCACCACCTTCATCAACATCAACGAGGCACGCTACACCGGTTGTAAGTGTTCTCGTTAATCCATATATATTATATATATTGGATGTATATATATATAAATATGTGTCTATACATATATATGTGTGCACTAGATCTTGTTATTCGTGTTTACTCGTTTTACACGCTTCCGCACACACGACCGAGGTAATCATGCGATTGGATCGACATCGAAAACCTTCACTATATGTATATGTATAGATAAAGAAAGAAAAACAGATATCAATATGTTTTTCGGCTCAGGACTGTAGATCCGTCATCGTAGCCATGACTGGTGGTAGCGGCGAACAGGCAGTGATGTCACAGCGGCCTCGCCGGCGACCCAGGAGCACTCAAGCTCACACCACTCTATCTCACCGTAAGCCTCCGCCTCACAGAAGAGGAAACCACCTTCACCAGCGCTTCACAAGATGTCTCCAGCCGCAGAGCTCACAAGGAGGTCACCGGAGACGCCAGGGGAAGTCGTCGGAGATGGGTGGCCGGAGAAGGGACAGATCGCACACACTCACACGTGAAATCGCACACACACGTTGTAGGGTTTGAGAGAGGCGAAAAGTGAGTAAAGGCGAGGATCAGAGTTCATTATATCATAAGCAATGGACGCACCAGATTCACTCTCACATATCAACCCTAAATCTAAGGGTCACAAATGGTCAACACCATTTAAATAGAGAGTGGGCTTTATTCTGTTTTCATAAACAAATAAAAGGGCTAGGCTGGAGTATATAATGAATGGGCCTGCACTACAACTGGGCCGGCTGCCATAGTAATTAAAGGATTGGGCCAACACCCATAAATCCTAACATTCTCCACCTTGTTGGGCCACCACCACACAGTCATTTACCTGCTACTAGGAACACAATCAAAACGAAAGCATTGAATACAAGCACAGTCTCATCATCGCCTAGCCCCGCTGCCGGAGCAACGGGGACTTTCCCTACTGCCTAAACAGTAAGGGTGGTTGCCCTGAGCAACCGTCACACTTAAGTGACAGCTAACACCCCAAAGGGTGAGAGCTACAAAACTTGTTTCTTCTGAAACACCACTGACTCAGGGGGAGTGGAAAAGCGTGGGCTTTAAGGTTGTTTCTATGTGTAGAAACACTTGTTGCACCCAAAGCAACAAGTAAAAGAACATCTCCTGGACTGGCCACACAACAGCAGCACCCCAGGGGGTCCCACTGGCACAGCATCAGTCCAGTGAGGAAAAATTCAGCAGCTGCAAGCAGTGCTTAAATTTCTCAAGTGGCAGGGGCTTAGTCCCCATATCAGCAGGATTATCATGTGTGGAAACTTTTTCCAGCAAAACATCACCTTGTTCAACATGATCTCTAATGAAATGGAACCTAACATCAATATGTTTAGTTCTATCATGAAACACAGGATTTTTGCAGAGTTGTATACCAGATTGACTATCAGAGAATACAGTCACAGAAGCACTCAACATCTTAATTTCAGTTAGCAATCCCTTCAACCAAATAGCCTCTTTAAATGCATCAGTTATAGCAATATACTCAGACTCAGTGGTAGATAAAGCAACAACATGTTGTAACTGAGATTTCCAGCTAACACATCCATTACACACAGTAAACACATAAGATGTAGATGACTTCCTAGTATCTCTATCATTGGCATAATTAGCATCAACAAATCCACACAAAGACACATCAGATTTTGATTTACAAAATTTTAACCCCAAAGTTTTAGAACCTGCTAAGTACCTAAGCAACCATTTCATAGCTTCCCAATGAGGCTTACCAGGATTAGACATATATCTACTAAGGCAACTAACAGCAAAAGCAATATCTGGCCTAGTAGAAACCATCAAATACATCACAGATCCAACAGCACATGCATAAGGTACAGAACTCATAGAAGCATACTCAGATTCTGTCTTTGGACATTGGTCCTTAGACAACACAAAATGACCAGCTAAGGGTACAACAACAGTTCTACATCCAACCATAGAAAATCTCTCTAACAGTTTCACCACATAATCAGATTGGTTCAAATGAATGCAATTTTCAGATTTGTTCCTAACAATGTTCATGCCTAGAATCCTTTTAGCATCTCCTAAATCTTTCATTTCAAATTTAGTACTCAAATTTTTCTGAACAGATTTCACAGCTTTCAAACAAGGACTCAAAATAAGCATATCATCAACATACAGTACAAGGAACACAGGCACATTTGCAACAAACTGATAGTAAAGACATGGATCATAGGAGCTTCTACAGAATTTTAAAGACATCATAAATTCATCAAACTTCCTATTCCACTGTCTAGGTGACTGTTTCAAACCATACAGAGATTTCTTAAGCAAACACACAAAGTCAGCTTTAGATTTATCAACAAAACCTTCAGGTTGGGACATATAGATTCTCTCATCAAGTTCACCATGCAAAAAAGCAGTTTTTACATCCATTTGTTTCAATTCCCAGTCAAACTGTGCACATAGAGACAACATAATTCTAACTGTAGTGAATTTGACAACTGGACTAAAAATCTCATTATAATCAACCCCTTCTTTTTGTGAAAACCCTTTTGCTACAAGCCTAGCTTTATATCTGACCTCATTACCTTCAGTTTTCAGTTTGTAAATCCACTTACAATCAACTAAGGAACATTTAGGTGGTTTTGCAATAAGTGACCAAGTGTCATTTTTTATCAAGGAATTCATTTCTTCATGCATTGCAGACAACCACATAGAGGAATTATCAGATTTCATAGCATCAGCAAAAGTCTTAGGTTCACAGTTATTGATCAGATCATGCATATTGAACACAAAGTTACCAAGCTGAAAATCATTAAATCTTGCAGGCAATCTAGGATTCCTCCTAGCCCTATCCATAGTTAATTGATAACTAGTCAGATTTGGATTAACATCAGTAACAGTCTCATCTTGAAAATACAAAGGTTCATGTTCAGCATGCATGGGGGGGATTATCATTTGCAGGCAAATTTGGATTCACGGGATTTGGATTTTCAGGGTTTGGATTATCAGGAAAGTCATGTTCAGCAGGCAGATTATCATTTTGCACATTATCAGCAGGATTAACAGGCAAGTTTTCAGGCACATTTTCAGCAGAGGAATCAGTAGAATGTTCACCTAAGGGACCTATTGAGGGAGAAGACTCCACCTCACCAGAGGTATCACCAACCTTAGGGTTACTAACATTCAAACAAGGCATTTCATTCTCATTAAATACCACATCTCTGTTGGAGTTGTGTACTTAATGTCTAGATTTAAGTATCGGAAAACTCCCGGTCATGGCATTTAACCTATTTAATTAATAAACAATTATTTGCAATTAATTAATTATGCAAAATATGGTCCTGGATTTTATACGTTGTAGTTAGTATGGTGTGTCTGGCCCACACAGAAGATCATACTATCGGTTACTCGTATTTAATCGAACAGTTGCTCACGACCTAGATGGACACGGACTAATCCATCGGTATAGTCGTTGTGTGAGAGAGAAAATAATTTATCTTAATTATTTTATCACACTTGTACACTTGGTGTATTGGGCGGATCAGCTTGAGATTCATTGATTAGGATTGCCTAGGATAATCAATTTAAATCTCAGAGTATTTTATTCTTAATCCCCGATATTATTGCGGGTGTGTATATTTAATATAAGTGACTTTGATTTTCCAAAGGAATTAACCGATTTAATTATTGGGTTAATTACCGGTTGAGTTGGGTCACTATATTTTATATACGACATGCCGTGAATACTTGACGGGAAAGTGTATCCCGTAAGGGTTGATAATATCCCCGAGATTAGTTCATAAGGAATTATTATGTAAACCCTGCAGGTGGATTTAATCCGCATAATAATTAAAGTTGAACGGTACTATTCTCGGATATAAGAAATGAATAATATTTATTGAGCAATAAATAAATTTATTCATGGATATTTAAATCTTAAATACACGGAATAAATAATGCTAATCGGAGAAATATTATTTGATATAATATAGATTAATATTGGGAGTGCAATTTTATTTATATAGTGGAAAATAAATAAAATTTAATATTGATAAGGATTAATGGATTTGGGTTGGACCCAATTTAATCTTCAATATTTAGAAGCCCAATATTTATTCTCCTTATGATCCCCTACGTAGCCTATATAAGCACTACATGGTCTTCACTTTTCATAACACAATTAATTGACCTACGCCAATAATAAAGTCTTGGAGAGTGAGGAAGATCCATAGAAGTTCGATAGATCGTCGCCCACACGACGTTCGGACGAGGTGCAAGGAATATGTGGGAAGATCGCAAGGTCATCAAAGGTGTTTGATTTCGTTTCTCCGCACAACGAATCGAAGGTAAAATCATAAACCCTTTCTATGATTTTATGTGATGTTAATTGAAATATATACATGAACACACGATCCGGATAAACGTACGAACTTCGGGGACGGGGATTCGAGATCCCCGGCGAAGATCGAGTAACCCTCGATGGAACCGAGGGAGGCGGCCGAACCCTAGGGTTCGACCGCCGGCGACGCGCGACGAAGGGAGCCCCGGCTTGTCGCCGGGGCACGGGATCGACCAAGGGTCGATCACCGGGGGTCCGCCGTGGGCTGGTGCCACGGCAGGAGGACCCGCCGGCCGCCCTTGCCGGAGGCGCGTGCAGCGCAAAACCCATCGGCTGGTGGCCGAGGGGTCGATCGAGCCCGTAGGCTCGATCGCTGGGAGCTGCGGGAGTAACCCGCAGCGACTCGTAGCGTGCTGCGGGACTTCCCGCAGCGGTGCGCTGGGACGAGCCCAGCGCGTTGTGCAGCGGGTCACGCGACCCGCTGCGGGGCTGCTACGAGCAGTCCCGGGGATGCCTCGCGCATCCCCAGCGATCATCATGGAGATGATCGCGAGCCCCGTACGGGGGCTCGGTTGGATGCTCGCGGCCTTCGGGCCTCGCTGGGTGTTCGGTCGGGCCCCGGCTCGTACGGTGGTTCGCGTTCGGATCTCCGGCGATGAAGGATTTCGTTCGGGTTATTATTTTCCGCAAATTTTAATAGCCCGGGATATCGATTTCCAACAACTGGTATCAGAGAGTTTGGTTTCGTGTTCATGTATATGTTCAATTATTGTTCTACCTTGCAGGGATTTCCGGCTATCATGGTTGGATTTAATTATTGTTAATTAATTATCATGATTATTCGTTTATTAAACTCTCGGACATGTCGAGATTCGTTTTGTGTGGATGAATGTTTGTAATAGTAAAAATTCGGGGGTTGACCGAATTTAGGATTTATTATTACGTTCTTTATTTTTCCGGAAAATGTATAGGGTCGATTTCATGTATAGAATCGATACCGGATATTGTAATTTAATTCTTGTAATTTTAATTACGTTGGTTCGATGTTGAGACGATCGCCGGAAGACGAAGAAGGTGTGACGAAGAAGACAATGGACGAAAGGGTCGATCATCCCCATGATCGACCCCATGGATCGATCGCCGGCATGGGGGCTGTCCGCGGGAGCTTCCGGCCACGCCGGCCACCGGTGGTGGTGGCGCGTGGGTTGGGGGCGGCGGCGGTGCTCCTCCCGGGCGGCGGTCAACGGTGGGGGTGGTGCGGGGACTCCCAACCCGTGATACTCCTACCATAATCCGACTTTCCTAAATTAATTCGGCTTTCCTATTTGAGTATCTTCCTTTTAGGAAACTCTCATGGATTAGGAAAAGAATTAATTTAATTAATTTTATTCCTATTTGTTTTATTTCCTTTATGGAGATATTCATGGATTAGGAATTTAATTAATTTAGTATTAATTTATTTCCTATTTGATTATTCCTATTCTTGGGAATTATCATTAGATGGAAATTAATTGATAATGGAAAGTAGAAGAGTCCTAAATTTATTTTGTTTCCTTATTCTATTATAGAAGTCTTCTAGAATATTCCGAGTTTTACTTGGATAGATTATTCTAAAAGATTTAATAGAATTAGATGGGAAATCAAATAAATAAAAATATTAATAATATTTAATTTTATTTTTGACATATTCGATTGACTTAATTTTCGAATTAAGTAACTTTTGGATTAATTGAAAATAAATAGATTTAAATATTAGAGATTAATATTCTCGTCACATGGAGCATTCAAGAACGAAGACTGAAGACTAGAAGATGCATATGAAGATGGAATGAAGCCATGATAGTCGGAAAATAATTTTCTAGCATTATTTTGACTATGTGATCTATGTGCTTTATTGCTTGTATGCATGCTATATGTGTTTATTTTATGCACTAGATAGCGTATCCCTTTGTTATAAAAAGCTAAGTGGGAGAGGGGATGGAAACATTCCCATGGTCTCCATTACTGTTCTCTTGGTGACTCTTATGGACTTTCGAAGTTCGTATAGACGAGTCATTGGAGGAGAATTCTTGTAATTCCTTTTACAAGAAACATTGATCGATTTTATCAAACAATGCCTAACTTGTCTTTCTGAAACTGACTTCAAGTCGACTCATTCTCACCCCGGGGAGTGGAATGGAGCCAAAGCCACTTGGTCATGTGGATGACACAAATTAGAGACCTTCGTACCATTCTTTTGATAGGTGGGTCGATTGTCTGCTCGGCTCCCTCATTTATGAGAGATAGGGTCGTTCGCATGGTGAATCACTGGTTAGAAACTTCGAGTTTCACTTATGATTCTCCGCGTCTTGATTTACAAGATCAAATGGATCAAGTAATTGGATTTCAATTATATAAATCTTTTTGGTATGGTAAACGTCCACACGAACGTGGCTTGCTATACTGAATGGGATTTTAGAATAATTGATGTAGGCAGTTATAGGAAATTATGAGGGATTGCGAGTTATCGTAAACGTCCACACGAACGTGGCTTGCGGTGACATAACAATTCTAAACGATTCGCCTTGGTACTGAGTAATGGTTTACACTTAGGTACGCTTTATAGTATTCTTCCCAACGAAGTAACGCTATAATGATGTACGGCCAAAGTAAATCTAATTGCTAAATCATTTGGGTGGGTAAACGTCCACACGAACGTGGCTTGCCTTACCTGATGGGATTTTAGATGTGATTAGTGATTTAATGATATTATTCCAGGGAAATAATGTCGGATATTAAATTAATTGTTTGTTTAAATGTGCTTATAGGTTTAGAGAATTGCTATGAATCCACTTGAGTTGATACTTGAGGAATTTGACGCACTGGTTCCATACTGTGTTGAATGGAAAGAAGAGTTAGACATTGCTCAGACTGCAAAGGAGTACAAAGACGTACTCAGTGAAACTTGTCCTCCTGGACTCACCATTAACTCAACTGAGGAAGAGATTTTTGACTTTGAAAGGTGGGGTAGTGCTCGTGCATTAGCCGCTAATCATGATGTCATGCTTAAACTCAAGTTGATGTTTGGACATGATGGGGAGGCTAGAAAAGAGGCGATGAGGATACTCATAAAGATCTGTTACTTCGATGAAACACTTGATCATGTTTTTGAGATGATGGATCTTTTAGACGAGTTGAAACAATCGCAAGCTCTTATAGCCAAAGCCAAAGGTTTCGGACCTAAAGGCAAAGGAAAGGAGAAGAAGACAAGGGGGTCCGGTGGTCCTAAGGGACTTGGACCAAAGGGTGGGATAAAGAAGCCTTATGGCAAAAATCCCCAAGGGAAGCAGTCTGAGTACTGGGGGTCTACATCTTGTCCTCTCAAAGGGGTTCCAGAAAACCCAGCGACTTAGATAAGAAGAGTTCGAGTCCACATGGGCGAAGCTGTTGAGGAAGCAGCGGTTGCAGTGGAAGACATTTATCTATCTGTTTGATAGTTATAGGATTTCATTTCAAGTTTATTGCTTTGTACCTTTTATTTTAGAAAGAACTTTTGTTCTGGTTTTCTATTATTAATGGATATTTTATTTCTTTAATCATTTGATGATTTAGATAAGAAATAATGGCGATATCTATTCTGGTACATTAGATAGCAATATATGAATGATGAATCCTTAGTCTACCACGATGCAACAAACCGTTATATATAAACTTGTTTTACTTATTAGATATATTTCTTTATCAATCATTATACTTGTGAATTCTTGAACTTAGTAGTATTTATTCAAAAGGGGGGATTCAAAAGGTCGAAATTGATTTATTCGATTATAGTTGGAGGAATGGACCTCCCGACCTAAGAATCAAATTTTGGAAGAAGATACAACTAAGTTAACCTTTCTGGATAAAGGATGGAGTTCGGACAAGTATTGAGAATGATCAAAGATGATATATGCAGACATATGTGTAAATAGAAAGGTATGAGTAGTTTCTTTTTAAGGAATACTTGAAGATGGATTAGAATACTTGATGTGCCATAAAAGCGAAGTGTCTCAAACACAAAGCTATTATGGGGAACCTTCAAAGTAAATCCGTTGGAAGCCTGCGACTTGTTCGCGGAGGCCACTACCTATCTAAAGAGCACATAGCATAAATCAAGGATTGAGATTAAGGTCTCAAACGATTGCACCATACACTGATGTGTAGACATGGTGTATCAGGGATAAGAAATGGAATTCTAATAGTAAAAAGACAAGTTTGTTCGGAACTACCTATGTTCTATGGATATTTTTTGGATACAACGACATATTGCATATGGTTGTAGAAAATCCTAGAAGAACAAGTAATTGTATGTTCAATAGTACTACGAACCAGAAGGGTGTCTTCGCCCGGTTCTTAGAGGAAGACTAATAGATGAACTACAAATGCCCTAACGAACAAAGTACTTTATAATGAGGAAAGAGAAGACTGAGAACCAGCCTAACCGAGTAATAGTACACCACTAACTGCACCTGATGTTATTACTGTTATACACCGGAACGCCATTGCAGTGGGAGGTTGTTAAGCAACCGGAGATGTTCATAAGATTGGAGGAGTTTTAAGCTCTGGATCTAGTAGACATGAAATCGATCCCTAGTTCTGCATAGGGGGCAGTACTAATATAAATGTGCCTACTTGGATAACAATATTTTATTGTTAAAGAGGCGAGATCATTTAGAAGTACAAGCTTAGTAAATCCATTTATGGGTTATCACAAAGCTGAAACTTGTGGAACTTGCGAATTGATGAGATAGTCCATTTTATGGATTCATCAAGAGGCAAAGACAAGATTGGTGTATTGGAGACGTAATGGAAACAAAGTGGTGTTTCTCGGAATTTTGTGTAGATAACACTTCATCGTTGGCAACAATGTAAAAGTGTTGTCAGACATAAAATAAAGGTTGTCTGAATAAATCGAGATATGAGATTAAAAAGAAGTTGGATCATGTTCTTAGAAATCTTTCGATCTCTAGATAAGAACATTTGTACTTCTCTTAAGATATCTTATACGATTATGGTTTGTTTTAAACATGCACAATTCTGAGAAAGGTTATTGCCTTTCAGGAACAGAATACATCTATCTAAAGGTATGTGTTTCAAACGCATAAAGGAGATGGATATAGACAAAGCAGTTTCCTACACTTCGAGTGTAGAGGGCTTTGTAAATGCGGTGTTATAAAACAAGAACCCGATATCAACTATGCGGTTAGCGTAGTGGGAGGATATCAATGTGATCTGGATAAGAGATATTCGAATGCTGTAAAAGTACTTGGAAGTACTGGATTACTGAGCAAGACGAAATCTTCTTAGATCACAGTTTCTCAGATCCAAAATCAGAGAAAAACCAGTGTAAGTCGATATCAGGCTATGTGTTCACTTTTAAAAGAGGTGGAACCTAAGGATGAAAGAGTGATAAGCGTGATGCTTCTCGGACTCTATCATAAACCGAAAAGCAGCCTCAGAGGCAGCGGAAGTTTTGGTTGGGTTCCGGAATGACCTCTGAACTTGGATATGATTCTTGGTTCACCAAAGGCTATGTATATAGCGGTGCATGGAGAACTGGAAGAAGTCATAAGTTCAAAAGGTGATGACAACACATAGAGCAAGTACCACCTGATACGAATCATCGTCAGAGAGACGACGTAGTAGTCACCAAGATAACTTCAGATCGGCGACCTAGATTGCTCATTCACATAATACTTCTGGGAAGTATAACTTAAGCACGTGATGAGTATGGGAGTCGGGAGTTTGGAGGAAATGACTAGACCTTAGTACAAGTGGGAGATTGTTGGAGTTGTGTACTTAATGTCTAGATTTAAGTATCGGAAAACTCCCGGTCATGGCATTTAACCTATTTAATTAATAAACAATTATTTGCAATTAATTAATTATGCAAAATATGGTCCTGGATTTTATACGTTGTAGTTAGTATGGTGTGTCTGGCCCACACAGAAGATCATACTATCGGTTACTCGTATTTAATCGAACAGTTGCTCACGACCTAGATGGACACGGACTAATCCATCGGTATAGTCGTTGTGTGAGAGAGAAAATAATTTATCTTAATTATTTTATCACACTTGTACACTTGGTGTATTGGGCGGATCAGCTTGAGATTCATTGATTAGGATTGCCTAGGATAATCAATTTAAATCTCAGAGTATTTTATTCTTAATCCCCGATATTATTGCGGGTGTGTATATTTAATATAAGTGACTTTGATTTTCCAAAGGAATTAACCGATTTAATTATTGGGTTAATTACCGGTTGAGTTGGGTCACTATATTTTATATATGACATGCCGTGAATACTTGACGGGAAAGTGTATCCCGTAAGGGTTGATAATATCCCCGAGATGAGTTCATAAGGAATTATTATGTAAACCCTGCAGGTGGATTTAATCCGCATAATAATTAAAGTTGAACGGTACTATTCTCGGATATAAGAAATGAATAATATTTATTGAGCAATAAATAAATTTATTCATGGATATTTAAATCTTAAATACACGGAATAAATAATGCTAATCGGAGAAATATTATTTGATATAATATAGATTAATATTGGGAGTGCAATTTTATTTATATAGTGGAAAATAAATAAAATTTAATATTGATAAGGATTAATGGATTTGGGTTGGACCCAATTTAATCTTCAATATTTAGAAGCCCAATATTTATTCTCCTTATGATCCCCTACGTAGCCTATATAAGCACTACATGGTCTTCACTTTTCATAACACAATTAATTGACCTACGCCAATAATAAAGTCTTGGAGAGTGAGGAAGATCCATAGAAGTTCGATAGATCGTCGCCCACACGACGTTCGGACGAGGTGCAAGGAATACGTGGGAAGATCGCAAGGTCATCAAAGGTGTTTGATTTCGTTTCTCCGCACAACGAATCGAAGGTAATACCATAAACCCTTTCTATGATTTTATGTGATGTTAATTGAAATATATACATGAACACACGATCCGGATAAACGTACGAACTTTGGGGACGGGGATTCGAGATCCCCGGCGAAGATCGAGTAACCCTCGATGGAATCGAGGGAGGCGGCCGAACCCTAGGGTTCGACCGCCGGCGACGCGCGACGAAGGGAGCCCCGGCTTGTCGCCGGGGCACGGGATCGACCAAGGGTCGATCACCGGGGGTCCGCCGTGGGCTGGTGCCACGGCAGGAGGACCCGCCGGCCGCCCTTGTCGGAGGCGCGTGCAGCGCAAAACCCCTCGGCTGGTGGCCGAGGGGTCGATCGAGCCCGTAGGCTCGATCGCTGGGAGCTGCGGGAGTAACCCGCAGCGACTCGTAGCGTGCTGCGGGACTTCCCGCAGCGGTGCGCTGGGACGAGCCCAGCGCGTTGTGCAGCGGGTCACGCGACCCGCTGCGGGGCTGCTACGAGCAGCCCCGGGGATGCCTCGCGCATCCCCAGCGATCATCATGGAGATGATCGCGAGCCCCGTACGGGGGCTCGGTTGGATGCTCGCGGCCTTCGGGCCTCGCTGGGTGTTCGGTCGGGCCCCGGCTCGTACGGTGGTTCGCGTTCGGATCTCCGGCGATGAAGGATTTCGTTCGGGTTATTATTTTCCGCAAATTTTAATAGCCCGGGATATCGATTTCCAACAATCTCTACTCACAATTGTCCTAAAACCAGGTTCACTTCTGAGCCACAGCCTGTAGCCTTTTGTGCCCTCAGGATATCCAAGGAAAACACATTTCCTAGACCTAGGTTCAAGTTTATCAACAGATTGATGCACATAGGCAGCACAGCCAAACACTTTCAGATTATCCAAACTCACATTTTTACCATAGAAAACAGATTCAGGACATTTCCCTTTTAAGGGCACACTAGGTGACCTATTTATCAAGTAGGCAGCAGTCATAACAGCTTCACCCCAGAACCTCTTGCTGAGGCCAGAGGATGTCAATAAACACCTAACTTTCTCTAGTAAGGTTCTATTCATCCTCTCAGCAACTCCATTCTGCTGAGGGGTGTAGGGCACAGTCCTATGTCTCCTAATACCAGTTTGGGCACACAAGTTGTTCATTTCAGAGTTGCAGAATTCTAGACCATTATCAGTCCTAAGATTTTTAATCTTATTACCAGTTTGATTCTCAATCAATGTTTTAAAGTCACAGAATTTAGCAAACACATCAGACTTGTTTTTCATCAAGAACACCCAAGTTTTTCTGGAAAAATCATCAATTATGGAAAGAAAATACCTATTACCACCTTGAGTGTGTTCTGGAGCAGGGCCCCAACAATCAGCATGCAAGTATTCTAACACAGCAGAAGATTTGGGCACATTTGGGGGAGGGTTCACAGGAAAACTAACCCTAGTTTGCTTTCCTAACACACATGTTTCACAGAAAGACAGGCAGCTCATTTTATCATTACCAAAGTAACCATCAGCTTTCAGAAATTCCATGCCTTTTCTACTTATATGTCCTAGCCTCTTATGCCACAGCTCAGAGGAACTATCATGCACAACATGAGCAGATTCTTTCAAATAAGGATATGCATTGCAGATGTACAGATTATGGCATTTAGTAGCTTTACACATGATAATTGAACCCTTCACAATAGTCATAAAACCATTTCCCCACTTTCCAGAAATTCCCTCAGATTCTAATGCAGCACAGGAGATCAGATTTTGGCATAAATCAGGTACATGTCTAACATCCCTAAGTGTATGCAAATACCCAGTATCAAACTTAACACATACATCCCCAATTCCCTCTACCATGCATCTCTTATCATTAGCCATACTCACAGAAGTATTATGCAGCTTTTTATATGAAGTAAATAGATGCAGATGAGGAGTCATATGATATGTGCAGCCAGAATCAATCAACCATTTGTTTTCATCAAATAAAACATGTGCAGCATTTACATCAGGAATCACAGAATTCTCAGAAAGCATATAAACCATACCAGCATGTTCATGTTCAGCAGCAACATTTGCATGGTCACCATTGACCTTTTTGGGCTTGGGACAGTCCTTTATGAAGTGTCCCAGCTCACCACAATTAAAGCACTTCTTTCCTTTAGGTCTGGACTTTGACCTTGACTTACCCCTCCCTTTTTTACCATTGTTTTGACCACCAGTGCCTTTCTGGCCTTGGTTGCCAGTGTTCCTAGACTTAGTTCTCCCCCTAACATGATTAACTTCAGAAGACCTAGGATGTCTATTTGATTTTAAATCAAGTTCCTTACTCTTCAAACCATCAATCACAACATCAAGAGAAATAGAGTCCCTACCATACTTAATAGCAGATTTCACATCAGCATATGAATCAGGAATGGCATTTAGCAAAACAATAGGGGTATAATCATCAATGTGTTTGTCACCAGTCAACTTGATGTCCTGGATCAGTTTTGTAAAAGCATCAATATTATCAGAAATGTCTTTACTCATATCAAGTTTGAATCTGAAAAAATTTTCCAACAAGAAAAGTTTTGAGTTTAAGGAAGTTTCAGTGTACAAATCATGCAACTTTTCCCAAAGTTCTTTAGCAGAGTCAAGTTCACCAACTTTCCTAAGTACAGATTCAGACAAACACAGGATTATAGCAGAATGGGCAAGTTCATTTGTTTCAAACTTAAATTCATCAGAGTCATCAGTGGAGTACCCACCACTAATTGCTTTGTAAACCTTTTGTTGGATCAAAATCCCTTTCATCTTTTGTTTCCAAATAGCAAAATCTCCTTTTCCATCAAATGGTGCCAAGTTAAAACCAGACATTTTTGAAAAAGATTTTTGATGACTCAGTTTTTGGAAAACAGTTTTGAAAACAGCAGGTTAAGCAATTTCACAGAACCACACAATAGCAGTTGACAGAAGATAGTGAGCACCACAGCAGGTTAACACACACACACTTCTATTTCTCACCAAAACAGTGAGAGTAAGGGTCCTAAACGCCTTACTTCCTGTTGAGTAACTCAGAGCCTATGGTGAGCAGGTATTGTCCTTAGACAAATGGACACCCCAGCCTTCGCAATATACTCACACCCCTCAAGGAAGTGTAGCAAGGGAAGTTTGGTGTGCCGGGGGCCACCACTTTGAACTCTACACAGGCACTCACCTCTCCAGATAGGGTAAGTTACTACAGGTTTCTGGTATCACACAGGAAAACCCTAACCCTAGACACACAACAGTGCAAACAACAAGGGTTCAAGCAGGTTCAGGCAACACACAGAGCAACACAAAAGTCACAGAAACAGGCTGTTCATCATATTTTCACAAGTAAAGATTTCAGAAAATCAACTTTTTCAGAAAATAATTTTGAACACGGTTTTGAAAACAGATTTTCAACACCACAACACTAGAACGACCACCAGGCGGGCCACACCATCAGATAATGCCTCCAGGCGGGATGACCATCACAGAATGAGGGGGTTCAGATTCTTACCTTGCCGGGTGTTCGCAAGTGACCCGAAATGCAGTTCACGTTTCGCGTTTCACAGGCGATCCGGGTACCAACCTTACACAACCAAGGGGGTGATGAAATCCCAATTTACAATGGCCGGGGGTACCTAATTCGGATCTGCTACCTGGGCCTCCTACCGAGCAGTGCCGAGCAACGAACGACCCTCCTTGACTTGCAGATCTGGAGCCCTACGGGGTCAGATCTACAGATCCGGTTGCCGATCTCCGCCTCCGTGAAGCTCTGATACCACTGTTGGTAGTCCACGTCGGCGGGCGTCGCTTCGAGGCACCTGCAAAAGGAAAAAACACGAAGCACAAATCAGATCTGAACTCAACCCTAGGTCAGAGCAAGCTTCCAAATCACAACCGTCAACGGATCTGTGGAGATCCGGTCGGTATTACAGGAGATGGACTTGAATGAGGACTAGGGTAACATGCAGCGGCAGAGATAAAGAGTATAAGAACAGATCTATATGTATATGTATAGATAAAGAAAGAAAAACAGATATCAATATGTTTTTCGGCTCAGGACTGTAGATCCGTCATCGTAGCCATGACTGGTGGTAGCGGCGAACAGGCAGTGATGTCACAGCGGCCTCGCCGGCGACCCAGGAGCACTCAAGCTCACACCACTCTATCTCACCGTAAGCCTCCGCCTCACAGAAGAGGAAACCACCTTCACCAGCGCTTCACAAGACGTCTCCAGCCGCAGAGCTCACAAGGAGGTCACCGGAGACGCCAGGAGAAGTCGTCGAAGATGGGTGGCCAGAGAAGGGACAGATCGCACACACTCACACGTGAAATCGCACACACACGCTGTAGGGTTTGAGAGAGGCGAAAAGTGAGTAAAGGCGAGGATCAGAGTTCATTATATCATAAGCAATGGACGCACCAGATTCACTCTCACATATCAACCCTAAATCTAAGGGTCACAAATGGTCAACACCATTTAAATAGAGAGTGGGCTTTATTCTGTTTTCAGAAACAAATAAAAGGGTTGGGCTGGAGTATATAATGAATGGGCCTGCACTACAACTGGGCCGGCTGCCATAGTAATTAAAGGATTGGGACAACACCCATAAATCCTAACAACCCTCATTTGAAATTTGACATGGTATCAGAGCGGGAGCTCGATCCTGTTTGTGAGTGGTTTGACCACCCTTTGACTAGGACTCACAAGTGAAGGGGGTGTGTTGAAGTTGTTAATGTGTGAAGACCACTTGTGAGTTGTCCATCGAATAATTGTGAGAGGGGAGTCTATGATATAAGCCTAGGGAGTTCTCCTACTTAGTACCATATGGTTTTGCGTTAGAATGAGGCTCTCTAGTGCATATTCGAGCTCCCGCTCTCGTGTGTGCGCTAAGCGTGGGACCGCACGTGAGCACCCCCATTTGAAATTTGATAAGTATGAGCAGTATATTTCATTCTTTTAAGCACTTGCATTTTCATAGGCATTACAATCACCTCACTTTTTTCCCAAGATCAATTATTCGTGCTGGATAACTCTTTCGGTACTCTCACTAACTTTTAAGTGAAACGTTTGACCCTGCAATTAGTTCTTACAATTCTCATCGTAACCTGCTCTGATACCATTTTGTATATTTTTTAATTTATGTGTGTCATCCTTGGGCTATAAATGTAAACATTTTTATGCTATAAATGTTTTTCATTGACAAGTTTGTATTCACCCAATCATCTTAATTTTATTGTTATAAACATTAGCATTGTATCTTATTTTTATAGTACTATGCTATTTTTCTTTTTAAGTTTTGCATGGAATCAAAATTTCAATAAATTCTTAATAAAATTAAAAACCAAAAAGTTGCATTGTAAAAATGATGTCACAAGTGCAAAAAAATAAGTAAATTAAAAGCGACATTCTCAATAAAACTTCAGCCTTCACGGGTGTTTGTATCAATGTATGAGTTTTTTTCTTTCTAAAAAGCTTATAAGAAGTCACATTTTATAAGATATTTTTATAACTATTAAATTATTAAATTTAAGTTTATAAACAAAATATTGAATTATTTGAATAAAATAGTATATTAAAGAACTTATAAAATATTAGTACTTTCATTTTATAATAATGTTACAATTTATGATTTTTTGTTAAATAATTTTTTTTTTTAAAAACAGTTGTTACCTTATTTAAAAATCTTATAAATTTGTAACAGTTTATTTTTTGATAAAATTAAATTATTTATCTAAATTTTTTATCAAATAAATTTAAAGATTTTATAAGTTTTTAGACATCTTATAAGCTTTTAAATTCAGTCAAAATATGTATAAAATTGTACTCACTCCCAACCTAAGCAATAGTTACAATTGTTTTGTATTTTATGAAAAAAGTGTGACTATTAGTATGGAGGAGAGGGAAAAAGTTA
Organism: Euphrasia confusa; assembly: GCA_954870475.1. Taxonomy (NCBI): domain Eukaryota; kingdom Viridiplantae; phylum Streptophyta; class Magnoliopsida; order Lamiales; family Orobanchaceae; genus Euphrasia; species Euphrasia confusa. The sequence goes on along the minus strand of OX940968.1, from coordinate 25,243,401 downwards.
ATTTTTTTGTGTGACAACTATTGTGGAACACTAAGAAAAAAAGTAAGACAACTATTATGGGACTGGGCAGTATTATATATTAAAGTTTATTTAAATAATATAAATCTAAATTTTTTTTTTAATATAAATTAAAAATTATTTAATCTAATAAATTTTTACTTGTATTCATGTGTGTGATATAAGTAAACTAAAAGATTCAATATTTTTCAATTAAAAATGGTGGTGCAGTGGTGTTTCTTCTTCAGGTAACCATCCTCAATGTCAGGGGTTAAGGAATGAGTTTTCTGAATGTGATGTATTCCATTTTTGAGTCTTTGTCTTTGATACGGAGCCAGGGATGCCTAAACATTTAATACATTTAACCTCAGCTTTCGCCTTTTCTAACTAAAATTTACAGTAATTGATTTTGTGATCAAATAGCATAAAAACATCAATACTCCCTCTGTCCCAGACTAATGGTCACCTGTGGTCAACGTTGACTTTTTGTGTACGTCCAATAGATACGATAAATAGTGTACAAAAATTATGAAAAAATAACTAAAATAAAATTTAATTATTAAACTTTATTTTAGTTATTTTTTCATAATTTTTGTACACTATTTATCATATGTTTTGGACGGACAAAAAAAGTCAACATTGACTAGAGGTGACCATTGGTCTGGGACAGAGTAGTATTAAAATAATTGCACACTTCAGTGCTTCTTCAACCTAGAACGGTTATGCAAATCCAGCATGTTTTGGGTTGTTTTTGCTCTTTGATGGTGTAATTTGCTGGTAACAGAGGGTTTTGGCAAACAACACAAAATGTATATTTGTTATAGGTAATCTAGCAAGAGGAATTAGTTTATAGCAGAAATCATAAGTACTGGAAATGGAAGCTCATGGCTCCTCTTTATTCAAATATCCATACTTAGAGTACATTATTAAAATCAAGGTTTACATGTCCCTTTTCCTCTCTTACATCCCACTTATTTATACTAATCCATGCATGGCTAAATTATGCCACCTAATGCCCACTTATCGGATTTATATTGGACCAAAACTCCACTAATATCTAGCATTAAAAACCCACTTAGCTCTTAACAATGACTTCTGCTCCTTTCCCCGTCAAGTCCCGTTTGACCGCCTGTTGACTCTGACACCTCCCCCACGGATATTCCCGTGTAATAAGTCTGACTCTACCGTGCGATCGTTCCCATCCAAGCTCTTCTCTGACTTCTGTTAGTTACCTTTTTAGGTATTTTTCCACAGGTTGTTCCTGACTTGTATATCTGATGACGTGGCTACCTCATTGTTGACACGTGTCGGTGACCGTTTTATCGGGTATAACACAGCAGATCCTCAAGTGTCACCAGAGACCATCTCTCTTTTGTCAGGGCAAACACCTTCTCATTCAGTGAGTCCAGGATTATGCTTACATTACCAAAACCATAAATCTGGTGCCCAACCTGATTCCTCCCAGGTTTCAGCTTGAAATACAAACCTTTAATCGAAGAATATTTCTCCATAACATCTTTTAAGCTAAACTTCTCATCCCCACCTCTAAGCCCTTCTCCTCGAACCCCACTATTATGTTGAGCCTGTGCAACAGCTTCCTTTTTCTGAGTCTCAAACTGTCTATGTTCTTGCACATTAACATAACTGATTTTCTCTGGTGGGACCACTTCCAGGCCTTCTACCGCCTAGTCCATCATCTTTAGACCGACAATAAGCCTTTTCCTCACATGCTCGTTCAACTGGAGTTCGGGAGTAAGAAGCACTTTCCAGCCGAGGTACCATTCAGCCACCTCTTCGAAATTCGGGTTCGAACATAAACAGTTGAAAGTCGTAGGCAGTAAATAAAACGCAGTGAAATGCGCTGCCCAGACAAGGCAATGTTCTGCGGCAGAACAGCGTATGCCGCAGCACGATGCCTTGGACAGAAAAATCGTTCGTTTTACGTGATTTACTTGATTTAAGTATTTTATCCAGATTAATCAGATTGTTTAAGTGATAAAATAATATGTGATATATGTATATGAATTGCAGCGGAATTAATAAAAATAAATCACTCCGAACGAACACACACACACGTACGTAAAAGTAAAGAACACAAATTTAAATCTTTGTATGTGTATTTAAATTATACACATACGAAACGGCCTTACGGCCAGAAACTTTATTAAAGAAACGAGTCTTTACAAAAGGTCTACTCTTGGATTTACAAATGATTTTACCAAAGATCATACACACGTATGTCTTCGTGATAATCGTATCCGAAGAGTATAATTAACAATCAACAATAAAAGACCTAGCTACTGAATAAACACCTATCTAATGTCACGATCATCAGCTAACAAAAGAACTCTCTTTGAGACGAGAGAACATATGGCTCGACGAACTTCACAAGTGAAGTCGCGGCACTAAAGGCGTGATGATCGATCTTGGAAGTGAAAAGATGTTTCTGAGGTGTTGGAATAGCTAATGAATGCAGCTGGGGTCGTCCTCTATTTATAGGAGGAGAGTCCCAACTGATCTCCTTGAATTGCTAGGTCAACAAGGCGGTTGAGAGATTTAAGGACAGGCTGTTTTGACCACTGCCGCAGGAATGCCTTCTGAAGTTCTTCTGGAATGCTCTGCCACACTGCACTGCCTTCCATACTATCTGGACTTCAGCAATCCTTTGCCCTTCCATCATGCTTCGCTTGATTCTCTTAACTCAACCTCTTGTCCAAGCCTTGCACTGCTTGCGGCATAACTATGCCTGGCTGTGTTGCGGCAGAAATCTTCTATGTTGATTGTTTTTCAAGCACGTTCCAACTAATGAACTATGCTAAATCAAATCACCAATTATGACAAGTGATTACAACAGTTAAATTGTGAAGAAAGAAGAAAACAAATAAATATGTTAGCAAAACAACTTCTGCCTAGATCCTTTAAGGCATTGTAATGCCCAAACATATTTATCCTTACAAACTCCCCCTTTTTATCTTTCTTCACAAAACCATGAGGCAGCAGCGCAATGGAGCACTCCCCCTCAATGAAATACATCTGACTTAGAAGTATATAAAATTTATCTTGACAAACAACTAAGGCAATGAAACTCCCCCTTAGTTGATACTTCCTAAGTAGAACAAAAACATTTATTTGATACCTAACTAATAAAACAAAAACAAGTTAAACTAAGTAAGCCTCTAAATAACACACCAATTTTTTTCTAAAGGAAATAAATACTTGAATCTGAAAATAGTTCAAACCAAAAACAAACTTAAAAACTAAATTGTTCAAAAACCAAATAACAAAAATTAAATAAATTGTTCAGAGTAAATAAAAACTAAAGCAAAAGAAGAAATAATTTTTCTTCGGTCTTCAGAGCTTGCTTTGAATCTTCAAATCATCAGGTCTCGGGCTCGAGTGACGAATCACGATCAGTCTCCATCAATCTATGCGGCAGTCTCTGCAGCAACCTTCTCTGCTGAGGCAGCCTCCTTCTCTGCAGCAGCTTCTTCAGCATCAACTTCCTTGATGTGCTCCTTTAATTTATTCAACATTTTTCTCTTTGCCTCTTTGAGGTCTGCTGCTGCTGGTACTCCCCCTTTTTGTGGAGGAAAGCCCTTTTCTTCAAGAAACCAGGCAATACCATTAACAATGACCTTGGTCATGTACTCCTGCATGACGACAATATGATTTGCAGCACATTGTTCGGCAAATGCTTGAGCTCGAGCATGAATACTCGTCTACGAAGCTAAGGAACGGAGGACATCAGTCTGCGCTTTTGGAGCTTTCTTTGGAGTTGGGATTGCGGCAGTGCAATGAAACTATGTCCATGGAAGATCATTGGGACCGCGGATGCTCAACTTGTATGATGTAGGCATTAGTGTCTATATCAGCATCGTTGTATGACAACCATTGTGCCTTTATCATCTCCCGGATAAAAGAGCGAACGCAAGGCTCTGCGTCTGTGATGCTGCGTAGCCATTTTGTAAAAAATGAGCTGCCAAAAGTTCACCTGCCTTCCTGCACCAAGGTTAAAAAGAACCTCTGCCATCGTGGTGTGCACAACGTGCATTTTGGACGTGGGAGTCCAGTTGCCACGAGCAATGGTAGATATCAGATAGTAAAAAAAAGGTTAGTTTGGAGGCAGTAAGGTAAGCAATGTCTGGTGTTGAACCTATCAGGCGGCGAGCAATTGCGGCAGTGTTGGGTTCAGTGACTGCGGCAGTATAATAAATATCCGAGCGGTCGAGGAAATCATTGATTGCAGCATGGCTGATAGTGAAAATATTTTTCCAGAGATACACTTTGTCGTAGCCTTGAAAGCCATCATTACCAAAGCAGTGGTGCATTTTGGCATAAATATTCAATATCAAATCCTCATAGTATAACTCTACGTAGGTGGCTGTCATGATCAACCGCATCTTCTTCAGAGATTTGTCAACTTTGTATTTGGCACAAACTGACATGTCGATGTTGCGGTCAAGGATGAATGGCTTTGCATCATAGTATAGAGACCCAAGGATTTCACGCCTTTAAGACCAAAACCTCTTTGAGTAAGCCTCTGTCGCCTCCATGTCGGATTCAGAATCCTACTTAGGCGCATAGACTGCGGCAGCAGTGGCATTACCCTTGTCCTTTTTGACAGATGGAGGTACTGCGGCATCTCCACTCTGAGAGTTGTCCGTTTTTGATGTGGCAACTTCCTTCCCTTTGCGGCCCTTCTTCGCAGTGGCTTCCTAATCAATTGGATTGTCCGAAGAAGTGGGTGGCAGCCTCTTGCCTTTTGCTGAGGCAGCAGATCGGGTGAATGAATGACGGTGAGTTCCTAGTGGTCTGCGGCGGCGTAGGCATGTTGTCGGCGACGCGGATGCGGTAGATGGCATCCAACTATTCTGCCAACGTGGCCTCGAGGCGAACCTTTCCTGATGAATGCAATGAACCGTGGGTCGCCGAAATAAGGAGTAAAAGGAATATAGTCGGCCATTGAAAATTTGGAGAGAAAGAAAATTATGGCAAGAAAACAGAGCACAAATTCGACACAAAGATGTGACTTTATGTGCGAGAGAAAAAAATTAGGGGTTTCAGGTTCAAATTAATTCAAACTCTTGATCAAATATTATGAGAGAATTGTAGTCGAAGTAAGAGTTTGAAGTAAAGAATAAAGAAAAACAAGTGAAAATCAGATGGTGGTTTGATGTAACGAAAAACAGGCAACAGTTACGTTTCTGAGATTGAACCGTCGTCTGCTGCATACTTGAGTGCTGCCCAATGGTCACTTGGGGCAGTACTCTGCGGCAGGACTTGCCAAAATCCACAATAAAAAATCTTTTTTTTTTTTTATTTTTTTTATTTTCTGTTTTTCAATTTTTTTGTTTTTTAATTTTTCTCTTTTTCTGTTTTTCATAATATTTTTCTTTTTCTATTTTTCATTTTTTCAATTTTTTTTTTAATAAAATAAGTAAAATATTTTTGTGGTGTGAAAGATCAAGGCTTACAAAGCAAAATTAGGAAAAGAATAACTATCTAATCCTAATGGAACATCATGCTGCATCATAAGTACTTATACTCTACTTAGGTATAATGCCATGTCAACAATGAGATTATTAAATACTTAGGTCACCTAGTACATAGTATCTCAACCCATTGAGTATTAATTACATGTATATGGGTTTGACCATGTTGCCTAAAGTGGTTTGGGTATTTTCTCTTCCTTCGGAAAATTTTAATCTCATAAATTGACTAAGGCAGAATGCTGTGGCAGAGGTTCAGTAGGCATGACAATGCGGCAGCATGATGCAGATCAGCATCTAAGGCATGGTGCACATGCACAAAGAATTTCTTAGAGCAATGAACCGTTCTGAGTCCAATGGCTTGGTGAAGATGTCAGCTTTTTGCTTCTCTGTTGGGATGTGATCAATCCTTAAAAGACATTTTTCCACCAAGTCTCGTATGAAATGATGCCTTATGCTGATGTGTTTGGTTCTTGAGTGCTGCACTGGATTATGACTGATATTTATGGCACTCGTATTGTCGCAGTAAAGTGTAAGAACATTGCTATCCAGGTGGTAGTCATCAAGCAAATCAGTTGGGTACAGCAACTCCCTGCGGCAATATATTCTGATTCGGCAGTGGATAGAGAAATGCAGTTTTGCTTGCGGCTTTGCCATGAAATGATGTTGTTTCCCAGAAAGCAACATCCTCCGCTTGTACTCTTGCGCTCATCCGTGTCTCCTGCCCAATCAGCATCTGAAAATCCGACTAAATCGGTGGTGGTATCTTTGGTATACCATATGCCTAACTCGACTGATGCGGCAACGTAGCGTATGATGCATTTGACTGCCTTCAAGTGTTCTTCCCTTGGATCAGCTTGAAACCTGTTACATAAACAAACGCTATACATGATATCTGGTCTAGTTGCCGTGAGATAAAGCAAACTCCCTATCATGGATCGGTAGAGTGTCTGATCCACTGCGGCAGTATCAGTGCCTCGGGAGATTTTGTCCGTTGAGCCCATAGGTGTTTTCATGGGCTTGGATCCTTCAAGTTGGAATCTTTTGATGAGATTCTTAGCATATGAAGCTTGTGAGATGAAAGTTCCAGTTGATGATTGCTTGATATGGAGCCCTAAAAAATGAGTTAGTTCTCCTACCATGCTCATCTCAAATTTTGATGCCATGGCAGAGGTAAATGCCTTAAGCATGTTCTCACATGTGGATCCAAAAACAATATCATCTACATAAATTTGAGCTATTAAAATTTTGGAAGAATTGAATTTTACAAACAGGGTCTTGTCGGCTGTGCCTTGGGTGAATCCAAAACTGAGTAGAAAATCAGTTAGGCAGCCATACCAAGCTCTAGGAGCTTGTTTTAGGCCGTACAATGCCTTGTGCAGTTGATACACATGGTCAGGATGTTTCGGATCTTCGAAGCCCTTTGGTTGTGCAACGTATGCCTCCTCTTCAAGTATGCCGTTGAGGAATGCTGCCTTCACATCCATTTGATGTAAGGTGATGTTGAGGTGGCATGCAATGGCAATGAGTAGACGAATGGACTCCATGCGTGCTACGAGGGCAAAAGTTTCATCGAAATCGATGCCTTCAACTTGCGTATAGCCTTGTGCCACTAGCCTTGCCTTGTTGCGTACAACCTGCCCGTGCTCATTCGACTTATTCTTGAATATCCACTTTGTCCCGATGATATTCTTGTTTTTGGGACGAGGAATGAGCTTCCAAACTTTGTTTCTTTCAAACTCGTTCATCTCTTCTTGCATTGCCATAAACCAAAATTCATCGGCCAATGCTTCTTTGGCATTCTTCGGTTCGATCGTTGAGAGATACGAGGCAATGCCTATTTCAATGCATGTGGCAGACATGCTTATATTCTTGGTCATGTTGCGGTAGTTGATGTACGGATGAACTCTCATGCGTCTGGCCAACATTTGACTCGAAGGGTGGTTTCGGACAACATGCCTTGGGGGATCCCTTCGTCGTTGGTTTGATTCCTCTTCACCATCTGATGAATCTGATTGATGTGGGGTGCTATCATCGTTTGATTGCTCAGGAGATGCTATCGAAGGTTGAGCATCATCATTCGAGCCAGCAGGTGCGGCAGTAGGCTGTGCAGGTGAGATACTGCCTTCAACTTCTGCTACTGCGGCAGGCTCGAGCAAACCTTTCACATCTTCTTCTTTAGGTTTCCTGAGTCGACTAAGATCATCAAAATCAACATTCACAGATTCAATGATGGTTCTAGTTTGTATGATAAAAATACGATAGGCATGACTATTCCTAGAGTATCCAACAAATAATCCTTTAAGGGATTTTGGATCAAGTTTCGATCTAGGTTCCCTATCATTTAAAACATAACAAACAGAGCCAAAAACATGAAAGTATTTCAAATTAGGCTTTCTATTGTTCAGAATTTCGTAGGCCGTCTTTGATGTTCCTGAGCGTATGCTGATGCGGTTCAGGACATGGCATGCGGCATTGAATGCTTCTGCCCAAAATTGCTTGCTCAGGCCCTTGGCGATCAGCATGGTACACGCCATTTCCTTGAGGGTTCGATTCTTCCTTTCAGCCACGCCGTTTTGTTGCGGTGTAATGGGGGCAGAAAATTCTTGGGCAATGCCATGCGCGTCACAAAAACGAGAAAGCCGTTGATTTTCAAACTCGGTGCCATGGTCACTTCTTATTCTCTTTACTGAGGCTTCATGGTTGGTCTTTATCCACCTAATGAGTTTGGACACCTCATCATATGTCTCACTTTTGTCTGTGAGAAAATGCACCCATGTGTATCTTGAGAAGTCATCAACTGCGACAAGTACGTAGCGTTTTCCAGAGTGACTTCTTGTCTCGATTGGTCCCATTAAATCCATGTGGAGGAGATCAAAGCATTTGGTTTGCTTTTGATACAGTCCTGCCTTGGAGTTGGCAGGTTCTGCGGCAGAGGCATCAGTCTGTCCTGCGGCAGGTATTGCTGGATGACTTGTATGAGTCATTTTTCCTTGTTTGCAATGTCCACATGTTGTCTTCTGGATTTTTGGGAGAGCTGGAAGTCCACGAACAACATTGAGCTTGATTAGACGCTCTAAATTCCCAAGACTTGTGTGTCCAAGTTTTTGATGCCATAGGTCTATGTCATCTTTGACTTGTGCAGAGAGTCATGTTTCTCCAATGGAGTAGCAGTTGTTTGCCTTGGAACGCTCCCCCTGGATGAGTGGGTTCCCTGCATTATCAAACACTTCACACATTTGGTGAGTAAACTTTACATTCATGCCTTCATCGCATAGTTGACTTATGCTTATGAGGTTCGTGATGAGGCTTTCAACATGAAGCACTTGTTGTAGCTTCGGCAGCCCTTTCACATTTAATGTGCCTCGGCCAATTATTGAACCACTGGACCCTCCTCCAAACGTGACCTCTCCTCCGTGAAAAACTTTGTAGCTGATGAGGTGATCACTATTTCCGGTCATGTGCCGCGAGCATCCGCTATCGAAGTACCACTTATCATCTTTGGTAGCTTTGAGGGCAGTGAAGATAACATTGCATGTTTCAGCACTTTGGATGGCATTTGATGCGGCAGAGGAGTCATCGGATGGACCTGTAAAACAGACATTAGTAGAGAGTTTAGCTTTGGGCACCCATTTGCGTATGATTGTTGCCTTCTTTTTGATAGAATATCGTGAAGACAGAGATTGTGCGGAGTATTCGGGATGCCGTGGTCCAGTGTTGGAGTGAAAGTAATATCCCCTTGCTTGGTCCTCTTCGCGTCTCCAACAGAAAGGTCGAATGTGACCAGGTACAAGACAGTAGTGGCAAACATATCGTCTCTTCGATTTAAAATGTTGCTTAGGCAGGGGCTTCCTTGTCTTCATCCTGCCTGATGATGTCTGCCTTTGTTTTGGCCGTCTGCGGCAGTCTCTGGCTGAGGCAGTGGCTTTGCTTTCGGTTTGGTCATCCCTTTTTGGAGTTAAGGATTGTGCGGCAGTTGTTGAAACGTCATTTGATGCCTTTACAAATGCCATGTCCGTTGGGTTTTTCTTTGGAAAAACGGCATCTACAACCTTTTGATGTCCGAGGCCTTCCCTTTCAACATGTGAAATACTCATTACGGCATCTAATTTTGTTGTTGCCGTGTTAAGTTTTAAAAAAGTATTGTTAGCAACTTCGAGTTTTGCATTTACACGATTAAAGTCAATTTTTAGTTTTTCGGCCTCCATATCTTTTCTGGTAAGTTGGACATCAAGTTTCTTTAATCGTTCTTCAAAGGTGTTCTTTTCTATGAGCATTTATTCAATTGCCATGGCCTGCTTCTTCACTTTTTCTTCATATCCGGTTTTGGTTGAAGTAAGCATCTTCATCATCTTGGTCTGCCGGGCAAAGTTCATGCGTAGCTCATCGAAACTTTCTTTGAGCTCGATGAAACGGTCAATGGGAACGGTCTCCTCTTCAGATTCATAACCATTGACTGAGGCAGTGAGACACACGCAGTTCTCTGCGGCAGGAGTTTCTGTCGTTTCTGCGGCAGAGGCAAAGAATGCAACATGCCGTCGTGCATTCACATTGGATGGACCGTCATCTTCAACGTCAGATAGGGTTGTGCCTTCGAATTGAGCAGCAAGCGCAGTGGTTGAGTCTTCAAGGCAATATTGTTCCCTATCTTCTTGTGCAACCATGGAATTCAAAATTCCAATGCCTCGATCTTTTGAGGGGCATTCGGTTGAGTAGTGTCCAATCCCTTGACAAATGTGGCAATTGACTCTCGACCAGTTCTTTGAATTTGGACTTGATGTTGATCCCGTGCTTGGTTGGCGAATCACAAGGCGTCGATCTTGAGTTTGTGGTGACCTTGCCGGAAACTTCCTTCGTCGGGGATCGTAGGGCTTCTTCAGCGAGCGAACAAGTACAGCATCCATTTTCCGGGCGAGTAATGCAAACTGGTCATCTCCACCATCAGATCCAAGTAGCTCGTAGATCTCTTCATCGGTCAAGTCATTGGTAGAGGTGGGGCTGCTGCCATGAGAACTATTGCCTTGTTCTCTGCCGTCGGGCTCTGCCACGGTGTAGGCAATATTTCTCTCGTCGCTTCGTGAACGTGATTTCCCGTGAGTTTCACGATCCTCATGGTTCAGTTCATAATTCTTGAAGATCGCCATTAATGAAACATAATCTTCTTCAGACATTACGCTGTCTTCTATGGCAGTGACCTTCGGCAGGAACTTTTTGCTCATCGATCGCATAATCTTACTACACACTGCTCATCGATCGCATAAATCTGGTGCCCAACCTGATTCCTCCCAGGTTTCAGCTTGAAATACAAACCTTTAATCGAAGAATATTTCTCCATAACATCTTTTAAGCTAAACTTCTCATCCCCACCTCTAAGCCCTTCTCCTCGAACCCCACTATTATGTTGAGCCTGTGCAACAGCTTCCTTTTTCTGAGTCTCAAACTGTCTATGTTCTTGCACATTAACATAACTGATTTTCTCTGGTGGGACCACTTCCAGGCCTTCTACCGCCTAGTCCATCATCTTTAGACCGACAATAAGCCTTTTCCTCACATGCTCGTTCAACTGGAGTTCGGGAGTAAGAAGCACTTTCCAGCCGAGGTACCATTCAGCCACCTCTTCGAAATTCGGGTTCGAACATAAACAGTTGAAAGTCGTAGGCAGTAAATAAAACGCAGTGAAATGCGCTGCCCAGACAAGGCAATGTTCTGCGGCAGAACAGCGTATGCCGCAGCACGATGCCTTGGACAGAAAAATCGTTCGTTTTACGTGATTTACTTGATTTAAGTATTTTATCCAGATTAATCAGATTGTTTAAGTGATAAAATAATATGTGATATATGTATATGAATTGCAGCGGAATTAATAAAAATAAATCACTCCGAACGAACACACACACACGTAAGTAAAAGTAAAGAACACAAATTTAAATCTTTGTATGTGTATTTAAATTATACACATACGAAACGGCCTTACGGCCAGAAACTTTATTAAAGAAACGAGTCTTTACAAAAGGTCTACTCTTGGATTTACAAATGATTTTACCAAAGATCATACACATGTATGTCTTCGTGATAATCGTATCCGAAGAGTATAATTAACAATCAACAATAAAAGACCTAGCTACTGAATAAACACCTATCTAATGTCACGATCATCAGCTAACAAAAGAACTCTCTTTGAGACGAGAGAACATATGGCTCGACGAACTTCACAAGTGAAGTCGCGGCACTAAAGGCGTGATGATCGATCTTGGAAGTGAAAAGATGTTTCTGAGGTGTTGGAATAGCTAATGAATGCAGCTGGGGTCGTCCTCTATTTATAGGAGGAGAGTCCCAACTGATCTCCTTGAATTGCTAGGTCAACAAGGCGGTTGAGAGATTTAAGGACAGGCTGTTTTGACCACTGCCGCAGGAATGCCTTCTGAAGTTCTTCTGGAATGCTCTGCCACACTGCACTGCCTTCCATACTATCTGGACTTCAGCAATCCTTTGCCCTTCCATCATGCTTCGCTTGATTCTCTTAACTCAACCTCTTGTCCAAGCCTTGCACTGCTTGCGGCATAACTATGCCTGGCTGTGTTGCGGCAGAAATCTTCTATGTTGATTGTTTTTCAAGCACGTTCCAACTAATGAACTATGCTAAATCAAATCACCAATTATGACAAGTGATTACAACAGTTAAATTGTGAAGAAAGAAGAAAACAAATAAATATGTTAGCAAAACAACTTCTGCCTAGATCCTTTAAGGCATTGTAATGCCCAAACATATTTATCCTTACAACAGTCATACAAGACATCCTGCCACTCATTGAAGAAGACATTCATTAACTGCATCATGAGGTGAGTAGGAATAATTGTCTCCCATGTTCTCACCCAATAGAACTGGTCAAGACTCTGATTGGGGGGATTTCTAGCTAATTCGTCCACGACAGTCGATAACTTCGGAATTATGTACCGGACCATCAGCTGTTCCCAGCTGGCAGGATCAAAAACAGTTTTCCACGGAATTAATACATTATAAGCACACATATCACTCGGATGCCATGCATGTAGGACAATAGAGAGTCTATGACGTATTGTGTGAAAGCAATTCTCCAGCCTCTGCCCCAACAATGGTAGCCAGGGATGGATCCAGGAATGAACGGGGATGGTCTCCTTGCGTGGGTCCCACGAGTCCACGCCAGCTGATATCTTAGGCATGATAATAGTATCTAGAATCATCTGTAGGATAACAGGAGGTAAAAGTTCCTTCCAGGACTCCAAGAACCTTAGCATGGGCTCTGGGCCCGGGGTGTTCCAGGAGTTGGTCCCGGATATCCTCACGGCAGGGAGCACAACTTCCATGAGCAGCTGCGTGTAAAAACTCGAGGAATCTTTCCCTCCCAGCAATTTCTTCCAGATGGACACCACCTCGACCCTATGAGTCGGGTTCTGAAGCGGGTCCCACCACTGAAATACTCTAGTAAACAACGGGAGAGCATACGAGCAAGCAGTGCACGAAAAATTGCACAACGAGTAATCATCAGCGAATCTCGTTTGTAAATACATAAATGACTCAGCAAGTGATTCTAACTCGAGTGTACCTGAAGCTAAGCTCGTTTATTTGGTCAAGCACGTTCACAATCGCTTCCATGTTTTCGAGATTCTGCTTTTGTCGAGTTGCCTCCTTTTGCAGCTTCTCCTTTTCCTTCTGTAATGCAACTACAGTCTCCCTTGCGTTCCTCGAATCCTTATCGAGTTTCTGCATGTCGATCTCGGCCAAGTCGACTATCAATCTCACGTTATGCTGAAGCTCAGGCATAGGGGGACATCTTTCTCCTCCGCATACAGGTTCTCCAGATTTGTCAGGACACGAACCTGCGGGCCCCACATGTCCAAAACCTTCTGGATGATGACTTCAAATCCCTGCTCCTGCTTCTCAGCAAGCAATTCCTCTGTCGTTTTATAAACTCGATTCTTCTTCTTCGTAGATTGCTTTGACCAGAGCTTCTCTTTCGAATGGCCTTCAAGACAGTGGCTAGAAAGTGGGGAGAGTTTTTCGTTGGGTTCCTCTTTGTGGGTTCTAAAACCTAGCCCCTGGTTTTTGGGGCGGAGAGTGACGTCAAGAGGATTTATAATTCCCTGCTCGTTTTTACCAAGCCCACCTTCTTTGTACCCCATCAGCCCCATTATTTTCATTCCGATGCCCTTGCTGTACTTTTCAAACTCTGGAACACCACTCAGGTTTGGGTTCGACTCTCTCTTACTTTGCATCAACTTCTCCTTCCTTTTCATCTCGCCGCCTTCCAGAATCCTCTTCCCCAAGTGATGCAGATATATATTTAAATAAGGAAAAAATTGTTTCTTATTGCCCAAGTTATTTAATTTATTTTATTTTATTTTATTAGGGTTTTAGTACTATTTATATGTCTAGTATTTTGATTTATTCGTTAGTTTTTTATGATGAAATAAAAAGAGAGTTTTCTCGTCTTCAAAGTTTTCTTGAAGTTTATCAATTTTCGGTATTCTGAGAAATCAACGAATTTTGATTTAATTAATTCTCGGGTATTCATAGAATCAACGAGTCTTAATCGTTTGTTTATTGCTTCCCTGCGTTAGTTGGTATCAGAGCCGAACGATGCCTCCCCGTTCCCGGCCTGCTCGCGAATCCGCCGTTGAGGCCGCAGCCTGTCGCGAAGCCGACGTCGCCGCCTTAAGCCGCCAAATCGCAGCCCTCGCCTTCGATCTCGAGGAGCTCCGCCTTGCTGTTTCCAACAAGCTATCGTTACCTCCACGCCGACCGATCCCCGCGCTAGAATGCGTCCTTAGTGATGAATCTGATCCCTATGTTGTTTGGGATACTGATTCGAAAGACGAACCATCCCCGATATGGGACGCCGAGCCAATCTGGGATGACGAACCGATCTGGGACGTCGAGCCCGTTGAGCCACCTGTGACGACGAGCCTGCTGAGCCAATCTGGGTCGTCGAGCCTGTCGAGCCGATCTGGAAGTCGGTCCATATGATGATTTGGAAGACGAATCGGCCTCGATCTGGGATGACGAACCGATATGGGATGACGAGCCAATTTGGGATGCCGAGCCAATCTGGGACACCGAGCCTACCGAGCCCGCTGAGCCAATCTGGGATGTCGAGCCTGCCGAGCCCGATGAGCCAATCTGGATGTCGAGCCTGCCAAGCTAGTCAAGCCGATGTGGGACGCCAAGCCCGTCGAGCCGATGTGGGACGCCATGCCCGTCGAGCTGATCTGGGACGCCATGCCCGTCGAGCTGATCTGGGACGCCAAGCCCGTTGAGCTGATTTGGGACGTCGAGCCACTTTATAAATCCACTACCCATGAGCCGACTCTCCCTGTTGTCGCTACCCCTACGTCGCTTCATCAAGTCGCTGCCCCGAAGTTGAATCATGAAGTTGCTGCCCCAACGCCTTATTGTCATGTTGCGGCCTTCTATAGTTACTACCGTGTTGAACATGACCAGTTGGCTGCTTTCACAACAGTGTACAAGGTCACCCCTACTAAGGATAGTTGGATGGTGTTTGATCCCGGCGGATGTACTCGATCTTTCAGGTTCGCGTTCGAACCTTCTCCTAGAGGGGGAGAATGATGTGGATAAGGAAAAGATGGTATCTTACTCTCCAAGCTATCATTATTTTATTTATTTATTTTATTAGGGTTTTTAGTAATATTTATATTCTGTTCTTGACATTATGTTACTCAGTTGATTATTGATATGAAATAAAAGAGTTTTCTCTTGTTTTGTCGAATTTCGGTATTCTTCGGAATCAACGATATTTGATGTATTAATTCTCGGGTTTTCATAGAATCAAGGAGTTTTAATTGTGTGTTTATCGCTTCCGCCTGCATCACCAAGGCAGTGGGCAGCAGGTCAAAATCAACATTGTCTTTTTCAACACGATTGGCGTTTTTAGAAGCAGCAGCAGAAGAAGGCATGAGGTCACTTTCGGAATTTCCATCCACCTCGATCTCCTGAGTGGGAATAACAGAGCCAGCTGATACGAAATTAACCGACTTGGAGAGACCTTTCCGTTGCTTCTTCTTTGATCCGAACCCCTGATCCGAGTCGGAGTCACCGGAGGCAAATACACCGTAGAGAATCTCATCCTTGGTCTGGGAAAGTTTATGTTTGCGGTTTTCGTTGCCAATCCAATGTCCATCTTCATACTCGTTGTCCATGGAGAATCTCTCAATCTCCTGATCGTCGTCGTCGGTTCAAATCCAGTTTCAATTTTGATCTAACAATGCCGCAGCAACAAAAATTAAATAAGCAGAAATCGCGATTAGGGTTTGAAATCGAAGCCGGCGAAAACAGAAACGTGAAGTAACTTGGGTATTCATAGAAAAATTTGAATTCGCAAATTAAGTTATTATAAATAAAATTATTTTCCTAATTTAACTCTAAATTCTTTAAATAATCAAATTATATTAAAATATAATTATAATCTCAATAAAATAAGGGGAAATGGCAATTAGGCATTTTTTCAATATTTTTTGACCACCAGTTCCAATTTATTATGTGTCAATTAGGCATTTTTTGTCAATTGGGCAAAAAATATATATAGAAAATCAAATTTTGTTGAAGGGCTAGTTTCTAGATCACAAAAGCAAAAAAACACAAGATTCTTATATTTTATAATATTTTCTTGAACAGTTGAACCTCTCGGACACTTAGAAGCTGGAATTTGTTAATGCAATTAACAAGTAAAACAACCAGTTATATTACATCACACAAGAATGAATATTACATGTAACCGAGCAACTTCACCCAATTGCATTCCTAAGACGCCTTCGTCATCCTGCAAAAGAGGCAATGTGCTCCTTCAGTAGTATGTCCGGGATACACCCTCCGTAGCTCGGTCATTTCGTCGAACACTTGATCTGCATTCCCCGAACCACGTCCATCTCAGGCCCACATTGTACATCGCCGATCGGACGTTCATCGAGACCTTGACCTGCGGGAGGCAGTTGGCAAAGACGAGGGTGTCCTGGTCGGCGTCGGACTCAGCGTAGAGGAAATTGAAATCGGATATACACCGATTCGTCCGATTCAGCGACAATTTCAGATTCTCCTCCGACGCGATCGCAAACTCGACGAGCTTCCCCAAGGAGGCGACTTCGAATTGGGCGCCGACGATGATGGTCGCCGCTTGGTGCTTGGAAATCGACGGCGCGAGAATGCCGTCGGCGTGCGAGATCCAGAGGTGGATGAGGCGTCGGAGCGTGAGATTGGGGGTCGTGAGGGTCGACGCTCCGGTGGTTTGGCTGGTCTGGAGTCGCCGGCAGCGGCGTCCGCCGAGGCGATGACGATGGTGACGCGAATCGGAGGAAGAGGGGGAGGTGGAATTCGGTTCGGCCTCTATGTCTCGTAAGGAAGAGAGGAAGGTATAAAAGGAAGGGTATTACGGTCTTTACACATTTTAGGGGGCTAAATGACACGCGTAATTTCTCGAATGCCTTATTGCCGAAAAAATGTTGAAAAAAGGTTTAATTGCCATTTTCTCATAAAATAAAATGATAAATAAGAAAAAAAAATTGAGATTGAGACCCTTTTAATTATTTTTATTTAATTAAGAACATTAATTTTGTAATTAAAATTTAAGACAAACTTTTAAATTTAACTCTGCCTTTATACTATGATATACACACGCCTGTGTGAAGGTATAACGCACATTGCCTGTTGTAGGATTTGTTTTTTTTTTTACTAAAATCGGCGAATTAAACTGAATTGAACTGAAATGATCTGAATTGAACTGAACTGATTTGAACTGACTAAATTGATTTTTTTACAAAAGTAATAATTATTATTATAAATTATTAAAAATATTAATAATATTGTGACATTAACTAGATTGTATACTTAATTCAAATTATTATTATTTATTTTATTTTAATTATTTTTTAAACGAACTTAATAAAGTTGAACTGAAGCAATTTAAATTGAAGCGATTGAAACTAAATTAAAATGAACTAAAATTAAGTCCAAAAGAAGTCCTTATGGTCAAATTAATTCTTTTTAGATATTATAAAAAAATAATGTGCATTAGTTTTATTATTATAAACAAAAAACTCTTTATTTTTTGAGTTTACAAATAAAACTATATAATGATGTGTTTTTCACATTTTAAAACAATTTTAAGCTTTGTTCTTTTGAACTTAATTTTTCATTTTAGTTCAGTTCAGTTCAGTTCAGTTCAGTTCAGTTCAGTTCGTTTCAGTTCAATTCAGTTAAGCTTAAATAAGTTCGTTTTATAAATTAAAAAAACGAATCAATAATTTTAGGTATATAATCTAGTTAATGTTAGGATATTCTTAATATTTTTAAAAAAATATTTAACAACTTATAAAAATTATTACTGTTATTTTTATAAGAAAATCAATTCAGTTCACTTCAGATTATGTCTATTCAGTTCAGTTTAAATAAAATTCAGTTCAATTCAGCTAGTTTTAGTTCAAAAGGTTAGACGCTAAAGCAAGCACACTTGGAGTTTTTATAAAAAGATACCCGAAAAAAAGATGCATATTGTTTATATAAGTAACATATTCATTTCCTTTAAGTACTTGTATTTTTTGAAGCGTTACATAAACAATATTTTACCGCTCACACAAACATTGAATTATTCCGGTCCAAACATAAGCAAACCATAAATTTCAATCCGCTTCGAATTTAAACCGATTTTTCTTGCATTAAAATTACTATTTAGACCGATTTTCTTGCCGATTTTCTTGCATTACAAATACAATACAATACGGAATCAAATCCGTAAGTAATTTCATAGGTAATTACTTACGAACTGTTTCGGTCGTATGTAAACTGAGATTTTTTATAGTTTATTACATCTGTATCACAGTTTTTTTTTTCTGTAAATTATAAATAATTAAAAAAAAATCCTAATTACGGACACTGACCGTAAATTCACAAAAAGAGGACCGGAATTAGAACATATGTTCCATTAAAGGAAAATCCTTTTATACATATTATACATAGGCATGATATTATCAAACTAAAATATTTACAATCACATCCACTTATTTAATTTAATTTCTAAAAATATCTTGGGTACAATTTACAGTATTGTACATGAAAGTGAGTTGGAGATATATAACTAGTACGTCCATTCTTGTGGCAGTTGAATCTCATCACCCTCTTTTTGGAACGATTCATCTGCATAAAACAAACAATTCTTTTTTACTACTGTAGTTCTTAGATCATTAAAAATGTATAAACACGTATTCTTTTAAATTTATTTTCAATTCGATTTAGTTGGTTTGATGTTGTTCACTTTATTTGGAAATATAAAATTAAAAAATTAAATAAAAATAATTATAATGAATAATTTTAGTTAAACAATTAAAATTATGATATATACTCCTATTATTCATAATTTTTAAAATATTTAATAAATAAAATTATTATTATTATTATTATTATTATTATTATTATTATTATTAAAAATTCAATTCACATTTCAATTAAAATTTATTTAATTCATTCCAAATTACTACAATATTCAATATAATTTGTTTTTCTTAAAACTTTTAATTTGATCCATTAAAATAGGTATACCTTTTGGGCAAGAAAGAAATTGGGACCCACCAGTTGATTGATAGCGAGTTCGCTTAAAATGGAGCTCCAACGCTTGTAGCACCCGTGTCGGCATCAGAACAATTGGACAACCAGCTGTGAAACAAGATCACATGCCACTTCTTCATCATTCATTAATTTTGAGTATTTCTCAATAATTTCAATTATGTACAATCATCAAATTTCATTGTAATTTTCTCATTGATTCGAATAGAAGTGTATTTGACTGAGCTTATAAATTTTGTTAAAAAATTTATAAAATGTGATATAAAACAAAAAAAAAAATTAGTTTGTTTAGTAATATTTAAAAATATCCTATTTTATTAAAAAATAATATGTTAGAAGTTTATAAGATATTTTAAAAAAAACATAAGGTATTTTTTAGTTTTTACATATAAAATCTTATTTTAAAATCATTCATAAATTTAAATTTGTATGAAGAATTTGACATATTACTAATTAATATCTTATAAATTTATTTAATTCTCATTTTTAATTAACACATTTATTATTTTCACACTAATACTTATTTTATTTTTATATTATAATACTTTTCTCTAATAAAAAAATGACTCGCTTTTTTTTTAAAAAAAGACAGAGAAATGATCACTTTACTCAATTTGGTCCAAAAATTTATACACTAAGACATGGAGGACAAGCATATTAAAAATTAAGTATTATTAAGAAATAAAGTACTACATTAGTTTAATTTTCATTATTATAAAAAAATAATACTTTTCTCACTTAAGAAATAAGAATAATATATTTTTTCATTATTTATAAACTAGAGTGCTAAAATGTTATTATTTACATTTTAGAGTAACTTTTAAAATTAATAATGACGATTATACCCTTACACACACACACACATATATATATATATATTTGTTAAGAAGGTTAAATTTGAAAATTTACCTTAGTTTGTTAAAATAAATTATTGCTTCTTAATTATATACACACATTTAAAATTATACTTATTTCAAAATTTTCTTAAAAATATTATAGTTTTTGATTCTTTGACAAAAAATATTAGTAAGAATGTATTTTTTATTTATTTTAAAAGTAAAATATTGGTGAGTAAATTTAAAAAACAAGTGATAAAGTAATAATAAATTTGTATTTTTTTTAATTGTCAAATTCAGTTGAAATATGGAGTATTGCATATTTTTTTGGAATTTGAGAATGGTATAAACTCTTTTCTCTTTGGAAATATATGACTTTTCAATTTGTATTTATGGAAAAAGTGATTTTGTTTCTCTAGCACCGTATGTGTGAAAGTAAGTATTTATTTCTATGAAATTTAATGGTTTTTAACTCTCAATTATATGCATGGGAGAGAGAGACCATACAGCATACACATACACTACACATGTTGCATCTCTAAAAGTCTAAAACCAAAGTGTGGTCCATGTCTTCCTACCTCCTTAATTGCTTTCTAGATTGCCCCCACCAAAAAAGATTCCAATCAAGAATCACAATATATATGTAGTGCATCACACTACTTAATTAATTTGTACAGTATATACTATTTAAATTAAATAATATGGAATCTCCAGCATTCTCACACATTTATTAAAAGATTCCAAGACTAATATGGAATCTCCAGCATTCTCACACATTTATTAAAAGATTCCAAGACGCTTACTTAATAACACTATATATTTATTTATACAACAAATTGTATATATTTTATAGTATGATTATGCTTAAAGTCTTGGTATTTTATTTTTTTTGAAAACTACACCAGTTTTCTTATTTTCTTTACTTATAATGCACGAACAATATTAACCACACTAATAATTACTACTATTAAAAATCACAATATATTTATAGTGCATCAAACAAAACAGTGAAAATATATGTGTTACCTGATTTGGATTTGTTTTTCTGGCGAGTCGGGTCGGCCGGTACCCGGGAAAAAAAAACACCTGTCCCGGCAGTCATTTTTTTGGATCCGAGAAAAACAACTTGCATACCCGATCCATTTCCCCCCATGTGTTGCGTATAATGTCGACTTTGCCGAGCTGCCTTGACTCGTTCGGTCACCGGTTGATTCTTCATCTCGTAAACCTTAAAAAAAAACATAAAATATTAACTATTGAAATTTCATGTTAGGTAGTTATATACTAGTAAGTACACATCTTGATCTTGTATGTCTTTTACTTGAATTGGTGAAATTCCATGATGATGATTGTTGTCATGATCTATGACCTTTTCATTTTCTTCTTCTTCTTCTTCGAGCATAGATTCCGTCATCCGACGAGTCAACTCTGTGATGAAATCTCCATCCTCGTTGTTTTCTTCCAAATAGGAATACGACGACCGACTCGTATCCTCTTCTAGAGAGGCAGAGGACTTGAACAAATCAGAATAAAGCAGAGGCTTTTTCCTCTGTTGATGAGATTGCAAAGCCATAAGTATTGAGGGAATGGATGAATAAGATATATAGAGAACAACACTTGGAGTATTAATTATAGTCCATATATATAGACTATATAGTAGAGATATTGAATTGATTTGGTTTGAGTGGTTGAAGAGGAGGATGCATGTTTGTTTGTTTAATTTGTTTGTCCTAGCAAGCAACTCCTACTCAACTGCCAATTGTTGAAAACTTGGAATCTAATTTGGTCACCATCATGTTTTGACCAGATATGAAATACCTACAAATCATTCTTTTTCTACTATATAAACTACTAGAAAAATATTTTGATACGAAAAATATTTTGATACGTAATCACCTTCCATTTGGTATAGAAAAACACTATTGAAAACATATGTTTGTGCATTGTTTAGGTCATAAGTATTGTTGAGAGTACATATTCAAATCAAAACTATTCATTTAAATTTGCGTTTACACAGTATATTAATTAAAAAAACTAATTAATAATAACAAAATAGTATATTAATTAAAACAACTAATTAATAATAACAAGATATTAATTATAATCTATCTATCTATCTATACATATATAATTTCAGATCCAATAATGCCACATTGACCAATAGAAAAGCAATAATAATATTATGTTCACACTATAAATTATAAATAAAAATAATATAAATTATAAATAGTAATATTATTAAGCATATTTAAATTATTATATATAAATTTTAAATAGTAATTTAAAATTATATATTTTTGGTAATAATAATTAATCATAATCTTAAATATATAAATTTTTATTACTAATCTCAATTTTTTATTTCATTAATATTAATTTAATTTCAATTAATCGAATCTTATAAAAATCAATCTCTTCATATTCTCTAATCGTTAAAAAAAATTGATGAAACTTTTTAAATATTATTATTTTCTCTTGCTATAATTTGGGTTCTTAGGTCATTTTTTTTTCCTGAACATTGAATCGATTTACATGTATACGCTTCTTCTATTCATTCATTATTTTTCCTCGATTTTTTTAATTTTATGTATTAATTATGATTTCTTCGCAGATTCCAAAATCAAATTGTCAAGTTATTAATTATATTCGACTAGATTTTTTTTTTTAATTTTTAGTTTATCCGTAATTCAGTTATATTAATATAATTGCGTTTCTCCCATCTCATCTCTTTCATTTTCACCCAATAAATTCAATTTTTTTGTATTTCTATTTATTTATCAACTTTATAATTTTTATTTTCCATTCATTTGGATTTCCTCAGCGGTTTTAGGTATTTGTTGGATGCGTTTGACACTAGAGAAATGCAGAGACGAGAAACTCCTCTTCCACCAGATCAGAGCCTTCTTGATCGGGTAGGATGAGACGAGAAACTCCTCTTCCACCAGATCTGAGGCTCCTCGATCGGGTAGGATGTAAATCGAGGGATGCACCCGAGTAGCAGACACATGTAGGAGAGAGATCGAGTAGGATGAGACGAGAAACTTCTCTTCCACAAGATCAGAGACTCCTCGATCGGGCAAGATGTAAATCGAAGGATGCGCCCGAGTAACAGACACATGTGGATAGGATGTAAATCGAAGGATGCGCCCGAGTAGCAGACACATGTGGAAGATAGCCAATAGGTCTCATCCAAGGACTAACTTCATAATATTTCAATGAAAATTTGTCATATCCGAGATTCGAACTCTTCGTCGTCGGGGAATTACACCAACATCACCACAGACCTTGCTATGCCCCAAGAAACTTACATACTATAAATTACATCAATTATGCGTAGTCTTTGAAAATAATAAAATTATCATAATTGAGATAACGGTTAATAATGAGATTAATACGAATTTACAAATTTAAGTAAGAGATCGATTATTAAATAAAATATTTTGTTAGTCCATTAATAATTTTTTAGTGAAATACATTGGAGATTAAATAAAATTTTAGATTATTTCAAACAAATAAACACGGGAAGTGGTACTTGTTAAGATAAATATTTAAAATCAAAATTTATTTAGAAAAATCTGAACAATTTACATTACTTTATCAAAATAAAATATTAATTATAATTCAGATAATATTTATGAATATATATATATATAAATCATTTTATGAAAAATCTACATTTACATTATATAAGCATTAAATAACTATCAATGTCCAATGATGTAATTCTATAGAAATATTTATTTGTACACGCTAGTCATATGATTTTTTTATATGGAGTGGAGTGGGCCACTGATTTTGTATATGAATTGGGCCTGGGCCCAACAGAAAGAACCCAGTAGTGTTCCGAAGAAACGACGTTTCAAACCCTAACGGCTAGTTTCAACCCAATACGCTCTCGCTCCCTCCAACGGTCACATAAATAAATCACATCGCTTTTCTGTATTCTGATTAAATCCTTTTCTTCTCCGCACAGAATCAATCAATCCGAGCTTCTTCTTCTGTTTTCCTTTTTCCGCCATCAAATTAATCTCTTCATCTGCTTGTTTCCGATGGAAACCCCATCATCAACCACGCGAAGAGTGACCAGATCTCAAACCAGGGCTGCCGCCGCCGCCGCCGGCAATCGGAAAATCGACGAATCGGAAAAGAGAACGACGAAATCGAACGTGCTCGTCGACATAACGAACGATTCGCCGATCGTCGGGCTCGCGATGCAAAGCCTCAGGACCCCATCGTCCGCAGCAACGTCCAAGAAGAAGCGAATCGGCGGCGGTCGAGGGCGGCGCACTCCCGGCTCCGGCGAGGCTCTTTTGAGAGGTCAGGTGAAAGCCCTTCTGCAGAAAGTCGAAGAAGAAAATTGCAATTCTCCTCCGATCGTCTTGAATCCCGCAGCCGATGATCCAGGTTCATTGCCGTATCTGACTCCCCTGATAATCTTCCCAAAGGTTTGTTTTTTCTTGAATAAAAAAAATTGGAAATTTGATTCTTTGATTTCATCAATTTATTTATTTGATTTTGTTGCGAAGATATCGATGGATCGTGTAGAGTCTGAGGATCGGATCACGAGGTCTCTGCTTTTGGATTTCTCTGACAAGTCGTCTGATTCGTCTTCCTCGATTGATGAGTTGTGCGAAGGTATCGGAAATGTGCTGCGTTTGAAAGGCTTGCCTACACCCACAGGGAAGCATATTCGATTCCTTCAACCACACAACGACTGAAGGGGATCTTTACATGTTTTCGTTGATTCATCCTGCTATCTATAATGCTGCAAACATGATTTTTTGTATGAATTTTGGTTTACTTCAAACATGAATGAAAATGTTGATTTTTGGTTACTTCAAACATGAATGAAAATGTGAATTATTATAATTAAGACTCTACTGTAGAGAGAGAGCGAGCGAGAGAGAACCTCGTGAGAGAATTTGAAAGTGAGAGTAAAAGAGAAGGATTAAATGTAGTATCAAAATGGATCAAAAGGATAAAATGTAGTATCAAAATGTATCCAACCTCTTGATATCTCTTCAAAATTACATTGAGGATGGCTTGACGTTTGGCGGGTGAAGCTTCGTCTAAGCCTACTTCCTGGGCGATAATCTATATCAGAGTACCGGGGGCTCGTCTTTTTCGACGAAATCCGTACGTTTATTAATTTGTCGATATGAAGCTTCATATGTTCTGAGGTTTATTCTAGTAAACCGGGAGAAAAATAAAAGTACTATTATGCATATGGTGGACATGCTTTTTTGACATCCCATATAAAAAACATGATTTTCTACCCTAAAAAGTAGTGATCTACCAAAATTGCACTTACAAATTCGACAAACATAATTCGACAAACATAAATTCGACAACATAATTCGACAAACATAAAATTCGACAAGCATGCATTCGACAAACATAAAATTCGACCCACATTCGAAATGGATTCGACAAATCGAATCTGAGATTCGACAAATCAAATTTGAGATTCGACATTGATTCGACAAATCAAATTTGAGATTCGACATGGCGAATCACATTCGACATGGATTCGACAAATCGAATCTGAGATTCGACATTGATTCGACAAATCAAATTTGATATTCGACATTGATTCGACAAATCAAATTTGAGATTCGACATGGCGAATCACATTCGACATAAATTCAATTTAATTTTATTTTTTATTTTTTCTTAGTTCAATAATTTCATAAACGTTCAGCAACAAGCCTTCACACATTCGACAAAAAATAATTCATTATCTTACATTCAAATATGAATTTTAATAAATATTCCACAAAAAATGTTGGACGAACAACATTCGACAAGAAAAATATATTCGACGAGAAAAATATCATTAGACAAATGGACATACAGGACAAATAAAAAATTCGACGAGAAAAATATCATTCGATAAATGCATTAGACAAAAATACTATTCGACAAGAAATATTCAAATGGAAAAATATCTTGAAAATATTAAACAATCGACACACCGCAACACGTTCGACAAGGAACTCTTTCTCGACAAATCAATGTCGAATCTCGACTTACAGCCCTCGGGGCAATTCAGCAATCAACGGATCTGAAAGAGAAGAGGATGGAGGGGCCACCACCCGTGGGAGTCCGTCCCGTTCGAACACCCCAGCACGTTCGAAACACTTGCCATGGACACGGCCAAAACATTGGAGATCTTTGCAGATCTGAAGGATTTCGTGAACGGAATCTACCATTCGTAGTCATAGACGTCAACCGTTTTCACCGATTGGCGGTAATGCGTGGACGTCGAGATGTTGTAAGTCGACTGGTCCAGGGACGAGGTCACGAGGTTTGAGATCCCCAACTTCTTGCTGGAGGTGATGGGGATGGGAGACGAAGAGCTTAGAGGATTATAGTTGCTGAAGGGACGTGGGAAGAGAGAGAAATAAGAGAGAGATTTGGAGAGCGGCGGATTTTTAGAATGATTGAAAAATTAGGGTTAGGAATAGTGCATATTTAAAGGGAAAAAATAAGGGTAAATTGGTCTATTTGTGTAGAAAAACACATTTTCTATATGGGATGACAAAAAAACATGTGGACTATATGCATAATGGCATTTTTTCCCATTATCACTTTATTCTATCCTACCCCAATATGTATACTACCCTAATCTATACATAACTTAACATGTGGCTACTACAAATGTTTTAACCAATCAAATGAATGAAAAAATAAAGTATTTACACATGTAAATATGTGTATGAAATTAAGGTAGTAATCTTCGGGTGGTATAGAATTAATACTGTTCTGGAGGGAATTCGATACTGTTTAAAGGAACAAACCTTACCTGTAGTTTATTTTCCCAAAAAAATTAGATGAGTATCGTTACTGATGGCAAAGAGTAAAATTAGGAAGAGGAAGGGTGTATCAAGTAAACATAATAATTAATTAAAATAATAAAGATGTGTGTTGTACTTAGATCACCTTCAATAGCATAATATGGGAGGGGTATTTAGATGAATAGGAAGTAATTGACACTAGTATCTTTGTAACCATTTATTGGAGAATTATTCAATAATTCTTCACTTATTCCGGCAAATCCGACACAAAAAATAAGTTGGTGGGTGCCCACATAGGAAATAATAATAATTTTTAGATAATTAAATATTACGTATCAATTTTTTATTGAACATTTGTATTTTGTTTATTATATCTTTTAATGAATTTTTTTAATATAATCAAAAAATTTTTTTTTTACATTAATATTTTTTAATTTTTATAATCTATAACTATCTCCAATAGTAGATATTTCAATCCCAAATATTTCTTGACACATCATTTTATTCCATCTCTACATCATCAAATATCTTTAATTATTTTTCAAATATCTTTAATTATTTTTCAAATAACTCACACTTTCCCATATGAAATATTTCAAACATTATTCTATTTTCTTTCACTTCTATATCACTTTCTTTTTTCTTCCAACTCATTTATGTATACCCACTATATATTCCTTCTTTTATATTATTATTATTATTATTATTATTATTATTATTATTATTATTATTATTATTATTATTATTATTATTAAGTTAAAAGTTTTTTAATTTTAAAGTTATCAAACTATATAAAACAAATTTACACAACTTATTCGAGAAAGAGTACAATAATTATTCAAAACACACAATATTGAACACACTTGAACTAAATTAAAATGGAAAAAAGAGAAAAAATTGAAAAATAAGTTGGTATCCAAATTAGACAAACTTAGACTCTATTTATAGAGGTTGCTAAATAAAAAATATTGATGTAATTTATTTTATTTTTATTTTATTTATTATATGTGAAAATTAGTATTTACAAAATAAATATATGTCTCTTGCCCAAACTGCTACCAGAGCTGCCCAAACCGGCAACTCACCTCTTCCCTGGCCCACCACCACACTTTTTACTTGCTTTATCAGAATAATTAGAAAATTATTAAATAATTCTCAAAAAATTGTTTGAAAAGATACTACTATAAAATATATCCTATTGCAAGTAAATGTCTTTGACATTACTTCCTATTGGAGGTGATTTATAAATAGAGACCAAGTTTGTTTCATTTGGATACCAAATTTTTTTTTTTTTACAATTTCCTTCATTTTTATATAATTTTTGTTTTTGATTTGTTTTCACAAAACGTACTTACGTTATGAATCCAAATCAAACTCATTATTTTTCAAATTTTATATATCATATAATCACCCACCTCAAAACCCCAATAATCAACACTCTCGAAATCCCAATAATTGTTACCATAAAAACTCAAATTACCAACGCTCTGAAAATCCACAGTTTATGATGTCACCAAATCCAAATTTTATGTCTCCGAATCATATGTTTGGTACACAATTTCCATATAATTATCAATATATGCAATATGGGTGTCCCAATATGCAAAACTAAAGTTCTCAACCTTCGCTAGAATAATCAACTCCCCAATTCAGTAGTTGATCTACTGAAATTCTTGAGTTTCCGACTCAAATATCTTTTGAAAATACGAATGATGACACTCCAACCAGTTTTGTACCTTTAACAAACTCAAAATATGGAGTTTGGATTACAGAGCAAAATAAGGCTCTTTTATCTAATTATTTTTACTTTAGCAATGATAGTGAATTGGGTAGTGGCCAAAAGGGAGACACTTTTTGGGGGAAAATTACTGCATATGTGAACGATAAATCAACAACGGGTCTTAACAGGACTCAAACACAACGTGTAAGTCATTGTCATGATCTTAACAAACGAATCAATATTTGGGTGGGAGCATATAAAAAAGCAATGTCCGAGGGACGAAATTACACTTTTCATGACAAAAAAATTTGCGACGACACAAAATTCGTCACAATTTATAACCTAAAAGCAACAAATTTAAATATTGTCACTATATCATTAAATTTCGTGACAAAATATTATTTTGTCATTAATTTTACATTTATTTATGACGAAAAAATATTTCGTTCCCAAAAATAAAATAGGTTTACTATTATTTTGTAACCTAATTGAAAAGTGTAACTTCTACATTGAAAAAAATTATTTCGTTGTCAAAAATAAAATATTATTTTGTCATTAATTCTACATTGAAGAAACTCGAAAGAGGTTTACTCTAATCGAGGAGTGGAAGTTGGTTCGTGATAAACCAAAGTACATGGTTGGATCTGGTACATCTCGTAGTAGTGGCTATAAAAGAAAGAGTAGTAGTGATAATGCTGATATATCGTCATCCATTCCTTCTCTTGAGCGTCCAGAAAGAAAGGAAGCAACAGAGAAAAAAGCAAAGGCGTCTGGATCAAAATCATCATTTTCAAGAAAGTTAAAGGTATATTTTGAGAAAACGTATGAGAAGATCGATTGTGAGCGTCAAATTCTTAAGTGGATGAACTTATTAAATTTGATGCATGAATTTTTTGAAGTGACTTCACCTGATTGACAACCACTTTGGTATCCTCACTAGAAAAGTGGAAGAACTTATTAAATTTGATGCATGAATTTTTTGAAGTCTGACTTCACGTGATTGACAACCACTTTGGTATCCCCACTAGAAAAGTGGAAGAACTTATTAAATTTGATGCATGAATTTTTTGAAGTCTTACTTTACCAAAAATAAATACCCTCAATCCAAATGCAAAACACATCTCAAATCTTATTACAAATACATACTCAAATCTTCTTACATCTCAAATCTTATTAAAAATACATACTTAAATCTTCTTCTATTATGAATTCACCTTTCGAGTTTAATTTTAAAGAATTCCAACAACAATTTGAGCAGGCCCGTTCCTGACATTTTAGGGATTATTGAAATGGGCCCTCGCATCATATTATATTAAAATATATATTTTTAATTATAGAAGAATTTTTTTATTTTTCGAATTTTAAAAACCAAATTACTCTTTATTCTAATATTTTTTTAAAAATTAAATATATTTTTTCAAGTGTACAACAATAAAAATATAGCCTTTACAAACCACTCTTATATTTATTTTATCATTAGAGATGCAAAATCATTTATAATTATATCAATATCAATATTTTTCAACCGATTTGCTAAAATTAAAAAAAATAGTAGTTTCTGTTTTGACATTAATAAATTTAAATGAGTCTTTATTAACAAGAAGATATAATTTTTCTACACATAAAAAATAAAAATTATAATAAAATAAAGGGCTAAATACATTTTGTCACCTCAGGATATGGGGTTTTTACACTTTGCCGTCGGAAAGTTTACCGATCAGTACCACAGGATAAAGCATATTACAATTTGCCACATGCGAGCTGCCGGATTGGATTATGCTATGGAATATTCCGGGAGTTTGAATGTCACGCTCCAGTTTCGCGATTGATAATAGATTTATTAGATAAGTTGAGGGTCATTCAAGTAATTACACACAATTAATTAAAAAAAAATAAAAAAAATGTGTAATTAAATAAATAAATCAAAGAATCAATTAATTTCTCCCTTCCGTAAAAATTACAGATCCAAATACGCATTTAGATCTAACTTTCAAATCAGATCACTCTGTTCTTAATTAATTTCTTCTTTCGTGCCATAGAAAGAACATCGAGAGTGAAATTGAGAGAGAGGGCGAAATCACTCAACCTATGAATGATTCCAGATCTCACGACAAATCCTCACCCATCACTCTCGTCACACCTACACCACGCTCATCGACTCCTCCGACGGCGGCGGCATACCACGTGACGCTATTCAAACAGCGTAAGAGTATATCCATGGGTTGATGATCAACACCCCAGATCGACTTTGTTTCTTTGAATTTTTTTTCGCCTTGGAAATTTGAGATCTTGTCTTCTAGCGTGCTCGATTTCATCTCTTGCTCCCAGTCAGATGCGAAGCCGCTTCCGACAGACGACATTTGAGGAGGAAGAGAAAATGTTAATTCCTGGATTTTTTAAAAAAAATTTAGTTTTTATTTCTAGTGCAGTAGTATCAAAAATAAAAAAATCTTCATATATATTTTTCTTTTAATTGTTTAGAGTGGAGTATATTTTGTTTTTGTTAATAGTGAGTATATATATTTACAAGTAGTAATTTATGTTGAAGTTTATTATTTGTACAGAAAATTGTATGATAAATGTTTTGGTTTGATGAATATTTAATTTATATTGAAGTTTATTACTGTAAAAAAAAAATTTGATGAATGTTTTAATATATTAGTATTTATTTTTGTGAATTGAGTTTGAAGCCAGGAACAATTTGATGTTTTATTTATTTATTTAGATTTGTTGGATAAAAGTTTTTTATTTATTAAATTTTTGTGAGTAAGGGGGAAGGGCACATGCTAATCATCCTTTTTTTTGTTTGAAATTTACTAAAAAATCATCTAAAACGGAATATTCCATGACATATTCCGATCAGTAAGCCGGGATGTACCAAATTGTAATATGCCTTATCCTGTGGTACTGATCGGTAAAATTTTTCCGACGAGTTTGCAAAGTGTAAAAACCCCATATCCTGGGGTGGTAAAGTGTATTTAGCCCTAAAATAAATAAAAACATTTGAAGTAATTAAGATTGAATCTTGGAAATTAACAACTATTTTAAGAACTTCATATAATTAAGATTAACAATTAATAATTAATTAATTAAGATTGATGGTGTTTCGTATATGTAATATATGTAATAAAAGCTATTTAATAACGGCTAATTAATAAGGTTGGAGTAATTAATTAATTAATTAAAAATAGTGAAATTGTCACGCCCCGTTTTATTTTAATAAATAAAATAAATACAATTAATAATTTTTAAAGATCTCAAGGGCGCGAGATGCAATTTTTAAAACTCCACGTCGACATAATTAATTTCCAACAGTAAAAATATTTAAATAATAGTAAATGCAGCGGAAATCATTAATAGTTTTAACACGTCAACATGCATTAAAATAAATTAACATATTAACGTTTGTACGAATCACGATGCAGAAGCATCCTCGACTACTCCGGTTAATCATAGTATCACCTGAAAATATTTATATCAACAAGGGTCAGTCCACTGACTGACAAGTAGGCATGCATTCTATATGCTTTAATCTTTCCACTTGTCGTCTTAATTTGTATCTTAAACGTTAAACCTTTAATGCAATGCAACTCATTAACTTAGACGTAGGACATAAACTTTAACTTTAACTTTAAACATTTATGTATCTTTTCATTAACATTAACATCCGTTCATATCTTTACGTTTAGACGCGAGCCCACTTGACATCGTAAGGGCTACCCCAGTCCATTGAGGCCATTCATTCGTTAGTTGCACACCCTGTCTAGAGGCCCTTTCGACGCTCTAGCCATTGAGGCCATTAAAGTTTGTTGCACACCCTGGTCTAGATGCCCTTTCGACGCTCTAGCCATTGATGCCATTAAAGTTAGTTGCACACCCTGGTCTAGATGCCCTTTCGACGCTCTAGTCATTGAGGCCATTAAAGTTAGTGCCACCCTGCTTAAGGTAGTTCCTTACGATGCCCGACATTTCGTTTACTTTAACATTAACTTCGTTCTTTAGAATTTTGACCGTGAATTGGACCTCTAATGCAAATGCATCCTTATATGAGTGCATGAACTAATGACATGAATGAATTCACCACATGAACATTCAATATAAGTCATAAGATTGACATCAAGTAATTAAATACAATTATTTCTCAAGTACGATCACTACAAATAATTAACATTCAAAACATAAAATAATTAACATTCTAGATCATACAAAAAGATATCGTATCTGAAACACATAAAACTACACATCTTTCATATATACTCCATATACATACCCATACGAATTCGTATATTAATGCTGCTGCTAAAAGCAGCAGCCAACAACTATATACATACATACTCCACATATAAATATGTACATATAAGTAGGTTATAGGTATATATGCTTAACAAGTAACAACAGGAGCCACACATTATACCTACATACATACATAGGCCCTTAAATATATATATATATATATATATATGTATAACCTGACACTACTAACAACACAAACAAATCACTTTGAATATATATACCCCCACCTACACATATGTCCATACATTCCCACATACATATAGGTTAATCAATTTCATAAATATGTTCAAGTACGTACAGGTGCTATATAAATATGTGCAGAAGTCTTTCCTATTACACATACATATGAGATAATATCACATTTGGTCCTTCTCAAAGGTCCAATTCCAAAAGTAGTCTTTTATTTTTAATTTTTCCACATATAGTCCTTTTAACCTTCTAAAATAATATAATATAGCAGGTCATTTGTCATTAAACAACAAAAATTATTATTAAAACCCACCGAAAAGGATTGAACCATGTACCTGTGTAAGTAAAAGCCTAAATCAAACAATTTTAACTAAAATGTTTGTTAAAAAAAAAAATTTGTCAAAATATATTTATTATTCAATTTCAAATATTACCAATTATTAAATTATATATAAAAACTCAAAATACATAATTAATTATCAAAACATAAATTAAAATATTATAATATATATATATATATTTAAAATTAAATTAAATTAGTAAATAATATTTAAAAAACTACAAAAATGATTAAAAACAAATTTAATTTATTTAATAAAATTTTAATTATTTTCATGTTATATTTTTTTGTTAGTTAAATAGTTTTTATATTTAATTAATAAATTCAAACTAATTAAATATGAAATTTAAACTATTTTGTAATTAATTAATTAGTTTCATGTTAAATTAATAAAAAATAGAAGTAATAAACAAAATATTTATTACTAAATTTAAATTATTTATAATTTAGTTATTTCTTATATTATATTTTTATTAATTTTTAAATTAATTAATAACTAAATGTAAATTTATTAATATTTAATTAATTAATTTCATCATATGTATGAAAATTACTCTATTTACTAAATTTAAATTATATACTTTATATTTATATAATGATTTCATATAATACTACATTTCGTGTTGTTAATTATTATTTTTATTTTATTTATAATTTAATAAATTGTATTTTTTGTTTCAATTATTTGAATTTTAGTATATTATAATTGTTTTATTTATTAAGTTTTTTTTTATAGAACAAAGAATTCTGCAATATATATTCAATGTTGAATTATATTTACAATTATAGGTTTGGTCCAGTGGTATGTTTTGTATTATTATATAATGAGTGTCACATCATTATTTTTTCAATTTAACAGGTCAAAAGGACTAAATACAATAATTTTTGCCGGTCAAGAGGACCGAATGTGGAAAAATTAAAGATAAAGAACTATTTGTGGAATCAGGCCTTTGAGTAGGACCATTTGTGATATTATCTCCATACATATAGGTTCTCATATATAAGCTACGCACGTACAAACATATACACATCACATGTTATCAATATATCGACTTGAATCCCATAATTTAAGTGATAAAGATGAACCCTAGATTTACACATATGTAACTCAAGTACATGAAACCTAAAATTGATATATAATCTAATTACTACATGAAACCTAACCCACTTGCCTGTTAATTAAATGCAACCGAGAGATCGAGGTGTTCGTGAGGTTCGTTGAACATCCGGCCGGTTCTTCTCTTTTCTCCCTTCCCGGTGCCGCTCTCCTCCCTCTTTTTCTCCAGCTGGTCGCCCACTCGTTTCTCTTCTTTTCTTCACGCTAGCCGCGTCTCCCCCCTTTTCCATCTTTTATGATTTCTTTTAGTTATATAAAATTAGGGTTAATTATATTACTTAGCCCATAAAATTTGTTTAGCCTCATTAGATTAAATTTAATACTATCTCAACCCATTGATTGATCAATTAAGATAGAAGCCCAATTTATAATAATACTCAAGTCCAATTAATAAAATGTTGAAACCCAATTAAAATACTAATATCGACTAACACGTGGACAAATTGCTATTTTAAATTAACTAATTTTTATTCTAAAAAAATCGGGTTGTTACATTCTACCCACCTTATAAAAAGTTTCGTCCTCGAAACTTAACTCAATTTATAAAATGTTAAGCCCCAATTAAAGAAAAAGTATGTTTTATCAAATTAGTAAACGAACCCATAATATTTTAAAGCCCATTTAAAAAGGTAAATATATTTTATAAGAGCACATTAAATTAAAAGTCCGACTTATCATAAATTGAAGTCCAAATAAAATATTAAACACGTAAGCAAACTAGCTATTTAAGTTTATTAATTTTTATTGTAAACATTTCGAGTCGTTACATTCTACTCACCAAAGATAGAAATATAAGTTCACATAACACATTCAATAATCAAGATCATTAATCATTCAAGTATTCATAATCACATAACAAATAATAAGTACACGAAATAACTTACCGGAGTAAAGAAGATTTCTGGCGTGATTCATACTAGTAACTTATTTTTTTAAAGGTGTAAATCATGATTTTTTTTTACACAGGTCGAGAGAACCGATTTTAAAACTCTGCGCTCTGATACCATTTGTCACGCCCCGTTTTATTTTAATAAATAAAATAAATACAAGTAATAATTTTTAAAGATCTCAAGGGCGCGAGATGCAATTTTTAAAACTCCACGTCGACATAATTAATTTCCAACAGTAAAAATATTTAAATAATAGTAAATGCAGCGAAAATCATTAATAGTTTTAACACGTCAACATGCATTAAAATAAATTAACATATTAACGTTTGTACGAATCAAGATGCAGAAGCATCCTCGACTACTCCGGTTAATCATAGTATCACCTGAAAATATTTATATCAACAAGGGTCAGTCCACTGACTGACAAGTAGGCATGCATTCTATATGCTTTAATCTTTCCACTTGTCGTCTTAATTTGTATCTTAAACGTTGAACCTACATAAACTTTAACTTTAACTTTAAACATTTACGTATCTTTTCATTAACATTAACATCCGTTCATATCTTTACGTTTAGACGCGAGCCCATTTGAGCCTACTTATTTGAGAAGGCCAAATGAGAATGATCTTGAAAGACTCATGCAAGTTGCTGAAGAACGTGGTTTTTCTGCCATGATCGAAAGTATTGATTGCATGCATTGACAGTGGAAAAATTGTCCCAAAAGCTTGGCAAGGGAAGTTCACTAGTGGACATAAGGGTACAACAACAATAATCCTTATGAATATAAAATGCTTTGTGAGCGCTACCCTTACATTAACGTACATTAGTCATAGTACTACTATAATACTTTCTCCATTTGGTAGCAGAATTTACGTTTTATTTTATCACAAAAATTGAGCAAAATGATATTTTAGGTGTGTATTTCAGTTTGATTAGAAACTTAGAGTTATTATAATATTTTATTGTTCCTTATAATTAATAAAGTACTATGAAATACTAAGAAACCCACTAATGATTTTTTATTTGTCATTATAAGAAACGAAAATATGTGATTTAACGCTTAAATGAAATATGCTATCTGCGCGTAATTTTAATAAATTTATAGTAAAATGTACATAATTTATATATATTATAATAAATGCACGGATGACGGTTGTTATGATGATAACACGAGATATTTTTTGATGTTCACGGTCGATGGTTGTTATGGAAGAAACTTTCAGCGTATGTGAAAACATGATAAGATGAAAACAATCGAGCCTCGATCCAACTATCTCGGAGGCCACTTTTACAAGTAGCCAAACAGCCAAGACAAAAGTCCCCGATACAAAATAAGTACACTAGGTAAAAAAACTACATTGATATTTATTTTTGAAAGATAATTAGATAACTTAAATTTAATTTTATAAGTTGAAGAGATAATATCACAAATTATCCTGTAACATAGCTCGATTCCATATTTAATCATTTAAGTTTATAAAAATAATCAATTTTCGTCATTTTTGACGTTTTTTTGTTGAATTTCGCGTGTTGATTGTACTTGAGGTCTACGTGATTGCTTGTGATAGTGTTTTGTCTTATTTGACATTTGTTCAATTAAACAAATGTCATATAAATATAAACAATTTGAATGTATTTTGTTTTTTTAAATCATGTTTTCGGGATAAAATTTGTTCAATTGAATAAACTTCAAATAAGACAAAACGCTCGAGTGAGCTATAAAATAAATTCTGATACAACTACCATTCAATTTTTTTTAAATCGTTAAATATGACGAAATTTGATTATTCATAAATTTAGCAATCTTGTGGAATTATTGATCAATGTTATAATTTTTTTTTATACAAAATGCTAGGGTGAGCTATAAAATACACTTTAATACGACCACCATTCGAAAATTTATTAAAAATCGTTAAATAAGACAAGATTTGATTATTCATAAATTTAACAAATTTAATGTGGAATTGACCAATGTTATATGACTCATAAAACTCCAGGTAGCAGCCAGATCAAATTTGTCGATTGGGTAGCAATCTGCAAAAACGCAAAAATCTTGAGTAGCAATCTGCAATTTTCCCTAAATTTTAATTTATAAAATTAAAATTAAGGGAAAAATGGCAATAAGGTCAATTTTCAACATTTTTTGCTCAACAAGGCCAAATTCCAATTTATGTGTCAATTAGGCCTTTTTGTTCTAATTGAGCCAAAAAAATATATATGGAAGGGCGAAAATACCCTTACTCTATTTATACTCAACCCACCCCACCCCTACTCCACCCCACCCCTGCCCCAGACACTTAATACCATAAAAAAACACTGAGCGTCAGATTTTTTTTTCTACTCAATCCACCTCACCCCAAAAGACACTTAATGTCCGACACTGAATACAATGAAAAGACAATGAATGACACTGAATAACACTGAATAACATTAAAAGACACTGAATAACATTAAAAGACACTGAATAACACTGAATAACATTAAAAGACACTAAATAACACTGAAAGACACTGAATAACACTGAATAACATTAAAAGACACTGAATAACATTAAAAGACACTGAATAACACTGAAAGACACTGAATAACACTGAATAACATTAAAAGACACTGAATAACACTGAAAGACACTGAATAACACTGAATAACATTAAAAGACACTGAATAACATTAAAAGACACTGAATAATACTGAATAACACTGAATAACATTAAAATACACTGAATAATATTAAAAGACACTGAATAACAGTGAATAACATTAAAAAACACTGAATAACATTAAAAGACACTGAATAACACTGAATAACATTAAAAGACACTGAATAACACTGAATAACATTAAAAGACACTGAATAACACTGAATAACAATAAAAGACACTGAATAACACTGAAAGACATTGAATAACACTGAATAACATTAAAAGACACTGAATAACACTGAAAGACACTTAATAACATTAAAAGACACTGAATAACACTGAATAACACTGAAAGACATTGAATACCATTAATAGACACTGAATGTCGGATTTTTACACTAGAATATTATAAGAACACTGAATATCATTATAAAACACTGAATGTTATATTTTTACACTGAATAATATTATAAGAACAGTGAATGTCATTATAAAACACTGAATGTTAGATTTTTACACTGAATGCCATTAAAAAACACTGAATCTCATAAAAAACAAATATAATAAAAAAATACGGAATGTC
Organism: Euphrasia confusa; assembly: GCA_954870475.1. Lineage (NCBI taxonomy): Eukaryota > Viridiplantae > Streptophyta > Magnoliopsida > Lamiales > Orobanchaceae > Euphrasia > Euphrasia confusa. The sequence goes on along the minus strand of OX940968.1, from coordinate 25,204,902 downwards.
ATAAAAATACACTGAAAATAAAATAAAAACTCCCGACATGATGGATGTGATGCCAATCAAATCAACGAGCTGTTTGAAAACATTTTGGTGTGCATGCAAAAAAAAACTATTTTTATTTAGCAAATAGAATAACTCATACATGAATTATAATTTAAAAACATTTTGGAGTGCAACCTTTGAGCCATGATGAACAATAACTTTAGAAATTTCACAAGGTCAGTATAAGACAAATTTACAATCCAGATAACTGGATTATGAGTTTCACAAAATATTTTCTCTATCGAACAACTTAGACCAGTCAAAAGGAAAACCACAAATATATACAATTTTGTTTTTGGCATTTCTTTGCTAAAAGTTCCTTGTAACCTATAAAGGCTATAATAATGTTAGAACTCTCAACCTTAATTGCAGTGATTCATGCACACAGCCAGAGATAATATGGATATCCGTTAACATAGTAAGTTGAAGAAAAATACTAAAATGAAAAAATGAAGCAATAAACTGATCTATGCTAGATAATTAAGTACTGAGATCAAAGATGCAAGCATTTCATAAGAGACACAGACGTCCAGACCTTCTTACAATTTTGTTAAGAGGATTTTACAATTGCATCAGAACTAACAACCGAGTAGTAAAAATAACTTAGGAGAATAACTATGAGTCTAACAGAAATACAAACTGATAAAAAAATGTAATCTACCTTTGTATCAATATTATCAATGCAATCTAGGACAAAGTCAGGTTGCCCAGACAAAATTTCATCCTCCGAAGATGAATCATATAGTAGCACTTTCGCATCAATGCAACACTCAGGGAAAATTGTGGAGAAATGCTTCTTCAGACACAAGGCCTTCGAGGTACCAACATCCTCTCTAGTTGCAACAACATGTCTATTCAATGATGAAACCGAAACCTTCATAAACATCATAGAAAATACCGGATGAAAGTTACTAAAAGTTTAAGAAAATGATGATCAGTGCTTAATAATAATAATACTCTTCCAGCCTTAGCTTCTTCTGATAAGCTCCAAGCTAATTGGGAATGTTCCATCTTTTTATCTCTTGTAAAATTCGTCTTTCTTACGAGATCACATATTTTTATACAATTTAAATTATAGTTGTTACTTGTTTTTTCAAAAGTACTATGAACTTCCGATTACTCAAGCTCGTCATGGCCTGAAAAACTCCCGGCAGGCCCGTCTGCAAGTTATTCAACGTCATGGCCCAAGTTACCTCCACCGCCCTCGCGTGCCTCTGCATCTCGTCTTGCATCTCGTCCAGCAACTTCTCCCTCTCGCAATCGATCTCCATCCTCACCTCGTACTTTTCGAACTGCTCAGCAGCTTCTCCCTCTCGAAATTGAACCTGAAATCGAACGAACAAAAAAAAACAAAGTTCTCTGTGAGACATTTCATCAATAACCTTGCGCCCGTACCGCCGACGCGCTCATACCCGACTCCGAGCCCGTATCTCCACTGCGAACGTGCATCAACGTCGACCTCGCTCTCCACCGAGCACAGCCCCGACTCCGACCAACCCCGCAGCAACTCCGATCCTTTACTTCGTCGGGCACCTTGAGCGACGACCTCGTTCCCTCACTCGAGAACATCTCTGTGTCGACCGACCTCAGTTTCTCCCTCACGGCGGCGATCCATCTGAAATCGTGATACCCATATGCTCTTTTTCCTGTTATTCTAAAAAACACATTGATCTGCACTCAAGAAAACACCAAATTCACAAAATTTAAAACAAAATTCTCTAAATTCTTGTTTTGTACATTTATCAAACACGTTGAGTGCACGATTCAACTTAACGAAATCTACGCATCGGTTTACCTGATCACGAATCACCATTTCGATAGAATCGATAGACCGATTCACTTTTGTGACGAAGGATCCGGGTTTCTACTTTGCTCGGGCAGGGATGTCCTTCGTCGCTGCCACCGTGGAGACGGTGGTGTATGGAGGTGGTGGTGGCTCGCTGGCGACGGAGGTGGCTTGCTGAAATCGGCCGCCGACATCAGGATCGGATTCTACGCGGGGATATCAGGATCGAATTCTACGCGGGGACCACGACGACGGGGAGCCGTTCGACGGCGTCATCTGCCGGCAAGGTGAGGAGGAGGTGTTCGAGAAGGCCGACAACCAGCGGCGGCTTGAACTCGGGGAGGCTTCGACGGCGGCGCCATGGTAGTGGTGGCTTGACGTTGGAGATCCGGTGCGGCGTCGCCGCCCGATTCGGTGAGGCGGGAGAGGAGATCGATCGCGAGCTCCGTTCGGATCGACGAGGAAGGTGACTCCGTTCGGAGCTGGAGCTTCCGGAAGAGGAGGAGCTCGCGGGCGATGTTGAGGTCATCGTCGTCGGGCCCCGCGGCGGCGGCGTGCTGAAATCGGCCGGAGAGATGAGCACAGAGATTAGAGATTAGGGATTCATGTTGTTTCTGTTTGCGTACACCACGCGAACACGGGGAGAAAAGAGGGAGGATGGTAATTAGGTATTTACACATTTTAGTTGGCTTAATTGACACGACTAATTGACACGAGTAATTTCTCGAAAGCCTTATTGCTGAAAAAAAGGTTGAAAATTGACTTATTGCTATTTTTCCCTAAAATTAATAACTTTTAAATTTAATTTAAGAGGAAGTTAATTTTTTTCCTTTTACATTACAAATTTTCAAAAAAAAAAAAAACAATTCTAATCAATTTAGAATCCAAATCGCTGGAACCGAAACCGCCGGGCTAAACCGCTTGGTTACCGGTGGCACCTCGACCCAAAATTAAAGTTGTGCTGGCCTAATAAGCTCTTTTTTTTTTTTTTTTTTTTTTAATCGTTTTTTGTATTTTCCTATTTACCAAAAATAAAATAAAAAATACTCTACCATAATGTTCAACCAAGTTCCGAAAAATATTTAGGCAGGCTCTAACCCTAGTCTCTCTTGCTTCTCCAGTCGCACCTCTACTTTCTCTTCTCAATCTCAAACCCATTCGGTTTGGTCTCCCCTCGTCATCATCCTATCGGCCACCGCTGATGCTCTCGCTGCACATTTTCCGATTCGTTTGAGCTCCAGGAAAGAGCAGGTGAAGAAGATACAGAAATCTATTTTTCTTAAGACTTTTTTTTACATATAGTTTATGTGGTTCCATGATCAGTTCCTCAATCGTATTTTTTGTATGCATATATCCTGCATGTTGGATTGCCACTGCGAAACCATAAAAATTCTCGTGCTTTTTCAATAAACAATTCATCTTTCAGCATAATAGTTATAAAACTGTTTTTAGTTTCGTTATTAATCTGTTTTGGAAGATTTATTGAACAGGGTTTTTGTATTCTTGATGAATTTTGTTCATTGCACCGTTTCTTTGAATGCGTAAATTAGCTAACTACCAAAGGAGAAAACAAGTCGCCCAAATTAACCTGAACTGTTCACATCTGGCCTTTTTTTTAGTAGAAAATTGGATTTTCTGCAATTCGATTAAGATCCCTAAGTTTCCAACTATGTGGATTCTTATTCGATCAATATCACTGTGTAAGTGACGATTAGGAATTATATCTGATTGCAGTAATTAGTTTCCTTGTTTCTCCCACCTCAACCTTTGAGGTGTTATAAACTTATAATTAGTTTCCATATAGTGCTTGCAATTTGTTTGAAATACATTTACGCGGTTAGTCATATTAGTTAAATGGGTGCCAATGCTCGTCCTCTGCTAGCACTTATTTGTGTTCCTTTTTGCTCATACCCAATTTTCTATAACTCGGGACGGAGATATGATCTGTGAATGTTATAATCCTGCCTGCTGTTTATCTCCTGATATAATGTTTCTTCTTGCTTGATGCAGGTAGCAGTCTAAGTGCCTTACCAAGGTATTGAAGCTTGTTTGCATTCAACTCTTTGAGTTTGATGCAATGGGTTTCGATATTGAATGCATAATAGACATTCATACTTATCCCGGGGAATACTTCTGTCCTGTTTGTCGCACACTTGTATACCCGACTGAAGCATTTCAGTCCCAGTGCACTCATCTATATTGTAAACCTTGCTTGGCACACATTGCTAATGGCAGCAAGGCCTGCCCTTATGATGGATATTTGGTGACGGAATCTGATTCTAAGGTTATTTGTCCTCGTACTATCGATGATGATTGATGAGCCTGTAGTTAAGTTTTTACATGTTTTGACATTGTTAACATTTATGGCAGCCACTTATGGACTCTGATAAAGCACTATCGGACAATATTGGCAAAGTTAAGGTGCATTGTCTCTATTTTCGAAGTGGATGCACTTGGGAGGGTGCGCTTTCCGATTGCACTTCTCATTGCCTTGGGTGTTCATTCGGAAATTCACCTGTCATATGCAACAAATGTGGCATCCAAATTGTGCATCGCCAAGTACATGACCATGCTCAGAGTTGTTCTGTGAGTGACTCGATATTTAAACTCCTTATTAAAGAGATGATAGAAATATAATTTTGCTAAGATTTGTATTGAATATCAGGGTGTATATGAAGGACAACATGCTGTAGGGGATGTCTCAAACCTGACAAAACCAGGCACAATATCAGCTACAGCTGAAGTAAATCAGGCTGCTGCTCTATCAGGAGCACCACCATCCAAGGGCCAGAATCCTCCAAATGTTACTACTACTGCTTTGCCTGGACAAAATATTAACCCACAAGCAAGTTCCCACTCTCAGGCTCCAGCTGTTGCTCCTGTTGCTGGGCTAACTCCTGAGCAGATGTACCAACAACAATATCAACAGTATTATCAGCAATATGGGGGATATGACCCTTACCAACAGTCCAATCAGCAGTATTACGCTATCCAACAACAGCCCTTTCAACAGTACCAACAGCAACCTCTGCAAGTGATGGGACAACACCAAACTCATTCGTATTCCCAGCCCCAGCAGTCAAATCCTGCTCCTCAGGTTCCTCAACAGCCTCTTATTCCACAACCCCAAGGGCAAGTTCAATCACAGCCACAGACCACTTTGCCACAGGTGCCAGTTCCACCTCAGGGGCAGGCTCCTATGCAAGCTTTGCTTCCGAACTATCAAGTCAATTCGCAGAACCAAGGTCACCCTCCAATGCGGCCCCAGACTCAGAACCCCCCACAGACACTACCACCGCCTCCTCAAAGTCAGCCAACTCTGCCACAACCATATAGCCAGGCAGTGGGGGTGTTACCTCCTGCCCAACATCTGCAGTTGCCTCAATATCAGCAATCTCATGTTAAGATGCATTATCCTCAGTCTTCTCAGCCTCACGTGCAACCTCAAATGCAGTCCCAAGCCCAAGCCTCCCAATCTTCAAATCAGTTGCATGTGCACAACCAACCACAACCACAATCTTATCACACTCAGACCCAATATCCTGTTTTCCCTCAGGCCAACCAGCCAGCTTCTGCCCTTCCTCAGGCTCCTCAGCAATCAGTCCCCCCAGTTGGTGGGCAGCATTCCTATCTACATTCCCAGCCACCCCAAAAAATGCATCCAGGGGCCTCACATCAACAACTGGTGCACCCACAAGTTACAAGTGGGGCTCTTCATCCAGTTCAAGTCCATGGCGAAGTCCCACAACAACATGCACTGATGCAGCCACCCTCTCATGGTTCAGTGCCCCACCAACATGCATCAACATTGTTGGCTCCACAGAATCAGACCCCTGGCATTCATCCCGCACCGCCCCAGCTGTTTCCATCTCATGCACCACAACCTGCTTATCCACAGCAACATCGTCCTGTTATGGCACCAGCTCATCAAGTGTTGCCTCAGAATTATGCTCAACAGTTTAATGCTCAATCTCAAAGTCAGTTGCATCAGCAAGGACATCTTACTCCTTTGCAACAGTCAACACAAACACAGATGCGCCTACCAGGTCCTCCACCTCAACAACCTCAAAATGTTTCTGGTAGATCCATGATTCCAAACCAGGGGATACATTCACAAAACCATTCTTTTAGGTCTGGTAATGGTGGTGCTCCAGCTCAACCTGTGCCTGCACAACCCACTTCGGCCCAGCCATCTGTACATAAAGATTTTGCAGAATCTGCTGTGCTGGAGCAGAAGCCCACTGTCCAAGAATCTAGATCCCTTGTTAAGGGCCTAGTTGAAAAGGCAGTGGAGCCCCTAAATGAGGATGTAGTCTCCGGACAAAATGGGACAGTTGTCAAGGATGAAGGCATCAATGAAAAAGCAAATAAGCCTATTATCAAGCAAGAAGAAAATCTTGTGCAGGGTGCAACAGAGCAAGCATCTGGGGTAAAGTCCTTTCAAGATGGAGATGCAGAAGATGAATTTCGGGAAGATGGGAAACTGTTGGCACATTCTGATTCCTTGAATCAACTCAAACAAGTGGACCTTGATAAGAAATTCCCCACTGCTCTGTCGTCTTCCGGTGTAGACGGCCACATATTACCTCCGCATTCTCATGGTTCCCACCAGCAGAGGCTTCAAGGACCAGGGATTCCTCCTCATACTGGGGTTCCTAATTCACATGAGGGGAGAGTGCCTGGTTATTTTGGTCCTCAAGGGCCTGCGCTGACTACTCTTGGTAATCCACGTGGGATCATGGAAAGAGCTCCACCACTTCGCCTTGAGGGTCAGTATGGACCCCAGCATGTTGGCAGGTCAAGTGAAATTCTGATGTCTAACAGTCAGATATCAAACTCTGCTCACCTATCTGGTGAGGGGGGTCCTTTTTCTAGAACTAATGCAGATGAATCGAGTATGAATGGGTTAGAAGCTGCTGAATCATCTATTTCTGGCTCTAGGGATGAAAAGAAGGCCTTCCCTAGGGAACTTGGTAATCCCTTTCCTAGGGAACCTGTGCGCTCTCTCGACCAAGGTGATGCGAAATGATTTTAAACCATTATAAGATTATTGCGGCATATTTTGTGTTTCCAAGTTTTGAGAGGTCATATTCCACTCTTCTGTTGTCTACCTCATTTATAATAATAATAATTATTATTATTTCAATGCAGTGTCAAGTTCTCGTGATAGAGCAGCACCCCATGGACCGATATATGATCCTGCGTGTAAGTTGGTTCCTGCTGCTATTGGTCCACATTCAAGATTCTTTCCACATCATCCATCTGGTGCGCATGGTCATGTGGATGTTTCTGGACAAGCCTCTGAATTCGGCCAACACCACTTTAATCATTTTTCTCGCCGAAGTCCTGACAGGGGTTATTGTGGATCACCTCGTGGATTTGGTGTCCCTTCCAGTTTCCCTCGTGGCACCCCAGCTTTTGATGGCTACAATTCCAGGGAAGCAGGTCGATTTGGTCAGGGATCCCAATCTTTCAATCTTCCTTCTGATACAGCTGGAAATCCTTTTCATGATAGTAGGTTCCCCCCCATGGCTGATCACCTGCAAAGAGGTAACCTCAATGGCCAGAGAAACCCTATATTTGGTGAGCATATAGCGCCTATCCCGAACCACAATTTAATTGCTAGTGATGATGTTTTTGGGCAAGATAGGCAAGGCCATCTAATTCGGAAGAAATATGCAGGTCCAGGTTATATGCCCATCCGTGAAACTGGTGACTTCTCTGGACGTGAACATGCAGGAGAATTTAGTGGCCCAAGGAATTTTCCCCGTCTTCCTTTCAGCGAATCTTTTAGAGGCGAGAGATTGGGTTTTTCACATGAGTCTCCCATGATGAATAACTATTCACACCCTGGATATCATTCTGTTGGGAATTTTCCCGTAAGTTGTAAAATCACATAAAGTTCTATCTGAATTATTGCAATTTCCATATATAAATTATCTGGACTGCTATTTAATTTCATAGGCTGCTTTTTGACTTTTAAATGATACACATTATGTGATGTCTTTTTCTTTATTTCCTTTTCTGTTTTTGTCCATTCACTTCTGGTTAGTAATGCTTATTGTGCATTTACAGGGTGGCATGAATTCTTTTGACCAATCTAGGAAGAGGAAGCCTGTAAGCTATGGGTGGTGCAGAATCTGTGAGATAGACTGTGAATCAGTGGAAGGGTTGGACATGCATTCACAGACACGGGAGCACCAGAAAATGGCTATGGATATAGTTAAAAGTATCAAAATGCAAAACAGAAAGCAGCAGCGGTAAATAATTTTCCATATTCATGCGTAAATATTAAGGCGCGATCATCATTTTTTAATTGCGTTGCAGAACTTCTGCTGGTTGTATGTTGAGTGAAGGGGGAATCAGGAGTAGAAAAATGAGCATTGGTAGCCGTGGAAGCAAGCCATAACCTGTTGATTTGGTACTGGAAATATAGCTCAGGTCATCACTTGAATTGCCCCTTTTTTTAAGCAGGTAATTGTGAAATTCATTGTTTGTCTTATACTGATTTGATCATTTCAGGATGCTGCTTTTTTGTTGGAGATGTGTTGCGTTTCGGAATGAAGGTTTTTGGCAGTTAGGTTTGTTGATTCATGACTTTGAGCATCTTTCATTCTGATGGATTGATGTTTATGTTAATTAAACTATATTGCACTTAATCTTATGAAGAATTTATTCTGTGCTGATTTCGCCCTTTCTGATTTTTTGTTTTTTGTTTTTAGTATTTGATCAGTATGGGTTTCAGTGCAAGCATGGTCTGAAATGAAACCTTATGTCCTATCTTCTCACTCATTGTGCTTGATGCAACTTAAAAATTAGGCCTTTTTCCAACTATGGTTTTGAAATGAAACGTGCTGTGCTATATACAATATAAAATCTATATCCAGTTTCCAATTATTTAATTTAGAATTTTTTGACATCTATGCTTTACTTCATTTTGAATGAGTAAGAGATGATGGTCTATATGTACAAACTCATTATAATTGGTGTACCCATAAAAGAGTATTCATTAAGATAAAAAGTAATATTACTATGTAAAACTGATGAATAAATGGATATCTACTTATATGGTCCCAACTTTGAAATTGAAACTTGAAATTAACTTCAGGAATCCTAGAGTTTTTTTTTTTCAGTGAGTCTGAGTGTAAGGTGTGTGGATATCACCTCTCTAGCAATTTAGGTGTGGAAGTCTGAAATCTTGTGCTTGTTGAATACTTTGTGTGATTTTAGTTTATCAACTTTAACTGCTGCGTTTGCGGCCCCAATCATAAAGGTCAAGTAAGGCATTGCCACTTTGGGTTTTACCAATAGAAATCTATCATCTTGATACTGTGATATAAGGTTTCATGGAACTTCATGTAGTGATCATGTTTTGAAAAACTATGGCCATAGTTGAATACTCCCCCGGTCCCATACCAATGATCAAACCTTCCATTTTCATCTGTCACATACCATTGGTGACACCCTATAAAAGAAATAATTACATACTTTTTCATTTTATAATACAATTCTATCCTTACCATGTTTTTAAAACTTTATTGACAAATACTTGTACTTTATCATATTAATTTAAAAAGATATATTTACCCTTTTTATTTTTTCGTCAAAAAGTTAATAAAGCATTATTTTCTTAATTTCCATGCCTTGGCACATATGATCATTGGTCCGAAACAGAGGGAATATCTTTTAGGATGTTTTCAACCTATTTATCACTGAAACGGATATGATATGGATACGGGGATACGACAATCTTAAAAAATCAAGTAACGTATACGTTAAGAATACACTTTATTTCATATAATTTTTAATATGTATAATATATTAATTAGGAGAAAATCAATTAAATTAAATTCTATAGGGCATTGACAAAATTAGTTTTTGTCCAGAACGTTTGCCAAAGGTTTCCTTTCCGAAACAGACACGACAACCGTTTAACCGTTTCCGTGTTAACTAATAGTGAGAGGTTATTGGAATTTTACACTGTAAACAAGATTATTCAAGTGTTAGGGTTTCATGCCATAAGTTGTTACAAGTCTGGACCAGACTAAAGTGGTGATCAATGCCGTTACGGAACATATTTCACAATGTGTGGTATTCTTTAGAATACTAGCAGAGAACAAGACTCAGGATTTTCATACAGTTCTAGGCATGAATTCGTTCTGTAACTCTGCTGTTGCCTGTGATTGGTTTTTAAATCCTATATGGTGTACTGTCCTTTGGAGAATAGTAGCTGACACGTCGTGGATTATGTAGACATTATATTTAACAGTGCTGGTGACTGGTGAGTGATAAGGACTGGGGAGGATAATAATTAATAATGACAGACTTTGTTTGAATTTATTGTTTAAAAATTCAGATGGAAGCTCTCATACTTAATACACTGAAATGTTATTAAACCTAGTTGCTCCCTTGAATAGCTCCACAGAAATTATATCTTATATATAAGGTTTAAATTAAGTCAGTAATAACATCAAATGTGACATGGCTGTTCTGGGGATCAGACATTGCCGACCTTAGCTGTTAAGGACGTGGATTGAATTCAATAGAGTGGACTATTTAGTAGATTATCATCTACACTATCAAGGTTCTTGTTTAATAATACAATAGGAAACTAATTTGTAAAAACATTGTGTGGACAGTGATTTATAACTATGCACATTTTTTTAATTATAAAAGAGTTAATATAATATGTCTACGTCTTTCATCCCTTATTTTATTTTATGTTGATAGTTTGAGACCAAATTTATGATCCAATCATGTTAACTACATTTTTTAGTTGATGCTTTGATGTTCTTGTACTGTGGTTGAAATTTATTTATCATTGATTGATCAGCTCAGTTCAACCTGTCTTCTTTTGGAAGCAGAAGAGAACAAAATGATGAAAATTAAGCCGGATGGTTGTTTCCTTTTTAATGGGGGTAAGGATATGATTTGTTGCACAGAGTTTGCGTGATAGCAATTTGTTTTTGGGTCTTAACTACAAGTCTACACCTTTATACACTATTTGTTCATCTTACTTACGTAAGTAATTCAGGTTGATTTTAGGTATGGACAGATGAGAAAACTAAGAATTCATTAGTAACAAAATATACTGTTCCATGTATCATATCGGCTGATTGCCTCTCTGGCACAAAAGCATGCAATTGTATTGGGAGGGTTCTTAGCAGATTTAAGGTTGTGAATATTGTGCAAGTGTAGTGAACATGAGGTTAGACTAGCAGAAAACTAGTGGTCTCGTGCTATGAAAATTGATGAAATAATGAGCTTTATGTAATGAAAAATGAAAAAAACAGGCAAGTGTTAGATAAGATTGTTCTTGACTTTATCGTGCTTAGTGAAACTTCATCATATGGAAGATGTGCATGGATAACCTAACACTGTAAAAAAACATTCAGTTTGCTTTTCAATCTAGAGATTTTAAGAAACTCAACAATTTATTCTTCGATTGATTTTTTAATAGTTTAGGTTGTTGGACATTGTGGGATGATGTTTAAGGTTCATTGCAAAATTCTGTTGATTTTGTATAGCGTTCTGCATTTGATTTGTTGACCTTTAGTTTAGAGAATCGAAGTAGGTTTTAGACTATTACCATGTGAATTAAATTAAATATGTTTTGTAATGGTTTAAGGTCTACGTCACTTTGATATTGCATGTTTGTTGATTTTGGTAGAAGATTTGTGGGTTGAACTTTCATAACATGGGGAAGTTTTACCTTAGATATGATACTTATATTGAATATTGACTATATTAGTTTAATGCATTAGTATATAGCCATTAGATTAAGTTAAAAATTTAAATAGAGGGGAGATGTGTCAACTTTGGATTGGATGTAGATACATAGGTATGGTGGATGAAATGTATTTCCCATAATATAATGTATGTGTTGGTTGGTTAAGGATTTTGTGAATGAATCGTTGGATCTTGTTAAATTGGTTGCAACTACTTTTGGTTAGGGCAATCTCATGTTATGCCATTGGACAAAAAATGTGTGCTTGGATAATTGCCTAATTTTGTAGTAATTCTACAGATAATTTAATCTAGAACTCACTTGTGCTGCCTAATCCACATCATTATCAACACCCTACCCTTATCGGATAGCATCGTTGTAAAATCGGTATGGGCTAGTGAAATCACTTAGCTATAGTTAAAAGATGTTTAGGTTGATACATACAAACATACAAGTGTGACCTAGGATTTCACTGTATTGGAGTACTAGGTTAATTTGTCTTGATATCGACTATTCAACATCCTCGGACTGCAATCCTATGTGAGAATAAAACGAGAAAAGAGAATGGTTCTGGAACAACTAATCTTAATACTAATGCTACCGTTTATGTCATCTTTTTTGTTTGTGTTTGTGTTTTGTGTTTTGTTTTATGGCATGGTTTTGTAGGAACGACAATGTGCAGGCTTGTTGCGTGATCCGGTTGAAATAAAATGAGCTCTTCATGGACCGAATTAGTAATTAGTGTTGCCTGGATTGTAAATTTTTTAAAAATTATTTTGAATGATATTCTTGAGCTAAAATATAGTAAATCATTTGACCAAAGTTTTGAGTATTAATTTTTATTTGTTCTTTGTAAGTAAGATTTATTTGGTCTTGAAGTCGCCTGAAACACGGATCAAGTTGATAAATTGTTGTAACGACAATTCTTAAATATATTAATTTGTGAATTGAGATAAAAATGGCCCAAAATTGAATTCAAGCTTATTCGAATTTTAATGCGTTTACTTTATTATTCAAACCATTAAATTTGACTAACTGTTATGAATATTATTATATTATAGTGAATGACTTGTTGGCTAAGTCAGAAACCCTAGATTGTATCCTATATAAAGGGGTCTCCCCATATGAATGAATACAACAATTCACAAGAATTCACAACAATTCTATTCTCCTATCATATTCTCCTATCATATTGTCTCTTTTTCGATCTATTATTCTCTCTCAATTCCTTTTGAGTTTATAACACGTTATCAGCACGAAAGCTCAACCGCGTTCTTCATCGAAGTTCTACTATCCAAGATCCGAAGATTTCAACTACGTTTTGATCTGAAGTTCCAATCAAGTAAGAATTTATATTTATATTTATTAATAATTATAAATATATACTACGTTATCAGCACGAACGCTCAACCGCGTTCTTCATCGAAGTTCTACTCATCGACCGCGCTCTTTATCCAAGTTCTACTAATCCAAGATCTGAACTCCAAGGCAAGAATTTATATGTTTGTTTATATTCATTAATAATTATAAATATATCTATTTCTCCTTACTTCTTCTTAATATCATATTTCCCGAAAAACATTATAATCTGATATTCCTGAAGTAATATCATATGTTCCCGAAGAACATTATAATCTGATATTCCTGAAGTAATATCATATGTTCCCGAAGAACATTATAATCTGATATTCTTAAAGTAATATCAAATTAATTATGCATAAGTTCCCGAAGAACATTATAATATGATATTTATGAATAAATATCAAAATTAAATTTTAAATGTTCTTGAAGACATATATTCCCGCAGAAATATCAAATCAAATTGCTGTGTAGCAATTAAAATTTAAATATTTTAAATCGATCGATATTGATATTGAAAATATTCTTGAAAGAATATTTTTATTGATTGCTCCTGAAGAAGCAAAGTTTAAACATTAAATGTTTTTTAATAAAGTTACATCATGATACTCATAGTGAAACATCAAATCGATTGTTCTCTTGAAACAATGATTATATGAATTATCTCTGAAGGATATATTTTGAAAATCGAGAACAAATGTATTGTGTGAGTAGAATATCGAAAAAGTCGATTATTTTTTTAATGTTTGACGTGTTATTCCTGAAGAATACACAATTAATTTATTATATTTGATAAATATTCTTGAAGAATATTTGATTTGATTATTCGTAAATAAAGTTTGAATGACACAAGTATTTTGATCCCCGAAGGATCATTGATAAATGTATTGTATCCCCGAAGGATCATTGGTAAATATATTGTATCCCCGAAGGATGATTGGTAAAGATATATAATGTTATATGATGGCATGTTAAGAGAGGTTCCCGAAGAGCTTTACTAATTATCTCCGGAAGAGCTTTACTAATTATCCCCACGAGTACTACAAATGTACTTAAAAATGAAGATGATCGTGATTATTATTAAGTGCGTGGAAATAAATCAAATATTTCCCATCTGCGAATTAATATGCAACGTATATTAATATCACGTATTTTTATGAACGAGCATAATATCTCGAGCCCACGATCCAGAAAATCGGTTTATAGCAATTACGCTGATTTGCATATTTAAGGAAGATCATTTCTCGGCATTAGGGGAGATAAGAATATAAAAGATATAAATGCCGAAAAATTTCATTGAATGAAAAAGATCTTCAATTCTTGATCCACGCACGAATCATTTGAACCCGAAGTTCATTAAAATAAGTGACTTGCAATATTTAGCAAGTAATCTCCCAAATTAATGAAGGTGTGACAAAATCACATATATTTGTGAAAAATGAACTATAAGAGTTCAAATACCAAAGAGATCAACTCAAATGTTGATTCTAATATACGCCAGAAGCGTAGTAGATCGATCTTAAGATATAAAATAAATCCGCGGAAAAACAAAGAAATTATGTCACCCTCAAAATCTCCTGAAGAGAGTTAGATGGAAATCCCATTGAAAAAGCATGTGCACATGATAATAGAAAATCGTGGGATTGCGGAACAACCAAATTTAAAAAATTTGGGAAATGATGAAATATTTGATAGAATGAATTGTCATCAACATGGAAAAAGTCGCCAACGACATATTTGCCTCAAGAAGTTGCTCTAGAAAATTTAGATCCAAAACTTAAATCAATAATAGTGTGCCGGCAGCACTCAAAGAAATAGAAACGAGCAATTGAGGTTGAGATGACTCGCTAAATAAATGTATATTTTGACTCTATAGTACACACCTCAAAAATATTATCCCAGAAAGATATACGTGGGTGTTCGTAAGAAAAACGAGTAATGATGTGGTGAGATATAAAAGTGAGATTAGTTGCTCAAGAGTTTTTCGCAGAAACTCGATATTTTTAAAGATGACATTAAGTTCCGCTACCTTATACTTCTGGCAGCAATAACGATAAATATAGATATGCATGAATGTATGATTTGACCATGTAGAAGTCATTAGAAAAATACATACATGAAAATCCTGGATGGATTTTAAAATTCCTGATATGAAAGGAAATGAAAATCAGAATATGTACAATATCATATTACTATGTCATTATGGACACAAATGATATTGAAGACAAGGTCCCGAAGACCAGTGATTTTGGTCTCGAAGACCAGTGAATCAGTGATTGCACTCTTTTTCCCTCTACTAAGTTTTTCCCACGGGGTTTTCTTAGTTAAAGGTTTTTAATGAGACAATCACCACAATATAAATGTGAATGTCATGTACTCTTTTCCTCTAGTATTTTTTCCTACAAGGTTTTACAACGAGGTTTTTAACGAGGCATGTACATCACTCGATATGAGTTTGTTTTCGAGATAAACTGAGATATTGAACCTGAAGTTCAAATGATTGTGAATTGAAGTTCACATTATTGTTCATTTGTCAAGAAATGTATATTGAACACTAGACGCATCTAAAATACTCCAGAAGAGTTACCGGCCGGTTATAGCAATTGCGAATGCTCTAGTCAATATAGATGTCTGGTAAAGGCATGTCCCAGAAGGACGAAAAATATACAATGGTACAAATGAATGTGAAACTCGACAATTCGAAGGTTGTGTCCTGAAGACAAAAATGTATACTTGAATAACTAAGTTTTTCCTATATGGTTTTATTAGTTACAGGTTTTAATGAGACTGGTTGATCACCAATAACTACGTTCAAGAAATCAAAGATCTTCGGTGATTACAATCAGGGGGAGCAAGCTGTACTCTTTTTCCTTCGTCGAGGTTTTATCCCACTGGGTTTTCCTGACAAGATTTTAACGAGGCAGCAATCCTGTAAATAGTCATTCAAGGGGGAGTGTTATGAATATTATTATATTATAGTGAATGACTTGTTGGCTAAGTCAGAAACCCTAGATTGTATCCTATATAAAGGGGTCTCCCCATATGAATGAATACAACAATTCACAAGAATTCACAACAATTCTATTCTCCTATCATATTGTCTCTTTTTCGATCTATTATTCTCTCTCAATTCCTTTTGAGTTTATAACACTAACCAAATAATCAGGAGTGCCCAAACAAAATACAGTAAATAATACTCCAGCATCCTCGTAGACGTAGTTCGAGAATTCAACCCACTGAATAGCATTTCCGAACCCTAAAGACAAAAAATCGCAAGGTGTAAAGCTCTACCTCTTCAATCAGATACTCGTTGATCTTGACCAGGGGATTCGCTTCGGGATCAGATGAGAACGATGTCGTTTTAATCGGTTCAGCTCGGCCTCAAAACCACGTGCATTGAGAAGCGTGGGCAAAACCTTCCTCAACGTCGGTTGCATCCCTTCTAAGGTGCGTTCGCGCTCCTCAGTAATCATTCGTGTAATCGTGTTAATATTTTTTGCGCGCATCAGATCCTTAAATTGTTTGTTCTTATGGGACTGCATGTCTGTTAATTGCGTGTGCTGATCAATGATTTTGGTGGATTACTGGGGTCTGCAATGGTAGTTGAAATTGATTCTGAGATTTGATTTAATTGATGGTTGTGGAAAAAGTATTATCAATGATCGATTATCTTTGATTTTCCTTGAACAACGCTGTTGTCTACCAGTTTTGGTTTAAATTCGTGATTATTTAAGAGAACAATTGATGTCCATTGAGTCATGCTTCTTCGGGGATATTCACTTCATTTATTTGAATCCCTAGAAATCCAATTGTGTTCTTGGCTTGCCAAGCGTTGTTTTATGCTATTTTGAAACTAATGGTATTTCCTTGTGATTACCTTACCTATCTTTCATTTTCAAAGGCAAACAAGTAGACGGATTAATGCCTAAACATCTTATTTTGAAGGCATGTCAATGTATCAAAGATGTTATTTGTTATTTCTTATTGGGTAATTAGGCGGCAAGAGAGCTGGAAGCGGCAAGAAAATATTAAATCTCGTTTATCTTAAATAATTAAAAAAATTAGAGAAATTGTTGAACAAAAAAATGAGAATTGATTATCCTGATGATCCAAATATTGTGACAGCCCAGGGGATTAAAGAAGCTTTCCATAGGTGAAAAGTAAAAAGTAAACCACAATTTGGGATGTTACGCAGCATTTAAAAAATATGAACTCATTAATTTTGAGAAATATGATTTTGAATCGGATGATGTCGATTATAATACAACTTTTTTATTTATTTCTCGTGAAGCAGAAAATGCCGTCTCTCCAAACAGCATTGCCTCCTGAGCTCGCGAACAATGCCATCAGGGTTAGAGTTTCATTTAGCAGATGTTTTTTAAAAAAAATTTCTTGTTGGATATTAGGGTTTATGAATTTTAGGTATTTTGATGAAAGATGTCAAAAACCAATATTTTCGGGATTCTGAGAAAAGTACAACCGGAATCCTAGTATATATGTGCGTCTGGACAAATCGGCACTTAAATTTTACTATGCAGTAATATGTTTTAAAGTGTATGCAGTAATATAAGTGATATAACTATTCTGGTCCTGTCAATTGCAGCTATATCGTGAATGCCTGCGGCGAGCTAAGTATGTCGGTTCAAAGGTATATAATGTTTTGTAAACCAGTGTGAGGAATACAAATGATGCTATATGTTTTTTTATTCCGCAATCACAGACACACATACACACACACAAATGTTAGGCCTAAACATGCGATAACATGGCCTCTGAAAGTTTTCTTAGAATGCTATATGACTTACAATTGATTGTCGATTATTCATCATTATATTCAAGTGTATATCATGTCATGAGTCTACTTATCTAGTTATCTATTGTGTTGGAGTGCTTAGTGTTTTCACTGGAGGAGCCCTTGACTTCTATTGATTCAATTTGATTGGGATTTCCTCAAGTGGGAGGTGAACTTGGTTCGGTTTTCCACTCTCTGTTGAGGTTTCCATCGAGAGCTAGTGTCCTGTTGGATTGACAGAATGCCCTATAGCCTTAACTATAGACCTAGAACCAGTCAAAAAAGTTCATCTTTCTGATAACTAGAAATCTCAACAACGCCTAAGAAGTCAACTTCGTAGGAATTCCTGCATAACTTCCTGTAGTATTTTCCATACAATCAATTCTTTTTCGTTTACATTTAGCAACTCCTATCTTCGAAGCAAGGTGTTTTCTAATTAGACCACGGACTTTAGTACTTTACAAATGTTTAGAAAAGCTATTTTGCTATTTTGCTGGGCAATCCACACAGACTCAATGAAAGTGAAGCACCATCTATATATTTTATTTAAAGCAGCCCATTGTCCACCATATAACGTTTGCTTTCCATCAAATCATAACCAAATGGGGATATTAATTGAGTTTTTTTATTTTTTCACTGGTTTTGATTTTCTATAAATTATTAACAAGAGTCGTGTTTTTTTTCTGTAAGTTAGATAATTTAGGTGGAAATGGGGTCCATAGAAAATTGTAAAGTCGTTATAATTTTCCTTGTTTTGAGTATAAAACAAATCCAGATTCTGTCCTTTTTTACTAGGGGACTACTAATGCAGCTTTATTTGGTCTTATTTGTAATGCAGCAATACAATACTGAACTCCTTGTTACAATGATTAGAGAGCAGTTCAAAAGTAACATCCATGAGACAGATCAGGAAAAGATTCAAAAATTGAAGGACAAGTAAGTTTGTTTTCAAATTTCTACGGTTATCGGTGATGTACAGTGTTTTATTTGTGAGTAAACAATATTATTTGTGTATTGTGACAGTGCCGCTAGAGGGCTGATCAATCACATGCTAATCGAGTCTGAGAACTTATCTGGGCGCAAATTTAGCAGCAGCTCTTCTTCATTCTGATTATAGCCGAGCTATACTTGTGTTATTTCAGTTTTTGGCAATTATTATCAGTTTTTGTTGTTTGTCTTGAATCGGTCTTACGATGACCGAGAATGACGTGTGGTACTTCCAACAAACATTTAGAACAGCACTATGAAATGACAAACCCATGGTAACGCACTTATCTATTGAAGCATGTTTCATATAATTTTCTCCAAAAGATTGGTGTGGAATATTTGAAAATCATAGAAAGCATCTGTAGCATCAAATACTATGCAGATAAAAAAGGTTGGGGGTGAAGAATTGAGTTGAAGGTGGGTATTGATTACAGGCCTTGCCCTTATCTTGCTTGTAGCCGACACTTTCATTGGGGAACCCGAATCCCTGGAAAGACTGCATATGGCCCTTTCAATTCGGGTTTGGTTTGAGTCTTTGAGAAGAAAATGAATCACAGTGGCTATAAAGTTCTTCTGCCAAGATTTGATGCATTGCCTGAAGGACAGCCCAGGGGATTAAAGAAGCTTTCCTTAGATTATTCAAGCAAAATTTCTTTTCGGCACCTGTAATTGCATCCATCATCTAATACCACTGCCGAGTCGAAAAACTTGAGATTCTTGTGATCCCTTGTGGTCTAGCAGAGTAAGCTTATGTTACTGTGATTGGGATAACCGACTTGAGGCAATAAAGTTTTCAGATAGAGTCGAAAAGAAACTCACTATACTAATTGAGGAGCGAGAGAGTTCATGTTAGAATCACACTTTCATATCGTAACAATACCACTATTACTACTTAAGATGTCATCAATATTACCCAAGTTGCATAGCTAGATTTCCTCACGAAGATGAGGGCACCGAAAAAGAAACTATGATGAAAATTGTTAGATGGAAATAGATGTTAAAGCTAAAATATAAGTTGGACAGTTATATCATTTTAAAAAGGAATTTTAAGGTGTTATTGACTCAACTTTAACAATATTTTTAAATAAATTCTAATAAAAAAATTAAATTAATTTTATGAATTTAGTTTGTTTCATTTCATAATTTAAAAATTATTGCCATCTTTTTTTTGGTAAAGGTCAATCATATATAAAATAAAATTAAGGTAGTACAGTAAATCGCATGGAGAAAACCCCACCGCATCACCGAGCTAACAAACTAGCTCTCCAAACATCCAACAAAAACATATAGCACAAAAGAAACATAAAATACTATCACCAGGCTATATGCCACACCCTCTTCAGTACCCGTGTCTGAAGAGTATTTGGAAGTCGTAGTGAGATGATCCGATCCCGTATGATAGAAAGGGCCTGAGTAGCCACCACTCCTGGGGACACCGAGCGAGCCTCATGTATCCTCGTATTCCTTTCCTGCCATATAAAGTATACTAAAGCAGCAAGGAGTCCACGATATCCGCAAGATATCCAGTGCTTCCCACGCCACCGACTAGGAGCGCGTTGGACAACACTATGCCAATCACCCCGTGGCCAAAAGAACTTCACCTCCACCTGTAGCCTTCGCAAACAGTCCTGTGAAAAAGGACACTCAAAGAAAAGGTGGGAATGTGTCTCAGCGCTCTCCCCACCACATAGCACACACAAGTCATCCCCCGACCAATCCAACGCTTATCCCGAGTCGGCAGCCGACCACGGATAGCAAGCCAAAGAATAAAACAATGTCGTGGGATACGTCCTGGTCCAGCCAAAAGGGAAGCACACGGCTCTCTGGGACCCTCTGGGCGGAAAAGGGTATAGGCCGAGTCGGAAGTGTAAGCCCCAGATCGATGCAAAGTCCACCACACTGTATCTGTCCTCACAACGATCCTCGGTAACTCCTGTATAAGATCAACGAACTCCTCCTCAAAATCTACCGGCCAACGCCACTCCCCATCTACTATGACCATGCTCAACGACGCTGCCCTAGGTAAACCTGTGAGTCGTGGTCCCATCGGACACACCTCCTCCAAACGGCCGAGGGGATGCCACGGGTCCCGCCAGAGGTAAAACTGCAATCCATCCCCAACCTGCATCTGTATAGCTGGTAAAACAGATGGGCGTAGCTTCAGAAGTTGTCGCCAACTCCAAGAGCACGCCCTAGGCATCTTTGCACTCCAAAAAGAATGTCTCCGCAGTCGATTCTCCCTAATCCAACTGACCCAAACGGAGTCCGGGTCCTGACTAAGAATCGCCCAGATATGCCTTGTCATCAGGGCCCGATTCTGAGCGGTAATGTCCCGAATACCCAGCCCACCCTCACTGTCAGGGCGGCAAATATCAACCCACCGGACCTTGGTGTTGGAATTCGATATCCAGGGCTATTAAAATTTGCGGAAACCATAGCCCGATCAAAAACCCTTCGCCGGAGATCACACGAACACCGACGAACGCGCCGGAGTCCAGCCGAGGAGACCACACGCCCGAAGACGTGCGGCTGCCCCCAGCCGAACCCCCGCGTCGCGGGGTTCACGCGATGACCGATCGCGTCGTGCGATCGGTTGGGGTGGAGCTGCCCAGCAGCCCCCGCGGCGAGTCCGGCGACTCGCCGCCGCCTGGGAGGTCCCCACCGTCGAGGTGGGGTGGGGTGCGGCACCAGCCCGCGCCCCCAGCGATCGATCGTAAGATCGATCGCATGCCCGCGGCCCAGCCGCGGGTCTCTCCTCCGCGCGCCCTCGAAACCCTAGCCGGGCGGTCCGCTTGGTCCGGTGGCTTCGCCACCACCACGCGATCGTCCGTCTACTCCGGGGTTCGATCTTCGGATCTTGCGTTCAACGGTATTTCACGATAATCCAAATCAAATAAAATCAAGGGCGTTTAGATTTTATACCTTCGATTCATTGTTCGGAGAAACGAAATCAATCGATGACCTCGAGAACTTCCCACGTATTCCTTGCACTAGCTTGAACGTCGGGTGGGCGACGATCCTCCAAGCTTATGGATCTCCTTCACGAACTCTCTAGACTAATCAAGTATGATTATCTTTTCTTATGATTTGTGAAGACCATGTAGTGCTTTTATAGGCTACGTAGGTGATCTAAAAGAGGTGGAATATTGGGCTTCCAATATTGATGATTAAATTGAGCCCAAGCCCAAATCTATTAATCCCATCAATATTAATTAATTTATTTTTCACTATATAAATTAATTGCACTCCCAATATTAAACCATATTATATCAAATAATATTTCTTCGGTAGTATTATTTATTCCGTGTATTTAAGATATAAATATCCATGAATAAAATTAATTTATTACTAATTAATTTATTCATCTCTTGTATCCGAGACTAGTACCATTCAACCTTAATTATTATGCGGAATAAATTCCACCTGCAGGGTTTACGTAATAATTCCTTATGAACTCATCTCGGGGATATTATCAACTCTTCCGGGATACACTTTTCCGTCAAGTATTCACGACATGTCATATATAAAATATAGTGACCCAACTTAACCGGTAATTGACCCAGTAATTAAACCGGTCAATTCCTTTGGAAAATCAAAGTCACTTATATTAAATATACACACCCGCAATAGTATCGGGGATTAAGAATAAAATACACTGAGATTTAAATCGATTATCCAAGGCAATCCTAATCGATAAATCTCATGCGATCCGCCCTATACACCAAGTGTACAAGTATGATAAAATAATCAAGACAAATTATTTTCTCCCTCATACAACGACTATACCGATGGATTGGTCCGTGTCCATCTAGGTCGTGAGCAACTGTTCGATTATATACGAGTAACCGATAGTATGATCTTCCGTGTGACGACGCACACCATACTAACTACAACGTATATAATCTAGGACTATAATTTGCATATATTTAATTATAAATAATTAAACGCAAATAATTGTTTATTTAATTAAATAGATTAATGGCAATGGATCGGGAGTTTCCGTTACTTAAATCTAGACATTAAGTACACAACTCCAACACTTGGCATACCCCGTATTGCCCGTCCCAAACCACAAAAATTTCCTCAGCCTCTTCTCAATCTCCTCAATGACCCCCTGGGGGCAATGAACACAATGGTCCAATAGATATGTAGCGTACCGAGGACAGATTTGATCAGCTGGAGTCGCCTTGCATAAGATAGAGAGCGAGCAGTCCAAGAACCCAACCTAGCATCAATCCTTTGTAGCAGTGGGGTACAGTCCCTCAGTCTCAACTGAGCAGATATCAAAGGAACTCCCAAGTAACGTACCGGAAGTGTACCAATAGGAAAGTCAAATACTGCCTGAAGAATCGAAGCATCCTTCTGTGCCTGGAGGGATAGATAGATATTACTCTTATCTACATTCTCATGTAGACCAGAGTAAGTCGAGAAAAGCTGAACTCCTTGTCTGAGCGTAGTAATAGAGACAGGATCAGCATGACAGGCAAGAAGTAGGTCATCAGCAAAACTCAGCATATAAGTTCGTGTCCTCTCACATCTCCAATGATACTGGAACTCCGGCTCAGCCTGAATATGCCACTCCAAAATACCATGTAGGACCTCCATCACTAAGACAAAGAGAAAGGGTGACATCGGGTCCCCCTGCCTCAATCCCCGAGCACCTCTTAAATAACCCTCAGCCGAACCATTAATGTTCACCGAGTAGGCCGGAGTAGTGAGGCACTCCATAATCCAACCGATGAACACCTGATGGAATCCCATGTGTCCAAAAACTTATACTGTAAGAGCATCTCCAACCGATACCAAAAACCTATTTTGGAGTAGGGGAGATGCTCCAAGCGATACCAAAATATAAACCTATTATAGGTATTAAGGTGGGACTCATAAAAAAAATACTTAAATTTACGTTTACCTTAAACTCAAACCAAAAACTTTATTATTTATAAAATGATCCTTTTTATATAAATTAATAAATATAATCTATCAACATTTTTTTAATTTCTTATTTAATATTTTTTTAATGTAATTTTTTTAATAATCATATCATTAATAATTAAAATAAATTTTAATCAAAATATTTTAAATAATGAAATAAAAATAAACATGATAATACAAAATATAATTAAATATTAAATTATTTAATTGAAATTAAAAATAAAATAATAGTGTGAGATATCACAATATTTTTTTTATTATGTTTGAAATTTTAAATTGAAAATAATTACTATTAAATTTTTTAATATCAAAAGTTATGAGGTTAAATTGTAAATTTGTAAAGATATTGGTTATTATTAAAAAGTTGTATTATAAAAATATTTTGAGAATATTCTTTTAAGTTTTAGTAATGAAATCTCGGTTGGAGTGAAATTAATGTAAACTTAAAATAAAATTTATTTTTGAGTTTATGTTTTTGGGTTCGGTTGGAGATGGTCTAACACTTCTTATATACAGTAGTCTCACAATAGTTGAAATTAATTGTTTAAAAATCATATTTTTTTTATCAATTCTATTTTTTTAAAATTTTTTTTATATCTTAGTGGTACTTTTAATTTAAATAATTATTTTTTTATGACATTTATTTTTTATATTTGAAAAAAATTTGTTAAGTAACAAGTATAGTAGTACTATCTTTCTCTCATATTAGATATCGTACTTTTTTTTAAGGAGTAATTTAAAAAAAAATGATATAAAATATAAATAAATATATATGGTAGTAAAATGTTTAAATATGTGAAGTATGAAAAAAATGACTCTCGAAGAGAGTAGAATATTTCTCGTTTCATGACACTAATTAAAATCAAACATTATTTTTTTAATTTTTGGCTCTCCTCAACTCAAATCTTGGGTCCGCTCCTGCAAAGATGACACTATGTCTACGAGTAGAGCCGACAAAACCGAGCTTACTCGAGGGAGCGTGTTAGTTATCTCACATCGATAGATATTTTCGATTTACCCAAAGATGACACTATTTCCACGAGTAGAGTCGACAAAAACCACACCTTAACAAGGCCTTTTAAAGACAGATGCAAATACAAATTATACAATACATAAAAAAAAAAGTAAATACCATAAAATATTGATTTGAAAGAGATGAAAATAAAAGTATAATTATTAATACCTTACTAGAAGGATTGAAGAAGTGAATATATAAGTCCATTGAGTTTATGAAAATTTATTTAAATTAATAAAAAATATACTATTTATTTCCCAATTTATTATGCATATTTTTTTTAATATTCCAATTAATTATGTACACTTTAAAAAGAAAATAACATTTTTTTAATTTACATGTACACATATAATTTGAGAATGATATATTAATATTTCATAATTATGTCAAATCTATAAAAAAATATATTATTAAATAAAAAATACAGACAAACACAATGAATTGCAAATTTTCTAAATCCACAAAATTTTAATATATCAAAAAAATAAGTGTATCATATATAATACACAAAATTAATAATATTTATTATAAGAATAAATAATTATAATACAAATTAAAAAATAAAGAAAAAATACAAAAAAATAAATCTTCAGTCAAAAAAATTTAAATTATAGTTAAGTAATAAATTTTATATTATTATATGTACAATTACTTGATACACTAGAAGTACAATTACTCCCTAATTTGCCAAAAACTATAATGAAATTCCAATTGAATAGAATCCCTTAATAATATTATAAAAATTAATACTTGAATTAATTAATTAAAGAGTTAAATTTTAAATTAGTGTTCCTAATGAATTGAGTAAACAAACCGATTAATGACTATACGATTGAATCAAAGTCATCCACCGATTCTCAATACCAGCAACTTTCTTTCCAAGTCTCTTTGTTTCATTCAACATAAATCAAAACCCTAAAATTTGGAATTTTTTATCACCAAACACGCAAGAGAGATTGAAGAGTTAAATTATTTGAATTAAAAGAATGATATTTTCGAGAATCGGATCTTCATTGGCTCGTTCCTCTCGTTCCAGGGTAAGCTGTTAAATCTCTTTTATGGATATGATTTCTGTTCGCGCATATTTTCATTTTACTTTTTTTTTTTAATTCCAACATATGTTCATTGGTTTTGGATTTTGCAGAACGTGATTAATGGGACTAGCAAGGGAAGGCCCTTCTTGCGGAGTACAGATAATTTGGGGGCTTCGGATACTAATATTTTGAATGCCCATTTAATCCGGCTCGACGGAAAACTAAAGTTTCTCAGGGGTTATTTATCCAAAATTGAACCTAGTAAAAGATCATTTTCTAAGGCTAAACTATCTGATTTTAACTACTTTACTGCCAATCCCAAAATCAGAAGATTTTTCTCTACCGGAGGGCCGAAGAAGAAGAGTAAGATCTAGTGTTTCTGTTAAGGAATGTTTGTCACAAGGTTCGAATGTTTTTAAGTAATTTCTGTTTTGCCTGTGTTGCCAGATTATGAGAACTTTTATCCAAAAGAGAAGAAGGAAATTCCAAAACAAAATCAACAGAAATCTGGGTCCAAAGGTTTGGTTCTATTGCTCTGTAGTTTTAGTTTTTTCGCTTGCGTATAACAGACAAGACCTTAGAAGCTATGTTTTCGTTTGGTCATAGTTTTATTTACTATGATAACGAGATCTTTGAAGCTATGTTTTTGTTGTTACACTAGAGTATCTTAATGTCATTGAAAACATTTTTCTAACAATTACCTCATTTGATCACCAGAGGAAGGAAGTAAAGACAATCATGGCACTTTTCGTCCCACTTTAACCATCAATTTGCAATATGTGGGAGCCACTTTGGTGGGGATTGGGTTGGCTTTGTGGGCAGTTTCATCTAAACCGCGTGAAGAGAAAAAGGTAGACATCTTGCTCATTTAGTAGTGTAATTGTTTGATTTTGTTGGTCCAAGTCAACTAATAAATCAATCGACCGAAATAACTCAAATAAGTAATCATAAAGTGTCAAATATTACATTCCTAGATCAACTTTTGATTGTACAGTTGTACTTCCCTTCTGCAAGTGAGAAATAAGTTTAATGCTTATAAGTAGATTACGATTGATGTTTTTACATTTTTCACTTCTGTATATATTGGCTGTAGTGTCATCAACTTCTGGTATTATTTATAGTTTCAAAAGCTTTGCAATGAAATGTTTTCTCGGTATGGTCTTGTTGACTCTTTCCCAGGGAACAATTTCTCACCTACTGGTCCCTGCAAATCCCTTCCCAGCACTTATTAGTCTTTGATTAGGAACTGTCATGTTTCAGTTTTCGACATTATTGAGCTAAAATTTTAAAAAAATTAATTTTACAAGGGTGAGAAGTTATAGAAACTACAGGATGATATGCATCTTTTTGCTAATGTTCATTCATCTAAGACTATGTTTATCAGCCGTTCATCACGAACCCACTTCCACTAGACGAAAAAAAAAAAAAATTAAAATGAAAACTGAAAAATAAAAAGAGCCTTCACGATCCATGCTTTTCACGAACCGTAGTTCGTAAATTTTTTATTCCAAATATGTGACAAGGGTCACTTTTTAAATCGCCTGCATAATTATAATTATATAATATTTTTTTAAAGCAGATTTTATAGTTTTATTAATAAAAAATATAAATATATAATTAGATCAAAATTCATATTTTTTCATTATCTACAAATAGAGACCAATATTGATATATTTTAAATCACAATAAAATATTAAAATAAATCAATACTATTAAAATAAATTTTGATATCATCCAAATTACTTTTTATTAAGAAATATGTTTTTTTATATATTTATAAATTAAATACAATTACATTATTTATTAAATAAATAATAAGTAAATGGAAAAATGGATTAGATGGTACATTGTTGATAAAGTCAGAAAAGTAAAAAGTTAGATTGTATAGTATATTGATGATGTGGAGGAGAGATAAATTAATACTCCCTCTGTCCCAGAGCTATAGACACAGGTGGTCAACGTTGATTTTTTTTGTCCGTCCAATACATATGATAAACAGTATACAAAAATTACGAAAAAATTATTAAAATAAAATTCAATAGTTAAATTTTATTTTAGTTATTTTTTCATAATTTTTCCATAATGTTTATCATATGTATTGAACGGATAAAAAAAGTCAACGTTGACCAACTTTGCCTATAGCTCTTGGACAGAGGGAGCATTTAATTAAGATTGTAGATTGTAAAGATTGATGATAAACATAGTCCATGGGATATTAAAATTAGGTAACCCATGGGATAGACATAGAGTTTGTAAAGAATCTATCTTTAATATATCTGTGAAATGTTGTGCAGCTGAAGTTTATACAATTTGCTAAATATTTAAGTATATTATGATTTTGGTATTTGTTGGCTCCACTTTAAGTTAGGAAAATTTCCTTTATACTAGTTTTTAATCTATGCACCTAACTGCATAGTATTGTTGGTCTTTTTGGCTGCGGTCATTGTCTAATACTGGATTAGAAAGTTTACTCTTTATGGTTATTCCATTATATAATTTTCTTCCAATTTGAGTTTGTTTAAATAAGCTTTTCCGTTGTCTTCACTTGAATGACTTGACATTCATAGGATTATTTACCTTGCAGATTAGTTTCCAAGAGTTCAAAAACAAGCTTCTTGAACCAGGTTTAGTAGACCATATTGTTGTTTCTAATAAATATGTTGCTAAAGTATACATAAGAAGCTCGGCGCAGAATCAAAATAGCCATTATACAAGCGAAGGATCTGATTTTAAAACACCAGCTAGCGAAAGCCGTGAAGAAGGAAAAAATAGCCAGTATAAATATTATTTTAATATTGGAAGTGTTCATTCATTTGAAGAAAAGTTGGATGAAGCCCAAGAAGCATTGGGGATAGATCCACATGATTATGTCCCTGTTACTTATGTTTCTGAAATGGCTTGGGTGCAAGAGTTGATGAGATTTGTTCCTACTGTTTTGATATTGGGGTCCCTTCTCTACATGGGCCGGAGAATGCAAGGTGGACTTGGGGTTGGAGGTACTGGCGGTGGAAAGGGTGCCGGAGGCATATTCAACATTGGAAAAGCCCACTTTACAAAATCGGACCACAATGCAAAAAACAAGGTTTGCAGTTTACAAGGCTAGCTTGTTTCGGAAATTGCTTACCCGCAATAGTTTCTTATCTGTTTTATTCCCAGGTTTATTTCAAAGATGTTGCTGGCTGTGATGAAGCAAAGCAGGAGATAATGGAGTTCGTTCACTTCTTAAAGAACCCTAAGAAGTACGAGGATCTGGGAGCTACAATCCCTAAAGGAGCTCTGTTGGTTGGACCTCCTGGGACTGGAAAAACGCTCTTAGCAAAAGCAACTGCTGGTGAATCTGGTGTGCCCTTTTTGTCAATATCTGGTTCTGATTTTATGGAGATGTTTGTTGGTGTTGGTCCTTCAAGGGTTAGAAACTTGTTTCAAGAGGCGAGGCAATGTGCACCTAGTATCATATTCATTGATGAGATTGATGCAGTTGGTCGAGCAAGGGGGCGTGGGGGTTTATCTGGTTCCAATGATGAGCGTGAAAGCACTCTTAACCAGTTGCTTGTAGAGATGGATGGATTTGGAACTACTTCTGGTGTGGTTGTTCTTGCTGGCACTAATAGACCTGATATTTTAGACAAAGCTTTGTTGAGGCCTGGTCGATTTGACCGGCAGATTAGCATAGATAAACCTGATATAAAAGGGCGTGAGCAAATATTTCAAGTCTATCTGAAGAAGATCAAGCTTGATCATGAACCATCCTATTTCTCTCAGAGACTAGCAGCTCTTACTCCTGGATTTGCTGGTGCAGATATTGCAAATATTTGCAATGAAGCTGCTCTTATAGCTGCAAGGGGTGAGCAAACCCAGGTGAATATGGATCATTTTGATGCAGCTATAGACAGAATTATTGGTGGCCTTGAGAAGAAAAATAAGGTAGTAATTTTGGAATTACTTCATAACCCATTGTATATTGCTCATGCATTACTTATCATTGATACTAGCTTCTGTAGTGATTAGTGAATGCTAATACCCTGATATGATCAACCTGAACTATGTAACAAAAAAGTTGTGGATTAATTTTTTGGTGGACTTGGACTTAGTTATGGTATAATGGGGCTAACGAGCTATATATACATCCTATCCCCCTCCGTTTTTATTTTAAGTGCCGGTCACATGAAAATTTCGTAAGTGCGGGCTGAGAGTGAAATGAATGAAATCTGAGGTGGAAGTGGGGAAGTGCTCTCTTTTCATTCTTTCTGGGGAATTTGTTTTAATTGTGTATTATTCTTTCTTTTACTGTAGATGTGCTTCTTTCCCTAGAGAATATTGCCATGTGAAATTCTCTCCCGTGTATGAAATTTTAACCAAGTAAAAGTGTTTTCCTAATCTGATTGTAGTTCTACTGTTTGAAGCATTGATTTTTTCTTGATTTATTTCCCTACCTATATACATTAGTTTCCACGTGAGTGTTTGTGTGCATCAGTGCATGATGCCAATTTGCTCCCGTATCTCATACTTGTGAGCTGCGGGTTTTTTCTCACCAATTTTGTTGGCAGCGGCCATTTGTCATGAAAAAAACACTAACGCTTTTCTCATTTTTTTTGCATGAATGGACATAATTTTGTTTGGAACTGTAAAATTATTTCATCTCATACCATGGAATTTTGTATTTCGGTTATTTTGACATCCTGCTACACTCTGTTGGAACAGGTTATAAGTAAACTTGAACGCCAGACTGTAGCATACCATGAATCAGGTCATGCTGTTGTTGGCTGGTTTTTAGAGCACGCAGAACCTTTGTTAAAGGTTACTATAGTTCCTCGTGGTACTGCTGCACTTGGCTTTGCACAATATGTTCCCAATGAGAATCTTCTCATGACCAAGGAGCAGCTTTTTGATATGACTTGCATGACTCTTGGTGGACGTGCTGCTGAACAGGTAGCTACTTTTTTGAATGTCGTCTCTATTTTGGTGAAACGCTTTCCATTCTCATTGGTAGAAACAAAAGATTTTATTGTGAAATTAATTTGACTATATGTTTTACCTGTCCTGGATAAGGTATTATTGGGAAAGATATCTACTGGAGCTCAGAATGATTTGGAGAAAGTGACCAAACTTACTTATGCCCAAGTAGCAGTCTATGGTTTCAGTGAGAAAGTGGGTCTTCTCTCGTATCCTCAGAAAGACGACGGATTTGAGATGAACAAACCATACAGCAGCAAGACAGGAGCTATTATCGATACTGAAGTCCGGGAATGGGTTGCAGAGGCATACAAATGCACAGTAGAATTAGTAGAGAAACACAAAGAGGATGTTGCTAAGATTGCTGAATTATTGCTGAAAAAGGAAACACTTCACCAGGAGGATTTGGTCCGGTTACTTGGTCCACGGCCTTTCAAATCAGCCGAGATGACTAATTATGATAGATTTAAACAAGGATTTCAAGAGGAAGATGACAAGAGTGGGAATATTATGGAGGATGGTGCAACAGAGGATGACAGATCCTCACCTCTTGTACCTGAGGTTGTTCCGGTGTAGGATTCGTTGATGTTGGTTTATTGCCAGTCGCCTGACGAATCTTCCAGACAAAGTGCATTAATTCATCCATGCCTGTTTTGCACCATTGTTGGAGTTGTCAGTTTCGGTACATAATTTCTTTAGGATGACCAGGATTCTAAAAAAAGAAGGAATAATAGGACATGTATATTGTGTTGTAACAAGCAGTTTATTTTTTCTGCTGTTAGTATATTATGGGAATTATACTCTTTTCAGAAACATTTTTTTTTTCTGGTGATTCATTTGTTATTGTAAGATTGTTTTGAGTTGTAATCTTTTTGAGTAATTTTATTGAAACAACTTGTGAAAAAAAAAAATTAAGAGTAATTTTCCTATTTTTTTGCTTTCCTTTTATTCTTGGAGATTAAGAGAGATGAGAGTTAATTTATTCTTTTTTTTTTTTTAACTTTTAAAGTTTAGGTGTATTCATGATTTTGATTTTTAATTGTCTTTTTGAATTTTAGGGTAGTGGTGATTATGACTTTTAAAAATCTATAAAAATTGAGGTATTGAATATTAATTTTAAAAGGTAATATTAAGGTATGGGGCCGATTGGTTTTTAATATTATTTCCAACACTCATTATTTTTTACCTCATTTGTAGGGGTTGTATATTT
The DNA here is from genome assembly GCA_954870475.1 of Euphrasia confusa. Taxonomy (NCBI): domain Eukaryota; kingdom Viridiplantae; phylum Streptophyta; class Magnoliopsida; order Lamiales; family Orobanchaceae; genus Euphrasia; species Euphrasia confusa. Next base: position 25,173,065 of record OX940968.1, on the reverse strand, counting down.
TTTAATTGTTTATTTATTAGTGTATTTGTATTCTTTAAATAGTAAGTAGGAGCATTTTTGTTGTATATTTTTTAATTGTTTATTTAATAGGGTATTTGTATTCTTTAAATACTAAGTAGAAGCATTTTTTAAAATGTATAAAGTCATAAATATCCCTAGTAACATATATTAATTTATTTAATATTCAATAATATTAAACGCGTTACTAATATATATAAATATATTTGCCGTAAGAATGTAAATATATTTGCGCTAAATATATTTGTAAAAATATATTTGCGCAAACATGAGATTACATTATATGTTAATATCAAAATATATTGCCGCAAACAAAATATATTTGCATTACCTAATTTGTCCAAACATTAGTACATATATATTTATAATTATATATAAATATAATTATATATTTTGGATGAACTGAAGATGCCAAAGAGGATGCGTGTTTTATGAGATGCGTATTTGGAACATTCTTTGTGTAATGTTTTTACATATTTTTTGATCTATGATAGATTTCTAGTTTAGTTTGTAAATATCTATAATAGATTTATGGTTTACGTATGTTATGTTATTTTATGAATTTTTTGATATTTATGATAGATTTCAATTTTTTTTTTTTCATATCTATGATAGATATATAAATATTATTATACGAATTATCTATGACAAATTTCTGAATTCAAGTGATTTTATATCTATGATAGAATTTTAGTATTATTTTATATCAATGAGCCGAAAATGAAAGATTTTCGAATGTCTTTGATGAAACTTCAATAGATGTGTGTAGTCGAATGAAAGATTTTCGAATGTCTTTGATGAAATTTCAATAGATGTGTGTAGTCGAATGAGGAACTATTGAAATGTAGGATGGTAGTTTAGATTTTTGCGTAATTTTATATATCAATTAATTTCTTAATTTTTTTAACGAATAAGGATAAAATGAGCAGAGTGCCCTGTATAATACTAAAAAAAAAGATTGGGTACTATAAATAATAATCATCTTAGAAGTGCCCTCATTCGTGATTACCCCATTTTAAAAGTATTCAAAAATCAATAAATTTTAAAAATCTATATATAGTTCTTATGATTTTATTTTTAAAATATAAAGAATTCAACTTTTGAATTTTTTTTTTGTAATTTACCAACGTGATGAGCTCTCTCAAAGTCTGTCACGATTCTCCTCTTCTAAGTAGCCTTAGGCATAGGTAGTGATCGCTACCTCTGAGTTTTTCTCAATAACTATTTTGCATCACAAAACCAACAAAAACAATGATGATAAATTGAATAAAATGATAGTTAATCCAATTTTATTGGTGGTGGAGAACCTCGAGCTTAAACTCACGTTCGTTCGCGTGTGTTGGATTGTCCATTTTGTTTTTCAAATTGATTTTTTAACTTCAATTTTGTACATTGTGAATGGATCATGGTTCAATTTGTTCATTTTGTTTGTCAAATTGATTTTCAACTTCAGTTTTGTAATTTGTGAAAGTATCTAAAGTGTCATAGTTTTTTTGTTGGAGTATTTGTTCTTTTGCTTCAACAGATTCACACGAGTTCCATCAGGTACTCGTTAAGCTTTTTCAAATTTGCGATCATCTTCTTCTATACAAAGCCGAACAATCAAATCCTCCAAACTCATTTCTTCCTATTATATTTGATTTGAGGTATAAGACTTCTATACAAAGCCGAACAATCAAATCCTCCAAACTCATTTCTTCCTATTATATTTGATTTGAGGTAGTTCTTATAGTTCATGTGCCAACTTCTCAATTGCAACAACAACATGAAAAAAATTCATTAATCGACATGCTTTCAATCTGAACGTGAGGGAAAAAAAACTTAAATACTCAAGTTAATTAGTAGAGATAACGTGACAACCACTCCCCATAATTATTTATAAATACTTACACTAAAAAACTATTGTATCAATTAATTTCAAATACTAATTGATTTCACAACCAATCAATTTAGTCAAATACTGAAAAAGTCAATATATTTAATAAGACTTTCCAACATTTTATCGGTTGGGGAGGAGTAGGACCTCAATCTTATACCCAATAAATTAAAAGGAGTGGGACAATCTTAATCTTATACCCAATAAATTAAAAGGAGTGGGACAATCTTACCCAAGAAATTGTTGAAGTATTCATGAATATAAATTGTAAAAGTACTCAGAAATCAATAAATTTTAAAAAATTATATAATTTTTATGATTTTATTTTAAAAATATAAAGATTTTTTTTTTTTCGAAAGTCTGCACCGATTCTCCTCTTCTAAGTAGCGTTAGGCATAGGTAGCGATCGCTACCTCTGAGTTTTTGTGAATAACGATTTTGTGTCACGAATCCAAAAAAACAACGTGATAAATTGAATAGAATGATAGTTAATCCAATTTTTTCAGATTGATTTTCAACTTCGATTTTGTACTTTGTGAAAGCATCATAGTTCAATTTGTTCATTTTGTTTGTCAAATTGATTTTTCCTTCAATTTTGTATTTGTGAAAGTATTTAAAATTTCATGATTTTCTTGTTGGAGTTCTTGTTCTTTTGCTTCATCAGATTCACACCAGTTCCCTTAGGTGCCCGTTAAATTTTTTCAAATTTGCAATCGTCTTTTTCAATACAAAATAGAACAATCAAATCCTCCAAACTAATTTCTCTTTATAATATTTGAGATAGTTCTTATAGTTGATGTGCCAACTTCTCAATTGCAGCAACCTGGAAAGATCGACATGCTTTCAATCTGAATGTGATGGAGAGAAACGTGAATACACAAGTTAGTGGAGATATCGTGATAACCACTCCCCGTAATTATTTATAAATATCTACACTAGAAAACTATCGTATCAATTAATTTTAAATCCGAATCGATTTCACAACCCGGGGTCAATTCAGTCAAATACTGAAAAAGTCAACATTTAATCATATTTCCCAACATTTTATCGGTTGGGGGAGGAGTAGGACCTCAACCTTAAACCCAAATTCGCGTGCCTTGATGTCCACCCAACATATCCAGCATTTTCACCCAAAAATTAAAATGAGGTTACATGAACATGCATGTTCTCTTATAGAAAAAAGGAATGGGCATTTCATATAAATGTATTTTAACATTTTACCTCAATTTGGCTCGTGGGGTATGTCTGCATAGCAGAGATGCGTTGCCCTACATACCCTGAAGAAAAAGAGGGTCTTTTATTATCAATCAATGCTTGTCGTTTGTTTGATGGTGTATTTATTTTTGTTGGGTCGACGCAGACCAATTATCAGTTGGGGACAGTTGAGGGAGATTTATGACACACACCAAATTAATAATAAAAAAACATTTAACGCGCTCTTATATCATGTTTAAAATCGCATCATCACTCGAACTTTTTATAGAAAAATTGAACAACTTAACATTCATTTATACTCCAAGTCTCAACAAAATTACCAAAGCACAATGGAACTCATTCTCCTCTACCTTCTCCTTCTCTTTCTTCTCCTCTTCTACATCTTCCTCAGACGAAAAGGCTTCGACAAAAACTGCTACATTCTCGACTACGAATGCTACATGCCCCCAGACGACCGTAAGCTCACCACCAAATTCTCCGGCGAGATCATCATGCGCAACAAGCACCTCGGCCTCCACGAGTACAAATTCCTCCTCAAAGCCATCGTCAGCTCCGGCATAGGCGAAGAGACTTACGCCCCAAAGATGGTCTTCGAAGGCCGCGAGTCCTCCCCTTCCCTCCTCCACAGCCTCCTCGAAATGGACGAGTTTTTCCTCGACTCCATCTCGAATCTCCTCGCCAAAACCGGCCTCTCCCCTTCTGAAATCAACGTCCTCGTAGTCAACGTCTCCATGCTCTCGACTCTCCCTTCCCTCTGTTCGAGAATCATCAATCGTTACAAAATGAGGGAAGACCTCAAGGTCTACAACCTCACCGGAATGGGCTGCAGCGCTAGCCTCGTCTCTATCGGGCTCGTCCAGAGCATCTGCCGGGCCCGGCCCGGCGTGCGGGCCCTAGTCGTGACTTCCGAGTCCCTCAGCATGAATTGGTACAACGGGAAAGATCGATCGATGATACTCGCTAACTGCCTCTTTCGGACAGGGGGATGTGCGATGATTCTGACAAACGAGCATTCGCTCAAGTACAGAGCAATGCTGAAGCTGAAGTGTCTGGTGAGAACTCACCACGGAGGAAGGGATGAGTCTTACGGGTGCTGCGTGCAGAGGGAGGACGAAAAAGGGTTCGTCGGGGTCCACCTAGGGAAGAATCTCCCAAAGGCTGCTACGAAAGCGTTCACTGAGAATCTGAGAGTGATAGCTCCGAAGATCTTACCTTTACGGGAACTGCTCAGATACTCGACTCTGCTGCTTCTCCGAACGAAGAAATCGAGGCCGGTGATTGATTTCAAGACGGGAGTGGATCATTTCTGTCTTCATACCGGAGGGAAGGCTGTGATTGATGCGGTGGCTCGGAGCTTGGATTTGAGCGAGCGGGATGTGGAGCCCGCGAGGATGACTTTGCATCGGTTTGGGAATACGTCGGCTAGTAGCTTGTGGTATGTGTTGGGGTATATGGAGTCGAAGAAAAGGCTGAAGAGAGGGGATAGGGTGTTTATGATAAGCTTTGGGGCAGGGTTTAAGTGCAACAGCTGCTTGTGGGAGGTGATGAGGGATTTGGAAGGGAAGGGTAATGTGTGGGAGAAGATTATTGATAGATATCCTACAAAGGATCTGCAGGTGAATCCATTCTTGGAGAAGTATGGATGGATGCAGAGCAAGGAGGATACTTTCTGTATCCCAGATGATTATCAAATACCAGATTGATTTTTTTTTTTTTTTGTATTGAATTTGGAATATTTTTTCTTAAATTTGATTAAATTGTTTACAATTTGTATTATTGTCATGAGCTTTATTTTGCAACTCCTATATATGAGAAATGCCACATGTATTTTAGATATTCTACAAAAATATAGTTCAGATAATAATTCGAGTATCTATATTTTCCTTTTCTTCCCTTGCAATGAGTTCAACTTTAGATTCTTTGATTCTGAAAGAATCATGAGGTTGAGCTTGAGCACAGAAAAGAAACACACATTCAGAAGCATACCACAATACTTGTCCCAAACCTTGTTATGCAGCAAAATCACATACAGGAAAAAAAATGCAAATGCTAAAGTGAAATCATAGTGGATTGAATAGCAACACCCATATCAATCTTTCCATTATAATATAGACAACATTACATGCCTTGTTAATTGAATCTCCTGCCCAATGTATTATTTCCCAGGTTTCCATATATGAACCTCTTCAAACAAGTCTTATTGCTATTGGCTCTACGATCCCTATAGGGTGTAGTCAGCGATAAATAATTACTAGAGATAGACGGTCCGGCAAAACGGCAGTACCCAGTAGCCAAAAATATGTTTATCAATCAACAAGGTAACATGTGTAATGTGTTAATGTAGCTATAGGGCAAAAACCATTTTCCGTGGTGGAAGTAGTAACTAATTTACAGGAAGGAGAGGTGATTGAAGAATATGAAATCGCACTTGTAAATAAATTTGTGAGGAAAAAAAAATGGTGATATTGAATAATATAAAGAATTCATGACATGATTCAGAGAATTAAATTAATAGTAATATAGTATTATGCTTAAAGATAAACATAAATACTCTTGTCCCAACTTAATAGCATAGTCTACTCTCTTAAGAGAACTTCATGGAAAGTTCATTTCACAGTTTTTTTTTTTTTTTTTTAACTTTTCAGGTGAGGAATTAGTGTGATTATGGGAGTAGTGTGAAGATCTACAAGTAATCTGTACTCGATAAATAACACAACAATCTGCAAATCTAATAAAGTGCACGAGGCACAAAGAGAACAATATAACACGAAGGCAGCATCCATTATAGGAATAAGAAAGGCTTGAACTAATTTCTTAAGTTCGAAAATCAGAAGACAGTAATCTAACAACAGTTCCACAAAGACGAATAAACTAACCGGTCTGTCACAGTGAACTGAGACCTATGTAGTAACAATTGCTTCAAAAGAATCGCTTTTTATCAGTTGGTTTCAAAATCTGAAATGAACACATCAAGCTTTCATCAACACTCATCATTGCACCAGCATTATCAAATTCACCACAATAGTTGGGAGCAGAAAATACAGTAACAAGCTGCCTTTCCGCAAAAAATTCATATCCGTCTTCTACAACCTGCTCATGAATGTATTTGTAAGAATTCAGAAAATGCAAAAAAGGGAATCAAAACGAAGCAAGAGTAAAATTAAATACCTGGTGTGCACGACAAACAAGGTCCATATCATGTTTCATCAAAAATTCGGCCACCTTATCCGGACCAAATGTGTATGAGACTCCTCTATCATTAAATCCCCAACCTTTAGTTTCTCTACTGGGATCAGACCAAAGTATGTCACAAAGAAGACCAGAGTCGGGGACATCATTTGGACGAGGTAAATTTCTTATTTGGTCCATGTCTGTCAGGTCAGGGGAGAGACCACCGTGCATGCAGAGAATTTTATCATCTATGAGAGCTGCGACAGGAAGGCAGTTAAAACAATCGGTAAAAACCTTCCACAGTCTAACATTGAATCGACGTTTACATTCATCATAGAATCCATATATCCTATTGATTGAAGCACATTCGTGATTTCCTCTTAGGAGAAAGAAATTCTCAGGATATTTGATTTTGTAGGCAAGAAGAAGGCATATTGTTTCTAAGCTCTGTTTGCCACGGTCTACATAATCCCCTAAAAACAAATAATTGGCTTCTGGAGGAAATCCGCCGTACTCGAATAGCCTTAACAGATCTCCATATTGCCCATGAATGTCACCTAGAATCAACCAAGAAAAATCAGCAAAAACAAAAAAGTACAGCGCTTTCATCTCATTAAAAAAAGTGAGAATAACACACACACAAAAAAAAGGGCAATTTCATTCGTTAATATACCAAGCAAGTTGTAGAGGCAGCACAAACACAATAGGATTACTTTCACATTTGAAGCAAGATATAATTTTTCATGCTAAATAACTTCTAACTCATCATCACAGAGGGGGGAAGTTATTTATAGTTGACTATATTGTACATATCAACTAATATCAATAATTAACAATAACTGATGTTGTAAGTTTTATCTGACTTCAAAACTATGAAAGAACGTATAGTTGTTAAAGACATGCATCGCGCAATGGAAGGAGGCATACATTGATATAAACACTTTGAAATGGTGTTTTTTTTATAGTTTTGATACTTCTTTGTCAGCTATAGTAAGAAAAAAAGAAAAATAATCCACCAACACAACGATCCACTAAACATAGACCCATACATTATTTTTTGTCTAGGCAAACTGCTTAAATTGCCATGTTCCACAAAGTATATACCAATACCATGCATTCTAAAAAGGGCCTATTTAATGGCAAAAAGTAAGGTATTTCTAGCAGTGATCCTGGTATACATTATACATTTTTACCCAGGCACAAATGGTGAAAAATCCTGAACATTAAGTAAGCCACAAAAACATGTTAACCATAAGAACCATATTCCATACCCATTCCAAGAAACGATGCTAAAGGTATAGTGCAAACCATTTAAAACATCTACGCTACTAACCAATTAAAACACTGCAAAATACAAAAAAAAAATCCCTAAAGCACACTTTTTCCGAAGATTCCTGAGCAAATTAATATAATCGGTGACGCGCATGATCTCTAATCTCAATTTCTCTCGCGTGAAGCGGAAAAAATGCCGATGTAATGCAGCTGATAAAGTACATAACTAAACAACTTTTCAATTACAACCCCACTTCACCCTGTCTCTCACACCCCTAAAAGGCTAAAACACCCAGCTACATATATTCAATAAAAAACAGAAGAGATATCCAATCAGAGAAGGTTCAAACCTTGACCCTAGTTTCATCAACTATTCATAATGTTGGAAGCAACATCCTTAAAGCGGGAAACTTGAAACAAGTAACTCATCAAAAAGTGAATAGGATTTCATGGTAATACCGCAGATCTTAATGGGGGCTTCGAGCTCGAGGAGATTAGGCTGGGAGAGGAAGATTTCACGGGACGAATTGCAGAGAGCGCGGATCTCGTTCTCCGACAGCTGCACCTGCCGAACAGTCCGAGCATTGCGGAACTCCAGAAGCCGATTGATGATGTCATCCAACAAGGCAGGCTCTAATCCCTGCCCATTCGCCGCCATAACTTCGAGCTTCCCCTTCCTTGCCTTTCCTTCGATTTCGAAATAAACGCTAAAACTCACTAATTACAAGCCCTACAAATTACCACCACAAAAGACATACTACTAATAAAATACTATACTTATTTTTTTATCTAATATTTAAATATCCTGCTATTTTTTTTTACAATTAAAACAAAAATTATACTTTAAATTTTTTTTTATATTTTTTGATTAAATATTTTTTTAAAGTAAAAAAATAAAGTAATTCTAAGTAAAATTTAAAAAATAAGTAAAAAATAAAAGTAAAATTATATTTAAAAAAATATATTGTATATATTTTCTATTTAAAGGTATATATATTAAGTTTTGACATAAAAAAAATATAATTGCATAAATAATTGGGTGTGAGTAGTATTAAATTTTGAGAAAAAAAATTCCACATCTTTTAAGAAACAAGAAGGAATAGTAGTATTGGTGTTGCTAGGCCGGTGAGCTTGTTGTATTAATAAACAATCAAATCATATATATAAATTTAATAAATACTATTTCATGGAAATAAAATTACTGGTAAAACAATATAATTTCTATTTATTTGTATTTATACAAACAAATAAAATATATGTTAGTGTTCTCAATTAATTTTAGTTATTTACTTTTAATATTTAATATTGATTTAATTTTGTAAATACAATGTACAGTAAAACATTTATAAATTAATACTCGATAAATTAATAATCTTTCTAAAATAATAAAATTCTCTGGTCCCGACTTGGGCCTTTGTAAAAAAAATGAGTGAATTCGAATAAAATAATATAATAATAATTTTTTGAAAAAACTCTTTATAAGTATTAGGTCCATCAAAATTTTAAATTAATAATTTATAAATATTATAATTATAACTATTAGTTCTCATCAATACTCTCAAAGTTGGGTACTACTCTCAAAGTTGGGTACTCAGTTGATCTATTTAGAGTGTTTGATAATATACTTGACTAACATTCAAAAAATATTTTTTATCAACTGACTTTTGTAATTTTTTAGTGCACGATGATCCCTTTTATATTCACATAATATTTTATGCATTTGATCATTTATTGATGATTTTGTGATTCAATTTAGATAATAATTTGGTATTATAAATTAGTTTATTTTTATGAATATAATAGTTAACATTATATATTGAATTTATAATAATATGAAATTCTCTTCAATAAGCGGTCGTGGCGTTGGGCAGAAAGCCGATGATTTCGACGAGGCCCTTCCCTTTAACCTAAACAACCAGATTAATTACAGGTCATCCCCTACTTCAAAATCCTTTGACGGACACCAGAGAAGTTAGTTGTTTGCCTATTATTGGTCGACTTGAACTTCCCTCTAGTCCTAAAATCATTACCTCTTTAAACCTCTTATGAGAAAATATGAATATATTAATTAGTTGCAAATAAAATTGATATATGAATCTTTATTTTAAATAAATATATTTAAATTTATTAAATTTGAAATTTCTCTCTTTTAATTAATAAAATATTAATTTATCAATATATTAATATTTTTTTTAATTAATAAAATGGTAAGAATATTAATTTATAGAAATTTTAATGTATCATGATTTTTTTAAAGTGAAAATTAATTATTAAATAATCGATTAAATTTTTTAAGTATAGTTGATTAGTTTAGTGACTATCAATTAATAAAAACTAATTAAGTATAGTTGATTAGTTTAGTGACTATCAATTAATAAAAACTAATTGTATATATAGCTATGGATAACCTAACCTAACCACATGTTGCCAACCTAACTCTCACACACATTCAATACAACCAAGCTCTACTAAAACTAATTTCATGAATTAATTATTCCACTCCTAAACTACTTTTCCTTTAAATCTTTGTCCCTCACTTCAATTCATCTCTTCTTATTGCTCTTCCGAACAAATTAAACACACACATTTCCTTGCTAGCTGTTTCAATTCAAGAGCTCATGAGTACCACCAAAGGGTCTCTTTGGAAGAGGAAATTAAACAATCGAACGAGCAACAGCAGCAGCAGCAACAAGAAGAAGATCATCAATGTTTTCGCAGCAGACGAAGAAAGAAACATTGAGCTCTTATCCTTCGATCGACTGCCGGATTACATGAAGGATAACGAGTACATTTTGGATTATTACAGGTCTAATTGGCCTATCAAGCAAGCCCTCTTCAGCTTGTTTAGCTGGCATAACGAGACACTCAATGTCTGGACGTAAGTATATATATATATATATATATATATATATATATATATATATATATATATATATATATATATATATATATATATATATATAGTCATAAGAATAATTAAAAAAAAAATCTGCTGTAAAATTTATTTTTAATTTTAACAATGAATTTGCTGTTGCTGCAGGCATTTGCTTGGATTCTTATTGTTCGTGGGATTAACGGTCGCCAATGTCGTCGATGTGCCTCAGATGGCTGATCTAATCACCTTGTTTACCGAGTAAGTTAATTAATTTCAAGAACATTAATTAATTGCTCATATTTAATTATAATTTCATTAATTAATTTGATGATATAATAGTTCAGAGTGTGTGTTTGGCTTTTATTTGTTGTCCACATCGATATAATTAATTTAGTTGTACACACAGCACATGGTATATGCCTGGAACTAGGTGGATATCCAATGCTTGCTAGCTAATATGTGTACGTATGACATCGTGTTTAATTGTTTTCATCAATTATGCTGGTCCAGCCTAGACAAATTTAAAAAGTTAACATAGGCAAATGACTTATTTAATTATAAATAAACTTAAATAGTTACTCCAAGTAGCACAATTTTTCTCAGCTTTTACATGATACGACTTCTAACATTATCTTTTTTGATATAAATTTGAGTATTAATATAAATAAACTTCTAACATTATCTTTTTTGATGCTTGCAGACAATACCCATCAACCCCGGAATCAAACGTTTCCACCCTGGTGAGATACGATTAATTATCTTCCACAAATCACAATAAGTTCTTGTTTATGTTTTGAATTAATTAATACTCAAATTTAATTTATTTGAAACATGCAGGCTCCAACAAATACAATCCTGCTTGACCTGAATCAAGAATCCACAACAAGCGAACGATTATCCCCGTTCGAAACGATATCCACAAACTGGCCATTCTACGTATTCCTAAGCGGGTCCATGTTCTGCCTCCTGTCGAGCAGCGTGTGCCACCTCTTCTCGTGCCACTCCCATCGCCTCAACCTCCACTTGCTCCACATAGACTACGTCGGCATCACAGTCATGATCATCACCTCGTTTTTCCCTCCAATATATTACGTCTTCAATTGCAGCCCTCTCTCTCGACTCGTTTACCTCACCACCATCACGGTCATGGGTGCATGCACCATCGTGGCCTTGCTCTCTCCGGCCCTCTCGTCCGGGAAATTCCGATCTCTCCGAGCCATGCTCTTCGTCTGCATGGGGCTGTTCGGCCTCATTCCGGCTGCCCATGCACTCATGCTGAACTGGGAAGACCCTCGACGGAATGTGACATTGGCGTACGAGTCCGGGATGGGTTTGTCGTATTTGATAGGGGCCGGTTTTTACGTTAGCCGGATTCCGGAGAGGTGGAGGCCCGGCTGGTTCGACTTGGCCGGACACAGTCATCAGATATTTCACGTGCTCGTGGTCGTGGGGGCCTTGGCGCATTACGGCGCGGCAAGGAACTTTTTGAGTTCCCGGAGTGGGGTCACGTGTTAAGTGTGGTGTGTTGATTGTTAATGTTATATACAGTATATATGAATGCATCATTTTTTTCGTTCTTTTTCTTCAATTCATGAAACCTCAAGGGTGGGGGTTATGTAGTGCAATAGGACAATTCATTATTGGTTTCATAATTATTAAGGAGTGCATCGAACACAACAATATTTTGATTAGAATGTATTTATTTTACAACATTGAATCAACCACCCAAGGTAATATATAGGAGACTTGGTAAAGTTTGTGGTGATGTGGGTGTCATTCTCCGGCACGCAGATTCAACTCTCGAGTGGGACAACAAATGTCTGCTATTCGGACACATCTACTCGATCGATGTTGAAAACAGTTGATGCAATCCAAGACCCGGGATGACGAAGGGAGCATCAGATCGTGGATCGGGAGTGTGCCGAGACGAAGACGCGAAGTTGGGTCCAGCTTTTGGCTTGGTGTCGGCCGACAGGCATCAAGAAAACTGTTTTCGTAGCGCATGATTTGTCTTCGAGCGAAGAATGATCATGTCGGCCGATAGGCATATCCTGTCGGGTGGCATCTTCAGAAAATTAGCAGAGCGACGGAATTTTAATGTTCAACGTTATGTTTTTTTATTGCGCCAATTAGGGTTTTGTTTCGCTAGGCTTCTTTAGACTATTATTTGAGAGCACTTAATTGTTTATGCAATTAAAATATATTTGCGTGAGTTTTATTAAATTTTCTCTTGGCTCGAATTCTATTCGGTTTACCAAAAGAGTTCAGCCGACAAATCAACGAAGCAACTCCTCCTTCGTTTGTGTGTCTTCCTCATCCCCGAGTTGTTGCGACAACTACGCATTGGGGTTTAGGACATCGATCCTAAATCATTTCCACTACAAAAAAACAGCTGATCCCCTACGACCATTTCCGTAGGGATTCCTGTAGGGAAGCCCATCCCCTACGGCATCCCCTACGAGATTTGGACGTAGGGGTATACTCGTAGGGAGCTCGTCCCCTACGGGGAATTAATGCCGTAGGGGGCATCCCCTACGGCCTTCCCGTAGGGAATCCCCTTGGGAAGCTCGTCTCAGCCTCCCCTTCTCCTCGTAGGGGTGCCCAACGGCATCTCCGTTGGTTGGCCCGTAGGGGTGTCCCCTACGGCTAGGCCCGTAGGGGATACAATTTTATTAAAAAACCATGGGCCATGTGGGACTCGGGCTCCGGCCCGACCCATGGGGCACCCCAGACCTCAGCCCGACCCACAATGCAAGGCCCGACCCAAGCCCAGCCCAATCTAATTGGGCTGGTAATAATTATTAGTGAGTATTGCATGACCCAGACCCATGGGGCACCCCAGACCTCAGCCCGACCCACAATGCAAGGCCCGACCCAAGCCCAGCCCTAATTGGGCTGGTAATAATTATTAGTGAGTATTGCATGACCCAGACCCATGGGGCACCCCAGACCTCAGCCCGACCCACAATGCAAGGCCCGACCCAAGCCCAGCCCTAATTGGGCTGGTAATAATTATTAGTGAGTATTGCATGACCCAGGGTTTGAACCCTAGACCTTATGAGTGAAGATGAAGAAGATAACCGCTGGGCTATCTTCGTTATACGTACAACTTTTAAAAGATAATATATATGTATTCATATCAAGTGCCGGGGTTCTAGTCGATGGCGTGAAAAGCACTTGATATCTTTTATAATTATATATATAAATAGTAGTACGTTTAACAAAAACTAATTTTAAATAAAAGGGCATTTAAATATATTAAATTACGATATTTTTTGTATTTAATTATTTTTATAAAATTGCGTAATTTTTTGCTTGCATAATTTTTGTAATTAATTATTTTTATAAAATTATAATTGTATAGTTGTATAATTGCGTATTGCGTAAACAGTTAAAAAAACTTTAATTATAATTTTATTATTTGTGAAATAATAGTTAAAAAACATTTAAAACAATTTAGCGTAATTATATAATAACATTTAATTAATTTATTATTATATAAATTAATATTAAAAAAAAAAAATCCCCTACGGCAATTTGCCGTAGGGGTCCCCTACGGAAAGCATCCACGTAAGGGATTTATTCTTCCCCTACGGGAGTTTGCCCGTAGGGGACTCTATTATTATCACTCCCTACGGGGATACCCGCCGTAGGGCATACATCCCGTAGGGAATTTTGGAGGGAAGTGAGGCGCGCCAAATGCGCGCGTAGAACCCTACGGGACCCCCTACGGCGTTCATCCCTACGGCAAGGGGGGTAGGGGTTGCCGTAGGGGATTTCTTTAAAGGTTTTCCCGTAGGGGATGCCGTAGGGACATCCCGTAGTGAGTCGATCCAGAGGTTTTGGGACTTCCGCCGATATCTTTCTCAATTTCCGTTCTTCGTATTTCTTCAATCCTTCGTATCTCAACGAGATTTCGTATCATTTGTTATCAGAGCCCAGGTTAGGGTTCTTAATTTTTCGATTACGTAACCTCGTTCTTGTTCCAGTTTCTCCCAGAACGTATCAGCAAGCTTTTTGGACGAAATTAACTAGTGAAGAATTGTTCACTTGACTTTTGGAGCATTTTGAGGGCATTTTGGTCTTTTTGTATTGGCATGTGGGGAAAATATAAATAGGGTGTACCTATACTTTATCACTTATCCATTCATCTTCACCAACACTCACCTTATCCACCCACCACTATATTTCTCTCTCTAGGTTTTACATAAAGTTTTCCTTGATTTTTCTTTTGGGTCTTCATCTTCATTGAGATTTTGTATTCAAGCATTTGAAGAAGGTTTTTTAAATTGCTTCAAGGAACACATTGATGTTAACAATATTCGATTTGAAGCTCTTTGGTAATATCTCCCTTTTCATTGCTTGTTTATGATTTTGATGATGAATGTTTGTGTTGATATGATTGATATGTTTGGTTAGATTGCATGTTAGGGATTGGGTGATGAGTAATTAAGTTTGGGTGATTTGTAATTACATGAATTTGGGGATAATTGATATTTTGACTTGTTGAGGAGATGGACCAAATCCCTCATTCTTGGTATGCTTCTATTGTTTGATTTATACGTTATAGACCATAATCTATTATCCCCGGCCTAATCGTGGTTACGTATGGCCGGCCTAATCGTGGTATCGTATGGCCTAACTCAATTAATTGTGATTTCCGATTATGAGAGTTTATGTGTGAAGTGATCTTATATAACCTCGTTTTGATATTTAGACTTGAATCTCGGTTGAGTATGGTCGAAGTTGATCACGAGTTAATGTAGTTCCACTTAGCATTGTTATTCATGAATTGCATTGAACCCATTTAAATTACTACTACCTCATTCCCTAAAGTTTCACTCACTTGATCATTTGAATTTTAGATAGTTTAACATTTATTTGCCTTTGCATGCTACATTTTACTTATGTTCTCAAAGCTTTCACCTTTCATGCTACATTTTACTTATTTGCCTTTGCATGCTACATTTTACATTTTACTTATGTTCTCATTGCTCCTCGAGAGAACGACATTCGAGTTTATAAAACGAGACAACACTTTTGAGTGAAACAAATTTTGGCGCCGTTGCCGGAGAGCAATTTAGGCTTTTGTGTGTTTGTTTATTGGTTGTTTGTCTTGCACTTGTTTTTCTTGTTTGCTTTTTCTTTGTTTGCTTGTGTTATCGTTTGCTTTCCACTCGGTGCGTGTTATTTTGTGCGTTAGTGTTGTGTATGCAAGGTTGAAGACGTTCATCCTTCCATCTATACTACAACGACCGAGGTGATATCATGGCTAGACGCAACGATTGCCGGGCTTATGAAGTTTATTGTTCCAATTCTCCATCCGAGAGGGAGATTTCTCCACCTTATTGTTCTAGTCGCCAAGCTCATGATTTATATCTCCGACCTCGGCATGCCGATGTTTCTTATTATGACGACCGAGATTACTCACCTCCACGCCACCGAAAGCATCATAGATACCGCGACCAAGATCTTTATTATTCATCCACCAAGAGGGATTCTATGTCACCGCCTCCTTATCCGGATCGAAGAGAAAGGGAGCCTCCTCGGGATCTAAACCGTGGAAACTACCGTAAATAGAAATTTGTTGGGAATGGATATGATTATCGTCTTCAATATACCGTGCTGCAAGAGCCAAAGAGACGAACTATTGAGGATTTCTCAAACCCACGTTTCTATCTTACGCCGGAGCCCCGTAAGCCTTCACGCGAGGAGTATGTTGATGATTCACCTTATGGGAGGTATGAATATCGGGCCATTGGATATTTCAATCAAACGAGGGATTCCATATCTCCACCACCTCATCAGAATCAAAGTCCAAGGAAACCTTCTCGACCTACTATTGCCGATTTCTCAAGGCCACAACTTCACCATTTGTTGCCTCCACAACGGGACATTGGGGATTCCATTCGGTCGAGGTACAATTCCGACCCATCTTGCAAATGTCGTGTTCCGAGGGTCCAAGACGACAAGCTATTGCCGCATCATCTAGCTCGACTACCGTCATTCTCCGGGTTGCCTAATGAGGACGCTTCTTTGTTTCTCAAAGATTTTGTCATTGAAGTTGAGACATTTCCATTGGACGGCTTTGAGAAGGATGAATTGAGAGTATGGTGTTTCAAATATTGCATGAGAGATGGGGCCCGTGATTGGGTGATGTCATTGCCTTCTAGATTCGTGCACACGTGGAAAAATCTCTTCGACGCATTTATCGCCCGTTTCTTTCGCCCACCACAACGGTCTCCTATGCCACCACCTCCTTCTATAGGCATATTGATGGTGTTATCGAGTTTGAGATTGATCACTTGCTTGTGGAGGTGATTTCACACTTTGTGGAGGAGCATTCCAACGGGTACGAGTGGGATTTTGAGCTCGGCACGTACATCAAGGAGGATAATACTTTAGTTGCCCCAAAAGACGAGACATCGATGATAGATGCCACTCTTGAGGTCGAGAGTCTTCCCATGAATAACAAAAGCCCCGAAGAAGAAGAGTTTGAGGGTATTTCTCTCCCATTGGGTCATTCGTTCGAGCTTCCTCTCTTATCTTCGGTTGACTTAATTCGTGAGAAGCCGATTGTGAGTTGTGTTTCTCAAGCTCCTAGGTCGCTTGAATCCGGTGTAGACAAGATGAGATCCAGTTGGAGCTTTGGTAGGCGCATTTCGGGATTGGTTGATTTGGGAGTTGATATTGGACTTTCCTGAGGTGTTGAAGATGTGTCGGGTATTGATGATGGAAAAATAGATGATCTCGGTTGCGATTCTAAGAAGTTTGAATGGACTTTGGAGGAGATGATCTTTCTCCAAAAGTTGAGTTCGATATTTTTAAAGGTCCCGGTGGAGGAGAGGAGTAGCAAAGGCTTATTGGAATCGAGGTGTTACCTCGGTAGATCATTCTCTCATCCTTATTTGGAAGATCGAGGTCCTTTAGCCGAACCATCTATTTACGTAAGTATAGTTCGATCTTTTTAGCGGCCAACTTGGAAAATACTTACTATCTACCTTTTGACCCAAGTGTGGGGGAGACTCTCTTATCTAAGCTTATTATTCGGTGTCTCACCTTGCGTTTCCTTGATGGATCCTCTCTTGAGAACCGAGCGCCCTTGGCCGAGATGATTTTCTTGAGAAGGTAGAATTCGATATTTTTAGTGTCGATGTGGTAGATTGTTGATGATAATTAAGCTCGAGATCTGAATCGCGTGCCTCGTGGGGGCGGGCCCACGGACATCAAGCTAACGACATAAAATAAGCGCTTCTTGGGAGACAACCCAAGGTTTCTTTTATGATTTTGTTTTCTTTTTGTAGGAGAGAGTACGTGTATCCCCGTGCCCCATGCCCAAGCCCTCGATGCGATGATTGTCTCTTCTCGACTAAGTCTACCATTCCACGACCACAAACCATGAAGGATTGATGTTTTTTGTTTGAGGTTGGATGTTCATTGTCGCCCTGTTGGTTAATCTTCTACTTGCCATGTCTGGTTCTCTCCATTCTAGAGAAGTTTCGTTATCCTCTTCGTCTTTTTTCCTTTTATTTTTCGCACGAGGACATGCTTGTATTTTAAGTGTGGAGGAGGTTTTGTGGATTTAACCTTGTGTTTTTTGTGTTTTGATTTTATGGTTGTGTCTTGTATTTTTCATTGGATGCCTAAATGTTTTACCTCTATTGCTTGAGTTTTGGTGAAATTTTTTGTAAATGGTCTTAGTTTCGTGTCCATGAGCATTGAGTGAAATATGATTCTCTTGTTTGTTGTTGCTAATTCACTTTCCATTGAACCTTGCGAGATTTTGAGCCGTTTAAGCTTTCTTCTTGAGCGATATTCTTTTTTATTGACTCGTTGTGCTAGCATGAACCGCATGTTTCTTTGTTTCAACTACTTGTGTGTCACTATGAACTAGAGAGAACTAGAACTTGCTCAAGTTGATTTTCAAAAGTTTTTGTCATAACCTACTTGATTTCGAATATGATTGGAAGGATCGTTTAGGATAAGCCACTTAGCCAAATATTTTTTGACCTTGAGCCCGTCGAGGGACACCCTAGTAGCCCCTTTGTGCCTACATTTAAACCATTTTATTTATCACATTAATTCTTTCTATCTTGGAGGATTTTGTTTTGAAGATCATATGAGTTGTAACCCTTGTGAAGTGATGAATGTGAAAGAAAAGGGTGTGCTAGTAGCTTCAATGTGTAATGTAATGTCAATGTGCTAAAAAAAATGAATGAAAAAAAAAAATGAAGAATAAAGAGTACACAAATGTATATGATTCATTGTTTGGTGTCAAGTATTTGTCGCTTAAGTGAGTTGATTGAGTTTCGAAAAATGAAGAAAGGGTCCAACATGTTAAAATCTGACTCGGGGCAAGGAGTGATAAGGAAGGGCAATGAAATGCCGTATTATAAGTCCACTTATCCCAAAAAATCCCGAATACCTTGAGTCTAGCCCCATTACACCCTTTGAACGACCTTCCATGATTCTTAAGATGGTTAAATTTGATTTGTGGAGTCTATCACTTGAGTAAGCTTATGGTTATTGTTCTATGAGGCTCATTGTTGTTACTTGAGGTTTTTATTTCCATACATTCACTTAGTTCGTTTATTTCTTGGCATATGCAACTTCTTCATTGCTTATACTCTTTCACTTGCATATAATTTTGAGTGAATATCATGCTTCCAGTGGAAAAGAAGAGAGTGAACCTTAGTGAGGGAATGTGGATTGACCCGACACTCATTTGCATTTGTATGATCCTACGTGTTGCATGTTCATTGAGCTCGCGGTTGTTCATGTACTTATCCGTTTCTATACACCAAAATCTCATTCTTCCATGCCTAAGAGTGTGTTCATCATTTCATCCATTGCTTTTGTCTTTTGGGTAGTGTTGGCTTTGCTTGAGGACAAGCAAAAGTTTAAGTGTGGGGGAGTTGTTTCGCACGTTTTTGTGCGAGTTTTTCCTTTGTTTTGTATATATATATTGTGTTGTTTTTGTGCTTTTATAATCCTATTCATGTGATTTTGTGCATATGTTGTTATGGTTGTGGTGTTGTAGGATTTGGACGAGAATCGAGCAAAAACGAGAAAGAAATACCCGAAGAGACTCGTATTGCGCAGCGTTGAGAGAATCGTCATCCCGACTAATTACACCGTTGGATCGTCTCCAAATTTAGGAAGCGTGTAGATCACTTTTTTTGCTACAATATGACTGGAGGAAATCGCAAAAAGATGTCTGAGGGAAGAGATATCGATCACATACCGGAGCAAGAAAAACAAGCCCTCGGGCGCGCCGCGCTGCTTCCCTTTGAAAATTGAGCGCGCCGCGCCCTGGAAGGTCGAAGGTTTGCAGCACGCCACGCTTCCGTCCTTTGAAAAGTTAGCGCGCCGCGCTCTGAAAAGTTTTGCACTGTGCAGCTGTGCAAAATTTGCATTTCCGGATTCTTCAAACGTTGGATCGATCTCAAACTTTAACAGCATGGTCCCAACTTCATCATCTACAGATTCAACGGTCGGATCGACGAAATTATGAACGATCAAGTTCCAGTTTCTCCCAGAACGTATCCGCAAGCTTTTTGGACGAAATTAACTAGTGAAGAATTGTTGACTTGACTTTTTGAGCATTTTGAGGGCATTTTGGTCTTTTTGTATTGGCATGTGGAGAAAATATAAACAGGGTGTACCTATACTTTATCACTTATCCATTCATCATCACCAACACTCACCTTATCCACCCACCACTATATTTCTCTCTCTAGGTTTTACATAAAGTTTTCTTTGATTTTTCTTTTGGGTCTTCATCTTCATTGAGATTTTGTATTCAAGCATTTGAAGAAGGTTTTTTAGATTGCTTCAAGGAACACATTGATGTTAACAATATTCGATTTGAAGCTCTTTGGTAATATCTGATAGAGTAGGAGACCAACAAGCCAACCTGTGGCTGTGGTCGAACCTAATTTATTATTTAATTAATAAATAATATCAATTTATTTCGAAATTATGAAAGATTATTAATTATGATTAATTAAGGCATATGCTATATCAACTCCCCATGTTGAATCATAGATATAGTCCTGTACAGTTACACATGTTGTATGAATTCGGTTTTGTGGAAACCGAGAGATAATTCTGTTAATGCAACGTAACTAGTCAAACTTAGTTCCTAGTCGATGGGTTACGCCAATAACAAGGATACCCGGCCTTTCCCCCTTGAGACTAGCACTTAGTGTATGTGGGCTAATCTCGAGCCTCGGTGTTGGGACATCGACATACATGAGTGGGTGCTCACTGTTGATGAGTTCACTGAACCCCCTCTCCCTGGAATCTCTAAGTGGTTATCACTGATCGAGTAGAGAATTCCATAATATAGTTGTACACAATTAATCCTTAAGACCCAGACATCACCGTGACTTCATCAGAGGACTAGCTGTATCGTAACGTGTTTCTGATTCCCTGGAAAGGGAGTAAGTCGAAAAAGGAGACAATGTTCATGCAGTTCGAAATCTGATGTGAAGTCTGTGCATGGTAGTAGGGGATCTGATCGCTTGATATAGATCATGGATGTCCTATATGGTTCATAGTCCCGGAATCTCTGGCCAGAGTTGAACAGTGAGGTGATTAGAGAAATGTGTTTCTCTAGATCAATCACGACTGGATTATACGAAGCCTAGAACGTTCGCAAAGCTATCAAACACAACAAGAGATCTCGATTGACCAATATCTCTAGTTTGATAAGGACATATGAATCGGAGGGATCGTACTGTACGCTAACTATATTACAAGGTTCTTGCAGGCACTTCATTTGTATCTAGGAATTAGTGAAGCGTGGTTGCTAGACGCTCGTCACTGATTCGTTGGGCACCGAATTGTTCGGAGATTAAATAATATGATTATTAATCTGAAACTCTCGGGAGTAGTTGATATAAGAACAATATGTTGTTCGAATCACAATGTGTTTTGAGCCCACGGCTAGTTATACACCTGAACCATTGAGGGTCACATTCTCGTGTAAACCAATCCTTGAATACGATCATGTATTAATTAACTGTTAATTAAGTACATATAGTCGGAGGTCAATATGATTGAATCCGAGATTCATAATTGTGATTATGAGTTGGAAATATTAATGAGCTAAAGAAAACGGACACGATGGCGTACACTTTCTATTTTGGGAAATTTCCCGATTTAGCAGTACCCTTGAAATGGGCTTTCCGATTTTGTGAAATTGGAAATTTTTATTATTATCTCATATCGATGAGAAAATTAAAACGAGAAAGAAAATATAATCGTTATATTTTTCGGAGATCGAATTGATTGTCAATTTGGGAGAAACGTAATGACGGCTAATGAATTGGGCCGGCTAGGGTTAATGGATCCGATCCATTAGGGTTTAAGCCCAAGAAGCTCTTTTCTTCATGATGCAACCCAAGGTTCGACAATCGACGTTGGAGCTCGAATTCAGTCTAGAATGGCGAAGAAGACGTCGGAACGAGAGTCGGGCGTGCATCGAGACGAAGACGAAGAGTTCGGTCGGACTTTTGGCTTGGTGTCGGCCGACACCAAGGCCTGTCGGCCGACACCTTCAGAAAACGACGAGTTGGACAGCGGATCAAGGCCGCGCTCGCAGGAAAACCCGCGGGCGACGATTTTTGCCTTGGTGTCGGCCGACACCCTATATTGTCGGCCGACATCTTCACAAATTCGGCAACAGCGGCGGATTTTTCAAGATTCAGCGTTTTATTTGTTTTTATTCCTTATTTTCGAGTTTTAGGGTTTTGTTTGCCTATTTAAAGGCTTTTCTATTTCATTATGAACAACCAACCATGAACTGATAAATAAAAGAGTATGTTTTGTGAATTTTACTAAATCTCTCTCGGGTTCGAATTCTACCCCGATTATCCAAAAGAAGTCAACCGACGAATCAACGAGCCAGTCAAATCTCGTTTGTGTGTCTTCATCATCCCCGAGTTGCTGCATCGATCTCGTGTTGGGGGTTAGGGTTCCGTCCTTAATTGATTTCACGATTTCAGGTTCAGAGGTTTTGGGACTTCCGCCGGTATCTTTCTATCTTTCTGTTCTTCGTTCATCTTCTATCTATCTATCCCCGACGAGGTACGTATCATTTGGTATCAGAGCCCAGGTTTGGGTTCTTTATTTTTCGATTACGTAACCTCGTTTTCTTTTCGTTTCTTCTTATTTTCTTCTTCTTCTTCCTTTAAAAAAAAAAAAATTATTTTTATTTTATTTTATTTTTATTTTCGAAAATTACTGTTCATGAACAGTAATTTTTATTAAAAAAAAATAAAAAAAATAAATAAATTATTTTGTCCTCGATTATTCTTTTTATTGTTGTTCATTGTTCGTTCAACAATTTAGAGTTATTCTTAGTTTCGTGGATTTTGTGGGAGTTGAATTCGATCGTTGGGTTGGGAGAGTTCGATTCCTTGAGAGAGAAAACCGAGCGAGAGTGACTTACCATATTGAGTGATACACGAGAGTGGTGAGGATCTCTATTTTTTTGTTTCTAACACTTTTGCAGGTTGACGAGATGGATCATACCCAAATTCAATTCATCAAGGATGTGATAGATAGGCGCATGGCAAAGAGCGAGGAGCGACTGGCAACGGCAGTTGAGGAGCGACTGACAAAGATCTTCTCAACGGAGATGAAGGTGGTGAATGCACGACTCACCGCATTAGAGGAGAGAGCTCATCGTGGAGATGCATGGAATCGAAGAGGTGACGGCGGATACCGAGAAGTTCAGAGTGGCTATCATCGAGCCCGTGAGCTTAGTCGGGAGCGTCGTGAAGAGAGGAGGTCCAGGGCTGAGCGTTTGGACGATGAGAGGAGGGCCAGTGCTGACCGTTGGGGCGAGTGTTGGAGAGATATTAGGCGTCAGATGAGGGAGGAGATACAAGCGGCACTGAAGCCTGGGAAAGTAGTGACTGATGACGAAGGCGAGAAGCCAGAACCGAAGGCCGTGGTGGAGTCCGAAGACGAGCCGGTTGTGGTGAATTCCGAGGAAGATTCTACTTCGACGGAGTCCGAGGAGGAGGTTTCGGTAGAGGTCGAGGAGGAGGTTTTGATGGAGTCCGAGAAGGAGGCGTCGATGGATTCCGAGGAGGAGGTTTCGGTGGAGTCTGGGGTGGATGATATTCTAACCATTAAGGAGCAGCCGACGTTGGTGATGAAGGAGATGATTACCACTAACGTTTTGTTCTCTCTACACTCTTCTACTCCTTATGCTTTGCAGGAAATTCATGATGTCTTCTTTGGCGATAAGTCTCCTGGATTTCCACTACGTCGAGGGTGCGAGCTGCAGACGGACATTGTTCTGAACTTGTTCGTGAGAGTGGTGTTCGACCCTGGCAAAGACTTGGATTTGAGGACAAATCCTCTTGAAGAGGAGGGGAATGATGCAACCCAAGGTTCGGCAATCGACGTTGGAGCTCGAATTCAGTCTAGAATGGCGAAGAAGACGTCGGAACGAGAGTCGGGCGTGCATCGAGACGAAGACGAAGAGTTCGGTCGGACTTTTGGCTTGGTGTCGGCCGACACCAAGGCCTGTCGGCCGACACCTTCAGAAAACGACGAGTTGGACAGCGGATCAAGGCCGCGCTCGCAGGAAAACCCGCGGGCGAAGATTTTTGCCTTGATGTCGGCCGACACCCTATATTGTCGGCCGACATCTTCACAAATTCGGCAACAGCGGCGGATTTTTCAAGATTCAGCGTTTTATTTGTTTTTATTCCTTATTTTCGAGTTTTAGGGTTTTGTTTACCTATTTAAAGGCTTTTCTATTTCATTATGAACAACCAACCATGAATTGATAAATAAAAGAGTATGTTTTGTGAGTTTTACTAAATGTCTCTCGGGTTCGAATTCTACCCCGATTATCCAAAAGAAGTCAACCGACGAATCAACGAGCCAGTCAAATCTCGTTTGTGTGTCTTCATCATCCCCGAGTTGCTGCATCGATCTCGTGTTGGGGGTTAGGGTTCCGTCCTTAATTGATTTCACGATTTCAGGTTCAGAGGTTTTGGGACTTCCGCCGGTATCTTTCTATCTTTCTGTTCTTCGTTCATCTTCTATCTATCTATCCCCGACGAGGTACGTATCACTTCACCTATAAAAGGAGCTCCATAGGCATAAACTCAAACACACCAAAACCTAGAGAGCTCTAGCCCTAGCCTCTCCTCTCTCCCTCTCCCTCTCTCGTCCGCCGCCCGGAGCCGCCGCCCGCCGCCGCCCAGCGCCGCCGCCGGCAGCCGCCCGCCTCGCCGGAATCCGATTCCGGCGCCGTTTTTCTGGCCCGTTTTTCCCGTCGTATTCTCCCTCTCGTATTTCTAGTGCAATACGCGAGTGGGATTACCTATACGAGGTGAAACCTGATTTGACGAGAGACGCCGGAGGTTTGAACGAGCAACGCCCGAGCACGACGAGCCAAGCCCGCCCGCGCCCGAGCGCCGCCGCCGCGACCAGCCGAGAGCCGCCCCGGCTCTCCCCGTGTTCAGCCCGCACGCCCCGCGTGCATCCCCGCGTCGCATCCGCGCGACTTCCGACGAACTTAGCTTCGTCCGACGAATCCCTAAGGTACTCACGATTAAACTTGGATTTAATTGTTTGCGTTAATTGTTTGCGCTAAAGTACTGGGATTATAATTGACAAATAAAATTAATAGAGATTAATTTAATTGTTAATTAAAAATCAATTTGATTTGAATTATATAATTGTGATTACGTTAATTGTCAAATTGACGCAATTAATTATGTCACGTAATTAATTAGTAGTGTAATTATTTTATATGATAAATATAATTGCGCTACAAGTAATTAATTTATATGACAAATTTAATTGCGCTAAGATTTAATTTATGTAGTATGGGATGCATGAATTAAATATTTAATTATTTGATAATTAAATTAAATGGTGGATTATTTATTTAATAGATTTGAATTAAATCAATTAATGCATGTAATATTGAAAATAGGATTTTCAATAAAATAAAATAAAATAAAATTTTTGTTTTCCGCTGCGTATACATGTACGATCCCCAACAGTGGTATCAGAGCGTAGGTTCTGAAATTGATTAATTGTCTATGAATATAATCACCTTTAAGCATGCTCTTTGTTGAATTGATTGATTTAATGTTATTTGATTGGGACTTAGTTGTTTCTATTAAGATATTTATTCTTATCTAATAGTTCAAACAATGCCTAGTTTGTTGTTAAGTAACAATTCAACGTCAAACGTGAATTCACCTCGGGGAGTGATTCATCTAGACTTGTTTTTGTTAAAACAAATTAGAGATCTTCGAGTCATATGATGACATAAAATCGATGATCTGCTCGGCTCCCCCATTTATGGGAGATAGGGTCGTTTGCATGATGAATCGCTGGTTAGAAGCTTCGAGTCTTCACTTACGAGACATCACGTTTGAGTATTGGGATATCAATAAATTGAAATAGAAAAGAAGTATCAATATTTAATTTAGTGAAATTATTTATTGACCAATTAAATAATTGATTTAAATATTCGATCAACAAGGTGATAGATTAATTATTTGATTTAATTGTTAAATCAAGTTAATTAATAGAGCACCAATTTAATTTACATACCTTGTTTTAATTGTGATTAAATGCTATGTGAATTATATGACTTTTGTGAGATATATATATTGTGATATATATTATGATCGTATGTACTCCATTAGGATGGCCTATAGAGAACATAGTTGTTAGGAATCAACAATCGATCGCTCACTAAATCTGATGAGATAAATAATCTTGTAGTCCTCCATTCTCTCCCGAGAATGTATATCAAGCCATAAAGAAGAACCGATGTGTCGTTCTTTCTTCTTTCCTTCTGCCGACGGTAAATCATGAGAAAGCCACTTGCAAGTAGTATGGTATGCCGTGCTAGCGGGGAGTACTGCTTGTGAGTCAAGCTGTGATTTACCGACATATGATGGAGACGTGTTGGCCACGATTCCTTTAGATTTGTGCAGTCAGATAGATTAACTATGGGCTGTACACGTTTATTGGAATCCAACTTTCACTTCTCATATCGGTGGGTCGGTCTTGACACATGGTTGACTTTGAAGGGTACGATTAACGTAGTTCATTGTCATGGTGAGGAAAAGCTAACTTTAGGATCACATAGAGATGTGATTGAAAAATAGTGTTCTACCATTGGGTAAACATAACTGGGCTAGATTAACTACGAGTTATGGTTTACGCCTTTGGACCTAAAGCCCATATAAGGAAAATTGGATTTTCCCGTCTGTTCACTAGAGGATAGTGGAATTCGAAAAATTTAGTGGGACGCAATTAAAAATTCCTAAAAGTCCTTACAATTTTAATTGCAATCATAATTCGAACTATCACTAATTAATCTTCTTAAAATTTTCTCAGTAATCATGTCTAAGAATCCCCTAGCGTCGATCCTCGACCAAAACAAACTCACTGGCCCAAACTATCTTGATTGGCTACGCAATCTCAAACTTGTGCTGCAACTTGATCACCTCACCTACGTTCTGAACGATAGGGATGATTATTCCTCAACTGACGATGAGGAGAAGAACATTGAATATGAGAAATATTGAGAGGACAATAATACTTTTCGATGCTATATGATAGCTGCGATGTCTCCTGAGCTTGCTAGGAAATATGAATCATATGTATCGGCTCATGATATCAAGATTCATCTTGATGGCCTATACAGTGAGAATATTAGGACCGCGAGATTCACTGCTACGAAGGAGCTGACCACTATGAAACTACGCGAAGGGGCTTCGGTCCACGAGCATGGTATCAAAATGATCGGTCTCATTGAGAAGTTAGTGAATTTCAAGGTCGTCCTACCTGAAGAGCTCTCGGTGGATTTGATCCTCCTGTCTCTCCCAAGTTCGTATGAACCGTTCATAGTGAACTTCAACATGAACAAACTGGCACCACCTCTCGAGGAGCTGCTTAACATGTTGGTCAGTTTTGAAACGACTATCAAAAAGGAGAAATCTGTTCTCATTGCTTCGACTTCTGAGAGGAAGCGTTCCTATCCGAAGAAGAGGAAAGAAAATGTTTCTTCCTCGAGCAAGATGGTCTATAAAAGGAAGAAAGGTGGATCTAAGGACAAAGTCGTCAAATCTGTTGATGACGTTTGTCACCATTGTGGAAAGAAAGGCCATTGGCGCCGTAACTGCAAGGAGTACCTTGACCAGAAACGTTCTGGGAATGGTACGTTTTACATAGAAGTAAATTTATCCTTAAATTCTTCTTCATGGGTATTGGATACCGGTTGTGGCTCACATCTCTGTAATGATTTGCAGCTCATGACAAGAAGTAAGAAGCTCAAGGAAGGTGAGACCTTCTTGAGGATGGGAAACGGAGCAAGAGTTGCTGCTGAAGCCATCGGGACTATTTACTTAGATGTTTCTGATTCTCGTTTTAAATTAGTTTTGAACAATTGTCTTTACGTTCCATCACTTATTCGGAACCTTATTTCTATTCCAGTTTTGGATAATGAAGGTTATTCTTTTGTTTTTGGAAATTCGATTTGCCTTATACAAAAGGACGGTAAAGTGATATGTAAGGGACGTCTGTCGAACAATTTATATGAACTTAACTTAAACGAGATCCCTGTTAATGTGCTAACAGCAAAACGTAAAGAAATTAGTCTTAACCCCGCACAACTTTGGCATGCCCGACTAGGACATGTTTCCCTGAGACGATTGAATGAGTTCCTAAAGGAAGGGTTGTTCACACTTGATGATGTGAAATCGCTCCAAGCTTGTGAAGCTTGCCTAAAAGGGAAAATGACCAAGTCTCCCTACATAGGGACAATGGCACGTGCTGAAGGTCTATTGGATCTGATCCATACTGACGTGTGTGGTCCACTAAGTGTTAGTGCGAGGGGTGGATTCAACTACTTCGTAACCTTTACCGATGATTATTCAAGGTATGGTTACGTGTACTTAATGAAGCACAAATCGGAGACTTTTGAAAGGTTCAAAGACTTCCGACATGAAGTAGAGAATCAACTTGGGCTTCGTATTAAGCAACTACGATCCGATCGTGGTGGCGAATACTTAAGCGCTGAGTTTATAGACTATCTAAAAGAGAATGGGATTCTCTCTCAGTGGACTCCTCCTGGAACACCTCAGTTGAACGGAGTGTCCGAGCGTCGTAACCGAACCCTGTTGGACATGGTTCGATCTATGATGAGTGTCACTGAGTTACCGGCGTACTTGTGGGGTCACGCACTCTTGACAGCCGCCTATTTGCTGAATAGACTTAACACTAAAGCAGTTAAATCCACACCTTATGAACTTTGGCATTCCCGACAGCCCACGTTCAAACATATAAAGATATGGGGTTGCCCCGCTTACGTGAAGCGGCTAGTGGGAGATAAGTTAGATAGTAAATCTGACTTATGCTATTTTGTGGGATATCCCGTGGATTCCATGGGATACGAATTCTACTATGTTTCTGAGGCAAAAGTGTTTGTCTCGAGAAATGCTGTGTTCCTTGAGAAGGAATTCCTAGCGGATGGAAAAGGCAGCATAGTAGATCTCGAAGAGGTTCGAGATGAAAACCCACAAACTGAAGTTCATGCACCAGTCCCTGAACCAGAGCCAATTCAACAAACCACTGATACACCTCCACGACCGACAGTCCGTAAATCCGAAAGAGTTCGGAGGATGCCTGATCGGTTGTTCCTCGTTGATAGTGATCACGAAATCATTGATGATGGATCCGATCCTAGAACCTTCAATGAAGCCGTATTGGATACGAACAAGGGACATTGGCTTACTGCCATGAAATACGAAATGGACTCCATGTATTCCAACAATGTATGGACGTTGGTAGACCCACCTAAAGGAATCGTTCTCATAGGCTGCAAGTGGATCTATAAAAGGAAAGTTGGAGCTGATGGAAAGGTTGCGACCTTTAAAGCTAGGTTGGTGGCAAAAGGATATACTAAAAAACAAGGTGTTGACTATGAGGAAACCTTTTCACCAGTCGCGATGCTTAAATCCATTAGGATTTTGCTGGCCATCTCTGCGTGGTACGACTACGAGATATGGCAAATGGATGTGAAGACCGCGTTTCTCAATGGGGACATTGAGGAGGAAATTTATATGGCGCAGCCGGAAGGCTTCATATCTCCTGGAGAAGAGCAAAAGGTTTGACGACTCCAGCGATCCATTTATGGATTGAAACAAGCATCCCGAAGTTGGAACAAACGTTTTGACAACACAATCAAAGAGTTTGATTTTGTCAAGAACCCGGAGGAACCTTGTGTATACAAGAAGGTTAGTGGGAGCGCCGTGACGTTTTTAGTGCTATACGTTGATGACATACTACTCATTGGGAATGATGTAGGTATGCTGCAGGCAACGAAAGCATGGTTGTCCACACGTTTCTCGATGAAGGATTTAGGCGAGGCATCTTACGTATTGGGAATACGAATCTATAGAGATAGATTTAGAAAGATGATCGGCCTATCACAATCCTTGTACATAGAAACCATTTTAAAACGGTTTAACATGGAAAACTCCAAGAGAGGGTTTTTGCCAATGTGTCATGGAATTCGTCTCTCAAAAACCATGTGTCCAGCAACGGAACTGGAAATCGAGCGGATGAATCGCACACCATACGCATCCGCAATTGGAAGCGTGATGTATGGCATGCTATGTACTAGACCTGATATTGCTCATGCTGTGGGTATCACGAGCAAGTATCAGTCTAATCCTGGACCGGCTCATTGGAAAGCCGTGAAGGACATTCTTAAGTATTTACGAAATACCAAAGAGATGTTCTTAGTCTATGGAGGTCACGATTTGAAAATAGAGGCGTTTACGGGCTCTAGTTTTCAATCTGACGTGGACGACTCTAAGTCGATATCGGGATTCATATTCAAGCTGAACGGAGGTGCCGTCTGTTGGAAGAGTTCCAAGCAGAAAACCACGGCTGATTCCACAACCGAAGCTGAATATGTTGCGGCAAGTGAAGCTGCAAAAGAGGCTGTTTGGATACGGAACTTCATCCAAGAGTTGGGAGTCGTTCCGAACGCAAGTGATCCAGTAACGTTGTACTGTGATAACACGGGGGCCGTAGCACAAGCTAAGGAACCGAGATCTCATCAGAAATCCAAACATGTACTGAGGAAATATCATCTGATCCGCGAGATCGTTGAGAGAGGTGACGTCTTGGTCGAAAGAGTCACTTCGGGAGATAATATAGCTGATCCCTTTACCAAGCCTTTGTCTAAATCAGTCCACGAGAAACATCGAGAGTCGATGGGACTTAGATACGAGAGCAGTTGGCTTTAGGTCAAGTGGGAGATTGATAGAGTAGGTGACCAACAAGCCAACCTGTGGCTGTGGTCGAACCTAATTTATTATTTAATTAATAAATAATATCAATTTATTTCGAAATTATGAAAGATTATTAATTATGATTAATTAAGGCATATGCTATATCTACTCCCCATGTTGAATCATAGATATAGTCCTGTACAGTTACACATGTTGTATGAATTCGGTTTTGTGGAAACCGAGAGATAATTCTGTTAATGCAACGTAACTGGTCAAACTTAGTTCCTAGTCGATGGGTTACGCCAATAACAAGGATACCCGGCCTTTCCCCTTGAGACTAGCACTTAGTGTATGTGGGCTAATCTCGAGCCTCGGTGTTGGGACATCGACATACATGAGTGGGTGCTCACTGTTGATGAGTTCACTGAACCCCCTCTCCCTGGAATCTCTAAGTGGTTATCACTGATCGAGTAGAGAATTCCATAATATAGTTGTACACAATTAATCCTTAAGACCCAGACATCACCGTGACTTCATCAGAGGACTAGCTGTATCGTAACGTGTTTCTGATTCCCTGGAAAGGGAGTAAGTCGAAAAAGGAGACAATGTTCATGCAGTTCGAAATCTGATGTGAAGTCTGTGCATGGTAGTAGGGGATCTGATCGCTTGATATAGATCATGGATGTCCTATATGGTTCGTAGTCCCGGAATCTCTGGCCAGAGTTGAACAGTGAGGTGATTAGAGAAATGTGTTTCTCTAGATCAATCACGACTGGATTATACGAAGCCTAGAACGTTCGCAAAGCTATCAAACACAACAAGAGATCTCGATTGACCAATATCTCTAGTTTGATAAGGACATATGAATCGGAGGGATCGTACTGTACGCTAACTATATTACAAGGTTCTTGCAGGCACTTCATTTGTATCTAGGGAATTAGTGAAGCGTGGTTGCTAGACGCTCGTCACTGATTCGTTGGGCACCGAATTGTTCGGAGATTAAATAATATGATTATTAATCTGAAACTCTCGGGAGTAGTTGATATAAGAACAATATGTTGTTCGAATCACAATGTGTTGTGAGCCCACGGCTAGTTATACACCTGAACCATTGAGGGTCACATTCTCGTGTAAACCAATCCTTGAATACGATCATGTGTTAATTAACTGTTAATTAAGTACATATAGTCGGAGGTCAATATGATTGAATCCGAGATTCATAATTGTGATTATGAGTTGGAAATATTAATGAGCTAAAGAAAACGGACACGATGGCGTACACTTTCTATTTTGGGAAATTTCCCGATTTAGCAGTACCCCTGAAATGGGCTTTCCGATTTTGTGAAATTGGAAATTTTTATTATTATCTCATATCGATGAGAAAATTAAAACGAGAAAGAAAATATAATCGTTATATTTTTCGGAGATCGAATTGATTGTCAATTTGGGAGAAACGTAATGACGGCTAATGAATTGGGCCGGCTAGGGTTAATGGATCCGATCCATTAGGGTTTAAGCCCAAGAAGCTCTTT
The DNA here is from genome assembly GCA_954870475.1 of Euphrasia confusa. Classification (NCBI taxonomy): domain Eukaryota; kingdom Viridiplantae; phylum Streptophyta; class Magnoliopsida; order Lamiales; family Orobanchaceae; genus Euphrasia; species Euphrasia confusa. The sequence goes on along the minus strand of OX940968.1, from coordinate 25,140,806 downwards.
TCTTCACCTATAAAAGGAGCTCCATAGGCATAAACTCAAACACACCAAAACCTAGAGAGCTCTAGCCCTAGCCTCTCCTCTCTCCCTCTCCCTCTCTCGTCCGCCGCCCCAGCGCCGCCTCCCTCGGAGGACCGCCGGCAGCCGCCCGCCTCGCCGGAATCCGATTCCGGCGCCGTTTTTCTGGCCCGTTTTTCCCGTCGTATTCTCCCTCTCGTATTTCTAGTGCAATACGCGAGTGGGATTACCTATACGAGGTGAAACCTGATTTGACGAGAGACGCCGGAGGTTTGAACGAGCAACGCCCGAGCACGACGAGCCAAGCCCGCCCGCGCCCGAGCGCCGCCGCCGCGACCAGCCGAGAGCCGCCCCGGCTCTCCCCGTGTTCAGCCCGCACGCCCCGCGTGCATCCCCGCGTCGCATCCGCGCGACTTCCGACGAACTTAGCTTCGTCCGACGAATCCCTAAGGTACTCACGATTAAACTTGGATTTAATTGTTTGCGTTAATTGTTTGCGCTAAAGTACTGGGATTATAATTGACAAATAAAATTAATAGAGATTAATTTAATTGTTAATTAAAAATCAATTTGATTTGAATTATATAATTGTGATTATGTTAATTGTCAAATTGACGCAATTAATTATGTCACGTAATTAATTAGTAGTGTAATTATTTTATATGATAAATATAATTGCGCTACAAGTAATTAATTTATATGATAAATTTAATTGCGCTAAGATTTAATTTATGTAGTATGGGATGCATGAATTAAATATTTAATTATTTGATAATTAAATTAAATGGTGGATTATTTATTTAATAGATTTGAATTAAATCAATTAATGCATGTAATATTGAAAATAGGATTTTCAATAAAATAAAATAAAATAAAATTTTTGTTTTCCGCTGCGTATACATGCACGATCCCCAACAATATCTCCCTTTTCATTGCTTGTTTATGATTTTGATGATGAATGTTTGTGTTGATATGATTGATATGTTTGGTTAGATTGCATGTTAGGGATTGGGTGATGAGTAATTAGGTTTGGTTGATTTGTAATTACATGAATTTGGGGATAATTGATATATTGACTTGTTGATGAGAAGGACCAAATCCCTCATTCTTGGTATGATTCTATTGTTTGATTTATACGTTATAGACCATATTCTATTATCCCGGGCTTAATCGTGGTTACGTATGGCCGGCCTAATCGTGGTATCGTGTGGCCTAACTCGATTAATTGTGATTTCTGATTATGAGAGTTTATGTGTGAAGTGATCTTATATAACCTCGTTTTGATATTTAGACTTGAATCTCGGTTGAGTATGGTCGAAGTTGATCACGAGTTAGTGTAGTTCCACTTAGCATTGTTATTCATGAATTGCATTGAACCCATTTCAATTACTACTACCTCATTCCCTAACTTTTCACTCACTTGATCATTTGCATTTTAGATAGTTTAACATTTATTTGCCTTTGCATGCTACATTTTACTTAAGTTCTCAAAGCTTTCACCTTTCACAACCCCCCCCCCCCCCCCCCCCCCCCTTGTTTGTTTATTTTAGTTATTTTTTCCTTTTCCCTAGAGCAAGACCGATTATCTAGAGACGACACACAAAAAGCCGATAGCATTGCTCCTCGAGAGAACGACATTCGGGTTTATAAAACGAGAAAATACTTTTGAGTGAAACAAATTTTGGCACCGTTGCCGGGGAGCAATTTAGGCAATTTAGGCAATTTAAACACAGAAGATCAACTTCCAACTTCAGGGAAATCGATGTTATAATCCATCAGTTTTCCTGGGGACCTTTGTTACACCCTAAAAATCCAATACTGACACGTGTCCAGAAGACCGGTGTCACGTCATCGAAGGAAGAGTCAAAGGAAGACCAATCCAAAAATAAGAAGAAAAGTCAAAAGAAGAAACCAGGCGAGCCCAGAGGTTGCCCGAGGCAGTGTCAGGAGGTGTGTCAGAGAAGTCACCAGGTAGTAGCAGGTGCTTTCCCGGGGAAACAGCAACAAGTGGGTCAATATAGTTAGTGGATTATTTGGTCCAATGCATGTTTAGCACATGTCTAGTGCATGTGAAATACTTGTCATATGAGGGTACTAGGTGGCTAAATAGGTATCAAATGGAGAGAGAGTGGGCACATGCATACTTTCCTATAAATAGGTGCTCTTACATGTAAAAAAGAGGAAAAGACACTTGTAAAAATGAGGGGAAAATCCTCTCCAAAAGGCTATTGCCAAAAACTTCAAGAGAGTAATAAAATCCCAAAAGGGGGGCATTCATGTCTAGTCTTGGTGTTTCGTATTTTTGCACCCTCGGTCTTTTACCTTTCTACAAAAATAAATGAGTATCGTTGTCTTATCTTGTGACCTCCAATTCCAGCAAGTTAGATTAGTGATGGGATAAAAACGGCATGAACACATGCTATCCTATACTTAGAAATCCTCAATAACAATAATAAGAACAACATTCGAACCAAAAATCTAGTTTCTCCGACACACCCTAATTATTTTAAAATAGAAAAAATAAACCATTAAAAGAGGAGAAATCAAGTTCTAACCTTGAAGTTGTAGATAATCGAAGTGCTTGACGTGTTCGTAGCTTTAATTCACCAGACGGAGCTCCAATTTTCCGAAAATCGCCCTCCAAGTCGCCGCCCCTCTTTCTGCCTTTAGAAAAAACGAAATGAATATTTTCTGTATGTTGCCCGCTGATATAGAGCTCCCCTACAGCATCCCCTACGGCGACGGGGCCGTAGGGGCATAAGTATGTATTAAAACGGTGACGTTTTAATACTCTCCTACGGGGGACATTCCCGTAGGGTCCCCTACGGCTATCAGCCGTAGGGGTGGTATTAAAACGTCACCGTTTTAATACTCCCGTAAAGGGACATTCCCGTAGGAGTCCCATACGGCAACCAGCCGTAGGTCAAATTATTACTCCCCTACGGGATGAGCCGTAGAGGCCCTCCATTTTTTTGAGGAAGATTCTCGCACCTCATTCCCATAGGGGTCCCATACGGCAACCTGCCGTAGGGTCTAATAGCTTACGGGCATCCGTAGGGGATGTTGTAAGACCTCTTGGAGGGAAGCGAGGCGTGCGAATGCGCGCGCTGGTCCCTACGGGGACCCCCTACGGGATCCACCCCTATGGCTGGAGTAGTAGGGGTGGCCGTAGGGGATCTCAATATATGATTCGAGAACATGACTAATCGGAGAGCTCTCTTAGTCCAGGTAATTTTCTTGTCACAGTTGAATTTTTAAGAGATCATAACAAGGATATTGCAAGTGTGATTTTGAATTGTATTATTTATTTATTTATACTTTTTTTCTAGGGTTTGAGAAGTATTTATATGTGTAATTCTTATTAAGTTACGCAGTCGTTTTTTAATAAAAATAAAAGAGAGTGTTTCTCGTTTTTTGTCACTTTTCGGTATTCGTATGAATCAACGAAATTTGATTGATTGATTATCGGTATTTTTTGAAATCAACGAGTTTTAATATGTGTGTTTACGCTTCTGCTACATCAGTTGGTATCAGAGCCGAAACGACGCCTTCACGTCATCATCCTATCCTCGACCCCGCCGCTAAAGCGGCAGCCTGTCATCGCGTCGATGTCGCCGCTTTGAGCCGCCAGGTAACGGCCTTTACGGTTGAACTAAAAGAAATCCGATTTGCTCTTGCCGATATTTTAACAAAAGCCCAACACCAACCAATCCCCACGCTAGGACGCACCCTTACTGATGAATCTGATCCCTCTGTAGTTTGGGATACTGATTCAGAAAATGAACCATCCCCGATATGGGACGCCGAGCCGATCTGGGATGACGAACCGATCTGGGACGCCGAGTCCGTCGAGCCGATCTGGGTCGCCGAGCCCGTCGAGCCGATCTGGGACGTCGAGCCCGCCGAGCTTATATAGGTGTTTGTCGTGATTTTTGAGGATGATTATACTACTTCTATTCAAAAGGTGGAGATATATGTTTTATTGAAGTCAATGCATTACTTTGAATTTTTGCTCAATTTGCATATGATCAAAAATATTTTGGGAATATCGAATGAAAGCGTTACAATAGAGAGATCAAGATATTGTGAATGCTATGGGTTTGGTCAAAATTTGTAGGCATCGACTTCAAATGTTAAGAGATCGATAGTGAATGGGATTCATTATTTGAGGAGGTTTGCCTCTTTTGTCAACAACATTCTATTACGTTGTTCCTAACATGGATAATATGTTTATTCGTTTTGATTCTCGTGGTCGACCACAACGCAATGCACCTAAGATAAAAAAAAAAATTAAATAACTGCCGATTTGAATTATTTTATGCTGTGATTGATTTGCAACAAGAGGAGTTAAATGACCGTGTCTCGGAGGTTAGTATAGAGTTGCTACTTTAATTTGTATAGCTTGTTTATCTCAACCGGATTCTTTTTCTGCTTTTGACATCGATTAATTGCTTAAATTGTTTAAGCTTTATCCACAAGACTTTTCTGCTTTGGATGTTCTCATGCTTAAGGATCAACTTGAAAATTATATTGTTGATATGAGGATTAACGACACGTTTAAAGAGTTGAAAGAACTTGATGATCTTGCAGTGAAGTTGGTACAAACTAAGAAACACAAGGTGTTTCTTGTGGTTTATAAGCTTTTGACTTTGGTATTAATTTTACTGATTGCAACGGCAAGTATTGAAAGAGTATTTTCTGCCATGAATATCGTGAAAGATAGATTGAGCAATCGGATGATAGATAATTGGTTGAATAATAGGCTTTTTGTTTATGTTGAAAAAGAAATTTTTTTGAAAATATACAATGATGTAATTATTAAGCGATTACAGAATATGAAAAACTCGTAGAGAACATACTTTTGTAAATTTTGAATTTTTATTTATTTTTTATTTATTTTAATTTATATTTTTTTGAACTAAATTTAGGCCCCGCTGACTTGAAATCCTGGATGGGCCAGGATCGGCGCCCCTGCTCTAACATTTAATACCCACAGTAATATATACTCCTTCGCACACGCTGATAATCATCTTGCTCACCATTCACACTTTTAGAAATAGCCAGGAAGAATGTGTAGGCTCAATATATTTTTCCTTGCTTGTATTTGCTTGCATGAATATATACTAATCCACGGGTGTGAATATATATTGCTTGTTTTAAATTTTGATTAAGTTTGTGATAAATATTAAATCTAAAATACTGAATATAAAATACAAAAATCATTTATATTGTAAGGTTACAACTTCACCTTTTGAAAATAAAGAAACAGTACTTTTTATTAGAACTTTTTAATTTGTTACACATAAAAAGACAATACAATATTAAGAAAACAAACAAAAGACAACTTATTCAATGAGAAAATAGGAAAGAGGATAGAAAGAAAAGTTAACTTATTCAAACAAAAGACATACAGTACATTATAAAGTTGTTAATTGGTAAAATCACTTGGTAGGGCATTCCATAGATAATGGGGCTCCGCACAAATACTGGTTATTCGCAAAGCTGTTTGAATGAAATATAATTGAAATTTTAAAATAAAAAAATCAGGACTCAACATGAGAGGGGAAAAAATGAGAGGTTTGAATTCATTATCAATTAATACACGTACCTTTCTTTGTCGAATCTATTCCAAAAAGCAGGAATTTTACCAGATAAGTTATTGTTCATCAGAGATCTGTGGATCAAATAATGGTAATGACATAATAATTACAATACACACAAAAAAAAAAGAATCGTTCATTCTATTAATATTTTATTTTTCATATTGAGATTTATATATATACAATTGCTTCTGTATCATGTTTTATATTCATTGATCATTAATTTACAAAGAAACAATGCATATTAACACAGGACATAAGTTGTACAGTATATGTTTCATTCATTTAAAAATGCTACAGTTACATTAGTTGTATAACTTTTATACACCTCAAAAACACTATTTATTTTAATTATCAACTTTATAATTTAATTATAATAAATCTTATAAGTTATATTTTACTGTTAAAAAAATAATTTAAAAATAATAAATTTATTTATATAGAATCACGTATCAACAAAATGAGTATTTTTTATGGTAAATCAATATATTAATTTATTTTATTAAAAAATATAATTAAAATATAAAGAGTAATATTTAGTTTAATACAATACACTATGCAATTCGTATTAATATTCGTATAAATTTAAGGAAAATTTTGGATATAAAGTAATTTTTTTAATTTTATTAGAATTAAATAATTTAATTTTTCTTAATTATTAATAAGAGAAATTTACCAAATTAATTTTATATTAATAATAAATATAGGAAGTAACTAATTTAATTATGTGTTTTTTTATTATAATAACATTGAAGTTATTATCTTAAAAACTAATTAAATTAAAGATCAAAACACTCAATTAAAAGTTTTATTTTATAAAGTATAAAGCCTAAATACATATATTAGGTCATCTCTAACCGAACACAAAAACTTAAACTCAAAAATAAGTTTATTTTAAGTTTACAGTAAATTAGCTCCAACCGAGATTCTCCAACCGAGATTCTAATACTTAAACTTAAAAGAATATTTTCAAATTATTTTTTTTATACAATTTTTTATACTATTTTTATAAATAACCAATATCTTTACACATTTATAATTTAACCCCGTAATTTTTGAAATTAAATTTAAAAAAATTAATAAATATTATTTTCAATTTAAAATTTCAAAATAAAAAATATAATTAAATATTAATTAAATATGACAAAATTGCGCAAACATGAAATATTTAATATTTAATTATAAATATTTATTTTTATTTTTAAAATAAAATTTTATTTTAATTATTAATATATGATTATTAAAAAAATTACATTACAAAATATATTAAATAAAAAATTAAAATAAAAGGTTAATAGGTTTTTTTATTAGTTTGTAAAATAAAAGGATGATTTTATAAATAATAAATAGTTTTTGCTTTGAGTTTAAGGTAAACGTAAATCTAAGTATTTTTTATGTGGGTCCCACCATAATACCTATAATAAGTTTATATTTTGGTATCGTTTGGAACATCTCCCCTACTCCAAAATAGGTTTTTGGTATCGATTGGAGATGCTCTTAACATACTCTTTTTTCAAAATAACTTTAAATTTAAAAAAAAAATAAAAATTTGTATTTGTATTTATTTTCATTTTCTTACTCTGAATCGTCAAAATTCAAATTGAATTACAAATAGAGTCAAAATGTTTCGATTCATTTTTAACTTTAACATATATTTTTTTACATAAAGGAAAAAAATGTAATTTAATCCATTAAATTGCGAATAATATACATATTTTTTATATAATATCTATAAATCCATAATTGAATGTAATATTAGAATTAGGTCCAATATATCTAATTATTTTAGATTAAAAAAATGAATTCTATTGTATTTTATATTTTATATATTTTTCAATTTAGTTAATATACAATTTTTTTAATTATTTAATTCAAATTATTTCATTAATAGCAGGAGTTTAAACCAGAAAGAAAAAATTTCAATTTACCACCGATATTATCAATTTTATGTTGCATATATATATATATATATATATATATATATATAAGTATATAATTAGTTGAGACGGAAAAAAATATTAACATACATTAACATCTATCACGATATCTAAAATTAGTGTTATTTTTTTATAATTTCAAAATAACATGGCACATTATCCTGATATATAGTAATTTTTATAATCAATGAAATATATGAGAATTTTAAGTTTGTCAAGTAAAATATATTTTTTTTTGTTTGTTTATGTTAATTGCAATGTATCGAGTTTGAACCTAGAAACTCACGATTTTCAGTTCAAGTACTTAACCAACTGAACTAATAACCATTGACTCGAGTAAAATATTGACTTACAGAGAATTCAAGTTTGTCAAGTTACCCAACGATGTTGGGATGGTCCCGTTGATATTGTTGGAAGAAAGATCCATGCGAGTCAAGTGAACAAGATCCCCAAATTGATTTGGTATTGATCCACTTAAGTTATTATTGTTGAAGTACCTGTCACGGTCAACAAATTACAAAATAATTTAAATTATTATTTTTATTTTTAAGTAAGTAAGTTAAATTTAATTAAAATTATTCAATAATTTTATTTTACAGAAGGGAGATTTTTAAAAAAGACATTCTACAAGTTATAACTACCCCATTAATTTCCAATACCTAAAATAAAATTTTACTATCTAAATATATATTATATGGTTGAGACTTGAGAGTAGTAAAAAAATTGTAAAGTACTACTAATATTTATGAGGTTGAAATTTAAAATTCATAAACCAATTTGCTCTTTTCACTTAAAATTCCTTGAGAAAATGAAACGAGTAATAAATCACGTACAATTCTGTCAAGTGGGTCGACATGATCGGAATGGTACCACTGAGGGCATTATTGGAAAGATACAATTCTACCAATTTAGAAAGATTGTTTGGTATCGGCCCATTCAATCTATTATAGTCCAAGCACCTTGTATATCACCATCAACAAATTAGTGATAAGATTATATGGATAATTCAACAGGAGAGAACTAAAAATCATCAAAAAAATATTATTAATATTCATACAAGACAATTTAATAATCTTGTCTTGATATAATTCTCTTACAATTCCTGAAATTTTAATATGTTTTCAAACGTACGTGTGAATATGTTACACTTGAGAATATTCGGAAAAAAAAAATCAAAATTATACAAATTTTATAGATTTTGTATTCATCCATGGATATTATTATAATTATTTAATAACTTATCACCATAAATGAAGAAACAAAACTACTATTAATAATTTTTAGACAATTTAAATGTGATTCGAATAAATATTTACTTACATGGACGATAAGTTTGTGAAGCTCAGTGACTCTGGAATTGGACCGGTTAGGGCGTTATTATTAAGATCCAATGATTCCAAACCATAAATATATCCCAACTCCAAAGGTATTTCTCCACTTATATCATTTATAAATAAATTCCTGTCACCAAAAGATAATGAGGGTGATAATTAAAAATCATTTTAGTTCAAATAAAATAATGAATATTAAACTTGCATTGCATAAATTTACTTACATGGTTTTCAAGTTTGACAATCGCCCTAATGACTCTGGAATGTGATTAGAAAAATAGTTTTGGGAAAGATCCAAATATTCCAAACGAGAAAAATTTCCAAATTCATTGGGTATTGATCCCATAATTTTATTAGATGAAAGATCCAAATGTAGCAAAAGAGAAAGATTTCCAAGTTGACTTAATATTAACCCGTTAATTGTATTACTTGAGAGATCCAAATATTCCAAACGGAGAAGATTTCCAAATTCAACAGGTATTGATCCATCAATTATATTTGCTGATAATATCCTGGAGGGTGAAAAATCATTTTAGTTCAAATAAAACAATGACACTATTAAACTTGCATTACATAAATTTACTCACATGTTTTTCAAGTTTGACAATCGACCCAATGACTCTGGAATGTGATTAGAAAAAAAGTTATGGGAAAGATCCAAATATTCTAAACGAGAAAGATTTCCAAATTCATTGGGTATTGATCCGTTGATTGTATTATGTGAGAGATCCAAATATTCCAAACGGGAAAGATTTCCAAATTCACCGGGTACTGATCCGTTAATTTTATTTTTCGATAATATCCTGCAACAATAAATTAATAAATAAAATAATATTAATTCAATAAAGACGAGTCAAACAGCTTAATGAATTACTATTTCCGTTCTAGAGAAACATGACTCTCTTTTATGTTTTGTGAATTAGGAAGTGAACTTGTTTCCATGAAACCTAAGTAATTATAATTCATTTACAAGATTGTCAAATTTCACGAGTATATTTGGAATGAAACCACTAAGATTAATGTCAAAGTAGAGATCAAAGTATATCAAATTAGAAACAGTATGGTATTGAGCCATTGATTTGATTATTTTGTAAATTTTGGTCACCATAAATTAATAAAAGAATTATTAATATTAAAGAAGGTGCATATTGGTTATATAGTCGTATATTGATCTTTTTAAGACTTGTAAAGTTTGAGAATATATAATTTGAATTTTCAAAAATCAATAAAAATTCTGAGTTATTTATTATGAATTTTAAAAAGTTTTAAAAATTTATAAATATTCAAAAATTTATAAATTTTAAAACTATAAAATTTGTTTGATATCCTTATGAATTTTTGAATACTTTTGATTATTCAAAATCTCTCTTAATAAGAATAAACTTTCAGGAATTTCTCTTTTAACTATTTAAATTATATTTAATAATAATAACAGTTGAAAAAAATATATAAAAAATTATACTTATATTTATTTCTCTTTTAATAAACTAAATTATTATTAAAAATAATAAAACTTGAAATATTATATTAAAAAATTATACTTGTTTTTCTTTTATTAATTAAATTATTATTAAAAATAATAAAAATTTTAAATTATTTATAAAAAAGAAGAAAAATAGCGTTTGGATGAACAATAAAGAGAGAAGAATAACAAAAATAATGAAAATAAGAAGAAAATTTTGAAAGATTTAATACAATTTTTAAACCGCAATCATACTTTAATCATAAGACAAATGAATTTTCATTTCTGAATTTAATATTAAATTATTCTCTTCAAAATATTATGTGTTTAATGTTAATAATTGATAATGTGATTTTATTAATTATATGAGAATGAATTTCAAAAATAAATTGAATAAGTTGTGCATGAACATTAATATATCATAACTTATATATTCGTATATATATATATATATATATATATATATATATATATATATATATATAGTTGAATTGATATATTTCTTTTATTATTATTTGATTATATTATTTATTTAAAATATTTTTTATAAATGAATATTAAAATAATATTAATGAATAATAATATATTTTGGAATTAATTTATTTTATATTTTTTATAAATCAATTGAATAAATTTTTTATATACAATTATTTTCATATATATATTTGTATCAATAGTTATAGTGCAAAAATCAATGAAAATAAATGTAAATTCATAAAAACACACAATTCACTAAAGTGGATGAAAATTTATATAAATAGAGTAAATAAAAAAAAGTCTATTAAACTTTGCCAGAACTCTATAGATTTCTCTAAGAACTCGCGGATTTTTTAAAGTCCAAAAAAGTCTGATTATAAAATCTCAGTTTAATACACCTTAAGTTCTCAAGTAAAGCAATTAAACATGAATTGATGGTAATATGTTTAACAATTCAATTATATTGAAAGAAGTATATTCACGAAGTTTCAATAGAAAGATCAAATTCATTAAATACCAGTCAATAATATTGGTGTTATACAAAGTCCAATATATCACCACTAGAAAACACGTAGAGATATATTTTAATTAGTTCAAATATTATAATTAAGGATCTAATAGCATGATGATCACCTCAAAATATATATATGCGAAATTTCTTTTGAAAGATTCAATCTTAATTAATTTATGCATATACAGTATATGTTTTTATGTATGCGTGTGTGTATGTATGCGTGTCGGGTCTTACAGACGTCGCAAGTACTTGAGTTGAGTTAACTCCACGGGGAGCTCACCCATTAGACTGTAATTGCTGAGATAACTGGTAAAACAATATAATTGATAAAAAGCAAATTAATAATAATAATAATAATAATAATAATAATAATAATAATAATAATGAATGACATGATATTCTTACAGTGCTGTGACATATTGTGTGTTTTCGCATGAAACTCCGGTCCAGTTGCAATGTCCGGTGCTATTATTCCATCTTAATGTATTATTTTGGCCATTCATCAATTTGAACTTAATAGCCGATAAAACATGAGCTGTCCAAGAAATCATGCATACAAACATACATAGAATTGAAAATCAATCACTCACCCGAAAAAAAAAAATACCAAGAACATAAATGTATACACCACCATAAATGTATCACAAACCTTCGTTAACCTCCTTGTCAGCGTTAACCTCCTTGTCAGCGTAAACACCATTATAAAAATACAGTACAAAAACAAACCAAATGAGTGCTACATATAAAACGCTCATCCATCTCTTCGCTCCTCCGGTCATAATCATACACTGCTAGCTAGCTCTTTGATAAAAGAAAATATATTGATTGATGAGGTTTGCATAATTTTTTCAGCTCATTTATAGGTGTGATTGACTCGAGCCCTCTGCTTGATTATTCAAAGTTCAAATCCAAGTTTTTCATTTTCTTCACGCGCCATTATATTATATATAGCTTTACTATGGCATGCAATAATAAAATATTACAAGTTGAATGGATGAATTTATATTCCCTCTATCCCAAAAATGTTAGAAGTATTTATTTGAATACGAAAATTAAGAATTTTGTTTTTTGGACTTGTTTAAAAATCTATCAAATATTCAAAAATAAAACATTTCTCATAATATAATTAACTCTAAAGTTTTAAAAAATTAGAATTATATTATCAATTTAATTTTAATTTTAAAAAATAAAAGAGAAGTAATTTGGACCCAATAAATAAAATCGGTCAAACGCGTGAATGATTTCCCTACGATCGATGACATTATTTGCATGTGCGTATGTACATACCTCATTGACTAAATTAATTACTCACTGCCCTGTACAAAATTTCGGCACATACAATCCATTCTTGTCTCCTTTTAATTTCGATTTCAGTAATAATTCAACCAAATTCTATCTTGACAAGAATCCCAACAGCTCAAAGTCGTATCGACTTCAACGATCATATATAGATTATCAATTTGATCATCTTAATTATTCTCTCAAGTCACATAGGATCCACTCAACAATATGAGCACCTTAAGCTTGAACATTTTTTAATCTCGCCGTGCCCAAACTATTAGCACTCTTGCACTCGCTAATCTCGACACTATTTCTTAACCGTAAATAATCCTGACTTACAAAATAGTGAATTACTCACTTGGGCAGAGACAATTTTACTTGAGGAAATTGTAACGTCACACAACTTATACAATCTACTCATTTCCTTTTTGCCTCTCAAAACAAGCCATCTCTATCTCGACTTACTTTCAATAATCAACATTTCCTGAAATATTAAGTACCCTTTCCTAATGTAATATTGTAGCTAAGGTCTAGTCATTTTCTCCAAACTCCCGACTTCCATACTCATCACGTGCTTAAGTTATACTTCCCAGAAGTATTATGTGAATGAGCAATCTAGGTTGCCGCTCTGAAGTTATCTTGGTGACTACTGCGTCGTCTCCCTAGACGATGACTCGAATCAGGTGGTACTTGCTCTATGTGTTATCATCACCTTTTGAACTTATGACTTCTTCCAGTTTACCATGCACCGCTATATACATAGCCTTTGGTGAACCAAGAATCATATCCAAGCTCAGAGGTCATTCCGGAACCTAACCAAAAACTTCCGCTGCCTCTGAGGCTGCTATTCGGTTTATGATAGAGTCCGAGAAGCATCACGCTTATCACTCTTTCATCTTTAGTTCCACCTCTTTTAAAAGTGAACACATAGCCTGATATCGACTTATACTGGTCTTTCTCTGATTTTGGATCTGAGAAAACTGTAATCCAAGAAGATTTCGTCCCGCTCCGCAAGCCAGTACTTTGAAAGTACTCTTACAGCATTCGAACATCTCTTATCCAGATTACTTTGATATCCTCCCACTACGCTATCCGCATAGTTGATATCAGGTTCTTGTTTTACAATACTGCATTTACAATGCTCTCCACACTCGAAGCGTAGGAAACTGCTTTGTCTATATCTATCTCCTTTATGTGTTCAAAACACATATCTTTAGATAGATGCATTCTGTTCCCGAAAGGCAATAACCTTTCTCAGAATTATGCATGTTTAAAACAAACCATAATCGCATAAGGTATCTTAAGAGAAGTACAAATGTTCTTATCTAGAGATCGAAGGATTCTAAGAACATGGTCTAACTTCATCTTAATCTTATATTTCGATTTATTTAGACAACCTTTATGTCTGACAACACTTTTACATTGTTGCCAACGATGAAGTGTTATCTACATAAGATTCCGAGAAACACCACCTTGTTTCCATTACGTCTCCAATACACCTTTCCTTGTCTATGCCTTTTGATGAATCCATCTAATGGACTATCTCATCAATTCGCAAGTTCCACAATTTACAGCTTTGTGATAATCCATAAATGGATTCTTTGAGCTTGTACTTCTAAATGATCTTGCCTCTTAACAATAATACTTATTGCTATCCAAGTAGGCACATTTAGATTAGTACCTACCCTTATGCAGAGCTAGGGATCGATTTCATGTCTACTAGATCCAGAGTTCAAAACTCCTCTAGTCTTATGAACATCTCTGGTCGCTTAACAACCTCCCACTGCAATGACATTCCGGTGTATAACAGTAATAACATTAGGTGCAGTTAGTGGTGTACTACTACTCGGTTAGGCTGGTTCTCAGTCTTTCCTTTTCCTCATTTTAAAGTACCTTGTCAGTTAGGGCATTGTAGTTCATCTAATAGTCTTCCTCTAAGAACCGGGCGAGGACACCCCTCTGGTTCATAGTACTATTGAACATACAATTACTTGTTCTCCTAGGATATTCTACAACCACATTGAATGTGCCGTTGTATCCAGAAATATCCACAGAACATAGGCAGTTCCGTGCAAACTTGTCCTTTTACTATTAGAATTCCATTTCTTATTCCTGACACACCATTTCCACACTCCAGTGTATGGTGCAGTCCTTTGAGACTTAAATCTCAATCTTTGATATATGCCATGTGTCGTTTAGATAGGTGATAGCCTCCGCGAACAAGCCGCAGGCTTCCAATGGATATACTTTGAAGGTTCCCCATAATAGCTTTGTGTCTACTGAAAAACACTTTGCTTTTATGGCACATCAAGTATTCTAATCCATCTTCGAGTATTCTTTGAAAGAACGGCTCGTACCTTTCTAATTACACATGTTACTGCATTAATCGTAAATCATTCTTAATGCTTGTCCGAATTCTATCCTTTATCCAGAAAGGTTAGCTTAGTTGTATCATCTTCCAAAATTTGATTCTTAGGTCGGGAGGTCCATTCCTCCAACTATAATTGATCAAATCAATTTCGACCTTTTGAATCTTATTTGAATAAATACTACTAAGTTCAAGAATTCACAAGCATAATGATTAATAAAGAAATACATCTAATAAGTAAAACAAGTTATACATAACGGTTTGTTGCATCGTGGTAGACTAAGGATTCATCATTCATATATTGTTATCTAATGTACCAGAATAGATAACACCATTATTTCTTATCCAAATCATGAAATGATTAAAGAAATAAATATCCATTCATTAATAAAGAAAAACCAGAACAAAAGTTCTTTTTCAAAATAAAAGGGGTACATAAAGCAATAATCTTGAAATGAAATCCTAAAACTACTAAAAGCAGATAAATGTCTTCCACTGCAACCGCTGCTACCCCAACAGCTTCGCCCATGTAGACTAGAACTCTTCTTTTCTAAGTCGCCGGGTTTTCTGGAACCCCTGCATTTAAAAACAATGCACATACCGTCAGTGGTTCCATATCTACACACCAGAATTCTGGTAGATAATACCGCTGACTATGTTTTTACGACTAAAGAAAAATTCGTACCTCTGAGAGGACATTCAGACTTCCAGTGTCCAGACTTGTTGCATCGGAAGCACTTGCCCCTTGGCTTACTAGCCCCCACTCGTGGTCCATTCCTCTTGGCACCACTGGGTTTCCAGGCTTGCTTCCTTTTCTTGCCTCTACCTCCAACAACTTTCAAGCTTTTGGACTTGGTAGCTACAAGCTCTTGAGACTTGCCCTTCTTGTAGATCCCCTCTGCCGCCTTCAGTTCAGTCAGGAGTTGCGCAAGAGTATAAGATAGTTTACCCATATTATAGCTCATACGAAACTGTTGGAAATCGATATCCCGGAATTAATAAATTAATTAAAATTAATTATCTAATTATTTCCGACCGAAATCCTTCGGAGAACGAATATCCAGAATTGTCAATGCGGAACGACAATTCCAATCGACTCCCGGTTGCCGGAACATCCCGCCACGAACCACGACGAATCCGGACTCAACCGAAACCCTAACCGCAGGCGAACCCACGGCTATTCGGTCGAGCCCTCGCGTGGGCTCGCGGCTGTCCTTGGCAGCCGCCTAGGGCTGCTCGTAGCAGCCCTCAAACCGTGTCGGAGAGATCACGCAAACAACCCTAACCTCGCGGAGGTTCAGCCCGATCGTACCCTAGCCGCGGCTTGAACCACCGCTGCTCCGATCAGGCATGCGCTCGCATCCATGCGAGCGCTAGGGCTCCAGCTGCATGCCCCCGTACACGATCCAAGAAGCCCCGCGGATCCGCTGCGGGATTAACCCGCAGCCCGCTGCCCAGCCGTACGAGGCGGGCGCCTGGGTACGAAGCGCTCGCGCGCGACATGGACCAGGCGGGCGCCTGGTCCTCAAGCGAGCGCTTGCCTCCCCAGGAAGCTTGCTCGTTCGATCCACGCCGCCGGGTCGCTCCAGCCGCGGCGGTCCGGCGATCCTCGATCGCCACCGCTCGGCTCGACCCCGGTGAGGATCCTAAACCTTGAATCTTGGTTCACGATAATTTTACGATAATTTAAACGATTAAATCATAAAGGGGGTTTTACGATTTACCTCGTTTTCGTTGTTCGGAAAAACGAAGAACTCAATTGATGACCTTGAGATCTTCCCACGTATTCCTTGCACTAGCTCGAACGTCGGGTGGGCGACGATCTTCCGAACTCCATGGATCTCCTCCACTCTTCAAGAACTTTATGATTGGCGTATCTTAGGTTAATGAATTGTGAAGACCATGTAGTGCTTTTATAGGCTACGTAGGGGATCAAAAGGAGATTAAATATTGGGCTTCTAATATTGAAAATTAAATTGGGTCCAACACAAATCTATTAATTCTTATCAATATTAATTTTATTTATTTTCCACTATATAAATAAAATTGCACTCCCAATATTTATCCATATTATATCAAATAATATTTCTCCGGTTAGTATTATTTATTCCGTGTATTTAAGATTTAAATATCCATGAATAAAATTAATTTATTGCTAATTAATTTATTCATCTCTTATATCCGAGAATAGTACCGTTCAACTTTAATTATTATGCGGATTAAATTCACCTGCAGGGTTTACATAATAATTCCTTATGAACTGATCTCGGGGATATTATCAACCCTTATGGGATACACTTTCCCGTCAAGTATTCACGGCATGTCATATATAAAATATAGCGACCCAACTTAACCGGTAATTGACCCAGTAATTAAACCGGTCAATTCCTTTGGAAAATCAAAGTCACTTATATTAAATATACACACCCGCAATAGTATCGGGGATTAAGAATAAAATACACTGAGACTTCAATCGATTATCGCCGGCAATCCTAATCGATAAATCTCAAACGATCCGCCCAATACACCAAGTGTACAAGTGTGATAAAATAATTAAGACAAATTATTTTCTCTCTCACACAACGACTATACCGATGGATTGGTCCGTGTCCATCTAGGTCGTGAGCAACTGTTCGATTAAATACGAGTAACCGATAGTATGATCTTCTGTGTGGGCCCGACACACCATACTAACTACAACGTATAGAATCCAGGACTATAATTTGCATATATTTAATTATAAATAATTAAACGCAAATAATTGTTTATTTAATTAAATAGATTAATGGCAATGGATCGGGAGTTTCCGTTACTTAAATCTAGACATTAAGTACACAACTCCAACAATCTCCCACTTGTACTAAGGTCTAGTCATTTCCTCCAAACTTCCGACTCCCATACTCATCACGTGCTTAAGTTGTACTTCCAAGAAGTACTATGTGAATGAGCACTCTAGGTTGCCGCTCTGAAGTTATCCTGGTGACTACAGCGTCGTCTCCCTTGACGATGACTCGTATCAGGTGGTACTTGCTCTATGTGTTATCTTACACTTATGGACTTGTGATTTCTTACCATTTGCCATCGCACCGCTATTTACATAGCCTTTGACAAATTAAGAATCACATCTAAGTCCCAGAGATTATCCCGGAGCTATACCAAAACTTCCGCTGCCTCTGAGGCCGCTATTTGGTTACTCATGGCAGAGTCCGAAAAGCATCGTGCTTATCACTCTTCCATGTTAAACTCCTTCTCCTTCAATAGTGAAACACATAGCCTGATATCGACTTACACTGGTCTTTCTCTGATTTTGGATCTGAGAAACTGTAATCTAAGAAGATTTCGTCTTGCTTAGTAATCCAGTACTTCCAAGTACTTTTACAGCATTCGAATATCTCTTATCCAGATTACTTTGATATCCTCCCACTACGCTAACCGCATAGTTGATATCAGGTTCTTGTTTTTCAACATTGCATTTATTAAGCTTTCCACACTCCAAGTGTAGGAAACCGCTTTAATTGCTTCTATCTCCTTTTGTGTTCCAAAACACATATCCTTAGATAGATGCATTCCGTATCTGAAAGGTAACGAACCTTTCTCGGAATCTTGCATGTTAAAACGAACTATAATCATATATATGTAAGATGTCCAGGAGAAGTACAACTTCTTCCTGTATCTTTCATAATGATTTATCCAGACAACCATCATTTCATGTCTGATTACATCTTTACATTGTTGCCAATGATAAAATGTTATCTACATAAAAACCCGAGAAACACCACCTTGTTTCCATCACGTTTCCAATACACACTTTTCGTCTATGCTTTGATGAATCCATAAAATGGACTATCTCATCAACTTGCAAGTACCACGAACTCAATGCTTTGTTCCAATCCATAAATGGATCAACTAAGCTTGTACTCTAAATGATCTTGCCTCTTAGCAATAAACCTTATTGCTTTCTAAGAGAGCACATTTAGATCTAGTACTGCCTCTATGTAGATCCAGGGATCGATTTCATGTATACTAGGTCCAGAGTCCGAAGACTCTCCTAGTCTTATGAATATCTTCGGTTGTCATACAACCTCCCACTACAACGGCATTCCGGTGTATAAACAGTAATAACAGTAGGTGCAGTCAGTGGTGTACCGCTACTCGGTTAGGCTGGTTCTAAGTCTTAATCTCTCTCTCTCTCATTTCAAAGCATTACGTCACTTTTGGGCTTGTGGTTCATCTAATAGTCTTCCTCTAAGAACCGGGCATTAGAACTTATAACGTCCTTCTGGTTCATAGTACTATTGAACACACATCTTTTGTTCTTCTAGGATATTCTACAACCGCACTTGAATGCGCCGTTGTTTCCAGACATATCCATAGAACACAGGTAGTTCCGTATAACTCATGCTTTTACTATTTCTATAAGAGTTCCATTTCTTATTTCTGACACACCATTTCTACACAAGAGTGTATGGTGTAGTCATTTGGGATCAAATCCCAATCTCTTGATCAGTATGCCATGCATTCCTCAGACAGGCACTTGCCTCCGCGATTAGATCGCAGGCTTTTAATGGATATACCATGATGGTTCCCCACAATAGCTTTGTGTCCATTGACTTGTCAAAACACTTTGCTTTTGTGGCACATCAGGTATGCTAATCCATTCTTTCGAGTAATCATAAAATGAAGTACTCGTACCATATTGTCTGAGTAAACAAGGTCTGCATACATCAGAGTCAATCAATTCTTATACTTGTCCGGATCTTATATCTTATATCCATAAAGGATTGCTTAGTCATGTTATCTTCCAAATTAGATTCTTAGGTCGGAAGGTCCACTCCTTCAACTTAATTGATCAAATATCAATTTTCGACCTTTGAACTTCCTTTTTGAATAAACATGATTTAGCATAAGAATCCACAAGTATAATCGATTTAATAAGGAAATCTCTTATTAGTAAAACGAGTTTTGTACTACGGTTCGTTGCACCGTGGTGGACTCAGGATTCATCATTTATATATTGCTAGCTAATGTACCAGAATAGATACTATCTTTATTTCTTCTTATAACCATCAGATGATTAAAAGAAATAAAAAAAAATCCATTCATTAGAAATCCAGAACAAAGTTCTTTCTAAAGGTACATAAAAGCAATAGCTCAAAATGAAATCCTATAATAATGTCCTCCACTGCAACAGCTGCCTCCTCCACAGCATTTCCCATGTAGACTACGATTTCTTCTTTTCCAAGTCGTCGGGTTTCCTGGAACCCTTGCATTTAGAATGCGCATACCGTCAATGGTTCCATATCTACACACCAGGTTCCGGTAGATAATACCACTGACTATGTTTTACGACTAAAGAAGATTTCGTACTTTCTTTGAGAGGATAATCAGACTTCCAGTACCTAGACTGTTTGCATCGAGAACACTAGCCTATTGGCTTTCTCGCCCCATCTCGTGATCCAAGAAACTTAGGACCACTGGGTTTCTTTGCTTGCTTTTCCTTTCCCCCGATTTTGCCTCTAGGTTCGAAACCTTTGGCATTGGCTACAAGAGCTTGCGATTTCCGTCTCAACTCGTCTAAAAGGTCAATCATCTCAAAAACGTGTTTAAGCGTTTCCTCGAAGCGACTGGCCTTTATGAGTATCCTCATCGCTTCTTGTCTAGCCGCCTATGTCATGTCTAAACTTCTCCTTGAGTTTGAACATGATAAAATCAGTTCTTTCCTCAACAGTCGAGACATTAGTAGGTTCGGGAGAACAAAGCTCACTGAGTACAAACTTGTACTCTTTAACAGTCTAGGCAATGTCTAGATCTCTATTCCAATCAATACATTTAGGGACCAGTGAGTTAAATTCCTCAAGTATCACATAAAGTGGGTTCAAAGCCATCCATAATCTATGAGCACATATAACAACAAACAATCGATTTAATCTCCGATATTATCTCCCTTGAATAATATCATTAAACCACTAATCACATCTAAAATCCCATCAGGTAAGGCAAGCCACGTTCGTGTGGACGTTTACCCACCCAAATGATTTAGCAATTAGATTTGCTTCGGTCGTACATCATTATAGCGTTACTTCGTTGGGAAGAATACTATAAAGCGTACCTAAGTGTAAACCATTACTCAGTACTAAGGTGAATCGTTTAGAATTGTTACGTCACCGCAAGCCACGTTCGTGTGGACGTTTACGATAACTCGCAATCCTTCACAATTCCCTATAACTGTCTACATCAATTATTCTAAAATCCCATTCAGTATAGCAAGCCACGTTCGTGTGGACGTTTACTATACCAAAAGATTTATATAATTGAAATCCAATTACTTGATCCATTCGATCTTGTAAATCAAGACGCGGAGAATCATAAGTGAAACTCGAAGTTTCTAACCAGTGATTCACCATGCGAACAACCCTATCTCTCATTAGATGAGGGAGCCGAGCAGACAATCGATCCATCTATAAAAGAATGGTACGAAGGTCTCTAATTTGTGTCCTCTACATGACCAAGTGGCTTTGGCTCCATTCCACTCCCCGGGGTGAGAATGAGTCGACTTGAAATCAGCTTTGGAAAGACAAATTAGGCATTGTTTGATAAACTTAATCAATGTTTCTTGTAAGAGGAATTAGAAGAACTCTCCTCCAATAACTTATCTATATAAACTTCATAAGTTTATAAAAGTCACCAAGAGAGCAGCAATGGAGACCATGGGTATGTTTCCATACCCTCTCCCACTTAGCTTTTTACAATAAAGGGATACGCTATCTGTTGGAGTTGTGTACTTAATGTCTAGATTTAAGTATCGGTAAAACTCCCCGTCATAGCATTTTACCTATTTAATTAATAAACAATTATTTGCAATTAATTATTATTAATTAATTATGCAAAATATAGTCCTGGATTTTATACGTTGTAGTTAGTATGGTGTGTCGGGCCCACACAGAAGATCATACTATCGGTCACTCGTATTTAATCGAACAGTTGCTCACGACCTAGATGGACACGGACCAATCCATCGGTATAGTCGTTGTGTGAGAGAGAAAATAATTTATCTTAATTATTTTATCACACTTGTACACTTGGTGTATTGGGCGGATCAGCTTGAGATTTATTGATTAGGATTGCCTTAGATAATCAATTTAAATCTCAGAGTATTTTATTCTTAATCCCTGATATTATTGCGGGTGTGTATATTTAATATTAGAGACTTTGATTTTCCAAAGGAATTAACCGATTTAATTATTGGGTTAATTACCGGTAAAATTGGGTCGCTATATTTTATATATGACATGCCGTGAATACTTGACGGGAAAGTGTATTCCGGAAGGGTTGATAATATCCCCGAGATGAGTTCATAAGGAATTATTGTGTAAACCTCATGAGTGGATTCGTTCCGCACAATAATAAAGGTTGAACGGTACTAGTCTCGGATATAAGATATGAATATTATTTATTGAGCAATAAATAAATTTATTCATGGATATTTAAATCTTAAATACACGGAATAAATAATACTAATCGGAGAAATATTATTTGATATAATATGGATTAATATTGGGAGTGCAATTTTATTTATATAGTGGAAAATAAATAAAATTTAATATTGATAAGGATTAATGGATTTGGGTTGGACCCAATTTAATCTTCAATATTTAGAAGCCCAATATTTAGTCTCCTTATGATCCCCTACGTAGCCTATATAAGCACTACATGGTCTTCACTTTTCACAACCTAAGTTACGCCAATCATAAAGTCTTGAAGAGTGAAGGAGATCCATAGGAATCCGATAGATCGTCGCCCACACGACGTTCGGACGAAGTGCGAGGAATACGTAGGAAGATCGCAAGGTCGTCAACCGATTTCGTTTCTCCGTACAACGAATCGAAGGTATAATCGAGAACCCCTCTATGATTATTTGTGTTGATTAATTGTGATATATACATGAACGCACGATCCGGGAAAACGACGAACCTCGGGGACGGGGATTCGAGATCCCCGGCGAGGATCGAACGCGGCGGTCGAACCCTAGGGTTCGGACCGCCGGACGCGTGGCAAAGGGGAGCCCCGGCTGGATGTCGGGGCACGCGATCGACGTGAAGTCGATCGCCGGGAGGTTCGCCGTGGGCTGGTGCCACGGCGGGTGGACCTCCCAGCCACCCTTGCCGGCGGCGCGTTCCGCGCGAAGCCCTCGGCTGGAGCCGAGGGGCGATCGAGCCCGTGAGCTCGATCGCGGGCGTGCTACGGGATGACCCGTAGCTGCCTCGTATGCGCTACGGGTTCACCCGTAGCGAGGCGTGCGAGGGCGACGCCCTCGCGAGCAGCGAGTCCGCGACTCGCTGCGGGGCTGCTACGAGCAGCCCCCGGGGATGCCTCGTGCATCCCCAGCGATCGTCCGTAGACGATCGCGAGCCCCTCGCGGGGGCTCGGCTGGGCGCACGCGGCCTTCGGGCCTCGCTGGGCGTTCGGTCGGGCCCCGGCTCGTGAGGTGGTTCGCGTTCGTGGTTTCCGACTCGTGGGGGACTTCGGATGGGGGCGGGCTGCGTGTCTTCGGGCGCGTAGTCTCCAAAGGTCGGACCCCTGCGGATGAGTCGGTATTCCAATCTCCGGCGATCTAGGGTTTTGATCGGGTTATCGGTTCCGCAATTTTGATAGCCCGGGACATCGAATCCCAACAACTGGTATCAGAGCGTTTGGTTTCGTGTTCATGTATGTATTCGATTATTGTTCTACCTTGCAGGATCTCCGGCTATCATGGTTGATTTAATTATTGCTTAATTAATTATCATGATTATTAAACTCTCGGATATGTCGAGATTCGTTTTTGTGTGGTTGAATGTTTGTAATAGTAAAAATTCGGGGGTTGACCGAATTTAGGATTTATTATTACGTTCTTTATTTTCCGGAAAATGTATAGGGTCGATTTCATGTATAGAATCGATACCGGAATTGTAATTTAAATTATTGTAATTTATTTACGTTGGTTCGATGTTGAGACGATCGCCGGAAGACGAAGAAGTGACGAAGAAGCTAGGACTTGGGATCGATGGATCGATCCCATGAGGATGATGATCGATCGAAGCCTTTGCCGGCGTGGCAAGGCGGCGGCGCCCCTCCCCTGGTGGCCGACGGTCGATCATGGTGGGGATGGCGTGGGATCTCCCAATCCCATGCTATTCCTACCAAGATATTACTTTCTTAATTAATTCGGAATTTTCCTATTTGAGTGTTCTCCTTTTGGAAACTCTCATGGATTAGGAAAAAGAATTAATTTGAATTAATTTTATTCCTATTGATTTATTTCCTTCATGGAATTATTCAAAGATTAGGAATTTAATTAATTTAGTACTAAATTTATTTTTCCTATTTGATTATTCCTACTCATAGGAATATTCATGGATTAGGAATAAAAATAAATTTGGAAAGTAGTGAATCCTAATTTATTTTATTTCCTTGTTCTATTATAGATATCTTCTAGAATATTCCAAGTTTTACTTGGATAGATTATTCTAGAGATTTAATAGAACTAGATAGGAAAATAAATAAATAAAAATATTAATAATATTTAATTTTATTTTTGATATATTCAATTGACTTAATTTTCGAATTAAGTAACTTTTGGATTAATTGAAAATAAATAGATTTAAATATTGGAGATTAATATTCTCGTCACATGGAGCATTCAAGAAACGAAGACTGAAGACTAGAAGATGCATATGAAGATAAAGCCATGATAGTCGGGAAAATAATTTCTCTAGCATTATTTTGACTATGTGATCTATGTGCTTTATTGCTTACAAGCATGCTATATGTGTTTACTTTATGCACTAGATAGCGTATCCCTTTATCGTAAAAAGCTAAGTGGGAGAGGGGATGGAAACATTCCCATGGTCTCCATCACTGTTCTCTTGGTGACTTTTATGGACTCTCGAAGTTCATATAGACAAGTCATTGGAGGAGAATTCTTGTAATTCCTCTTACAAGAAACATTGATTAAGTTTATCAAACAATGCCTAATTTGTCTTTCCAAAACTGATTTCAAGTCGACTCATTCTCACCCCGGGGAGTGGAATGGAGCCAGAGCCACTTGGTCATGTAGAGGACACAAATTAGAGACCTTCGTACCATTCTTTGATAGATGGATCGATTGTCTGCTCGGCTCCCTCATTTATGAGAGATAGGGTCGTTCGCATGGTGAATCACTGGTTAGAAACTTCGAGTTTCACTTATGATTCTCCGAAGTCTTGATTTACAAGATCAAATGGATCAAGTAATTGGATTTCAATTATATAAATCTATTTGGTGTAGTAAACGTCCACACGAACGTGGCTTGCTATACTGAATGGGATTTTAGAATAATTGATGTAGACAGTTATAGGAGATTGTGAGGGATTGCGAGTTATCGTAAACGTCCACACGAACGTGGCTTGCGGTGACATAACAACTCTAAACGATTCGCCTTAGTACTGAGTGATGGTTTACACTTAGGTACGCTTTGTAGTATTCTTCCCAATGAAGTAACGCTATAATGATGTACGACCGAAGCAAACCTAATTGCTAAATCATTTGGGTGGGTAAACGTCCACACGAACGTGGCTTGCCTTACCTGATGGGATTTTAGACGCAATTAGTAATTTAATGATATTATTTGAGGGAGATAATGTCGAACATTAAATTGATTGTTTGTTTACATGTGCTTATAGGTTTAGAGAATAGCTATGAATCCACTTTCTGTGATACTCAAGGAACATAAACTCACTGGTCCCAATTATATTGATTGGAAGAGAAATTTGGACATTGTCCTGACTGCTGAAGAGTACAAGTTTGTACTCTCTGATAAATGCCCTGCTGAGCCCACGGCTGCCTCAACTGATGAGGAAAAGGCAACATATCGGAAGTGGAAAAAGGCTGATGAAATGGCTAGGTGCTATATTTTGGCTTCCATGTCAAATGTACTCCAAACCCAACATGAGCCGATGGACACTGCCCGGGATATGATGACTAACCTTAAGGAGATGTTTGGGGAGCAGGATCGTGCGGCGAGGCAAGAAGCCATGAGAGTCCTCATGTCGACTACTCAGTCTGAAGGAACGCCCGTTGGGGAGCACGTTCTTAAGATGATGAGTTTGTTGAATGAACTTGAGGTCCTAGGAGCTTCCATTGATTATGAGACGCAAGTCGACATCATACTCCAGTCTCTGACCCCTAAGTTTGAGCAGTTTCGTATGAGCTATAATATGGGTAAACTGTCTTATAGCCTTGCGCAACTCCTGACTGAACTGAAGGCGGCAGAGGGGATCTACAAGAAGGGCAAGTCTCAAGCGCTTGTGGCTACCAAGTCCAAAATCTTGAAAGCTATTGGAGGTAGGGGCAAGAAAAGGAAGCAAGCCATGAAACCCAGTGGTGCCAAGAGGAATGGACCACGAGTGGGGGCTAGTAAGCCAAAGGGCAAGTGCTTCCGATGCAACAAGTCTGGACACTGGAAGTCTTAATGTCCTCTCAGAGGTACGAATTTTTCTTTAGTCGTAAAAACATAGTCAGCGGTATTATCTACCAGAATTCTGGTGTGTAGATATGGAACCACTGACGGTATGTGCATTATTTTAAATGCAGGGGTTCCAGAAAACCCGGCGACTTAGAGAAGAAGAGTTCGAGTCTACATGGGCGAAGCTGTTGGGGTAGCAGCGGTTGCAGTGGAAGACATTTATCTGTTTTAGGATTTCATTTCAGTTATTGCTTTATGTACCCCTTTATTTTGAAAAAGAACTTTTGTTCTGGTTTTCTTTATTATTAATGGATATTTTATTTCTTTAATCATTTGATGGTTTGGATAAGAAATAATGGTGATATCTATTCTGGTACGTTAGATAGCAATATGTGAATGATGAATCCTTAGTCTACCACGATGCAACAAACCGTTATGTATAACTTGTTTTACTTATTAGATATATTTCTCTTATTAATCATTATACTTGTGAATTCTTGAACTTGGTAGTATCTATTCAAAAGGGATTCAAAAGGTCGAAATTGATTTGATCAATTATAGTTGGAGGAATGGACCTCCCGACCTAAGAATCGATCTTGAAAGATGATACAACTGAGTTAACCTTTCTGGATAAAGGAAAGGAATTCGGACAAGTATTGAAAATGATTAATGATTGATGCGGTGACATGTGTAATTAGAGAGGTACGGGTTGTTCTTTCAAGAATACTCGAAGATGGATTAGAATACTTGATGTGCCATAAAAGCGGAGTGTTTTCAACACAAAGCCATTATGGGGATCCTTCAAAGTATATCCATTGGAAGCCTGCGACTTGTTCGCGGAGGCTATCACCTATCTAAATAACACATAGCATAAATCAAAGATTGAGATTAAGTCTCAAGCGACTACGCCATACACTGATGTGTAGACATGGTGTGTCAGGAATAAGAAATGGGATTCTAATGGTAAAGGAACAAGTTTGTTCGGAACTACCTATGTTCTATGGATATTTCTGGATACAACGGCACATTCAATGTGGTTGTAGAATATCCTAGAAGAACAAGTAATTGTAAGTTCAATAGTACTGCGAACCAGATGGGTATCCTCACCCGGTTCTTAGAGGAAGACTATTAGATGAACTACAATGCCCTAACTGACAAAGTACTTTAAAATGAGGAAAGGGAAAGACTGAGAACCAGCCTGACCGAGTAGTAGTACACCACTAACTGCACCTAATGTTATTACTGTTATACACCGGAACGCCATTGCAGTGGGAGGTTGTTAAGCAATCAGAGATGTTCATAAGACTGGAGGAGTTTTGAACTCTGGATCTAGTATACATGAAATCGATCCCTAGTTCTGCATAGGAACTTGCGAATTGATGAGATAGTCCATTCTATGGATTCATCAAAAGGCAAGGAGAGGTGTGTTAGAGACGTAATGGAAACAAGGGTGGTGTTTCTCGGAATTTTGTGTAGATAACACTTCATCGTTGGCAACAATGTAAAAGTGTTGTCAGACATAAAATAGAGGTTGTCTAAATAAATCGAGATAAAGATGAAATTGGATCATGTTCTTAGAAATCTTTCGATCTCTAGATAAGAACATTTGTATTTCTCTTAAGATATCTTATACGATTATGGTTTGTTTTAAACATGCACAATTCTGAGAAAGGTT
This sequence comes from Euphrasia confusa, assembly GCA_954870475.1. NCBI lineage: Eukaryota > Viridiplantae > Streptophyta > Magnoliopsida > Lamiales > Orobanchaceae > Euphrasia > Euphrasia confusa. The sequence goes on along the minus strand of OX940968.1, from coordinate 25,112,664 downwards.
ATTGCCTTTCGAGAACAGAATGCATCTATCTAAGGTATGTGTCTTGAACACATGAAGGAGATAGATATAGACAAAGCAGTTACCTACACTTCAAGTGTAGAAAGCTTTGTAGATGCAATGTTGAAAAACAAGAACCTGATATCAACTATGCGGTTAGCGTAGTGGGAGGATATCAAAGTAATCTGGATAAGAAATATTCGAATGCTGTAAAGTACTTGGAAGTACTGGATTACTGGCAAAGCGAAATCTTCTTAGATTACAGTTTCTCAGATCCAAAATCAGAGAAGGACCAGTGTAAGTCGATATCAGGCTATGTGTTCACTTTTAGAAGAGGTGGAACCTAAGGATGAAAGAGTGATAAGCGTGATGCTTGTCGGACTCTATCATAAACCGAATAGCAGCCTCAGAGGCAGCGGAAGTTTTGGTTAGGTTCCGGAATGACCTCTGAACTTGGATATGACTCTTGGTTCACCAAAGGCTATGTACATAGCGGTGCGTGGAGAACTGGAAGAAGTCATAAGTTCAAAAGGGTGATGACAACACATAGAGCCAGTACCACCTGATTCGAGTCATCGTCTAGGGAGACGACGCAGTAGTCACCAAGATAACTTCAGAGCGGCAACCTAGATTGCTCACTCACATAATACTTCAGGGAAGTATAAATTAAGCACGTGATGAGTATGGGAGTCGGGAGTTTGGAGGAAATGACTAGACCTTAGTACAAGTGGGAGATTGTTGGAGTTGTGTACTTAATGTCTAGATTTAAGTATCGGTAAAACTCCTCGTCATAGCATTTTACCTATTTAATTAATAAACAATTATTTGCAATTAATTATTATTAATTAATTATGCAAAATATAGTCCTGGATTTTATACGTTGTAGTTAGTATGGTGTGTCGGGCCCACACAGAAGATCATACTATCGGTCACTCGTATTTAATCGAACAGTTGCTCACGACCTAGATGGACACGGACCAATCCATCGGTATAGTCGTTGTGTGAGAGAGAAAATAATTTATCTTAATTATTTTATCACACTTGTACACTTGGTGTATTGGGCGGATCAGCTTGAGATTTATTGATTAGGATTGCCTTAGATAATCAATTTAAATCTCAGAGTATTTTATTCTTAATCCCTGATATTATTGCGGGTGTGTATATTTAATATTAGAGACTTTGATTTTCCAAAGGAATTAACCGATTTAATTATTGGGTTAATTACCGGTAAAATTGGGTCGCTATATTTTATATATGACATGCCGTGAATACTTGACGGGAAAGTGTATCCCGGAAGGGTTGATAATATCCCCGAGATGAGTTCATAAGGAATTATTGTGTAAACCTCATGAGTGGATTCGTTCCGCACAATAATAAAGGTTGAACGGTACTAGTCTCGGATATAAGATATGAATATTATTTATTGAGCAATAAATAAATTTATTCATGGATATTTAAATCTTAAATACACGGAATAAATAATACTAATCGGAGAAATATTATTTGATATAATATGGATTAATATTGGGAGTGCAATTTTATTTATATAGTGGAAAATAAATAAAATTTAATATTGATAAGAATTAATGGATTTGGGTTGGACCCAATTTAATCTTCAATATTTAGAAGCCCAATATTTAGTCTCCTTATGATCCCCTACGTAGCCTATATAAGCACTACATGGTCTTCACTTTTCACAACCTAAGTTACGCCAATCATAAAGTCTTGAAGAGTGAAGGAGATCCATAGGAATCCGATAGATCGTCGCCCACACGACGTTCGGACGAAGTGCGAGGAATACGTAGGAAGATCGCAAGGTCGTCAACCGATTTCGTTTCTCCGTACAACGAATCGAAGGTATAATCGAGAACCCCTCTATGATTATTTTTGTTGATTAATTGTGATATATACATGAACGCACGATCCGGGAAAACGACGAACCTCGGGGACGGGGTTTCGAGATCCCCGGCGAGGATCGAACGCGGCGGTCGAACCCTAGGGTTCGGACCGCCGGACGCGTGGCAAAGGGGAGCCCCAGCTGGATGCCGGGGCACGCGATCGACGTGAAGTCGATCGCCGGGAGGTTCGCCGTGGGCTGGTGCCACGGCGGGTGGACCTCCCAGCCACCCTTGCCGGCGGCGCGTTCCGCGCGAAGCCCTCGGCTGGAGCCGAGGGGCGATCGAGCCCGTGAGCTCGATCGCGGGCGTGCTACGGGATGACCCGTAGCTGCCTCGTATGCGCTATGGGTTCACCCGTAGCGAGGCGTGCGAGGGCGACGCCCTCGCGAGCAGCGAGTCCGCGACTCGCTGCGGGGCTGCTACGAGCAGCCCCCGGGGATGCCTCGTGCATCCCCAGCGATCGTCCGTAGACGATCGCGAGCCCCTCGCGGGGGCTCGGCTGGGCGCACGCGGCCTTCGGGCCTCGCTGGGCGTTCGGTCGGGCCCCGGCTCGTGAGGTGGTTCGCGTTCGTGGTTTCCGACTCGTGGGGGACTTCGGCTGGGGGCGGGCTGCGTGTCTTCGGGCGCGTAGTCTCCAAAGGTCGGACCCTTGCGGATGAGTCGGTGTTCCAATCTCCGGCGATCTAGGGTTTTGATCGGGTTATCGGTTCCGCAATTTTGATAGCCCGGGACATCGAATCCCAACACTATCTAATGCATAATTAAACACATAAGCATGCATACATGTAATAAAGCACATAAATATTATCACATAGTCAAAATAATACTAGAATATTATTTTCCGACTATTATGGCTTTATCGCATCCCCGTATGCATCTTCTAGTCTTCAGTCTTCGCTCTTGAATGCTCCATGTGACGAGAATATTAATCCCAATATTTAAATCTATTTATTTTCAATTAATCCAAAAGTTACTTAATTCGAAAATTAAGTCAATCGAATATATCAAAAATAAAATTAAATATTATTAATATTTTTATTTATTTTTTATTTTCCTATCTAATTCTATTAAATCTCTAGAATCCCATCCAAGTCAAACTCGGAATATTCTAGAAGACTTCTATAATAGAATAAGGAAATAAAATAAATTAGGACTCCTAATCCTTTCCAAATTAATTCCTTTCCTAATCTATTAAAAATTCCATAAAGGAATAATTAAATAGGAAAAATAAATTAATTCTAAATTTATTCTTTTTCCTATTCCATGAAAATTCCCAAGAATAGGAATAATCAATAAGGAAAAACCGAATAATTTAGGGAAGTTAGATTTCGGCGGGAGAGCACGGGTTGGGAGTCCCCGCGCCCTACCACCATCGATCGCCGCTCGGAGGAGCATGCCGCCGCCGCCCAGCCCACGCGCCACCACCACCGGTGGCCGGCGTGGCCGAGAGGTCCCGGGCAGCCCCTCCCCTCGATCGAACACCATGGGATCTGTTGGGATTCGATGTCCCGGGCTATCAAAATTGCGGAACCGATAACCCGATCAAAACCCTAGATCACCGGAGATTGGAACACCGACTCATCCGCAGGAGTCCGACCTTTGGAGACTACGCGCCCGAAGACACGCAGCCCGCCCCCAGCCGAAGTCCCCCACGAGTCGGATCCACGAACGCGAACCACCTCACGAGCCGGGGCCCGACCGAACGCCCAGCGAGGCCCGAAGGCCGCGTGCGCCCAGCCGAGCCCCCGCGAGGGGCTCGCGATCGTCTACGGACGATCGCTGGGGATGCGCGAGGCATCCCCGTGGGCTGCTCGTAGCAGCCCCGCAGCGAGTCGCGTGACTCGCTGCCCGCGAGGGCATCGCCCTCGCATGATCCGCTGCAGGCGAACCCGTAGCTCATGCGAGGCGGCTACGGGTGACCCCGCAGCAGCCCGCGATCGATCCTCGCGATCGATCGCATCCCTCGGCTCCAGCCGAGGGTTCCCGCGGTCCGCGCCTCTGACGACGGCGGCTGGGGTCCGCCACGGCACCAGCCCGTGGCACCCCGGCGATCGACCGAAGTCGATCGCGTGCCCCCGGCGTCCAGCCGGGGCTCGCCGTTCGTCGCGCGTTGGGGCGGTCCGAACCCTAGGGTTCGACCGCCTCCTTCGATCCTCGCCGGGGATCTCGAATCCCCATCCCCGAGGTTCGTCGTTTTTCCGGATCATGCGTTCATGTATATATCACAATTAATACGCACAAATAATCATAAAGGGGGTTTATGATTATTACCTCGATTCGTTGTACGGAGAAACGAATCTAATTGACGACCTTGCGATCTTCCTACGTATTCCTCGCACTTCGTCCGAACGTCGTGTGGGCGACGATCTATCGGATTCCTATGGATCTCCTTCACTCTTCAAGACTTTATGATTGGCGTATCTTAGGTTAATGAATTGTGAAGACCATGTAGTGCTTATATAGGCTACGTAGGGGATCATAAGGAGATTAAATATTGGGCTTCTAAATATTGAAGATTAAATTGGGTCCAACCCAAATCCATTAATCCTTATCAATATTAAATTTTATTTATTTTCCACTATATAAATAAAATTGCACTCCCAATATTAATCCATATTATATCAAATAATATTTCTCCAATTAGTATTATTTATTCCGTGTATTTAAGATTTAAATATCCATGAATAAATTTATTTATTGCTCAATAAATAATATTCATCTCTTATATCCGAGACTAGTACCGTTCAACCTTTATTATTGTGCGGAACGAATCCACTCATGAGGTTTACACAATAATTCCTTATGAACTCATCTCGGGGATATTATCAACCCTTCCGGGATACACTTTCCCGTCAAGTATTCACGGCATGTCATATATAAAATATAGCGACCCAATTTTACCGGTAATTAACCCAATAATTAAATCGGTTAATTCCTTTGGAAAATAAAAGTCTCTAATATTAAATATACACACCCGCAATAATATCAGGGATTAAGAATAAAATACTCTGAGATTTAAATTGATTATCCAAGGCAATCCTAATCAATAAATCTCAAGCTGATCCGCCCAATACACCAAGTGTACAAGTGTGATAAAATAATTAAGATAAATTATTTTCTCTCTCACACAACGACTATACCGATGGATTGGTCCGTGTCCATCTAGGTCGTGAGCAACTGTTCGATTAAATACGAGTGACCGATAGTATGATCTTCTGTGTGGGCCCGACACACCATACTAACTACAACGTATAAAATCCAGGACTATATTTTGCATAATTAATTAATAATAATTAATTGCAAATAATTGTTTATTAATTAAATAGGTAAAATGCTATGACCGGGAGTTTACCGATACTTAAATCTAGACATTAAGTACACAACTCCAACAATCTCCCACTTGTACTAAGGTCTAGTCATTTCCTCCAAACTCCCGACTCCCATACTCATCACGTGCTTAAGTTATACTTCCCAGAAGTATTATGTGAATGAGCAATCTAGGTTGCCGCTCTGAAGTTATCTTGGTGACTACTGCGTCGTCTCGCTGACGATGACTCGAATCAGGTGGTACTGGCTCTATGTGTTATCATCACCTTTTTGAACTTATGACTTCTTCCAGTTCTCCACGCACCGCTATGTACATAGCCTTTGGTGAACCAAGAGTCATATCCAAGTTCAGAGGTCATTCCGGAACCTAACCAAAACTTCCGCTGCCTCTGAGGCTGCTATTCGGTTTATGATAGAGTCCGAGAAGCATTACGCTTATCACTCTTTCATCCTTAGGTTCCACCTCTTCTAAAAGTGAACACATAGCCTGATATCGACTTACACTGGTCTTTCTCTGATTTTGGATCTGAGAAACTGTAATCTAAGAAGATTTCGTTTTGCTAGTAATCCAGTACTTCCAAGCACTTTTACAGCATTCGAATATTTCTTATCCAGATTACTTTGATATCCTCCCACTACGCTAACCGCATAGTTGATATCAGGTCCTTGTTTTTCAACATTGCATCTACAAAGCTCTCTACACTCGAAGTGTAGGTAACTGCTTTGTCTATATCCATCTCCTTCATGTGTTCGAAACACATACCTTTAGATAGATGTATTCTGTTCCCGAAAGGCAATAACCTTTCTCAGAATTGTGCATGTTTAAAACAAACCATAATCGTATAAGATATCTTAAGAGAAGTGCAAGTGTTCTTATCTAGAGATCGAAAGATTTCTAAGAACATGATACAATTTCATCTTAATCTTATGTCTCGATTTATTTAGACAACCTCTATTTTATGTCTGACAACACTTTTACATTGTTGCCAATGATGAAGTGTTATCTACACAAAATTCCGAGAAACACCACCCTTGTTTCCATTACGTCTCTAACACACCTCTCCTTGCCTTTTGATGGACTATCTCATTAATTCGCAAGTTCCTATGCAGAACTAGGGATTGATTTCATGTATACTAGATCCAGAGTTCAAAAACTCCTCCAGTCTTATGAACATCTCTGGTTGGTTAACAACCTCCCACTGCAATGGCGTTCCGGTGTATAACAGTAATAACATTAGGTGCAGTTAGTGGTGTACCGCTACTCGGTCAGGCTGGTTCTCAGTCTCTCCTTTCCTCATTTTAAAGTACTTTGTCAATTAGGGCATTGCAGTTCATCTAATAGTTTTCTTCTAAGAACCGGGCGAGGACACCCTTCTGGTTCGTAGTACTATTGAACTTACAATTACTTGTTCTTCTAGGATATTCTACAACCACATTGAATGTGCCGTTGTATCCAGAAATATCCATAGAACATAGGTAGTTCCGAACAAACTTGTTCTTTTACCATTAGAATCCTATCTCTTATTCCTGACACACCATGTCTACACATCAGTGTATGGTGTAGTCGCTTGAGACTTAATCTCAATCTTTGATTTATGCTATGTGTTATTTAGATAGGTGATAGCCTCCGCGAACAAGTCGTAGGCTTTCAATGGATATACTTGGAAAGATCCCCATAATGGCTTTGTGTTGAAAACACTCCGCTTTTATGGCATATCAAGTATTCTAATCCATCTTCGAGTATTCTTGAAAGAACGACTCGTGCCTTTCTAATTACACATGTCACCGCATTAATCATTAATCATTCTCAATACTTGTCCGAATTCCATCCTTTATCCAGAAAGGTTAACTTAGTTGTATCATCTTTCAAGATCGATTCTTAGGTCGGGAGGTCCATTCCTCCAACTATAATTGATCAAATTAATTTCGACCTTTTGAATCCCTTTTGAATAGATACTACCAAGTTCAAGAATTCACAAGTATAATGATTAATAAGAGAAATATATCTAATAAGTAAAACAAGTTATACATAACGGTTTGTTGCATCGTAGTAGACTAAGGATTCATCATTCACATATTGCTATCTAATGTACCAGAATAGATATCACCATTATTTCTTATCCAAACCATCAAATGATTAAAGAAATAAAATATCCATTAATAATAAAGAAAACCAGAACAAAAGTTCTTTTTCAGAATAAAGGGGTACATAAAGCAATAACTGAAATGAAAACTTAAAACAGATAAATGTCTTCCACTGCAACCGCTGCTACCCCAACAGCTTCGCCCATGTAGACTCGAACTCTTCTTCTCTAAGTCGCCGGGTTTTCTGGAACCCCTGCATTTAAAGAAATGCACATACCGTCAGTGGTTCCATATCTACACACCAGAATTCTGGTAGATAATACCGCTGACTATGTTTTTACGACTAAAGAAAAATTCGTACCTCTGAGAGGACATTCAGACTTCCAGTGTCCAGACTTGTTGCATCGGAAGCACTTGCCCTTTGGCTTACTAGCCCCCACTCGTGGTCCATTCCTCTTGGCACCACTGGGTTTCATGGCTTGCTTCCTTTTCTTGCCCCTACCTCCAATAGCTTTCAAGCTTTTGGACTTGGTTGCCACAAGCGCTTGAGACTTGCCCTTCTTGTAGATCTCCTCTGCCGCCTTCAGTTCAGTCAGGAGTTGCGCAAGAGTATAAGACAGTTTACCCATATTATAGCTCATACGAAACTGCTCAAACTTAGGGGTCAGAGACTGGAGTATGATTTCGACTTGCGTCTCATCATCAATCGAAGCTCCTAGGACCTCAAGTTCATTCAACAAACTCATCATCTTGAGAACGTGCTCCCCAACGGGCGTTCCTTCAGACTGAGTAGTCGACATGAGGACTCTCATGGCTTCTTGCCTTGCCGCACGATCTTGCTCCCCAAACATCTCCTTGAGGTTGGTCATCATATCCCGGGCAGTGTCCATCGGCTCATGTTGGGTTTGGAGTACATTTGACATAGAAGCCAAAATATAGCACCTAGCCATTTCATCAGCCTTTTTCCACTTCCGATATGTTGCCTTTTCCTCATCAGTTGAGGCAGCCGTGGGCTCAGCAGGGCACTTATCAGAGAGTACAAACTTGTACTCTTCAGCAGTCAGGACAATGTCCAAATTTCTCTTCCAATCAATGTAATTGGGACCACTGAGTTTATGTTCCTTGAGTATCACAGAAAGTGGATTCATAGCTATTCTCTAAACCTATAAGCACATGTAAACAAACAATCAATTTAATGTCCGATATTATCTCCCTCTAATAATATCATTAAATTACTAATTGCGTCTAAAATCCCATCAGGTAAGGCAAGCCACGTTCGTGTGGACGTTTACCCACCCAAATGATTTAGCAATTAGGTTTGCTTTGGTCGTACATCATTATAGCGTTACTTCGTTGGGAAGAATACTATAAAGCGTACCTAAGTGTAAACCATCACTCAGTACTAAGGTGAATCGCTTAGAATTGTTATGTCACCGCAAGCCACGTTCGTGTGGACGTTTACGATAACTCGCAATCCCTCACAATTTCCTATAACTGTCTACATCAATTATTCTAAAATCCCTTTCAGTATAGCAAGCCACGTTCGTGTGGACGTTTACTACACCAAATAGATTTATATAATTGAAATCCAATTACTTGATCCATTTGATGTCGTAAATCAAGACGCGGAGAATCATAAGTGAAACTCGAAGTTTCTAACCAGTGATTCACCATGCGAACGACCCTATCTCTCATAAATGAGGGAGCCGAGCAGACAATCGATCCATCTATCAAAGAATGGTACGAAGGTCTCTTATTTGTGTCATCCACATGACCAAGTGGCGCTGGCTCCATTCCACTCCCCGGGGTGAGAATGAGTCGACTTGAAGTCATTTTCAGAAAGACAAATTAGGCATTGTTTGATAAACTTGATCAATGTTTCTTGTAAAAGGAATTACAAGAATTCTCCTCCAATGACTTGTCTATATGAACTTCGAAAGTCCATAAAAGTCACCAAGAGAACAGTGATGGAGACCATGGGAATGTTTCCATCCCCTCTCCCACTTAGCTTTTTACGATAAAGGGATACGCTATCTAGTGCATAAAATAAACACATATAGCATGCATGTAAGCAATAAAGCACATAGATCACATAGTCAAAATAATGCTAGAGAAATTATTTTTTCCCGACTATCATGGCTTTATCTTCATATGCATCTTCTAGTCTTCAGTCTTCGTTTCTTGAATGCTCCATGTGACGAGAATATTAATATCCAATATTTAAATCTATTTATTTTTAATTAATCCAAAAGTTACTTAATTCGAAAATTAAGTCAATTGAATATATCAAAAATAAAATTAAATATTATTAATATTTTTATTTATTTATTTTCCTATCTAATTCTATTAAATCTCTAGAATAATCTATCCAAGTAAAACTCGGAATATTCTAGAAGACTTCTATAATAGAATAAGGAAAATAAATTAGGACTCACTATTTTCCAAATTTATTTTTATTCCTAATCCATGAATATTCCCATGAGTAGAAATAATCAAATAGGAAAAATAAATTTAGTACTAAATTAATTAAATTCCTAATCTTTGAATAATTCCATGAAGGAAATAAATCAATAGGAATAAAATCAATTCAAATTAATTCTTTTCCTAATCCATGAGAGTTTCCAAAAGGAGAACACTCAAATAGGAAAAATCTGAATTAATTAGGAAAGTAGATCTTGGTAGAAGTGGCATGGGTTGGGAGACCCATACCACCATACCATGATGGATCGGCCGGCCACTCGGGGAGGAGCGCCGCCGCCGCCTAGCCACGCCGGCTAGGCCATGGATCGATCACCATCATGGGATCGATCCCAAGCCCTAGTTTCTTCGTCACTTCTTCGTCTTCCGGCGATCGTCTCATCATCGAACCAACGTAAATAAATTACAAAATTTAAATTACAATTCCGGTATCGATTCTATACATGAAATCGACCCTATACATTTTCCGGAAAATAAAGAACGTAATAATAAATCCTAAATTCGGTCAACCCCCGAATTTTTACTATTACAAACATTCAACCACACAAAACGAATCTCGACATGTCCGAGAGTTTAATAATCATGATAATTAATTAAAAAAACAATAATTAATTAAATCCAACCATGATAGCCGGAAATCCTGCAAGGTAGAACAATAATCGAACATATACATGAACACGAAACCAAACGCTCTGATACCAGTTGTTGGGATTCGATGTCCCGGGCTATCAAAATTGCGGAACCGATAACCCGATCAAAACCCTAGATCGCCGGAGATTGGAACACCGACTCATCCGCAGGAGTCCGACCTTTGGAGACTACGCGCCCGAAGACACGCAGCCCGCCCCCAGCCGAAGTCCCCCACGAGTCGGATCCACGAACGCGAACCACCTCACGAGCCGGGGCCCGACCGAACGCCCAGCGAGGCCCGAAGGCCGCGTGCGCCCAGCCGAGCCCCCGCGAGGGGCTCGCGATCGTCTACGGACGATCGCTGGGGATGCGCGAGGCATCCCCGTGGGCTGCTCGTAGCAGCCCCGCAGCGAGTCGCGTGACTCGCTGCCCGCGAGGGCATCGCCCTCGCATGATCCGCTGCGGGCGAACCCGTAGCTCATGCGAGGCGGCTACGGGTGACCCCGCAGCAGCCCGCGATCGATCCTCGCGATCGATCGCATCCCTCGGCTCCAGCCGAGGGTTCCCGCGGTCCGCGCCTCTGACGACGGCGGCTGGGGTCCGCCACGGCACCAGCTAGTGGCACCCCGGCGATCGACCGAAGTCGATCGCGTGCCCCCGGCGTCCAGCCGGGGATCGCCGTTCGTCGCGCGTTGGGGCGGTACGAACCCTAGGGTTCGACCGCCTCCTTCGATCCTCGCCGGGGATCTCGAATCCCCATCCCCGAGGTTCGTCGTTTTCCCGGATCATGCGTTCATGTATATATCACAATTAATACGCACAAATAATCATGAAGGGGGTTTATGATTATTACTTCGATTCGTTGTACGGAGAAACGAATCTAATTGACGACCTTGCGATCTTCCTACGTATTCCTCGCACTTCGTCCGAACGTCGTGTGGGCGACGATCTATCGGATTCCTATGGATCTCCTTCACTCTTCAAGACTTTATGATTGGCGTATCTTAGGTTAATGAATTGTGAAGACCATGTAGTGCTTATATAGGCTACGTAGGGGATCATAAGGAGATTAAATATTGGGCTTCTAAATATTGAAGATTAAATTGGGTCCAACCCAAATCCATTAATCCTTATCAATATTAAATTTTATTTATTTTCCACTATATAAATAAAATTGCACTCCCAATATTAATCCATATTATATCAAATAATATTTCTCCAATTAGTATTATTTATTCCGTGTATTTATGATTTAAATATCTATGAATAAATTTATTTATTGCTCAATAAATAATATTAATCTCTTATATCCGAGACTAGTACCGTTCAACCTTTATTATTGTGCGGAACGAATCCACTCATGAGGTTTACACAATAATTCCTTATGAACTCATCTCGGGGATATTATCAACCCTTCCGGGATACACTTTCCCGTCAAGTATTCACGGCATGTCATATATAAAATATAGCGACCCAATTTTACCGGTAATTAACCCAATAATTAAATCGGTTAATTCCTTTGGAAAATCAAAGTCTCTAATATTAAATATACACACCCGCAATAATATCAGGGATTAAGAATAAAATACTCTGAGATTTAAATTGATTATCCAAGGCAATCCTAATCAATAAATCTCAAGCTGATCCGCCCAATACACCAAGTGTACAAGTGTGATAAAATAATTAAGATAAATTATTTTCTCTCTCACACAACGACTATACCGATGGATTGGTCCGTGTCCATCTAGGTCGTGAGCAACTGTTCGATTAAATACGAGTGACCGATAGTATGATCTTCTGTGTGGGCCCGACACACCATACTAACTACAACGTATAAAATCCAGGACTATATTTTGCATAATTAATTAATAATAATTAATTGCAAATAATTGTTTATTAATTAAATAGGTAAAATGCTATGACCGGGAGTTTACCGATACTTAAATCTAGACATTAAGTACACAACTCCAACAGGATCGATCATGGGGATGATCGATCCCGAGCCCTTTTCTTCTTCGTCACGTGTCTTCTCCGGTAGTCGTTTCGGCATCGATCCAACGTAAATAAAATTACAAGAATTAAAATTACATTATCCGGTATCGATTCTATACATGAAATCGACCCTATACATTTTCCGGAAAAAGTAGAACGTAATAATAAATCCTAAATTCGGTCAACCCCCGAATTTTTACTATTACAAGCATTCACCACACATAAAACGAATCTCGACATGTCCGAGAGTTTAATAATCAAAAACAATATTATGACAATAATTAAGAACAATTATATCTAGCCATAATAGTCGGAAACCCTGCAAGGTAGAACAATTTATCGAAAAATACCGTGAACTAAAACCAACGCTCTGATACCAGTTGTTGGAAATCGATATCACGGAATTAATAAACTAATTAAAATTAATTATCTAATTAATTCCGACCGAAATCCTTCGGAGAACGAATATCCGCAATTGTCAATGCGGAACGACAATTCCAATCGACTCCCGGTTGCCGGAACATCCCGCCACGAACCATGACGAATCCGGACTCAACCGAAACCCTAACCGCGGGCGAACCCACGGCTATTCGGTCGAGCCCTCGCGTGGGCTCGCGGCTGTCCTTGGCAGCCGCCTAGGGCTGCTCGTAGCAGCCCTCAAACCGTGTCGGAGAGATCACGCAAACAACCCTAACCTCGCGGAGGTTCAGCCCGATCGTACCCTAGCCGCGGCTTGAACCACCGCTGCTCCGATCAGGCATGCGCTCGCATCCATGCGAGCGCTAGGGCTCCAGCTGCATGCCCCCGTACACGATCCAAGAAGCCCCGCGGATCCGCTGCGGGATTAACCCGCAGCCCGCTGCCCAGCCGTACGAGGCGGGCGCCTGGGTACGAAGCGCTCGCGCGCGACATGGACCAGGCGGGCGCCTGGTCCTCAAGCGAGCGCTTGCCTCCCCAGGAAGCTTGCTCGTTCGATCCACGCCGCCGGGTCGCTCCAGCCGCGGCGGTCCGGCGATCCTCGATCGCCACCGCTCGGCTCGACCCCGGTGAGGATCCTAAACCTTGGATCTTGGTTCACGATAATTTTACTATAATTTAAACGATTAAATCATAAAGGGGGTTTTACGATTTACCTCGTTCTCGTTGTTCGGAAAAACGAAGAACTCAATTGATGACCTTGAGATCTTCCCACGTATTCCTTGCACTAGCTCGAACGTCGGGTGGGCGACGATCTTCCGAACTCCATGGATCTCCTCCACTCTTCAAGAACTTTATGATTGGCGTATCTTAGGTTAATGAATTGTGAAGACCATGTAGTGCTTTTATAGGCTACGTAGGGGATCAAAAGGAGATTAAATATTGGGCTTCTAATATTGAAAATTAAATTGGGTCCAACCCAAATCTATTAATTCTTATCAATATTAATTTTATTTATTTTCCACTATATAAATAAAATTGCACTCCCAATATTTATCCATATTATATCAAATAATATTTCTCCGGTTAGTATTATTTATTCCGTGTATTTAAGATTTAAATATCCATGAATAAAATTAATTTATTGCTAATTAATTTATTCATCTCTTATATCCGAGAATAGTACCGTTCAACTTTAATTATTATGCGGATTAAATTCACCTGCAGGGTTTACATAATAATTCCTTATGAACTCATCTCGGGGATATTATCAACCCTTACGGGATACACTTTCCCGTCAAGTATTCACGGCATGTCATATATAAAATATAGCGACCCAACTTAACCGGTAATTGACCCAGTAATTAAACCGGTCAATTCCTTTGGAAAATCAAAGTCACTTATATTAAATATACACACCCGCAATAGTATCGGGGATTAAGAATAAAATACACTGAGACTTAAATCGATTATCGCCGGCAATCCTAATCGATAAATCTCAAACGATCCGCCCAATACACCAAGTGTACAAGTGTGATAAAATAATTAAGACAAATTATTTTCTCTCTCACACAACGACTATACCGATGGATTGGTCCGTGTCCATCTAGGTCGTGAGCAACTGTTCGATTAAATACGAGTAACCGATAGTATGATCTTCTGTGTGGGCCCGACACACCATACTAACTACAACGTATAGAATCCAGGACTATAATTTGCATATATTTAATTATAAATAATTAAACGCAAATAATTGTTTATTTAATTAAATAGATTAATGGCAATGGATCGGGAGTTTCCGTTACTTAAATCTAGACATTAAGTACACAACTCCAACAGAAACTGCTCAAAACTAGGGGCCAGAGACTGGAGTATGATGTCGACTTGCGTCTCACCATCAATAGAAGCTCCTAGGACCTCAAGTTCATTCAACAAACTCATCATCTTAAGAACGTGCTCCCCAACGGGCGTTCCTTCAGATTGAGTAGTCGACATGAGGACTCTCATGGCTTCTTGCCTAGCCGCACGATCTTGCTCCCCAAACATCTCCTTGAGGTTGAACATCATATCATAGGCAGTGTCCATCGGCTCATGTTGGGTTTGGAGTACATTTGACATGGAAGCCAAAATATAACACCTAGCCATTTCATCAGCCTTTTTCCACTTCCGATATGCTTCTTTTTCCTCATCAGTCGAGGCAGCCGTGGGCTCAGCAGGGCATAACTCATGGAGTACAAACTTGTACTCTTCAGCAGTCAGGACAATGTCTAAATTTCTCTTCCAATCAATGTAATTGGGACCAGTGAGTTTATGTTCCTTGAGTATCACAGAAAGTGGATTCATAGCTATTCTCTAAACCTATAAGCACATATAAACAAACAATCAATTTAATGCCGATATTATCTCCCTCAAATAATATCATTAAATTACTAATTACATCTAAAATCCCATCAGGTAAGGCAAGCAACGATAGTGTGGACGTTTACCCACCCAAATGATTTCGCAATTAGATTTGCTTCGGTCGTACATCATCGATAGCGTTACTTCGATGGGAAGAATACTATGAAGCGTACCTAAGTGTAAACCATTACTCAGTACCAAGAAGTTCGCTTGGGAGTCACATATCACCGCAAGCCACGATAGTGTGGACGTTTACGTTTATACACGGATCCTTTACTCCCTTCTAAAACTGTCTACATCAATCGTTCCAAAATCCCATTCAGCATAGCAAGCCACGATAGTGTGGACGTTTACTATACCAAAAGACTTTTACAATTGACATCCTTTTACTCGATCCATTGAATTCTCGCAAACCAAGACGCGGAGAATCATAAGTGAAACTCGAAGTTTCTAACCAGTGATTCACCATGCGAACGACCCTATCTCTCATAAATGAGGGAGCCGAGCAGACAATCGATCCATCTATCAAAGAATGGTACGAAGGTCTCTAATTTGTGTCATCCACATGACCAAGTGGCTTTGGCTCCATTCCACTCCCCGGTGTGAGAATGAGTCGACTTGAAGTCAGTTTCAGAAAGACAAATTAGGCATTGTTTGATAAACTTGATCAATGTTTCTTGTAAAAGGAATTACAGGAATTCTCCTCCAATGACTCGTCTATACGAACTTCGGAAGTCCATAAGAGTCACCAAGAGAACAACAATGGAGACCATGGGAATGTTTCCATCCCCTCTCCCACTTAGCTTTTTACGATAAAGGGATACGCTATCTAGTGCATAAAATAAACACATATAGCATGCATACAAGCAATAAAGCACATAATATCACATAGTCAAAATAATGCTAGAAAATTATTTTCCCGACTATCATGGCTTTATCCCATCTTCATATGCATCTTTCTAGTCTTCAGTCTTCGTTCTTGAATGCTCCATGTGACGAGAATATTAATCCCAATATTTTAATCTATTTATTTTCAATTAATCCAAAAGTTACTTAATTCGAAAATTAAGTCAATCGAATATATTAAAAATAAAATTAAATATTATTAATATTTTATTTATTTATTCTCCTTTTCTACTTCATTAAATTTCTAGAATAATCTATCCAAGACCCACTTGGAATATTCTAGAAGATCTCGATAATGGAATAAGGAAATAAAATAAATTAGGACTCTTCTACTTTCCATAATTAATTAATTTCCATCTAATGAAAATTCCCAAGAATAGGAATAATCAAATAGGAAATAAATTAATACCAAATTAATTAGATTCCTAATCCATGAATATCTCCATAATAGAAATAAAACAATAGGAATAAAATCAATTCCAATTAATTCTTTTCCTAATCCATGAGAGTTTCCTAAAAGGAAAAACACTCAAATAGGAAAACCGAATTAATTTAGGAAAGTGAATCTTGGTAGGAATAGCATGGGATTGGGAGACCCCACGCCATCCCCACCGTCGACCTCCACCACCCGGGACCACCACCGCTGCCGCCCCCCAGCCCACGCGCCACCACCACCGGTGGCCGGCGTGGCCGGAAGCCCTAGCGGGCAGCCCCTTCGATGGGGTCGATCGATCCTCATGGGGATCGATCATGGGGATGATCGACCCCCCCGGTTTTTCGTCCCCTTCGTCTTCGTCACACGTCCTCGTCTTCCGGCGATCGTCTCAACATCGAACCAACGTAAATAAATTACAAGAAATAAATTTACAATTCCGGTATCGATTCTATACATGAAATCGACCCTATACATTTTCCGGAAAACATAGAACGTAATAATAAATCCTAAATTCGGTCAACCCCCGAATTTTTACTATTACAAACATTCAACCACACAAAACGAATCTCGACATGTCCGAGAGTTTAATAAACGAATAATCATGATAATTAATTAACACAATAATTAAATCCAACCATGATAGCCGGAAATCCCTGCAAGGTAGAACAATAATCGAACATATACATGAACACGAAACCAAACGCTCTGATACCAATTGTTGGGAATCGATGTCCCGGGCTATCAAAAATTATGCGGAACCGATAACCCGACCGAAACTCTATCGCCGGAAGACCCGAACGCGAACCACCTCACGAGCCGGGGCCCGACCGAACGCCCAGCGAGGCCCGAAGGCCGCGTGCGCCAGCCGAGTCCCCGCGAGGGGCTCGCGATCGTCTTCGGACAATCGCTGGGGATGCACGAGGCATTCCCGGGGCTGCTCGTAGCAGCCCCGCAGCGAGTCGGGTGACTCGCTGCTCGCGAGGGCCAAGCCCCGCACGCATCCGCTGCGGGCGAACCCGCAGCACGTACGGGGTCGCTGCGGGTGACCCCGTAGCTTACCCGCGATCGATCCGAGGATCGATCGCACCCCTCGGCTCCAGCCGAGGGTCCCTCGCGCCACGCACCTCCGACGAGGGTGGCCGGGATCCGCCGCGGCACCAGCCCGTGGCATCCCGACGATCGACGAGGGTCGATCGTCCGTCCCCGGCGTCTAGCCGGGGCCCCCTCTCGTCGTGCGTAGCGGCGGTCCGAACCCTAGGGTTCGACCGCCCCTTCGATCCTCGCCGGGGATCTCGAATCCCCGTCCCCGAGGTTCGTCGTTTTCCCGGATCGTCTTGTTCATGTATATATCACAATTAAACGAACATATAATCATAGAGGGGGTTTATGATTATGTACCTCGATTCGTTGTACGGAGAAACGAAATCAAACGTTGATGACCTTGCGATCTTCCTACGTATTCCTTGCACCTCGTCCGAACGTCGTGTGGGCGACGATCTATCGAACTCCTATGGATCTCCTTCACTCTTCAAGACTTTATGATTGGCGTAGGTTATGAATTGTGAAGACCATGTAGTGCTTTTATAGGCTACGTAGGGGATCAAAAGGAGGTGGAATATTGGGCTTCCAATATTGAAGATTAAATTGAGCCCAGCCCAAATCTATTAATCCTTATCAATATTAATTAATTTATTTTCCACTATATAAATTAATTGCACTCCCAATATTAAACCATATTATATCAAATAATATTTCTCCGGTAGTATTATTTATTCCGTGTATTTAAGATTTAAATATCCATGAATAAATTTATTTATTGCTCAATAAATTATATTCATCTCTTATATCCGAGACTAGTACCATTCAACCTTAATTATTGTGCGGAACGAATCCACTCATGAGGTTTACACAATAATTCCTTATGAACTCATCTCGGGGATATTATCAACCCTTCCGGGATACACTTTCCCGTCAAGTATTCACGGCATGTCATATATAAAATATAGCGACCCAATTTTTACCGGTAATTAACCCAATAATTAAATCGGTTAATTCCTTTGGAAAATCAAAGTCTCTTATATTAAATATACACACCCGCAATAATATCGAGGATTAAGAATAAAATACTCTGAGATTTAAATTGATTATCCAAGGCAATCCTAATCAATAAATCTCAAGCGATCCGCCCAATACATCAAGTGTACAAGTGTGATAAAATAATTAAGATAAATTATTTTCTCTCTCACACAACGACTATACCGATGGATTGGTCCGTGTCCATCTAGGTCGTGAGCAACTGTTTGATTAAATACGAGTGACCGATAGTATGATCTTCTGTGTGACGTCGCACACCATACTAACTACAACGTATAGAATCCAGGACTATATTTTGCATATATTAATTAATAATAATTAAATGCAAATAATTGTTTATTAATTAAATAGGTTAAATGCTATGACCGGGAGTTTACCGATACTTAAATCTAGACATTAAGTACACAACTCCAACATAAACAGTAATAACAGTAGGTGCAGTTAGTGGTGTACCGCTACTCGGTTCGGCTGGTTCTAAGTCTTAATCGTTTTCTCTCTTTTCAGAAGTATCATGTCATTTTGGGCTTGTGGTTCATCTAATAGTCTTCCTCTAAGAACCGGGCGTTAGAACTTATAACGTCCTTCTGGTTCATAGTACTATCGAACACACACCTTTTGTTCTTCTAGGATATTCTACAACCACATTTGAATGTGCCGTTGTTTCCAAGACATATCCATAGAACATAGGTAGTTCCGTTTAACTCATGCTTTTACTATTTCTATAAGAGTTCCATTTCTTATTTTCGACACACCAATCCTACAGAGGACTGTATGGTGTAGTCACTTGGGATTCAATCCCAAGCTCTGATCATAAATCAGAGTCAATCAATTCTAATACTTGTCCGGATCTTATATCTTATATCCATAAAGGATTGCTTAGTCGTATTATCTTCCAAATTAGATTCTTAGGTCGGAAGGTCCACTCCTTCAACTTAATTGATCTTACAATCAATTTTCGACCTTTGAACTTCTTATTTGAATAAATATGACTTAGCATAAGAATCCACAAGTATAAATGATTTACTAAAGAAATCTCTTATTAGTAAAACGAGTTATGTATAACGGTTCGTTGCATCGTGGTGGACTCATGATTCATCATTTATATATTGCTAGCTAATGTACCAAAATAGATAATATCATTATTTCTTCTTATAACCATCAAATGATTAAAAGAAATAAAATATCCATTCATTAGAAATCCAGAACAAAGTTCTTTCTAATATGAAAGGTACATAAAAGCAATAACTCAATATGAAATCCTATAAAATGTCCTCCACTGCAACTACTGCCTCCTCCACAGCATTGCCCATGTAGACTACGATTTCTTCTTTTCTAAGTCGTCGGGTTTCCTGGAACCCTTGCATTTAAAATGCACATACCGTCAGTGGTTCCATATCTACACACCAGGTTTCGGTAGATAATACCACTGACTATGTTTTACGACTAAAGAAGATTTCGCACTTTCTTTGAGAGGATAATCAGACTTCCAGTACCCAGACTGTTTGTATCGAGAACACTTGCCTCATGGCTTTCTCGTCCCATCTCGTGGTCCAAGTAACTTAGGACCACTGGGTTTCTTTGCTTGCTTTTCCTTTCCCCGGATTTTGCCCTTAGGTTCGAAACCTTTGGCTTTGGCTACAAGAGCTTGCGATTTCCGTCTCAACTCGTCTAAAAGGTCCATCATCTCAAAAACGTGTTTAAGCGTTTCCTCGAGTGAATGGCCTTTATGAGTATCCTCATCGCTTCTTGTCTAGCCGCCTATATCAATAGGCTCGGGAGGACAAAGCTCACTGAGTACAACCTTGCACTCTTTAACAGTTTGGGTAATGTCTAGATCTCTATTCCAATCATTACATTTAGGGACCAGTGAGTTTAAAATCCTTAAGTATCACATAAAGTGGGTTCAAAGCCATTTCCTAATCTATGAGCACATATAACAACAAACAATCGATTTAATCTCCGATATTATCTCCCCTAAATAATATCATTAAACCACTAATCACATCTAAAATCCCATCAGATATGGCAAGCCACGTGGTGTGGACGTTTACCTACCCAAATGATTTAGCAATTAGATTTTCTTTGGTCATACATCACTTATAGCGTAACCTCGTGGGGAGGAATACTATAATGCGTATCTAAGTGTAAACCATTACTCAGTACTAAAGTAAATCGTTTGGAACCGCTACATCACCGCAAGCCACGTGGTGTGGACGTTTACGATGATTTCACAATTCTTCACAATTCCTTATAACTGTCTACATCAATTAATCCAAAATCCGTTAGTATAGCAAGCCACGTGGTGTGAACGTTTACTACACCAAGAGACTTTTATAATTGACTCCCAATTACAAGACCCATTCGATTTTCGTAAATCAGGACGCGGAGAATCATAAGTGAAACTCGAAGTTTCTAACCAGTGATTCACCATGCGAACAACCCTATCTCTCATTAGATGAGGGAGCCGAGCAGACAATCGATCCATTTCTAGAAATGGTACGAATGTCTCTAATTTGTGTCATCCACATGACCAAGTGGCTTTGGCTCCATTCCACTCCCCGGGGTGAGAATGAGTCGACTTGAAGTCAGCTTCAGAAAGACAAATTAGGAATTGTTTGATAAACTTAATCAATGTTTCTCGTAAAAGGAATTACAAGAATTCTCCTCCAATGACTTGTCTATACGAACTTCAAAAGTCCATAAAAGTCACCAAGAGAACAGCAATGGAGACCATGGCAATGTTTCCATTCCCTCTCCCACTTAGCTTTTTATAACAAAGGGATACGCTATCTAATGCATAATTAAATACACATAAGTATAATAACAAACATACATTTCATGCAAGTACGTTCACAAATAATCAAATAATTACTCAAGTAAAATTATTTCTCGACTATTCGTACCTTGATGAATTCCTGCATGCTTGTCTTGAGTCTTCATTCTACGTCTTGAGTACTTTGCCGAGCGACGGAAAAATTCTTTGATTCTCATATTTAATTTTTTTTAAATAAAATCCAAGATTCCAATTCAAAATAAATTTGAATCAATCTAATGATTTTAAATAAAATACTCCAATTAAATAAAATCAATTCCATTGATTTCCATATTTAATTCTATTCTAAATAAAATCCAAGATTTTCCAATTCAAAATAAATTTTGAATTAATCCAATGATTTTAAATAAAATACTTAAATTAAATAAAATCAATATTATTAAAATCCATTGATTTCCATATTTAATTCTATTCTAAATAAAATCCAAGATTTTCCAATCCAAAATAAATTTTGAATTAATCCAATGATTTTAAATAAAATACTTAAATTAAATAAAATCAATATTATTAAAATCCACTGGCAACTCATGCCGTCGACTCCAGCAGCAGCCCGCATGTGCGCTTGCGCCATCCCGATCGTTCGTGTGCGAAGCCTTCCGCGATGCCGCCGACGTGACCGTCGAACGCAGCAGCCGGCTGCCGGCGAACCACCACAAGTGACTCACGCCGGCGTGCCCAGCCACGTTCAGATCACTCTCAGCAGCCCGCACAGCCCGCTCCAAGCCCAGGAGATCCGAGCTCGACTCCGCGTCCGTGTTGCCGTCAACGTGACTGCCGAGCGTAGCCTCCGGCTGCCGGTGAACCACCACCACTGGTGGCTTACGCCGGCACGCCCAACCGTGCCCCTGCTCACGTCGAGCAACACAAGCAGCCCGTGCCTCCAGCCACCTTCCGGCAGCCCGCAACGAGTCCACGGCCGATCCGGTTCGATTTCCGAAAACCCTCGATTTTTAATATTTAATTTTTCCGACAAACACGATTCATACAAGAGAGAAAATCAAGTACGTAGAACAATATAGCACAATAATTTAACAATTTAAATTAATCTATGGCTATAAACAACGACAATCGATTATCGAAACAATTAACGAAAAAACGTAACCGTACGCTCTGATACCAATTGTTGGAATTCGATATCCCGGGTTATTAAAATTTGCGGAAACAATAACCCGATCAAAAACCCTTCGCCGGAGATCACGCGAACACCACCGCACGCGCCGGAGAACGACCGAGGACACGACGCACCCGAAGGCACGCCGCTGCCCCAGCCGAGCCCCCGCGAGCGGGGTTCCATGCGATCACCGATCGCATCGATCGATCGGTCGAGGTGGGGCTGCCCAGCAGCCCCCGCGGCGAGTCCGGCGACTCGCCGCCGCCTGGAGGGGGCCCACCTTCACGGTGGGGAGGGACGGCACCAGCCCGTGCCCTCCGCGATCGATCCAAGCGATCGATCGCATGCCCTCGGCTCAGCCGAGGGTCGATCCCTCTCGCCCCTTCGAAACCATAGGGGCGATCGCCGTGGTCCGGCGATCCTCGATCGCCACCACGCGTTCGTCCTCTAATCCGGGGTTCGATCCTTGGATCTTGTTTTTCGATAATTGATTTCAATATGCATGAATTAAATTGCGGAAATTTAATTCACCTTTCGATTCGTTGTACGGAGAAACGAGATCTTATTATGACCTTGAGATCTTCCCACGTATTCCTTGCACTAGCTCGAACGTCGGGTGAGCGACGATCTTCCGAACTCCATGGATCTCCCTCTCTACTTTCTCTCTCAAGAATTGTGATCTTCAAGTTGTGAGAATAGAGAAGACCATGTAGTGCTTTTATTGGCTACGTAGGGGATCTTAAGGAGGTGGAATATTGGGCTTCCAATAATAGTGATTAAATTGAGCACAAGCCCAAATCTATTAATCCTTACTATTATTAATTAATTTATTTTCCACTATATAAATTAATTGCACTCCCAATATTAAACCATATTATATCAAATAATATTTCTTCGGTAGTATTATTTATTCCGTGTATTTAAGATATAAATATCTATGAATAAAATTAATTTATTGCTAATTAATTTATTCATCTCTTATATCCGAGAATAGTACCATTCAACCTTAATTATTTTGCGGAACAAATCCACCTGCAGGGTTTACATAATAATTCCTTATGAACTCATCTCGGGGATATTATCAACCCTTACGGGATACACTTTCCCGTCAAGTATTCACGGCATGCCATATATAAAATATAGTGACCCAACTTAACCGGTAATTAACCCAATAATTAAATCGGTTAATTCCTTTGGAAAATCAAAGTCACTTATATTAAATATACACACCCGCAATAGTATCGGGGATTAAGAATAAAATACACTGAGACTTAAATCAATTATCAAAGGCAATCCTAATTGATAAGTCTCAAGCGATCCGCTCAATACACCAAGTGTACAAGTGTGATAAAATAATCAAGACATATTATTTTCTCTCTCACACAACGACTATACCGATGGATTGGTCCGTGTCCATCTAGGTCGTGAGCAACTGTTCGATTAAATACGAGTAACCGATAATATGATCTTCTGTGTGGGCCCGACACACCATACTAACTACAACGTATAAAATCCAGGACTATAATTTGCATATATTTAATTATAAATAATTAAATGCAAATAATTGTTTATTTAGTTAAATAGATTAGTGGCAATGGATCGTGAGTTTCCGTTACTTAAATCTAGACATTAAGTACACAACTCCAACAATGCCGTGAATACTTGACGGGAAAGTGTATCCCGGAAGGGTTGATAATATCCCCGAGATGAGTTCATAAGGAATTATTATGTAAACCCTGCAGGTGGATTTATTCCGCATAATAATTAAAGTTGAACGGTACTATTCTCGGATAAAAGAGATGAATAAATTTATTATGCAATAAATAAATTTTATTCATGCATATTTAAATCTTAAATACACGGAATAAATAATACTACCGGAGAAATATTATTTGATATAATATGGTTTAATATTGGGAGTGCAATTAATTTATATAGTGGAAAATAAATTAATTAATATTAATGGATTAATAGATTTGGGCTTGGGCTCAATTTAATCATTAATATTGGCAGCCCAATATTCCACCTCCTTTAGATCCCCTACGTAGCCTATAAAAGCACTACATGGTCTTCACAATTCAATACACCATAAGATTATCATACTTGATATTCTAGAGAGTTCGTGAAGGAGATCCATAGGAGTTCGGAGGATCGTCGCCCACACGACGTTCGAACGAAGTGCAAGGAATACGTGGGAAGATTCGAAGGTCTTCAATCTATCTCGTTTCTCCGCACAACGAGACGTAGGTATAATCGTAAACCCCCTCTTATGATTATATGTTTTTAATCGTGATATATACATGAACGCACGATTCGGGAAATGTACGAACTTCGGGGACGGGGATTCGAGATCCCCGGCGAAGATCGAAGAACCCTCGACATGCGTCGAGGGTGGCGGCCGAACCCTAGGGTTCGACCGTCGGCATACGCGCGAACGAAGGGGAGCCCCGGCTGGACGCCGGGGCATGCGATCGACGTGAAGTCGATCGCTGGGGGTCCGCCGTGGGCTGGTGCCACGACTAATGGAACCCCAGCAACCCCTCGACCGGCGGCGTCGCGCACGAGGAGGAACCCCAGCTTCGGCTGGGGTTGGCGATCGAGCTGGGCTCGATCGCAAGGGATGCCGCGGCTGGGCCGCGGCGGGTCAGCTGGAGGCTGACTGCCCTCCTCCGGCGACGGCGGTGTGTCGCCGGACTCACCGCCGGGGGCTGCTGGGCAGCCCCAGCGATCGTGAGGTGCGATCGCGAGCCCCCTCGCAGCGGGGGCTCGGCTAGGGTTTTGCCGCGGCTTGTTCGCGGTGGTTCTCTCGTCGGGCTCGGCTCCGTGTGATGGTTCGCGTGAATTCCGGCGATGGGATTTCGGTCGGGTTGTCGGTTTCCGCAATTTTTGATAACACGGGATATCGATTTCAAACAACATCATCAAAGAAAGAATTAAAGAAGACCAGTCAAAGCCAAAGCAAGAATTATTATCCAAGGAATACAAGAAATCGGACAGAAAAGATCGCACGGGAGAAGTAAGACTTTTTCCCAGGGCAGGACTAAAAGAAGAGCTAAAGATGTACCAGACGGTTACAGTAATTTCCCAGTGAAATAGCTGAAGAATAACCAACAAAGATAGTGGGTTAGTTGGTCCACTACATGTTTTACACATGTCAAATGCATGCTAAATAGTTGTCAGTAAAGCTAAATATGTGGCTGATAGGTGTCATAAGAATAGAGAAGCATCACATGCATAAATGCCTATAAATAGATGCTCTTCATATGTAAAAAAGGAGGAGAAGAAAAAGAGAGAGAAAAACACTTGTAAAAGGAATTCATTTCCTAAAATGGCTATGGCCTAAATACTCTATAAGACTTGAAAAGGGGGCATTGATGCCTAGTGATCGTGTCATTTTCGTTATCGTTTTTATTAACCTTCATTTATTAAATCACCAAACATGCAAATTGTATTTCTTAAGATGTCTAAGTATGGATATATGAATGAAGAGGAGCTTTGAGCTTCCATTTCCATTACTTATGATTTCTGCATATAAACTCGATATATTTGCTTCTATATCATATCAAATTAGTATTTGTGTTGTTTGCTAACCCTCCGATACCAGCAAATATCACCGTCAAAGCATAAAACAACCCAAAACATTGGCGCTAGAAGGACGGAGATCGCCCCGGGAAAGTTGCCGGCAGATTGTCCCGTGAAAATTGCCAGCAGATTCCACAGGAAAGGGGGAAGGCCACCATGCACCCATAGATCGAAAAAACGACATTGAGGTAAGACATGCAGCCCTTCATAAATGCACCCATCTATCATCGTTGATAACTTTGGTGCATGTACCTTTTTTATATTGGATACGCCGGAGAAAATCGATGATGCAATTTCATAGAAAATATATGTTGACTAATCTAGTTAGACATGGAAATAATGCATGCACACCAAGACGACCGCCCGGGCGAGCCTCTGAAAGAGGCCCCAGGAAATTCCAATGAGGCCCCGGGAAATTCCAGTGAGGCCTCGGGAAACTCTATTGAGGGCCCGGGAAAGTCCAGATATTTCCCGGTGCAGTACAACCGGGGCCCAAGGAAGTCTAGCTGCGTTCCTAGGTCGGATCGCCGGCGGAGGCTTGCTTTTTGTCAGAACCAAAAAGTTGAGTATGTTGTCACTTCGTCGGAAAGACGAAGTCGAGGCAACCAAAATGACATGCACGGGCGCCCAGGAGGTCTTTCACCGGGAATAACTTCAACAACCCTAGGTGATAACCCGGTGAAAGCAGATCTGTTACTTCGATTCTCGAATATAGAGTTGAGAGTAAGATCTTGCCGACACCGACCGGTTATCGAAGAGAGCCCCTGGACCCAATGGTCTAGCATGCGGCCATGCAACCAAAAATTCAACTCATGCAAAACGAATTACGGACAGAGTTCAGCAACTAATTTGCAAATGGCCAGGGGGGTTTTGCAGTTGGCCGGGGTAAATCTACGGATGAATCCCGGGCAATTCTTAACTCCACCGGCCAAAATAAATGCTACAATTTAAGCGTTGTAACGCTCTTTTGGGCAGGCCATTTATGAAAGCCTTTGAGCCAGTGGCCTCGACTTAATACTCTTGTATCAAATTACTGATCCCCACCGGGGCAGATTGCACGGTGCAGGGCGATCTTTTAATTTTTAAGTTATGTTTGTTGTATTTCTCTTATGATTGATATATCGAACTAACACGAAATGAAAATATTAAAATAAACTTAAAAGCTAAAATGCAATTTAACGCCAGACGAACACGGTGAAAAAGGAAACAAGAATTCCAAATGACTTAAAGAAACCTTACAAACAAAACCCCGAGCTTGGGGCCCGTAATATCAGTGAGCAGCCGAAGCCCAGGGCGACTACCCAGAACGGTCAAGGCAAGTAACCTTGATCGGACGGTGCAAGTACCCCTGAACGGACGGTGCAAGTATCCTGATCGGACGGTGCAAGTACCCCTGATCGGACGGTGCAACTACTCCTGATCGAACGGTGCAAGTAACCCTGAGAGGTCGGGGCAGGTAACCCAGAAAGGTCAATGTGAGTACCTCATAAAGACCTGTAGCTGGAGTAACCGAGCAAGAACAAACTCCGGTGATTGGAGACAATCTCACGGACATAAGACTCTTGTGTAGATGTAGCCTCTACCAATCGGTCGGGAAAAGGCTGGGGCCGATGCCCGGGGATGAATACCTCAAGGCCCGGGTGAAACATAAATTTGTGATCGAAATAAACAGAGGCCTTTGAGAGCCAAACTAACATTTCTTGACAGGATACCATCAAATCCTGGTGCACCTAGGTGACGTCGAGCAAACTTCATTCTACACGAAGTATATAATTGGGTACAGATTACAAATGCTTTTTGAAGTACAAAAATATTGGTGTTGCAATTCAAAGGTTAGTAAATACTATTTTTGAAAATTATATTGGTAAACCTATAGAAGCTCACATTGCCAATATTATCGTAATAACTAAAAATGAATATTATCATGTGAAAAAAACTAATTGAAATCTTTGAGATTCTTGAGCATTATAACATGATATTAATTTCGAAAAATGTAATTTTAGAAAATAAAGGAATGTTCATGGGATATCACGTGAAAATACTATGTTTATAAAGGACAAACAAAATTTCCTTATCTATTAGCGTACTTGGAGAATCAAACATGTTTATAATTATGTGTTTTAAGTAAATTATTCTTATTATGTATAAACATATTTCTTATTTCGAAATCTAATTGAGTCTTACATATTGCGAAATGATTTATACAAAAGAAAATATGTTTTCAAATAAGCAACACAACTTATAATAATTATCTAAGGCTTAGTCCCACGGAAATCTTCCACAAGCCTTTCGGGACGGGCAAGACATGATCTTCTCGGTACCTAGAAGAGATGATTTTGTTGGAGTTGTATACTTAATGTCTAGATTTAAGTGATATTAACTCCCGATCCATTGCCATTAATCTATTTAATTAAATAAACAATTATTTATGTTTAATTATTTATAATTAAATATATGCAAATTATAGTCCTAGATTATATACGTTGTAGTTAGTATGGTGTGCGCCGTCACACGGAAGATCATACTATCGGTTACTCGTATTTAATCGAACAGTTGCTCACGACCTAGATGGACACGGACCAAGCCATCGGTATAGTCGTTGTATGAGGGAGAAAATAATCGGTCTTGATTATTTTATCATACTTGTACACTTGGTGTATTGGGCGGATCGCTTGAGATTTATCGATTAGGATTGCCTTAGATAATCGATTTAAGTCTCAGTGTATTTTATTCTTAATCCCCCATACTATTGCGGGTGTGTATATTTAATATAAGTGACTTTGATTTTCCAAAGGAATTGACCGGTATGATTATTGGGTCAATTACCGGTAAAGTTGGGTCACTATATTTTATATATGACATGCCGTGAATACTTGACGGGAAAGTGTATCCCGGAAGGGTTGATAATATCCCCGAGATGAGTTCATAAGGAATTATTATGGAAACCCTGCAGGTGAATTTATTCCGCATAATAATTAAAGTTGAACGGTACTATTCTCGGATAAAAGAGATGAATAAATTTATTATGCAATAAATAAATTTTATTCATGGATATTTAAATCTTAAATACACGGAATAAATAATACTACCGGAGAAATATTATTTGATATAATATGGTTTAATATTGGGAGTGCAATTAATTTATATAGTGGAAAATAAATTAATTAATATTAATGAATTAATAGATTTGGGCTTGGGAATTTAATCATTAATATTGGGAGCCCAATATTCCACCTCCTTTAGATCCCCTACGTAGCCTATAAAAGCACTACATGGTCTTCACAATTCAATACACCATAAGATTATCATACTTGATATTCTAGAAAGTTCGTGAAGGAGATCCATAGGAGTTCGAAGGATCGTCGCCCACACGACGTTCGAACGAAGTGCAAAGAATACGTGGGAAGATTCGAAGGTCTTCAATCTATCTCGTTTCTCCGCACAACGAGACGTAAGTATAATCGTAAACCCCCTTTTATGATTATATGTTTTTAATCGTGATATATACATGAACGCACGATCCGGGAAATGTACGAACTTCGGGGACGGGGATTCGAGATCCCCGACGAAGATCGAAGAACCCTCGACATGCGTCGAGGGTGGCGGCCGAACCCTAGGGTTCGACCGCCGGCGTACGCGCGGACGAAGTGGAGCCCCGGCTGGACGTCGGGGCATGCGATCGACGTGAAGTCGATCGCAAGGGGTCCGCCGTGGGCTGGTGCCACGAATGGTGGAACCCCAGCCACCCCTCGACCGGCGGCGTCGCGCACGAGGAGGAACCCCAGCTTCGGCTGGGGTTGGCGATCGAGCTGGGCTCGATCGCAAGTGATGCCGCGGCTGGGCCGCGGCGGGTCAGCTGGAGGATGACTGCCCTCCTCCGGCGACGGCGGTGATTCTCCGGACTCACCGCTGGGGGCTGCTGGGCAGCCCCAGCGATCGTGAGGTGCGATCCCGAGCCCCCTCGGAGCGGGGGCTCGGCTAGGGTTTTTCCGCGGCTTGTCCGCGGTGGTGCTCTCGTCGGGCCTGGCTCCGTGTGATGGTTCGCGTGAATTCCGGCGATGGGATTTCGGTCGGGTTGTCGGTTTCCGCAATTTTTAATAACCCGGGATATCGATTTCCAACAATTGGTATCAGAGCGTTGGTTTCGTGTTCATGTATATGTTCGATTATTGTTCTACCTTGCAGGATTTCCGGCTATCATGGTTTAATTTTTAGTTAATTATTTTACCATGATTATTCGTTTATTAAACTCTCGGACATGTCGAGATTCATTTTGTGTGGATGAATGCTTGTAATAGTAAAAATTCGAGGGTTGACCGAATTTAGGATTTATTATTATTGTTCTATGTTTTCCGGAAAATGTATATGGTCGATTTCATGTATAGAATCGATACCGGAATTGTAATTTAAATTATTGTAATTTATTTACGTTGGTTCGATGTTGGAACGATCGCCGGAGAACGAGTGTGACGAAGAAGACGAAGAGGACGAAAAACCGGGGAGGTCGATCATCCCCAAGATCGATCCCCATGAGGATCGATCGACCCGCCGGCGTGGGGGCTGTCCGTGGAAGCTTCCGGCCACGTCGGCCACAGGTGGTGGTGGCGCGTGGGCTGGGGGCGGCGGCGGTGCTCCTCTCGGGCGGTGGTCGACGATGGGGGTGGTGCGGGGACTCCCAACCTGTGCTACTCCTACCATAATCCGACTTTCTTATTTGATTCGGTTTTCCTATTTGAGTGTTCTTATTTTTAGGAACTCTCATAAAATAGGAAAAGAATTAAATTGGAATTAATTTATTTCCTATTTGATTATTCCTATTCTTGGGAATTTTTAATAGATGGAAATTAATTAATTATGGAAAGTAGATGAGTCCTAATTTATTTTATTTCCTTATTCTATTATAGAAGTCTTCTAGAATATTTCAAGTTTGACTTGGATGTGATTCTAGAGATTTAATAGAATTAGATAGGAAAATAAAAATAAATAGAAATATTAATAATATTTAATTTTATTTTTAATATATTCGATTGACTTAATTTTCGAATTAAGTAACTTTTGGATTAATTAAAAATAAATAGAATTTTTAATATTGGGATTAAAATTCTCGTCACATGGAGCATTCAAGAATAAAGACTGAAGACTAGAAGATGCGTACGGAGATGCAATAAAGCCATGATAGTCGGAAAAATAATTTTCTAGCATTATTTTGACTACGTGATACTATGTGCTTTATTACTTGTATGCATGCTATATGTGTTTACTTTATGCACTAGATAGCATATCCCTTATTGTAAAAAGCTAAGTGGGAGAGGGAATGGAAACATTCCCATGGTCTCCATTACTGTTCTCTTGGTGACCCTTATGGACTGTCGAAGTTCGTATCGACGAGTTAT
The DNA here is from genome assembly GCA_954870475.1 of Euphrasia confusa. Classification (NCBI taxonomy): domain Eukaryota; kingdom Viridiplantae; phylum Streptophyta; class Magnoliopsida; order Lamiales; family Orobanchaceae; genus Euphrasia; species Euphrasia confusa. Next base: position 25,081,085 of record OX940968.1, on the reverse strand, counting down.
TGGAGGAGAATTCTTGTAATTCCTTTTACAAGAAACATTGATTAAATTTATCAAACAATGCCTAATTTGTCTTTCTGAAGCTGACTTCAAGTCGACTCATTCTCACCCCGGGGAGTGGAATGGAGCCAAAGCCACTTGGTCATGTGGATGACACAAATTAGAGACATTCGTACCATTTCTTGAAATGGATCGATTGTCTGCTCGGCTCCCTCATTTTATGAGAGATAGGGTTGTTCGCATGGTGAATCACTGGTAAGAAACTTCGAGTTTCACTTATGATTCTCCGCGTCCTGATTTACAAAAATCGAATGGATCAAGTAATTGGGAGTCACTTATAAAAATCTTTTGGTGTAGTAAACGTCCACACTATCGTGGTTTGCTGCACTGAATGGGATTTTGGATTAACTGATGTAGACAGTTATAGAAGGGAGTAAAGGAGCGTATGTTAACGTAAACGTCCACACTATCGTGGCTTGCGGTGAATATGCGTATCCCAAACAATCTTCTTAGATACTGAGTAATGGTTTACACTTAGGTACGCTTCTTAATATTCTTCCCATCGAAGTAACGCTAATGAGATGTACGACCGAAGCAAATCTAATTGCTAAATCATTTGGGTAGGTAAACGTCCACACTATCGTGGCTTGCCATATCTGATGGGATTTTAGATGTGATTAGTGGTTATATGATATTATTTGAGGGAGATAATATCGGAGATTAAATCAATTGTTTGTTGTTATATGTGCTCATAGATTAGGAATGGCTTTGAACCCACTTTATGTGATACTTAAGGATTTTAACTCACTGGTTCCTGATTGTATTGATTGGAATAGAGATCTGGACATTTCCCAGACTGTTAAAGAGTACAAGTTTGTACTCAAGTGATCTTTGTCCTCCCGAGCCTACCAATGTCTTAACTGGTGAGGAAAGAACTGATTTTAAGAAGTGGGAAAATGCTTTTGCAAATAACCACTGATTATGATATCATGTTCAAACTCAAGGAGATGTTTAGACATGACGTAGCGGCTAGACAAGAGGCGATAGGATACTCATAAAGGCCAGTCATTTCGAGGAAACCCTTAAACACGTTTCGAGATGATGGACCTTTTGGACGAGTTGAGACGGAAATCGCAAGCTCTTGTAGCCAACGCCAAAGGTTTTGAACCTAAGGGCAAAAACGAGGTAAAGGAAAAGAAAGCAAAGAAACCCAGTGGTCCTAAGTCTCTTGGACCACGAGATGGGGCGAGAAAGCCATGAGGCAAGTGTTCTCGATACAAACAGTCTGGGTACTGGAAGTCTGATTATCTTCTCAAAAAAAGTGCGAAATCTTCTTTAGTCGTAAAACATAGTCAGTGGTATTATCTACTGGAACCTGGTGTGTAGATATGGAACCACTGACGGTATATGCATTTTAAATGCAAGGGTTCCAGGAAACCAAACGACTTGGAAAAAAAGAAATCGTAGTCTACATGGGCAATGCTGTGGAGGAGGCAGCTGTTGCAGTGGAGGACATTTTATAGGATTTCATTTTGAGTTATTGCTTTTGTGTACCTTTCAATTTAGAAAGAACTTTGTTCTGGATTTCTAATGAAGATATATTTTATTTCTTTTAATCATTTGATGGTTATAAGAAGAAATAATGATATTATATATTCTGGTACATTAGCTAGCAGTATATAAATGATGAATCCTAAGTCCACCACGATGCAACGAACCGTTTTATATAACTCGTTTTACTTTTAAGAGATATTTCTGTAATGAATCATTTATACTTGTGGATTCTTATGCTAAGTCGTGTTTATTCAAATAGGAAGTTCAAAGGTCGAAAATTGATATTTTGATCAATTAAGTTGAAGGAGTGGACCTTCCGACCTAAGAATCAAATTTGGAAGATAACATAACTAAGCAATCCTTTATGGATATAAGGTATAAGATCCGGACAAGTATTAGAATTGATTCACTCTGATGTATGCAGACCTTTGTTTACTCAGACAATAAGGTACGAGTACTTCATTTTATGATTACTCGAAAAATTGGATTAGCATACCTGATGTGCCACAAAAGCAAAGTGTTTTGACAAGTCAATGGACACAAAGCTATTGTGGGGAACCATCATGGTATATCCATTGAAAGCCTGCGATTTCGCGGAGGCAAGTGCCTGTCTGAGGAATGCATGGCATACTGATCAGAGATTGGGATTTGATCCCAAATGACTACACCATACACTCTTGTGTAGAAATGGTGTGTCGGAAATAAGAAATGGAACTCTTATAGAAATAGTAAAAGCATGAGTTATACGGAACTACCTATGTTCTATGGATATGTCCTGAAAACAACGGCGCATTCAATGCGGTTGTAGAATATCCTGGAAGGACAAAAGTTGTGTGTTCAATAGTACTATGAACCAGAAGGACGTTATAAGTTCTAACGCCCGGTTCTTAGAGGAAGACTATTAGATGAACCACAAGCCCAAAGTGACGTAATACTTTGAAATGAGAGGGAAAGATTAAGACTTAGAACCAGCCGAACCAAGTAGCGGTACACCACTAACTGCACCTACTGTTATTACTGTTAATGCACCGGAATGCCGTTGTAGTGGGAGGTTGTGTGACAACCGGAGATGTTCATAAGGCTAGGAGAGTTTCCAGACTCTGGACCTAGAATACATGAAATCGATCCCTGGATCTACATGAAGGCAGTACTAGATCTAAATGTGCCTTCTTGGAAAGCAATAAGGATTATTGCTAAGAGGCGAGATCATTTAGAGTGTATCCCGGAAGGGTTGATAATATCCCCAAGATGAGTTCATAAGGAATTATTATGTAAACCCTGCAGGTGGATTTATTCCGCATAATAATTAAAGTTGAACGGTACTATTCTCGGATAAAAGAGATGAATAAATTTATTATGCAATAAATAAATTTTATTCATGGATATTTAAATCTTAAATACACGGAATAAATAATACTACCGGAGAAATATTATTTGATATAATATGGTTTAATATTGGGAGTGCAATTAATTTATATAGTGGAAAACAAATTAATTAATATTAATGGATTAATAGATTTGGGCTTGGGCTCAATTTAATCATTAATATTGGGAGCTCAATATTCCACCTCCTTTAGATCCCCTACGTAGCCTATAAAAGCACTACATGGTCTTCACAATTCAATACACCATAAGATTATCATACTTGATATTCTAGAGAGTTCGTGAAGGAGATCCATAGGTGTTCGGAGGATCGTCGCCCACACGACGTTCGAACGAAGTGCAAGGAATACGTGGGAAGATTCGAAGGTCTTCAATCTATCTCGTTTCTCCGCACAACGAGACGTAGGAATAATCGTAAACCCCCTCTTATGATTATATGTTTTTAATCGTGATATATACATGAACGCACGTTCCGGGAAATGTACGAACTTCGGGGACGGGGATTCGAGATCCCCGGCGAAGATCGAAGAACCCTCGACATGCGTCGAGGGTGGCGGCCGAACCCTAGGGTTCGACCGTGGGCGTACGCGCGGACGAAGGGGAGCCTCGGCTGGACGCCGGGGCATGCGATCGACGTGAAGTCGATCGCTGGGGGTCCGCCGTGGGCTGGTGCCACGACTGGTGGAACCCCAGCAACCCCTCGACCGGCGGCGTCGCGCACGAGGAGGAACCCCAGCTTCGGCTGGGGTTGGCGATCGAGCTGGGCTCGATCGCAAGGGATGCCGCGGCTGGGCCGCGGCGGGTCAGCTGGAGGCTGACTGCCCTCCTCCGGCGACGGCGGTGTGTCGCCGGACTCACCGCCGGGGGCTGCTGGGCAGCCCCAGCGATCGTGAGGTGCGATCGCGAGCCCCCTCGCAGCGGGGGCTCGTCTAGGGTTTTGCCGCGGCTTGTTCGCGGTGGTTCTCTCGTCGAGCCCGGCTCCGTGTGATGGTTCGCGTGAATTCCGGCGATGGGATTTCGGTCGGGTTGTCGGTTTCCGCAATTTTTGATAACCCGGGATATCGATTTCAAACAACATCATCAAAGAAAGAATTAAAGAAGACCAGTCAAAGCCAAAGCAAGAATTATTATCCAAGGAATACAAGAAATCGGACAGAAAAGATCGCACGGGAGAAGTAAGACTTTTTCCCAGGGCAGGACTAAAAGAAGAGCTAAAGATGTACCAGACGGTTACAGTAATTTCCCAGTGAAATAGCTGAAGAATAACCAACAAAGATAGTGGGTTAGTTGGTCCACTACATGTTTTACACATGTCAAATGCATGCTAAATAGTTGTCAGTAAAGCTAAATATGTGGCTGATAGGTGTCATAAGAATAGAGAAGCATCACATGCATAAATGCCTATAAATAGATGCTCTTCATATGTAAAAAGGAGGAGAAGAAAAAGAGAGAGAAAAAAACTTGTAAAAGGAATTCATTTCCTAAAATGGCTATGGCCTAAATACTCTATAAGACTTGAAAAGGGGGCATTGATTCCTAGTGATCGTGTCATTTTCGTTATCGTTTTTATTAACCTTCATTTATTAAATTACCAAACATGCAAATTGTATTTCTTAAGATGTCTAAGTATGGATATATGAATGAAGAGGAGCTTTGAGCTTCCATTTCCATTACTTATGATTTCTGCATATAAACTCGATATATTTGCTTCTATATCATATCAAATTAGTATTTGTGTTGTTTGCTAACCCTCCGATACCAGCTAATATCACCGTCAAAGCATAAAACAACCCAAAACATTGGCGCTAGAAGGACGGAGATCGCCCCGGGAAAGTTGCCGGCAGATTGTCCCGTGAAAATTGCCAGCAGATTCCACAGGAAAGGGGGAAGGCCACCATGCACCCATAGATCGAAAAAACGACATTGAGGTAAGACATGCAGCCCTTCATAAATGCACCCATCTATCATCGTTGATAACTTTGGTGCATGTACCTTTTTTATATTGGATACGCCGGAGAAAATCGATGATGCAATTTCATAGAAAATATATGTTGACTAATCTAGTTAGACATGGAAATAATGCATGCACACCAAGACGACCGCCCAGGCGAGCCTCTGAAAGAGGCCCCAGGAAATTCCAATGAGGACCCGGGAAATTCCAGTGAGGCCTCGGGAAACTCTATTGAGGGCCCGGGAAAGTCCAGATATTTCCCGGTGCAGTACAACCGGGGCCCAAGGAAGTCTAGCTGCGTTCCTAGGTCGGATCGCCGGCGGAGGCTTGCTTTTTGTCAGAACCAAAAAGTTGAGTATGTTGTCACTTCGTCGGAAAGACGAAGTCGAGGAAACCAAAATGACATGCACGGGCGCCCAGGAGGTCTTTCACCGGGAATAGCTTCAACAACCCTAGGTGATAACCCGGTGAAAGCAGATATGTTACTTCGATTCTCGAATATAGAGTTGAGAGTAAGATCTTGCCGACACCGACCGGTTATCGAAGAGAGTCCCTGGACCCAATGGTCTAGCATGCGGCCATGCAACCAAAAATTCAACTCATGCAAAACGAATTACGGACAGAGTTCAGCAACTAATTTGCAAATGGCCAGGGGGGTTTTGCAGTTGGCCGGGGTAAATCTACGGATGAATCCCGGGAAATTCTTAACTCCACCGGCCAAAATAAATGCTACAATTTAAGCGTTGTAACGCTCTTTTGGGCAGGCCATTTATGAAAGCCTTTGAGCCAGTGGTCTCGACTTAATACTCTTGTATGCAGACCTTTGTTTACTCAGACAATAAGGTACGAGTACTTCATTTTATGATTACTCGAAAAATTGGATTAGCATACCTGATGTGCCACAAAAGCAAAGTGTTTTGACAAGTCAATGGACACAAAGCTATTGTGGGGAACCATCATGGTATATCCATTGAAAGCCTGCGATTTCGCGGAGGCAAGTGCCTGTCTGAGGAATGCATGGCATACTGATCAGAGATTGGGATTTGATCCCAAATGACTACACCATACACTCTTGTGTAGAAATGGTGTGTCGGAAATAAGAAATGGAACTCTTATAGAAATAGTAAAAGCATGAGTTATACGGAACTACCTATGTTCTATGGATATGTCCTGAAAACAACGGCGCATTCAATGCGGTTGTAGAATATCCTGGAAGGACAAAAGTTGTGTGTTCAATAGTACTATGAACCAGAAGGAGGTTATAAGTTCTAACGCCCGGTTCTTAGAGGAAGACTATTAGATGAACCACAAGCCCAAAGTGACGTAATACTTTGAAATGAGAGAGAAAGATTAAGACTTAGAACCAGCCGAACCAAGTAGCGGTACACCACTAACTGCACCTACTGTTATTACTGTTAATGCACCGGAATGCCGTTGTAGTGGGAGGTTGTGTGACAACCGGAGATGTTCATAAGGCTAGGAGAGTTTCCAGACTCTGGACCTAGTATACATGAAATCGATCCCTAGATCTACATGAAGGCAGTACTAGGTCTAAATGTGCCTTCTTGGAAAGCAATAAGGATTATTGCTAAGAGGCGAGATCATTTAGAGTACTAGCTTAGTTGATCCATTTATGGATTGAAACAAAGCATTGAGTTCGTGGTACTTGCAAATTGATGAGATAGTCCATTTTATGGATTCATCAAAGCATAGACGAATCGTGTGTATTGGAAACGTGATGGAAACAAGGTGGTGTTTCTCTGGTTTTATGTAGATAACATTTTATCATTGGCAACAATGTAAAGATGTAATCAGACATGAAATGATGGTTGTCTAGATAAATCATTATGAAAGATAAAGGAAGAAGTTGGGCATGTTCTTGAGATCTTGGATCTCTAGGAAAGAACATTGTACTTCTCCTGGACATCTTACATAGATATGATTATGGTTCATTTTAAACATGCAAGATTCCGAGAAAGGTTCGTTACCTTTCAGATACGGAATGCATCTATCTAAGGATATGTGTTTTTGAAACACAAAAAGAGATAGAAGCAATTAAAGCAGTTTCCTACACTTGGAGTGTGGAAAGCTTGATAAATGCGATGTTGAAAAACGAGAACCTGATATTTGCTATGCGGCTAGTATAGTGGGAGGATATCAAGGTAATCCTGGAAAGGAATACTCGACTGCTGTAATTAACATTTTAAGTACTTTCGAAGTACTGGAAACTATGTTCTGGATTACGGAGCAGACAAGTTTTTTCTTTTGGATACCGGTGTAAGTCGATATCAGGCTATGTGTTTTACTATTAAAGGAGGAGGAGTTTTAACATGGAAGAGTGATAAGCACGATGCTTTTCGGACTCTGCCATGGGTAACCAAGAATAGCGGCCTCAGAGGCAGCGGAAGTTCTGGTAATACTCCGGGATAACCTCTGGGACTTAGATGTGATTCTTAGTTTTCCAAAGGTTATTGTGAATAGCGGTGCAATGGCAAACGTAAGAAATCACAAGTCCATAAGTGTAAGATAACACATAGAGCAAGTACCACGTTATACGAATCATCATCAGGGAAGACGACGTTGTAGTCACCAAGATAGCTTCGGAACGACAATCTAGATTGCTCTTTCACAAGGCACTTCTTGGAAGTGCATATTAAGCACGTGAAGAGTATGGGAGTCGGGAGTTTGGAAGAAAAGACTAGACCTTAGTATAAGTGAGAGATTGTTGGAGTTGTATACTTAATGTCTAGATTTAAGTCATATTAACTCACGATCCATTGCCATTAATCTATTTAATTAAATAAACAATTATTTGCGTTTAATTATTTATAATTAAATATATGCAAATTATAGTCCTAGATTATATACGTTGTAGTTAGTATGGTGTGCGCCGTCACACGGAAGATCATACTATCGGTTACTCGTATTTAATCGAACAGTTGCTCACGACCTAGATGGACAAGGACCAAGCCATTGGTATAGTCGTTGTATGAGGGAGAAAATAATCGGTCTTGATTATTTTATCATACTTGTACACTTGGTGTATTGGGCGGATCGCTTGAGATTTATCGATTAGGATTGCCTTAGATACTCGATTTAAGTCTCAGTGTATTTTATTCTTAATCCCCGATACTATTGCGGGTGTGTATATTTAATATAAGTGACTTTGATTTTCCAAAGGAATTGACCGGTATGATTATTGGGTCAATTACCGGTAAAGTTGGGTCACTATATTTTATATATGACATGCCGTGAATACTTGACGGGAAAGTGTATCTCGGAAGAGTTGATAATATCCCCGAGATGAGTTCATAAGGAATTATGATGTAAACCCTGCAGGTGGATTTATTCCGCATAATAATTAAAGTTAAACGGTACTATTCTCGGATAAAAGAGATGAATAAATTTATTATGCAATAAATAAATTTTATTCATGGATATTTAAATCTTAAATACACGGAATAAATAATACTACCGGAGAAATATTATTTGATATAATATGGTTTAATATTGGGAGTGCAATTAATTTATATAGTGGAAAATAAATTAATTAATATTAATGGATTAATAGATTTGGGTTTGGGCTCAATTTAATCATTAATATTGGGAGCCCAATATTCCACCTCCTTTAGATCCCCTACGTAGCCTATAAAAGCACTACATGGTCTTCACAATTCAATACACATAAGATTATCATACTTGATATTCTAGAGAGTTCGTGAAGGAGATCCATAGGAGTTCGGAGGATCGTCGCCCACACGACGTTCGAACGAAGTGCAAGGAATACGTGGGAAGATTCGAAGGTCTTCAATCTATCTCGTTTCTCCGCACAACGAGACGTAGGTATAATCGTAAACCCCCTCTTATGATTATATGTTTTTAATCGTGATATATACATGAACGCACGATCCGGGAAATGTACGAACTTCGGGGACGGGGATTCGAGATCCCCGGCGAAGATCGAAGAACCCTCGACATGCGTCGAGGGTGGCGGCCGAACCCTAGGGTTCGACCGTCGGCGTACGCGCGGACGAAGGGGAGCCCCGGCTGGACGCCGGGGCATGCGATCGACGTGAAGTCGATCGCTGGGGGTCCGCCGTGGGCTGGTGCCACGGCTGGTGGAACCCCAGCAACCCCTCGACCGGTGGCGTCGCGCACGAGGAGGAACCCCAGCTTTGGCTGGGGTTGGCGATCGAGCTGGGCTCGATCGCAAGGGAAGCCGCGGCTGGGCCGCGGCGGGTCAGCTGGAGGCTGACTGCCCTCCTCCGGCGACGGCGGTGAGTCGCCGGACTCACCGCCGGGGGCTGCTGGGCAGCCCCAGCGATCGTGAGGTGCGATCGCGAGCCCCCTCGCAGCGGGGGCTCGGCTAGGGTTTTGCCGCGGCTTGTTCGCGGTGGTGCTCTTGTCGGGCCTGGCTCCGTGTGATGGTTCGCGTGAATTCCGGCGATGGGATTTCGGTCGGGTTGTCGGTTTCCGCAATTTTTGATAACCCGGGATATCGATTTCCAACAGATTCCTCCGGGGAGTGAGTTATATTCCCCAGTACCTCTCGGGACGGGAAAGACATGATCTTCCCGGTACCCAGAAGAGATGATTCCTCCGGGGAGTGAGTTATATTCCCCAATACCTCTCGGGACGGGCAAGTCATGATCTTCCCGGTACCCAGAAGAGATAATTCTCCGGGGAGTGAGTTATATTCCCCAGTACCTCTCGGGACGGGCAAGACATGATCTTCCCGGTACCCAGAAGAGATGATTCCTCTGGGGAGTGAGTTATATTCCCCAGTACCTCTCGGGACGGGCAAGACATGATCTTCCCGGTACCCAGAAGAGATGATTCCTCCGGGGAGTGAGTTATATTCCCCAGTACCTCTCGGGACGGGCAAGACATGATCTTCCCGGTACCCAAAAGAGATGATTCCTCCGGAGAGTGAGTTATATTCCCCAGTACCTCTCGGGACGGGCAAGACATGATCTTCCCGGTACCTAGAAGAGATGATTCCTCCGGGGAGTGAATTATACTCCCCAGTACCTTTTTGGACGGGCAAGACATGATCTGCCTGGTACCCAGAAGAGATGATTCCTCCGGGGAGTGAATTATACTCCCCAGTACCTTTTTGGACGGGCAAGACATGATCTGCCCGGGACCCAGAAGAGATGATTCCTCCGGGGAGTGAATTATACTCCCCAGTACCTTTTTGGACTGGCAAGACATGATTTGCCCGGTACCCAGAAGAGATGATTCCTCCGGGGGAGTGAATTATACTCCCTAGTACCTTTTTGGACGGGCAAGACATGATCTGCCCGGTACCCAGAAGAGATGATTCCTCCGGGGAGTGAATTATACTCCCCAGTACCTTTTTGGACGGGCAAGACATGATCTGCCCGGTACCCAGAAGAGATGATTCCTCCGGGGAGTGAGTTATACTCCCAAGTGTCACTCTGGACGGGCAAGACATGATTTGCCCGGTACCCAGAAGAGATGATTCCTCCGGGGAGTGAGTTATCCTCCCCCGGCGCCTCTCGGAACGAGAAGACGTGTTATGCTTGGTGTCTTTAGAGATGATTCTTCCGGGGCTAGAGTTATCTTCCCCCGGCGCCTCTCGGGACGAGATGACATGTTCTGCACGGTACCTCGATGAATGATTTCTACAGGGTTTGAGTTATACTCCCCCGGGACTCTCGGGACCGGCACAACATGCTCTAATCAATACCTTGAAGAGACGATTATATTGGAGTCTGATTTATCCTCCTTCAAAACCTCTTTAAAACCAGCACGACGTGATCCACTCTGTTCCTTGAAGAGATGTTTAAACAGATTTAAGAGTTAACCTCCTTCGAAGCCTCTTGGGACGGGCATGAGTTTTTCAGCCCGGTACCTTGACGAGTTGATGATTTCCAAAGCTTCATGTGCGCTAGCACCCTCTACTTAGAGTCGTAGGCTGGACATCCGAGGCTTTCCCTGTGCGAGGCACCAGACCTTCCCAGTGCGAAATCCTTGGTTTCCAGATTCCTCAGTGCAAAGGAAATGGAAATTTACAAAGAAAGCCCGGGGAAGTATTATCCCAGTACCTGGTTGAAATTACGTCTTCGACGTAGTATACCAATTTTTCGTGAAATTGGCTAAGTATGAAATACTTAACGTATCGAACTCACCGCAATACAACTCAGCAATATGCAGCGCACACACACACACACACAGCGCAATGCGCTCAGGCGCTTGATTATGTCGTTTTTGTGTGTCGAAAATCAAATAAAAATATCGAACTTGTTGGTAAAGCAACTCGCCCGAGTCGATCTCTCGAGGACACTACTATCGACGTGTAAAAATGTTTATTTGTTTGCAACGAGAAGAAGAAAGTGAAATAGCATAATGCTCAAGTTTGTTTTTGGGTTTTTGATTAATTCTAAGAATTAACTACGAAAATTGAAAGACGATAAAACAAGCAAAAAGCAAGAAATAATGTTTTTGAATAAATTGGGAAAAATCTAGGGTTTCGGGATTCACGATTCTCTTAAACGAGTTAAAGTTAAATTTCATAAAATAGTACTAACACGTCCGTTACCGGTTGGAGTTAATTCAATAACGAAATTTAGATTCAAACCCTAGTTGGAAAAATCGATCCTCTCTAACCCTAGGCAAAGAGATTAGCTACTCATACTTTTAATCAAAGAACAATTGGATTTTTGAAAAGTGAAATTCATGAAAACGATTTTCGGTAAATAATAAAAAAACTAAACAATTAATCGAATAAGGAATTGAAGTTTCGGTAAATAATAAAAAAAACTAAACAATTAATCGATTTTCGGTAAATAATAAAAAAACTAAACAATTAATTGATTTCATTTCATTGAAAATAAAACGAAAACTATTACAAGTAGAGAACGGTAGGCAAACGAATACTAGAGGCAGTCCAAGTGACGCAGCACTCCCACACTCTAGAATTCCAACACTTAAACGCTTAGAGCTAAGTCACATAACCCTAGTATGTTGCGTCTAGCGAACAACACTACAACAAAAAACTTAACACGGTGTGCACAACACAACACCTGAATTCTCCAACTAAAACAAACTAAGCAAAAACCTAATTCGGAAAGTGTATCGGGAGAAGTGATTTTCCAAATTGGGGTTGTTGGAAATCGACTACCCGGGACGAGTCCGTTCGACCATTCGAACATCCGGACACGCCCAGTCGACCTCCAGCGTCCCTACTGTGCTCACGACGAAGCCCCAGACCCGGTTTACGCCCAGCCATCATGCACGAAGCACAACCGCGCAAAAACCGAGGGCTTCTGGCCTCTCTGTCGTCCGACACCATAAGGTGTCGTCCGACAAGCCCCTGTCGGCCGACAGCCAATCTTGTCGGCCGACACCCGTCGCGAACAGCAGCGCGACGCTGCTGTTCCAGCCCCGTTTCTGGTGCGTTTTTCTGTTTCCGACCACCGTTCCGGCAACCAGAAGTCGCCCAGTGATCAAGGAACACATACCACGGTTCTCAGAACTCGATCGGAGGTTTGTTGTATGATTACGTACGAGATCGAATCGAAACGATGCGGAAAAGGGTTTCGATTCCATACCTTTGTCGCGTGATTCGGAGAAGCCGAATTGTTGAGACCACGAAGCCTTCTGGTGTATGTCTCTATCCCCGACGTCCAGCCGTTGAGTGGGCAACGATCCGCTGAACCTTCCTCTTCTCCTTTCTCTCTTGAACCCAGCGTAAGAATTTTTATTCTCTGTCTCAGAAATATAATTGCGCTAGCAATTAATTTCTACAGAAAAATAACAGCGCTAATCTATTTATTTTTACAGAAAAATAATTGCGCAAACAATTTATTTTTCTCCGCAAAAATAAAATAGCGGCGTTTCTTAAGTTTAGAGAAAGAGAGGGTGGGGTATTTATAAAGCTACACCAGGGACCTAATGGAAATTAATTATTAGGCTAAATTGCAATTTAATTAACTCGGCGTCCCAAAAGGAAAACCTTAATTAAATTCCACAATTTTAATTATAATTAATTCCACTATAAAATTATAATTGAATTCCCAATAATTAATTTATATTATTTCAACAATAATAATTCCGCCAAATTACATATACGACTTTCCCCGTGTTTAAGATATCGTATGTCCACGAATTAACTTTAATTACTAATAATTAAATTAATTCATTTCTTATTATCCGAGACTAGTACCACTCATCCTTATTATCATGAAGAACGAATCCACCTACAGGGTTTACATGATAAAATTTATGAGCTCATCTCGGGGACATCATCAACCCAATAAATGGGACACAGTTTCCTGTCTATAATCTATAGCATGCCGTGTGTACAATTCCGATTCCCAATTTACCGAGAATATTGACTAATCAATTAGTCTCACTCACTAGTAAGTCAAAGAACCGAGAATTGGACACACGCACCTATAATTATATAGGGATTAGGAATTCGTATATCCGTAATATCTGAGGTCTAGTTCGATTACTGTGATTAGTATAAATCGAACGCCCTCCCGTGGTCCTGCTCAATACACCAAGTGTACGAGTGTAACATGATAGTCAAGACCGACTATCTACCAGTCACACTACGACGTACCGATGGATTGTCCATGTCCATCTAAGTCGTAAGCTACTGTTCGATAGTATACGAGTAACTGATAGTATGATCTTCCGCGTGTCTCCTCACGCCATACTTTCTACAACGTATATATCTAGGACTATTGCATTAAATGCAATCATGCTTGAATCATACATATATTAAGGCATAGATAAGGAGTTCCGTATTTGCACTAAACTAGACATTTAGAATACAACTCCATCAGGGGTCACGGGTATTTATAGGCATCTTGCACGTGTAACCACCGGAGTTCGCACGTGTAAACGCCGGGCTGACGTCACACGGAAAATCTTGACGTCACGCTTCCGGAAACTTCGATTCTTCGAATCTTGAATCTTGAATCTTGGATCTTGGACTCTTGATTCTTGAATTCTTTGAGCGCATGAATTCTTGGGCGCTTTAACTTTTACTTAGCTCCAATGCACCTCAACGCTTCAACTTCACTTGATCTTGAAATTCTTCTAAGTGTTGAAGTTAAACGCATCATCATCTTCATTGCATGGAAGAAATGTTGACACAGCGCATTTTTATCCTTGCACGCCAGACTTTCGGGTTGACGCCTCAACGCATGTGGCGCTCATGCGCACAGCGCATTTCATGCGCGCGTCTTCATTGCTGGAGCGCAATTGCGCTCAGGCAGCCTAGTCATTCCATGCGCTCGGGGGCTCCATGCTTGGGCGCTCATGCGCTCGGACGCTCATGCGCTCATGCGCTCCAACGCTCATGCGCTCGGGCGTTCATGCGTTCGGGCGTTCATGCGCTTGGCATCCGGGTTGGAACGCAAATGCGCTTGGCGCTCCGGGCTAGGCGTTCATGCGCTCAGCTGTTTACCTGCATACACAACAAGCAACAAACACACAAACGATTCGACGCCAAAACATACATTAACACTGGCGATCTATGAACATGCATTTAATGCAGTTTTGACTTAGGGCTAGAATATTATTCTTGGCCCTTATTCATTAGTATTCAGTACAAAATCAGAAATCCCAGCTGACTTCACAGTGCAAATCGCACTAGACTGCTTAGTGCATCACTGGGGAAAATGAAGAAGTACCCAGGAGAAATTAAAATCTCTTGGAAGAATAAAGGTTAAAATCTTACTTTATGTCATATAGCCTTTATGGCAAAATTCTTATGTTATAAAACCAAAATTGATAGCCTTTATGGAAAAGTTCTTATGTTATAAAACCAAAATTTATAGCCTTTATGGTAAAGTTCTTATGTTACAAAAACAAAATCTTATAATCTTTTATGGCAAAGTTCTTATGTTATAAACCAAAATTTATAGCCTTTATGGCAAAGTTCTTATGTTATAAAACCAAAATTTATAGCCTTTATGGTAAAGTTCTTATGTCACAAAAACAAAATTTTATAATCTTTTATGACAAATTTCTTATGTTTTAATAAACAAAATCTTTAAAGCTTTCGATCTTAAGTTATTTTAATTTCCTGTAAGGATCAACTTATGTAAGCCTTTACCTTTGAAAAATATGCGTTTTTGCAGTTTTTAAATAAAAAGTATTCCTATCCTTTAAAAAATATTGGTTTTTACATTTTTGTCTGTAAAACAGAAATATATTGCCCCGGGAAATCATATGAGTTTCCCGGTGCAATAAAAGTATTGAGTATTCTTGAGTAAGAAAGAATACTAAGGTTCGGTAAATACCCATTAAATCTGTAGATAAGGGGCCGAACATTTCATTCAGTGCAAATATTCAATAGAGTAAGAGAAACTCAAGAATCGCCCTGAAGAAAATATTGGTCCGGGAAAATCCTAAAAAGTAATCATAAGAACAAACCACAGGATCGGTCAGTTCTGTTAAAAGAAAAGGTCGAGGAGAAAAAATGTTACTTACAATAAAAAAGGATTCCAAGAGGTAACTAAATCCAAAAGCCACTTTTACAGAACAAAAAACACACAAAGAAACCCAACAAAGTTTTAAGATAAACTTGGGTGTGAGCCAGAATTATCTATGCACAAGAATTATGATTCCTAAAAGCAAGCCAAAATGACTTGTTTGTGATAGATAATAAAGGTGAATCAAAACCTAAGAAAATAGTGGAAGGGCCATCAATAAGACCCAAAGGTAATATCCAAAAATATCTTACTCAGTTATTACACATCAGAAAATATTATAATTTGTCCCAGGCAAAACTGCCTGTAAAATCCAAAACAGGAATACCAAACATTGTCTTATGGCCTAAGCCTAGACCTAAAACAAAATATCCAAAATAAATATATCAAATCATTACACACCAACAAAAATTATGAAATTGTTTGAGGCCGATGTTAAATATTTAAAGGCCATATTATATATTAAATTATGAATCAAAATTATCCAAAATATTCTATGGAAAATAACACATTTAAAAGCATAATAGATAAACTTAGCAAAATCGTGAGGAAATACAAATTCTAAAACATGATACACCATTTCATCGGTTCAATCTTAAACACGATACACCGTTTCATCGGTTCAATTTTAAACATAATACACCGTTTCATCGGTTCAATCTTAAACATGATACACCATTTCATCGGTTCAATCTTAAACATGATACACCGTTTCATCGGTTCAATCTTAAACATAATACACCGTTTCATCGGTTCAATCTTAAACATGATACACCGTTTCATCGGTGCAATCTTAAACATGATACACCGTTTCATCGGTTCAATTTTAAACATAATACACTGTTTCATCGGTTCAATCTTAAACATGATACACCGTTTCATCGGTTCAATCTTAAACATAATACACCGTTTCATCGGTGCAATCTTAAACATAATACACCGTTTCATCGGTTCAATCTTAAACATGATACACCGTTTCATCGTTTCAATCTTAAACATGATACACCGTTTCATCGGTGCAAACTTAAACATAAGACACCATTTCATCCGTGCAAACTTAAACATAAGACACCATTTCATCGGTGCAAACTTAAACATAATACACCGTTTCATCGGTGCATTCTTAAACATAAGACACTGTTTTATCGGTGCAAACTTAAACATAATGCACCGTTTCATCGATGCAATCTTAAACATGATACACCGTTTCATCGGTGCAATCTTGAACATAATACACTGTTTCATCGGTGCAATCTTAAACATAATACACCGTTTCATCGGTGAAATCTTAAACATAATACACCGTTTCGTCGGTATGATCTTAAACATAAAGAAACCGTCTGGTTAATGTGATCTTAAACATAAAGACATCGCCTCGGCGATGCAATCTTTAAACACCGCTTCGCCGGTATGATCTTAAAAACAGAAAGGGAAACTCCCCGTTGAGGAGTTGTATACCCAGGGGCCATCCAAAGAAATGGCTCACAAGACAATGAAGCCTTTTATGCTACTTGGCACACTCAATCTTTACCTGCAGCAGAGTTGAGGATCCGGTGGGAAGTTGCCCACTGATTAGAGCTGATTCAGACATCACAACATCAGAGGAGATGACCGAGCTCTTTATAAGAGTCCACACCATCTAGACCCCCAGTGGGACGCCCTGGGTGGAGAAGATGTGGGACCTTGTGCGAGATGCGGGAGTGCCAGTCGCCCCGCCCCGAGTTCTTACGGAACCCTTTCCTCTTCTGGTTGATGAGCTTGTCTTGGATATGCGTGTTTTAGCAGGAGTCACCGGTCCGATGAGATCGAGGCACCGGAACACTGTGGTATTCTCAAATGTATCGCTGGGTTTTTCTTTAAACATTGTAGGATATTAAACTGCACAAAGCATGTTTATATCATTACACCGGGCGAACTGGTAATTTGCCATGGGAAATATAATGAGAACAACTAATTTTACCTAAGTAGGGATGGCCTAAGGAAGGCAAAACGGTCCTGCTACGTCTTTAAATGCTATCTTTGTTCCAGAAACACAATTTCTTAAACTAAAAAGGCACCGTCTTGTCGGTGCAATCTTTAACCAAAAGACACCATCTATCCGGTGCAAATTTAAACAAAAAGACACTATTTAAAACGGTGCAAAATTAAACAAAATACACCATGTAACAGTGAAACTTTAAATGACAAGACACTAAATGGTTGTGCAGCACTATACGAAAAAGGCCCAAGATATCCAAAATATCAAAAGAGGCCTAAACCGTTATTCCAAAACTAGCAAAGGCCAAGAGCTAGTCAAACATCCCAAAAGTAATTGATACTCCCCGTTGAGGAGTTACATACACTGGGGCCATCCAAAGAGTCTATAAGAGACTGAGGCCCAATATAAATTCAAGCGGGGATGATCTGAGAAAAGGTATATAAACTTGTCCGAGGTCAAGACGCGACAAAATGAAATAACTTACTTTTCATAACAATGAAAATAAGCCCAAAAAGACCTTATAAAAGAAATTGAATAAACACAGTCCATGAGACTTGATATATTAGATAAAACGCCCGCAGACAATTACATTTATTCCCGGAGCATCCTAGTTAAGGACCCGGAGAAATTTGAAATTTCCTCATAGGGAAAAAATGAGAAGAGACTCAAAACTCAATTTTTATTCACTAGGGAAAATAAAAGATTAAAATACATCTATGAAAAATCCAAAAACTTTGGTATAGTTCTACTAGTCACGGGGAATCTTTTAAGACTCCCTGGGTCTAACACCAGAGAAGGTGATTCCCTAATTTCGGAATTAGATGATCAATCTTCCTAACAAGTTCCAATATCAATATTATTTATTAGATAAGACCAATTTAATTGGCACCAATTAATTAACTATGTGTGACAAAACTCGATACATCTATGTCTCAGGAGACTGATAAAATATTGCCCGGGGAAATCCTGAAATGAGTCCCCAAGAAATACAGAATCAAATTAACAAAAATTTCAGAAATCCAAAAAGGACTAAGTAAGTCCAATATACTACTATTACAGTAGTATCTAACAGGAAAAATATTCCAAGATTTTTATCTTATGCAGGTAAAAGACTCGAGTCAGAGTCAATCGAGCAAACTAACAAGATCAACTTCAAACTACATGAAAATCGATGTTATAATCCATCAAATTTCCTGGGGGCCTATGTTGTGCCATGAAAATCCGCCACCTACACGTGTCAAGAAGACCGGTGCCACACCATCAAAGAAAGAATTAAAGAAGACCAGTCAAAGCCAAAGCAAGAATTATTATCCAAGGAATACAAGAAATCGGACAGAAAAGATCGCACGGGAGAAGTAAGACTTTTTCCCAGGGCAAGACTAAAAGAAGAGCTAAAGATGTACCAGGCGGTTACAGTAATTTCCCAGTGAAATAGCTGAAGAATAACCAACAAAGATAGTGGGTTAGTTGGTCCACTACATGTTTTACACATGTCAAATGCATGCTAAATAGTTGTCAATAAAGCTAAATATGTGGCTGATAGGTGTCATAAGAATAGAGAAGCATCACATGCATAAATGTCTATAAATAGATGCTCTTTGTTGGAGTTGTGTACTTAATGTCTAGATTTAAGTAACGGAAACTCACGATCCATTGCCACTAATCTATTTAATTAAATAAACAATTATTTGCGTTTAATTATTTATAATTAAATATATGCAAATTATAGTCCTGGATTCTATACGTTGTAGTTAGTATGGTGTGTCGGGCCCACACAGAAGATCATACTATGGGTTACTCGTATTTAATCGAACAGTTGCTCACGACCTAGATGGACACGGACCAATCCATCGGTATAGTCGTTGTGTGAGAGAGAAAATGATCTGTCTTGATTATTTTATCACACTTGTACACTTGGTGTATTGAGCGAATCGCTTGAGATTTATCGATTAGGATTGCCGGCGATAATCGATTAAAGTCTCAGTGTATTTTATTCTTAATCCCCGATACTATTGCGGGTGTGTATATTTAATATAAGTGACTTTGATTTTCCAAAGGAATTGACCGGTTTAATTACTGGGTCAATTACCGGTTAAGTTGGGTCACTATATTTTATATATGACATGCCGTGAATACTTGACGGGAAAGTGTATCCCGGAAGGGTTGATAATATCCCCGAGATGAGTTCATAAGGAATTATTATGTAAACCCTGCAGGTGGATTTGTTCCGCATAATAATTAAGGTTGAATGGTACTAGTCTCGGATATAAGAGATGAATAAATTAATTAGCAATAAATTAATTTTATTCATGGATATTTATATCTTAAATACACGGAATAAATAATACTACCGGAGAAATATTATTTGATATAATATGGTTTAATATTGGGAGTGCAATTAATTTATATAGTGGAAAATAAATTAATTAATAATAGTAAGGATTAATAGATTTGGGCTTGGGCTCAATTTAATCACTATTATTGGAAGCCCAATATTCCACCTCCTTAAGATCCCCTACGTAGCCTATAAAAGCACTACATGGTCTTCTCTATTCTCATAACTTGAAGAACACAATTCTAGAGAGAGAAAGTAGAGAAGGAGATCCATAGTGTTCGGAGGATCGTCGCCCACCCGACGTTCGAACGAGTGCAAGGAATACGTGGGAAGATCTCAAGGTCATCATAAGATCTCGTTTCTCCGCACAACGAATCGAAAGGTGAATTAAATTTCCGCAATTTAATTCTAGTTTATTGATCAATTATCGAAAAACAAGATCCAAAAGTTCGAACCCGGATTAGAGGACGAACGCGTGGTGGCGATCTAGGATCGCCGGACCACGGCGATCGCCCCTAGGGTTTCGAGGCGTGAGGAGGCTCGACCCTCGGCTGGGCCGAGGGCGTGCGATCGATCACAAGGATCGATCGCCGGAGCGCGGGCTGGTGCCGCGCTCCTCCCCACCGCGACGGTGGGGGCCTCCAGGCGGCGGCGAGTCGCCGGACTCGCCGCGGGGGCTGCTGGGCAGCCCCAGCCCGTTGATCGCCTTGAGCGATCGACACCTTCGATCGCGTGAACCCCGTCTCGCGGGGGTTCGGCTGGGGGCGGGCCGCGTGCCTTCGGGTGCGTGGTCTCCAAAGGCCGGACTCCGGCGGATGAGTCGGCGTTCATGTGATCTCCGGCGAAGGGTTTGATCGGGTTATTGGTTTCCGCAAATTTAAATAACTCGGGATATCGAATTCCAACAACTGGTATCAGAGAGTACGGTTACGTTTTTCGTTAATTGTTTCGATAATCGATTGTCGTTGTTTATAGCCATAGATTAATTTAAATTGTTAAATTATTGTGCTATATTGTTCTACGTACTTGTTTTATCTCTCGTATGAATTGTGTTTGTCGGAAAAATTAATTATTAAAATTCGAGGGTTTTCGGAAATCGAACCGGAGGAGATCGAACGCGCGCTCGGTGCGGGCTGCTGGGGAGGTGGCTGGAAGCACGGGCTGTGCGGTTGCTGGACGTTGGCAGGGATCGACGGCATGATTGCCGGATGTCGATCGCCGATGAGCTGGAGCTCGATCGAAGGCTGCCCGTGGCTGGACGGTAACCCCTTTGCGCGGGCTGCTGGTTCGCCGAGGCTCGTAGGCTGGGCTTGCGGGCTGAAGCGAAGTCGATGGCATGATTCGTCGGGAAGACTTCATGCTGGAGATCGAACTGGTGCGCCATCGGGGCCGTAATTCATCCTCACAGGTCGCGGCGGCATGAATGAATTAATTGATGCGTAACAATTTTTTTATGATTGGTGCGCATGGTGTGCAATTTCTTTTGCATGGACCAAATTAATTCTTGGAATGCATGGGTCGATCAATTCTTGGAATTGATTTTGTGTGGCCATGCGTTTGGCATGGTGAGATACACGACCATGCATGTGATTCATGATTGGTTCGATTGGGATGACCGGAATCTCGTTATTTCGGTTCGTCCCGGTAAATCCGATCTTTCCGGAAATAATTTAATCTTTCTAATTTTATTTAATTTAATTTTGGAATTAATTCAAATTCTATTTGGATTAGATTTCTTAATTATGGAATTAAATAATGGAATTAGATGGAGAGTTAAATTAGGAAAGAAAATTCTAGTTTCTCTAGATATCCTATACCTACTTGGATTAGAAGTCTTAAGAAGAATCAAAATTCGATTTTGATTAGGATTCTTGAGATCTAATCTAAATAGGATTGAGAAATTATTAAAATATTGATTTTATTTAATTTAAGTATTTTATTTAAAATCATTAGATTAATTCAAAATTTATTTTGGATTGGAAAATCTTGGATTTTATTTAGAATAAAATTAAATATGTAAATCAATGGATTTTAATAATATTGATTTTATTTAATTTAAGTATTTTATTTAAAATCATTAGATTAATTCAAAATTTATTTTGAATTGGAAAATCTTGGATTTTATTTAGAATAGAATTAAATATGGAAATCAATGGATTTTAATAATATTGATTTTATTTAATTTAAGTGTTTTATTTAAAATCATTAGATTAATTCAAAATTTATTTTGGATTGGAAAATCTTGGATTTTATTTAAAATAGAATTAAATATGGAAATCAATGGAATTGATTTTATTTAATTGGAGTAAAATTAAATATGAGAATCAAAGAATTTTTTTTCCGTCGCTCGGCAAAGTATTCAAGACGTAGAATGAAGACTCAAGGCAAGCATGCTGGAATTCATCAAGGTACGAATAGTCGAGAAATAATTTTACTTGAGTAATTATTTGATTATTTGTGAACGTACTTGCATGAAATGTATGTTTGTTATTATGCTTATGTGTATTTAATTATGCATTAGACAGCGTATCCCTTTGTTATAAAAAGCTAAGTGGGAGAGGGAATGGAAACATTGTCATGGTCTCCATTGCTGTTCTCTTGGTGACTTTTATGGACTTTTGAAGTTCGTATAGACAAGTCATTGGAGGAGAATTCTTGTAATTCCTCTTACGAGAAACATTGATTAAGTTTATCAAACAATGCCTAATTTGTCTTTCCAAAACTGATTTCAAGTCGACTCATTCTCACCCCGGGGAGTGGAATGGAGCCAAAGCCACTTGGTCATGTCGAGGACACAAATTAGAGACTTTAGTGTCATTTGATGACTAGATCGATTGTCTGCTCGGCTCCCTCATTTAATGAGAGATAGGGTTGTTCGCATGGTGAATCACTGGTTAGAAACTTCGAGTTTCACTTATGATTCTCCGAGTCTTGATTTACGAAAATCGAATGGATCAAGTAATTGGGAGTCACTTATAAAAATCTTTTGGTGTAGTAAACGTCCACACGAACGTGGCTTGCTATACTGAATGGGATTTTGGATTAAGTGATGTAGACAGTTATAGAGGGGAGTAAAGGAGCGTATGTTAACGTAAACGTCCACACTAACGTGGCTTGCGGTGAATATGCGTGTCCCAAACAATCTTCTTAGATACTGAGTAATGGTTTACACTTAGGTACGCTTTATAGTATTCTTCCCAACGAAGTAACGCTATAATGATGTATGACCGAAGTAAATCTAATCGCGAAATCGTTTGGATAGGTAAACGTCCACACTAACGTGGCTTGCCATATCTGATGGGATTTTAGATGTGATTAGTGGTTTAATGATATTATTTGAGGGAGATAATATCGGAGATTAAATCGATTGTTTGTTGTTATATGTGCTCATAGATTAGGAAATGGCCTTGAACCCACTTTATATGATACGTAAGGATTTTAACTCACTGGTCCCTAAATGTAATGATTGGAATAGAGATCTAGACATTACCCAAACTGTTAAAGAGTGCAAGGTTGCACTCAGTGAGCTTTGTCCTCCCGAGCCTATTGACATAGGCGGCTAGACAAGAAGCGATGAGGATACTCATAAAGGCCAGTCACTTCTTAAACACGTTTTTGAGATGATTGACCTTTTGGACGAGTTGAGACGGAAATCGCAAGCTCTTGTAGCCAATGCCAAATGTTTCGAACCTAAAGGCATGAATCGGGGGAAAGGACAAGAAAGCAAAGAAACCCAGTGGTTCTTTTTGGACCACGAGATGGGACGAGAAAGCTATGTTCTCGATACAAACAGTCTGGGTACTGGAAGTCTGATTATCCTCTCAAAAGTACGAAATTTTCTTTAGTCGTGAAACATAGTCAGTGGTATTATCTACCAGAACCTGGTGTGTAGATATGGAACCACTGACGGTATGTGCATTCTAAATGCAAGGGTTCCAGGAAACCCGACGACTTAGAAAAGAAGAAATCGTAGTCTACATGGGCAATGCTGTGGAGGAGGCAGCAGTTGCAGTGGAGGACAATTTATAGGATTTCATTTTGAGTTATTGCTTTTATGTACCTTTCATATTAGAAAGAACTTTGTTCTGGATTTCTAATGAATGGATATTTTATTTCTTTTAATCATTTGATGGTTATAAGAAGAAATAATGATATTATCTATTTTGGTACATTAGCTAGCAATATATAAATGATGAATCCTGAGTCCACCACGATGCAACGAACCGTTATACATAACTCGTTTTACTAATAAGAGATTTCTTTATTAAATCATTTATACTTGTGGATTCTTATGCTAAGTCATATTTATTCAAATAAGAAGTTCAAAGGTCGAAAATTGATTGTAAGATCAATTAAGTTGAAGGAGTGGACCTTCCGACCTAAGAATCTAATTTGGAAGATAATACGACTAAGCAATCCTTTATGGATATAAGATATAAGATCCGGACAAGTATTAGAATTGATTGACTCTGATTTATGATCAGAGCTTGGGATTGGATCCCAAGTGACTACACCATACAGTCCTCTGTAGAAATGGTGTGTCGGAAATAAGAAATGGAACTCTTATAGAAATAGTAAAAGCTTGAGTTATACGGAACTACCTATGTTCTATAAATATGTCTTGGTAACAACGCCGCATTTCAATGCGGTTGTAGAATATCTTAGAAGAACAAAAGATGTGTGTTCAATAGTACTATTAACCAGAAGGACGTTATAAGTTTTAACGCCCGGTTCTTAGAGGAAGACTATTAGATGAACCACAAGCCCAAAGTGACGTAATACTTTTGAAAGAGAGAAAACGATAAAGACTTAGAACCAGCCGAACCGAGTAGCGGTACACCACTAACTGCACCTACTGTTATTACTGTTTATACACCGGAATGCCATTGTAGTGGGAGGTTGTTTGACAACCGGAGATATTCATAAGACTAGGAGAGTTTTGAACTCTGGACCTAGTATACATGAAATCAATCCCTGGATCTACATAAAGGCGGTACTAGATCTAAATGTGCCTTCTTGGAAAGCAATAAAGATTATTGCTAAGAGGCGAGATCATTTAGAATACAAGCTTGGTTGATCCATTTATGGATTGAAACAAAGCGTTGAGTTCGTGATACTTGCAAATTGATGAGATAGTCCATTTTATGGATTCATCAAAAGCATAGACGAATTGTGTGTATTGGAAACGTGATGGAAAACGAGGTGGTGTTTCTCGGGTTTTATGTAGATAACATTTTATCATTGGCAACAATGTAAAGATGTTGTCAGACATAAAATGATGGTTGTCTAGAAAAATCGATATATGAGATAAAGAAGAAGTTAGAGCATGTTCTTAAGATCTAGGATCTCAAGAAAAGAACATTGTACTTCTCTATATATCTTATACGATTATGGTTCGTTTTAACATGCAAGATTCCGAGAAAGGTTCGTTACCTTTCAGAGACGGAATGCATCTATCTAAGGATATGTGTTTTGGAACACAAAAGGAGATAGAAGCAATGAAAGCGGATTCCTACACTTACAGTTAGGAAAGCTTAATAAATGCATTGTTGAAAACAAGAACCTGATATCGGCTATGCGGTTAGCATAGTGGGAGGATATCAAGGTAATCCTGGAAAGAAATATTTGACTGCTGTAATGAACATTTTAAGTACTTTCGAAGTACTGGATGATAGAGTAGTATACTTAATGTCTAGATTTGAGTATTCTGAACTCTGTATGCACTTTCATTTACCTATCTATTACAGACATTCATTTGCTTTTAATTATTGTTAATTAAATATATGCAAATTATAGTCCTGGATTTTAAACGTTGTAGTTAGTATGGTGTTGCATGGGCACACAGAAGATCATACTATCGGTTACTCGTATTTAATCAAACAGTTGCTCACGACCTAGATGGACACGGACCAATCCATCGGTATAGTCGTTGTGTGAGAGAGAAAATAATTTATCTTAATTATTTTATCACACTTGTACACTTGGTGTATTGAGCGGATCGATTGAGACTCATCAATTAGGATTGCTCGGCGATAATTGATTTGAGACTCGGAGTATTTTATTCTTAATCCCTGAAACAATTGCGGGTGTGTATATTTAATATTAGTGACTTTGATTTTCTAAAGGAATTAACCGATTTAATTATTGGGTTAATTACCGGCTAAGTTGGGTCACTATATTTTATATATGGCATGCCGTGAATTCTTGAAGGGGCAGTGTATCCCGTAAGGGTTGATAATATCCCCGAGATGAGCTCATAAGGATTTATTATGTAAACCTCGCGAGTGGATTTGTTCCGCATAATAAATAAGGTTGAGTGGTACTATTCTCGGATATAAGAGATGAATAAATTTATTAAGCAATAAATAAATTTTATTCATGGATATTTAAATCTTAAATACACGGAATAAATAATACTAAGTTGGAGAAATATTATTTGATATAATATGAATAATATTGGGAGTGCAATTTTATTTATATAGTGGAAAATAAATAAAATTAATATTGATAAGAATAAATGGATTTGGGTTGGACCCAATTTAATTTTCAATATTGGAAGCCCAATATTTATTCTCCTTTTGATCCCCTACGTAGCCTATAAAAGCACTACATGGTCTTCACTTTTCACAACCTAAGTTACGCCAACAAAAAAGTTCGAAGAGTGAAGAGGATCCATAGAGTTCGATAGCTCGTCGCCCACCCGACGTTCGAACGGAGTGCAAGGAATACGCGGGAAGATCACGAGGTCATCATCGATTTCGTTTCTCCGAACAACGAATCGTAGGTACAATTCTCAACTAACTTGATTATTGTTCGATTTATTTTATCGAGAATACCGTAGAACAAAGATCCGAGAATCGAACCCCGGGACGAGGGTCGAGCCGGGCGGTGGTGGTTGAACCACCGGACCGCCGGCGGCTCGTGGATCCCTCGTGGGGATCGCGCACGGAAACCCTCGGCTGGGAGCCGAGGGTCGATCGAACCCCTACGGGGTCGATCGCTGGAGCTGCGGGGTTAACCCGCAGCGGCTCGTAGCGAGCTGCGGGGTTACTCGCAGCGAGTCGCTGGGGACGAGCCCCAGCTGTGCGAGCAGCGGATCGCCGGATCCGCTGCGGGGATGCTACGAGCATCCCTGGGATGCCGCGAGGCATCCCGTGCGATCGCTGCGAGCGATCGCGAGTCCCCTCGCGGGGACTCGGCTGGGCGTCCGCGCGCCTCGTGCGCGAGACGCGTTCGGTCGGGTCCCGGATCGCGCGGGCTCGTGGTTTCTCCGGCGATTGAGTTTCGATTGTATGAACCTCGGCTCACGGGAGTTTGGGTGGGGGCGGATTACGTGCCCTCTGTTGGGATTCGATGTCCCGGGCTATCAAAAATTGCGGAACCGATAACCCGACCGAAAACCCGTCGCCGGAAACCGCACGAACACCAACTCATCCGCAGGAGTCCGACCTTTGGAGACTACGCGCCCGAAGACACGCAGCCCGCCACCAGCCGATTTTCTCCCGCGAGTCGGAAATTACGAACGCGAACACCACGAAGAACCGGGCTCGACGAGAGCATCGCCGCGGGATGAACCCGCGGCTAAACCCTAGCCGAACCCCATCCGCGGGGTTCGCGATCG
Source organism: Euphrasia confusa (assembly GCA_954870475.1). Taxonomy (NCBI): domain Eukaryota; kingdom Viridiplantae; phylum Streptophyta; class Magnoliopsida; order Lamiales; family Orobanchaceae; genus Euphrasia; species Euphrasia confusa. The sequence goes on along the minus strand of OX940968.1, from coordinate 25,053,794 downwards.
CCGTGCATGGCGATCGCCGGGGCTGTTCGGAACAGCCCCCTGGCGGTGAGTCCGGCGACTCACCGCCGCCATCCGACGGGAGGGGGACCACCAGTCGCGGCGCGAAGCCGCGACGGTCCCCGGCGATCGAACTAGGGTTCGATCGCCCCAGCCGCGGCGTCCAGCCGCGGCCTTCTCCCTTGCGCGCACCACCGGCGGAGGGAGGCCGGGGGGTTCGATCCGCCGTGGCACCAGCCCACGGCCGAACCCCCAGCGATCGACTTCACGTCGATCGCTCACCCCGGCGTCCAGCCGGGGCTCTCCTCACGCCCGCGCGCCGGCGGTCGAACCCTAGGGTTCGGCCGCCCCTTCCTCGATCCCGACGGGGATCGCGAGATCCCCGTATCCCGGTCTCGACGTTCCCGGATCGTGCGTTCATGTATATATCACAATTATTCAACGCAAATAATCATAGAAGGGGTTTCTCGATTATACCTTCGATTCGTTGTACGGAGAAACGAAATCGGTTGACGACCTTGTGATCTTCCCGCGTATTCCTAGCACTCCGTTCGAACGTCGTGTGGGCGACGATCTATCGAACTCTATGGATCCTCCTCACTCTCAAGACTTTATGAATTCCGTAGGTCAATTAATTCTCTCTTGAAAAGTGAAGACCATGTAGTGCTTATATAGGCTACGTAGGGGATCATAAGGAGAATAAATATTGGGCTTCAATATTGAAAATTAAATTGGGTCCAACCCAAATCTATTAATTCTTATCAATATTAATTTTATTTATTTTCCACTATATAAATAAAATTGCACTCCCAATATTATTCCATATTATATCAAATAATATTTCTCCATCTTAATATTATTTATTCCGTGTATTTAATATTTAAATATCCATGAATAAATTTATTTATTGCTCAATAAATAATATTCATATCTTATATCCGAGACTAGTACCGTTCAACCTTAATTATTGTGCGGAACGAATCCACTCATGAGGTTTACACAATAATTCCTTATGAACTCATCTCGGGGATATTATCAACCCTTCCGGGATACACTTTCCCGTCAAGTATTCACGGCATGTCATATATAAAATATAGCAACCCAATTTTACCGGTAATTAACCCAATAATTAAATCGGTTAATTCCTTTGGAAAATCAAAGTCTCTAATATTAAATATACACACCCGCAATAATATCAGGGATTAAGAATAAAATACTCCGAGATTTAAATTGATTATCTTAGGCAATCCTAATCAATAAATCTCAAGCTGATCCGCCCAATACACCAAGTGTACAAGTGTGATAAAATAATTAAGACAAATTATTTTCTCTCTCACACAACGACTATACCGATGGATTGGTCCGTGTCCATCTAGGTCGTGAGCAACTGTTTGATTAAATACGAGTAACCGATAGTATGATCTTCTGTGTGGGCCCGACACACCATACTAACTACAACGTATAAAATCCAGGACTATATTTTGCATAATTAATTAATAATAATTAATTGCAAATAATTGTTTATTAATTAAATAGGTTAAATGCTATGATCGGGAGTTTACCGATACTTAAATCTAGACATTAAGTACACAACTCCAACACCCTCGGGTGCGTGGTCTCCAAAGCCCGGACTTCGGCGGATGAGTCGGTGTTCGTATGATCTCCGGCGAAGGGTTCGTTCGGGTTATCGGTTCCGCAATTTTGATAACCCGGGATAGCGAATTCCAACAATTGGTATCAGAGCGAGGTTTACGTTCGCGGTATTTTCGATAAAAATTGTTCTACCTTGCAGGGTTCCGACTATTATGGCTTAATTTATTTTGTCATGATTGTTGGTTTTATTAAACTCTCGGACATGTCGAGATTCGTTTTTGGTGGTGAATGCTTGTAATAGTAAAAATTCGGGGGTTGACCGAATTTAGGATTTATTATTATGTTCATGTTTTTCCGGAAAATGTATAGGGTCGATTTCGTGTAAAGAATCGATACCGGAATTGTAATTTAGATTTTTGTAAATTTATTTTGCGATTGGATCGACGTATCGAAGACCGCCGGAGAAGATGAAGTGACGAGGAGACGAAGGACCGGGATCGATCAATCCCCATGATCGATCCCGAGGGGATCGATCGACCCGCGGCCCTAAGGGGGCTGTCCGCGGGAGTCTCGGCCATGCTGGCCACCAGTGGTGGTGGCGCGTGGGCTGGGCGGCGGCGGCGTGCCCAAGGCGGCGGTCGGACGTGGTGGGGGTGGCTCGGGGTCTTCCAACCCGTGCTACTCCTATCGGAAATTCACTTTCCTAATTTAATTCGGTTTCCTATTTGATTATTCCTACTCATGGGAATATTCATGGATTAGGAATAAAATAAATTTGGAAAGTAGAAGAGTCCTAAGTAATTATTTTATTTCTTTATTTCATTATGGATATCATCTAGAATATTCCAAGAATATCTTGGATAGATTATTCTATAGATTTAATGAAGTGGAAAAAGAAAATAAAATAAATAAAAATATTAATAATATTTAATTTTGTTTTTGATATATTCAATTGACTTAATTATCGAATTAAGTAACTTTTGGATTAATTGAAAATAAATAGATTTAAATATTGGAAATTAATATTCTCGTCACATGGAGCATTCAAGAAACGAAGACTGAAGACTAGAAGATGCGTACGGGGATGTGATGAGGCCATAATAGTCGGAAAATAATATTCTAGTAATTATTTTGACTATGTGATAATACTATGTGCTTTATTACATGTATGCATGCTATATGTGTTTATTTTATGCACTAGATAGCGTATCCCTTTATTGTAAAAAGCTAAGTGGGAGAGGGTATGGAAACATACCCATGGTCTCCATTGCTGCTCTCTGGGTGACTTTTATAAACTTTTGAAGTTTATATAGATAGGTCATTAGAGGAGAGTTCTTGTAATTCCTTTTACAAGAAACATTGATTGAGTTTATCAAACAATGCCTAATTTGTCTTTCCAAAGCTGATTTCAAGTCGACTCATTCTCACCCCGGGGAGTGGAATGGAGCCAGAGCCACTTGGTCATGTAGAGGACACAAATTAGAGACTTTCGTGCCATTCTTTGATAGATGGGTCGTTTGTCTGCTCGGCTCCCTCATTTATGAGAGATAGGGTTGTTCGCATGGTGAATCACTGGTTAGAAACTTCGAGTTTCACTTATGATTCTCCGCGTCTTGATTTACGAGATTAAATGGATCAAGTAATTGGGAGTCAATTATAAAAGTCTCTTAGTGTAGTAAACGTCCACACCACGTGGCTTGCTATGCTGACGGACTTTGGATTAATTGATGTAGACAGTTGTAAGTAATTATGAAGAGTTGTGAAGTTATCGTAAACGTCCACACCACGTGGCTTGCGGTGATGTAGCGATTCCAAGTAATTTACTTTGGTACTGAGTAATGGTTTACACTTAGATACGCGTTATAGTATTCCTCCCCACGAGGTCACGCTATAATTGATGTATGACCGAAGAAAATCTAATTGCTAAATCATTTGGGTGGGTAAACGTCCACACCACGTGGCTTGCCTTACCTGATGGGATTTTAGATGTGATTAATGATTTAATGATATTATTTAAGGGAGATAATATCGGATATTAAATTGTTTGTTTGTTTTATGTGCTTATAGGTTAAGAATGACTGTGACCCCACTTTGTGATATACTTAAGGATGAAAACTCACCGGTTCCATATGGTGATGATTGGGAACGAAATCTGGACATTGTCCAGACTGTTGAGCTTTCCGAATCCACTGTTGTCCCAACTGATGAGGACATTCGAAATGACCTCAGAATGATGTTGAGACATAGCGTGGAAGCCGGACAAGAGGTGATTAACATACTCACAGAATTCTCTCTCAATGAGTCCCTTAAAAAGGAATCAACGAGAGCGGAGTTTGTGCGTAAGTTAAGAGAATCACAAGCTTTTGTGGCAAGGCTAGAGGAAAAGCGTGCAAAGAAACCCAGTGGCTCAAAGCCACGGATTGGGAAAGGCAAGCCTTTGGGCAAGTGCTTTCGATGCAAGCAGTTTGGGCACTGGAGGTCTGATTGTCCTCTCATCAAAGGTACGAAATTTTCCTTAGTCACTGAAACATTGTCAGCGGTGATATCTACCAGCACCTGGTGTGTAGATACGGGTGCCACTGACCATGTCTGCAATTCATTGCAGGGGTTCCAGGAAACCCGGAGACTTAGAGAGGGAGAGATCGTAGTCTACATGGGCAATGCCGCGAAGGTGGCGGCTGTTGCAGTGGGAGACGTTCACTTACGCTTTAGTAGTGATAGGGTTTTGGTTTTACAAAATTGTCTTTATGTACCGAGTTTTAGAAAGAATTTAATTTCAGTTTCTAAGTTAATTCTGAATGGATATTCTATTTCTTTTGATCACTCTGTGGTCATAAGAAGAAATAGTGAGATTGTCTGTTCTGGTACATTGGTAGACGATTTGTATATTCTGAATCCTGAGTCTAACACGATGCAACTAACCGAGAGTAATAACACATCTACGAACACCAATAAGAGAAAGGAACCTTCTAAAATGAATCAATTATACTTGTGGCATCTAAGGCTAGGTCATATTAATTCGAATAGAATTCAAAGGTTGAAAGCTGATGGTCTCATTAGCGGCATAGAAGGAGAGGACCTTCCAACCTGCGAATCCTGTTTGGAGGGTAAAATGACCAAGCGTTCTTTTTCTAGTAAAGGACGTAGAGCTGAACAAGTATTGGATTTGATTCACTCTGATGTATGCGGACCTATGTCTACTCAGGCAAGGGGAGGGTACGAGTATTTCATCACCTTTACTGATGATTACTCAAGGTATGGATATATTTACCTGATGCGCCACAAGAGTGTGCTCTTGTGGAGAACCTTCGTGGTAAATCCATAAAATGCCTGCGATCTGATCGCGGAGGCGAGTACCTGTCTGGAGAATTCAAGGCATACTTGGCAGAGAATGGGATTGAATCCCAGCTGACTTCACCATATACTCCTCAGCAGAATGGTGTGTCAGAAAGAAGGAATAGGACTCTTATGGAGATGGTGCGATCGATGATGAGTTACTCGGATTTACCTGTTATGTTCTGGGGACTTGCCTTGGAAACAGCGGCGTACATTCTGAACAGGGTTCCGACCAAAACGGTACCAACTACACCCATGGAATTGTGGAGTGGGCGTAAGCCTAACTTGAGACACATTCGGATCTGGGGATGTCCAGCACATGTGTTGCGACAAGGCGCCGATAAGTTAGAACCTAGATCAGAAATACGGCTGTTTGTAGGATACCCGAAAGGAACTAAGGGTGGCATGTTCTATAGTCCTACGGACCAGAAGATCGTTATAAGTACTAACGCTCGGTTCTTAGAGGAAGACTATGTCATGGACCACAAGCCCAAAAGTGACATAATACTTGATGAACTGAGAGGTAACGAGGAAGACCTGGATACAGCCGAACCGAGTATAGATACACCACTAGAACCTGCACCTAATACTGTCACTGTTAATACACCGGAACGCCGTCGTAGTGGGAGGGTTGTTAAACAACCGGACAGATGGATTGGACTGGGTGAGTCTTCGGACTCGGCACCCGGAGTTCATGAAATCGATCCCTGGACCTATGATGAGGCGGTACAAGATATAGATGCGCCTTCTTGGAAGAAAGCGATGAAATCCGAAATAGAGTCTATGGATTCTAATAAAGTCTGGGATCTTGTAGAACCACCAAGCGGCGTAAAGCCAATTGGGTGTAAATGGGTCTACAAGAGAAAGAGAGGATCTGACGGAAAGGTTGAAACCTTTAAAGCTCGGCTTGTTGCGAAAGGATATACTCAGAAAGAGGGAATCGATTATGAGGAGACCTTCTCGCCGGTAGCCAAGATAAAGTCGATCCGGATTCTCTTATCCATAGCAGCTCATATGGATTATGAGGTGTGGCAAATGGATGTCAAGACAGCTTTCCTTAATGGAAGTCTTGACGAGACGATTTATATGAAACAACCAGAAGGATTCATTGCTAAGGGGCGAGATCATCTAGTGTGCAAGCTTAATCGATCCATTTATGGATCGAGATCGTGGAACCTGCGATTTGATGAAGTAGTCCAATCTTTTGGATTCATTCAAAGCATGGACGAATCGTGTGTGTATTGGAAACGTGATGGAAAGAAGGTGGTGTTTCTCGTGCTTTATGTAGATGACATACTTCTCATTGGCAACAGTGTAAAGATGTTATCAGACATAAAGGGATGGTTGTCTAGACAATTCGATATGAAAGATTTGGGAGAAGTTGGACATGTTCTAGGGATCAAAGTTATAAGGGATCGCCGGAATAGAACATTGTGTCTCTCCCAGCAATCTTACATAGACACGATTCTAGCTCGTTTTAACATGCAAGATTCCAAGAAGGGTGATCTGCCCTTCAGTAAAGGAACTTATCTTTCTAAGGAAATGTGTCCTCGGACACAGAAGGAGAAAGATGACATGAAAGCGGTTCCCTACGCTTCGGCTGTGGGAAGCTTAATGTATGCAATGTTATGCACGAGGCCTGATATCTGTTATGCCGTTGGCATAGTAGCGAGATATCAGAGTAACCCTGGAAAGGCTCATTGGACTGCCGTAAAGAGCATTTTCAAGTATTTGCGAAATACTAAGGATTATGTTCTGAGATACAGTGCAGACAATCTGATTCCTTTGGGTTACACAGATTCGGATTTCCAAGCTGATAAGGACCGGCGTAAGTCGACATCAGGCTATGTGTACACTTTGGGAGGTGGAGCCGTATCATGGAAGAGTGTTAAGCAAAAGTGCATTTCGGACTCTACCATGGAAGCTGAATATGTTGCAGCCTCAGAGGCAGCGAAAGAATCAGTGTGGTTCCTTAATTTCCTCCAGGACTTAGATGTGATTCCAAGTTTGCCCAAGGCTATGACAATTTATTGTGACAATAGCGGTGCAGTGGCAAACAGTAAGGAACCACGGTCCCATAGTGCTACGAAACACATAGAGCGCAAGTACCACCTGATTCGAGACATCGTCAAGATGGGCGATGTGATAGTCACCAAGATAGCTTCGGAAGACAACCTAGCGGACCCTTTCACCAAGATACTTCCTAAGGAAGTATATTACAAGCACTTGGAGGGTTTGGGAGTCAGAAGTTTGGAAGATATGACTAGACCTTAGTATAAGTGGGAGATTGATAGAGTAGTATACTTAATGTCTAGATTTGAGTATTCTGAACTCTGTATGCACTTTCATTTACCTATCTATTACAGACATTCATTTGCTTTTAATTATTGTTAATTAAATATATGCAAATTATAGTCCTGGATTTTATACGTTGTAGTTAGTATGGTGTTGCATGGGCACACAGAAGATCATACTATCGGTTACTCGTATTTAATCAAACAGTTGCTCACGACCTAGATGGACACGGACCAATCCATCGGTATAGTCGTTGTGTGAGAGAGAAAATAATTTATCTTAATTATTTTATCACACTTGTACACTTGGTGTATTGAGCGGATCGATTGAGACTCATCAATTAGGATTGCTCGGCGATAATTGATTTGAGACTCGGAGTATTTTATTCTTAATCCCTGAAACAATTGCGGGTGTGTATATTTAATATTAGTGACTTTGATTTTCCAAAGGAATTAACCGATTTAATTATTGGGTTAATTACCGGCTAAGTTGGGTCACTATATTTTATATATGGCATGCCGTGAATTCTTGAAGGGGCAGTGTATCCCGTAAGGGTTGATAATATCCCCGAGATGAGCTCATAAGGATTTATTATGTAAACCTCGCGAGTGGATTTGTTCCGCATAATAAATAAGGTTGAGTGGTACTATTCTCGGATATAAGAGATGAATAAATTTATTAAGCAATAAATAAATTTTATTCATGGATATTTAAATCTTAAATACACGGAATAAATAATACTAAGTTGGAGAAATATTATTTGATATAATATGAATAATATTGGGAGTGCAATTTTATTTATATAGTGGAAAATAAATAAAATTAATATTGATAAGAATTAATGGATTTGGGTTGGACCCAATTTAATTTTCAATATTGGAAGCCCAATATTTATTCTCCTTTTGATCCCCTACGTAGCCTATAAAAGCACTACATGGTCTTCACTTTTCACAACCTAAGTTACGCCAACAAAAAAGTTCGAAGAGTGAAGAGGATCCATAGAGTTCGATAGCTCGTCGCCCACCCGACGTTCGAACGGAGTGCAAGGAATACGCGGGAAGATCACGAGGTCATCATCGATTTCGTTTCTCCGAACAACGAATCGTAGGTACAATTCTCAACTAACTTGATTATTGTTCGATTTATTTTATCGAGAATACCGTAGAACAAAGATCCGAGGATCGAACCCCGGGACGAGGGTCGAGCCGGGCGGTGGTGGTTGAACCACCGGACCGCCGGCGGCTCGTGGATCCCTCGTGGGGATCGCGCACGGAAACCCTCGGCTGGGAGCCGAGGGTCGATCGAACCCCTACGGGGTCGATCGCTGGAGCTGCGGGGTTAACCCGCAGCGGCTCGTAGCGAGCTGCGGGGTTACTCGCAGCGAGTCGCTGGGGACGAGCCCCAGCTGTGCGAGCAGCGGATCGCCGGATCCGCTGCGGGGATGCTACGAGCATCCCTGGGATGCCGCGAGGCATCCCGTGCGATCGCTGCGAGCGATCGCGAGTCCCCTCGCGGGGACTCGGCTGGGCGTCCGCGCGCCTCGTGCGCGCGACGCGTTCGGTCGGGTCCCGGATCGCGCGGGCTCGTGGTTTCTCCGGCGATTGAGTGTCGATTGTATGAACATCGGCTCGCGGGAGTTTGGGTGGGGGCGGATTACGTGCCCTCGGGTGCGTGGTCTCCAAAGCCCGGACTTCGGCGGATGAGTCGGTGTTCGTATGATCTCCGGCGAAGGGTTCGTTCGGGTTATCGGTTCCGCAATTTTGATAACCCGGGATAGCGAATTCCAACACTGGAAACTATGTTCTGGATTACGGAGCAGACAAACATTTCCTTTGGATTACATTCTCTTAGATTTCTAATCGAATGAGGACCGGTGTAAGTCGATATCAGGCTATGTGTTTCACTATTGAAGGAGAAGGAGTTTTAACATGGAAGAGTGATAAGCACGATGCTTTTCGGACTCTACCATGGGTAACCAAATAAGCGGCCTCAGAGGCAGCGGAAGTTTTGGTATAACTCCGGGATAATCTCTGGGACTTAGATGTGATTCTTAATTTGCCAAAGGCTATATAAATAGCGGTGCGATGGCAAATAGTAAGATCACAAGTCCATAAGTGTAAGATAACACATAGTGCAAGTACCACCTGATACGAGTCATCGTCAAGGGAGACGACGCTGTAGTCACCAAGATAACTTCAGAGCGGCAACCTAGGCTGCTCGTTCACATAGTACTTCTTGGAAGTACAACTTAAGCACGTGATGAGTATGGGAGTCGGGAGTTTGGAGGAAATGACTAGACCTTAGTACAAGTGGGAGATTGTTGGAGTTGTGTACTTAATGTCTAGATTTAAGTAACGGAAACTCACGATCCATTGCCACTAATCTATTTAATTAAATAAACAATTATTTGCGTTTAATTATTTATAATTAAATATATGCAAATTATAGTCCTGGATTCTATACGTTGTAGTTAGTATGGTGTGTCGGACCCACACAGAAGATCATACTATGGGTTACTCGTATTTAATCGAACAGTTGCTCACGACCTAGATGGACACGGACCAATCCATCGGTATAGTCGTTGTGTGAGAGAGAAAATGATATTTCTTGATTATTTTATCACACTTGTACACTTGGTGTATTGAGCGGATCGCTTGAGATTTATCGATTAGGATTGCCGGCGATAATCGATTAAAGTCTCAGTGTATTTTATTCTTAATCCCCGATACTATTGCGGGTGTGTATATTTAATATAAGTGACTTTGATTTTCCAAAGGAATTGACCGGTTTAATTACTGGGTCAATTACCGGTTAAGTTGGGTCACTATATTTTATATATGACATGCCGTGAATACTTGACGGGAAAGTGTATCTCGGAAGGGTTGATAATATCCCCGAGATGAGTTCATAAGGAATTATTATGTAAACCCTGCAGGTGGATTTGTTCCGCATAATAATTAAGGTTGAATGGTACTAGTCTCGGATATAAGAGATAAATAAATTAATTAGCAATAAATTAATTTTATTCATGGATATTTATATCTTAAATACACGGAATAAATAATACTACCGGAGAAATATTATTTGATATAATATGGTTTAATATTGGGAGTGCAATTAATTTATATAGTGGAAAATAAATTAATTAATAATAGTAAGGATTAATAGATTTGGGCTTGGGCTCAATTTAATCACTATTATTGGAAGCCCAATATTCCACCTCCTTAAGATCCCCTACGTAGCCTATAAAAGCACTACATGGTCTTCTCTATTCTCATAACTTGAAGAACACAATTCTAGAGAGAGAAAGTAGAGAAGGAGATCCATAGTGTTCGGAGGATCGTCGCCCACCCGACGTTCGAACGAGTGCAAGGAATACGTGGGAAGATCTCAAGGTCATCATAAGATCTCGTTTCTCCGCACAACGAATCGAAAGGTGAATTAAATTTCCGCAATTTAATTCTAGTTTATTGATCAATTATCGAAAAACAAGATCCAAAAGTTCGAACCCGGATTAGAGGACGAACGCGTGGTGGCGATCTAGGATCGCCGGACCACGGCGATCGCCCCTAGGGTTTCGAGGCGCGAGGAGGCTCGACCCTCGGCTGGGCCGAGGGCGTGCGATCGATCACAAGGATCGATCGCCGGAGCGCGGGCTGGTGCCGCGCTCCTCCCCACCGCGACGGTGGGGGCCTCCAGGCGGCGGCGAGTCGCCGGACTCGCCGCGGGGGCTGCTGGGCAGCCCCAGCCCGTTGATCGCCTTGAGCGATCGACACCTTCGATCGCGTGAACCCCGTCTCGCGGGGGTTCGGCTGGGGGCGGGCCGCGTGCCTTCGGGTGCGTGGTCTCCAAAGGCCGGACTCCGGCGGATGAGTCGGCGTTCATGTGATCTCCGGCGAAGGGTTTGATCGGGTTATTGGTTTCCGCAAATTTAAATAACCCGGGATATCGAATTCCAACACTCTTCATATGTAAAAAAAGAGGAGAAGAAAAAGAGAGAGAAAAACACTTGTAAAAGGAATTCATTTCCTAAAATGGCTATGGCCTAAATACTCTATAAGAGAAATAAAGACCTGAAAAGGGGGCATTGATGCCTAGTGATCATGTCATTTTCGTTATCGTTTTTATTAACATTCATTTATTAAATTACCAAACATGCAAATTGTATTTCTTAAAATGTCTAGGTATGGATATATGAATGAAGAGGAGCTTTGAACTTCCATTTCCATTACTTATGATTTTTGCATATAAACTCGATCTATTTGCTTCTATATCATATCAAATTAGTATTTGTGTTGTTTGCTAACCCTCCGATACCAGCAAATATCACCGTCAAAGCTTAAAACAACCCAAAACAAACTCAAAACCCTAATTAATTCAGCCTGTAACCGTCAGGCCACGTGGCCAGAAAAGCCTGCAAAAAAGGTGACTTTTTGGAATTCAAATCTTTTCATCTTATCTTTTTGATTTATTGATTTATATTAATCAATTAAAGACCGAAATTAGATCGGCATATGAAAAGTCTTCCCATCTGCCCAGGGAAAGAAAATACATGGTCTCAGTACCATTATAAATATTATTACAGGGGAGTCTTAAGACATAACCCCGTGGGAAAATACTTAATTTTCTTATCCAAGGACTATATGTGTCCATTACAAAAATACTAATCGGGAAAAATCGCGAAAGAGATTTTTGATCAGTCCAGGTACATAAGTCCAGAACGATGATATCGCAACCTCCTCTTCGTCTCTCTCGGAACTATCTTTAAAGACCACACTAGAGCCGCCTAAAAAGCAGATCCATCCCAGGAAGACCCCTTGCCAAAAGCCGCTACTGACAAAATCCACAAGCCAAATAACCAACTCCGAAGAGTATCAAGAGTCGATTACCAAGAGATCCAAGACCAAACTTCAGGAAAAAAGATGTTATAATCCATCAATTTTCCTGGGGGGCAATGTTACACCATAAAAATTCAACACCGACACGTGTCCAAACGACCGGAGCCACGTCATCAATGAGGTGGTCAAACAGCGGACAAAAGTCAGATTTGAAGCCAAGTATGAAGAAGGTACCAGGCGAGCTCAACAGTAGCCCCGGGCAGACAGCCCCGTGCCAGATTGAGGGATCAGTCAGATAAGGCTTCAGGCAAGAGGCGGTGCACCTATGGTGACATGCAGCAAGTGGGTAGACAAGTTTAGTGGGTTTTTAATGTAAAGCTTAAAGTCTTGTTTCAGCCCAATAAGAATGTATTAGGTGGCATTAGGAGAGCTTGCATGCTCATGCAAATGGTAGTATAAAAGAGAGATGTAAGAGAGGAGGAAAGGACTTCACACTTTTTTCTACTTTTCCAAATACATTAAGTAAAGGAAAAGAAAGAGCTTTAAGCTCAAGAACACCATGTGTTATTTCCATATTTCCGGCATACAAACTTCGATCTATAATCTGCCCCATATCAAATAAATATTTTGTTGGTGCCCTTCTTTATATACCCCCCCGTTCCAGTAATAGTGTAAGTTAGAGAAAAAGGGTCCGAACAGCTCCTATGCCGAGGCGATATCTTGATCGAGGATTGGGTTTGGACTTTGGTAGAGGACGAGGAGGGATGGGAGACGTTTACCTGGGGCTCCCATGTTGGAGTTGTGTACTTAATGTCTAGATTTAAGTATCGGTAAACTCCCGGTCATAGCATTTAACCTATTTAATTAATAAACAATTATTTGCATTTAATTTATTATTAATTAATTATGCAAAAATATAGTCCTGGATTTCATACGTTGTAGTTAGTATGGTGTGCATGGGCACACAGAAGATCATACTATCGGTTACTCGTATTTAATCAAACAGTTTCTCACGACCTAGATGGACCCGGACCAATCCATCGGTATAGTCGTTGTGTGAGAGAGAAAATAATTTATCTTAATTATTTTATCACACTTGTACACTTGGTGTATTGGGCGGATCGCTTGAGATTTATTGATTATGATTGCCTTGGATAATCAATTTAAATCTCAGAGTATTTTATTCTTAATCCCCGATATTATTGCGGGTGTGTATATTTAATATTAGAGACTTTGATTTTCCAAAGGAATTAACCGATTTAATTATTGGGTTAATTACCGGTAAAATTGGGTCGCTATATTTTATATATGACATGCCGTGAATACTTGACGGGAAAGTGTATCCCGGAAGGGTTGATAATATCCCCGAGATGAGTTCATAAGGAATTATTGTGTAAACCTCATGAGTGGATTCGTTCCGCACAATAATAAAGGTTGAACGGTACTAGTCTCGGATATAAGAGATGAATATAATTTATTAAGCAATAAATAAATTTATTCATGGATATTTAAATCTTAAATACACGGAATAAATAATACTACCGGAGAAATATTATTTGATATAATATGCTTTAATATTGGGAGTGCAATTAATTTATATAGTGGAAAATAAATTAATTAATATTGATAAGGATTAATGGACTTGAGCATTGGGCTCAATTTAATCTTCAATATTGGGAGCCCAATATTCCACCTCCTTATGATCCCCTACGTAGCCTATAAAAGCACTACATGGTCTTCACTTTTCACAACTTAATTAACCTACGCCAATCATAAAGTCTTGGAGAGTGAAGGAGATCCATAGGAGTTCGATAGATCGTCGCCCACACGACGTTCGAACGAGGTGCGAGGAATACGTAGGAAGATCGCAAGGTCATCGTTTGATTTCGTTTATCCGTACAACGAATCAAGGTAATATAATCGAGAACCCCCTCTATGATTATATGCTTGTTAATTGTGATATATACATGAACGCACGATCCGGGAAAACGACGAGCCTCGGGGACGGGGATTCGAGATCCCCGGCGAGGATCGAAGGAGGCGGTCGAACCCTAGGGTTCGGACCGCCGCGACGCGCGACAAGGGGAAGCCCCGGCTGGACGCCGAGGCATGCGATCGACTTCGGTCGATCGCCGGGGATGCCGTGGGCTGGTGCCACGGCGGATCCCCCCGCCCTCATCGCCGCCGGCGCGGGTACGGGAAACCCTCGGCCGAAGCCGAGGAATGCGATCGATCCTCGGATCGATCGCGGGTCAGCTGCGAGGCGACTCGCAGCGACCCCGTGCGTGCTACGGGTTCGCCCGTAGCGGCTCGCACGGGGTGACCCCGTGCGCTGGGGCAGCGAGTCATCGACTCGCTGCGGGGTTGCCGCGAGCAGCCCGGGGATCGCTCGTAGCGATCCCAGCGATCGTCCGTAGACGATCGCGAGCCCCTCGCGGGGGCTCGGCTGGGTGCACGCGGCCTTCGGGCCTCGCTGGGCATTCGGTCGGGCCCCGGCTCGTGAGGTGGTTCGCGTTCGGGTCTTCCGGCGATCTAGGGTTTTCGGTCGGGTTATCGGTTCCGCAATTTTTGATAGCCCGGGACATCGAATCCCAGCAATTGGTATCAGAGCGTTTGGTTTCGTGTTCATGTATATGTTCGATTATTGTTCTACCTTGCAGGGATTTCCGGCTATCATGGTTGGATTTAATTATTGCTTAATTAATTATCATGATTATTCGTTTATTAAACTCTCGGACATGTCGAGATTCGTTTTATGTGGATGAATGTTTGTAATAGTAAAAATTCGGGGGTTGACCGAATTTAGGATTTATTATTACGTTCTTTATTTTCCGGAAAATGTATAGGGTCGATTTCATGTATAGAATCGATACCGGAATTGTAATTTAAATTTTGTAATTTATTTACGTTGGTTCGATGTTGAGACGATCTCCGGAAGACGAAGAAGTGACGAAGAAGCTAGGGCTTGGGATCGATCCCATGATGGTGATCGATCCATGGCCTAGCCGGCGTGGCTAGGCGGCGGCGGCGCTCCTCCCCGAGTGGCCGGCCGATCCATCATGGTATGGTGGTGTGGGGTCTCCCAACCAATGCCACTTCTACCGTGATTCACTTTCCTAAATTAATTCGGTTTTTCCTATTTGAGTTTTTTCCTTTTAGGAAACTCTCATGGATTAGGAAAAGAATTAATTGGAATTAATTTTATTCCTATTGATTTATTTCCTTATGGAGATATTCATGGATTAGGAATCTAATTGATTTGATATTAATTTATTTCCTATTTGATTATTCCTATTCTTGGGAATTTTCATTAGATGGAAATTAATTAATAATGGAAAGTAGAAGAGTCCTAATTTATTTTATTTCCTTAATCTATTATAGAAGTCTTCTAGAATATTCCGAGTTTTACTTGGATAGATTATTCTAGAGATTTAATAGAATTAGATAGGAAAATAAATAAATAAAAATATTAATAATATTTAATTTTATTTTTAATATATTCGATTGACTTAATTTTCGAATTAAGTAACTTTTGGATTAATTAAAAATAATTAGATTTAAATATTGGAGATTAATATTCTCGTCACATGGAGCATTCAATAAACGAAGACTGAAGACTAGAAGATGCATATGAAGATGAGATGAAGCCATGATAGTCGGGAAAAATAATTTTTCTAGCATTATTTTGACTATGTGATCTATGTGCTTTATTGCTTTATGCATGCTATATATGTTCATTTTATGCACTAGATAGCGTATCCCTTTATTGTAAAAAGCTAAGTGGGAGAGGGGATGGAAACATTCACATGGTCTCCATTGCTGTTCTCTTGGTGACTCTTATGGACTTTCGAAGTTCGTATAGATGAGTCATTGGAGGAGAATTCTTATAATTCCTTTTACAAGAAACATTGATCAAGTTTATCGAACAATGCCTAATTTGTCTTTCTGAAACTGACTTCAAGTCGACTCATTCTCACCCCGGGGAGTGGAATGGAGCCAAAGCCACTTGGTCATGTGGATGACACAAATTAGAGACCTTCGTACCATTCTTTGATAGGTGGATCGATTGTCTGCTCGGCTCCCTCATTTATGAGAGATAGGGTCGTTCGCATGGTGAATCACTGGTTAGAAACTTCGAGTTTCACTTATGATTCTCCGAGTCTTGATCTACGAAATCGAATAGATCTTGTAAATGGGAGTCAATTATAAAAATCTCTTGGTGTAGTAAACGTCCACACCACATGGCTTGCTATGCTAACGGATTTTGGATTAATTGATGTAGACAGTTATAAGTGATTGTGAAGAGTTGTGAAATTGTCATAAACGTCCACACCACGTGGCTTGCGGTGACGTAGCAGTTCCAAACGATGTACTTTAGTGCTGAGTGATGGTTTACACTTAGATACGCGTTATAGTATTCTTCCCCACGAAGTTACGCTATAATCGATGTATGACCAAAGAAAATCTAATTGCTAAATCATTTGGGTGGGTAAACGTCCACACCACGTGGCTTGCCTTACCTGATGGGATTTTAGACGCAATTAGTAATTTAATGATATTATTTGAGGGAGATAATATCGGACAATAAATTGATTGTTTGTTTACATGTGCTTATAGGTTTAGAGAATAGCTATGAATCCACTTTCTGTGATACTCAAGGAACATAAACTCACTGGTCCCAATTACATTGATTGGAAAAGAAATTTAGACATTGTCCTGACTGCTGAAGAGTACAAGTTTGTACTCTCTGATAAATGCCCTGCTGAGCCCACGGCTGCCTAAACTGATGAGGAAAAGGCAGCATATCGGAAGTGGAAAAAGGCTGATGAGATGGCTAGGTGCTATATTTTGGCTTCCATGTCAAATGTACTCCAAACCCAACATGAGCCGATGGACACTGCCCGTGATATGATGTCTAACCTCAAGGAGATGTTTGGGGAGCAGGATCGTGCGGCAAGGCAAGAAGCCATGAGAGTCCTCATGTCGACTACTCAGTCTGAAGGAACGCCCGTTGGGGAGCACGTTCTCAAGATGATGAGTTTGTTGAATGAATTGGAGGTCCTAGGAGCTATGATTGATGGTGAGACGCAAGTCGACATCATACTCCAGTCTCTGACCCCTAGTTTTGAGCAGTTTCGTATGAGCTATAATATGGGTAAACTATCTTATACTCTTGCGCAACTCCTGACTGAACTGAAGGCGGCAGAGGGGATCTACAAGAAGGGCAAGTCTCAAGCGCTTGTAGCTACCAAGTCCAAAAGCTTGAAAGCTGTTGGAGGTAGGGGCAAGAAAAGGAAGCAAGCCTGGAAACCCAGTGGTGCCAAGAGGAATGGACCACGAGTGGGGGCTAGTAAGCCAAGGGGCAAGTGCTTCCGATGCAACAAGTCTGGACACTGGAAGTCTGAATGTCCTCTCAGAGGTACGAATTTTTCTTTAGTCGTAAAAACATAGTCAGCGGTATTATCTACCAGAATTCTGGTGTGTAGATATGGAACCGCTGACGGTATGTGCATGGTTTTAAATGCAGGGGTTCCAGAAAACCCGGCGACTTAGAGAAGAAGAGTTCGAGTCTACATGGGCGAAGCTGTTGGGGTAGCAGCGGTTGCAGTGGAAGACATTCATCTGTTTTAGGATTTCATTTCAAAGTTATTGCTTTATGTACCCCTTTATTTTGAAAAAGAACTTTTGTTCTGGTTTTCTTTATTAATGAATGGATATTTATTTCTTTAATCATTAAGTGATTTAGATAAGAAATAATGGTGTTATCTATTCTGGTACATTAGATAGCAATATATGAATGATGAATCCTTAGTCTACCACGATGCAACAAACCGTTATGTATAACTTGTTTTACTTATTAGATGTATTTTCTTATCAATCATTATACTTGTGAATTCTCGAACTTAGTAGTATCTATTCAAAAGAGATTCAAAAGGTCGAAATTGATTTGATCAATTATAGTTGGAGGAATGGACCTCCCGACCTAAGAATCGATCTTGGAAGATGATACAACTAAGTTAACCTTTCTGGATAAAGGATGGAATTCGGACAAGTATTGAGAATGATTTATGATTAATGCGGTAACATGTGTAATTAGAAAGGTACGAGTCGTTCTCTCAAAAGAATACTCGAAGATGGATTAGAATACTTGATGTGCCATAAAAACAAAGTGTTCTTCAGCAGACACAAAGTTGTTATGGGGATCCTTCAAAGTATATCCATTGGAAGCCTGCGGCTTGTTCGCGGAGGCTATCACCTATCTAAACAACACATAGCATAAATCAAAGATTGAGATTAAATCTCAAAGGACTACACCATACACTGGAGTGTAGACATGGTGTATCAGGAATAAGAAATAGGAATTCTAATAGTAAAAGGAACAAGTTTATTCGGAACCACCTATGTTCTATGGATATTTCTGGATACAACGGCACATTCAATGTGGTTGTTGAGTATCCTAGAAGAACAAGTAATTGTATGTTCAATAGTACTATGAACCAGAAGGGTGTCCTCGCCCGGTTCTTAGAGGAAGACTATTAGATGAACTACAATGCCTTAACTGACAAGGTACCTTAGAAATGAGAAAAAGGAAAGACTGAGAACCAGCCTAACTGAGAAAGGTTATTACCTTTCGAGAACATAATGCATCTATCTAAAGGTATGTTTCCTGAACACATGAAGGAGATAGATATAGACAAAGCGGTTTCCTACACTTCGAGTGTGGAGAGCTTTGTAGATGCGGTGTTGTAAAACAAGAACCTGATATCAACTATGCGGTTAGCGTAGTGGGAGGATATCAAAGTAATCTGGATAAGAGAATATTCGAATGCTGTAAGAGTACTTGGAAGTACTAATTACTAAGCAAGACGAAATCTTCTTGGATTACAGTTTCTCAGATCCAAAATCAGAGAAAGACCAGTGTAAGTCGATATCAGGCTATGTGTTCATTTTAAGAGGTGGAACCTAAGGATGAAAGAGTGATAAGCGTGATGCTTCTCGGACTCTATCATAAACCGAATAGCAGGCTCAGAGGCAGCGGAAGTTTTGGTTAGGTTCCGGAATGACCTCTGAGCTTGGATATGACTTTTGGTTCACCAAAGGCTATGTATATAGCGGTGCATGGTAAACTGGAAGAAGTCATAAGTTCAAAAGATGATGATAACACATAGAGCAAGTACCACCTGATTCGAGTCATCGTCTAGGGAGACGACGCAGTAGTCACCAAGATAACTTCAGAGCGGCAACCTAGATTGCTCATTCACATAATACTTCTGGGAAGTATAACTTAAGCACGTGATGAGTATGGGAGTCGGGAGTTTGGAGGAAATGACTAGACCTTAGTACAAGTGGGAGATTGTTGGAGTTGTGTACTTAATGTCTAGATTTAAGTATCGGTAAACTCCCGGTCATAGCATTTAACCTATTTAATTAATAAACAATTATTTGCATTTAATTTATTATTAATTAATTATGCAAAAATATAGTCCTGGATTTCATACGTTGTAGTTAGTATGGTGTGCATGGGCACACAAAAGATCATACTATCGGTTACTCGTATTTAATCAAACAGTTGCTCACGACCTAGATGGACCCGGACCAATCCATCGGTATAGTCGTTGTGTGAGAGAGAAAATAATTTATCTTAATTATTTTATCACACTTGTACACTTGGTGTATTGGGCGGATCGCTTGAGATTTATTGATTAGGATTGCCTTGGATAATCAATTTAAATCTCAGAGTATTTTATTCTTAATCCCCGATATTATTGCGGGTGTGTATATTTAATATTAGAGACTTTGATTTTCCAAAAGAATTAACCGATTTAATTATTGGGTTAATTACCGGTAAAATTGGGTCGCTATATTTTATATATGACATGCCGTGAATACTTGACGGGAAAGTGTATCCCGGAAGGGTTGATAATATCCCCGAGATGAGTTCATAAGGAATTATTGTGTAAACCTCATGAGTGGATTCGTTCCGCACAATAATAAAGGTTGAACGGTACTAGTCTCGGATATAAGAGATGAATATAATTTATTAAGCAATAAATAAATTTATTCATGGATATTTAAATGGGAAAAATGGCAATAGGGCCAATTTTCAACATTTTTTCGGCAATAAGACTTTCGAAAAATTACACATGTCAATTAGGCCGCCTAAAATGTGTAAAGACCTTTTTAGCCTTTTCTCCTCTTTCTTTCCTCCCGTTCGATCCGCTCAACGTCACGCAATTCCATTCTACCTCACCAACTCGGACCTCATCGTCGTCGACGACTACGACGACCATTGTTTCCGGCAGAAAATCGGAGGCTCGACATTCCGTCCTCATCTCTCCCGGCGGATTTCAGCACGCCGCTGTCGCGGGGACCCGATGATGACGACTTCCCATCTTGGAACGAAGATCTGATGTTCATGGCCGCGGAGTCGTTCACCTCCCTCATCGAGAACCGGTCGCCCAAGGAGCAAGCCGTCGTCGGCGACGTCGCTCGAGTGCCCCTCGCTTCGATCGAGCGTGCCCTGTCGAGCGATTCTAGGTCGACTGAGCAGAATCTGAGGCCTCCGAGAAGGAGATGGCGATTGAAATTAGTGATGGAGGAGTGGCGGAGGTGAAATCCTCGTTGTCGATCAGGAAGCACCACGATTTAGTTTCTCGTCAGCGGGTGCCGAGATCTGGGGGAGGCGTTGTGGCGGGTCCGGGAGGGGGCGACGATGATACGCACGCCTTGAATGTTTGGTTCATCGATGATAACTTGCACCTGGTAATGATTCGTTAAAGTACTATAATTTCTTTCTTCCGTGCATGTTTTTAATGTGTTTGATTAAATGTCTGTATGAAAACAGAGCTATTAGTGCAGAAACCTTTGTCATGTAACGAGCAAAAGCAGCACCCTATCTCACGAGCAGTGCTTTTTAATGATAATCAGTGTTTGTTGGAGCAGGAGAGGTTCGATGGGTACTACCACAACCAGTTCATTTGGTCAATGCCTGTAGTGACTGTTATTATTCCATTTGCTAACCGCTAGATGGGCTGATCGAGTTAACGATTCCACGAAAATCAAGTGAACATTTTGAATGATTTCCAGGCATAAGAATACTTCTCCAGAGATAGTCAAAAGATGGAGTAATGAAGTACAAGAAGTTGTTCATTCACGGGCTGCACTTGTACAATTTCATGCACTTGGGCTTGTCCATCAGGTAACAAGTTTGTTTCTGATAGGACATTTGTTTTACCATGAGAAAAATTCTTCACAGCCCCCCGCCCCACCTAGATTTCTAATTTACCTGTGTGACATTAACTGAAACGGGGTGCCATCTTTTTCATGTTTCCTTCGGTAGATGAATTTATGATTAGCATACTATCTCTCCATATTTATTTTCATGGGATTATAAAAGCGTTTCAGCCCCCCTTTTAAAAATCAGAGTTCGAATGCTTGGTATTTCTCATGGTTCTTATTTCTATTTCCTAATAAAGTCCCTGAAGATACTTACCACGGCTAATTGCTTATTCACTATATTTTAAAATTTTATTGACCTTTTATCCCACCATCTCTCCTTTTTTTGTTGTCAATTTTTGGAATGTAAGAACTGTTTCATGTAATTTCATGTTTTATGTATACATTCTTGATATTATAATTGACATCTATTTGAAATGTCTTTTACATGTGAACAATCTCAGTCTGTTTTAATTGGATTGGCTTTCTAAATGTATTTTTTTGCAGATACGACAAAATGATAGGTTGGCTGTACGGATGTAGTGCTGTGATGCTTGAAACTGTGGCGGTTGTCCCTGGTATGGTGGGAGGGATGATGTTGCATCTCAGGTCTGTAGTGCTGAAAATGTCGAGGCTCGAATAGTCCGAGAAATTGATTTAATCGCGTAGAAGTCGTGTAGAGTTCAACTAGAAAACCTGTGAGGAATTATTCTTACATTCAGTGTTTTTAATGATATTCAGTGTTTTTATAATATTCAGTGTTTTTTAATGATATTCAGTGTTTTTATAATATTTAGTGTTTTTTATGACATTCAGTGTTTTTATAATATTCATTGTAAAAATCTGACGTTCAGTGTCTTTTCATGGTATTCAGTGTCTGAGTTGACATTCA
This sequence comes from Euphrasia confusa, assembly GCA_954870475.1. NCBI lineage: Eukaryota > Viridiplantae > Streptophyta > Magnoliopsida > Lamiales > Orobanchaceae > Euphrasia > Euphrasia confusa. The sequence goes on along the minus strand of OX940968.1, from coordinate 25,031,627 downwards.
GTGACTTTTAATGGTATTCAGTGTCTTTTGGAGTGGGTGGATTGAGTAGAAGAAAAAATCTGACGTTCAGTGTTTTTTAATGGTATTCAGTGTCTGACGTTCAATGTCTGACATTCAGTGTCTTTTGGGGTGGGGTGGATTGAGTAGAAGAAAAAATTTGACGTTCAGTGTTTTTTCATGGTATTCAGTGTCTGACATTCAATGTCTGACATTCAGTGTCTTTTGGGGTGGGGTGGATTGAGTAAAAAATAAAATCTTACGTTCAGTGTCTTTTCATGGTATTCAGTGTCTAACATTCAATGTCTGACTTTCAGTGTCTTTTGGTGGAGTGGATTGAGGAGGAGAAAAAATCTGATGTTAAGTGTCTTTTAATGTTATTCAGTGTTATTCAGTGTTTTTTAATGTTATTCAGTGTCTTTTAATGTTATTCAGTGTTATTCGGTGTTATTCAGTGTCTTTTAATGTTGTTCAGTGTTATTCAGTGTCTTTTAATGTTATTCAGTGTTATTCGGTGTTATTCAGTGTCTTTTAATGTTATTCAGTGTCTTTTAATGTTGTTCAGTGTTATTCAGTGTCTTTTAATGTTATTCAGTGTCTTTTAATGTTATTCAGTGTTATTCAGTGTTATTCAGTGTCTTTCAGTGTTATTCAGTGTCTTTTAATGTTATTCAGTGTTATTCAGTGTTATCCAGTGTCTTTTAATGTTATTCAGTGTTGTTCAGTGTTATTCAGTGTCTGACATTCAGTTTCTTTTGGGGTGGGGTGGGTTGAGTAGAAAAAAAAAATTGACGTTCAGTGTTTTTTCATGGTATTCAGTGTTTGGGCAGGGGTGGGGTGGGTAGGTGTGAGGTGGGTTGAGTAGAAGGTGAGGTGAATTGAGTAGAAGAAAAAAAATATGACGTTCAGTGTTTTTTTATGGTATTCAGTGTCTGGGGCAGGGGTGGGGTGGGGTAGGGGTGGGGGTGGGTTGAGTATAAATAGAGTAAGGGTATTTTCGCCCTTCCATATATATTTTTTTGGCCCAATTGGAACAAAAAGGCCTAATTGACACATAAATTGGAATTTGGCCTTATTGGGCAAAAAATGTTGAAAATTGGCCTTATTGCCATTTTTCCCTATTTAAATCTTAAATACACGGAATAAATAATACTACCGGAGAAATATTATTTGATATAATATGGTTTAATATTAGGAGTGCAATTAATTTATATATTGGAAAATAAATTAATTAATATTGATAAGGATTAATGGACTTGAGCATTGGGCTCAATTTAATCTTCAATATTGGGAGCCCAATATTCCACCTCCTTATGATCCCCTACGTAGCCTATAAAAGCACTACATGGTCTTCACTTTTCACAACTTAATTAACCTACGCCAATCATAAAGTCTTGGAGAGTGAAGGAGATCCATAGGAGTTCGATAGATCGTCGCCCACACGACGTTCGAACGAGATGCGAGGAATACGTAGGAAGATCGCAAGGTCATCGTTTGATTTTGTTTCTCCGTACAACGAATCGAGGTAATATAATCGAGAACCCCCTCTATGATTATATGCTTGTTAATTGTGATATATACATGAACGCACGATCCGGGAAAACGACGAGCCTCGGGGACGGGGATTCGAGATCCCCGGCGAGGATCGAAGGAGGCGGTCGAACCCTAGGGTTCGGACCGCCGCGACGCGCGACAAGGGGAAGCCCCGGCTGGACGCCGGGGCATGCGATCGACTTCGGTCGATCGCCGGGGATGCCGTGGGCTGGTGCCACGGCGGATCCCCCCGCCCTCATCGCCGCCGGCGCGGGTACGGGAAACCCTCGGCCGAAGCCGAGGGATGCGATCGATCCTCGGATCGATCGCGGGTCAGCTGCGAGGCGACTCGCAGCGACCCCGTGCGTGCTACGGGTTCGCCCGTAGCGGCTCGCACGGGGTGACCCCGTGCGCTGGGGCAGCGAGTCATCGACTCGCTGCGGGGCTGCCGCGAGCAGCCCGGGGATCGCTCGTAGCGATCCCAGCGATCGTCCGTAGACGATCGCGAGCCCCTCGCGGGGGCTCGGCTGGGTGCACGCGGCCTTCGGGCCTCGCTGGGCATTCGGTCGGGCCCCGGCTCGTGAGGTGGTTCGCGTTCGGGTCTTCCGGCGATCTAGGGTTTTCGGTCGGGTTATCGGTTCCGCAATTTTTGATAGCCCGGGACATCGAATCCCAGCATCCCACACATTTCAGATCATTTCCTACTACCTCACCATAGCTGCCATGCATCCCCCGATCAAGTACTGAAGCCGGCATACCACATTTACGGCCCCATTTGGACCTTTCAGCTATGGTCGTACGAGGCTATACTTAGTCTCGGGATTGCGTGCGCGTTTAGAGCCGACAATGCGACGATTCCTCGGCTACTAAGGTGGAACTCGAATCAAACACATCTCGATTTTTCGGATTTCTACGAGGACGAAGAGGTAAGCTTGTTTTAATTTTCTATTAAGGGTTATATCAAATAATTAAATTAATTAACTCTTTATGATTTTTATTTCTTTTCAGCTTGAAGTTCACTGGACTCTAAAGCCGACGGAGGAGGAGGAGGTTGCTCCGCGTTTCATTTTCGTGCGTGACAGAGTAGAAGAGGTCACGTACCATCCTCCTCCTAGAATTGGATTGCCCGCGGACGAGGCACAGGCACCGGCACAGAAGAAGAAGAAAATCTTGATGGAACGCGTGGCAGGACGCGTGTCCAAGGCGGTTGACAAGATGACGGGTGTCGAAAACTCTGGGCCTAGTAGACGCAGGCGTGATAACATCACCTAATTCATCGGCCGAGCGGCGTCCCTCTCAACGATCCCGACGAGAGTCCTCTCCTTCTCCTGAGGGGTCTGATGACAGTACCGATCGACGGATTGATCGACAATTCAAGAAAATACTCAACGATGAGTATGACACGGGATTTATGGCTCGATTGACTGTCCGGATCTCGAGGACACATCAGGAGAGCAATGATAGACTGATGGAGAGTGTCAGGAGGACACAGAAAGAGGGCAACGAAAGTCTGATGGAGCAGATTCGGGGGTTCTTCGGTCGCAGACGATTCTCGAAGAGTCGCCCTTGTCCTTCCGATCCTGTTGAGCCTTCTGCATCTCATCACTCGGGTTCAGGACGAGCTGCGTCTCATCACTCGGGTTCAGGACGTGTTCAGTCTCATCACTCTGGATTCGGACTGTTGGAAATTGACTATGCTGGTCGGACACAACGAGCAGACCATCGGTCGCATCGTAGCAAACTCTGAGATGCTGGAGAAACCACAACCACTCGTCATTCTCTATCGGACTGATACCAAAAGCAAGCGGGAAAATATTCTCATTCCCGTCTTTTGTGACAGCGACAAACAACACCCTAGTGTTTCTCCCTTTCAAATGGGTGGCGTCGACTACTATCACCGGCCGCAGATTGTGCTGAAATGCACGAATGCGCAACCCGAGCGCAACCCGAGCGCAACAAACATGCGGAAAAATATGCCCTGATCGGTCATCTGAATACCATAATGAGTCTCGGGATTAAGTTCTCTCAGCATGTACAAATAAGACAGGAGCCTCTGATACGATCTATGATAGTCGCCGTACGTTATTTCAAACGCCAGATTCCTCGTCCGCAGGGCGAAGTTGTAGTTGAGGTGAACTCCGTACAATCTCCTCAAATCATTAGTCATTGCTTTCGAGCTCCGTTCCCGATTGCCGACTAACTGGCGTGCACAGAAAATAGCCGCAACCCTGCTCGACACCTGTCGATCCGCAGTCCGTCCCAAACTTTTACATCACTCGTGATTCAAGTTCAGCCTCGTAATCCTCCAAAGGGTGTCATCGGAACCCGTGGAACACAATTTGAAGGGGCAATTTTTACGCCCCAGCTTGCAAACGTACGTCACCCGATCAGAGCTCGAGCGAGCAGTTTTGCACTCTACGTTATTCTCCATGTGATACATCCCCACCATCACCTTCAGATCCCGTTTCTTTCAGAACGTGGCCCCGACTGCCATCTGACCATAAATCGGTTGGGGTTCGACAGAACGCAACGGAACAGCGGGGTCAAACGCCGGTAGTGAAATGATCCAATTGCGCAGTGGATTATTCTGTGCATTCTGAGAAGCTTCGGCTTGCTCGCCGCCTCCCGCATTAGAACTCGAGGACATATTACAGCGCGACATAATCTTTTTAACCACTCCCGGCTGTCTAATCCATTCGTTCCACTCCGTGGTCAACGAATCCAAGAGATCGGACTGACTGGCTTCTTCTTCGTCCTTGGAAGTCTCAACCGCCTCTTCCTCATTCTCGTTCTTTGACGGTACACCCGGATCGCGATTTTCATCTCCGATATTCACCTTTGGCGCAGCTTGTTGTGCCTCTATTTGGACGACGAACACAAAACACTCATCCCCTTGCTTGTCTAACATGCAAGAGACATCCACGTCGCAAAGCATAGGAGCTCGCACGCTTCTCGCGTCATAGCCTCGGGTAAAATAATACAACATATACTCGGCATTGGGAGGGGGGCGCAAAACCGTAGAATCTGGCTCACAAGAGTGTCGAGAGTAATTTTTTCCCTACGAAAGAAGAGGCACATATCTACTCCGTCAACATAGGCCGCTTTATCCCAACAACCACTGTAACGTATCGTGGTTCGTTGATTCGACATCTACAATTAGAAATAAACAATTGAATTCAGTTAGTTAATCAATAATATGCATCCAAACAAACGTATAAAATAAGCCATTAATAGACAAAATTTTTACAAAAAAAAAAAAAAGCTTCTGCACTTGGTCAAAATGATCAAATGCACTTGGCCACTCGGTGACCGAGGGACATGGAATCGCTCGGTCACTTGACCGAGCGCTCGGTCATTGATGGTCGAGAATTTTCCGATCACTTGGTCGGTTGACCAAGTGCCCTCAACCAAGTGATTGACCGAGGGGTCAAGATCCCAGATGCCCTCGGTCGTGCCCTCGGTCCAGTTTTCGACCGAGTGCGTCGATCGAGAGCAGAAAAACTAGTCCAAAAAAAAAACGACGGAGGAATGGTCGCGTGCAACGTACTTTTTTCCGTCAAAACCTAGCTCTTTTCACATATATTCCGACTTAGATTTTCATGTAGAGAGATTTTTGTGTGAGAGATTTTTTTTTTTGTTTTTTGAAATGGGTTTGAGATTTTGAGGGTTTGGGTGGTAGAAATGATATGCATTCATGCATGCATTTACACCCCACCAACCTCAAACAAAATTGAATTTAGTTAAAGGTGGGCCCCACAGGTTTTTTTTATTTTTAAGGCCCCATAGTTTTTTTTTAAGGTTTTTATTAGTTGGTTTTTATTTTATTGAAAGATAGAAAATAAAAGTAAGGGTAAATGAGACATTTTCAATTGAAAATGTATAAATTGAGTGTTTTTATAAAAAGTGTTAAAAATGATATGTTTTTTATATTTGTGCATAAAAAATCATATTTCAACTAATATCAACTCTTATATGCAGATGCAGTATACCCTATTAAGGTGGAGGTTGAAACACGTAAGCATTATCATATAGATTTAGTTTAACTTATCAAATCGGTAAACATGATTTTTTACAGAATTATTAATTAATTTATGTTATTTATCAAATTGGTAAGCATTATTAACATATCAACTATTTAATAATTATTGATTTATATCGTTTAATATTTATAAATAAATAATTTATTATTAACTATGAAAAATATAAAAATAATAATTTTTGAACATATTTAATTTTATATCGTAAATACATAAATAAATATTTAAAATTGTGTGCAATTTTAATGTGTTCAAAAGAAATATATAAAAATAAATATTTAATTTTAAAAAATAATTAGTCAATTATAAAATATATTTTTAGATAAATATATTATTAAGTGTATTATTTAATATAATTAATTAAATATATAAATATAATTTCTTTTTAAATAGTTTAATTTAATTTAATTATATAAGACTATAAAAATTTTATATAAATAAATAAAATGGTTATGTTAGAAACCGGCTCATGAATAAGTGGATAATTAATTCGGGCGGATTAGTCACTGACGGGAGTGGAACATAGGATCTCGGGTTATCCCAAGACTCTATTGTCATGATAAATGTCGTATTATCTAACAACTCGAACTATTAGAAAAGTTTGACAACTTCCATTTATATTAATGTGTCGAATATATTCTTCAATAGGCTAGGATAAGATCACATGCATCGTGTATGATAACAAATTGAGGTGTCGAATTCTAATTAATTAGATTATAAATGCATGGTACATTTAATTATAATTATATGAAATGTACCTTAGTATTTTCCATAAATTATTAGATTAATTCATATGTTCCCAACCCTTCAATTTTTTTATCCTTTTTTTATTATTCAGATTCGAGTGACTACTCCACATAATCCCAGCTCTATTTTTACATGATGAAACTTGCATCGGAAAGATAACGCACACTCATGAAACTTGCATTAGTACACATTATATATTCGTCGAAAGAGTACTGAATTAATACGATGATGATTAATGCATGGATGTTAAACGGGCATCTGCTACCACGTACATACATACAAGGAGATTATAATTTTGAATGGTTGCATAATTAAGTTTGAGTTGGCAAATGTTAGGACGAGAAGCATGTGAATATCTCACCATATAATTAACCGTACGTAAAGGAAGAAGCATGCATGTGAACTATTGCCACAAACGTCCCCATTTCCCAAAGTCAAACACCTCATCATTTACCTTCAACCAGCTGCCTCTACATCTATCTCACTTAAATGCCACAATTTTATCATACAAAAAAAAAAGCCTAACCCGGATATATGGTCATATTTATTGAAGTTCAAAAACTATTGTTTTTTTTTCTTTTAAGTAATCTTGAGTAAACAAAAATAATAATAATCTTGAGTAAAGTAAAAATAAAAACGCAACAGTAAAAATATATTTCTAAAGGACCTGACTGTCAGACTAATGACCACATCTTCTTTGTAGTCTGATTATCATTAATTTGAGACAGAGACAGAGGCAGAGGCAGAGTTAGAGGCAGTATATAATTTATATTAGGGCCGGACTATTATATGCATAAAATAGACAAAAAAGAATCGTGTGACTATTTATACGAGAACGGGAGATTGTATTATAAATTGAGCTCAAACACGTTCAAAGAAGTGTGAAGGCCTTTCCAACATCCACCAATATTCTTTTATCATCATTTGAGTTTACTCAAAACATATATGCAAAACATATATGCACGCATGTCTTCATCTTGCATGGAAATGGGATTAATGTCTACTGTGAATATTGATGTGATGAAGAAACGCACAAAGAGATGGGCGAGGACCATCTCTTGGGTTGCCCAAGAAGACCGACGTCGGGTTTTCCGCGCTCTGAAAGTCGGCTTCTCGTTGACCTTAGTTTCCTTGTTGTACTTAACTGAGCCATTGTTCAAAGGCATCGGCGAGAACGCAGTCTGGGCAGTAATGACCGTTGTTCTAGTCCTTGAGTTCACTGCTGGTAGGTGCGTGCGATCTTAATTTTCATTTATTTACATAAATGTAAGGATAAATATGTTTGGGCATTACAATGCCTTAAAGGATCTAAGCAGAAGTTATTTTGCTAACATATTTATTTGTTTTCTTCTTTCTTCACAATTTAACTGTTGTAATCACTTGTCATATTGGTGATTTGATTTAGCATAGTTCATTAGTTGGAACGTGCTTGAAAAACAATCAACATATAAGATTTCTGCCGCAGCACAGCCAGGCAGAGTTATGCCGCAAGCAGTGCAAGACTTGGACAAGAGGTTGAGTTCAGAGAATCAAGCGAAGCATGATATAAGGGCAAGGGAATGCTGAAGTCCAAATAGTATGGAAGGCAGTGCAGTGTGGCAGTGAATTCCAGAAGAACTTCAGAAGGCATCCTGCGGAAGCAGTCAAAGCAGCCTGCCCTGGTTTCTCTCAACCGATTGTTGACCTAGCAAAATGAGGAAATCAGTTGGAGACTCTCACCTATAATAGAGGACGACCCAGCTGCATTTACTCAACTCTCATACAACATATTAACACCTCCAGAAACACATTTCCTTCGGGAATCGATCATCAAGCTTTTAGAGCCGCGACTTCATTCGTGAAGCTCGTCGTGCCGTGTGTTCTCTCGTACTTAAGAGAGTTCGTTTGTTCAGCTGATGATTCGATATATTAGTATAGGTGTTCATTTCAGTAGCTAGGTTTTTGTTGTTGATTGTTCATACTCTTCGGATACGATTAATACAAAGGCATACATGTGTATAGCCTTTGGTAATATCATTTGTAAATCCAAGAGTATTCTTTTGTAAAGACTCGTTTCTTTAATAAAGTTTCTGGCCGTAAGGCCGTTTCGTATGTGTATAATTTAAATACACATACAAAGATTTAACCTCATGTTCTTTACATTTTCGTACGTGTGTGTGTGTTCGTTCGAAGTGATTTATTTTTATTAATTCCGCTGCAATTCTTATACATATATCACATATAATTTTATCTATTAAACAACTTGGTTGATCTGGATAAAATACTTAAACTCAATTAAATCACGTAAAACGAACGTTTTCTGTACCATCGTGCTGCGGCATACGCTGTTCTGCCGCAGAACACTGCCTTGGCTAGGCAGCGCATTTCACTGCGTTTTATTTACTGCCTACGACTTTCAAGTGGTATCAGAGCGGGCACTAGACTTACTTAGTGTTTAAGGTCCGTCTGATCACGCACACTTACAATGGCAGATCCATCTTACATCGTACGAACACCGGTTGTTCTTGACGGTAGTAATTATGTATTTTGGAAAACCCGCATTGAAGCAAGGATCAAATCAATTGATCGCAGTGCGTGGCTATCCGTACTTCGAGGATGGAAACTACCTCAGGAGGAAATCCCTGAAGGCGGCAAGCTTGAAAAGGCTCCGGAGAAGTGGTCTACCGAAGAGGCTGCCGCAGCTACTGCCAACGATAGGGCAAGGTGCGCCATCCTTGAATCCATCGATTGCAATATGTACAATTTTGTCAAACAATGTACTACTGCCAAACAAGTGTGGGATTTGCTGGCTCTTCATTGTGAAGGTAACAACACAGTGAAGAAAACCAAGGTCCGTATGCTTATGTCTCATTTCGAGAACTTGCGTATGAACGAGGACGAGACTTGCCTTCAGTACTTTGGAGAATTAATGTCCATTGTTACTGAATATGCTGACCTTGGTTCACCCATTAGCAACCCGGCAGTGTGTAGTAAGATAATGCGATCGATGAGCAAAAAGTTCCTGCCGAAGGTCACTACCATAGAAGACAGCGACTTGTCTGAAGAAGATTATGTTTCATTAATGGCGATCTTCAAGAACTATGAAGTGAACCATGAAGATCGTGAAACTCACGGGAAATCACGTTCACGAAGCGACGAGAGAAATATTGCCTACACCGTGGCAGAGCCCGACGGCAGAGAACAAGGCAATAGCTCTCATGGCAGCAGCCCCACCTCTACCAATGACTTAACCGATGAAGAGATCTACGAGCTACTAGGATCTGATGGTGGAGATGACCAGTTTTCTTTACTCGCCCGGAAAATGGATGTTGTACTTGTTCGCTCGCTGAAAAAGCCCTACGATCCCTGACGAAGGAAGTTCCCGGCAAGGTCAACACAAACTCAAGATCGACGACTTGTGATTCGCCAACCAAACACGGGATCAACATCAAGTCCAAATTCAAAGGACTGGTCGAGAGTCAATTGCCACGTTTGTCAAGGGATTGGACACTACTCAACCGAGTGCCCCTCAAAAGATCGCGGCATTGGAATTTTGAATTCCATGGTTGCACAAGAAGATAGGGAACTATACTGCCTTGAAGACTCAACCACTGCGCTTGCTGCTCAATTCGAAGGCACAACCCTATCTGACGTTGAAGATAACGGTCCATCCAATGTGAACGCACGACGGCATGTTGCATTCTTTGCCTATGCCGCAGAAACGACAGAAAGTCCTGCCGCAGAGAACTGCATGTGCCTCACTGCCTCAGTCAATGGCTATGAATCTGAAGAGGAGACCATTCCCATTGATATTTTCATTGAGCTCAAAGAAAGTTTCGATGAGCTACGCATGGAATTTGCCCGGCAGACCAAGATGATGAAGATGTTTACTTCAACCAAAGCCGGATATGAAGAAAAATTGAAGAAACAGGTCATGGCAATTGAACAAATGCTCGTAGAGAAGAACACATTTGAAGAATGATTGAAGAAACTTGATGTCCAACTCACCAGAAAGGATATGGAGGCCGAAAAACTAAAAATTGACTTTAATCGTGTAAATGGAAAACTCGAAATTGCTAACAATACTTTTGTAAAACTTAACACGGCAACAACAAAATTAGATGCCGTAATGAGTATTTCACATGTTGAAAGGCAAGGCCTCGGACATCAAAAGGTTGTAGATGCCGTTTTTTCAAAGAAAAATCCAACGGACATGGCATTTGTAAAGGCATCAAATGACGATTCAACAACTGCCGCACAATCCTTAAAAAGGGATGACCAAACTGAAAGCAAGGCCACTGCCTCAGCAAGAGATTGTCGCAGACGGCCAAAGCAAAGGCAGACACCATCAGGCAGGATGAAGACAAGGAAGCCCCTGCCTAAGCAACATTTTAAATCAAAGAGATGATATGTTTGCCACTACTGCCTAGTACCTGGTCACATTCGACCTTTTTGTTGGAGACGCGAAGAGGACCAAGCAAGGGGATATTATTTTCACTCCAACACTGGACCACGGCATCCCAAATACTTTTCTATGCCTTCACGACACCTTATCAAGAAGAAGGCAACAACTATACGCAAATGGGTGCCCAAAACTAAACTCTCTACTAATGTGTGTTTTACAGGATCCTCTGATGACTCCTCTGCCGCATCAAATACCATCCAAAGTGCTGAAACATGCAATGTTATCTTCACTGCCCTCAAAGCTACCAAAGATGATAAGTGGTACTTCGATAGCGGATGCTCGCGGCACATGACCGGAAATAGTGATCACCTCATCAACTACACAGTTTTTCACGGAGGATAAGTCACCTTTGGAGGAGGTTCTAGTGGCTCAATAGTTGGCAGAGGCACATTAAATGTGAAAGGGCTGCCGAAGTTACAACAAGTGCTTCATGTTGAAGGCCTCATCACGAATCTCATAAGCATAAGTCAACTATGCGATGAAGGCATGAATGTAAGGTTTACTAACCAAATGTGTGAAGTGTTTGATAATGCAGGGAACCCACTCATCCAGGGGGAGCGTTCCAAGGCAAACAACTGCTACTCCATTGGAGAAACATGCCTCTCTGCACAAGTCAAAGATGACATAGACCTATGGCATCAAAAACATGGACACACAAGTCTTGGGAATTTAGAGCGTCTAATCAAGCTCAATGTTGTTCGTGGACTTCCAGCTCTCCCAAAAATCCAGAAGACAACATGTGGACATTGCAAACAAGGAAAAATGACTCGTACAAGTCATCCAGCAATACCTGCCGCAGGACAGACTGATGCCTCTGCCGCAGAACCTGCCAACTCCAAGGCAGGACTGTATCAAAAGCAAACCAAATGCTTTGATCTCCTCCACATGGATTTAATGGTACCAATCGAGACAAGAAGTCACTCTGGAAAACGCTACGTACTCGTCGTAGTAGATTATTTCTCAAGATACACGTGGGTGCATTTTCTCCAAGACAAAAAAGAGACGTGTGATGAGGTATCCAAGCTCATTAGGTGGATAAAGACCAACCATGAAGCCTCAGTAAAGAAAATAAGAAGTGACCATGGCACCGAGTTTGAAAACCAACGGCTTTCTCGATTTTGTGATGTGCATGGCATTGCCCAAGAATTTTCTGCCCCCATAACACCGCAACAAAACGGCGTGGTTGAAAGGAAGAACCGAACCCTCAAGGAAATGGCGTGTACCATGCTGATCGCCAAGGGCCTAAGCAAGCAATTTTGGGCAGAAGCATTCAATGCCGCATGCCATATCCTGAACCGCATCAGCATACGTTCAGGAACAACGAAAACGGCTTATGAAATCTTGAACAATAGAAAGCCTAATTTGAAATACTTTCATGTTTTTGGCTCTGTTTGTTATGTTCTAAATGATAGGGAACCTATATCGAAACTTGATCCAAAATCACTTAAAGGATTATTTGTTGGATACTCTAGGAATAGTCATGCCTATCGTATTTTTATCATACAAACTAGAACCATCATTGAATCTGTGAATGTTTATTTTGATGATCTTAGTCGACTCAGGAAACCTAAAGAAGAAGATGTGAAAGGTTTGCTCGAGCCTGCCGCAGTAGCAGAAGTTGAAGGCAGTATCACACCTGCGCAGCCTACTGCCGCACCTACTGGCTCGAATGATGATGCTGAACCTTCGACAACATCTCCTGAGCAATCAAACGATGATAGCACCCCACATCAATCATATACATCAGATGGTGAAGAAGAACCAAACCAACGACGAAGGGATCCCCCAAGGCATGTTGTCCGAAACCACCCTTCGAGTCAAATGTTGGCCAGACGCATGAGAGTTCATCCGTACATCAACTATCGCAACATGACCACGAATATAAGCATGTCTGCCACATGCATTGAAATAGGCATTGCCTCGTATCTCTCAACGATCGAACCGAAGAATGCCAAAGAAGCATTGGCCGATGAATTTTGGTTTATGGCAATGCAAGAAGAGATGAACGAGTTTGAAAGGAACAAAATTTGGAAGCTCATTCCTCGTCCCAAAAACAAGAATATCATCGGGACAAAGTGGATATTCAAGAATAAGTCGAATGAGCATGGGCAGGTTGTACGCAACAAGGCAAGGCTAGTGGCGCAAGGCTATACGCAAGTTGAAGGCATCGATTTCGATGAAACTTTTGCCCCTGTAGCACGCATGGAGTCCATTCGTCTACTCATTGCCATTGCATGCCACCTCAACATCACCTTACATCAAATGGATGTGAAGGCAGCGTTTCTCAACGGCATACTTGAAGAGGAAGCATATGTTGCACAACCAAAGGGCTTCGAAGATCCAAAATGTCCTGACCATGTGTATCAACTGCACAAGGCATTGTACGGCCTAAAACAAGCTCCTAGAGCTTGGTATGGCTGCCTAACTGATTTTCTACTCAGTTTTGGATTCACCCGAGGCACAGCCGACAAGACCCTGTTTGTTAAATTCAATTCTTCAAAAATTTTAATAGCTCAAATTTATGTAGATAATATTGTCTTTGGATCCACATGTGAGAATATGCTTAAGGCATTTACCTCTGCCATGGCATCAAAATTTGAGATGAGCATGGTAGGAGAACTAACTCATTTTTTAGGGCTCCATATCAAGCAATCATCAACTGGAACGTTCATCTCACAAGCCTCATATGCTAAGAATCTCATCAAAAGATTCCAACTTGAAGGATCCAGGCCCATGAAAACACCTATGGGCTCCACGGACAAAATCTCCCGAGGCACTGATACTGCCGCAGTGGATCAGACACTCTACCGATCCATGATAGGGAGTTTGCTTTATCTTACGGCAACTAGACCAGATATCATGTATAGCGTTTGTTTGTGTGCCAGGTTTCAAGCTGATCCAAGGGAAGAACACTTGAAGGCAGTCAAACGCATCATACGCTATGTTGTCGCATCAGTCGAGTTAGGCATATGGTATACCAAAGATACCACCACCGATTTAGTCGGATTTTCAGATGCCGATTGGGCAGGAGACACGGATGAGCGCAAGAGTACAAGCGGAGGATGTTGCTTTCTTGGAAACAACATCATTTCATGGCAAAGCCGCAAGCCAAACTGCATTTCTCTATCCACTGCCGAATCAGAATATATTGCCGCATGGAGTTGCTGTACTCAACTGATTTGGTTGAAGCACATGCTTGATGACTACCACCTGAATAGCAATGTTCTTACACTCTACTGCGACAATACGAGTGCCATAAATATCAGTCATAATCCAGTGCAGCACTCAAGAACCAAACACATCAGCATAAGGCATCATTTCATACGAGGTTTGGTGGAAAAACTTCTCTTAAGGATTGATCACATCCCAACAGAGAAGCAAATAGCTGACATCTTCACCAAGCCACTGGACTCAGATCGTTTCACTGCCTTAAGAAAATCTATGTGCATGTGCACCATGCCTTAGATGTTGATCTGCATCATGCTGCCGCATTGTCATGCCTACTGAACCTCTGCCACAGCATTCTGCCTTAGTCAATTTGTGAGTTTAAAATTTTCCGAAGGAAGAGAAAATACCCAAACCACTTTAGGAAACATGGTCAAACCCATATACATGTAATTAATACTAAATGGGTTGAGATACTATGTACTAGGTGACCTAAGTATTTAATAATCTCATTGTTGACATGGCATTATACCTAAGTAGAGTATAAGTACTTATGATGCAACATGATATTCCATTAGGATTAGATAGTTGTTAATCTTTTCCTAATTTTGCTTTTTAAGCTTTGATGTTTCACACCACAAAAATATTTTACCTATTTTTATTAAAAAAAAAAGGAAAAATGAAAAATAGAAAAAGAAAATATTCTAAAAACAGAAAAAGGAAATAATAAAAATTAAAAAAAAAAAAAGGGATTTTGATTTTGATTTTTGGCAACGATGCCCCACTTGACCGTTGGGCAGCACTCGAGTGTGCGGCAGGCGACGGTTCAACTTCAGAAAAGTAACCGTTGCCCATCCCATCAACTGCCATACGTTTTTCACTTGACATAAAACTCTTTCAAGTTTTATTTTTAATATTTACTGAAATTCAAAAGCCCTAATCCTTCTCAAACTCTATCTCTCTCTATCTAAATCCGATCAAAGAGTTTGATTTTTCTGAAATTCTCCAACCCTAGTTTTTTTTCTGAAACGCACGAGTATAAAATCATCATCCTTCTTGAGTTAAATCGTGCACTCTTTTTCTTCTAAACCCTAATTTCTTCTCACGAACTTGAAATCAATGGCTGGTTCATCTCCAATCCCAAATCCGTTCACCCGCTACTTCGAGGACCCTCGTTTTCTAGAGCTGATCAGAGAGGTTCGCCCCAACGCAACGATGGAGGACCTTGAAGAAGGTGAGTCGATGCAAGCCATCAACCGTCTCAAGGCTCTCAACGCCGCCGCCGCCACTGCCACCGCGTCACAACAGCCATCTCTCTCCCCAGAATTGCCGCCGCTCGACGTCGGTGAAGGACCAGGTAAGGCTTCTCCCATGAACATCTCCCCGGATCATGATGCAGGGGGAGAAACTGCCGCAGAAGAAGAACCTGCCGCAGAGGATGAGCATATTCCCCTCCAGATCATACTCCCTGGTCCCAGCAATTCTGAGCCATCCCAAACTCCAAAATCACCAGTGATCATTCATGGAGTTGATGATGTGCTTGAATACGAGGCTGCCCAGAATGAACGATCCCTCAACACCTCGGATTTCAAAGGGTTGTTTACACCTGAACCCTCTGTCACTGCCGCATCCTCTGCCTTTCCCCAGGCAGACACTGAAGTGCAGCAGCAAGGCAAGAGCATGCCTTACAACAGGAGGGATGATGCTGATGATTTCGACTACAGCGAACTCTACGAGAACTACCCATCACAGAAAAAGGCCAAGGATCGCAAGCCGACTCCTTATCCTTCTGCAAATCCACCCTCTGACGAGGAAGATTCCGGCCACTCCATCCAGCAGCAGCATGATGCCGCAGATGCATCTGATACTGAATCTGACCCACTGCTGCAGGATCTTGCTTCGAGGAAGCGCAAGAAGAAACAGGTGCCCCTTCCTCCTCGCCGGCCGTCCACCAGATCCGCCACTGCCAATGGCAAAGACCCGACTATGCCCCC
Source organism: Euphrasia confusa (assembly GCA_954870475.1). Classification (NCBI taxonomy): domain Eukaryota; kingdom Viridiplantae; phylum Streptophyta; class Magnoliopsida; order Lamiales; family Orobanchaceae; genus Euphrasia; species Euphrasia confusa. The sequence continues at coordinate 25,015,710 of OX940968.1, read as the reverse complement.
AACCTCAATGGACAACCCCATTGGTGTGGAGACCACCGCTGCCAAGAAGTTACGCAAGGGAAAAAGTGTTGTTGTCGCTTCAAAAACTGACAGCTCATACAGTGGTGATGCCGCAGCACAACCTGCTGCGAAGAAGGGTGGCAAGGCACCAAAAATTGATTCCCCCAAGGAGGATTCGGATTCTGACATGAATTCCCGCAAGGGTTATTCGAGGCGATTCTGGTCAGAACGCCGTTCAGTGATTGGGCCCCATTTCTACTCCAACAAGCCAATTCAACCTGACTGTGGTGGTGACTTTTCAACCTGTGCCAAACATAAAGTTGACAGGTTCCTGAAGAAGATGAAGTTGGTCAAGGCAGTCTCCTACGCAGCACCCTACTGCGAGGATTTGGTGCGCGATTTTTATGCTAACTTGCGCCCCTGCTTTGGTGATGACGGATCCAGAGGTTATGGCAAGGTGTATATGCGTGAAATGATCTTTAACTTCACCCCCGCTGCCATTAATGCCTTCTTGGAGAGCTCTGATGTCGAGTATCCTGCCGCAATTGCTGACCCCACCATTGCCGCAGTCTCTCACCGCTTGACCAGATCACCACTTGATGCTGCCAACAACATTCCTTGCTCAAAACTCTCTTCTTTTTACTATTTTATGTTCACTGTTGCCAGGCACAACTGGATTCCCACAACAAATGTGCATTTTGTGCACACCCAAATGGGGGAAGTCCGGTTTCACCTTGGTGCAGGTAGGCAGGTGAACTTGGGAGACCTCATTTTTGAGAAGATTGCTTCACAGGCAGAAAACATTACCCAGACGCAGAGCCTTGCGTTCCCATCACTGATCTGGGAAATGTTGAAGATCCAAGGGCTCCCATACAATAGTTCTGATCTCCTGACTGCTGTGCCACATCCATACAAGCTGTCTGTTCGGGAGTACAATGACTTGCCCTGGACTGGTTTTCATGCCACTGCCGCAGTGCCTCCCACTCCAGCTCAAAAGAAGACACCTAAGCTGCCGCAAACTGCTGCCCCAAGCTCATCTGCCCCACAGCCTAATATTCATGCTCCTGTCCAGGCATTTGCAGAACAAATTACTGCAAATCATATGGTCATTATGAAGGATTACATGGCCAAGGCACTTGTGGATGCTATCACCTTCTTTCTTGAAGAAGCGGGCATTTCTCCACAAAAAGGGGGAGTATCAGCAGCAGAGGCTAAAGTGGCAAGGAGCACTGTGTTGAAGATGTTGAAGAAGCGCAGTGATGAGGATATCAAGGAGGTTGAAGCTGAAGAAGCTGCAGAGATGGAAGCTGCCGCAGCAGAGAAGGCTGCCGCAGACACTGCAGCAGAGATTGATGGAGAGGAGCGTGGATCGTCACCCGAGCACGATGATTGAAGAACCTGAAGGATTGCAGTTCTGAAGACCCGAAGAAAAATTATTTCTTCTGCTTTAATTTTTATTTGCTCTGAACACTTTTTATATTTCTGTTATTTGGTTATTTGCTTTTGAACAATTTAGTTTAAGTTTTTATTTGGTTTGAACAATTTCAATTTTTAGTAATTATTTTCTTTATAAAAAAAATTGGTGTGTTACTTAGAGGCTTACTTAGTTTAACTTGTTTTTTGTTCTATTAGTTAGGTATCAAATAAATGTTTTTGTTCTACTTAGGAAGTATCAACTAAGGGGGAGTTTCATTGCTTTAGTTGTTTGTCAAGATAAATTTCATATACTTATAAGTCAGATGTATTTCATTGAGGGGGAGTGCTCCATTGCGCTGCTGCCTCATGGTTTTGTGAAGAAAGATAAAAAGGGGGAGTTTGTAAGGATAAATATGTTTGAGCATTACAATGCCTTAAAGGATCTAGGCAGAAGTTGTTTTGCTAACATATTTATTTGTTTTCTTCTTTCTTCACAATTTAACTGTTGTAATCACTTGTCATATTGGTGATTTGATTTAGCATAGTTCATTAGTTGGAACGTGCTTGAAAAACAATCAACATATAAGATTTCTGCCGCAGCACAGCCAGGCAGAGTTATGCCGCAAGCAGTGCAAGACTTGGACAAGAGGTTGAGTTCAGAGAATCAAGCGAAGCATGATATAAGGGCAAGGGAATGCTGAAGTCCAAATAGTATGGAAGGCAGTGCAGTGTGGCAGTGAATTCCAGAAGAACTTCAGAAGGCATCCTGCAGCAGCAGTCAAAGCAGTCTGCCCTGGTTTCTCTCAACCGATTATTGACCTAGCAAAATGAGGAAATCAGTTGGAGACTCTCACCTATAAATAGAGGACGACCCAGCTGCATTTACTCAACTCTCATACAACATATTAACACCTCCAGAAACACATTTCCTTCGGGAATCGATCATCAAGCTTTTAGAGCCGCGACTTCATTCGTGAAGCTCGTCGTGCCGTGTGTTCTCTCGTCCTTAAGAGAGTTCGTTTGTTCAGCTGATGATTCGATATATTAGTATAGGTGTTCATTTCAGTAGCTAGGTTTTTGTTGTTGATTGTTCATACTCTTCGGATACGATTAATACGAAGGCATACATGTGTATAGCCTTTGGTAATATCATTTGTAATCCAAGAGTATTCTTTTGTAAAGACTCGTTTCTTTAATAAATTTTCTGGCCGTAAGGCCGTTTCGTATGTGTATAGTTTAAATACACATACAAAGATTTAACCGCGTGTTCTTTACATTTTCGTACGTGTGTGTGTGTGTTCGTTCGAAGTGATTTATTTTTATTAATTCCGCTGCAATTCTTATACATATATCACATATAATTTTATCTATTAAACAACTTGGTTAATCTGGATAAAATACTTAAACTCAATTAAATCACGTAAAATGAACGTTTTATGTACAAGGCATCGTGCTGCGGCATACGCTGTTCTGCCACAGAACACTGCCTTGGCTAGGCAGCGCATTTCACTGCGTTTTATTTACTGCCTACGACTTTCAATAAATAAATAATATATTAATTAATTACAGGCGCGACGTTATGCAAAGGCTTGAATAGAGGGATCGGCACATTACTAGCCGGATCGCTCGCTTTTTTGATGGAGTTCATCGGTCGGGAAACTAGCCAAGTCGTCAATGCTATTTTCATCCGTTTTCGCTGTTGGTATATATATTATATATATTATATACATTAAAATCTCTATAAATTAATAATTTTGGGACTGTCAAATTTTATTAATTTAGAAAGATTATGTATACTGTACTTACTTGGAAATGATCACAGGCACAATAGCTACTTACATAGGTTGCGGAGTTTGTTTACTCATGAGCCTTTTCGTCTTCCCCAATTGGTCGGGACAAGACCTTCACGACTCTACCGTCTCCAAGCTTGAAGAGTTGGGGACTGTCGGGAATTTCAGGCAATTTTGCGATGAAAGCGATGAGATGGCTGAGTTGGCCGTTGTTTGCCAAAGTGGGAACGGGTAGCCATTGAACAACCATTTACCTATACTCACACAGCAGATTGATCAGATGTCGATCGTTTCTTCTTCTTTATGTAGAATTTCGGGGTTTTTTTTCTTTTGATTTTGAATTGTGCTAATTATGTGCTAACCGATTTTAATTATTTGCGCAACATGCCAGTCGCAAGTCAGTCAACATGGAGGATGCCATTCTTTCTAGATGGAAGACATCGAGGGTACCAGTAGAAACCGACAATCCGAGCCCTGCCCGGTTCAGAGCCGGAGAATTATAGAATGAAAGTTGAAGTCTTTAATGAAGTTTTGTGTAGATTGAAACAATTTGACGCTATATCGAATTGTTTGTTCATTTGTGCATAAGGTCTGCCCCTTACCAGTCGAACTGTTTGCTATGTCGTGCTCTTAAGTTTTGTATTTTGAAACATTTTGCAACATGTTTTGCACCAAGGCTGTATCGCGACGCATGGGCCCATGTAGTTCCGTTACTGGTATTGTATACTTTGATACTGTTTTATTTGCTTTTTTTTTATTTTGGAAAGACATTTGCTTGTGCTTCGGTATAACACTATTTCGTGACAAATTCGTCCGTAAAGACAAAGAGTAATCACTCAACTCAATAATATAATATTCGAAATACAAAAATAAATCCAACAATAATAACTCTAAAATACTGAATATAAAATACAAAATTCAATTATACTGTATGATTACAACTTCACCTTTTGAAAATAAAGAAACATGCATTACTTTTTATTAGAACTTTTTAATTTGTTACTCGTAAAACGACAAATACAATATTAAGAAAACAGACAAACGACAGCTTCTTCAATGAGAGAATACAAGAGGATGCGAGAAAAGTCAACTTAATTATTCAAACACGAGACATGTATTACTGGCATAGGGGTAACGGGGTTCCGCACAAATACTCGTTAAATTCAAATCTGTTTGAATGAAAGAAATATAATGGAAAAACATAAATAAATAAACCAGGGCTCAATAAAGTATAATACATGAGATGACAAATTGACAAATTCATATCGATTAATATACGAACCTTTCAATGTCGAATATACTCAAAGTGGGAGGAATTTGACCAGATAAGTTATTGTTTGTCAGCCATCTGTCCATGAAAAATAATGGTAATGACATAATTATACTTAATTATTGTTATACAAAAAAGACAACTTTTAATTTAAAAAATGATACGAGTAATAATTCACATACAATCTCGTCAAGTAGGTTGACGTCGACATGGTTGAATAGTTGTAGTAGGTCGAAATGTTCGGAATGGTACCACTGAGTTTATTAAATGAAAGATCCAATTCTACCAAGTTAGGGAGATTGGGTGGTATCGGCCCACTCAAGTTATTAGTGCCCAAGTCCCTTGTATTATTGCATATATCAGTATATCACCATCAACAAGTTAATGATAATTGATAATTCAATTTGACAACAAAAGGAGAAAAATAATAATCATCAAAACATATATAAGAAGTATACATGTAGTAATTAAGAAACAAAATTATTATTTGTAATTTTTAGATTAGATGATTTAAATTTGATTGAATAAATCCCAACTCATATGGTATATATTTCTCCACTTATATAATTTATATCATTATGTAATATCATGTCACCAAAAAATAATGAGTGTAAAAATTATTTTAGCTCAAATAAAATAATAACTATTCAACTTTCATTGCATAAATTTACTTACATGATTTTCAAGTTTGACAATTGGCCCAACGACTCTGGAATGTGATTAGAAAAATTGTTTCGTGAAAGATCCAAATATTTCAAAGAAGAAAGATTTCCAAGTTCACTCGGTATTGACCCGTTAATTTTATTATATGAGAGATCCAAAAATTCCAAAACAGTAAATTTTTCGATTCCACTGGGTATTGGCCCTTCAATATTATTTTCCGCTAAGGCCCTGCCATGCACAATAAATCAATAAAACAAAATAATATTAATTCAATTAAGACGAGTTACACTTGTAATATTAATTCATTTACTACATGAAGATTGTCAAATTTGTCAAGTTGATCTCCAACATCTTTGAAATGAAAGCATATACAAAAAGTATTATATGTAGAAATCAAGTATATCAAATTAGAAAATTTTCCAAACAGAATGGTACTGATCAAGCTATTGATTTGATTATTTTGTAAGTTTTTGTCATCATAAATTAATGAAAGAATAATTAATACTTATAACTTATAAGTAAAGCAATTAAACTTGAATTGAATATCTAAATTCACTCACATGTGTACAAGCTTGGTATAACTAGGTTGAACAATTAAATTATATATATTGAAAGAAATATTCAAGAAATTTCAATTTTTAAAGATTTTCAAATTGATGTTATACAAATTTACACATCTCACCATTAAAAACATGTAGAGATGTATTTTAGTTCAAATAATTTTATAATTAACGAACTTATAATAGTTGATCACCTCAACAAATATGTGAATTTTTTGAAAGACATTCTATTTTAATTATATGTTTTGTCTTACAAATGCCGCAAGTACTTGAGTTGAGTTAGCACCATGGGGAGCTCACCGGTTAAATTGCAATTGTTGAGAGAACTGGTAAAAAAATTGATAGTTTTAATAATAATAATAATAATAATAATAATAATAATAATAACATTATATTCTTACAGTGATGTGACGGATTGTGTGTTGTCGCATGAAACTCCAATCCATTTGCAAGTCTCAGTGCTATTATTCCATTTTAGTATATTATTTTCGCCATTTACCATTTTCATAATAGTCCATAAAACATTGGCTATCCAGAAAAATCATACATACATACAGAGAATTGAAAATCAATCAATCACCCAAAAACCATTACAAAAACATATATACATCATAAAAATATGACAAACCTTCGCTAACCTCGTCAGCATAAATACCATTCAAAAAATACAGTACTAAAACAAACCAAATGAGCGCGAGATATAAAACGCTCATCCATCTCTTCGCCCCTCCGTTCATAATTAGACACTGCTAGTTAGCTCTTTGATAAAAGAAAATATATTGATTAATGAGGTTTGCATAATTTCTTTAGCACATTTATAGGTCTGATCGACTCGAGCCCTTTGCGTGATTATTCAAAGTTCAAATCTTAAAAAAGTTTTTTTATTTTCTTCATGCGTCATTATAGCTTTAGTATGGCATGCAATAATAAAGTATTATACTAGTTGAATTGATAAATTTATATTCTCTTTCTCAAAAAAGTTGGAGCATTTATCTGAACATGAAAATTAAAAAAATAATGTTATTTTTTTAATTTTTTGACCAAACTGTACATAGTAAAAAATTCTTTTAAAATTGAAGGTATATTAGTTGCAAGTAATGTTTAAAAAGTAATGTTCAACTATTTTGAGGCATTCGAAAAAAAAAAGTTTTATGATTATTATCGAACTAAATGAGTATTATGTTGATAAACATGATACAAAATATTATCATATTAATAAACACATAATTTAGATTGTCCACAGAAACTTAAAATTGAGAAAAATCACACACAAAAAAAAAAGTTTATAGTGTTGAAATTACAACAATTGGCTTTATAATTTTTTCATATGGAATATTCATATTTGTTGAAAACCTATCAAATACTTACAAAATAAAATATTTCTCATAATTTAACTTTATTTTTTAAATAAAATAAAATTATATTTTCAATATATTTTTAATTTGAAAAAGTAAAAATAAAAAGTAATTTGGGCCCGAAATAAAATCACGCCGTCAGTCAAACGTAAAAAGTACTTTGGGCCCGAAATAAAATCACGCCGTCAGTCAAACGTAAAAAGTAATTTGGGCCCGAAATAAAATCACGCCGTCAGTAAACGCGTGAATCACTCCTTTATGATCGATGACATCATTTGCAGCCCAGTTGTGCATATATAATGTTCGTATGTAATTACTTCATCGGTGATGTCATCTTGACATCACCCCTAAATTAATTACTCACGGGTCACACGGCTATGTACAAATTTTCGGATTGAGGGGGCGTGCAGTGCATTTTTACACTGCACCATAAGCAGTGCAATCTTACGCCATTGAATAATATCAAACTAAAATCTAACGGTGATTATATTATTTAAATAAATAACAATATATTTGATTTGCCTGTTGTTTATAATTATTTTTTTTTTAAATTTTATTTTATTGTTATTATTAATAATTTATTTTTCTTCATATATAAAAATTAAATCACTCAAAATAAATATATAAAATATTATACGGAGTATATTATTATTTTAAAAATATAAGAATGTTTAATTATTTTATATAATTATTAATATTTTAAAATTAAATATAAATTTCTTATATTTATATATTTAAAATTTTAAAATATTATTATTAATAACTGATAAACTATATAATATTCATATTAATTATATAATTCAATTTTAGAATATATAAAAAATAAATAAAATAGTTAATAGAAGAAAAACAATAAATTATTAATAATTACTCTAAAAAAAGTATTAAAAATATAATTGAGTTAAGATTTTGTGATATAAAAATTATAAAAAAATATAATAGCGTTAAAATTTTGTGATATTAAAGTTATTAAAATATAATTGCGTTAAGATTTTGTGATATAAATATTATTAAAATTGTGATATTAAAGTTATTAAAATATAATTTTGTTAAGATTTTGTGATATAAATATTGTTATAAATATAGTAACATTAAAATTTTGTGATATTAAAGTTATTAGAAATATAATAATTTTAAAATAAAAAGTTATTAAAAATATAATCGCGTTAAGATTTTGTGATATAAATTTATTAAAAATTTATGATATAATCGCGTTAAGATTTTAGTTTGATATTATTCAATGTTACTTCTTATGGTGCAGTGTAAAAATGCACTGCACGCCCCCTCAATCCCAAATTTTCGGCAAATATTATCCATTCTTGTCTCGTTTCCATTTAGATTTAAGTCATACTTCAACAACGAAATTAGTGAGCTTCTTGTTATTAATAAACAATGGACGTATATAAATTTAAAAGGGTTTATTCAATTAAGATTTTATTATTATTATTTTTTAAATTTTAAAAAGTTTATAAAATTTCATGGATTTAGAAATTTTACAGAGTCTACATAAAATTTAATTAACTTTTTTATTTATTAATTTGTAAGAATTTTCATAGAGTTTGAATGATTTTTTTTATTGATTTACATGGATTTTTATAAATTTCAATAGTTATTCAAAATTAGACTGATACATAAAATAAACTGAATAAATTTTATAATTGTTTTCTGTTCAAGAAAAATCAAATTTTAAATTTTCGATTCATTCTAATTTTGAACTAATAAATTCCGGCAAATTTCATATATATATTATTTTAAAATAAAAATAATAATTATATATATATTATATATATAATATTTGTTAAAATTATTGAATAAATAGATAAATTTTTATTAATTAAAACAGTACACTTGTTTAAAATTGTTAAGATAAATAATAAATTTATTTATCAAGTTATATCAAAAAATATAATTATTATTTTTATTTTAAAATATTATTTTTATTTTAAAATATAATATATATATATATTATTTTAAAATAAAAATAATAATTATATTTTTGATATAACTTGATAAATAAATTTATTATTTATCTTAACAATTTTAAACAAATGTACTGTTTTAATTAATAAAAATTTATCTATTTATTCAATAATTTTAACAAATACGGAGTATTATATATATAAATATGTATAAATAGTGAAACCTCTATAAATTAATAATCTATCTAAATTAATAGAATCTTTGGTCTCGACTTGGTCTTTTAAATGATAAAAAAATACTCAATAAATTAATAATTTCTCTAAATTAATAAAATTTAATAGAATCTTTCGTTCCCGACTTATCTTTTAAAAAAAAATATTCGATAAATTAATAAACTCTCTGTGAAAATATGTTCGAAATTCTAAATTTTTTATGTAAGGCAGGTCCATGCCGCAGCACGAAGGCGTTAACTCTGCCGCAGTGCGAAAGCGTAGACAGTTCCCTGGCAGGAGGCAAGCAGAATCTTTTATTTTTGGAAAAGAACAAAAAATTGAATCTCTCTTTCCATACTTATCCGATTGAGGTGATTCAAAAGGCTACGGAATCCTTGGAGCATAAGGAACCTAATTCTACTAAGAGTCGGTCTCCAGGTCCTCTATAAAAGGGACTTCGATCAGAGGCATTGGCGTGAATTAAGAGAGAAAAGAATACGTTCTTCTTTTAGAGATTAAACTTGTAATCGCTTACACCTTGTTGGTTCTAGGGTTACTAGGAAGAGTTGTAATCTCGTTTTCATATAATAAAGAAGAAACACCCTCTCCCCGAGCACGTAGGTTGCGGCTGCCTAGTCTTAGGCAGTGCGAAACCGAAGCTCGTAAATCTTGTCTTGTTCTTTCGTTTTTCTTTGCTTTCGTGTTCTTGTGAGTTCATATATACGTGAGAGACCGTGAGCTTGAGAGTCAAGTCGTATAAGAACGATTTTGGATTATTCATATTCGTGTGGTTTATGAACGTTTAGTTTAATCGGATTTATTCGGTTATTCTAGACCTTGTTGTGCGAATCCTCAACAAGTGGCGCCGTCTGTGGGAAGGATAAATCACGAGGAGAAGATGAAGTATGGATCGTCGAAGTATGAGGTTGAGAAGTTCACGGGCAAGAACGATTTTGGTCTTTGGAGGATCAAGATTAGGGCAATACTAACGCAACAAGGATTGGCGGCAGCGCTACTGCCACCGGGAAGCACGAAAGGTGCTGGAAAAGGCAAGGGGAAGGATCCAGAGACAAAGAAGGAGGAGGCAGAAGAAGCTGCCAGGAAGGCTGCCGCAGGCTCTGCGGCAGAGTCTGCCTCAGGCGACATCTGTGAGATATCAGACATGGCACGAGCTGTGATTTTTCTGAATCTAGGAGACAAGGTTTTAAGGGAAGTGAAAAACGAGACGACTGCCTATGACCTATGGCAGAAGTTAGAGAGTTTGTACCTTACTAAATCCTTGGCAAACCGATTGTACTTGAAGCAAAAGTTGTATGCCTTCAAGAAGGTCTCGGATAAATCCATCGTGGATCAGATGGATGACTTTGTGAAGATTCTTGATGACCTGGAGAACATTGATGAGAAGTTGAAGGAGGAAGATCAAGCATTGCTCTTGTTGGGATCTCTGCCTTCATCCCTCGATCAATTTAAGGATGCCATCATTCTCGGCAGGCAGCATGCTCTTACTTTGGAGGAGGTACAAGTTGCCTTAAAGACTAAGGAGCAGCAAAAGAAAGACTCCAAGAAGGATCACCCTACCGCAGCCGAAGGATTGATAACGGTGAACAAGAATTTCAAAAGGAAGAAGAGTCAGAAGAAGGGCCAAAAGAGTGAGAACAAAGCATCATCCAGTGGTGACGCAAGGTGTTATCATTGTAACAAAACCGGTCACTTTAATAGGGATTGTCGCCTCTTAAAGCAGCAACAGAATCAGGGCAACAATCATGCTGATGTTGCGGAGGCAGGGACAGCGACTATCGATGCCGAAGTCCTAAATTTCACTTCAAGAAAGGAGACGGAGTGGATTCTAGATTCCAGCTGCACATTCCATATGAGTCCCATGCGGCAGTGGTTTGAAGGTTTTGAGGAGATTGATGGAGGTTCGGTCATTCTTGGTAATAACCTAGCTTGCAAAGTTGAGGGCATTGGCTCTATTCGTTTGAAGTTGGTTGATGGCTCGGTGAAGCTTCTAACCAAGGTGAGATATATCCCGGAGCTCAAGAGGAATCTTATTTCCCTTGGCCAATTTGATAGCTCGGGATATAACTTTTGTTCTAGTGGAGGATGCCTTCAAGTGAAGAAAGGCAGCACGATAGTGCTAGAAGGAGAGAAAAAGAATGACTTGTATTTCTTGAAAGGAAGGGCAGTGGCTGTTGTAGGCAGCACTGCGGTGGCAGCAGCAGGTGATGCGGCAGCCTCAAGAAATAAGGCAGAACCAGCGGCAGGGCGAAAGACAGGGGTTGCGGCAGGGTCTGCCGTCACATCTAGTGACAAGATCTTGCTATGGCACAAAAGGCTTGGACATCTTGGAGAGAAAGGGCTGCTGGAGCTAGCAAAGCAAGGGGCATTCTCAGGTGATTAGATAAGCAAGCTCGAATTTTGCCCTCATTGTGCTCTAGGCAAGGCTTCAAGGGCAAGCTTTGGCACTGGGAGGCACACAACCAAGGGATGCCTTGATTACATTCATTCCGATCTCTGGGGTCCATCTAGAACGGAGACAAAAGGTGGTGGAAAATATTTCTTATCCATCATCGATGATTATTCCAGAAAAGTCTGTATTATGCTTTTGTAAGCAAAGTCAGAAGCCTTTGAAAAATTCAAGGAGTGGCTTCTGGAAGTAGAGAGGCAGTCAGGCAAGAAGGTGAAGAATCTAAGGACTGATAATGGCTTGGAGTTTCTATCCGAGGAGTTCAACGCTTTCTGCAGGAATCAAGGCATTGCGAGGCATAAGACGGTGGCAGGCACTCCACAGCAAAATAGGGTTGCCGAAAGAATGAATAGGACACTGTTGGATAGAGTGCAGTGTATGCTATTGAGTTCGGGCCTGCCTAGGAGTTTCTGGGGCGAGGCAGTGACTACTGCAGCCTACTTGATCAATAGAAGTCCTGCTGCGGCACTCTCTTCAAAAACACCGCAGGAGGTTTGGGCAGGGGCAGCGCCAGACTTTAAATCTTTGAAGGGTATTTGGTAGCTTGTGTTTTTCTCACCATAAAGGTGACAAGTTGGAAGCTAGGGCTCTTAGATGTGTGTTCCTAGGCTATCCAAAATGCTTCAAAGGGTACAAGCTATGGTGCATTGAGCCATGGCAGCAGAAGTGTCTCATTAGTAGAGATGTTGTGTTCGATGAAAGCTCAATGCCATTCCAAACTGAACTTGAGCAATCTGAGAAGACTAAAGTTGAATTAGAACTGTTTGGTAGGCTTCACGATGATCAAGACATCGCTGAAGGCGAAGGCAGCGCTGAAGGCAGTGGCAGCGCTGAAGGCAGTGGCAGCGGTTCAGCCTGCGGCAGCGACTGCCATGAAGAAAATCGTAGCAACGATTTCCATGTTGATATGGATCAACATGAAACTGATTTGGGAGGATATCAGTTGGAAAGAGATAGATAGAGGAGAGTCATTCACCCACCAAAGAGGTTTGCACAAGCCGATATTGTTTCTTATGCACTTATGGTGGCAGAGGGAGTGGATAACTATGAACCGTCATGCTATTCGGATGCGATCAGCTGCTCAGAGAAGGAGAATTGGTTGGTTGCTATGGAGGAAGAGATACAGTCCTTGGAAAAGAACAACACATGGAGCATTGTCCAAAAACCGGAAAGGCGGCGCGTAGTAGGGTGCAAGTGGATCTATAAGAAAAAGGTGGAGTCTTCTGGATCTAATGTGAGATTCAAGGCAAGGCTTGTAGCAAAGGGGTTTACTCAGAGGGAGGGAGTAGATTTCAATGAGATTTTCTCTTCGGTGGTAAAGCATTGCACTATTAGAATCCTTTAGGCTATTGTTTCCCAATATGACCTTGAGCTACAACAAATGGACGTGAAGACCGCATTCCTTCATGGGGAATTGGAGGAGAAAATCTACATGAAGATACCCGAAGGCATGGATGGTGCTGGAGATGAAAACAAGGTGTGTTTGTTGATTTAGTTCGTGTGTGTGTTATTTTTTTTTGTTTATGTTGTGTTGTTTGGAGTCGTGTGTTGTTTGTTTTTACCGTTTTAGTCTATGTTTTATGTTTTTGTGTTTATCGGATCTCACGGGGTGTGGAAGTGTGGTTTGTTACATTTTGTAGGTCAAGTGTTGGAGGAAATCGAAGACTCGAGTGAAAGATCGGAGAAACGAGCAAAGGACTGAAGAAAGAAGAAATGGCGACCGCCGAAATGAACCAGCGGTCGCGGAGAAGGAACGGCGGTCGCTGAAGTTGAAGTGGCGACCGCTGAAAAGGCTAAAAGGAGGCAGAATTGGCGATCAAGGTTTGGGGCAAAACGGCGGTCGCCGTTTTGTAAACGGCGGTCGCCGAAACCTTTTTGGCGGGCGCAGAAACAAAACGGCGGTCGCCGTTTTTATGGCAGTTCAGTGGCGGTTGAGAGCGAGTTTGCTGAGGTATTTAGGCGTGGAAAAAGAGGTTTTCGGATATCTTTTTCGCTGGGGAACTTCAAGGAAGGTGTAAGAGAGGTCCGATCCGAAGCCGACAACTTCGGAAGCACGTTCTAGTTCGATAGCCATTTAGCGTACTCGTAATGATTAATGTATTTTAAGTTTGAATTGCTAATTTCAGATTATGTTTTCTTATCTTCATGTTTCTTATGAATTAGGTTTGAGAATGTTAAGATCTCATGCTTTCTTGCTTTTACTTGTTTTATGCTTTTACTTTAATTATGATGATGAACTAAATTCCTTAACTTGGATAATGATATGATGAACAAAAGAGAGAACTAGCAATTACTTGAACAACTTCAATACACTAGCACGATCTTAGAATCGTAACCCGACCGGGAGCGGACCTCTAAGTGAATTAAACGTTATTTAAACGCGTGAAGTAACCCGACCGGGAGCTTGACTTTCGTGTGTAAAATGTATTGATTGAATCTTGAGTTTGTGAAATTATTTTTTAGTTTTGATTATTATTATCCAAGTGCTTTTATTAATTGCTATTTGCTTAAATTGTTAACTTTTCTTGTCGAACAAAATGAACCTAGGATTTAGTGAAATGATTTACGTAACTAACACTTTTCTTTCACTTAAATATTTCTCTTTCGTTTCCTTGGATTGATACCGAGTCAAACTACAATTGACCTCGGATTTTGACGAGATACGCACCAAAAACGTCTAATCAAAATTGGCGTCGTTGCCGGGGAAACGGATAGTGTGTTTAAGTGTTTGTTTAGTTTTAGTATCGTATTTCCTTTAGTTAATTTAGTTTAATTGTCTTTTTATTTGCTAACCATCTACTTGAGTGTGCATGGTTACCACGAGAAGCAAGGCATCACAAGAACAATCGGGAGAAAATATGGAGAAGGATAAAGATAAAGTTCAAGTTGAAGATGATTCCGATCAAGAAACTTCGGGTGTTAAAAAAGGACGACCTTCTCATGGACATGTTATATCTCCAAATACTCGAGAACATCATCTACCATTGGGAAATCCTCAAAATAGCAACGATCAAGCGGGAGGAAGTAATTTACCGATACAAATTCCTCAATTCAATGTTCAAGCACAACTTACTCCTCCAACACCTCTAAATCCACAAGAAGAAGATCATCATTCTACTCCTCATAATGTGATGAGTCCTAACGTTGGTTTTCCTCCAAACATGATGAATCCTCAGATGATGAACCAACCACCGATGATGAATCCGAATATGATGAATAACATGGCTTATGAACCAAACTACGGGTATCCATTTCAGCAACCCAGAGTTCAAGTCAATCAAAACATGCAAGGACAATTCCAACAACAATGGCCAAACATGGTGCCTAATATGATGTCGTATGGGGGTTATGGGATGCAACCGAATCAGTGGAATCAATATGGAAATCCAGCGGCACGACGAGTTCAACAAGGTGACATTACAAGGCCTATTATTGGAGCAACTCCGGCATGTGTGGATTTACCGGAAGTGGTGAAAAATTATAAGGTTAATCCGATGGATTTCAATCAACTACCGGAGTATCATGGGAATAATAACGAGAAGTGTTGAGTTTCATCTGAGATTTC
Source organism: Euphrasia confusa (assembly GCA_954870475.1). Taxonomy (NCBI): domain Eukaryota; kingdom Viridiplantae; phylum Streptophyta; class Magnoliopsida; order Lamiales; family Orobanchaceae; genus Euphrasia; species Euphrasia confusa. The sequence goes on along the minus strand of OX940968.1, from coordinate 25,000,492 downwards.
TACAACACCATTCATACCTTTCCGTTGAATGGCCTTCAGGAGGACGAGTTGAGATGTCGGTTCTTTCCGATGACATTGAAGGATAAGGCTAAGTCGTGGTGGATAGCACTTCCACCAAATTCACTTCAATCGTGGAATGATATATATGACGAGTTCATGAGTCAATTCTTTCCTCATCATAAGACGACGGAATTTCGGAATCAAATTTGCGGTTTTACAAGTCGTCTGGGAGAATTTTTCCATGAGATTTGGGATCGTTTTCAAGATTTACTTCTTAAATGTCCTCACCACACATTTACTCAGGTTTTACTTAACCAAATATTTTATGACTCTTTGACATATTCTTTACAAGGGTCCGTGGATAATCAAGCCGGAGGCGACATCACTTACCGAACTCCGGAGGAAATGGTTAACATCTATAAAACCATGGATGGAAATTCAAGAAGGAAGAGTTCAAGGAGACGTGTGGTGAATGATGTCAAAGAGGTGGAAGCCAATAATCTCAATATTAGAATCGAGGAAATGTCAAAGGACATCAAAGAGCTGAAATTGGAAGACGGGAACCGAAAGACACAACTTCTTTTGAACCAAATGGAAGTGTGTACATTGTGTGGTTACCAAGGGCATGGACCATCTACTTGTCCTATGCCTCAAATGCAAGCTCCGCTGATGATCGAAGGGCCCATGGTTGGAGAGCAAGGAAACATGGCTTGTGTACCGTATCAACCACCGAGTGAAGGTGGAGCGACAAATGAAATGCAAGTGTCGGTAGTGCAACCATATAACAATCAAGGAGGTGTTCAAAGGCCAAATTATGGATATCAAAATCAGTATCAACAAAGGCCTCAACCTCAAACATGGCAACCGAGGAATAATTTTCAGCAAGGGCAATCATCTTCACAATATCGAGCTCCATATACTCAACCTCAAAATCAGCGATATCGAGCTCCTTATCAAATGTCGATTCAACAACAATCACCAAATGGATCAACACCTCCACCACAAGTATCAGGATCTCAATTTGAAGAGTGGATCAAGAAGTATGTTGAGAAAAATGACATGAGGATGGATAATCTTGAGGTGAAGGTTGGAGGATTTGATGCGGTGTTGAAAGGTATTAATACTCAAATGGGTCAAATGGCTACTACCTTGGGAAGAATGCAAGCAAAGGATGAAACCGGTAGACTCCCAAGTCAACCGGCACATGCTAAATCTATCACGATTGTGAGATCTGGAAAGGAGGTAGACCATAAAGTTGAGATATCGAAAGAAAAAGAAGAAGAAATCATTGATAAAGAAGTTGAGAATGAGAAGGTTGAACTTCACAAGTCTGAGGATCCTTATAAGCTACCTATGCCATTAACAAGTGAACGTAATTACAAAAGGAAAGGTGATCAATACAAAGGTGTTTATGATTTGCTTGCTAAAGACAAAGTCAATGTTCCTTTATTGGATAAAGTTAAAAATTTTCCTTCTTATGTCAAGTTTTTCAAGAAGCTAGCTTCTAATAAAAGAAAACTTGAAGAGAATGAGAAAGTGATTTTTTTTAGGGAGCTAGTGCGGTGATGCAATGTAAAGTGCCAACCAAAGAGAGTGATCCGGGAAGTTTTGTGATGAAGATGGTGATTGGAGCGGGAAATGAACTTTCCGGTATGTTAGATTTGGGGGCTGAGATTAATTTGATGTCGTCGGTAATATTTGATAAGCTGAAGTTAGAGAACTTAAAACCGACGAGAATTTGTCTCCAATTAGCTGATGGGTCGGTTCGATATCCTCGGGGTGTAGTAGAAGATGTTCTTGTTGAAGTTGGAGGACTGATTGTGCCGGTAGACTTCGTGGTTTTGGATGTCGGGGGACTATCAGAAAATATTCAAGATCACGCCTTACTTTTGGGACGACCATTCATGGCTACAACTAACACTTTGATCGATGTTAAGAAAGGCCAAGTTCAAATGTCGGTGTTAGGAGAAACGGTCTCTATTTCGGTAAGAAAGAAAAATATAGCACAAGTAGCTATCGAGAAGGAAGAATGTGCTTTGGTTGATGTTATTCAAACGTCAACTATGATTTTGTTGGAGACCAAAGATAAAGACGACAATGTCAAATATGAAGAAGGAGGTGAAAAAGTTGAAAAGAAGACAAGAGCATCTCGGTTCTTAGACTTGAGTGTGGGGGAAAATCATCGACTTAAGAATAATTCAGAGAAGTCTAATAGAGCTGGAATGATGATGTTGGCACCGGAAGATGAGTGGATACCTCCAAATGTGAAAGTGCCCAAGAATGAACGATTCGAAGAGAGTCGACTCAAAGGAATTGGTTTTTGAACTCGGAAAAATGGAATAAGTCCAGCTCTGGACATTAAACTGAGCAAGAATGTAAGGATAAATATGTTTGGGCATTACAATGCCTTAAAGGATCTAGGCAGAAGTTGTTTTGCTAACATATTTATTTATTTTCTTCTTTCTTCACAATTTAACTGTTGTAATCACTTGTCATAATTGGTGATTTGATTTAGCATAGTTCGTTAGTTGGAACGTGCTTGAAAAACAATCAACATAGAAGATTTCTGCCGCAGCACAGCCAGGCAGAGTTATGCCGCAAGCAGTGCAAGGCTTGGACAAGAGGTTGAGTTCAGAGAATCAAGCGAAGCATGATATAAGGGCAAGGGAATGCTGAAGTCCAGATAGTATGGAAGGCAGTGCAGTGTGGCAGTGAATTCCAGAAGAACTTCAGAAGGCATCCTGCGGCAGCAGTCAAAGCAGCCTGCCCTGGTTTCTCTCAACCGCTTGTTGACCTAGCTTTTCAAGGGAATTAGTTGAAGACTCTCACCTATAAATAGAGGACGTCTACAGTTGCATTCCTCAACAATCCAGAATACAACACAACACCTTAGAAACACATTTCCATTACAAGATCGATCATCGAGCTTTTAGAGCCGCGACTTCACTTGTGAAGCTCGTCGTGCCGTGTGTTCTCTCGTCCCTAAGAGAGTTCTTTTGTTCAGCTGATGATTCGATAGCTTAGAATAGGTGTTCAATTCAGTAGCTAGGTTTTGTTGTTGATTGTTCATACTCTTCGGATACGATTAATACGAAGGCATACATGTGTATAGCCTTTGGTAATATCATTGTAAATCCAAGAGTATCGTTTTGTAAAGACTCGTTTCTTAATAAAGTTTCTGGCCGTAAGGCCGTTTCGTATGTGTATAATTTAAATACACATACAAAGATTTAAATTCGTGTTCTTTACTTTTTTCGTACGTGTGTGTGTGTTCGTTCGAAGTGATTTATTTTTATTAATTCCGCTGCTATTCATATACATATATCATATATAATTTTATCACTTAAACAATCTGATTAATCTGGATAAATTACTTAAATCAAGTAAATCACGTAAAACGAACGATTTTTCTGTACAAGGCATCGTGCTGCGGCATACGCTGTTCTGCCGCAGAACACCGCCTTGTCTAGGCAGCGCATTTCACTGCGTTTATTTACTGCCTACGACTTTCAAGTGGTATCAGAGCGGGCACTAGACTTACTTAGTGTTTAAGGTCCGTCTGATCACGCACACTTACAATGGCAGATCCATCTTACATCGTACGAACACCGGTTGTTCTTGACGGTAGTAATTATGGATTTTGGAAAACCCTCATTGAAGCAAGGATCAAATCAATTGATCGCAGTGCGTGGCTATCCGTACTTCGAGGATGGAAACCACCTCAGGAGGAAATCCCTGAAGGCGGCAAGCTTGAAAAAGCTCCGGAGAAGTGGTCTATCGAAGAGACTGCCGCAGCTACTGCCAACGATAGGGCAAGGTGTGCCATCCTTGAATCCATCGATTGCAATATGTACAGAATTGTCAAACAATGTACTACTGCCAAACAAGTGTGGGATTTGCTGGCTCTTCATTGTGAAGGTAACAACACAGTGAAGAAAACCAAGGTCCGTATGCTTATGTCTCGTTTCGAGAACTTGCGTATGAACGAGGACGAGACTTGTCTTCAGTACTTTGGAGAATTAATGTCCATTGTTAGTGAATGTGCTGACCTTGGTTCACCCATTAGCAATCCGGCAGTGTGTAGTAAGATTATGCGATCGATGAGCAAAAAGTTCCTGCCGAAGGTCACTGCCATAGAAGACAGCCAAATGTCTGAAGAAGATTATGTTTCATTAATGGCGATCTTCAAGAATTATGAACTGAACCATGAGGATCGTGAAACTCACGGGAAATCACGTTCACGAAGCGACGAGAGAAATATTGCCTACACCGTGGCAGAGCCCGACGGCAGAGAACAAGGCAATAGCTCTCATGGCAGCAGCCCCACCTCTACCAATGACTTGACCGATGAAGAGATCTACGAGCTACTTGGATCTGATGGTGGAGATGACCAGTTTGCATTCCTCGCCCGGAAAATGGATGTTGTACTTGTTCGCTCGCTGAAGAAGCCGTACGATCCCCGACGAAGGAAGTTCCCGGCAAGGTCACCACAAACTCAAGATCGACGACTTGTGATTCGCCAACCAAGCACGGGATCCACCTCAAGTTCAAGTCCAAATTCAAAGGACTGGTCGAGGATCAAGTGCCACGTATGTCAAGGGATTGGACACTTCTCAACCGAATGCCCTTCAAAAGATCTAGGCATTGGAATTTTGAATTCCATGGTTGCGCAAGAAGATATGGAACAATATTGCCTTGAAGACTCAACCACCGCGCTTACTGCTCAACTCGAAGGCACAACCCTATCTGACGCTGAAGATGACAGTCCATCCAATGTGAATGCACGACGACATGTTGCATTCTTTGCCTCTGCCGCAGAAACGACAGAAAGCCCTGCCGCAGAGAACTGCCTGTGCCTCACTGCCTCAGTCAATGGCTATGAATCTGAAGAGGAGACCATTCCCATTGATATTTTCATCGAGCTCAAAGAAAGTTTCGATGAGCTACGTATGAAATTTGCCCGGCAGACCAAGATGATGAAGATGCTTACATCAACCAAAGCCGGATATGAAGAAAAAGTGAAGAAGCAGGCCATGGCAATTGAACAAATGCTCGTAGAGAAGAACTCCTTTGAAGAACGATTAAAGAAACTTGATGTCCAACTCACCAGAAAGGATATGGAGGCCGAGAAACTGAAAATTGACTTTAATCGTGTAAATGGAAAACTCGAAGTTGCTAACAATACTTTTGTAAAACTTAACACAGCAACAACAAAATTAGATGCCGTAATGAGTATTTCACATGTTGAAAGGCAAGGCCTCGGACATCAAAAAGTTGTAGATGTCATTTTTCCAAAGAAAAACTCAATGGACATGGCATTTGTAAAGGCATCAAATGATGATTCAAACGCTGCCGCACAATCCTCAACTCCAAAAAGGGATGAACAAACCGAAGGCAAGGCCACTGCCCCAGCAACAGACTGCCGCAGAAGGCCGAAGCAAAGGCAGGCACCATCAGGCAGGATGAAGACAAGGAAGCCCCTGCCTAAGCATCATTTTAAATCAAAGAGACGATATGTTTGTCACTACTGCCTAGTACCTGGTCACATTCGACCCTTTTGTTGGAGACGCGAAGAGGAACAAGCAAGAGGACATTACTTTCACTCCAACACTGGACCACGGCATCCCAAATACTTCTCGCATTCTCTGTCTTCACGACACTCTTTCAAAAAGAAGGCAACAATTGTACGCAAATGGGTGCCCAAAACTAAACCCTCCACTAATCATTGTTTTACAGGTCCCTCAAATGAGTCTTCTGCCGCATCCAATGCCATCCAAAATGCTGAAACATGCAATGTCATTTTCACTGCCCTAAAAGCTACCAAAGATGATAAATGGTACTTCGATAGTGGATGCTCGCGGCACATGACCGGAAATAGTGATCACCTCATCGACTACAAAACTTTTCATGGAGGAGAGGTCACTTTTGGAGGAGGTTCCAGTGGTTCAATAGTTGGCCGAGGCACTCTAAATGTGAAAGGGCTGCCGAAGCTACAGCAAGTGCTTCATGTTGAAGGCCTCATCACGAATCTCATAAGCATAAGTCAACTATGCGATGAAGGCATGAATGTAAAGTTTACTCACCAAATGTGTGAAGTGTTTGATAGTGCAGGGAACCCACTCATTCAGGGGGAGCGTTCAAGGCAAATAACTGCTACTCCATTGGAGAAACATGCCTCACTGCACAAGTCAAAGATGACATTGACCTATGGCATCAAAAACTTGGACACACAAGTCTTGGGAATTTAGAGCGTCTAATCAAGCTAAATGCTGTTCGTGGACTTCCAGCTCTCCCAAAAATCCAGAAGACAACATGTGGATATTGCAAACAAGGAAAAATGACTCGTACAAGTCATCCAGCAATACCTGCCGCAGGACAGTCTGATGCCTCTGCCGCAGGACCTGCCAACTCCAAGGCAGAACTGTATCAAAAGCAAACCAAATGCTTTGATCTCCTCCACATGGATTTAATGGGACCAATCGAGACGAGGAGCCACTCTGGAAAACGCTACGTACTTGTCGTAGTGGATGATTTCTCAAGATATACTTGGGTGCGTTTTCTCCAAGACAAGAGTGAGACATTTGATGAGGTGTCCAAGCTAATCAGGTGGATAAAGACCAACCATGAAGCCTCAGTAAAGAGAATAAGAAGTGACCATGGCACCGAGTTTGAAAACCAACGGCTTTCTCGTTTTTGTGACGCGCATGGCATTGCCCAAGAATTTTCTGCCCCCATAACACCGCAACAAAACGGCGTGGCTAAAAGGAAGAACCGAACCCTCAAGGAAATGGCGTGTACCATGCTGATCGCCAAGGGCCTAAGCAAGCAATTTTGGGCAGAAGCATTCAATGCCGCATGCCATATCCTGAACCGCATCAGCATACGCTCAGGAACAACAAAAACGGCTTATGAAATCTTGAACAATAGAAAGCCTAATTTGAAATACTTTCATGTTTTTGGCTCTGTTTGTTATGTTTTAAATGATAGGGAACCTAGATCGAAACTTGATCCAAAATCCCTTAAAGGATTATTTGTTGGATACTCTAGGAATAGTCATGCCTATCGTATTTTTATCATACAAACTAGAACCATCATTGAATCTGTGAATGTTGATTTTGATGATCTTAGTCGACTCAGGAAACCTAAAGAAGAAGATGTGAAAGGTTTGCTCGAGCCTGCCGCAGTAGCAGAAGTTGAAGGCAGTATCACACCTGCGCAGCCTACTGCCGCACCTACTGGCTCGAATGATGATGCTCAACCTTCAACAGCATCTCCTGAGCAATCAAACGATGATAGCACCCCACATCAATCAGATTCATCTGATGGTGAAGAGGAATCAAACCAACGACGAAGGGATCCCCCAAGGCATGTTGTCCGAAACCACCCCTCGAGTCAAATGTTGGCCAGACGCATGAGAGTTCATCCGTATATCAACTACCGCAACATGACCAAGAACATAAGCATGTCTGCCACATGCGTTGAAATAGGCATTACCTCGTATCTCTCAACGATCGAACCGAAGAATGCCAAAGAAGCATTGGCCGATGAATTTTGGTTTATGGCAATGCAAGAAGAGATGAACGAGTTTGAAAGAAACAAAGTTTGGAAGCTCATTCCTCGTCCCCAAAACAAGAATATCATCGGGACAAAGTGGATATTTAAGAATAAATCGAATGAGCACGGGCAGGTTGTACGCAACAAGGCAAGGCTAGTGGCGCAAGGCTATACGCAAGTTGAAGGCATCGATTTCGATGAAACTTTTGCCCCTGTAGCACGAATGGAGTCCATTCGTCTACTCATTGCCATTGCATGCCACCTCAACATCACCTTACATCAAATGGATGTGAAGGCAGCGTTTCTAAACGGCATACTTGAAGAGGGGGCATACGTTGCACAACCAAAGGGTTTCGAAGATCCAAAACGTCCTGACCATGTGTATCAACTGCACAAGGCATTGTACGGCCTAAAACAAACCCCTAGAGCTTGGTATGGCTGCCTAACTGATTTTCTACTCAGTTTTGGATTCACCCGAGGCACTGCCGACAAAACACTGTTTGTGAAATTCAATTCTTCCAATATTTTAATAGCTCAAATTTATGTTGATGATATTGTTTTTGGATCCACATGTGAGAACATGCTTAAGGCATTTACCTCTGCCATGGCATCAAAATTTGAGATGAGCATGGTAGGAGAACTAACTCATTTTTTAGGGCTCCATATCAAGCAATCATCAACTGGAACGTTCATCTCACAAGCTTCATATGCTAAGAATCTCATCAAAAGATTCCAACTTGAAGTATCCAAGCCCATGAAAACACCTATGGGCTCAACGGACAAAATCTCCCGAGGCACTGATACTGCCGCAGTGGATCAGACACTCTACCGATCCATGATAGGGAGCTTGCTTTATCTTACGGCAACTAGACCAGATATCATGTATAGCGTTTGTTTATGTGCCAGGTTTCAAGCTGATCCAAGGGAAGAACACTTGAAGGCAGTCAAACGCATCATACGCTACGTTGCCGCATCAGTCGAGTTAGGCATTTGGTATACCAAAGATACCACCACCGATTTAGTCGGATTTTCAGATGCCGACTGGGCAGGAGACACGGAGGAACGCAAGAGTACAAGCGGAGGATGTTGCTTTCTTGGAAACAACATTATTTCATGGCAAAGCCGCAAGCAAAACTGCATTTCTCTATCCACTGCCGAATCAGAATATATTGCCGCAGGAAGTTGCTGTACCCAACTGATTTGGTTGAAGCACATGCTTGATGACTACCACCTGGATAGCAATGTTCTTACACTCTACTGCGACAATACGAGTGCCATAAATATCAGTCATAATCCAGTGCAGCACTCAAGAACCAAACACATCAGCATAAGGCATCATTTCATACGAGATTTGGTGGAAAAACGTCTTCTAAGGATTGATCACATCCCAACAGAGAAGCAAATAGCTGACATTTTCACCAAGCCATTGGACTCAGAACGCTTCACTGCCTTAAGAAATTCTTTGTGAATGTGCACCATGCCTTAGATGCTGATCTGCATCATGCTGCCGCATTGTCATGCCTACTGAACCTCTGCCACAACATTCTGTCCTAGTCAATTTATGAGATTAAAATTTTCCGAAGGAAGAGAAAATACCCAAACCACTTTAGGCAACATGGTCAAACCCATATACATGTAATTAATACTCAATGGGTTGAGATACTATGTACTAGGTGAACTAAGTATTTAATAATTTCATTTTTGACATGACATTATGTCCAAGTAGAGTATAAGTACTTATGATGCAGCATGATGTTCCATTAGGATTAGATGTTGTTATTCTTTTCCTAATTTTGCTTTGTAAGCCTTGATTTTTCACACCACAAAAATATTTTACTTATTTTATTTATAAAAAAAAAAATTTTAAAAAAAAATAGAAAAAGAAAATATATTAAAAAAAAAAAGGGGGATTTTGATTTTGATTTTTGGCAACGACCTGCCGCAGAGCAATGCCCCACTTGACCGTTGGGCAGCACTCGAGTGTGCGGCAGGCGACGGTTCAGGTCACAAAAAGTAACCGTTGCCTGGTCTTTACGTCCCATCATACTACCACCCGTTTTTCTCTCCTATTTTCTTTATCCATTATTCAAACTCCTAATTCAACTACACTTCTCATACAAATCAGATTCAAAGAGTTTGAATTTTCTTGAATTCTCAAAACCCTAATTTTTCTATCGAACGTACAATATAAAGCCCCATCGTCTTACGTTCGATTGTTTGTGCTCTGTTTTTTTCTAAACCCTAATTTCATCAAGAACTTTGAATTCAATGGCATCATCTCCTTTCGCCTTTGCTCGCTACTTCTCGGACCCACGTCTGGTGGAGCTCATCAAAGAATCTCGCCCCGATGCAACTATGGTGGATATTCAGCCCGCGGAGTCTTTGCCTTTCATCAACCGCCTCATCGCCATCGACGCCGCCGCCGCCGCAGCTGCCGCCGCTGCAATCGACGCCGCTTCCCAGCCGTCACCATCTACTGAGAACCAGCCGCCGCACGTCGAGGCCGGAGAAGGATCAGGTAAGGCTTCTCCCATGAACATCTCTCCGGACCATGATGCAGGGGGAGAAACTGCCGCAGAGGAAGACCCTGTCGCAGATGATGAGCCTGTTCATCCGCACCCGATTCCTCTCCAGATCATACTCCCTGGACCCGTTAACTCCGAGCCATCTCAGACTCCACGACTGCAAGTGGTTATTCCGGGCATCGACGATGTACTTGCTTACGAGGCTGCCCAGAATGAAAGATCCTTTCACACCTCTGATCTTAAGGGTCTTTTCACTCCTGAACCCTCTGTCACTGCCGCATCCTCTGCTTTTCCCCAAGCAGACACTGAAGCGCAGCAGCAAGAAAAGAGCATGCCTTACAATAGAAGGGATGATGACAATGACTTTGACCACAGCGAGCTCTACGACAACTACCCGGCTCCGAAGAAGACCAAGGATCGCAAACCGACTCCTTATCCATCTACAACTCCACTTTCAGATGAGGAAGAATCTGACCACTCAAGTCAGCAGCATCGTGATGCCGCAGGCTCTGATACAGAATCTGACCCACTGCTGCAGGACCTTGTCTCCAGGAAGCGCAAGAAACAGGTGCCTCTTCCTCCTCGCCGGCCGGCCACCAGATCTGCCACCGTCAAAGGCAAAGGCTCGGCTCTGACCCCTACCTCAATGGAAAATCCCATTGATGTTGAGACCACCGCCGCCAAGAAGTCCCGCAAGGGAAAGAGTGTTGCTGTCGCTTCAAAACCTGACAGCTCACACAGTGGTGATGGCGCAGCACAACCCGCTGCGAAGAAAGGTGGCAAGGCACCAAAATTTGATGCCCCCAAGGAGGACTCGGATTCTGACATGAAATCCGGGAAGGGTTATTCGAGGCGATTCTGGTCGGAACGCCGTTCAGTGATTGGGCCCCAGTTCTACTCCAACAAGCCTATTCAACCGGACCGTGGTGGTGACTTGTCAACCTGTGCCAAACACAAAGTTGACAGGTTCTTGAAGAAGATGAAGTTGGTCAAGGCAGTATCCTATGCAGCACCCTACTGCGAGGATTTGGTGCGCGATTTTTATGCTAACTTGCGTCCCTGCTTTGGTGATGATGGATCCAGAGGCTATGGCAAGGTGTACATGCGTGAGAAGATCTTTAACTTTACCCCTGCCGCAATTAATGCCTTCTTGGAGCGCTCTGATGTCGAGTATCCTGCCGCAATTGCTGACCCCACCATTGCCGCAGTGTCTCACCGCTTGACCAGATCACCACCCGATGCTGCCAACAACATTCCTTGCTCAAAACTCTCTTCTTTTTATTACTTTTTGTTCACTGTTGCCAGGCACAACTGGATTCCCACTACAAATGTGCATTTCGTGCATACACAAATGGGGGAAGTCTTGTTTCACCTTGGTGCAGGTAGGCAGGTGAACTTGGGAGAGCTTATCTTTGAAAAGATAGCATCACAGGCAGAGAACATTACCCAGACGCAGAGCCTTGCGTTCCCTTCACTGATCTGGGAAATGTTGAAAATCCAAGGGCTCTCGTACAATAGTGCTGATCTCCTGACTGCCGTGCCGCATCCCTACAAGCTATCTGTTCGAGAGTACAATGACTTGCCCTGGACTGGTTTTCATGCCCCTGCCGCAGTGCCTCCCACTCCAGCTCAAAAGAAGACATCCAAGCTGCCGCAAACTGCTGCCCCAAGCTCATCTGCCCCACAGCCTAATATTCATGCTCGTGTCCAGGCATTTGCAGAACAAACTGCTGCAAGTCATATGGTCATTATGCAGGAGTACATGGCCAAGGCACTTGTGGATGCTATCACTTTCTTCCTTGAAGAAGAGGGCATTTCTCCACAAAAAGGGGGAGTACCAGCAGCCGAGGCTAAAGTGGCAAGGAGCACTGTTTTGAAAATGTTGAAAAAGCGCATTGATGAAGACATCAAGGAGGTGGAAGCTGAAGAAGCTGCAGAGATGGAAGTTGCCGCAGCAGAGAAGGCTGCCGCAGACACTGCAGCAGAGATTGATGGAGAAGAGCGTGGATCGTCACCCGAGCACGATGATTGAAGAACCTGAAGGATTGCAGTTCTCAAGACCCGAAGAAATATTATTTCTTCTTTTGATTTAAATTTTATTTGCTCTGAACAATTTATTTTATTTCTGCTAGTTGGTTATTTGTTTTTGAACAATTTGCTTAAGTTTTTAATTGGTTGGAACAATGTTTAATTTAAGTATTTATTTCCTTTAAAAAAAAAATTTGGTGTGTTATTTAAAGGCTTACTTAGTTTACTTGTTTTTGTTCTATTAGTTAGGTTTCAAATAAATGTTTTTGTTCTACTTAGGAAGTATCGACTACGGGGGAGTTTCATTGCCTTAGTTGTTTGTCAAGAGAAATTTCATATACTTCTAAGTCAGATGTATTTCATTGAGGGGGAGTGCTCCATTGCGCTGCTGCCTCATGGTTTTGTGAAGAAAGATAAAAAGGGGGAGTTTGTAAGGATAAATATGTTTGGGCATTACAATGCCTTAAAGGATCTAGGCAGAAGTTGTTTTGCTAACATATTTATTTATTTTCTTCTTTCTTTAAAATTTAACTGTTGTAATCACTTGTCATAATTGGTGATTTGATTTAGCATAGTTCGTTAGTTGGAACGTGCTTGAAAAACAATCAACATAGAAGATTTCTGCCGCAGCACAGCCAGGCAGAGTTATGCCGCAAGCAGTGCAAGGCTTGGACAAGAGGTTGAGTTCAGAGAATCAAGTGAAGCATGATATAAGGGCAAGGGAATGCTGAAGTCCAGATAGTATGGAAGGCAGTGCAGTGTGGCAGTGAATTCCAGAAGAACTTCAGAAGGCATCCTGCGGCAGCAGTCAAAGCAGCCTGCCCTGGTTTCTCTCAACCGCTTGTTGACCTAGCTTTTCAAGGGAATTAGTTGAAGACTCTCACCTATAAATAGAGGACGTCTACAGTTGCATTCCTCAACAATCCAGAATACAACACAACACCTTAGAAACACATTTCCATTACAAGATCGATCATCGAGCTTTTAGAGCCGCGACTTCACTTGTGAAGCTCGTCGTGCCGTGTGTTCTCTCGTCCCTAAGAGAGTTCTTTTGTTCAGCTGATGATTCGATAGCTTAGAATAGGTGTTCAATTCAGTAGCTAGGTTTTGTTGTTGATTGTTCATACTCTTCGGATACGATTAATACGAAGGCATACATGTGTATAGCCTTTGGTAATATCATTGTAAATCCAAGAGTATCGTTTTGTAAAGACTCGTTTCTTAATAAAGTTTCTGGCCGTAAGGCCGTTTCGTATGTGTATAATTTAAATACACATACAAAGATTTAAATTCGTGTTCTTTACTTTTTTCGTACGTGTGTGTGTGTTCGTTCGAAATGATTTATTTTTATTAATTCCGCTGCTATTCATATACATATATCATATATAATTTTATCACTTAAACAATCTGATTAATCTGGATAAATTACTTAAATCAAGTAAATCACGTAAAACGAACGATTTTTCTGTACAAGGCATCGTGCTGCGGCATACGCTGTTCTGCCGCAGAACACTGCCTTGTCTAGGCAGCGCATTTCACTGCGTTTATTTACTGCCTACGACTTTCAAAGAATAAAGGCTATTGGACTTGGACGAGCTTGAAAGTCGTTGGAATCGAAGAAAAGGGTCGAAAAAGGGAAGTCGAGGAATTTGGGAGTTCAGCGCCCGCCGAAACCAAAACGGCGGTCGTCAGACAAAACCGGCGAGCGTCGCAGTAGTAAACGGCGGTCGCCGAAAGAGTGAAAAAGGAGTATAATTATTCTGCCCAGTTTTTGATGAAATGGCGGTCGCCATTTGTCATTCAGCGACCGCTGAATTATGTCTGCGACCGCCAAAACAGACACGGCGGTCGCCGTTTTTGAAATTGCTGGGAATAATAAGGACGGGCTGGGGCAGTCTTTAACACAACTAAAAAAACCTTTTTACCTCTTTTCTCTCTTGCAATTTTCACTCTTGATACTTCACCAATTTAACTCAAATTTCCTCCACCAATTCACTTATCATTATCTTGAGAACATTGATTTGCAGGTTTTGGGGAATTTCATCGGCCAAATATCGAGAAATTCTCAAGTTCTTGAGGTGCACACAAGGTGTTCGACAAAAGTTCCGAACCAAATTTTCAACTTTATCCAACCGATTCAATGACTCAAACTCGACGTAGGCCAGGAGCTCGTGGTTCTCCACCACCACCACCAAGGAAAAGAGGACGAGGAGCCGCTACTACTTCCGCTTCGACCGGGCCTAGAGATATATCCGACCGTTATGGTGCTCCGTTTCCGATCTTTTACAACGAGGAAGGAAGGGCATATGAGAAGTTGATTTCGATGGGTGAACACATTTTACCTCGTCCGATCGATTGGGAGCTCATTGAGAAATTAAAGGCTACGGAGAGGATTCAAGAAATTCTCGAGTGTATGAGCTTAAAGGATTTTGCGGAGTTGGATTTCAAGTACTCTACCAAGCTCGGTTTGGAGATGCTTTGCACATTTAAGCTAGTTCACGAGAAGAAAAATGAATCGTATGCAACGTGTCGACTCGACGGAATAGAGGTAACAATTACGGAATCCATAATGGAATCGGTGTTTGGATTTGCCAATGGAGAACATAGGATTACCGAAGAACGAGAAAGTGGAACCGTGAAGACTACTCATTGGCAAGAGTTCGCCGGACCGAATGAGAAATGGAAGGATCACGGTCGTTCAATTGCATTCATCGATCCTGTGCTTTGCATTGTCCACAAGTTTTTGACTTACAACATTTTTGGAAAGGTGGAGGGCAATAAGGTTAATTCTTTGGAGTTTTCATTCATAAATGCGGCGGTTCAAGGACGTGAGTCGAATCCATTGAAAAAAGTTTGGGGTTTGATGGAACAAGCGGGTAAAGGGAAGAGAAGCCGAGGTTCGTTGTTCCAATTTGCTCGAATACTTGCGATACACTTTCTCATCATTGGTGAAGACGATGAAACTTATAACGGAGAGCTGTGGGAAGTGCCTAGACCGTTGGATGTGGAAGAGTTTGAGACTAGCGGTTTGATTTTGGCCGGAGAATTCGTACCGCATGAAATCCGTACCGACAAGAGTGCACAAGTAATGGTGGATTATCGACAAAGGAACTTGGCCCGAATTCAAAAATGGAAGTTGGAGTTGGCGGGAGAAAGAGTGAGTTCGTCGATTATGAGAGCGGCTCAACTTGAGGAGAACCTCATGCGCGAGAGAGCGGGTACGTCGTCGGGAGGAGGTCCAAATGTTGATGATGGGACGACGAGGGATCCGGTTTGGGACCAAGCCTACTCGGGCTACGGAGCACAAGGAAATCAAGGCTCCGGGTGGACCGATTCGGGGATGAATTGGAATTCTTCATACGAGGTTCCTCAAACCGGAAACTACTACTCGGATTCGGGACGGATGCATCCCGAGGACCTCCAAGAGATCATCAATGCCAATTCTCGGACATATGATGCACATAATGCGAGGATGGATCGGATGGCCCTCGACGATGCTACATGGAATAACCGGATGGCGGTCGAAAGGAGCTACTACGAGCAAACCACCCGTCAAATTGTGAGAGATGAAAGGAGCTACTACGAGCAAACCACTCGTAGGATTGTGAGAGAGGAGATGGAGGACATGCGAAGAGAGCAACGACAATTCTTCGAGGCCTATGCGTGAGGAAGAGGCCACTTTCCACCACCCAACATGTGTGAGAGGTCGTGCTTGGCACGACCTAGGTACGTTTTTCTTTTCTTGTTTGTCTTTGTATATATGTGTTAGTGTTTATTTGTTTTATCTTGATTCGTAGTTGGTGTAGATGGTGCATTTCTTTTGTTTTGATGAAAATCACTTTTTCATGCTCAAATATTTGATTAGTCCCGAATGTGGTGTGTTTGCATGGGATATGGTTAAGTTGTTGCTTGAACTCATTTGGTTTGTTGGTTGTACCACTTGTTAAGTGTCGAGAAAATGAGTATTTGATATTCATGAGTTTCTTTCCTTGCTATATATACATGTGAGCTTTGAAGCCTAATTTCTTTGAAGAGAACTTTTGATATTCCTTGAGTGTTTGAAGTATATATCTTTGGATTTGTTTCGAGAATGAATGATTGGTTTGTGTTAGGTCATTGCATGAATAGGAAGTTACTTTGACTTGGTTGAGAATTGGAAAATGACGTTTTGAGATTGCTAGGATTTAACTCCAAATATATAAAATTCCCCAAAATGACCGTGCCCGTCGAGGGACTCCCTAGTTAACCCTTTGAGCCTACATTATGCCTTTTCTTGTAACCGAGCGTTCCACGAGCGATGTGAGGTTGTGAGGGTGTTACAAGTTTGATTGAGAAGGTTAATATGGGATATTGTGATGTATTGAACATGTTTTCTCGTATAAAGGCATACTATAAAAGAAAAAGCTTACTCCCTAAATAAAAAAAAAAAAGAAAAAAATGAATACTATTCGATTGTGAAAACAATTGATTAGGAATGAAAAAAAAACAAAAAGCAAAAAGAAAAAAAAAATGAGAAAAGAAAGAAAAAGAGTAAAAAAAAAGTAAAAAGCGGGAGTATTAAATAATATTAGCCTATCGAGAGCATGTAGTTTATGATGTGTATTGATGTTATAAGGGGGGTTGAATGATTTTCATTTGGTGTAGGAGGGAGATTGTGAGTACATTTGGTGGAGGAGGGTGTCGAGAGCGATTTTACTTGTATTATTATTATTTCGATTCCTACCTATGACCCGAGCCTACCTTGATGCAATCTTATTCCGATTCTTGTTCTTCTTTGTCAAAGTATGCGGATGTTCTTGTGATGTATCGATTTATATATTCTCGATGTGCTTGAGGAGTGATGACCATTTCATATTTCCGAGGGATATAATTGGAGAGTTTGGTGAGTTTGAGTGACATGTTTCATATTTCTTATTTTTCTCGTTCTTGACAAGTGGTTGGTTTGTGGTTTGTTAGTGAGTTCAAAGTACGTGATTTGTGCAAACATTTTGTTGGTTGATTTTTACCTTGCTCGGGACTAGCAAGGATTTGAGCGTGGGGGGGGGGGGGGGGGGGGGGTGATTTAGTTCGTGTGTGTGTTATTTTTTTTGTTTATGTTGTGTTGTTTGGAGTCGTGTGTTGTTTGTTTTTACCGTTTTAGTCTATGTTTTATGTTTTTGTGTTTATCGGATCTCACGGGGTGTGGAAGTGTGGTTTGTTACATTTTGTAGGTCAAGTGTTGGAGGAAATCGAAGACTCGAGTGAAAGATCGGAGAAACGAGCAAAGGACTGAAGAAAGAAGAAATGGCGACCGCCGAAATGAACCAGCGGTCGCGGAGAAGGAACAGCGGTCGCTGAAGTTGAAGTGGCGACCGCTGAAAAGGCTAAAAGGAGGCAGAATTGGCGATCAAGGTTTGGGGCAAAACGGCGGTCGCCGTTTTGTAAACGGCGGTCGCCGAAACCTTTTTGGCGGGCGCAGAAACAAAACGGCGGTCGCCGTTTTTATGGCAGTTCAGTGGCGGTTGAGAGCGAGTTTGCTGAGGTATTTAGGCGTGGAAAAAGAGGTTTTCGGATATCTTTTTCGCTGGGGAACTTCAAGGAAGGTGTAAGAGAGGTCCGATCCGAAGCCGACAACTTCGGAAGCACGTTCTAGTTCGATAGCCATTTAGCGTACTCGTAATGATTAATGTATTTTAAGTTTGAATTGCTAATTTCAGATTATGTTTTCTTATCTTCATGTTTCTTATGAATTAGGTTTGAGAATGTTAAGATCTCATGCTTTCTTGCTTTTACTTGTTTTATGCTTTTACTTTAATTATGATATGTTTTCTTATCTTCATGTTTCTTATGAATTAGGTTTGAGAATGTTAAGATCTCATGCTTTCTTGCTTTACTTGTTTTATGCTTTTACTTTAATTATGATGATGAACTAAATTCCTTAACTTGGATAATGATATGATGAACAAAAGAGAGAACTAGCAATTACTTGAACAACTTCAATACACTAGCACGATCTTAGAATCGTAACCCGACCGGGAGCGGACCTCTAAGTGAATTAAACGTTATTTAAACGCGTGAAGTAACCCGACCGGGAGCTTGACTTTCGTGTGTAAAATGTATTGATTGAATCTTGAGTTTGTGAAATTATTTTTTAGTTTTGATTATTATTATCCAAGTGCTTTTATTAATTGCTATTTGCTTAAATTGTTAACTTTTCTTGTCGAACAAAATGAACCTAGGATTTAGTGAAATGATTTACGTAACTAACACTTTTCTTTCACTTAAATATTTCTCTTTCGTTTCCTTGGATTGATACCGAGTCAAACTACAATTGACCTCGGATTTTGACGAGAGACGCGCCAAAAACGTCTATTGTTAAAGAAGTCATTATATGGCTTAAGGCAGAGTCCAAGGCAGTGGTACCGAAGGTTTGATAGTTACATGATGGTAATTGGATTTGTGCGAAGCAAATACGATTGTTGTGTGTACTTGAAGATCAATGCAGGGGTTGTGATCACTTACCTTGTCCTATACGTGGATGACATGCTCATTGCTTCAAATTCAAAGGTCGAGGTGGAGGCATTGAAAAGATTACTGAAGGCAGAATTTGAGATGAGGACTTAGGCGAAGCGAAGAGGATTCTTGACATGGATATTGTTAGGAATAGAAAGGAGGGTTCCCTATTCTTATCTCAACAAGATTACATTATGAAGGTGCTGAAAAGGTTCAACATGTATGAAGCTAAGAGTCTTTCAACTCCCCTTGGGCAGCATATGAAGCTTTCTATTTCGGACTGCCCTGCGGCAGGGCCTGCCGAAGCAGCAATGGCAGCGGTGCCTTATGTAAGTGCGGTAGGCAGTCTCATGTATGCAATGGTATGCAGCAGGCCGGACATTGCCTATGCTATGAGCGTAGTATCACGCTTTATGAGCAATCCTGGTAGGAGTCATTGGGAGGCAGTGAAATGGATGTTTCGATATCTCAAAGGCAGCGTGAGTAAGGGAATCATATTCAAGAAGATGGAGGTCAAGGGTGATGCTCTAATTGGATATGTGGATGCGAATTTTTCTAGTAATCTTGATACTAGAAAATCGGTAACGGGGTATGTGTTTACCTTGTTTCGCTCGGTAGTGGTTTGGAAGGCAAACCAGCAGTCAGTGGTTGCGTTGTCAACTACGGAGAGCGAATACATTGCCTTAACTGAGGCAATAAAGGAGGCAGTGTGGCTGAAGGGAATAGTTCAAGAGCTTGGGGTGCCACAAGAGGTAATCTCGGTTAATTGTGATAGTCAAAGTGTCGTGCACTTGGCGAAGCATCAAGTGTTCCATGAGCGCACCAAGCATATTGACGTGAAGCTACATTTTGTTAGAGACTTGGTGGATAAAAGAGTTGTCAAGGTGGAGAAGATTGCTAGTGAAATCAATCCGGCCGATAGCTTCACTAAGTTACTTCCGGGAGAGAAATTTAGTCTATGCCAGCAGCTCGTATCGCTGTTGGACATCTCGCAATGCTGAAATTGCGGAGGAGCTGCGGCAGGCGGACTGCCGCATGAGCTGTGGTAGGCTTCGTGCTGCCGCAGAGGGCCAAGTTAGGCAGCGAGATTCAGGCTTCTGGAGGTTTCTGGAGGTGCGGGAAGGTGGAGTAACATCTACTTTTGGATTATGACTTATGTCATGTACAAGTTCTTGATGCCGCATTGTGGTGTTGAAGAATTTGGGAAGGCAGGGACTGCAGTAGTATTGGGCATGGCAGACTGAAGCCTAATGTCAATACTAGGAGAAATATGATCGGGTATGATCATATGAGAGCAGTGTGATATGAAATCATATTGGGTTGGAGTCGAATTATCAGGTTTGATCATGGCATGGCGAATAAGGTGTAGTCGAAAAGGAGTTGTTTGGCTTGTCTGGGATGAGCAGTACTTGATCACTACTGCAAGATGGTTACATGTGTTTAGAAGTTTGAACAAGGTGGAGATTTGTGAAAATATGTTCGAAATTCTAAATTTTTTATGTAAGGCAGGTCCATGCCGCAGCACGAAGGCGTTAACTCTGCCGCAGTGCGAAGGCGTAGACAGTTAGTTCCCTGGCAGGAGGCAGGCAGAATCTTTTATTTTTGGAAAGGAACCAAAAATTTAATATATTTTTCCATACTTATCCGATTGAGGTGATTCAAAAGGCTACGGAATCCTTGGAGCATAAGGAACCTAATTCTACTAAGAGTCGGTCTCCAGGTCCTCTATAAAAGGGACGTCGATCAGAGGCATCGGCGTGAATTAAGAGAGAAAAGAATACGTTCTTCTTTTAGAGATTAAACTTGTAATCGCTTACACCTTGTTGGTTCTAGGGTTACTAGGAAGAGTTGTAATCTCGTTTTCATATAATAAAGAAGAAACACCCTCTCCCCGAGCACGTAGGTTGCGGCTGCCTAGTCTTAGGCAGTGCGAAACCGAAGCTCGTAAATCTTGTCTTGTTCTTTCGTTTTTCTTTGCTTTCGTGTTCTTGTGAGTTCATATATACGTGAGAGATCGTGAGCTTGAGAGTCAAGTCGTATAAGAACGATTTTGGATTATTCATATTCGTGTGGTTTATGAACGTTTAGTTTAATCGGAGTTATTCGGTTATTCTACACCTTGTTGTGCGAATCCTCAACACTCTCTAAATTAATAAAATTTCACGGTTCGGAAGCTATTAATTTATAGAGGTATATATATATATCAAAAATATAAAAAAAAATCAGCTTTTTTTTATGTTTTTCATGTTTTCTTTCTATATTATGTTTTTTTATATAATTTTTAAATTTTACTATTTGTTAATAATAAATTAATTAATTAAAATACAAATTTGTAGAATCTATTTACCAGCGATTTAAAGAAGAATTAGTAATTAACCAGATTTCACGATCGACAACCTACCGACAAGATGAGCACCGTATCCCAGGCCTTCAAATTTCAATTTCATTTCACATGACGTAAGTGCTTATGTCATCATGACATGTGCAGTCCACTCACTTAATTGAATTATTAATTAATTCATAAGCTTCAACCCTCTTTTCTTCCTTTTACGGAGAGAGAATAATTTTGTTGATCTTTTAAAAGTGTCAAGTTTCAATTTGGTCTATTAAAATGGTCGATTTCAAATTAGTCATTTAAATCACAAAATTATAGACAATTTATTGCAATTTTACCGAAAATTTTAAATTTTCATCGGAAAAAGAAACATTGACTTTTTTCTGGTGAATTTTGATGATTAAGCACCACGTGACTCTGCCCTGTGACTTTGTGACAATCACCTTGACCGATTTGAATCATTAAAAAAAATTGATTTCAGTTTAGTTCTGTAAATCACAAAAATATAGTCAATTTAGTTTAATTTGATCTTAAAATCAAATTTTCAGTCTTAAAAATGTATTGTATACAATGAGGATCGAATTTCTTTTCCATCAAATGAGATGAATTCAACTAACTGAATCAGTCACTACAATTGACTATATAGTCAATATATAATACTATTAGTTTAATGTACATTAAAATATAATGTTAAATTAATTAAGTATTGTTAAAAGTTATTAAAAATTTTATGTATTTAAAACTTATAACTCATAAAACACTATTTTCAATTAAATATATATATTTTTATAATTTTATTAACTTTATTTTAAAATTTTATTAATAAATTAAAATCAATTAATAATTAATAATTTGTAATTATAATTACTAGTTCCTTATTAATTATAATTAGTAATTAAAATAAGTAATTTTTTTATTAATTTATGATTAAATTTTATTAATTATTAATAATTGATTTTAATTTATTAAAAAAATTAACAAAATCAATAAAAATATATAATAAATTATTAAAAAAAATAAAACACTTAAAATTCGAAAATGTGTTTTATAAGATATAAGTTCTAAATAAATAAAATTTTCAATAACTTATAATAATAATCAATTAATAAAAAATTATTGTATTCTTAAATTTAAAATGATATTTAAAAAAAATATATTTAAACGTAATTAAAAAATATTACATAATGACAATATGGTCTCAATTGTTGTGAGTGACCCAGTTAGTTGAACTCATTATCTCATTTGAAAAAAAAAATGTTAAATCTTTTATGTATAAATATTTTTTTCCAGTGAAAATTTGAATATTACTATCAAATTGAACTAAATTAAATACATTTTTGTGATTTAAGGTCATAAACTGAAATTGATCCCTTTTAGTTGATCAAATCGGTCAAGGTAATGCTCGCGACGCTTGATCATCGAAATTCATTGAAAAAAAAGTTTGCGCATTTTTTTCCCGACGAATTTTTTTAATTTTTTAATTAAATTGGAATAAATTGACTATATTTTTATAATTTAAATGACTAAATTGAAAACGACTCTTTTTAAAGCACCAATGAAGACTTGGCCCCTTTTTAAGAACCAACAATATTTTTCTCTCTTTTAATTTATTATTATTACTCAGATTCGAGTCACAACTCCCGCATAATCCCAGCTCTATTTTTACATGATGAAACTTGCATTGGAAAGATAACGGGACACTCGTTAATACTCCATCTGTTTCGAAACTACCTATTTGTGATCAGTTTCCTTTGTAATTTACAAAGAAAATTGATAAATAGTTCCGAGAGAGGGAGGTAGCACACATTGTATATTCGTCGAAAGAGTACTGAATTAATACGATGATGATTGATGCATGGATGTGAAATGGGCATACGCTACCACATACGTACATACGATACAACGAGATTACAATTTTGAGTGGTTGCATAAGTTTGAGTTGGCAAATGTTAGGACGAGAAACATGTGAATGTCTCAGCATATAATTAACCGTACCTAAAGGAAGAAGCATGTGAACAATTGCCACAAACGTCTCAATTTCCCAAAGTCAAAACACCTCATCATTTACTTTAAACCAGCTACCTCTACATCTGTCTCACTTAAATGCCACAATTTTATCATACAAAAAATTAAAAATTGAGCCTAATTAACTGTCCCATACGTATAGTCATATTTATTTCTCACTTAAATGCCACAATTTTATCATACAAAAAAACAATTGAGCCTACTGTCTCATATTTATTCGAGTACACAAAATTTAGAAAAAAAATATTAACTTTTTTTTTAAAATTAATTTTGAGTAAAATTAAAAATATATAATTCTTTGTTTCGTATTAATGATCAAAATTTTCATTTTAGATTGTCTATCAATAGTCACCTTCAATTTAATAAAATAATTATTTCTACTTTTTCATTTAAAAAATATATATCTTCATATTTTATCTACTTTTTTAATTTCTACTCTAACTATTTATTTTATTAATTTAAAATATATTTTATCCTATTTTTTTTTAATTTTTTTTTGTAAAACGTCAATATGCGCCCGTCACATGTGAGTGTGACGATCATACTTCCGGGACGGAGGTGGTAAATAAAATGTATTTTTACGTGACAAAGAGTACTACCACCTCCCTCCCAGATAATTATGCATATTTTTTCTGGTAGGATATTTTATCTAATTATGCCTTAAAAAAAATTATTTTAAAATACAATTTTATTTTTATTTTTAAAACTCTACTCAAGACTATTTTACTTCCTAAATTAAAAATACATTTTTACTCTTAACTTTTGGTAAAAAAAGTTAAAAAACAATATTTTTCTTAATTTACGTACTTGGTCCATATGCATTATTTGTTGATTTATCTTTCTTTTTTTTAATTGTGACTATTTGTAAGAGAGCTGAAGTTGTATTATAAATTGAGCTCAAACACGTACAATGAAGTGTGAAGGCCTTTGCAATACAGCCTTCCACCATTAATATTCACGCATGTCATCATCTTGCATGGAAATGGGATTAATGTTTAGATTAATGTTTACTGAAAATATTGATGTGATGAAGAAACGCACAAAGAGGTGGGCGAGGACTATCTCTTTGGTTGGGCAAGAAGATCGACGTCGGGTTTTCCACGCTCTGAAAGTCGGCTTCTCGTTGACCTTAGTTTCCTTGTTGTACTTAACGGAGCCATTGTTCAAAGGCATCGGCGAGAACGCAGTCTGGGCAGTAATGACCGTTGTTCTAGTCCTCGAGTTCACTGCTGGTAAGGTGCGTGCGATCTTAATTTTCATTTATTTACATAAATAAATAATAAATTAATTACAGGCGCGACGTTATGCAAAGGCTTGAATAGAGGGATCGGCACATTACTAGCCGGATCGCTTGCTTTTCTGATGGAGTTCATCGGTCGGGAAACTAGCCAAGTCGTCCATGCTATTTTCATCGGGGCTGCGGTTTTCGCTGTTGGTATATATATTATATACAGTAAAATCTCAATAAATTTATAATTTTGGGACTGTCAAATTTTATTAATTTAGAGAGATTATATATATACTGTACTTACTTGGGAATGATCACAGGCACAATAGCTACTTACATACGATTTATCCCTCACATAAAGAAAAATTACGACTATGGAGTCGTGATATTCCTGGTGACGTTCAATTTGATTACCGTTTCCAGCTACCGCGTGCACAACGTGCTTCAAATAGCGCACGCTCGGTTTTACACGGTGGCCATAGGCTGCGGAGTTTGTCTACTCATGAGCCTTTTCGTCTTCCCTAATTGGTCGGGACAAGACCTTCACGATTCTACCGTCTCCAAGCTTGAGGGATTGGCATACTCTATACAAGGCATAATTTATGCATCTATTATATAGTATATAGTTATTTGGTAAATTCATTATTTCTAAGTTTTTATCGATATGCAGCTTGTGTGAATGAATACTTTAGCAATGAAGAGACGAACACGGCTACAGATGGTAAATCATCGGAGGATCCAATCTACGAGGGTTATAAGGCTGCGCTCGATTCAAAATCGACTGACGAGACTTTGGCGATGCACGCGAGTTGGGAGCCATGCCATTCGAGCCGATGTTACAGAGTCCCGGGGAAGCAGTACGTCAAGCTAGGAGATGTGATCCGACATTTCGGATATACGGTTGTGGCTCTTCATGGATGTCTCCAAACTGAAATTCAGGTCATACATATATTCGGCTCTGTTCTTTTGGTCTGAAACTAACTGAACTGAACTGAACTTATTGGATCTTAAACTGATTTTTTCAAAATTTCACCATATTTTTTGTTTAATTATGTAATATTGAAAGTGACTGTGGTGATAATGATAAAAGTAATCGAGAGCTGAACTGAACGAGTCTGAACTGAATTGAACTGAATTGAAGTAAACTGAAAATTGTAGACTCCGAGGTCAGTCCGATCTCTTTTCAAAGACCCGTGCAGTCGAGTGGCGGGAGAGCTACACAAAGCACTAATCGAGCTAGCCGACAGCATCAGAAGCCGGCGGCAGTGCTCGCCCGTGATCCTCTCGGACCACCTACACCAAGCCTTACAGGATCTCGACTCGGCTCTAAAATCCCAGCCTCGTCTCTTCCTCAGGCCCAACGACTCTCACAAGTCCATCGGAAGGACCTCCCTTTCGACTGTGAAAACCGACTCGTCCGCATTGTCCGGGTGGAGATCGAAAAGGGCAGCGGAGACGGCTGCTCTGAGGCCGACGCTGAGCAAGATGGCCATCACGAGTCTAGAGTTCTCGGAGGCATTGCCGTTTGCGGCTTTCGCTTCGTTGCTGGTGGAGGCAGTGGCGAGGCTCGACCTGGTTATCGAGGAGGTCGAGGAGTTGGGGACTGTCGGAAATTTCAGGGAGTTCTGCGAGGACGGGGATGAGGTGGCGGAGTCGACCGTTGTTTGCCAGAGTGGAAACGGGCAGCCATTCAACAACCATTTACATACTCACACTGCAGATTGATCATATGTCGATTGTTTCTTTAGAAAACAATTTACCTACTCAATCACCTATCATATTTAATTTGATCATAAAAAGTTACACCATATATGTATGAAGGCTTATAAGTACATGTTTTTATATAATAATATACATTCGATAAAAAATAGATGTAATTTAATCTAATTGCAACAACAATTAATAATTGAAAGTGATATCACGGTAGAGTCTACGGTAGAGTGTACCGACACTAAAAACGCAGCGGAAAATAAATGACAAAAATGAAAAGAGACAAGATGTAATTTATTCACAAGTTATATTAATTATAACTTGCGAATACAACTTTAGTGTCGAAAAGGTTTCAATACTAAAATAATGAGTGAATAACAATGATAAACTGGAGCAGTCCTACAGCAGAGTCTGCTGAAAACTACAACTCTTGGACAAACAAAAATTACAACGAAAATAAAATGCTTAAAAGCTTTTTGTAGTAATCTTCTCTCTCTTTTTCTGATATTCTTCAAGTGGTTATTGTCTTCAAATGAACAGCCTATAAACAGTATATAGTATTCTTCAAGTAAGGTTGTTGAAGATGGTTTCTAATATTTAAGGTTGATTACGCCAAGTAAGATTGAAGCCCAAGTAACCTAAATACATGCTTTGACTGGACTAACGTGCTTAGCTGATGGTGCACTTCCTATTCCACGTTTCTTGAATGTAGCAACAACTTTGACTAGGCAAGGCAGACTCTACAGCAACAGCTGACTTGGTTGCGTAGACTCTACTGCAGAAGCTACTTGCAGAGAAATTGATTTGTGACAGAAAGTCAAAACAAATCTTAAATAAAACTTAGGTTCTTACAAGACTTAGACCTACATAAATATGTATAGAAACAAATCATAAATGAAAATGTGCAGAACTACATAAATATAGATTGTATTGTTGTGAGTGTAAATATAAATTGATAAGTATAATTTTTTTATGATTTGTGACACAAATTTGTATATATGTATACCATTGGAGATGCTATAAAGACTTAGGTTAATTTGATTCAACTTTCAAGACTATTTTATAATTTTGTAAAATCTATGGGTTATTTTTGTAATTATTTTATTTATTATTGAATTTACATTTATTTTTATTATGTTTTGATATAATTAAAAATAAATCAAAAATCAATCACCTACAATCTGTAGTAAGCTACTCCTAAGCTCCCCTCTCCCCTGCCTACCTGTTAAATCAATCAAAACCCCAACTTCCCAAACGGTCCGTCGATGGGCGGCGCCACCAGGTTCATGACCCTCCTCACCACCCCCGTAACACCTCTCCGTCCATCCTTCATTATCATCCTCCGCCGCCGTTTGTCCTCAATCTCCGTCGCTCCCCGCCGTCTCTTCGCACTCTCTTCTCCTTCCAAAACCAAACCCCTAAATTCTCAGCTCGTCAACTGCTTGCACTCTCAGCCGACCAATACTCCATTCGCAGTCCAATCCTCCGCCGCTCAGCATCATCCATGGCCGGAATGGACCAATTTTCTAAACATCTTATCGAACGGGCAGGGATTGTCTGCACCTGAGGAGCAGGGGATTCCGCCTGAGGACGCATTCGTCGTGTATGAGGAATTGAGTGACGATTTTGTACGCGCCGCCGCCGTGTGCATCACTTTTGCTCGTGCCCGGCCAAATCTTCTCGGGTTTGTACCTTTTGATTATTAATTATGAGAATGAGAGCTTCGATTGTTAGGC
This sequence comes from Euphrasia confusa, assembly GCA_954870475.1. NCBI lineage: Eukaryota > Viridiplantae > Streptophyta > Magnoliopsida > Lamiales > Orobanchaceae > Euphrasia > Euphrasia confusa. The sequence continues at coordinate 24,972,859 of OX940968.1, read as the reverse complement.
TATTTTCTTGTTTCTTCTTACTGTTAGAATATGCCTGTTTTGATTGATTTTAGCTTGCTTTTTCGAAAAATGAATTACCGAATTAATGTTGGTTTGGCCGATTTTAATCAGATTGCTTTCGAGGAAGGACATCGAATTAGTTGTGCTAAATGGCACTCCGTTTCTGTTCAAAAGTGCTCTCGACACAGCAAGGAGGATGAGGGCCTTTTTGGGAGGAACTGATGGAAGCAACGTCTGTTAAACTATCATTCTTTCATTCGTTTACATAAACACTATTTAATCTTGACATAAACTTAGTTTGGCTTTTAGGTTTCAGAACTCGATAAAGCAAATACAGTCGATCTCATGAAGTATATACTTAGCTACACAAGCAATTCAAATGTTTCTTCTGAAAGGAAAGGGCTGTATAGTAGGGAACTTGTTGACTCGTCTGTTCGAAATCTGTTACGCGAGATGTGTACAGTTTGCAGTGGAGTTCCTACTGGTTATACTCCTGCTTCAAGACAAAGTCAAATGCCATTCGGACAAAATATTGAAATGAAGAGAGGCGACTGGATATGCCAAAAGTATGCATTTTTATTTTTTTTGTTTCATGATGCCTCATTTCGGATCCCTTGTTTCTCTTCACACAATCCGTGTTTTGCAGGTGCAATTTTATGAACTTTGCAAAGAATATGAAATGCCTTGAATGTGAAGAAGCCAGACCTAAGAAACAGCTTACTGGCGTGGAGTGGGATTGCCCTCAGTATACATTTTATTTATTTCTTTCTTATTTTATAATAAAAAACACAAACAAATTCCCATAAGCTTAAATGATCAGTTTATCAATGTACTATTTTTTTGCAGATGCAATTTCTTTAACTACGGAAGGAATATGGTGTGTTTACGTTGTGACGGAAGACGGCCTGGTGCTCCATTGTATAATAACAACAGCTCTCAATTTAATTCCGGGTATAACGGGAACCCCTCGTATAAAACTAACACGGGAAATAGGTTGACCGGGAATGAAGAGAAGGCTCAACAACGGTTTAGTAAAATCTCCCAACTGAACCATGAAGATGATAGCAATAATGCAGCAGCGATGAAAATTGAAAATAGACTATCAAGCCCTCAGCATCAAAAACAATTCAGTAACATTGGCGAAAGTTCAAGGTGGATAGATGGAATACACAATAAAGATAAAGAGCAAACAGGTAAAATAAATAATCTACATTTATCCATATATACTTAATATGAAAATTCTATGAATAAACAAATACATATTTTTATGACAAATTTGTAAATATTTAGTTGAATATTTATTACCTTCATTTCACATTTCACAATAGGCATTTTAGAGGATTTTGATTTTTCAGAATAATTACTTTATATGTTAAATGTAAAAGTATGACAATCTTTACTAGTTTACCTAGAAAAGGTTGAAAGACTGGGAAGACAATCACAGGGAAAAGAAAAACCAGGAAAAGCTTTTGAACAAAAGAAAAACATTTTGGGAGGGTAATATGGTCATCATTCACTCTGTAATTTGTTTGCATTAACCTAAAACTGCATCTATTGTGAAATGGAGTTAGTAATACAGTACATTATATGTGTTGACGCCAATTTTGGTAGATTTTATTTATCTCTGTGTTATGCTTGCTACTACTATATTATTGTTTTTCCTCCTTAATAATTTACTCCATTTTGCTGGCTAATTTTACTTTTTCTTAATTTCAATAATAACATCTTAGCATAATAATTTTTTAAAAATCAGATGTGGGATCTGAGAATTTTCATCTTCCAAAAGACTCAGCAAGTCAGAAGGATAATCACGACAAAGAAAATGAGCAAGCCCAAAAATCGGAAAGATGGTTCAAGAAAATGTCAGAGTTACACGATGTCAAAGATCTCCCGAGTGCAGTTTCTGATGAAGACTTCCCCGAAATCATGCCAATGCGTACAGGAGAAAACCGGTTTGCAGTCAGCAAGAAAAAAGACCGGTCGCTTACTTCTCCAAATTACAAAAGACAAGTACCCACGGATCAGGCAAACACCACGTCTTTCGTACCCTTTGTTCCATTCCCACCCGGCTATTTTTCTAAAAAGGAGGATACAAATCAATCCACCGGTCAAGCTTTGCATGTAGAACCTGATACAAAGCCGATGAAACCAGAAAATTCTAATTATTCTAGCGGAGTTGCAGCTAGTAAGATGGGACCCCCAGAGAGTTCAAATTATTCTAGCAGAAATACAGCTAGTAATGTGGGACCCCCAGAAAATAATTGGAGTGGAAAGAGCTTAGAGGGGTCCGCCGTGAAGGAAGGTGATCCTCTGGACATGTCTGAAGAGGCGAAAGCGGAGAGGTGGTTCAAACGTGTTGCTCAGATAAAAGATATCTCGGAGCTGAGTCAGATCCCGGATGAGGATTTCCCATCGATAATGCCAATGAGGAAAGGCGTGAACAGGTTTGTTGTTAGTAAGAGGAAGACGCCTCTCGAGAGGAGGCTGACTTCCCAGCAGTATAGGAGGAATTTGCCTGTAGTGAGCAGTGATTCTGTGAAGGAAGATGAGTGATTAGCAGCTAGTTTTTTTTTTTTTTTTTTTTTTTTTTTTATTGGGAAAAATATATTGAGGCTGTATCTTATGTTTTAGTATGTGTGACAGTGTGAGTGAAAGATCTCTCGGTCTGAAAGGAAACACGTTATTTAGTTCGGTTTTTTTTTTTTTTTTTTTTTTTTTAATTTGGGTTTTGGAATTTTGTTTCAACATTATTAAGTTCCATTAATTGAATGTTTAATTGTGTTCAGTTAACCATGAACATAGCCTTTTCTAATGCTAGCACACATTTATAAATCACAAGGGAAGACGTGTTCAAATACCAACCTTCCACATTACCTATATCTTACATCACCCCCTCTAAGAGTAGGTCGATAAATGTCTGACTCTCTGCGTTATTCCTATGGCTGTTCTAAAGAATTTCAGAATTTCAGAGTGCTTCATCTGCATTGCCAGTGTGATCGTGTTCTTCTTCTTAGACATTCTCGATGCATTGATGTGTGTGCTCTTCCGATGCTTAGACGAGTTCTTGGAGAGAAAACCTGCTTCCTGCTTCTGCATTGGAGCAGAAGAAAAACAGAGAGAGTGCGATGGGGAGAGTCGGCTCTCAGACAGCCTCCGTGGGAGAAGGAGCGTTTTTAGAGAGATGGGTTTGCCCGGAAATTCAATGGTCTCGATGAAGGAAGAACAGAGGCCATCCAATAGTCGATGGTCGGACTGTGGGTGTGAATCTTGCGTTTCGTGGATGAGAAACAGAAGTAGGCTTCATGTAACTGTTCAGGAACCAGTCACAGGTCTGAATTTTATTTAGTTTTTATGTACTGAATTTGTTTCGTTTTTGGTTAATGATTCGTGCAAAGCTTTCCTCTGTCGACAGCCCAGCCTCATGAGAACGTGATATTTGTGCACGGTTTCCTCTCGTCTTCTTCGCTTTGGAAAAACGAAGTGCTTCCCAACCTCTCCGAGCATTCGAAGCAAGGGTACAGATTGTTTTCGGTTGACCTTCTGGGGTTCGGTAAAAGTCCAAAGCCGGGAGATTGTTTTTACACGCTGAGGAATCATTTAGAAATGATCGAGAAATCAGTTATCCGTCCTCACGAGGTGGCTTCGTTTCACTTGGTAGCGCATTCCATGGGTTGTGTGATTGCACTAGCGTTAGCCGCTAAGTATTCGGAATCCGTGAAGTCGATCACTCTGATAGCTCCGGTAAGTAAGTGCTTCAAATTTCTTCAAACAAAAAAGTTTTTTTTTTTTTAACTTCTAGATGTAAATAATTGATTGTGCTTTGTTTCAGCCGTATTTCTCTTCTTCGGGAGTGGATGCTAGTTTACAAGCGCTTAAAAAACTAACCCCTAAACGAGTATGGCCCCTTGTGCTCTTTGGTTCGGCTTTCATGGCTTGGTACGAGCACCTGGGCAGGTGCGTGTGTTTCATCGTATGCCGACACCACAGGATATGGGAATGTATTTTGAAGCTACTTACAAAAAGGAAGTATGTAATGTAACTAACTACATTACACAGTCATGAGAACTGACATGTTGTTAGATTGTTTATTCCTTTTCGATCTTGGTGCACAGGAATCTTCACTTTAAGATCGTGGACTTGACATGTCACACACATCGTTCGGCTTGGCTTACGATGCATAACGTCGTTTGTGGTGGAGCGAAGTTTTGTGATAAGTACTTGGAAATGTTGACAGCTCAAAGAGTGAAGATTCGAGTTGTTCAAGGGAACAAGGATCAAGTGGTGCCTTTGGAATGCAGCTTGAACATGAAAATGAAGTTTCCGGTGATAGATCTTGAAATTATACCGAACGCGGATCATAATACTGTGATTTCATGTAGAGCAAAGGATTTAACAAGGAGTTTGGAGAGTGTATGGAGATCAACTGATAAAAAGGTTACACAGGTTATATGCTGATGTGAAACAAGAAATGCACAAATAAATAGTACTTAGTACAAGCTTAACAATGTGTTTTATTGGGTCTCTTCTTCAGTTATTTAATTAATGCGCAATTACAGGTATGCAATTGTCGATCCTCTTCTTCTTTTCATCTTTAACTTCTTTTAAATTAATTAACGGAAATGAAAAAAACAAATAATTACATAATTCGATTCTTCCAAAAGCCAAAACCCCATCTCCAATTCATTATTAAAACCTTGGATTAGCCGAAATCAATGAATACATATTATTCAATATTCAACACCGATCTCTAGTTATCGCAGTTTTAGTTATCGCAGTTTTTTTTTTTTTTAAATTACAAAATAGTCGTGTGACAACTCATTCAAAACAAAACGAGTATAAAGAAAGGCCTACTCTACTTAATAGTGATGTTAGGGACCGAACCATTAACACGCACTAACCCAACAAGAATATTGAATTGCGCTTCTTCTTTTTCTTTCATTATTGTAAAATTATTCTCAAAACTCAATTAGTTAACTTTCCCATATTACTATTAATTACCTTAGATCACATTGTTTCTCAGGTTTCATTTTCTCTCATCATTTCGAATGTCAAAAACTATAGCCTATAAACCCCTCTTCTGTTGGTTCCTCATCACATGTGGACTCTTCTTATTGTCCTGGCTCTGCCTCCTGAGATCGACCCGCCTCGTCGATCTACCAAACTCCAAGCTCCGTCAAACTCTAGTCAAACCCCATAGCCATTATTATCAGTGTTCAAGAAAATGTCACCCAAATACGCCCCCTATTCTCAAGGTCTACATGTATGACCTTCCTTCACGATTCCATTTCGAACTCCTCGGCTGGAAAAAAAATTCCGGCAATGACATCTGGCCCGACATCACCTCACTTGTCCCCAAGTATCCGGGCAGCCTCAACTCGCAGCACAGCATCGAGTATTGGCTGACTTTAGATCTTCTTCTCAGCTCCCAACATTCCGGAATAATGCGCGTGGAGAATGCTGACGAGGCGGACGTTCTGTTTGTCCCGTTTTTCTCCTCCGCGAGCTATAACCGCGGGCCTAGGAGTGCTGACGTGTCACTGCAGGAGGAGTTAGTCCGATTCTTGGTCGAGCAAGAGGGGTGGAAGCGATCGGGCGGTAAAGATCACGTGATAGTGGCCCACCACCCCAACAGCCTGTTGGAAGCGAGGACGAAGCTGTGGCCCGCGATGTTCATTCTGTCGGATTTCGGGAGGTACCCGCCCAACGTCGCGAATGTGGAGAAAGACGTGATTGCCCCTTACAAGCATGTGGTGAGGGGTTACGCGACGAATGATTCCTCCGGTTTCGACGACCGCCCGACCTTGCTCTATTTTCGGGGAGCTATATATAGAAAGGATGTGAGTTTTTTCGGTTATATTTTCGTTAAATTTTTTTGTTAAGGTGATAAAGTTGTCTAACTTATACGTGAGTCTAAAGTTATTAGTCCAATCGATATGAGATTTCTCTAACGCTCATCCCCTCAAGAGTAAGTCTAAATTTACTCGTAAAATTTCATCGGCAGAGTAAGTCAGAAATTACTCGTGGTAGGAAAATTCCATCTGAATGGGCACCCACAGTCGGAAATTTCATCGACTTGGGCATCCACATTGTATTGAGTCTGCTCTGATAACATGTCATCGAGTCAATAACACTTTAAAAGACCTTATTAAAGTGATAAAGTTGTCTTACTATGAGCCCAAAATTCTTTATCTCAAAGCTATAATCTTCTCGTTTTGGTCATGCTTGCTCGGTTTCTCGTTTTTCAGGGAGGAACAATCCGGCAAGAGCTATACTACATGCTGAACAACGAGACGGGAGTTGTCTTCTCGTTTGGAACCTTCCAGAAAGGCGGCGGAAGACAAGCCTCCAAGGGCATGCGGGCGTCTAAGTTCTGCCTGAACATAGCCGGGGACACACCTTCCTCCAACCGCCTCTTTGACGCCATCGCCAGTCATTGTGTGCCCGTCATTATTAGCGACGAAATCGAGCTCCCTTACGAGGACGTCCTTGACTACTCTGAGTTCTGCATATTTGTACGAACTTCGGATGTTCTCAAGGAAAACTTCCTGTTAAACTTAACTAGGAATATTGGCAAGGATGAGTGGACAAGGAAGTGGAACAGGCTGAAAGAAATCGAGCATTTTTACAAGTATCAGCACCCGTCCCAGGAAAACGATGCTGTTCAGATGATCTGGCAAGCTGTCCATAGGAAGGTTTTTGGGGTCAAAAGGGAGATTCATAAGAGTAGGCGGTTTACCAGAACAAGTGAGAGAGACGGGCCCTTAGGTCAGTTTCTGAGTTCTTTGAGCCATTAAAATTTTCTATCGTATCGAAAATTTCGATACATTATTTTTCAATATATAATAATGTAAAAAAATGTTGATATTGTATCAGTTTTACTACAATTTAAAGTTAAAAACATCATTTATATTAAACTACATGACCAAAATTCTTCACATACTAATGGAATGACAAAGGAGTTATATATAGTGTTTTATGTTACTGTGAGATGTCCGATTAAAGTTCTAGTAATCATCGTACGCACCATACGGGTCCTCAACCTCAGAGCCGTCTTTGCTATTGTCTGGATAGTAGTTGTCACCATGATCCAATTCAGTTCGGGTTTTCTTGGCAATCTCCGGGCTTTCAGGCTGAAAAGAACAAATAAACAAGTAAATATATACATGGGAGGTTGAAATTTTGAGAATGTGGTTCAGTAAATACATTTCAATTATTACAAGAATAATTAAATACCACAAGCCAGAAAACAATATTTATAGAAATGAGCACTTACAGATTCCTGGAAAAGCTTATCCAGTTCATCGTATCTGATTTTAGAACTCAGCCTCTGTATCAAAATGAATAAAATGAGCACTTATTCAAAAGTAATTCTCCAGAGTAAGATTTTAAAATAAAAACAAGTCCACCTTTCATCCATTGATTTTTTCTTATAGGTTCAATTTATATGATATACTATATCGCTTTCCTAGTTCTATGTTTTCTTCAGATGACATTAATTAAAAGCTGATAGAATAAATCGGGAGTTGCACCTTTCTCTCAAGAACTTGCTTTGTGGCTTCGTAGGCAGTTTGAGCGGGGCCAGCACTTTTCATCTCCGCAGCTCGCTGTTGTCGTTTTTCCTGCAAATAATGGAAGTCCATCCAACACAGCACAATTAGAAAATTTGCTCTAAAGAAATATAAACAAAATTATAATCATTATTACGATAAAAATTATCGATATTTACATTTGTCCCACAAAGATAGCCCCTTGTTACTTTTACAAAGAGTTTACGAAAGACATCAGTTAACAGACATTTGACATCTACAGGAAACAAGCCCGGGTCCTAACATTCCACACTTGTTTATGTTTTTTAATCTTTAAGGTGGAGATAAACATTTAACTATACCTTATGCAGGGAAGAACAAATACACACAAGTCCAAGTCAATTGATGAGCATAAATACACTAAACAGATTGTAACTTGATGAAGTATACGAAGAGTTTAACAAAAACAATTTTCTCAAAATGGCCCACCTTCTTTAACTTCGCAGCAGCTTCTTCAGCAGCCGCAGCAAGTCTTTTAGCAGCTTGTACATCCCCTGAGCAGTTTGAGAAATTTTCCTCGTCAGCTTTCCTTTTAGCCATGGCAATAGCTTCTTTAGCTGCCTGCTCCTGTGAGTTTAAAAAAACATAGATGTAAGTTTAAACATCTTTTCACAATCATAAAAAATAGAATTTGTGATATAATCGACTTCATTGGTCAACAAACATTTTTTCTATTTTCGTTTAAGATTGATAAGATAAACTTTTTGTGGGAGTCTGACAGAGTATTCTATAATGAATAGCATCAAGTCCATTAATCATTACTTAATTAGGGGAACTTGAAATCGACAAGGCGGAGAGTCACGGGGAAAATGTAGCATAGATAGGCGCCACCAGATAATACTTAAGAATTAAGATTGCGAACGGCACAAAACTCAATGCTTTTTTGGAAGAGAACACTGGATTCTCTAATTTTAAAGTAAGTGAACAAATGAATGCAATCATGAATAAATATTCTAAGGGCATCACATTAACACATTTAGGAATAGATAATATTATAGATGTATAGAGAACAACATCTTGAAGCGTCCTATAACACATAACACATTTGTATCTATCAGACACACGGAATACACATTTAATGCATCTCCATCCTTGAAAATCTAAAGTTCACTAAGCATAGTTCAATGCCAACCTAATAAAGACGTTTCAACACGAATAAAAAAAAAAAAAAAAAAAAATCGACACCTCGAGATATTCTCTGTTCATTGTTTCCCAGATAATTTTCTTCAAACTCTTCTCCTCCTCATTGTGAAGAAGATAGAAATCCACCTGCCAATAATTTCAATTTAATTCAACAGTCAATGATTAGAAAGTACTCTTGGTCTATCAAAGAAACACACAAGACAATAGAAGTTGATAACAGTTTGAAGGATCATATAAGATCTTAAGTAAACTCCACTAATGTTAGCTTCTATATAAAAAACAAACTTTGATAATTAACATGTAAATGACTTGGAACACAATCGCAAGCCAGTTTTGATAAAGTTCCATATGATCTATATATCATCAGTATTTACGGTAGGGTCTGTGGTAAAGTGATGTGGGCTAAGCTCGTGGTTAAGCACGTCACGGGATTTCTAATGGGTTGAAGTGCGGATTTAGGGTGAGATGATTTATCAATTAAGACACGTCTTATATCATATAATTGAATATGTTTATCGTTAATTCGTTATAAGGTAGTATAGATATTTGATATTCTTTGACTAATTATGATTGATAGTACATATTGTATAAAGGAATTATAAAAACAACATCAATTCTTTTGAGTCAAAAATGAGCACGAAACTATTATGAACCTCAATGTCGTCAATGTCGGATAAACTCTCTGATTCTTCGAAAGTAGCATCAGCTTCATGAATTCTGTCTTTACTGGAATCAGTTGTAGTTTTATGCTGATCGGTAGCTCCTGCAATTATTAATTAAAAACAAGAATTCTCAAACATATATTGTGTGCATCAATTGGGAATTATACTAAACGTGTAATTATATAAATATAAAATTTAAAATGGTCATGCCTGTGGATCTAGACTCTGCTGATTTGAAAACTCCATTTCCACTCGTGTTATTGATTGTCCGATGATCATCAGACTAATTCATATGCAGAAACAAACATAAATAGAATATTAGGAAGAGACAGTCTGAATAGAAACTGAGAAACTAACTGCAGTAACCATAATCATCAGCTGGAAAGGTAATGAGAACACAGAGATATTCTCATTTGGGACTCATCACATTCTTTCCCAGAATTTTCATTTTAGGGCATATTCAACTCTCAGCCTTTCTATCCAAAAACTTTTCAATAATATTTGCATCTTTGGGAACTGATGGCACATACATATTAAACAGAAGTCGAATACACTCCTGGAAATATTTGCAAGGTGTAAAATATTATCAATAACAATAATTCATTATGGCACTGATATTTTGATCATTTGATAATTTTCAATTCAATCAATAAGATTTCCATAATTAGAATGAATGGTAAATAAGTAAAGAAAAACATTTTGAAATTATGAAACTAATCGTTCTAGACAAATAAAAAACAATTTAAAAAAAACCATACAAAGAAAGAATCAAATAAATAAATGAATAGAGACAAAAAAGACTCTCAAAATGAGTTTTCTTTATACGTCATTCATTTTGAAATCGTAGGTGGGTGAGTGTGGTCTCACGACTAGCGCACAAAAACAGGAGAGGGAGACTCGAGTCAAGCAGATATGTTTCATCCTAAACCAATTAGTAATAAGAGGAGTAGCTCCATATGACTATAAGATGGTCTCCCTTTTCTTACAAATACAATGTGGGACAACTCACAAGTGAATGTGCAAATTACAACTGTAACACACCTCCTCACTTCTAAGTCCTAGACAAATCAGTCACAACACTAATAAATGTTCTACCCCCGACCGAGCAACCACATGCACCCTAAAGTCATAACAATGTATGATCGAACTGACCGATCATGGACCGCAGTGGCAGAAACTTATCACCGATACCATGCTAAAATTTAAAGTGTGCGAGTATGGTCCCACACCTAGCGCATCAAGACGGGGGAGGGAGACCTGAATCACCTAGAGATGTTTCATCCTAAAACCAATTGGTAATAGAGGAGTAGCTCATAAGCTTATAAAATGATCTCCCTTTCCATAAAAACTCAATGCAGGATAAATCAAAAGTGAACTATGCAACTTCAACAATGCCCTGTAGAGAGAGTGAAGGGACAAGCATTGACAGTGTTATCAGAAAAATACATTTATATGGTTTCTCCTGTTTTCTGCTTCTCCAGGCAAAGATGAGGAATCCGAGGTCTTAGATCTCTCAGCAGCAGCTTCTTTCTCCATTAATCTTTCCATCTCTGCACGTTGGAAAGCTGGAGGCTCGGACCCAGCGTTAAGGCCTCCAGAAAGCTTTATAAACTGCATCATCCAGCATAATCACACACTTATAAAGAACATGCATGATTGTTAAGAAGAGAAATAATACATCATGGAATCAGAATTTTTTACTTCTTCATAGCATTCTTTGCAAAGACCATGAGCAAACGGAGGCGTCGCACTATTCTTGTGTTCACAGAGAAGTTTATTGACCACAGATTCTTTCGACCCTGTATTGAGTGATGTGATAAGCCTCTCTTCCTTTTCCAGCTCAGCCGCTTTCATGTTGAACTCATCAATCTAGTCATATATAAAAATCTTCATTACAACCCCATTAAAAAATGGTACATAAGAGCCAGATCAAATACGTAAATATCTTGTTAAATTGTGAGATGTAGAAACAGAAGGAAAAGAAAGAAGAACAAACTTACTGAAAGATTAATTCTAACCTTCCCAATACAATTTATCACGCAAATATATAACCATGCTAACATTTATACACGTACTTTATAAAATTGATACATAGGTATTGGAGCTTTGGCAAAAGACTATGATTCAACCTCAAAATATCACGTCCAAGCGGAAACAAATATTGAGGGTATCGTTTCACACTATAACATATTAACCAACTACAGTACAATATACAAAAATTAAATCAAAAGATAAATATTCTAATATATAGATGCCTATAGAGCTAAAAACATTTATATAGCCTGCGAACATATTGGCTCTCAGCATCAGATGTAGATATTCAAATGCTTTCGAGAATACATACCGTGAGACCTCCTGATTCAGTATTCTCAAATTCAATCAACCGCTTAGACAGAGTTGCTTCACAAACATGAACAACTTTTATCTGATGATATAAACAATAACAGAATGTCATTGCGCAGAAAATGCAAAGATTCACCTGAATGAATGGTATGATTCTACACAATATTTCAAAAACAGAAGAAACTAAAAAGGGAAAACAATGCAGAAATGCTATTTCGAGTATGCTAAACTACACTCACAATCTCAGACTTTGTGCACTTGAGACCATGAGAGAGAGCAGATATATAAAGAGCAGCTCCACATAGTCCACTTGGCTTTCTCCCAGTCTGCAGCAGCGATATTTACAGATTAGAACTAGAAAAGATATTTCCATGAAATGAACAATGACAAGTTTGACCCCCCACCCCCCACCCCTCTCCTCTCTCTTTAATGTAATTTGAACCTGCATCCAATCTCGCTTCATGCTAGCAATTATCTGAAGCGCAGTTTTTGAGACACCTGGTTTTCTGCCACCAAACAAACCTACATACAAGATTTACATTATGCTCACTAACCACCAAAACAGACAAATTATAACATTAAAATTAATGGTAATTACTTTAATAATATAAGAAAACACAAATAAGTGGGTACTTGGGCTCACAGAATCAACTATAACAATCTTGAGATCAGGAAATTTCTCTTGTTATACAGCTTCAAACCTTAAAACAATGTACTCATTTGTAATGTCTTTATAATCATATAAATTTCTTTACAAACACAGAACAAAAGTAAAAACATAAAAATATCCAACAAGCACATGGGATAGTCATAAACAGCAATAAATCAGGACAGGTACTTACGGTCAGTAAATCTGTGAATGAAAAGGCTTGGATCCACGGGTTTTCGAATCATCGGATTCTCTTCAAGACTTAGGAGTTTGCAAAGATGCAAAAATACTGCCCCTAGCACATATCTGTAATATGTTGCAAAAATAAGATAGAAGTGAATTTCTTCATCAGTAAAACAAACAAAATAAAACATGTAATATTCAGAAACTGGAAGAAATTAAATGATCCATCTCACAGAATAATAAGATTTTTTTTATTTATTTTTTTGCATTGGGCACTAGAACAGATTTCTGAATGTAAATTGAACCAAGAGCTATGTATGAATTAATAGTCTTCTAGTTATTATATTACTAAATCTTAAAGGCTAACTATCATATAAGGCAGGCCTTATTCAAGCCTGGTGTCTTCTTTAGAGTAATAACTTCACCACCTTTACCAAGTACAAACTCTAGCATATTTTCATGCCTTAAATAAAAATTTTGAATTAAAAACCAACGCTCATTAATGTTTTCAAGAAAAGAATGATTGACATACACATTAATCCGCAGATGTTCTGAAAAATCAATAAGAAGATATGGCTTTTTATTTTGCCTGCCAACAACAAGAAAAGGAATATATCAAAAATATATGCAATGAGTAAGGTAATGATATAGAAGCATATGAAAAAATTCAAAATAAAAATACATGAAAGTTTAAGGAATGTCGTTCCTCGTTTCTGTTCAGAGAGATATTGATAATTTCTCTCTTATTATTATCATATGTTTTCTGGTCTCACAGTTTAATTCATAAGTATATAATTTTCAATAAAACATGATCATAGAAATGTAAATGATCCTTGAAGAGATTCTTTACCTACAAATAATGTAAAGGCACGCCGCTTGTACTTGCTCTTTCCTGCGCCCCTTAGTGAAGTTGCGCTCAAGTGCTATCTATAAAATCAACAATAATTACGGATATGAACTGTTAATCAACAGAATATACATTAAATATAACAGAAGAGAATATCAAGAAACACATATGAGATAAGAAAGAGATATACCTTATACAAGTTTGCTGCTGGTTTAACTATTGATTCACCACCATCAATTCCAATAGCATACAGTATACTATCTATTCCATCCTCCGCTGCAATAACAATTTATATTATATTATTATATAAGGAGGTCGATAACACTGAATGGTATTCATCATGAAGGAAAATCAAGTTACATATAAAAGGTTTATGCATGCACCATTAGTTTAGCAACTCTACGAAATGATTATCAATGTAAGCATGCTCCCAAAACTGCAAGCATGTGTTAGGTCTGCGGGCAGAAACTGAGTTTAACTGTGTTTTGAAAGATTTATAGATGATACTAATAATCATTAATATATATATATATATATATATATGTGTGTGTGTGTGTGTGTGTGTGTGTGTGTGTGTGTGTGTGTGTGTGTGTGTGTAGAGAGAGAGAGAGAGGGACATTAAAAAATACTATCATTGTTAACATCCTTAAAGTGTTTCGGACCAACCAAGAGACATCAATATCTAACTTTATGAATTTCTTTTGATGCTCTACATCATATGACTCAGCATCAACTGATCACAACTAAGTCATTAATTACATCATGAAAATGACAGTAAATGGCCAGATCAAAGTACATATATTTGACAAGTTGAAGTTATGAGAAAATAAAATGGGCATGTCGAGAATTTCTCGAAATCGAAATATGCAAAAACTACGTTCTTGAAATTATCAACATAAATGCATTTTCCTTTCTTAATAGACATTTTATACAGAGATAAGATGTAAGATAAGCATGCATACCTTCATTCAGTGTCCTCTCGCGAGAAGCTGTCATATCACTTTCTGTCGACCTCACATAAGTCCCTGACAATTGGCTCTATGGGATAATTTGGGCCAATCAATATAGAAACATGAGAACGCCTAAATGAAAACAAATATACAGTAGTGCATACACATTGACATTGTCAAATATCCTATTAAATTTGGACAATATTGACCTCTGGTTACGATTGAAGCATAACAAAACAACCTCATAACAGAAAATCAAAACAAAATAAGCTTATCCAAAGTGAATTCCTTGTTCCATGAGGGCTTTTACACTGCCTTTTACCTTCTATCGGGTTTAATGGATACTAAAGACTAGTGAGAAAATATGTCATAAAACTAGTAGAAAAAGAAACACATAAAAACTAAATAAAAAACAGAGGTTCCACAACCTGCCCCGCGGCGTTTTTTACGAACGTGGGCTCCTGTGAAAAATTATCTTCATCGAGAACTCTTCCACACAGATTACAGCATCTGTTTATTTATAAATCATAAGAAAACATCCCTTCAGTATACGGTAACTTTTCTAACATCACTACTAAAAAGAAGACAAATTCAAAGAAATTGAGACGAATTACATTTTGCCCTCGACAGTATCAGGACGAATGATATTTTTGGCGCAGTTACTACACCAAACCATACTCAGCAGTCAGCACGACCTGAATATAAGAGAGGGAATTGAAGATTTCCGTTAACAAACGATGAGAAGCCGATGCATTTCAAGAAAAAGGATTTGCAGAGATCGGTAAATTGATGTTACCTAATAATTACGTGAGTAGTTGTGACGAAATCGGAAGGTCGATCGACGAACTGAAATCCCAGTACAGAAAGAATGGCGTGAGATTTTTGGGGGTTTAGGGTATGGGTTGAATTTTAAAGTTGTAATTATATTTTTTCAATTGAAATTAAGAGAAAGTGGTATACGTGATAGTGTGATGCGCCTTGCGGTTTATATTAGAATAGAGACCGCCTAATAAACTCATTTAATTATGTTTTTTGGGTTTTTATACTACTACATTCTAATTTCGTTTTTTTGGCTTATATTTGGTTTTTCGTTAATATATTTATATTTACGTATACAGTAGAAACTCTCTACAATCATATCATTTAGACCGGAAAAAAATATTACTATAGAGAGTTATTCTTATATAGGGTTTTACAAAATAAAAATAATTTTTTCGTATAAAAAAATAATATAAATATAAAAATAAAATGCATTGTATTTATCTATCTTAAAGTTCACATAACAAATTTAATGGAGTAGTATTTAATAGTGTTGACTATAAATAATTGATCATAAATATATAAAAATTGTGTTTAACTAGTATCACTTCCCGTGCGATGCACGTGATTTATTTGTTTGAAATAATTTAAAATTTTATTTAATTTTCCAACGTATTTGGCCAAAAATTTATTAATGGACTAAAAAATTATTTTATTTAATTATCGAACTCTCACTTAATTTTTAAACTTATATTAATCTTATTATTAACCGTTATCTCAATTATGATTTTTTTTTTTTATTTTCAAAGATTAGCTTGTTTAATGTAATTTATAGTATCTAAGCTTTTGGGGCATAGCGGAGTGTAAAGTTTGTGGTGATATTGGTGTAATTCTCCGGCGACGCAGAGTTTGAATCTCGAATATGACAAAATTTTCATTAAAATATTATAAAGTTAGTACTGGGATGAGACCTATTGGCTATCTCCCACATGTGTCTGCTACTCGGGCACATCTCTAGATTTATATCCTACTCGATCAAGGAGCCTCTGATCTGGTGGGAGAGGAGTTTCTCGTTTCTGCATTCTTCGTGATCTGGTGGGAGAGGAGTTTCTCATTTTTGCATTTCTCGAGTGTCAAACGCATCCAACAAATACTTAAAATCGGTGGGAGAAATATCAAAATAAATGGAAAAAAAATTATAAAGCTAAAAAAATAAATAGAAAATGAAGGGGACACAAATGCAATTATATTAATATAACGTAAGTTAACATGCAAACAAATACCTCGACAATTTGAACATAATTAAAAATATATAGTCGAACATAATTAATACCTCGAAAATTTGAACATAATTTGAACATAATTAAACTTTTGAATTAGGGATAAACTAAAAATTAAAAAAAAATATAGTCGAACATAATTAATACCTCGACAATTTAATTTTAGAATCTGCGAAAAAATTATAATTAATACATAAAATTAAAAAAAAATCGAGGAAAAAAAATGAATGAATAAAAGAACGGAGTATACATGTAAATTGATTCAATGTTAAGACATGTAAATCGATTCAATTGATAACAAAAATAAAAAAAGACATACGAAGCAGATTAGAGCAAGAGAAAATAATATACCTAAAAAGTTTCATATTTTTTTTAATTTCGATGAATTAGTGATGAGATAATTTCAAATTACTATTTATATTATTACCAAAAATATATAATTTTAAATTACTATTTATAATTTATATATAATAATTTAAATATGCTTAATAATATTACTATTTATAATTTATAATTTATAGTGTGAACACAACATTATTATTGTCTTTCTATTGGTCCACGTGGCATTAGTGGATCCTGAAATTATATATGTATAGATGTATATATGGAATAAAATACTAATGAATCTAAGGATTATAAATCTTGATCATATACTATATCTTATTGATTTTTTTTTTGTAAATGTCAATCACATAAAAAATAAAAAGTATAATACAGAACTGCGCATAGGTAAGAGAACCCACCGCAACACAGAGCTAACAGACTAGCTCTCCAACCAAACCAGACATATAAATAAGAAAAATCACCATGATATATGCCATACTCTCTTCAGTGCCCGTGCTTGAAGAGAATCAGGGAGTCGTAACGAGAGAATCCCCCCCGTATGATAGAGATCGCCTGAGAAGCCACCACTCCAGACGACACCGATCGAGTCTCAAAAATCCTCGTGTTCCTCTCGAGCCATATATAATAGACCAGAGCAGCTAGAAGTCCACGATACGCACAAGAGATCAAATGCCTACCACGCCATCGACTAGCAGCCCGTAGTACAGCACTATGCCAACCTCCTCGTGGCCATAGAAAACCCACCTCCACCCGTAATCTCCGCAGAAACTCTTGTGAGAAGGGGCATTCAAAGAAAAGGTGGGAGTGTGTCTCAACGCTCTCACCACCACAAAGGACACACGAATCATTCCCCCGACCAATCCAATGCTTATCCCGAGTCGGCAACCGACCTCGGATAGCCATCCAAAGAATGAAGCAGTGTCGTGGTATACGTCCTGGTCCAGCCAAAAGGGCAGCCCACGTGGTATATCTTATTGATTTTAATAAATAGTGTAAGTCATTTTAAACATATTGTTGATTTTGATAAATAAAAATATTATTAATAAATATTTTTATTATATATTAATCATTTTATATAGAGGTATAAATCATTAAGGCGGGACTTGAAAAATGTATGACTTATGACAATGTGGAGTTTATTCCTATTTATAACTGGTCCCAAGTCGGGACCTGAATTTTTTATTACTATAAGGAGTTTATTCCTATATAGAGTATTACTATATAGAGTTTCTACTGTATAAGGGTTTTTAGTACTATTTTTTTTGGTCGATTTTACCCTTAAAGCATTTTTATATTAATTA
Source organism: Euphrasia confusa (assembly GCA_954870475.1). Lineage (NCBI taxonomy): Eukaryota > Viridiplantae > Streptophyta > Magnoliopsida > Lamiales > Orobanchaceae > Euphrasia > Euphrasia confusa. The sequence continues at coordinate 24,954,811 of OX940968.1, read as the reverse complement.
AAAATAATAATATAGTGATATTAATTTAAAAAATCTACTTTAAACAATAAGTCTCTAGCGAGTTTTCTTTAAAAATCACAATCTTATGATTTTAAATTTTGATGTGATAAATAGACTATGAGATGCTACTACTAAAACATTACTAAAACATTACTTTTGTAAAAGTAGATGCATACAGCATATACGTCGAGTACTTCACTACTTTTGTAAAAGTAGATGCATACACTATACACGTCGAGTACTTCACTCGGATCCATTCGGAGTAACATAAATAAAACCGTGATAAATAACTATTGAAATATATATATATGGTAACGTATAGGATCTATAATTGTTAAGTACAAAAATAAGAATATGGATCATTTCCTTATCATTTTTTTACTAAAATCTTTTAACAAATGAATTTTAGCCTTTTATTCTATTTACGAACTTTTATAATTAATTAAAATAAATAATTCGTAATCCTTTTATTGACAATAATTATATCTCTCATCACTAATTTCTATAATCCTTAAAAAATATTAATCTATTCTGCGTATATAATCTTATTCATTCTCTTCTTCTTGAGAATTAATCAATACTCCCTCTCACCCACACCAATAGTCACATGTGGTCAACGTTGACTTTTTTCGTCCGTTCAATACATATGATAAATAATGTACAAAAATTATGAAAAAAATACTAAAATAAAATTTAACTATTATATTTTATTTTAGTATTTTTTTTCATAATTTTTGTACACAATTTATCATATGTATTGAACGGACGAAAAAAGTCAACGTTGACCACATGTGACTATTGCTTTGGGAGGGAGGGAGTATTCTACTGCATCAATTGAAATTTTAAGAGACTTATTGATGAAGAAAAATGAAATAATTTTTTGTTTGGAGACATAAAAAAAACGTTTTGCTCTGTGAAAGAAAATGAGGTGTGCGGGATTCTTGAAATCATGACTCGTGAGGAAGTTTAACTGACTTCGGATGTTTCTTTCTTTCATGTACGACGGTAGTTTGACTAGGTTTATGTTATCTATATTTAGGGAAAATAAGAACTTATGATAGAAGGGCGTCAAAATCTACTTGGAAAGTTTACACTCGACGGGCCAAGGGCTAGCGTTCTTGCTGGAGTTAATTGATTATTTATGTTTTAGTATTATTAATAGTATTATTGGTAGTGGGCTCTATTAATGGGCTTTATGACTATTTAAATAAGTCTTTCTAGTAGGGTTAGGGTATCGGGATTTTATTGTTTGCAGCTTCAAGCTGTGGCAGCAGAGGTTCTCTGTGGACTCCGTTGGTGGAGTTAGTTCTAAATATCATATTTCTTACGTTTTCAATCATCTTCACTCTATCAATTTGGTGCGGTGAGCGTGGAAATGATGACGAGAGAAGGAAGAATCGAGGATATAGAGAAGACGATTGGGGGGATGGAAGCGACAGTTGTAGGGATGCAAGCGGACTTCACCGAGAAGTTTTCCGGACTGCAGGCATCGGTGGGAGAAATCCAGAAGACAATGGGAGAGCACAAGACAATGTTCGAAGCTATTATGACGAAAATATCATCAATAGCACCCACCCAATTAACAAGCACGAGTAGCAACTTTAGTACAGGGAACATGACCGCAGCTCCATCAACCACCGTATTACCTCGGATGGAGTTGCCCTCGTTTGACGGGTCTGACCCAATAGCATGGATTGCTCAGGCCGAGCAATACTTTTTGGTCCACCGCACTCCGCTTGGGGATCGAGTCCAACTGGCCCTCATCGCCATGTCAGGCAAGGCTATGTTTTGGGCACAATGGGTACTTCGTAGGGCAGCCACTGTCACATGGGCTCAGTTCTCACAAGAATTGATTGAACGATTCGGGGATAGTTCGGCCATCAATGCTTACGAGGCCATGCACATAACTCGGCAAACGGGGTCCTTGGAAGATTATCTATCGCTGTTTGAGGAGCGAGTTGCACAACTGCCCGAGTTGCCAGCGGCTCAATATTTGGGAATGTTTCTTGGGGGGTTACAATTAGAGATACGAGATCGTATACCAGATTCTGAACTGACTGATGTCTTCGCAGCTATTCGCCCTGCCCGGCGAATCGGGCGCACTCAGCGTCCCTCAGGAGCACCTTCACGACCTACGTCTATCGGGGGAATTCACCGCTCACCAAATTCCTTTCGAGGGGGGCAACACGCTGGGGGTGGATTTTCTCAGCAAAGCCCAAGTCAAAACAGCCCGGTCGGAAATCAGTCTCAAAACCTATCAACAGGATCGATAGGCACACGACCAAACCGTAATGTTCGACACCTCACGGCTGAAGAAGCTCGAGAATACCGAGCAAAAGGAAAATGTTATAGGTGCAGCCAACCATACGGACCACTGCACAAATGCTCGTCCAAGTATTTGAACGTGATGATTGAGTGGGAAGAGGAACTTGAGGAGAAAGATGAAATTGAGAAAACAGAGAATTCATACGAGGACTTTTCTGGAATCACTCCAGAACTTCAACAATTAAAACTTTCTAAGTTGTCCTCCAATGGGTTTGATGGAGCACGGACTTTAAAAATATTTGGTCAAATACACGATCGACGAATTTTAACTATGATCGACAAGTGGGGCCAGTCATTGTTTTATAGCAACACGATTGGCAGAATCTTTAAAATTACCAATCGACGTTTCGACCGAATTTGCGGTAATGCTGGGAGATGGCACAAAAGTGTCTGCAAAAGGGGTTTGCAAGGCTGTCCCATTCGTTCTGGATAGCCAATTATTTTATATCAATTGCTATGTTTTTTCTCTCAGTAGTGTGGATGTAATTTTGGGAGTATCTTGGCTAGCAACGCTTGGGGATGTTACCGCTAATTGGGCGAAGCTAACAATGGAATTCCAAGTAAATGGTACCAAAGTATGCTTAAAAGGAGATCCATCACAGATACGAAAAGCTTTTGTCCACAGGGATCTTAACTCTCTCGAGTTAGACGATCAGGCATGGTTGTTATGGGAGATCGAAGAAAGTAGCTCGCTGTCAACATTTAGTACGTCACCGAGGTTGACACCATCGCAGCAAAAAGAATTAGATGTTCTGGTATCGGCTTTTCCAACTGTAATACACTCACAGGAGGGCTTGCCACCGTGATGAGCCATTTTATTTGCTCATCTTGGAGCCTTTTTAGAGTCGTAATTGAGTCAGTTTGAGTCGTTTATGTGTCTGGGAGGGCACAATGGAGTGTTTGGGCAAAGTATGCAGGGATTCATGTCAGCAGGTGGAGAACGCGCGGAAAAGGCAAAGGAATGGTCCACTTTGGGCAAACACGCGAATTCAAGGCAAAGTGACTAGAGTAGTTTGACCCAAGGAGGCAAAGTCACCACTTTGGGCAAACACGCGAATTCAAGGCAAAGTGACTTGAGCAGTTTGACCCAAGAAGGCAAAGTCAACACTATGGGCAAAGTAAAGATGTCGAGGAGTCAGAAGAATAGTCACCACCACCACCTGGGAAGAGAAGAAACTGAATTGAAGTCTTTGTACCGGGCAGAGAGTCGCTATCGGGCAAAGTCAAAGGCAGCAGAACTTAAATATGGAAAGCGGATTTCTTATGGAAATAGCGGCGCCTAATTCCAGGAGGCCCATGCAGGCCCATGCAGCTGCGATTTTTAACCCTAATCAGCACCTATAAAAGAGAGATAGATGGACGAAAATTACAACCTTCGACAGTACGCAACACCCATATACCACGAAGTAGAGAGAGCAAGGAGCGGCCGCCGGAGAGCGGAGAAGAGATCGGAGCCACCATGGCCGAGATCTTTTCTTCGTTTTTAATCTTTTTATGTTTTAATTTCTGTTTTGTTATTTCAGTTTGAACAATTCCAGATTTCTTAGTTATGAAATTTAGTTTTATTTTCCAATTTATTTCTTGTTTTATTTATTCGCGTATGAGTAGCTAAATTTGCAGGGCGTCTGGGCAAAGGCGGATCGAAGGGAACTCTGGGCTAAGATAAAACCGTGAGGTTGATAGGGCTTAGTTAGCTGCCTGGGGTTTGTTCCCGATACATAGTTGAGGTTTAACTTTATTCTTGCAGGTTTGGGCGGACTAATTTGGTCGTTAGAAAACCCTTACACTTTGAGATACCAGCGATTGATCAACCGAGTATTCCGCGTTAGATGTGCTCGGGCATAGCGTTAGAACGTGTTGGAGTTGCGGTCGTATGATTCGGATTTCCGGACATGCTATTGGCCGAATTGGGTTCGTCGAGAGAGTAATGCGAGTTTGGGCAAACTAGATCCATGCGACCACATAGGTTATCGAATTGTCTGAGTTCAGGGGATTAGGCATAAGTATACCTTGCCTTCTCTTTACCCAGTAAGGACGGATTGGGGTGGGGTGACTGTAGGCGTGACTTAATAGGACTGCTTTCACTTTGTTAGACATCCTATAACCGATTGACAAACCAGCAGTTAAAAACATAAGTGCCAGGGATCGGTAGTTTGCCCAGAGAACCCAGAGAGAAGCCAAAGCCCAGAAGCCTATTTTTCTCTTATTTGATTTCAGTTTGATTAATTACTTTTCTGTTTACAGTTTGGTCAAAGTGTTTAGTTTATTATTTCTGCATGTTAGTTTGGGTTAATTAGTTTAATTGTTTCTGTTAGTTAGTAGTTTGATTAAACGCTGTGACTCAGCAACCAAACTCAAAACTTTTTTTATTGTGACACTATTTGGGCAAAGCCGAGATTAACTAAATTGCAATTGCTTCCTCGTGGGATCGACCCTATACTTGCCACTTGCTATCTTGTGTTGAGTTTAGGAATCTTTATAAATTTATTTTGCGCGCGTTAGCTTCCACGACAAAGTTTTCGCGTCGTCAAAATTGGCGCCGTTGCCGGGGAGGCAATATTCCAGCAATTAGTTTTCTGTGCTATTTGACTTGTTATTTTTGTTCTTGCTCAGGTTGACCGTACAGGGCAAAGGAGAGCAGAACGAAGAAACCAGGGCAAACAGCACGTGCAGCCCAAAGTAACTAGCCTGCCCAAACAAGAGCCAGGGCAGAGGAGACAAGAAGAGTTTGCCCCGTACTAACCTCAAAATCTACGATGGGAGAGGCGAACAAGACACTAAGGGACATGATGTTCCCTTCGAATCTGAATCTGAGACCTTCAGGCATCACTTTGCCTACGATTAACCAGAACTGGGAGATGAAGCACGACTTCCTACAAATTCTGCCCAATTTCAGTGACATGCCGTGGGAGGATCCTCAAAGGCATATCCAAGACTTTGAACTAGCCTGTGGAACCATCCAAGGAGCAGCCCCTTTGGGCGAATACATCAGACTTCTGGCTTTCCCATTCTCTTTGGCCGAAGGAGCAAGAGAGTGGCTTTATACTTTGCCCGAAGGAGAGGTGAGCACCTGGGCACAGCTCCAGCATAAGTTTCTTGCGAAGTATTTCCCAATATCAAAGATTCAGGAGGTGAGGAAGAAGATCAACAACATAAAGATGGGGAATAATGAAAGCTTCCATGACTACTGGGCTAGGTTCAAACATATATTGGTCAAATGCCCACAACATCAAATCCCAGACCATGATCTTATACAATACTTCATGACTGGACTTTGCCCAACGGAGAGGAAACTCCTCAACGTTGCATGTGGAGGATCAGTGTTAAATAAGAGCGCAAATGACGCATTCAGATTGTTCCAGGAGTTGGCAGAGGCTTCAAGAGAAGAAGAAAGTGATCTGCCCAAACAGAATATGCCTTTGCCCACAACAGAAGACTCCAAAATTGACAGGTTGTGTAGTACCATGGAGCAATTCATGGAAAACATGGTGGCGGGGTCAAATAAAGTGGTCAAGGCATGCAAAATATGTAAGGAGGAAGATCACACTACGGATCAATGCCCAGGACTCGTCGTTAAGAAAGTAAATCCAATGGGTCATATGAACAAATATGGGCAAAGCTGGGGAACACATCACTTTGACCCCCACTCAGACGTATACAACACCGAATGGAGGTACCATGAAGATTTTAGGTACGGGAACAAACCAGTGGAGGGTCAGTATGCGAACCAATACCCCCAGCGCTACCATCAGCATCAATTCCAAGGGCAATACCCTCAGCAAAACCAAAGCAATGAACCCTCACTTGCGGAACTGGTCAGTACCATGGCTAGGGAGAATTTGAAGGCTCAACAAGAGAATGAGAGGTTCAAGGCTGAGGCACGTGGGCAATTTCAGAATATTAATTCACTGTCCGAGATGGTTCAGACTTTGGTCAAAGAGAATTTGAAGTCCCAGCAAGAGAGTGAGAAGTTCAAGGTAGATACATGTGGGCAACTCCAAAGCATTAATTCACAGTTGGCATACCTTGCCCAAACAGTGGCTAAAGTAGAAAAGAAAGTGGAGGAGCTGCCTGCCCAAACTGAAGTGAACAAGGCCCAAGTGTGTGCGATTCAGGCTAAGAGCGAGAAACGTCCACCTGAGGTACTTAGACCAGTAGAGAAGGATCGAGAATCTGGAGAAGAACATAAAGAAGAGCCTCAGGGACACACCGCAGATGACCAAAGAGCAGAAGAGACAACACTTAGGGCAAAGCGAGACAAATCTCCACCACCGAAGATCAGATTACCCTTCCCGGGAAGATTGATTAGAAGCAATGAAAGGAAGGATGCAGATGAGATGATCCAACTTTATAAGAAGGTAGAAATCAATATGCCTCTTCTTACCATTTTGAACACTATGCCCAGGTGTGCCAAGTTCTTGAAGGAGTTATCTACGAAGAAAGTCCAATACCGAAGGGATGCAATATTTGAAGCCAGAGAGAGTGTGTCATCAATCATAAAGAACAATGGACTAACCGAGTATGGAGACCCAGGGATGTTTCACACCCCTTGCATCATTGGTACAAAGAAAATTGAAAAAACCATGTTGGATCTGGGCACATCGATCAACATCATGCCCAAGACGATGTATGAGGATTTGGGCATACGACAACTGAAATCCACAAGGGCTGTGATTCAGCTAGCCGACGAATCAAACGTCTACCCCGAGGGCTTGCTGGAAGACATTTTGGTCAAGGTGGAGGACTTCATATTCCCTGCCGATTTCTATGTGGTGGATATGGGCAAATTGAATAAAGAGCCAGTGATGATTCTGGGCAAACCGTTCTTGAAATCGACGAAGACTGATGTTGATTGGCAAACTGGGAGGCTGACATGTAAACTTGAGGAAGAGACGGTCACCTTTGACCTATACAAGCCCAAGCAGTCCGTACACATTGAACAAGTCCACTACATTGACCAAATCAAGAAGGGCGTTGAGGAAATACCTATCCAAAGTGGGGTGTATAACCAAACTGACATTGTCGTCCAGCAAGGAATGATGAATAAAATAAAAGCTCAAATAGAGGAGGTACAATGGACAACCGTAGAGTTTGGGTCGCTGGAAAATTACATTGACGGTTTGGGCAAACTGTCAACACCAGAGGAGATTTTCATGACACCCCCTCCTGATAAACCAACAATGGTGGAACCCAATATGCCTCCCGAGCATTTGAAGGACATGTTTCTAGGGCAAGCAGGCACTTTGCCCGTAAGCGTCGATGCATTTTTGACGTGCCCAAAGGAAGAAAGGCTCGCGGAAATGCGTGGGAAAAACGAGAAGGGCGTAGGATTGCCAGTGGCGGTCATAAGAAGTATTAGCCCGACCATATGCAGGCGTCACATCTTGTTTGAGGAAGAGGTTGTACCCATACAAGACCCCCAAAGGAAGCTTAACCCGAAAACGGAAGAAATGATATCAAAGTTTCCATACCCAAGCATTGTGAAGCAACTGAGAAGATTTCTTGGGCATACTGGGGCAGTCAAGAATTTTGTGAAGGATCTTCTAGCATTGGTCTTTGCCCTCCAAAATTTCAGGTCATTTCTATTGGGCAGTAAGACCACAACTGACCACTATGCTTTGAAGTACCTTAGTGCGAAGAAAGAGAGCAAGTCACCCCTGACCAATGTGCTACCAATTGGTTTGGGCAAACTACCAGGCACTCTACATGGATGGATGATGAGCAACTGCACAGACTTACTCAAGTGCCTGAAGGCCTCATATGGGCATAACGAGGAGAAGCTTAAACCTCGCACCATGAATAATGGTGAGCATACATCACGTCATGCCTATGACGATAACTAGGGCGCTGACCAGGAGGCAACCTGGTATGTTTTTCTTTTATTTTTATTTTTATTTTATTTAGGAATAAAACTTCTTCGCGGATAGAGCACTTTGACTTGTCTCAACCCAAGAGAGAGGAAGGGTTTGTTTGTTTTTGAGGTGCAGGTCAAGGAGGGCGAAAGGGCAGCGGTGTGGGCATACCGGCTACTTGGTCAAACTAAAGATTACACTAGAAGATGGATGAGCTCCCTAAAGTTGCAAGGATGACCCCTGGAACGAAGTCAAGGTCTGGGCAGTCGTGCTCACGCTACTGATTCCGGGCAAAGTCCTAAGGCGACAAGACAACATAAAAAAGCCCCATAGAGCTGCTGAACACATTAATGTCCCACTTTGCCCGTGCATAATTCAGGTTCTACCTTGCATCTACCTCCTCCTTAGTTGCCCTCTCTATAGTCTGTTTTCTTTTCTTTTCTTTTCTTTTCTTTTCTTTTCTTTGAGTCACTTCGAGTCATGGGGTGATCTTTTCATTAACACACTTTGCCTAGGCAAAGTGTGTGAGGAGGTTCACCATACTCAGTATGTTCGTTGTTGTTTGGATTTTTGGTCGAGGGAAGCCCCTACTGATCTTATTACTTTCACCCACTTTGCCAAGGCAAAGTGTGTGAGGGGGGAAAGGGAAAGGGCAAACCTCTGTGTCTAATCGAGTCAGCATGATTCTGTGAATACTTAGGGCAGTTAGAAGCATCTCATTTATACAGCGGTTCAAAATTTGTAGTTAAAAGCATGAAAATAGGGACGATGGAACTGTACTAGGCAAACTGTGAGATTTGAGCCATACATTGAATTGAAATTTCTTTCTTGAGAGAATCTGTTGTGAAATTTATGATGCCTGACTTTGCCTATTTGCTGTGATAGGTAGTTTTGTTGAGTGGGGGTTATTGTGTGATTAGGGCATTTTCTTTCAGTTTGACCATGTGAACATTAATCCCTTGCTAGCCCCTTTGAGCCTGTTGAATTTTCTTTGTATACTAGTCTGGCACTTTGCCATTGAGCAACCAGACAGATATTGAGGGGTGGAGAGATTGGTGTTGAAAAAAAAAAAAAAAAAAAAAAAAAAAAAAAAAAAAAAAAAAGAAAATAAAGAAAAAAAGAGTAATAAGTTGGTTGTGTGCTAAGGCCCGTAAGAAAAGGGGCAAAGTGGTAGAGAATAGGCTAGTCACTAAGCCCTCTACCCAAACTGTACCTACTCCTCAAAATCCACCCAAAGAGCCTACATTACAACCCAATAAAAGCCCCTTTGATGAGACCCCCCACTCAGTCAGAACAACTTGATCAGCAAACTGTCAAATTTGGGCAAAGTAGATTCACAACAGAAAAAGAGTGACATTATACCCATCCACTAAAAAGAGAGATACACTTGTGAGGGTGTGACCCAAAGCCCTAGTATAGACTCTTGACCGAATTTTTATGTTTCTAACTTGAATTTTGACTTGCCTGTATTTGCTTTGCCCATTTTTATATTCTGTAATCATGCTAGAGTCCTTTGAGTCTCTGTTTATTTTGTTTCCCCCTCTATCTTGATTTCTTTTTACTTTGGTCTTGAGTCTGGTAAGTCATACCCTACGCTTGAGGACAAGCGTACTTCAAGTGTGTGCGGTTTGATGAGCCATTTTATTTGCTCATCTTGGAGCCTTTTTAGAGTCGTAATTGAGTCAGTTTGAGTCGTTTATGTGTCTGGGAGGGCACAATGGAGTGTTTGGGCAAAGTATGCAGGGATTCATGTCAGCAGGTGGAGAACGCGCGGAAAAGGCAAAGGAATGGTCCACTTTGGGCAAACACGCGAATTCAAGGCAAAGTGACTAGAGTAGTTTGACCCAAGGAGGCAAAGTCACCACTTTGGGCAAACACGCGAATTCAAGGCAAAGTGACTTGAGCAGTTTGACCCAAGAAGGCAAAGTCAACACTATGGGCAAAGTAAAGATGTCGAGGAGTCAGAAGAATAGTCACCACCACCACCTGGGAAGAGAAGAAACTGAATTGAAGTCTTTGTACCGGGCAGAGAGTCGCTATCGGGCAAAGTCAAAGGCAGCAGAACTTAAATATGGAAAGCGGATTTCTTATGGAAATAGCGGCGCCTAATTCCAGGAGGCCCATGCAGGCCCATGCAGCTGCGATTTTTAACCCTAATCAGCACCTATAAAAGAGAGATAGATGGACGAAAATTACAACCTTCGACAGTACGCAACACCCATATACCACGAAGTAGAGAGAGCAAGGAGCGGCCGCCGGAGAGCGGAGAAGAGATCGGAGCCACCATGGCCGAGATCTTTTCTTCGTTTTTAATCTTTTTATGTTTTAATTTCTGTTTTGTTATTTCAGTTTGAACAATTCCAGATTTCTTAGTTATGAAATTTAGTTTTATTTTCCAATTTATTTCTTGTTTTATTTATTCGCGTATGAGTAGCTAAATTTGCAGGGCGTCTGGGCAAAGGCGGATCGAAGGGAACTCTGGGCTAAGATAAAACCGTGAGGTTGATAGGGCTTAGTTAGCTGCCTGGGGTTTGTTCCCGATACATAGTTGAGGTTTAACTTTATTCTTGCAGGTTTGGGCGGACTAATTTGGTCGTTAGAAAACCCTTACACTTTGAGATACCAGCGATTGATCAACCGAGTATTCCGCGTTAGATGTGCTCGGGCATAGCGTTAGAACGTGTTGGAGTTGCGGTCGTATGATTCGGATTTCCGGACATGCTATTGGCCGAATTGGGTTCGTCGAGAGAGTAATGCGAGTTTGGGCAAACTAGATCCATGCGACCACATAGGTTATCGAATTGTCTGAGTTCAGGGGATTAGGCATAAGTATACCTTGCCTTCTCTTTACCCAGTAAGGACGGATTGGGGTGGGGTGACTGTAGGCGTGACTTAATAGGACTGCTTTCACTTTGTTAGACATCCTATAACCGATTGACAAACCAGCAGTTAAAAACATAAGTGCCAGGGATCGGTAGTTTGCCCAGAGAACCCAGAGAGAAGCCAAAGCCCAGAAGCCTATTTTTCTCTTATTTGATTTCAGTTTGATTAATTACTTTTCTGTTTACAGTTTGGTCAAAGTGTTTAGTTTATTATTTCTGCATGTTAGTTTGGGTTAATTAGTTTAATTGTTTCTGTTAGTTAGTAGTTTGATTAAACGCTGTGACTCAGCAACCAAACTCAAAACTTTTTTTATTGTGACACTATTTGGGCAAAGCCGAGATTAACTAAATTGCAATTGCTTCCTCGTGGGATCGACCCTATACTTGCCACTTGCTATCTTGTGTTGAGTTTAGGAATCTTTATAAATTTATTTTGCGCGCGTTAGCTTCCACGACAAAGTTTTCGCGTCGTCACACCGCAACGCGCGTGTGATCATCGTATCACATTGCAAGAAGGTGTACTGCCAATTTCAGTTCGACCCTACAGATATAATCACTCTCAGAAGGATGAAATGGAGAAACTAGTAGCTGAAATGCTCGACGCCGGTATTATCCAGGCAAGTAACAGCCCGTATTCCATCCCGGTTCTCTTAGTTCGAAAAAAAGACGGCTCGTGGCGATTTTGTGTGGATTACCGTGCTCTGAATAAGGTAACTGTTCCGGAAAAATACCCTATTCCAGTCATTCAAGAGTTGTTAGATGAATTACATGGTTCTTCTTGGTTCAGTAAACTTGATCTTCGGTCGGGATACCATCAAATTCGTATATTCCCAGAGGATGTTCCCAAAACGGCCTTTCGAACTCACTCCGGGCACTACGAATTTTTGGTTATGCCATTCGGCCTTACTAATGCTCCGGCGACATTTCAAAGCCTTATGAATGAGATTTTTCGACCATTCCTTCGCAAATTTGTGTTAGTATTTTTCGACGACATATTAATTTACAGTCGTTCGTGGTCAGATCATCTACGGCATTTAAGACAGGTGTTTCATGTTCTCCAGAGTCACTCTTTGATAATTAACCCGAAGAAATGTGTGCTAGGCACTTCCTGTGTGGAGTACCTCAGACATGTAGTTTCCGAACAAGGAGTTCAAATGGATCCTCTCAAAGTGGCTTTTGTTATGAAGTGGCCTGTACCCACATCTCATCGCGGCCTTCGGGGTTTTCTCGGTCTCACTGGATACTATCGTCGCTTTATTTGTGATTATGGAAAGATAGCAGCCCCCTTGACAAATTTATTAAAAAAAGATGGTCGACAATCTTGGCATTGGCCACTCGAAGCGGAAACTGCATTTCACACCCTTAAGAAAGCACTCACATCAGCCCCAGTCTTACGAATGCCAGATTTTTCGAAACCTTTTGTGATCGAATGTGACGCGTCGGGTACAGGTATAGGGGCTGTACTGATGCAAGAACAACAACCCATTGCCTATTTCAGCAAAAATATAGCAGATCAAAATCTGAATAAATCGGCTTATGAAAAAGAGTTGATGGCCTTGGTTTTAGCAGTGCAACATTGGCGACCTTATCTACTGGGTCGTCGATTTATTGTTCGAACCGATCAACGAAGTTTGAAGCAACTTCTCTCTCAAACCTTGACCACCCCAGCTCAACAGAATTGGGCAGCAAAGGTGTTGGACTATGATTTTGAGATACTCTATAAAGAGGGAGCACTTAATCGAGCGGCTGATGCCCTCTCTCGACGAGATGAAGAGCTGGAGTTGGCAGCGATATCAATTCCTCGGTGGATGGATTGGAGTCGAATACAGAACGAGGTCCGAACGAATTCAGCACTGGCCAAAATTATTGGAGACCTAGAGGATGGAAGGCCGGGACCGAAACACTATAGTTTGTCACAGGGAATTTTATTTTATAAAGGACGATTGGTACTCCCTCACGACTCGCCATGGGTGTCAAGGTTATTGACGGAATTCCATGCTACGCCAGCAGGGGGACATTCGGGTGCATTTCGCACATACAGACGATTGGCAGCCAATGTGTATTGGCCGGGAATGATGAACTCAGTCACTAAATTTGTTGCTGAATGTGACATTTGTCAGAAGAATAAGTATGAGACTAAATCACCAGTAGGGTTACTTAACCCTCTACCCATACCCACTCGAGTTTGGGAGGATATTAGCATTGATTTCATCACTGGACTACCGCGTTCGGGAGGGGTAGACTGCGTTTTGGTTGTAGTGGATAGGCTCTCTAAATACGGCCATTTTCTAGGCCTCAAACACCCATTTACTGCAAAGTCGGTGGCTGACACTTTTGCTAAGGAAATTGTGAGATTACACGGGATGCCAGGGTCGATTGTCTCTGATCGAGATCCAATCTTTTTGAGTTCATTTTGGAGGGAGCTTTTTAAGACAGCGGGAACAACTTTACGCATGAGTTCAGCATATCATCCCGAAACGGATGGGCAGACCGAAGTTTTGAATAGATGTCTAGAGACTTATCTTCGTTGTTTTGCCTCAGAGCGGCCGAATAGTTGGGGGAAATGGCTAGCTTGGGCAGAATTTTGTTACAACACTGGGTTCCATTCTGGTGCTGGCATGACACCATTCGAAGTCGTATATGGTCGACCTCCCCCACTTCTAGTTCCATTTTTGCCAGGAGAGGTGAGAGTCCAGGCACTCGCCGAGTCGCTACGGGAACGAGATGAAATTTTGTGCCATCTAAAATTTCATTTAGAACGGGCACAACAACGTATGCTTAGGGAGGCAAACAAGCATCGTCGCCATGTAGAATTTTCAGTAGGGGATAAGGTTTATCTCAAGTTTCGACCATATCGGCAGAAGAGTTTATTTGCAGCCCGAAATTCCAAATTGGCGCCACGTTTCTTTGGGCCATTTGAGGTGGACGCTCGAGTTGGAACGGTAGCTTATCGTTTGAAGTTACCAGCGACGACCCGAGTGCACCCGGTTTTTCACGTATCTCTTTTAAAGTCGGTTGTTGGTGGGGCAGTGGTCTCACCGGAGTTGCCCGAAGAGTTGTTATTTGTTGAGCCCCCATTTCTCCCAGAGCAAGTGCTGCAGCGGCGAGAGTTGGTCAAGGACGGAGGATCAGTAGATCAAGTATTGATCAAGTGGCATGGGCAGGGGAACGAAGAAAGTACTTGGATGGATGTGGCAGATTTTAGGGGGCAATTCCCTGAGTTCAGCCTTGAGGACAAGGATGTTTCATCAGGAGGAGCAATTGATAGAAGGGCGTCAAAATCTACTTGGAAAGTTTACACTCGACGGGCCAAGGGCTAGCGCTCTTGCTGGAGTTAATTGATTATTTATGTTTTAGTATTATTAATAGTATTATTGGTAGTGGGCTCTAGTGGGCTCTATTAATGGGCTTTATGACTATTTAAATAAGTCTTTCTAGTAGGGTTAGGGTATCGGGATTTTATTGTTTGCAGCTTCAAGCTGTGGCAGCAGAGGTTCTCTGTGGACTCCGTTGGTGGAGTTAGTTCTAAATATCATATTTCTTACGTTTCCAATCATCTTCACTCTATCACTCTAGCTCATCTTCATCACAATGTGGGAGTGACATTTCCAAGAAGACTCGAGTGAGGGTCATCAGATTGAATATATCTACGGTTTTCGGCCCTAGATTCTCTAACGTCGCGGCTCTTGTGGATAATGTGGAAAATATTCATGAACGGACCGGGGTTGTATATAGAGCTGGTAATTTCAGCCCGGCTCGATGGGTCGGTCCGACCCGCCCGACCAATGAGCCATGTTGGGCCAAGATATTTGTGGCCCAACAAAATTCGGGCCTATTTGGCCCGGCCCGATGGGCTGACGGGCCAAATGGGCTAGACCCGATTTTGGCTCGTTGGGCTGGGCCGATCCGAACCTTTTTAAATTTTATTTTTATTTTAATAATTAAAATTTTTAAATATTTTTTGATTAATTGAATATTGATTTTAGTACTAATTTAATTAAGGTAATTTTAAGGAAAAGTGTTTATTATTTTTTATTATTAGATTGAAAACCAATTTTTTTTTTAATTTTAGATTAGGACTTTATACTTTTAAAATTCTTTGAACGGAGGGTTTTAATAGTTTTTTATTTATTCACTAGGGCACTAGTTGTATTTTTTGTTGACTATATTACCCTTTCGTTAATATTATAAATTTTCTATTAATTAATAAATATTAACAAACGTGTTTGACAGTTTTAATATTTAATTAATATAATTACAAAAATTAATCACATAACCGCTTCTTTTATTATTTATTAATAATATTTATTATTTATTATTTGTGTCATGTTGTTTATTATTTATTAATAATAATTATTATTTATTATTTATGTCATGTTGTTTATTATTTATTAATAATAATAATTATTTATTATTTGTGTCATGTTGTTTTGAAATTGGTGATAACATAAAAAAAAAACTGATAAATAATAAAACAAATCTTAAAAAACAAATTTGATAAAAATGAGCGTGGATAAAGTGAGTTTTTTATTTAATTAATTAGCATGTATTTATATTAATTTAGTTATTATTATTTTTTGTAATTAAAAAAGGTATTTGGGGTATAGTACCTTAAAATACTATTAGCCTAAACAATGAAAAAGAAATATAATATAAGAATTACCGTTGCCCCCATATATGTATACCTCTTTAATTAATACTATATATTTATTTTTATTAAATTTGTATAATTTTATTATATTTATCAATATAAAATTTTATTATACATTTATTTTATAATTTTATTAAGTTTTATAATTTATTTATGTTAAAAATATAAATAATATTATTTTTAACTAATTAATTTTTATTTATTTAAAAATACCGGGACATTTTGGCCCGGTGGCCCGATGGCCCAACAGGGGTTGGGCTGGGCCTTGAAAAATCATGCCCGAAAATTTCAGGCCGGGCTGGGCTTGGCCCGTGAAAATGTGTTAGCCCGATGGGTTGGGTCGGGCTGGCCCGGCCCAACCCAAGTCCCAGCTCTAGTTATATATAAAGGCGATATTGGATGTCTTTCCTAAGTGTAGTAAATGGTTCTGCTCAGGTTGCTCTGGCAGAGCACATAGAGAGAGAGATCATAGAGGTGTTTTTAAAACTTAATTTATTTATTTTTTATATTTTTTCCAAAGTTTAATTGTTTTTATTAATTATTTTGAGATATTTTTTTGTAAGATTTGTTTGTAATTTTTAAAAAATTAATTTATTTGATTTTAAAAAATATTTTATTTATTTATTATTTTTCTAAACTTAATTAGGAGACTAAACTAGCGAGAAATTTAAATTTTTAAAGAAATACATTTTATAAAAGGTTTTGATAGTTAATAGAATAAAATGGTATAATTCATTTGTTAGAAAATATTAGTAAAAAATGACAATGAAATGTTTTTTCACAATTTTATCCTCTCAATACAGATTTATTTACCATTATACTACTACTTTTTCAACTAACTACTTTATTATTTACGAATCAATACCTATTATACTCTTACTTTATATTATAACACATAAAAAAATCATTTTTTCTTAATACATGTGCAATTTTCTCTATGCACTGTTTTAAAGAAGGATAGAGAAAGTAAAAAAATAACTATTGAGTTTCTATTATAGTGCATACGTAAATTTGTTACTAAAATTATTTACAAAAATAAAAATTGAGTATCTAATTATTGTACAAAAATAACAATTGAATATATATTACAGTGTATTACAACAATAACAATGGAGTATTTATTGTAGTACAAAAATAACAATTGAAAAATCTAATAACTATTGAGTATCTATTATAGTACAAAAATAACAATTGAATATCAAATAACAATTGAAATGTTATAAACTCAATAGAAATTAGAGAGAATAATAGAGTATAAAGAGAGACAATGAGAGGAGAATAGAATTGTTATGAATTCTTATTTCATTCATATGGGGAGACCCTTTATATAGGATACAAAGTAGGGTTTCTGTCTTGTTCACCAAGAAAGGGTAAACTAAATCATTCACTAATTAATAATATTTATAACACTCCCCCTTGAATGACTATTTACAGAATTGTTGTCTCGTTAAAACCTTGTCAGGAAAACTCAGTGGGACAAAACCTGAGCGAAGGAAAAAGAGTACAACTTGCTCCCCCTGATTGTAATCACCGAAAATCTTTGAATTCTTGAAAATAATTATTTGTGATCAATCAGTCTCATTAAAATCTGTAATTAATAAAACCATATAGGAAAAACTTAGTTATTCAAATATAAATTTTGGTCTTCAGGACCCAACCTTTGAATTGTTGAGTTTCACATTCATTTGTATTATATTATATTTTTCATCCTTCTGAGACATGCCTTTACCAGACATCTATATTGACTAGAGCATTCGCAATTGCTATAATCGGCCGGTAACTCTTCAGGAGTATATAAGATGCGTCTAATATCGAATATACAATCCTTGACAAATGAATAATGTGAACTTCAATTCACAAACATCTAGAAGATTATATTTTTCTTTGAACTTCAAGTTCTCTCGAAAACAAACTCATATGGAACATTATGATGTTCTCATTAATTATTATCGAGTGATGTACATGCCTCGTTAAAAACCTCGCTATAAAACCTTGTCGGAAAAAATACTCGAGGAAAAGAGTACATGAAATTCACATTTATATTGTGGTGATTGTCTCGTTAAAACCTTTAACTAAGAAAACCCCGTGGGAAAAACTTAGTAGAGGGAAAAAGAGTGCAATCACTGGTTTTCGGGACCAATCACTGGTCTTCGGGACCTTATATTCAATATCATTTTTGTCCATATGATATTTTACATGGTCAAATCATACATTCGATGCATATATCTATCGTTGTTGCTGCCATAAATATTAAGTAGCGAAACTTAATGTCATCTTTCAAAATATTTGATTAACATCAAATTTCTGCGAAAAACTCTTGAGCAACTAATCTCGCTTTTATATCTCACCACATCATTACTCGTTTTTCTTACGAACACCCACGTATATCCTTCTTAGATAATATTTTGAGGTGTTTACTATCGATTCAAAATATATCTTTATTTAGCGAGTTATGCTCAGCCTCAATTGCTCATTTCTATTTCTTTGAGTGCTGCCGGCACACTATCATTGATTAAAGTTTTGGATCCAAATATTCTAGAGCAACTCTTGAGGCAAATATATCGTTGACAACTTTTTCCATGTTGATGACAATTCATTCAACCAAATCTTTCATCATTTCCCAAAATATTTAATTTGGTTGTTCCTGTTGGAAATCGATATCCCGGGGTATCAAAAATTGCGGAACCGATAACCCCGAACGAAATCCTCGATCGCCGGAGAACCAACCGCGAACCGCCGCGTGAGCCAGGGCCCGACCGAACACCCAGCGAGGCCCGAGGGCCGCGTGTGTCCAGTCGAGCCCCCACGAAGGGGCTCGCGATCGTCTACGGACGATCGCTGGGATCGCTACGAGCGATCCCCGGGCTGCTCGCAGCAGACCCGCAGCGGGTCAGCGAACCCGCTGCTCGCATGGGGTCAGCCCCGTGCACCCTTGCTACGGGAACTCCCGTAGCGCGCACGGGGCAGCTGCGGGTTAATCCCGCAGCGACTCGCGATCGAGCTCACGGGCTCGATCGCCCCTCGGCTTCAGCCGAGGGCTTTGCGCGGGACGCGCCGCCGACGAGGGTGGCTGGGGGGTCCACCCGCCGTGGCGCCAGCCCACGGCGAACCTCCCGGCGATCGACCCAAGGTCGATCGCGTGCCCCGGCGTCCAGCCGGGGCTCCCCTCGTCACGCGTCCGGCGGTCCGAACCCTAGGGTTCGACCGCCACCTTCGATTGTATTCGGGGATCTCGAATCCCCGTCCCCGAGGTTCGTCGTTTTCCCGGATTGTACGTTCATGTATATATCACAATTAATTCACACAAAATCATACAAGGGAGTTTATGATTATACATTTGATTCGTTGTGCGGAAAAACGAAATCAAGTTAAAGACCTTTGGATCTTCCCACGTATTCCTTGCACTAGCTTGAACGTCGGGTGGGCGACGATCCTCCAAGCTTATGGATCTCCTTCAACTCTCTAGAACTATCAAATATTTATATTCTTGTCTTATTCTATTGTGAAGGCCATGTAGTGCGTAGGGAATCTAAAGGAGGTGGAATATTGGGCTTCCAATATTGATGATTAAATTGAGCCCAAGGCCAAATCTATTAATCCCATCAATATTAATTAATTTATTTTCGACTATATAAATTAATTGCACTCCCAATATTAAACCATATTATATCAAATAATATTTCTCCAGTAGTATTATTTATTCCGTGTATTTAAGATTTAAATATTCATGAATAAAATTAATTTATTGCTAATTAATTTATTCATCTCTTATATCCGAGAATAGTACCATTCAACCTTAATTATTGTGCGGAACAAATCCACTCATGAGGTTTACACAATAATTCCTTATGAACTCATCTCGAGGATATTATCAACCCTTACGGGATACACTTTCTCGTCAAGTATTCACGGCATGTCATATATAAAATATAGCGACCCAATTTTATCGGTAATTAACCTAATAATGAAATCGGTTAATTCCTTTGAAAAATCAAAGTCACTTATATTAAATATACACACCCGCAATAGTATCGGGAATTAAGAATAAAATACTCTGAGACTTAAATCAATTATCAACGGCAATCCTAATTGATAAATCTCAAGCGATCCGCCCAATACACCAAGTGTACAAGTGTGATAAAATAATTAAGACAAATTATTTTCTCTCTCACACAACGACTATACCGATGGATTGGTCTGTGTCCATCTAGGTCGTGAGCAACTGTTCAATTAAATACGAGTAACCGATAGTATGATCTTCTGTGTGACGACGCACACCATACTAACTACAACGTATAGAATCCAGGACTATGATTTGCATATATTTAATTAATAATAATTAAATGCAAACAATTGTTTCTTAATTAAATAGATTAAATGCTATGACTTGGAGTTTACCGTTACTTAAATCTAGACATTAAGTACACAACTCCAACAGTTCCGCAATCCCATGATTTTCTATTATCATGTGCACATGCTTTTTCAATGGAATTTCCATCTAACTCTCTTCAGGAGATTTTAAGGGTGACTTAATTTCTTTGTTTTTCCGCGGATTTATTTTATATCTTAAGATCGATCTACTACGCTTCAGAAGTATATTAGAATCAACATTTGAGTTGATCTCTTTGCTATTTGAACTCTTATAGTTCATTTATCACAAATATATGTGATTTTGTCACACCTTCATTAATTTGGCAGATTACTTGCTGAATATTGCAAGTCACTTATTTTAATGAACTTCGGGTTCAATGGATTGGTGCGTGGATCAAGAATTGAAGATCGTTTTCATTCAATGAAATTTGTCGGCATTTATAACTTTTATATTCTTATCCCCTCTTAATGTCGGGAAATGATCTTCCTTAAATATGCAAATTAGCGTAACTGCTATAAATCGATCTTCAGGATCGTGGGCTTGAGATATTTAATATACCTTATTTTCTACTATGCCCGTTCATATAAATACGCTTTAGTGGTGATATGAATATAAGTTGCATATCTAAAATTAATTCGCAGATGGGAAATGCTTGATTCATTTCCACGCACTTAATAATAATCATGATATGCATCATCTTCATTTTTAAGTACATTTGTAAGTACTCGTGGGGATAATTAGTAAAGCTCTTCCGAAGCTCACTCTTACTATAACATCATTTGCATAACAGTATTTTTACCAATAATCTTTCGGAGATACATTATTTTTATCAATGATCCTTCGGGGATACGGTATCTTTACCAATGATCATTCGGTATCAAAATATTAGGTTTTATCAATGATCCTTCGGGGATCAAAATATATCTCAATATAAAAATTTTCAGAAATTACATTTAATTGGAATCGACTTTCTCGATATTCCATGAGTACCCACATAATAAGATACATTTGATCTCGATTTTCAAAAGATATCCTTCAGGGATAATTCATATGTAACCATTGTTTAAACGAGAACAATCGATGTAACTTTATTCAACAACATTTAATTTTTGAAATTTCCTTCTTCGGGAGCAATCAATAAAAATACTTTACACTAGAAATAATTGGATTTGATATTTCTGCGGGAATATCATATGATGTTGTTCTTTGAAAAACATTTAAAATATAATTTTGATATTTATTCATGAATATCATATTATAATGTTTTTCGAGAATATATAAAACTCATTATTTGATATTTCCAGACTTATTAATAGTACGGGAGTAATTGATATTTATCGAATAATTGATTTGATATTACTTCAGGAATATCAAATTATAATGTTTTTCATGAGAATTCGAACTTATTCGAACTATGTGGCTATCCCTAATATTCAAGCAAATAACCATCGGTCTATTCAACATGGTTTGAATTAACTCTTCCTAAAGTTTCACCCACTTTGGAATTCAGGATTACCTCAATTGATTGGGTCGAGTTCACACATGACTCGACCACGAAAAACTCGCACGATATTCTTCAGGAACATTTAATTTTGATATTTTTTCAGGAATATCATATCGTGTTCTTCATGAACATTTAGTTTTGATATTTCTTCGGGAATATAATATCATATCACAATGTTCTTCAGGAACATTAAAAATTTAATTGATTTACTACGAATAATTAATTTGATATTACAAGAATAGCATATTATAATGTTCTTCTTGAACATATGATATTACTTTAAGAATATCAGATTATAATGTTCTTCGGGAATATTTGAATATTTGAATTTAAGAAGAAGGGATGAGAAGTAGATATATTTATAATTATTAATGAATATAAACAAACATATAAATTCTTGCCTTGGAGTTCGGATCTTGGATGAGTAGAACGCAGTTGAGCTTTCGTGCTGATAACGTGTTATAAACTCAATAGAAATTGAGAGAGAATAATAGAGTATAAAGAGAGACAATGAGAGGAGAATAAAATTGTTATGAATTCTTATTTCATTCCATATGAGGAGACCTTTATATAGGATACAAAGTAGGGTTTCTGTCTTGTTCACCAAGAAGGGTAAACTAAGTCATTCACTAATTAATAATATTCGTAATAGGAAATATATATTAGAGTATATATTATAGTAAAAAAATAAATGTTCAAGTCTTAATATAAGAATTATTTAAGAGCACTAATAATGGAGCAAAAGCAGAATTACTCTATGTTCTTTGTCGCGAATCAAGGTTTGGGTCAAAGGAAGCATCGTCGCATTGCTGAAACCCATCATAAATCCCCAAACAGAGAAACGGAAAGAAGAATCAAACAATGGAGAAGTAGGATTTGAAGTATTGTTGAAAAAAACATGAATATGTAAAATAATAGTACTCCCCAAACAGAGAAACGGAAAGAAGAATCAAACAATGGAGTAGGATTTGAAGCCAAATATTGTTGGAAAAAACATGAATATGTAAAATAATAGTACTGTATACGTGTGTTCGCCATTGAAATTAAAATCTTACTTAACTCACCGATTTACAATCGAATGAAAGTATAGAAGTTAGGGTAAATAGGGCTATATACACATTTAAATATATCAAAACTCTTTTATACACTTCTAATTTAAAAACCATCGTTTCTATCTTAAAATACTAATATATCCCCTCACATTTATGTTTAAAAAATTAAATTAAAATTAAATTAAAATATAGACGTCTAATCTCATTCTCTCCAAATCGGATGCGGTGGCGACTAGCGAGGGGAACAGGGCAGGAGATCATCTCGGTCAGCTTCGGACCGTGGATACGGCGGGCTGAGAAGACCGGAGACGGAGTCGGAGCGATAAGATGAGGGAGGAACGCCGGAGAGCCGCTCGGTCCGTGAGCTTCGAACGATGGAGCCGGAGGCCTGAGCACACCGGAGAAAGAATCGGAGTTGTGTGATTCTCGCTCTTCTTATTGCTTGGTGCTGGTGCCTAGCTTTGGAGGAGCAAAAGCTGAATCCGATGGAGATGGTATGGTGCAGGTGGGTTTCGGTGGTGAAATATAGAAGATGATGTTGTGATAATCCGACCCTAGAAATTTGATTTATTGCTCCGACTGAAAATTAATATAAATCATGTCTTCAAAGATCAACAAATTTATTGCTCGGCTCCTGTAAATAAGATTTAAAATAAGGGTTCATGTTATTGAATTATATATTCAAAATTTGGGAAAGATGATGAACAGTTTCCTCAGCAAGTCGTTTAGGATAGAGGGTAGTTTCGGAAAAAGAATACTCCCTCTGTCCCAGAGCTATAGTCACTGGTGGTCAACGCTGACTTTTTTTGACCGTTCAATACGTATGATAAACGGTATAAAAAAATTATGAAAAAATAACTAAAATAAAATTTAACTATTAAATTTTATTTTAGTTATTTTTTCATAATTTTTTTATACCGTTTATCATACGTATTGAACGGTCAAAAAAAGTCAGCGTTGACCACCAGTGACTATAGCTCTGGGACAGAGGGAGTACTTTTTAGTGTAAAAAAGATGGTGTTTTAAAGTGTAGTTTAAAAAGGAGTTTTTTTATATAAATAGGTGTAGATTTAAATTTCTCCCGTGAAGTTAAGTATAATATCTTAAATACCCTGTTGGGATGTACACAAGATTTGAATTCTAGAAGTGATTCTATACATTCTGGAAGTCTGGGCAAAGTGACCATCTCATTGCGTTTTGAGTTTGGGCAGAGTGGCCATTCCAGCAGCTCATTTAAATCTGCCGCCAACAAAGCAAAACGGTGTCGTTTTACCTGGGTTCACAGAAATGTCGCGGCGCACTAGATCGACCCTCTCTCACGTGTTAGTGGATGAAAATGCGAGATTCCAAGTGCTCCAAGTTCCTCGCCAGCTCACGCACAGCATGACGTTCACAATTTCTGTTAGAAATGTGTGGTGTGGATTTGCCCAATCTGATTTGATCGTAGGGTTCTTATGATTTTCAGATTTGGGGTTTTTTGTGTGCGTGAGTATAAATGTAATTCACCGTGTGTGTGTGATGTAGAGCTGATACTGAACTCATATTCATAGCCTTGAGAGCTTGAATAACACGCTAGAACCACCTCCCTCCCCGAGCACGTAGATCGATTTTCAATCGATCGAAGCTCGTAAAATCTTGTGTCATTTCGTGTTATTTCTTTTGTGTTGTGTTTCTTGAAGTTCAGAGATACTTCTAGGATCCTTAGATCGTGTGTTTGTCGTCGTATCCCGATTTCACCATTTGAGCTCGAAGCTTTCCGGCGCCAAGCTTTTGTGGCTCCCGCGACTGTGATTGGTGGTGTTTGTTTTTCTTGTTCGAATCCTCAACAAGTGGCGCCGTCTGTGGGAATCAAATCCAGCTGCGGTGAAGATGATGAAAGGTGGATCTACGAAGGTC
Organism: Euphrasia confusa; assembly: GCA_954870475.1. Taxonomy (NCBI): domain Eukaryota; kingdom Viridiplantae; phylum Streptophyta; class Magnoliopsida; order Lamiales; family Orobanchaceae; genus Euphrasia; species Euphrasia confusa. Next base: position 24,930,277 of record OX940968.1, on the reverse strand, counting down.
GATCTGGAGAAATTCACGGGGAAGAATGACTTTAACCTCTGGCGAATCAAAGTGAAGGCGGTTCTGGTACAACAGGGTTTGATCTCAGCGTTAGATGCCCCGTTGCAGTCGTCAGCGCCAGAGGGCAAAGGGAAGGAGACAAAGGAGTCGAGCTCAGCAGAATCAACACCAGATCCAGTGGATATTTCCATGCGTGCTCATAGTGTGATCATCTTGAGCCTGGGGGACAAAGTGTTGAGGGAAGTATGCAAGGAGTCGACTGCCTATGGTTTGTGGAAGAAACTGGAAAGCTTGTATATGACTAAATCCTTGGCAAACAGGTTATATTTGAAGCAAAGGTTGTATACCTTTAGGATGTCTTCTGATAGATCTGTGGTTGACCAGTTGGATGATTTTGTGAGGTTGTTGGATGATCTGGAAAATGTTGATGGTCAAATGAAGGAGGAGGATCAAGCACTGTTGTTGCTGAGTTCTTTGCCTTCCTCTTATGATCAGTTTAAGGATGCATTGTTGTATGGTAGGGTTCATGATTTGACTCTGGAGGAAGTGCAGGTTGCACTTAGGTCAAAGGAGTTGAACAAGAAGGATCCTAAGGCCAAGGAACAGCATCAAAGTCCAGAGGGTCTAACTGTCACAAAGAAGAAGTCATGGGGAAGGAAGGACAACAAGAAGAAGCCACATGGAGGTGGTGATGCAGGTGCATCAACCTCAGAATCTAGGAAGTGCTACCATTGCAATAAGACAGGTCACTTGAAGAAGAATTGTTACCAGTTGAAGAATCAGCAGGGCAAAGGGAAAGAGCCAGCTCAATCCGTGGATGTGGTTGAGTCAACTTCTGATTTGGAGGATGCTGAGGTACTTGCAGTTACTTCTAACTCTAGAAATGAGGAGTGGGTGCTTGATTCTGGGTGTACATTTCATATGTGTCCTGTGAAGCATTGGTTTGAGGACTTTGAGTTCATAGATGGTGGTTCGGTTGTTCTTGGAAATAATCTTACATGTCAGGTGGAGGGTATTGGTTCTGTGAGGTTGAGACTCTCAAATGGATCAATCAAGAAACTGACTAAGGTGAGGTATATTCCATCCCTCAGGAGGAATCTGATTTCTCTTGGAATGCTTGACAGTTTGGGCATGAGCTTCAGTTCAGTTGGTGGTTGCCTTCAGGTTAAGAAAGGCACTACTGTGGTACTTGAGGGAGTCAAGAGGAATGACTTGTATTTCTTGAAGGGTTCTACTGTTGTTGGTGAGAACTCCTTAGCTGCTGCCTCGGTGAAGGTGGAGTTATGGCATAGGAGACTTGGACATCTCAGTGAGAAGGGTCTTCATGAGTTGTCTAAGCAGGGTGCATTCAAGAATGGTCAACTTGACAGGCTCAAAGTATGTGAGTATTGTGTTCTGGGCAAAGCAACTAGGGCCAGTTTTGGAGTGGGAAGGCATACAACCAAGGGAGTGTTGGATTATGTTCACTCTGACCTATGGGGCCCTGCTAGAACAAATACCAAGAGTGGAGGCAGGTACTTCTTATCCATCATTGATGATTTCTCAAGGAAAGTATGGGTGTTCATTCTGAAGAACAAGAGTGATGCCTTTGAGAAGTTCAGAGATTGGGTAGTTGAAGTTGAGAGGCAGTCAGAGAAGAAGGTTAAAAACTTGAGGACTGATAATGGTCTTGAGTTTCTCTCTGAGGAGTTTAACTCCTTCTGTGCTGAGAATGGGATTTCAAGGCATAGGACTGTGCCTTCTACTCCTCAGCAAAATGGAGTTGCTGAGAGGATGAATAGGACCTTACTGGAGAGAGTAAGGTGTATGCTTCTAAGCTCTGGGCTAAGTAAATCATTTTGGGGAGAAGCAGTGTCTACTGCAGCCTATTTGATCAACAGGAGTCCAGCTGCAGCTTTGAGCATGAAGACTCCTCAGGAAGTTTGGGCAGGGGAAGTTCCAAACTATGATAATCTGAGGGTCTTTGGCAGTTTGGCCTTTGCTCATGTGAGGGGTGACAAGCTTGAAGCCAGAGCACTTAGGTGTGTGTTTCTTGGTTACCCAAAGGGAGTAAAGGGTTACAGACTGTGGTGCATTGAACCAGGAAACCAGAAGTGTTTGGTCAGTAGGGATGTGACTTTTGATGAAGACACTATGCCCATGCTCTCTGAGAAAGAATCAACTGAGATGGATCAGTTTGAGGTGGAGTTACATGGTAGAGATGTAATTAGAGCTCAGAGAGATGCCCAAAGTGAAGATGAGGATGACTTTGAGGTCAGTGAAGTACCTGAAGTCAGTGATGGCTATCAACTTGCAAGAGACAGGGAGAGAAGGGTGATACAACCTCCTAAGAGGTATGCACAAGCAGATTCAGTGTCTTATGCCCTATTGGTAGCTGAGAACATGGTTAGTGAAGAGCCAAATTCATATTCTGAAGCATTGAGGTCTTCAGATAGGGCAAAGTGGCTTCTAGCTATGCAGGAGGAGCTCAAATCTTTGGATAGGAATCATACTTGGGATGTTGTGCAGAGACCTAAGAATCAAAGGGTAGTAGGCTGTAAATGGATCTTTAAGAAGAAGCAGGAAGGATCTGGTATTAGGTACAAAGCAAGGTTGGTTGCTAAGGGCTTTACTCAGAAGGAGGGAGTTGATTTCAATGAGATCTTTTCTCCAGTAGTGAAGCATTGTACAATCAGAGTCCTGTTAGCCATTGTTGCTCAGTTTGACCTTGAGCTTCAACAGATGGATGTGAAGACTGCTTTTCTCCACGGGGAGTTGGAGGAGAAGATCTATATGAGGCTGCCTGATGGTCTAGAGGGGTGCTCTGATGTCAACAAGGTGTGTTTGTTGAAGAAATCCCTGTATGGTCTCAAACAAAGTCCAAGGCAGTGGTATAAGCGGTTTGACAGCTATATGTTGTTGATAGGCTTTGTGAGAAGTCAGTTTGACTGCTGTGTGTATCTCAAACTGAAGACAGGAAGGGTTGTTACCTATCTACTGCTCTATGTGGATGATATGTTGATTGCCAGTTGTTCCAAGGTGGAGGTGGAGTCATTGAAGAGGTTGCTAAGTGCTGAGTTTGAGATGAAAGACCTTGGAGAGGCAAAGAGGATTCTGGGAATGGATATTTCCAGGAACAGGTCAAATGGGACTTTGTTCTTGTCTCAGACTTCTTATGTTGAGAAGGTTCTCAAAAGGTTTTATATGCATGAGGCTAAGGCAGTGACTGCACCACTTGGGGCTCACTTAAAATTCTCAGTGGATCAGTCTCCAAAGAATCAGTTTGAGGAGGTTGCCATGAGTAAGGTTCCTTATGCTTCAGCTGTGGGCAGTTTGATGTATGCTATGGTGTGTAGCAGACCTGACCTTGCCTTTGCCCTAAGCTGTATCTCCAGATACATGGCTAATCCAGGGAAGTCACACTGGGAAGGTGTGAAATGGGTATTGAGGTATTTGAGGGGCACTTCTGATTATGGTTTGATGTTCAGGAGAGTGAGGAGCTCTGGAGATGCTCTTACTGGATATGTAGACTCTGATTATGCCAGCAATGTGGATACCAGGAAGTCACTCACAGGGTTTGTGTTTACCTTGTATGGTAGTGCTGTGGTCTGGAAGGCATCCCAGCAGTCAGTGGTTGCTTTGAGTACCACTGAGTCAGAGTATATTGCATTGACTGAGGCTATCAAGGAGTCTATATGGTTGAGAGGATTGCTTGAGGAACTTGGAGTTCTGCAAGAAAGGGTGTCAGTGCATTGTGATAGTCAAAGTGCTGTGCATTTGGCCAAGCACCAGGTCTATCATGACAGATCCAAGCACATTGATGTGAGGTTACACTTTGTGAGAGATCTGGTTGACAAGGGTGTTGTCAAGGTGGAAAAGATTGCAACTGAAATTAACCCTGCAGACAGTTTGACCAAGAGTATCCCAAGTGACAAGTTTCAACTGTGTCAACAACTGGTCCAGTTGGTTGACATTCCACAATCTCAGTGAAGATGGAAGTGTGGAAGTGGCAGCAGGCATGATAGTTCTGCTGTGGTTATCAAGTTATCCAAGAAAATACTCAAACAGGTCAGTTTTGAGCATTTCATGGTGATGGCTTGATGGTTTTTTGACTCAGTGGTTTTCTGAGTGGTTTGGGCATGGCCAGAGGTTCATGTTGTTTATAGTGACTTGTATGCACTGAGGTTTGCATGGTTACTTCAGAGAATTGGATTTTGAGGCATGGAGTTCTTGGATTCAGTTTTCTGGTTTGGTCTAGTGACTTGGTGTTTCTGAGTTACTGAGGGAGTTTGAGACATGGTGATGTGCTGGGAAGTCACATTACATGTTTGGAGTGTGTAGGTTCTGGCATTGGAGGTTTTGGTTCAGAAAATCCCAGTTTGTGTTCTTGGGTAATTTTCTGGAAAAACCAGTTTGGCTTGCTATGGTTTTCTGCTGTTTGTGGAGGCTGTGGTTGGAGATAATCCATGGTCTATAGCTTGCTAGAAAGAGGAGAAGGAGAGGAATCTGCATTGACTATTGTGAGAGTTTGAATCTTGGTTGAGTTTCCAGGAGGATGGTCCAAAGTTGGCATTCTGAATCTTTAAGTTCAAGAACAGGTCAGTTTCTTGATTCTTGATTCTGGAGGTGATCAGGTGTTGATTGGTTGATACTTGATGTTTGCTGGAATTGCAAATATTGTGTAAGGTGGAGATTTGTTGGGATGTACACAAGATTTGAATTCTAGAAGTGATTCTATACATTCTGGAAGTCTGGGCAAAGTGACCATCTCATTGCGTTTTGAGTTTGGGCAGAGTGGCCATTCCAGCAGCTCATTTAAATCTGCCGCCAACAAAGCAAAACGGTGTCGTTTTACCTGGGTTCACAGAAATGTCGCGGCGCACTAGATCGACCCTCTCTCACGTGTTAGTGGATGAAAATGCGAGATTCCAAGTGCTCCAAGTTCCTCGCCAGCTCACGCACAGCATGACGTTCACAATTTCTGTTAGAAATGTGTGGTGTGGATTTGCCCAATCTGATTTGATCGTAGGGTTCTTATGATTTTCAGATTTGGGGTTTTTTGTGTGCGTGAGTATAAATGTAATTCACCGTGTGTGTGTGATGTAGAGCTGATACTGAACTCATATTCATAGCCTTGAGAGCTTGAATAACACGCTAGAACCACCTCCCTCCCCGAGCACGTAGATCGATTTTCAATCGATCGAAGCTCGTAAAATCTTGTGTCATTTCGTGTTATTTCTTTTGTGTTGTGTTTCTTGAAGTTCAGAGATACTTCTAGGATCCTTAGATCGTGTGTTTGTCGTCGTATCCCGATTTCACCATTTGAGCTCGAAGCTTTCCGGCGCCAAGCTTTTGTGGCTCCCGCGACTGTGATTGGTGGTGTTTGTTTTTCTTGTTCGAATCCTCAACATACCCCTTAATCAAATGTTTTACATTTCATTTTCGCGAGTGCATTTCTCTAATATTTAAATACCTCTTTATAAAGATCGAAACGAAATATCTGAGAGAATATATTTCGAGTAAGAACATTTCACATTTCATTTTCGAGTATGCCTTATAGAATATTGTAATTTTGAGGACATTTTTGTAATTACAAAATATTTTAATATAATTATTCATTAAATTAAATTTATAAAAAATGAAAAAACATGCTTAAAATTAATATTTCTAACATCAAGAGCTCTAACCCTTCATTTTACAACAAGAACTCTTATGCCTAATTTCTACTACAGTAAAACCTCTATAAATTAATAGTCTCGGTACCGTAAAATTTTATTAATTTAGAGAGGTTATTAATTTATCGAGTTATTTTTTTTATTTAAAATACCAAATCGGGACCGAAAGTTTCTATTAATTTAGAGAAGTTATTAATCGAGTATTAATTTATAGAGGTTTTACTGTAATTCTTATCTTAAATTTCATATCGCGAGAGTGTTTGATTTTATCTTGAGCGGCTGTTGGACTTTTGACGATTTTGGGATTGAAGTGCGATAGTACAACTCGAATTTTTTCCATGAATTGATTTTTGCGTTGGCTCTTCTAGAATTGGCAAATTTGTAAATAAAGAGTTGAAATGTGGGATCGAGTTAATTGGCATTAACGGGTGTTTGATTGTGGCAGTGGAGGGGAGATAACCACCCTTTTTAGGGAGTGAGATATAGTTAAAAATGGTAAAAATATTTGCACCATATATGCTTCCAAAAACAGACCAAATAAGAAAGTAATTGATTATCAATTTATTTATTTATTCGTGATTCTAAACATGAAGACGGATATTTGACATTATACTTCTTCATATGGAACATTTTTTATTTTTTGTTGCTTTAATTTGATGGACCCAATGAGATATATTGTATGTCTTCAAATTTCATGGGAAACGGACATGGATGAAACATGAATAGAAAAAGAAGATAAAAGAACTCATAAAAGTTCAATGTTTGCGGCTAAAAGAGGTGCAAATGTTCTTAAGATGCTTCAAATTAGGTGAGAATCTAAACAATAAACAAAAGACATTGAACTACATTGACAATATAACTAAACTTCTTAATTAACAAAGTAACACATTTATTAAAATTTATTAATATCCGCCAAAATGGAAAGTGAAAACAATTGCAATAGACTAATTATTTTATTTGTATAGAATACATTATTTTAATAATTAAATTATGACAATGTTTTAAAGATATGATAATTAGTTTAGCGGAGAAAATGAGATAAAATCATAAAATTTGTGTCAAAAAATTCTATATAATTCTTTTTTTATTTTAGAAAATATTTTAGAAGTTTTTTCTTACCCTTTAATATATTTATTTTATCTATCATCATTTCCAAAATTATTATGTACTGATATATTTTTTATACATAAAAATATTGATTATAAATATTTTTAATTATTAATTGGTAACACTATATAATTATATTTCAAATATATATATATATATATATATATATATATATATATATATATATATATATATATATATATTCAAAATAACACATACTATATTTAGAAACGTGTCGACATCCCGACATGTCAGATAGATTTTTACTACTTATCGCCGTATTTACAGTTCAATTAAAAAATAAATACATTCTACAATAATTTTATAATAAATAATTAGGTCTCAAAAAAGAAAAACCTAATGATGAAGATATACATTCCCTATCTTCCGTGTTTTTAAGCAGCACGGTGGCAATTGGACTTGTAACTAACATTATATCTTACTTACATATTTCATCAAAATTATCCATCATTATATCTTACTTCCATATTTCATCAAAATTATCTATCATTTTTCAAGTGACCTTTCCTATCCAACACCAAAAAAAATGGGGGATCCGTCTCACGCCTCGAACAATTTGGGCAACTCGAGGACCCGTTGGGCTCCCAAACCGGAACAAATCATGATACTAGAGTCAATCTTCAACGGCAGCCTGGTCAACCCATCAAAGGACGAGACGAAGGGTATTCGAAAAGTACTCGAGAAATACGGTCCGGTTGTCGATACCAATGTCTTCTATTGGTTCCAGAATCGACGCTCACGTTTTCGCCGCCAACGCCGGCAAAATCGAGAAAGCGAAATTCCAAGAGGAGGAGCTCAGCCGCAGCAGGCTGAGGTGGCGCCGGCTATTCAGCCCGATACTAATTTGAGTGTTGGCTTTTGGCCCGGCCCGGTTTCTTGCGGCGTGGATACGGGCTCATCGTCTTCCTCCTCCTATGCAGTTGATCATGGAAGTCAAGATACTTGGACTAACAATAATAATAATATTAATACTTATGATCATGATTATAACCTCTGGTGTTCGCCTGCTCCCGCCGAACTCGTTCAACAAGAATACAATCAAAGCCCGATGTTTTTTCCGGCCGATTATTCTGAGTTGAACTACAATCCCGGTGGGTGATTTAACCTTGATTAATTATTGATTTTTTTTTCATGTTTCTCGAATCAAATTTTATTTTTTTTATTTTCAAACCCTAATTATTAGTCGGTCGATATTTTTGAACAATTTTGAATTTTTGTTCAGAGATGATCACGGTGTTCATCAACGGAGTAGCAACCGAAGTGAAAAAGGAGCGTTTGCACTTGAGAAGCATGTTTGGTGGTGATTTCGTGATGTATGGTTCGTCGAGCTTGCCGCTGCAGGTGGACTGTAATGGCTTTCTGGTGCAGTGTTTGGAACACGGTGAACATTATTATCTGGTAATTAATTATATATTGTGCAGAATTACTGCCAACTGAATTTTTATAATTAATTTGTTCATTGGAAATTGGATTAATGCTGTCTAAAAAACATGTATGTGGCACTGAATTCAATATCCCTTTGCTTAGCAAAAACATACAGTAAGAGAAAACAAAACTATACTGTATAATGCAGTACTGTAGTAGTAATGTTTTATAAATTTACATTTATTTATATTCATCTTATATGATTAATTAATACTATGCAAGTGCTTGTAATTGTTTTAGGGTTAGCAACATAGAATTCTTGCTTCTCTGTTAGTTATATCCATCATATATGATTAATTAATACTGTGCAAGTGCTTTTAATTGTTTCAGGTTGCAACATAGATTTCTTGGTTCTGTGTGTCCGTTGGAGTTGAGGCAGATTCAACAAAATATTCGTATTATATTTTGGTGGAATTACACTATGTAATAGAGTACTTTTCTTAATATCATCTTGCTTTTATATATAATTATATGTATGTTGCACAATAATGTTGTTGAATATGTACCAAACTTTACTTAGTACTGCATTTCGTACGTTTGAATATATATGTACCAAACTTTACTTAGTACTGGATTTCGTACTTTGATGTGAGCAACACATGCAATAGTTTTCGACTATCCTTTAATTTCAATATATTTGCAATCGGAGTTTTGAGTTAAGAGATTTATACACTTATATATCATCATATAATCTTATAAACATTTATATTATGCAATAGTTTTGGATTATCCTTTAATTTTTTGAGTAAGGAAATTGTTGTTTTAAAAGTAAAAAGTTATACATTAATTTTATTATATAATAGAATACTTTTTTTATTATCATCTTCTATATATTTAATGCTTATATATATAATTATATATATAATTATATGTATGTTGTTGTTGATGTACCAAACTTTACTTGTACTCGATTTGGTATTTACGAGCAATACACATTATATTATGAAATAGTTTTCGAGCTTAGTTGTTATGAGAATATAGTAATTATGATTTATATATATATATAACAAAAAAAATTGTAAATATTTAGTATCATTGGATTAGAAGTTTTGAAATATTATTCTTTTAATATATTTAGTACTCGATTTGGTAGTTACGAGCAATACACATTATATATACACATTATATATACACATTATATATATATATATATATATATATATATATATATATATATATATATATATATATTATAAAAAAAATTGCAAATATTTAGTATCATTGGATTAGAAGTTTTGAAATATTATTCTTGAAATATTATTCTTTTAATATATAATCTACGTATAGTAAACAACTAGCAATATATATGTGTGTAAGAGAGACTTGATGAACATATATGAATTCATGTGAACAATATATTTACTCATAGATATATACATTAATTTAATTTATACTAGAATATATTATAACATCGATTAGCATAATCAAATCATTAACAAATTTATAGTGTAACTTTTTAAGCTTACCATTAATTTTATCATGATAAATAATCATCTAAAAAGGGTCTTTTTGTTATGACATAAGATATTTAAAAGTCCTGCACATAAACTAATCATATGACATAAGATATTTTAAGTCATGCACATAAACTAATCCATGTTATATCACATAAAGCCTTCTTTTTTTCTGGAGTGGGTGCCGGAATTTAAGATGCTCTTAATCTCATCTCATGTTGATCTCATTTGGAAGAAAACGACAAAATTCCACAAAATTTAAGTATTTCAGCTTAATTAACCTTTTTCAACATGCCGGAATACAATAGCTTTCTCAAAAGCATGCATCAAACAATTAATAATTAGTTGACAACATAATTGAATAACGATTAATAATCCCTAATATAGAGTAATTGAGATTACGAATGATTGGTGATATATGAGGTGATGACATAATTATACACTTTTGTCCTATAGTGCAATGACGCAGAAGTTGCCACACTAGATTTCGATTGTCACGTCATATTATTTTCACTAAATTAATTACACTTCAAAATCAAAAGAAAAGAAAAATGACTTTCACTGTTAATTTCACCTTCTCATAAAGGACAAACGTGTGGTATTTTCTTTTAAAAAAAATGTAATCAATTATAAAAAGTACTCAATTTTTTATTTTATTTTATTTTATTTTAATAGAATAAATATATTTAATAAGTGAAAATTGAAAAAAAAATTTGGTATTTGTGACGAATAAATTAAAAAATTATGTATATATATTTTTTTTCAATTTAAAGTGTTGGTCGAAAGACAAAGTAGTAGCTTTGATCAAAACTTTTCGAACTTATTGATCGTGAAGGATAATTGCAAAAAAAAAAAAAAGATCAAAAGACAATTGACCGTGAGTCGAACTCCGCAACAAAATGAAGTTGTGGAAAGAAAAAAATCGCACTATTGTGAAAATGGCGAGTATGTTGAAAGAGAAAGGAGTGCTAAATTTATATTTTAAATCGTGGTCCAACAAAATCTATTCGAAACAAGAGTCCTTTTGAATCTTGGCATTAAATTCCTATTGTGGATCATTTCAAAGTATTTGAAAGTATAGCCTATTCGCTTACTCCATAACACACTCGCGAAAAGTTAGATAAGAAAAGTAAAAAAAAAATCCTTTTCTTGGCTACATCGACGAGTCCAAAGAATATCGTTTGTTGAATCAGAAAAAAAATCACAGTTTCTCAATATGTTTATTTTTGATGAAATAGCAACTTGGGAATGGAACGAGAAACAAGACATAATTTTTTTTTTCTTTTTACGAAGATCTATCGGTGTCAAAGGTTATTTCTTCTCAAGTTAAAGATAGAGCTGTCAAAATGGACCTGACTCATTGGGCCAGCCCGACCTTAAGGAAGGGTTGGGCCACAATATTTGTGGTCCCAAATGGATTTGGGTTTTTTTGGGCTGGCTCGACTGACCCAATGGACTATTTGACCAGTTCAGAGCAATTGTTCATGACCATTATGAGGAAGTACGAAGGAGATACTTTAATTACATTTATCTATGAAAAATCGATGGGCTTGGGCCAATATTTGGGCCGGCCCGACAAAATTTTATTTTTTAAATTTATTAATTTTTTATATAATTTATTATTATTAATAATATTAAAACACAATATATTTTTGTACATATTACTCCCTCTTTCCCTTAAAACAATGCATACTTTCCTGTTTAGTCCATCCCTTAAAACAGTGTACATTCCATATTAAATATTATTATATACTACTTCTGTCTTATATTAAGTGTCGCACTAGTATGGTCACGGACGTTAAGAAATAATAATATTATATTATTATTGATAAATTTAAAGGTGTATTTTGGTTTTTTTAGTAGAAGATTAATTTTTGTTGGGTAAATGTGATGGTATTTTAGTAATATTGTATTATTTTAAAAGTATAGAGTCTTAGTTTTTTTTATGACAATTAATATCAAACGATCCCAAAAAAATAAATGTAACAACTTCTACGGGACATAGGGAGTAATATGTTTACAAAATAATAACAGAATAGAATCATAATATTTATTTATTTACGTATAATTTTACAGTTATACTGTATTTATTATAGTAAAAAAATTAAATTCTTATTTTGAGTGATTTGAGCAACTTTAATTTAATTTTTATTTTTTAAACAATTAAACTTTATTTATTTTATTTTATATAATTAATTGGTCTAATTAATATTTTTTTATTTTGAATTAAATTAAAAAATATAGTATTTTTTTATTGAATATTAATGGGCTTAATAAGCCCAGGACCCGACTATGGTTGGGCTGGGCCACAACATATTAGGCTCATTAGAAAATGGGTCGGGCCGGGCCGACCCAAAAATTACATGGCTCAATGGGCTTGGGCCGAGTACTCATTGACAGCTCTAGATACATATGGTTTAAGTCAAAATTCAAGTGATAAAAAGGATTCTGATGGTGAAAATAATCAAGAGAGTATGCGCTTGTTAAGCGATGTGTATCAATCATGTGAATTTGAGTTGAAGAAGATTCGAAAGACGAATGTTGGACAAATTTTAATGGTAAAATTGTATTTTAAATTAATAAATAAAACTAATTCAAATAAAGTTTTAAAGTGAAAAATAAAATTATATTTAAAAAATTATTTTATTTGTAAAGATGTATCATAGGTTGCAAGTGTGGTGGATATTATCAATTTATCATAAACTTGAAGAAAGAGGTGATGTGTACAATCTTTAAGAGAAAGTGGATCAAACAAATACATTTATTTAGTTATTTTGAATTTGATAACTCAAGTCTCAAATCCAAAAGGACCAAAACCTAACAAAATAACTAATAAACACATACCCAAATACAATGACAAAAATGTAGCTAACCAGGATTCTTCTCCTCAGTTTATCTGTAACAAAATAACACTTTTAACAAAAAAAAAATCCTACATTTAGGATACATTATCACAATTCTAGGTAGCAAAGGGCTCAATCTAATAATAACAGTATAACACAAGAACAAGATAGCAGCTGAAAGTTTCTCTAGTCACATGTTAACCATTCTATTAATATACAAAACTGACAATAAATCAAGAGTTCACTGTCGGTGTATGGGCGGGGTAGTTGGGGGCTGATGGCTTTGCCCATAGAACCCTGCACCCACCGGCCGGAAATACTCTCCGCTCGCCGGCGGCTGAACTTGCTGAGGTGGCGGGCCCGACGGCATTGCAAACGGCATGGCACCACCGTAACCGTACGACAGTCCCATCATATTACTATTCGGTTGCAGTACCAAAGGATTGCCGTTATTCGGATAAGGAGTTTGCAGTTGGGCTGTCTGAGAAATCGATTGCGATGGCATATTAGAGAACATCTGGTGTGTGTTAGAGTAATATGCCTGATTAGGTGGTGGTCCTCCTTCTGTGGGGTCCAGCTTGGGCCTCTTGTGGCCGGTGCTCATGGTTGCGACCTCCTCAGCCACGAGGGACGAGAGGATTGATGTGAGCATCTGGGCAGAGGAAGTCGAGGCAGCTAGTTTTGCAGCGACTGCAGCAGCTGCAGCTTTCTTGCTCTCGTCGTCCGTGGAGTTCATCGATGAAGGTGGGGCCATGGTGGTAGTCAGCTGGGGGGGATGGAAAGTGTTGGCTTCGAAAGGTGGCGGTTGTTTTTGGATCGGTGATGAGGTTGGAGCGGATGATGACATCATCAGTTGAAGTCGTGTATCGGCTGCTCGTTGGATCTGGGCCCGGGCAATCTGTATATAAAAAAATAAAAATTACTCTATTTAATTCGTTCAACCCTCAACTGACAGCAATCGAATCCTCAGTAACAATATAGTCTTACTAGAAAAATGAAATCAAATCAACTATAATTGGTTAGTTATAACAAAGTTTTCTCACTTGCACATTTCCAGTCCTCAAACATAACCATTAAAGGTTTTTTATATTAGATGGAGTACTATTTTATATCAATATTGTTTAGCAGAGACAGAACATAAATATATATAAAATGAAAGGATATCCAAATATCACACCATCAATATTTTCTCTTTCACTAATTTTTATGCAGACTAAGAAACTACTAATAAATTAGGCACTCTCCCTGTGCTGCCTGAATTACTGAGAGTTGCCAGAGTAGCCACTTTCTATTGCATGCTGTTTGTGTGCGTGTGAAGAGAAAGAAAGAGATCTTACAAGTAATTCGCTCTTAATCTGCTCCAGCTTCGATTCCTACAAAGAGCCAGAAATAACTGGTCATGAATTGACTAAGAGTTTCTCTTAATGAGTTAACAAAAACCTGTCATGGATTGAAAAGTTTTTCATTTTGGTTGGTCTAGTGATATCATGCGACTAAATCATGAAGTCTAGAAGGCGTAATATGCTTATTCGAGAAATCAATGTACAACGTTCAATCAACAATAAAAAAAATCCATAAAGGGTGTTCAGATCCTAGGAAGCACGGGAACGGATACGTAAAACGGATACGATACGATACGGATAATGGGAAACGGCAAATTTAAAAAAATTAAGATACGGATACGTCAAAAATACGTTTTATTTTTTAATAATTTTTAATATATATAGTATCTTAATTATAGGAAAATTAGTATTTTTAAAAATATTATTAAATAACTTAATTATTTAGCTACACATAACAAATAATGTTGAAAAGAATTAATTACTTAGTGGGGGAATATAGAAGTAGTGGTCAAATAATTACTTAGTGGGTGAATAGAAGTAGTGGTCAAATTATTATGACATAAACAAACGGCCATTAACTGCTAATTGTATCCCAAATAATTAAAAAAACAGTTAAAAAAAAGAAAGAAAAACAAGAGACGTTTTTAAGCGATTTTTAGAGGTATCCGTATCCCAAACGTTTTGGATACGGGAACGGCACTACTTTAGCCGTCCCCGTGCTTCTTAGTTCAGATCATTGATTGGCAATGAAATGTTTCTCACGGAGAAGTGAATAAATGTGATTTAATATAACCAAGACATAAGTTCAAAATAATGCTCTTAGGTTTGAATCTTATTTATATTTATACCCGTCAACATTATTTAAAAAAACATCAACATATGTTTCCATTCTACAGATCGCAAATATTGGCTTTTTAACTTTCAATGTGATAGTGATGTGCCACCAAAATAAACCTACCTTTTTTAGTACATTATTCGACACTTCCCAAGTATTTAGAGATCCGAAATAACATACATATATAGATATTTTATGAGATACATACACATATTTTATGAGATTTCCACGAACCCAAAATGAGGTACGCTTAAGGGCCCAGCGAACCTTATAGAAAGCATAACCTCACCTGAATATAAGTAACTTAGAGATTGATCGCAAAGTAAAAAAATTATGGATATATAAAAAGCCTACTTGATCAAGAAGTGCTTCTTTAAGCTGGGAGACTAGTGCATCTCTAATATCTTTAGACTTTTCAAGCTTGCTAATGCACTGCTGAATCGTATCCTCCTGCTTATGTATATTATCAACTAAATCGGAACCCTGAAGGTTTCCTGAAGACAAAAGTTATGTACCAGTCAAAATTAAAAAATATCCCACTTAAATAAATACCTAACATATAACAACAGGCATGGGACGAATAAAATTAATACAACTCATTGAGTGCTTGCATGTTCATGTCAAATTATCATTTTTAGAGAGAGATTGAACAACAAACTTTATGGTTGAGGTTACGCTAAAAAAAGTGAAAAGATACACTGTTGAGATCTGTGTTTATTTAACAAATATCCAGGTAACCATAACTTAATGGGCCATATTCGCGTCTAATGTATAATATTCGTGTCGAAACATGGCACACACCCAAAACACAGCCCGATTGACACCCTTAGTTTAGAACCACTAAAATTAAATCCAAAAAATACACATTAAAGACAACATAACAAAAAAAATTGGAAATGAAAGATGGAAAATCCTAAAACAAAATAATGAAATTGAAAAACACTAGAAATTTTCTTACTAAAATATAAGTGTTTTTGTGATGTGAAGGGAAAGGAATATAAGTATTTTAAAAGAAAAGTGTATTTCTTGTAATTAGAGCTATACCTCGAGATTAGTATTATAATTACCCCTTTAATATAAAGCAATCCGAGAGATAATCATTTCCACATGAAATATATTTTGGAGGAAAGCAAAACAAGCCACGCACCTTGAGTAGAGGCACTCAGAGCATCCTTTTCCAGCTCCCGAGCACAAGAAACGGCATTACGGCATTTGTTCAAGGCCTCTTCTTCACTGTCAACCTCATCGTGTACCAACTGCATAGCAGTTAAAATCTTTTCTGGCAAAGATCCAACAGCCAATTTCTGGAATCAACCAAAATGTTAAACAAGATCCTGGTAAAAACTACTTTTATAACAAGTTGTGCCAAAAAGAATATAAAAACAACTTGTAGCCACTAACAGATTGAATTTAAACTTACAACTCTCAAGGAGGTGGAATCTCTCTTCGCCACCTTTATAGGATTCAAATTCTTTACAATGTTGGCAGGAGATGGATCCTTCCCCAACATTTCATTTTTCAAATTTTGGCCCCTCGACCCGAAAACTTTTCTCTGTTCCCAGATGTCAACCTGTTAAAAAGTAATAAGATTAATAATACGGAAAAAATAAATTTCTTGAAAATTAGAGAGAACGAGATATTAATAATCAAGAAAACGAGAACAATACAGAAGAATGAATAATATCACCATGAAAAAATGAATCGAAAACTATGGTTTGACACTATGTACTCTTGGAAGAAAAGGAATCTAAGTAAGAAACTAAGAATAAGCAGAAGGAACACTCTAATAACACATCTATAGATAATAGAATAATAAACAAATTTCAAGTTAACAAGAAGATAATAAGTTCTATTATTCAAGTCAATATGGGAAATGAATCATGCCACAAAAACTAGCTTGTACAGCTGATCAACGGAAATTCAGGGGCACGTGCATATCATGAAAATTCAGTTGCTACGATTTGCAACTTTGCTCAAATAGGGTCAATATATTTTATTGAAAAAATGTTCAGCTAGCAACAAAATGATACAATGTTCAGTTCATCCACTTTTCTCATCCGACCATTTGACAAAGATAATAAATTGGAATTTGCATAAAGTAATGTCAGAAAATAAATTAGTCCCAAAAACGCAATCGAAAAATTCAATAAATATATCGAAAATTAAAGTCGAAATAATGTTAGTGAGAATTACTTCAACTACTGTTCTATCTTATTGGGACAAAAAGGGAGTGTATGTATCACTATAGAAGCAAACTCCATCTAAACTGTTCAATTATATCGAATTAAACAGTAATTTATTATATTTAATTTCTTCTTAATATAGGCGCTCTTCACAAATTCTAGTCACCACTACAGTAGTTAGAATGAAAACATTCAAAATTCTACCAAAAAGATAAATATTCATTCACGAGAATCCTTGTGATCATAACACAGTAAACGAACATTTAATTGACGATATAAAATTAGTATAGACAAATATAAATATAAGAACCACTTCTGCAAACAAAAGAATCTCAAGATCTAATTCAGAAGTCTCAAGATGTACTAACAAAAATAAAACTATCTTGCAACTTTTGTGATTTTTAAAGATAGTTGGTCAATGGTAATTAGGTAAACCGGCAAGGATAGGATCTCGAAAACTAATTCAGAAGTCTGAGAAGGTCACTTTCTCAATACTAAAAGGAAATAATAATGAAAGCATTCAAAATGATGAAAAACAATGCATTTAGCAAAATTACCAATCTGGAGGCAACGTTTCGACAGTTTTCATTGCCAGCATCATGAATGTACTTGAGAGCATCTGGAAGAACCTTCCAGAACTCATTCACAAACTCACTGCCCTTTCGCCTACTGTTTTGCAGGATGTCATTGGACAAGAACAAAAAAGAAATCTGTTGTTGGGGCTCGGCCGATTTGAACAATTTCTCCCATGTCTCAACAACCAGCTTAGCCCTTTTCCGGTGAGATATGCACCAGTGAGATACAGCTGATTGAATGTTAAATGTGAAAAACGTCTATAAGATCAATGAAACATAAAATTTATGACACCAGACTAAATTACACTCAGAATTTTGGGATGGCAATTGATATGGTACCCTACCAATATATGCTATCCATAGTCCATACCGTAACGCTATAACACTAATACTATCCAACAGTCGCAGACCGGATACAATAATACACACAATACCCGTCCCAAAACCCATTGCTGAATTTGATACTCACATGCTACCCATACATACCCAAAATCAATTCCTTTATAGAAAAACTACAACTTTATGAATAGTTCTATTTAAATGGGTTTTCTAACAAGAATAATTATTACAATAATAATTCTCATATGTTAACTGTTAAGTTATTAACGAAGGTAAGTTGTTTGATTTTGCTAGATATATACACACATAGATGTGAAATTATTTTACATGGATGCTTATATAAAAGTATCTGCAGATACCAGATACTAAAGGGGGTGAGCCCAAATGCTACATATCCTACTTTGGTATTTAGGTACTAAGCAGACTCTTCATACGCTAGCACAGAATAATATAGGTATAGGTTGGTTTTATTTTTTCATCCGAACCCCATCCCATACCAGAATATACTTAACAACACCCTTTCCATTAGGGCATAAATGTGTAGGTACAGTACCATTTCTGCTGACATCACTTCATTAGCTGATTGTGCATGTAAATCCATGCCATTTGTTATGGCCATAATATTTGCAAATACACATGACAGTCCCCATATACTCAAAACCAGACGAATGTTTGTTTCTTGATGTTAAAAATGCTAAAAGAACTACCAATAAGTATTAGTTCCATGAAGAAAGGATACATTCAATGCTTTGCTGAGAACTGTTGAGCTTCGAAAGTTTGTCAGTAAGAACAGTCCCATTGAAAGACTCGTCACTCATTCTGTCTGAACAGTTTTAATTATGTCTACCTGCCTGTAAGAACATACAAAAAATTAAAACTCAAAAGAAAAGAAAAAGTAAGCATGAATGGGGGGATGTATCGATGTATCCAATTTTTTCTGACATGTATGATTAGATGTAACTCATGTAAGTATATGATAGCTGAATATATGTGGACAATGGTGAGAAACAGTTTCCCAATTAATGAGGAAACTTATAAAACCAAGATTTAATGATGAAAAATCATAAGGTAATCAAATTTTTTGAAAGCATAAAATGGCATAGAGCATTCTATACATGAAATGAAACAACTTCTTCTCTAACAACTGTATTGCAGCTTCTACCGTCTCGATTTCAGCCTAGACGGCCTGGTCTAGGTGGCTTTAGCTGGACTCTGGGTGGACTAGACAGACTCTAGGCGGGCTGTACACTATTTGATTTTTTAAAAATCCACAGTCATTGCGCAAGCCGAAAAATATAAAAATAAATAAAATAAAGATGTTGAAATTTACACTTATATTTTTGTATGGAGGGTTACATACTTTAGCCCTTGACCTCTGTTTTTCTTTGGCCACAAAGCCATAACCTCATTCTTCTATTCTTAATAACTTGCTTATAGACTCTTTAGTCTTTATTAATTATTTTTAATGATGATAATTAAAAAGTAAATAAAAAAACTCTAAATCCACCTAGACCCGCCTAGCCGCCTAGGCGCTAGGTCACCGATCTTCTAGCTCCTAGCGTTTTTTTGAACACTAAAAAAAATAAATACGAGAAAGAACTAGAGTACTAGATGTAACAACAACATATCTGGAAACATGATTTTCTTCCCCTCTAAAAAAACACATTCACAAATTGTCATATACAAGGACTCAGAACATGATGTCTGAAAAAGCACTCTCCAATGTAAAATGGTTGCAGTGTTTAAATTATAAAAATTAGACGAAGACCAAACAGTCGATTGGAATTCTAAATCCAATGAACAATAATGGCATCTTAGATTGTGGGCCAAGTGTTAAAATTCCTAAATACCAGGGATCAAGTCTCATCATAATATGATTTATTTAATAATGAACAATGAAAAATA
Source organism: Euphrasia confusa (assembly GCA_954870475.1). NCBI lineage: Eukaryota > Viridiplantae > Streptophyta > Magnoliopsida > Lamiales > Orobanchaceae > Euphrasia > Euphrasia confusa. The sequence goes on along the minus strand of OX940968.1, from coordinate 24,910,593 downwards.
TAAATGCAAGAGTGCTTTCACATTTTCAAAATTTAAAAGTGTACAACCAAACAAGTAATATTGATATTCTATAGAAGTTATGTCTTTTTAGTAATTAATAAGGAAAAGGGAACCCTCTTTTCAGCTCGACCAGCCTAACCCATATTAATCTACCAACGAAAAATGGGATATGTAGCACCTTTTTATACATACAAGTAATAGATATTTCTCCGAATCCAAGGATTACGGAGTTTTTTACAAGGAATTCCATCAACTCACTTGAATAGAATCCATTTTCCCATCTCTTCTTTAATTTTATAGTTCGGGGTTAGGTGGCATCACAAGTGTTCCCCCACAGAAGTCTTTTTTTTTTCAGGAAAAGAAGCCCAAAAGGGATTGGATATTTGAAGTGTGGTACTTTTGTAGTTATCAATATTTTACTTTGACTTCCCCTTTGGTAATGAAATAAAATCGAAATTCTAAATCTTTACAGAAAATGAAGGCATATCACTATACACTAAATAACAATCATCAACAAATCAAAGAAAATCAAAATCACCTAAATGAAGGAAAACCTGATTAATGGTATTGTTTTAAAGGAATAATTTTCTAGAGGATTGCAGGTTCATATCCTTGGCATCTTAGCTAAACTAGGAGTGTTAATACAAACAAAGCATCATAAGACTTTTAGTTAACATCAAACAAATCGTCCACCAGGCGGATACATAAAAGTGTGCACACAAAACATTCTTAATTCACTAACAACACAGAGGTACAACCATCCACATTACCTCGAAATGTATGCTCACAATTAAGAAACTTGGGACAAGAAAACATTCAATATTAATAGTGGCAAACAGAAAATCAAGATTTCAAATTCAAAACCAGCCCACAAAATTAAATTAAAATTAAAGTTAGTAAACAATTAAGTTCTGCAAAAGGATAGGAAGTTTTTCCAATAGTTGGTGTGGATAACAAAATTCACCCTTTAATTAGATGCAAATACGTTCTAGTGGGCTGTGGACAAAAACCCAGAAAGGAAATACGTGAAGAATTAAGGAAAAAAACTTACCAGAAATGAAAGAAAAAATATATCAATCGAATTCCTATAGATACAATATCTGTATGTAGAGCGGCGCTAGGTAACAGGGGAGCCGACGCATTCAACTTTGAGACGTGAATAGGAATGGAAAACCCTCGATAGAATACGAGCTCAGAGGTTGTCAGAGCAATAGAGGATGGGCGGAGAAATGGGGTCGAATTGCAAATAACAAAACATGTACAATTCGGGGAATATCTAAAATATAAAGGAATTAAAGGGCAATGAAATTAAATTATGATGGTTTATGAAATAAAAAGGTGAAAAAAATTAGATTAATGGTTTTGCTTCTTTGCAATTATGAAAATCACTAAAACATTAATTAATAATAAACAATGAATATTATAATTCCATATAGTTGCGAAATTGATCGTATAATTTATAAGATATTGTTTATATTATTTTTCTTGTTTGCAATCATCGTTTCGATTTTATACTTCAAGCCCCACCAAAGTGAGAAGAGCTCTCTTTGCTCACATGTGGAGATCGAAACACATGCTTTAAATTTGATGAATCATTTGAAATATATGATATTAGGATAAATTATGTGTTTGAATATGATTCAAAAGAAATATTGGTATTAAGAAAAAGAATATATTTAGAGCCCTGTTGTTTGGCGGAGAATAAGCTCCTTAAAACAGCTTATAAGATGTTTAACAACTTATAAACTTCTAAAATTTGTTTGGTAAACATTTAGAAAAAAGTCTTAAAAAACTTAAAAATTAGCTTTTTAACAGCTTATAAGCTGTTTAAAAAAAAGTAAGGAAGAAAGTACTTTTTTTAAAACAACTTATAAGCTCTTATAACTTAAACAATAAAAGACCAAAATACCCTTAAAATTATTACTTTTTATATATATACAAAAATTCCAAATTTATTATTTAGTTTATATAATTATTTTTAATTTTTTTTATATATAACAATTTATTTTTTATAATTTTATTTATATAAGATTTTAAATTGCCAAACATTAACAACTTATTTATTAAATAAGACATAACAGCTTATCAGCTCTTAAAACAACTTACTCCCTCCGTCCCAAACCTATAGACACGTTGACTTTTTTTGACCGTCGAATGCATATGATAAATAGTATACAAAAATTATGAAAAAATTACTAAAATAAAATTTAATAGTTAAATTTTATTTTAGTAATTTTTTCATAGTTTTTGTATACTGTTTATCATATGCATTCGACGGTAAAAAAAAGTCAACGTGCCTATAGCTCTGGGACAGAGGGAGTATAAGACATAACATTTTATAAATTATTTTAAATAAGCTCGCCCAAACGAGCTCTTATTCATGTACTTTGAAAGTTTTTTATTTTTATGAGACTTGAAAATAATTGAAAATTTTGTTGATTAAATAAATTTCATGAATGAAAATATTGTACTCTATTTGTATGTCTTTCAAGAGATGGTACATCATTATTCCCACTTATTATATACTCTACATACCTTACCATATTTATACGAAGAAAGTCAACTATGTAGAAGATTTCTAGTTATTGCTAATTTATAGGCAAAATTAATGACAAAACATAGGCGAAATTAATGACAAAACAATACTACTAGTAATTATTTTATTCTATTAATTTTGTTCTCAAAATAATCATATTAAATTATTTATAAATATAAGATTTATTAATTAAATGTGAAAATAGTAAACTATGTAGAAGATTTATTCAGTTCTCGTATATTTCATTCAGGCATTGTCCGCTTTAAAATCTTGTCTACGAGACTACAAAACACTTTAGACAAAAATCTAATGAAATTCATGTCTAGAGTAAAAATGAAAAGAATATGAAAATGAAGTACAAAATAATATACATATGGAGTAAATTATATGGTTATTTAGATTTTTCTAATTTTTGTGAAATATTAATTTCTTAAATATTTCAAATATTTAATATTATTGATATTTAATTATTTTATTTATTTTTTTGCATAAAATAATGTTTATGTTAATAATAAACACTTAAGTTGACACATAATAATTATAATAATACTAATAATACGCATCTAAATTATCAAATTTCACTCCAACTCACTCATCCATCACAAACAAAAAAAATTGTATCAAATTTCACTCCAACTCCACTCATGCAACACAAACAAAAAAATTATTTGATGATCGATTACAATCTAACATGAAAATAAACCTAATGTCCTTAATCCTCTACATTTTATTTGGATTGAAAAAACTATACACTAAATAGGCCTAGAAAAATACCCTGTGAAACTTACGACTATAGTCTTCAATTTTGTCTCGGTTACGGCTTTGAGAGTGCCGAGAAATTCTCTCCCGTAGTAATAGTCACATGTCTCGTAAATTACAAGAGAAATGAGACCATTACTTAGAACAAAGAGAGAGTACTTTTTTTTTCTTTTTCTTCCCTAGTATATATGGCAACACATTCTGAATACAGTTCACTAAAGAACTGATCAATAAATTTAAATAATTGTCAAGCGCATCCATCATCACATCATACCCAAAAATACAGAGCTACCCTGAATTATTTCAAGTTCCATCAGAAACAGCTCATAAATTGTACACACTGACTGTTAGCTTCGATATCGATTTCTTCAAGCATGCCCGTTATTACTCGGTTCTTCAGAAGATTTAAGGTACCAACGTTGAAGACGTTCGGACGCTATCTTCACCTGCTCGTCCCAATCCGTTTTATACGCCATGTAACTAAGTGCAAGCGACTGCGTAAGCACTCCCAGGTTCATTCCGATCCAAATACCCTGTAACAACGAGTAAGTACAACTTTAACATATAGTTCAAACTATATATTATATAATCGTGTTTTAATTTATCGGTGTGGTGTTACCTGAACTTCAAGATGAGCCACGTATCCGAGCAAAGCTCCTATCGGAATCCCTATCAAATAAAAGCAGCAAAGGTTGATAACCGCAACCTTCCCCTGCATGCCGGCTCCGACTGCCACGCCTGTTTTTAACCAAAGCATTAAGAATTCGACTTTTGTAATAAAAAAAAAAAAAACATGTCATAACAAGCTGACTAATTACCGGAAAGCACAGGGTATATGCTGTTGAGCAAAACCGAGATAGCGAGCAGGAGCGAAAGATCCGAGACTGTCTTCGCCACTTCAACGTCGTTTGTGAATAAGTATCCGATTTTATGTCCGAATGCCAAACAAATTATAGTGAACAAAATGCCGATCACGAGGGAAGTTGTTATGAGGACTTTGATAGCGAATCTGGCTGCCTTCGCATCTCCCCTTCCGAGCTCGTTCGCAATACGTACACTGCACACGAAAAACGATGTCAGTTTTTTCAGAAATAGATGATCTTAATTCTTAATTGAAAGCCATAAGGTCGTAGTAAATTGTAATTGCATACCATGCAGCACCGAGGAATCCGAGGCAGATCATGAATTCCCAACCGTTGATATTGAGGCTGATAAAAAACAATAAAAAATCGAGACTAGTCAGTTCGTAATCGTTCGACAACGGAAAACAGACTACTATTATTAGTTACCAAACAAATTATTAGAACTTATACGCTCTTAAACAGCTTATAAACTGTTTTAAAGAGCTGTTTAAAAAAAAATGAAACGCTCACCAAATAGAGAAGGCGGATATGGCGACCTCGGCATTACTCATGTATCCAGCCAATAAGACGAGGATCGAATTATACCATAGCTCCAAACTGCAAAACTTAACGATATCAACCACAACCTGAAAAAAGCGATTACTAACACAACACAGAAAAATTCGAAGAATTTACCAAACCATGACACCAGACGAAATCGAGAGCTTTATCACAGGCAGCAAGTCTTTAAACGCAGCCATACTAAACCCTGTCCACGTCAGCGGGCATCCTCCTCCCATGATATACGCGAGCTCAGCGAATACAACTAACCACGAGGATATACAAAGCGCCCCCATAGCCCCATCAGTCCCCCAGTTCAGATGAAACACGAAAAGCCAGGACAAGGGCACGTGTATTATGAGCTGAGCAATCGAGATCCACGCGATGAAGCTGTTCTTCTGCTGGGCCTGAAGGAACATCTGCATAGTGAGAGTGAAGACGAAGTTGTAGATCATGGGAATGAACCACCAGGAGATGTATCCGGCAGATGCTGATATTCCAGCTTCCTGTCCGAGGAGTTTGAAAAGTGGGGCCCCAAAGATGAACATGGGAAGAAGGAGAGTTAAGGTTAGAAAATCGACGATCCAGGATCGCTGCAGGTAGATTCCCATCATGTGGTACTGTCTAGCCCCGTACGCTTGCCCACAGAGAGTTTCTGTTGCACTCGACATTCCAATCTGCAATTTTTTTATTACAACATATAATTTATTTCAACATATAAGTTATTTCTGACATATTTCAAGAACTCACCAGTACGCCGTTTACGAAACGAACGGTGAGGGTTTGAACGAGGGCGTAGCCAGCTAGATCGGCGGAGCTTGTGTGGCCGATAAACGACTGAGTCACGATGATGGTCCCGAAGGATGCGACTCGGGCAATGATTCCAGGTAGTGCTACTCTCCATATCTTTTTCGACTCGTCTAAAACCTTTGCTTTGAGATCGACAACCTCGTTTCCTTGAGGAACGAGGAGCTTATCGCGCATGCCGTTATCCATGTCTCTGTGTAAAACAAGAATTGATTGAAATTTTGTTGATAATCATTCATGCTATCAACAGAAACAGAACTCTTGATTGATATAGATTTCTACCTAAATCATTGCAACAAATTCTGATTAATTATTTAGCAATGGACACTTACCACACACTCACTTATCCATCTCTGACTAACCAAATACACCAAATAAAATAATAATAATAATAATAATAATAATAATAATAATAATAATAATTTTGTAAATCTCAAGAAAATGAAAATGAAGCGAAAATAATGTCAACCTTTTTCTTCATACTTTTTGTTCTCGAACCACAAAATTCAGAAATAATAATAATAATAATAATACTAATAAAAATAAAGACGGAAAAGGACAAAAACACAGAGCAGAAATCCATTGGTGGATAATTTCTCTCTACCTTTTTAGTTTGTCAACAAAAGACTTTGTAAAGTGGGATTCCGCCTAACTTTTGAATTTCTGATCTGTAACCATTAATCACCTAATTAATTGATTTCACGCAAACGTTCGTCACCTCATAATTGAAGGAATATAGCAGAAAAATTTTCTTGGAAGAAAAAGGACAAAAATCGTGACAAAATCAGACAAAGACTAAAAAAAAAAAAAAAAAAAAAACTTACCGAGACTATTTCCTCCAATCCAAATGAAGTATTCGATTCGATTTTAGTGAATGAATAGACGAGAGAAGAGATGCAGCATGATGAGAGAATGAATGTGTGAGTAATGGGGAATGAGAAGTAGAGTAAGTAAATTAGTTAGTGAGGGGAGAAGGTGTAAAATAGTTAATAGAAAGTAGAAAAGCTTACCCACCTAACTTCAACGTGTGCAAAGGGCAAACCAAACCATGTGACAGTGAGGGAGCTAGGTAGGTAGGTAGAAGATACCTACGTTGTTATTTTTATTATGCAATTTGTATTTAATTATTGATAAAGAGGGCGGCCGAGGAGGAGGAGGTGTGTAAATTGTGATTAAACAATTATTCATGCTATTCCTTCAAATATGTTGTGTGTACATATTTGACACAACTACAAATTCTTACAAAATAAATTCGTTTAATCCATTTATTAAATTTACTTTTATTTATTACATTACATTCCATCTTCATAAAAAATAATAAAAATAGTACGCTATTAATTTTTCTCTCTTACAATTGGTTTTATCATAACACTATAAATTATTTTGTTTATTTGATTTGCTATCAAGTTTAGTTTGTTGTATTTAATCAAACAATTATTTAAATATGTCAGCATTTTCAGTCCATTATATAATTATTTTTAAAACAAATATAAATTTTAATTTTAATGGTTCAAATACTTTTTTTTTTCTTTTTTTTATTTATATTGAGTTTGTTAATATTTTCTTTTTATATTTATTTATTTATTTTCACAATATTTAAAATTAATTTTTTTTTATACATTTATAGAGATATACGGCTCCAAACCGAACCGGGCAGCCCGGGTCGATTTTTTTTTGTGTTAGGTAGCGACCGCTTCCCCAATAATAGTAACAAAAAAATACACAACCAAGTTCAAGGATCAAGGATCAAGGTTCAAGTCCGTGAACCTGTTTTCACCAGTTCGGTCCTGAGCTGGCCAAACCCCGAACCGGGCCTGGATAAACTTGAACACCAGTTCAAGTGTTCTGATTTAAACTTTATGTTACACATCACTTCAGCTATAGAAATTTTATGCACCCTAATTGTAATGCTCTGTGGTACATGTATTCTCATGAGGTCTAACACCAAGGTATTATGAAATCCCACTGCTATTTTACAACAAAAAATGTATACTATGAACAATACAAAATCACAAAATCCTAACTAAGCAAGTTAAAAATTGTACGATTTTCTTATTTCCCTACGATGTGTGGATATCATTTTATTGGTATCTTACAGTGAAGTACACGTTGGGGCCTATACAAATCGAGCATTCCCTCAGCATGGACCAGCAAATGTGTAAACCAAAAATCGAGCTTAATAAGAGCTGTCTTTGCGTGCTTTAGCTTTTTCTACAGTCTCCATGGTCTCTTCAAACGATTTCTGCAATCACAGAGGTACTAACAGCGATGAAACTAAAATAAACAGCTATTCTTTCTCTCGTTTCTTTCTTTCTCTTTGTTTTCTGGCTTCGATATGGCAATTGATGTTGTTTGAATTCGATATTAGTAATTACAAAGAAGTGACAAATACAAACTTGAGATTTTTGCTTTTTTCCTTTATTTTATGCACTTTAGCCAAAGTTCATGGTAGATTTGTAATGTATTCTCTTGGAGTAGAATAAAAAATTACCACACACAAAAGCAGCTTTGAAGTCTTACCCCGCGATTACGCGTTTCCCATAGTGCCCTGCCGCTAGCATCAATAATATACACCCCGCCTAGCAAAACCCTGAAAAGCATATAGATTCGATGAGTCCTAGCTTCCAATAAGTATCTGTTGTGATGGTAATAGATAAGCTTTCCTAACTTTCCATTCTTTCTGAAACCTTTAGCAGCTCCTACAAAGATACCATATACCCTCATTATCGATCGCCCTTTGCAATCTGAGAGATTTTGACGACGATGAATACATATCAACTCTCAAGTGACTAACTAACCGATAGCTCAATTAACCCAACGAAGCTATCTACATGCGCTTAAGAAGTTGTAACAAATATACTCTAATCCACCAAATATAAGACAAAGTTCACAGTTAGCTAACTCACTTATTTGCATTCACAATACTTAAAAAATGACTGAACAAAGTAAGAAAAGAAATTAATTACCCAAAAAATGTAGCATTCATAAGAAAACTCTTGGTGGTGAGATACCTAAGGCCCATCTCGAATTTGGTAAACATACTACCTCTGCCATCACCGCCGCTTCTTCTGGCGGACCCACCGCTAAACCCATAACCGTACGGGTTTCTGTACCCAGAACCGCCGCCGGATCCGCCGTAACTGTAGCTGTTGCTCCGGCGAGCCCCATAGGAGGCGTTTCTCCTGAGATTATAATCCGCGCGCTTGCGATCGTCGATGAGAGTCTCGTAGGCCTCCGATAGCTGCTTGAATTTGTGGGTGGCGGAATCGCGCTGATGCTCCGATTGCTTGTCTGGGTGGAATTTCATCGCCAATTCCCGGAAAGCCTGCTTTATTTCTTCCTTGCTCGCGCTCGTGTGAACCCCCAACACCTTGTAGTGATCCATTTTTTGTGTGTAATTTTCTACTTCTCTGAATTCTCTCTTTTCTTCTCTCGATTGGGTTTCTCGCGGCAATGGAAGAATCCGGCGGTGAAAAGGGGCGGGAGGCGATGGCGTGGCGCTAGCACAACCGTATTTCATTCATTTTCCGAGCTAGGCTTATTTAGGGCAATTAATAAATCGTGAATGATCTGAGCCCCAATATTATATTCGCAATTTTTTTTATAATTGATATAAATATAAATAAAAGATTTTTTTTATTTGATACAAGATTTTTAATTTAAAATTTGATAAATATTGAATAATTAACTCTTACTAAATTAATTAATTTTATACTCCTTTTATACAATTAGATTGTGTGTTTTGATCTTATTATCAATTACAAATATCATTTCGTTAAATGTGGTTAAACACACCTAGTAATTAGCGTATTAAAGGTGTGGCCCACTGGTCCCGCCTTTGTAATCACAATGGAGTGGAAACATAAAGATTAAAAAAAAAATCCTTTTTCGATTTTATCTTTTACTGTATTTATTTATTTATTTATTTATTTTATTTCTTTTTTATTTTTATTTGTTTTCCCCAATTCATCTTCCCAGCACAATTTTGATACAGGAAAATGAGTGTAAAATAATCGCGATGCCAGTTTTCGATTTCGTTTCCCATTGTGAGGTTTAATTCACAGGTACACTTACTAATTCCTTTTCCAGATTTTCATTCTGATTTCAATTTATTAGATAACACGATTACCATTTTCATATTCATTTTTATTTTTTTATTGTTTTTTTTTTTTCTGATTATGATTATTTCCTTTTCAATTTTTACCTTGATCTTACGATTCAGATTAACTTTTATCTTTCCTGAAATCTTACTTGCATGGCAATGGCAGTGGAGGGTAATTACAAGAAAAAACAGGCATGGAATTATCTGAGATTGGTACCAAAATCAGACAAGTCGCCGTCTCTTCAATCGGAGGTTGTTTCGCGTCACTTTCCGGCCATCCATTCCTTGTGGGCCATATCTGTATCTTGATATTCCTCTACAGATCGTCTCCTTTCCTCTTTTCTCTTCTCGTCTCAGCCTCCCCTGTCCTAATATGCACAGCTATTTTGCTCGGAACCCTCTTGTGTTTCGGGCAGCCGAACCTGCCCGAAACCGAAAACGAAGCAGAAGAACCCGAAGAGGAAAGAACAACAACCCCTGATGAACCCCTGCCCTTAATAATTGGGGCTTCCAGAGATGCAATTTCTGTCGACCAGTCGTTTTGCAAACCGAGCACTTCCAATAGTGCTCGAAATGACGAGTTTCGCAATTTGAATTCAGAGACCGAATCGAGAGCCGATGACATTTGGGAAGACTCCATAGACGAGTTCAAGAGAAACGAACAGAGTGAAGAGAATCAGTACCCGTTGATTTTAAAATCGGACAGCGAGAAATCGCTTACCAATTCATTCGATTCCGAGACTGCCACTGTGAATTCCCCGAATTCTCCCCACTTTCCGGATGAAGAAAATGAAGAAGTAGAAGAAGAAGATGAAGAAGAAGATGTTATTTCGGGATCAGGATCAGACGAAGGGGAGAGCTCGTCTCCGGATGCTTCCATGGCCGATATGATGCCGATGCTCGACGAGCTCCACCCTCTACTAGACGAGGACTCGTCAAACCCTATTCATATTTCGCGCGTGGGGTCCGACTTGGCTTCGGAACATTCTTTGCCAAGTAGTACAACAAGCAGCCGTGAAACGACTGATGGCATTATCGAAAATTGCAGAGACTTCGAAGTGGAAGAAGAAGACGACAACGAGGATGAAGATGAGGGGGAAAAGGAAGAGGAGTTGAAATCCGCCATTGTATGGACAGAAGAAGACGAAAAGAATCTTCTGGATTTGGGGAGTTCGGAGATCGAGAGGAACCAACGGTTGGAGAATTTGATCCTTAGGAGGGGGAGAAGGAAGAACTTAAGCATGGTGCCAGAGATAAACCTGATAGACTTGGAGGGTTCGGATGTTTTCCCTCCACACATTGGTTTGATTTCGACTGCAAGAAAAAACCCGTTTGATGATTCTTACGATAATAGCAATATACCCGGGTCGGCCCCTTCTGTCTTGTTACATAGACGGAACCCTTTCGAGATCCCTTATGAAAGGTCATCAGACCCAATCGAAGATAGGTTTCAGGAAGGATTCACGCCCTTTTTTAAAAGGCACGAAAGTTTTGCTGTGGGTCCGTCTGTTTTCGCTCCTAACACAAAGATGAGACCTTTTTTTGTCCCGGAACAGGCCATTGCGGAAGAACCGGACTTCGCGCCATTCGATCACCAGTCGAGCGACTCCAAGGCGAACTCTGTTCTCGAGACAGAATCAGTTGGGTCGGTTATTGATGAAGATCAAGAGAGGATTGTTATAAAGAAACAATTCTCGGAAGAAGAAGAAGATGGTGTAAGTCGAGGACCACAACTAATCTCGGAAATGAATCATGTCGCTGAGCATATTGGCCACGGGAGCCAATCCTCTTCCGAATATGAAGAAAACGAGTCTTTAGAAAGTGGAGATATGAATAGCACGAGTATACCACACGTTGGTCCTGTCTACGATTCAAGCCCTCCAGTTTTTAGGAAGAATTTGTCGTCCTCCTCTTGTGGTTCTTCTGATGTGCATGCGGAGTCTCATACAAACTTGCCACCGGTGCTGGTCAAGAGGATGGTATCTTTTGCCGAGAAAGATTCTGAAAATCGGGTAATAGAGAAGGAGGTTATTGCTGGCGATTCCTCGCCGAATTCTGATGGTGATGACTACCAGGAAGCGAAAGAGAGATTAACGACGACGCCTTCAGGTGGGGGAAACACGTCAATGTTTTACGACATAGCTATGCATGAGCCGAACTTTGAGAACCTTGAAGAAGTGCCGGTAATTAAAACTTATTTAGTCTTTTTACAGAATGTTCCTCTGTTCTCCTTCATTATAACGCCAAAACACATAGACCCCTTTTTGTTGTTATTTAAAAAGACATGATTTCTTCAATTTCTGGGTTTTACTTCAATTATTCATATTTTACTTGTTGGTTCTAAGGGGGTGGTTTGTGCCATTACCGAGAGAGTTATAGTAGTTTTTAGTGCCTTATTTAGTTTGGGGGTTCATTATTAACTATGTCTTAGTTTAATGATAGAGTTTGACATCAGAAAGAAAGAATTCTATTGTCGGGTATCATTTTATATTTTTATTGCAAATTTTGATTAGTTAACGAAATCAATTCCTTTATGGTAAATTTGCCTCTCTTTTTTTCGTTTCTTCCCTAGTCTGATCAGTAGCTATCTTTGTATATTTTGTTCTCTTTTTTCTTTTTCATTTTACTTTTCTTTTGGTCATATCTCACGCATTGCCATTTGTACTGTATAATATTTGGCATTAAGTATTAGGTAGCTAGTAGAAACACTACTCTAGCGGTCTGGTCTAAATCTTAGTTATAGAAAATCACAATGAAATAAAAAATACCACTTCCAAGTATTACTTTACGAACATCCCCTTGGGCTTGCAAGTTCTTAACAAATTCCTTAGTGATTTGGCTAAATCTCGTGGGATTTTTACTTTATTTTTGTAATTAATCAGTTACTACTGATTTGGTTGTTTTATAGTTAGGGTAGAATTTAGTGTCAATAAATTTTAATTACTTCTACATTAGTGTAAAGCTGTTATTTGATGTGCTGTAATAATGGTTATAGACAGTCTTCTTTCATTATCTTTTGATTGTCTTCATGATTTTATCGTTGCTTTGAGAATCTACTTCTTTTACACTTGTTATATCTTTAATTTTAAGTTGATTGACATGTTGGATTATAGTCTCTAAAATATTAAGGTTCTTAGCATTTTTTTGCATCGGAAAATTCATTCCGTTCTAGAAATTTGGTGTCTTGAATTATAACCTTGTTATGGCAATGAATTTGAACTCTTCAGTGCTGTATGGAGTTACAATAAGTACTAGATTCCCTTTTAACATAGTAACTTAGTTGAGATTTCCCTTTAAACATAATACTGTACTAGATTTCAGCATATGTTGTTTATATGATTAGGTAAATTACAGACACTACCCTACTTGAGGGTTATTCTAATGAAACCCCTGCCAACGATAAAAAAAACTTACTACCCTCGAGAATGTTTATTTTGTGTTACAATACCCCCTTAGAGTCGCTCCTTATATTTATAAATTTTTTCATTTTTACTTTTGTAATTATATCAAATATCAAGGGTATTATTTGTCAGTAACCATAATAAATATATACGGCGAAAAGGCTTCATATTTTTTTGTTACTTCTGATCATATAATACGATGCAGGTTCCAAATACGCCGGTCGAGTCAAACGTGACAATGCGAACCATACCTAACCTGAATATCCAGAAGATATACAAGCTAGATCACTGCACCTCATCACCGACTCGAGGTTCCCCTCTTTGTCCTGACTTCAGCTCCATGCCATCAAGGGCCAGTTCACAAATTGATGTGCAGACGATACATGAGGAGGCAGACGACATCAAAGAGATCGACAAAGGGCTATCATCTGATCTAAATCGCGTTGGGGATTTTAGCGTCACCCGATCAGGGTCGGGCTCGATCGAGCTCGAAAAGCATGTGATAGATTCCGTTGGAGATACTAATCCTACGGGAGATGTTATTGAGGTGAACCATGTGATAGATTCAGCCGGAGAAACCAGCCGGGGAAATGTTATTGAGATGAAAGAAACCGAACATCAGGCAACTGTAGCGAATCGGAGAGATGAAATTGATGAATCAAATCACAATCATCAAAATAATATTTCTACAGAAACTTCGGAGTTGCGTGTTGGGGAAGCTATTCCTTCGGAAGGGAGTAGTTTGTGACCGCCGACCGGAGAAAGACTTCCAAAAAATTAGAGACGATGGGACAATAGATGTTGATGCCAAAAGTCGTGAAGACTTGGACTCCCGTTCATGTGCTAAAGAAAGAGATAATACTTCTGAAAGCTCGAGTTCAAGTGAACGAGATAGAAAGTAAGAGTGTGATTTTTTGGATATCTCCAGATTTTCTTCATATAAAGATAGTTTTTTTTTTCCAAGTTTTTGGGTTTTGTTTCTTCTTTAGGCATTTTAGCATGCTATGGGAGGGCATTTCTTCTAGTATTAGTGGTGGAAAATCTTGAATTTGTATGTGAAGGGAAGTGTGTTCCTGTCAAGTTTTGTTGCAGAGTTTATAATGCTTTGCTGAAAATACAGTGGGAAAGCCTCTTTTCTCTCTCTCTTGACCTCACCTATACCTAAAAAAGATATAGCATGCCCATCTCTTGTAAAAAAAAGATTTAAAATAATTATTTTATTTTATCACTTTAATATATAATTTCAGTTTTTTTTTTTACTGTTTTATTAAAATATTATTCACAATTATTTTCCTTGTTTTATTAAAAATACATTTTTTTTATAAAAAAAATAAAAAAATAAGTGATATTTACTTATATTTATTTTCCTTGTAAATTGAAAAATACGTTAATGTGCGCGTTAATGTGCGCACCTCGGACCCGAATTTCAACTTTCATGCCAGATGTGAATCCTCGGGTCTTAATCACCTTGCTTTTGCTGATGATCTCCTCCTTGTTGCTCGGGGGATCCTTTCTCGATTACCACTCTTATTTACTGTCTCGTGGACTTTGGGGAGGTTTTGGGCCTTCGGCTCAACCCTCTCAAATCCACTCTCTACTCGGTTGGTATTCCTGAGCCTGATCTTAGAGCCATTAGCACAGGCGGAGCTACACTGGGGCCAGGGGGGCACTGGGGCCCCCTGAAGTTAATAAAATTTCTTGACCCTATATTATATTACTACTACTATTATTTTACTATACTAAACTTTTGCAATGAATTTGATTTTTTTGTTTTTTTTTCCTAACTTTCCACTCCTACTTTTCACTTGCTTGTTGGTAATTGTAACGCGTGATTAACACACGCCATAAGTAAAGTTTCAATAATCTTTTTAATTAAAGTTATTTTAGTAATATTTATATTTAGTTTTTTTTTTTTTTTTTTGTTCAATTAAAATGACTTTTTGCACATTATATCTTATATTGGTCACATTTTTTTTTACAAATTTTATTTAATGAAACTGTTAAATATAATATCTTAAATTTTATTTTATTTAATTCAAATCATAAAAAAATATTTCAAAATAAAACAATTATTTTTACTTAAAAATAATATATAAATACTCTTTTTCACAAAATTAATCATACTTTTTTTGTAAATATACGAAAAAAATTGTGACTACTTTTTTGCAACATAAATATTACTACTATAAAACAACAAACAAACAAAGTTAACTATCCTCTAATTTTCATTAAAAATTATGAAATTATCATAAAATTTGGGGAAAAATATCATAATATTGACTAAAAAACAAAATTTGGTATTTCGATAAACTTTTGAATTATTCATACTATTCAAAGGAAATTATCATAATATTAGACCCCCCTGAACGAAATTCCTAGTTCCGTCACTGGCCATTAGGGACCATACTCAGATTCTTCCTCGGCCTATGCCCTTCCGTTACCTGGGTATTTCGGTTAATCCTCATCGTCTGAGTGTTATGGATTATGCTCCTCTCGTGAACAAACTCGAGTCTTCTGTACAGAACTGGTCCTTGGCTGTCCTTTCCCACGCGGGGCGAGCTGAGCTTATTCGCACGCTCCAGGGGACGACCTGTTTTTGGCTCTCTGTACTGCCTGTCTCGGGTGAGGTTCTCAAGCTTGTCATTTCTATTTGTCGAAGATTCCTTTGGAGATCGAAACACTGCTCTGTTGCCTGGGATGAAGATTGTCTTCCTCGGGACGAGGGAGGCTTGGGTTTTCGAGACCTTCGTTCCTGGAACACAGCCCTCTTGATCCGGTCTATATGGGATATTCAGTCCAAAAGGAACTCTCTTTGGGTTAAGTGGATTCATAACCGCTATCTCAGGAGAAGATCTTTCTGGGAGTGGCCCCATAATCGTGATGATTCTCCTATTGTCAGACATATCCTTAGCGCAACACCCTTGTGAGGCGGGAAGGATCTCCAGAGGCTGTCTTGACCCTCCTTCGGTCAAGACATACCATTTCGACTGCCAAGGCCTACGAGTATTTCCGTCCGAGAGGTACTCAGAAGCCTTGGGCTAGAGACGTTTGGAGATCTTTTCTTGTACTGAAGCATTCCTTTACACTTTGGCTATGTGCTAATGGGAAGCTTCCTACGTGCGATCGACTCTATCTGAGGATTGATCCTACTTGTGTCTACTGTCGGACTGCACCGGAGTCACTGAATCACCTGTTCTTTTCGTGCCTCGTCACATCTCGCATTTGGGGCTCTATCCAGATGTGGGTGGCCATTGAACGGAACATGTCTACCATACTGAGTGCTCTGAAGTGGATCAAGAAAGAAGTACGAGGGACGCTTCCGAAGAACAAGCTTAGGAGGATTGCTCTTGCCACGACTGTCTACGCCATTTGGAATGTGAGGAATCGACATATCTTCCAGCAGAAGATCATTTCAGAGACGGCTATTACTAGGGCTATTCAGATTCATGTATGCAGAGATATGTTAGCCATTCATCCTGATTATATATTTAGATAGGATCTTTTGACATAGAGAGTGTTTTGGAGAGCTAGGACTAGACTTTGGGCTTGTTCGTACGCTAGTCTAATCTCTTCTGCTGTTCTTTACTGAGTATGCCCGGATTATAATGTAAAGGTTCAACCTAACCTTTTTGGTCTCGTATATATATTTACATTTCCCATCAAAATATATTTATGTTTAACAAAGTGTACATGCTAATTTTAAAAGATAGCATTATTTAAGTAAAATCTAGGAGTAATTAACTAATTTTGTAGAAAACAAAGAAAGGCAAAGCGGGCAAGGCGGAGAAACTACACAAGTAATTCCGTCTCCTTTTTCCTCTCTCACTCAAATCAGAGTGTGTACCTCCATTTTCTCCATAACCATATTTTCTTGAAGAATATTCAAATCTCACAAAAGAAAATTTTATATTTATAAGGAGAAATGGCGGATCAATTGACCGACGATCAAATCTCTGAGTTCAAGGAGGCCTTCAGTCTATTCGACAAGGACGGCGATGGTCAGATTTAATTCTTCTTTTCTTTTTTCAATCGTCTGATTTTGGTGCGAAGTTTATATATGTGCTGACTGATATTTTTTGAATTTCGGATCATGGGTTTTATTCTCTGTATCAGATCTGATTGCTTTTTTCCTGATTTCTTGAATTTTCAATTGTATTTCCCAATTGGGTTAGGTAAATTATGATTGAAAAAAAGGGTTTTTGAATCTTCATCATAATCTTGACCCTCCTGTGGTGTGTTATTAGGCTGCATTACTACAAAGGAACTTGGGACTGTGATGAGATCCCTTGGGCAGAACCCGACTGAGGCCGAGCTCCAAGACATGATCAATGAGGTTGATGCAGATGGTAACGGGACCATTGACTTTCCGGAGTTCTTGAACCTCATGGCCCGCAAGATGAAGGACACTGACTCGGAAGAGGAGCTCAAGGAAGCTTTTCGTGTCTTTGATAAGGATCAAAACGGCTTTATCTCGGCCGCTGAGCTCAGACATGTGATGACCAACCTCGGCGAGAAGCTGACTGACGAGGAGGTGGACGAGATGATTAGGGAGGCTGACGTGGACGGAGATGGCCAGATTAATTACGAGGAGTTTGTCAAGGTTATGATGGCCAAGTGATTAATAATAATGGTTATCGATTTGTGAAAAAACAAATAGTGTAATTGGTTTTCCTATGAATTTTCTCAAGGTTCTTGAGAATTTATTTACAATGGTGTGTTGTGTTGTGTTGTGGTGGGGCTGGATTAATAACTAATGTGTTTTGTATTTCTTGTGAATTTAGTAACTGGTTTTTCCTCACATATATGTTTGTTGTGGTCTCGAATTGGTTAGAGAAAAACTCGTGTTCTCGTGTGTTTAGGATAATTTCTCGAAGAATATCATGTCTAATTTCATATGAATCCAAGCTATGGCCAGAGAACCTAATCGATCGAATAGAGAAGAGCAATGTGACCAATGTAGTTTTCTAGATAATCTACACACATTTTGCATTTCTCTTTGACATGTATTAGGATCAAAGTTGTTGCAGTTAGTCCTACTAGAGGAAGCACGTGTCAACTATCCCAGCCAACTAAACTACCAAACTCCAAAATGTTAGTTGGCTCCCATTAAAAGCCCTTCTTCTTCTTCAACCAAACAATCTTTCACACACTCTGTTTGAAAATGCAAGCCAAAGAGGGATCAAAGAAGAAGAGGATACTATGCTTACATGGATTCAGAACAAGTGGTAGCTTCCTTAGAAAGCAAATCAGCAAATGGGATCCTTCTATTTTTGCTCATTTTGATATGGTATGTCGACAATCACCCACGCCTATTAGTATGTCAATGGCAACATGCATTTCGTGTAATGAAATTACTTTGCAGGATTTTCCAGACGGAATTTACCCTGCAGGAGGCAAATCCGATATCGAGGGCATATTCCCACCCCCTTACTTCGAGTGGTTTCAATTCAACAAGGTACGGTTGAAGTCATCTTAAAGGGATTCGCCATAGGCATTGTCGGATAATTTGTCGCATATATTTTGTTATTAGGACTTTACAGAGTACACAAACTTGGAAGCATGCATAGATTACTTGTGTGGGTACATTGTAAGCAATGGTCCATTCGATGGCTTGCTCGGTTTCTCTCAGGTAAATCAAATTTCTTTACCCAGTTGTGTGAAGTGAAACTAGATAAAGGGTCAAGGGTGGTTTTGTAATTTTCGACCCAACTTCATTGATCTATGTACCTAAAGAAGTATCTTTACAGGGAGCTTCTTTATCAGCCCTTCTACTTGGCTATCAAGCACAGGTACTTCAAGTCTATAGTACTATTTCAATGTTTTGTTTCGTCTTATGTTCCAACATTTATTACACAAATATTGATGCAGGGAAAGGTATTGAATAAGCATCCACCCATAAAGTTTTTGATATCCATATCTGGATCCAAGTTTAGGGAGCCTAGCATATGTGAGGTGGCTTATAAAGAGCCTATTAGGGCTAAATCTGTTCATTTTATTGGGGACAAAGATTGGCTCAAATTGCCCTCTGAGGAATTGGCAACTGCATTTGAGAACCCCCTCATCCTAAGGCACCCTCAAGGCCACACAGTCCCAAGGCTAGGTACGTAAATTTGGAATCTTTTCCATTTGACTTCGTCTGAGTTGTTTAATGTGATCTTAGTAATGGCCCATTTGAAAATTGAAACGAGATTTCGAATGTAAAACGGACCTTTAGTTTTTAAGATTTCGATATCGTTTGATAAACATTAGATTTCATAAAGTATCTCTTCAAAGTTCAAACATCCAAGAAACCCATAAAAAGAAAAGTTGTCATGCATATGGCTTGAGGGCGTGAAAGGTGTTTGCCGACTTTGTATACAATATCTTACAAAGCGCTTTTTCATTTTCATTTTCATCAGCGGAAGATGTTGTTCAGAAGCTTGGCAGCTGGACTAAGGAACTTAATAATGTCAATGCCATCTCCTCTGTTGAAGAAGACAAAACCACGTCCAGGAATGAAGAAGAAGAAGAAGCTATTTGTGAAGTGAAAGGAAATGAAAATGGCAATAATATTGAGATCGGGAAAAGCAAAGCCGGAGCTGAAGAAGCGGTACATGTCTAAAACATCCAGAAGCAACGCGGTTTAGCTGATTCGAGATTGAAGATTTCATGTCATCACGCCTTAGATTTGTTGTATTTTTTGTCTTCTTGGTTGAGATTCTTCGGATCTTCAAAACTAAAAAAATTGTTATGACTCTTTTCTTACTTCCCACGTCTCCCTTCAACTTATTCTTCCACACTCGAAGAAAGAAAGTTCAAGAAAACCCGAAAAAACTGTTCCTTGGTCGAAACAAGTATGTAGAAGACATACTGAACAAGGTTAACATATGCTGGAAGCAAATGGCCTTAAGAACACCAGTGATATAACAAGACCAAATATTCTATATGTTCTATATTCACATTACAATCTTGTAAACCTTCGATTACAACAAACATTCGTACGTATGCTGAACGAAACCTAAGTTAGCTAGTTAGCTATACGAAGAAAAACTAATACTACTGCAATATACTATTACTAGTAGGATTGATTCTCAGAAACTGGGTTCATCCGGCTTAAAAAGCTTCGGCATTCGCAAGCTCGAGTCTCCAGGATCCACAAACCTAACCTTCTGACCACCCCCTTTCTTGGTATTCGCAGCAAACTTAGACGCCAGCAAAGTAGCCGCCAACCGACTGCTCTCGTTCTCATCGTCATACTCCCCATCCTCGTCCGAATCCGAAAGCTGAAGATAAGACGAACTCTCATGCCTCAGAAGCTCCTCCGCCAGTTTCCTCCTCCTATTCCTCCTCCACGCAGCTTGCAAGATACAAGCCCCCCAAGTCCTCCACTGGTGAGAATAGTACCTGAACGAGTGCTGCAGCTTCTTGCTGTGCAACCTCTTGAACTGATTCGCGAAGAACTTGAGGTCGTCTGCCCGAAGAGCGAAGGCCTCGACCTCGGTCAGGCACCTGACCGTCCGGGTAGAAGCCGGGCGGTTAAGGTTCGAGGTTGTCACTAGGGCCCACGTCAGAAGCTCTTCACCACAGAAATCCCCTGGCTTGAGAGTGATGGAATTGTAAAACCCAGAACGCCCTCCGTCGGTAGTCGAGCTTTCCAGCTGGCCTCGGATCACGAAGAGCATCTCGTTCACTGGGTCCCCCTCTCGGACTATGTACGTGCCCTTGGTGTTTAATGAAGGGACGAGGCGCTCGCATATAGCATCTAAAAGCTGATCGTCCATTTGCGAAAAGAACGGAACCTAAAACAAAAACAGAGTTTTTATATAGAATAAAAATCTCAAATTTTTATTTAGAACTTACGCGACGAACGAGGTCTAAGCAGAGATGTTTCTGAATCTCGCGCCTTAAGTCGAGGGGTAATGCTTGGAGGATGTCTTCTTCTTTGACTCCTCTAGTCGAGAGCCAGTTGTACTGAACGAATCTGCGAACACGGTCCTGTAAGTCGGGAGGGAGTTGCCGATGCCTCATCCATTCCTCGGTGTCTCTTCTTCTTACTCTCCATTCTTCGAGTCTTGCTGTTGTGGATTGCAGATACGTCTAATCAAAATCGAACAAAATAAAAATCGTTACTTTCACAACTTCATACTAGCAAGCAAGTCACATTACATATACCTGCACGTTGCCTATCAGCAGTGAAAAGAAGACGAGGCCCATGAGACATATCAGAATACCGAAGATGGACTCGACTAAGTAAGCGCTCGCAGTCAGACTCTGTCCGTACGAGCTATAACACACAAGAAGAGATCGAAGACCGAGTTTATATAAATTTCGAACATACGAGAGTTTAGGAAGTACTAACCTAAGACTTTTCAAACCGAACCAAAGACAGTAAAAGTACTTCTCGACTAAATTCGCCGACGTGACTTCGTCATTCAGAGCATCAGCAAACAGCCCGAAATCGAAGTTCCCACTTTTTCCATCGCATTTCTTGAAAATTTCGGTTTTGGTGTACCAGACATCGTACGTCTCTCCCGACGCGTCGCAATCGAGGTACGCCGGCGTGCATGCATTGAAAGTGCTTTCGCTCCTGCACTCGATCTTCCAGCACGAAAATATTCGCTCCACGGACATCAAATACCACACCGATCCTAGAACCTACCGTAAGTAATCGAGTCATAATAATGACAGATAATATATAGTACTGAGATTTAGATGGTTCAATTCTTACATGACTTGCTAACAAGTAGAGAATGAGATTGTAGGCTGCGCCCGTCCACGCGGTTTTCGCGACGACGCCCGTGTTTTTTATGATCCGCGCGTTCAGAGGGAAGATGACGATCAGCCGAGGGATGTACTGAAGGATGATGAGCAAGGAAATCGCGTGGTTGACGTTGGTGCTCGTTTTCGCCCGAGTAAACGGCATCACGCCCCAAGCCACGCACTGCGGAAGGGGGAGAGCGGCGGCAAGATCGATTGCGAAATCGCCTTTCAGATATCGGGCAGCGATCATTGAGGGATCTCGGACCAAATCGCCTCGGCCGAAGACCCTGGAATTCGGGGCCACGTAGGCGGTGCGGAATTTGATGGCGATCTGGAAGGCGGAGAACATGTCGATGGTGGTGCGGGTGGTGACGAGGAAGCCGGCCCAGCCGTAATTCATGGTGAGGCAATTGCGGTTGTGCATGAATCCGAGGAGGTAGAAGAAGAGAGGGTCCACGAAGAGGGCGGTGAGGGAGGTCACGAAGAAAATGCGGTTCCAGCGATTCACGATTTCGCCGGTGGGGTCGAAGATCTGGTGCCACCACTCCTGCTGCCGGTCCCGGAGGAGGGACGTGGGCTTGGCCAGCGGCCGAGCCAGGTGGAGTTTCAGGCTATGCATATAGGATTCTCTTTGGCCGTGGAGATTTTCTCAACCTTTTAATTATACGGAGTATTGTTTATAAGTACATACATATATATATATATCCTAACGTTTCCCGACCTCACTCTTCACCTCACATTCTCATTTTCAAAAATTTCATTTAGACACTATTTAAAATTAGTTAGACCCCACCGCAAATCCCACGCCTCCGAGACCCTGCTCCGAACCTCCGCAGTAACCGACGCACGCCGAAGCTCCTGCTGCCGCCACTTTGAGCCCGCTGCTCCGACTGTCTCTGAGGCCGATATCTTGCGCCGTAGCCCCTGCTCCGGCTGCCGAGTCCCAGAGGTATGTTTCTCTAATTTTTTTTTATTTGTGTATTTATTTTATTGTAGATTCTATATGTGTGTTTGTGTGTATGTGTAGAATTGAAAATGTGGGATTTGAAATCAGGGTTTATTAATTTGGGATTAAATTAAGGGTTTGAATTTGGGGATTTGTTTGAAATTAGGGTTTATTAATTTGGGGTTGAATTTTAGAGTTTGAATTCATTGGATGAACATGTTTGTGTTTGTACTTGTGTGAGACTGTATCCAATCGACTGCGGTAAGCTGTGCCTGTATAGTCAGAAATAAAGGATCCTGTCTACCCCTTCCCTCGCTTAGTTTTTCCGTTATTCGAATGTTTTGTTAAATAGGTTAATTTTTTTATTTATATACGAATAATCAGCAAACTGAAAGTTGGAATTCTTTTGTTCAGAAAAATGTTGTGTGCATGTTCTTCACCTACAACTTTTACGAGTAGCAGCATCTCTTATCCCAGAACAAAATTTCCCAGAAATCGTTTCGCTTCAACACGGTTGAAGGTCTCAGCTTCGTCGCCAGAGCCCAATGGGGTCAAAATTGAGTACACGCCATGGCTGATTGTTGGGTTAGGCAACCCTGGAAACAAATATCACGGGACCCGCCACAACGTAATAAGCTTTTTACTCATATTTTATAATTTGCAGTTATAGTGCCATTATATTATACGGTAGTAGTTTATTTCTTCATTCGTAAACAAGATTAGGTTGGTTTTGAAATGGTGGATCGCATTTCTCAAGCCGAAGGCATTTTGATGAACACGATTCAATCGAAAGCTTTGGTTGGCATAGGTGATTACTCAGTGACTTGTCCCCCCACCCTCTCCCTTTCCTGCCGTATCAGAAAAATTTAAGTATATCGAAGTGAATAATGAAATTGAACTGATGCCACAAAGGTTATTACTGTATACGTAGTGATTGATATGGTTTATGTCGACCAGTGCAGGTTCCATGGGGCAGGTACCTATTTTACTGGCCAAACCTCAGACATATATGAATTTCAGCGGAGAATCGGTTTGTTTTCATCCTTGTTTTTAGGTTTGGATGTATTTTGTGATGGGACTATTGTGTGTATATTAGTGCTTTATAAATATTTTTCATGCTAAGACGAAATACAATTCAATGACTATGTTACTTTTCGTCTATTTTGGCTCTGGATCTTTGGCAAAAACTGAGTAAGTTTAAGATCTCTTAACGTATCATAGGTTGAATATTTTGTTACCCTTTGATTGGTTCGTTGTGAAAACTTCAAGTGAGGCAATAACAAATTTTGTTATATTGGAGGACCTTTCCCATTATTTATTATGGATCAAATGGACTAATTCTGTTGGGGAAGATTTCATTGGTTTAACTAAATTAGACTTTCTTGTAAAATAGGTTTTAGTATTTATTTCATTCTGTGAATGATTTGCGACTCATCTTCCATCTTGTCAAATTGCTATTATAAATTAGACGCAGTCACACTTTCTTGAGCACAAATTACCTCATATAATGGTTTTGCTACCAGATTGGGCCACTTGCTGCATATTATCAAGTACCCCTGCGTCATATCTTACTGGTGAGCACTATATTATATATTACTGATATTTTATAGTATTTACTTTTATTTCTCTCCCCCAGAAGAGTAAAACAATAACTCATACTTGAGGAATTTAACTTTAACCTTTTTCTGTGGTACATGTTTAAGGTTTATGATGAAATGAGCTTACCGAACGGAGTACTGAGGCTTCAGCCAAAAGGAGGCCATGGTTATCACAATGGGTATTGTACACTATTTATTGTCCCTTGATAAAAATTGTGAAGGATTTTTTTTGATATAATTACTCTTATGGTTGACAATTTATAGTTGAATATTTTGTAACCTTGGAAATTTCACCTGGAAATTTCACCAAAAATATAGTAATCACAGTAAAGCAAGACGTCTCTTTGTTATGTGCTATTTTTTTTTTCACTATAGATGCTTGATTGTACTACCAACAGTTTTTCTGTTGAAAAAGAGTGAATTCCCAAAATATCAACACTTGGTTGCATGAATATTGTACGTAAGCTTATTCATTTTGTTTTTTATGGCAGAGTGAAGAGCGTGATAGAACATTTAGATGATCGTCGCGAATTCCCTCGGTTTTGCATAGGTCGGTGTCCTTAATTAACTGAATTCCTGTTTTTACTATCATAAACTTCGTGTAAAAATTGTGATTAAGAACCCCTACTATTTCAGGGGTTGGAAGTTCACCTGGTACTATGGATGTGAAAGCTTTTCTTCTTCAGAAATTTAGTCCCTTGGAAAGAAAACAGGTAAATTGCTAGTTAAAGCCTTTTTTGGCTTCTTCAGTACATATAAATCCCTATCGTGGTTTCTGAATATGCATGCAAAAGTGCAATACAAACCTTGCTGAAGGTTCTCAGTTTCGTTGGCATCAGCCTGCCAACCGTAATTCGTAATTTCAAATCAGAAATGTGGTGAATTTTTATTATTATGGAAATAATGGAATAGACTCATAAATATTTAATCATTTTTTTAGTGTCGTATTCAACTAGATTAATTAAGTGGGCTCGATCCTATAGTACGTTGCCTAGAAAATACTACATGCTATATGCGCAGTTAAAATAAATCATCAACAGGCAGTGCAAAGGTTTTAAATCCCAGATTCTTGCATCAACATAATGCATCCACATGAACAAATTCCTTTCAAATATGCTGGCAAGTAATATAACTAATAAACAGTTACCTGAGGTTTAATCCAATTACAAAATTACAACAAATACCCCTTTGAAGTACTCGGCCGTATCTGCATAATTTGTTAGATATACAATCCGGTATTTGTCAATCTGGAAGAGTTTTTTATTGTTTTTAATAAACCATAATGTGTAATTTTGACTAGGTATTTGTGAATTTCGATGAGTTGTTTAATTGTTTTTAATAAACTATAATGTGTAATTTTAATTAGCTCAGTGTCACATAAATTTATTGTCACAGGTGGATGCTGCACTGGAACAAGGTATTGAGGCCGTAAGGACACTTGTCACGGAAGGATTTAGCAGTCGAATAAATAGATTTAATCTTGGGCAGAAATACAAGTATCACAAAGTCTAAGTGCATTCAACTGATGAACGAATTTCATTGGACTTTATCGATTAGAGCTTGCAGTAGATGTACTCTAGAGACAACATGTAAATTTCATTGAGACCTGAGGACGTAGTTGTATTGCATGTAAACACGAAGTTTTGTGTTCCAAGATATGCATTGAGACGACATAGAGGTTGATCCTGAGGACGTAATTGTATGGATATGTAAAACATAGGTTTTGTGATCCAAGAAATATAAGATATGGATTGAGATGACATCGAGGTTGCAAACTTGCAATGTTATTGGTAATGAAAGTGATATCTCGATATGATATACTTTACGGTAGTGAGTACTGTGATGATAGAAACAAAGAAATCGAGAAAGAGAAAAATCAAACACGAACACCAGTTCGGTTTGCCCAATAGCCTCCAGGCTCCAATTCAATTCAATAATCGATACCCTTAATCAACCTATGTGACACTTTAAATAAGAAGAGCAGAAATAAACCTAACCCTAAAGCCCAAACCTAACAAAACTCTAAAGCCCATAAATAATTAAAAGGACATAATTAAAATAATAATTAAAATACTCTGCTCTCTATCATGTGATAACTTTGTGGCGAAAAGAAAAAGAACAGAATCGAACTAGACACAAAGTAAAAATTATTCCCAAGTTATATTTATAAATATATATAACCTGTGAAACCAGTTTTAGAAAACACTCAGATTATAATGTATAGAATAAACAAGAACAATGTCTACTGCACAAACTATTTTCTACTATTCTCTCTGAAAACACTCTCCAGATTATAACGAATAGAATAAACAACTAAACAATGCGATGTATTTTTTTATTTTTTTGCAGGTATTCTGGTAATTGTACTCGGTGATAATCCTCAAAAGACTCGGTGATAATCCTCAAAAGATCTTCTCGTATAAATAGTGTCTTGAGGCGAGGTTGTTGGAGTCGTCTCTATTGTATTAGGACTGATTGGGTTACTCTTATAATTCAGTTTTGACTTGTTCAAGTCTTCAACAACAAGTCTCACGTTCTCCTAGTGAATAACAACATTTTTGACTGATTTTGAGCATTCTATGCTAGACTCTATCTTGACTGATAGAGTCAATGGTCTGTTACTCTGTACTACCAACTTTGTAACCTGCATACAATTAAAAGTGAGGTAGAGATTCAAAACCAAATCCTATTTAAACTTAGGGTTCTAACAATTTAACGTAGATACGGAGGCATTATCTTATTTGGAGGTCCATGATCGAATCTCAGACCCAAGAAGTAGTAGTCTTTTAATTATTTATTTAATTAGCAATTAAATAAAACCCATTTATATGCCGTTTTAGTATTTAGAGCTATTTATATGTCGTTGTAATTGAGTTGATCAGATGTTTTTTATATGAAATAAATAGATTATTATCAAACACCTAAGTATAGGTAAGTATCAAAGGTTGATTATTCGGAAGAGTCATCTTATTTGGAAGTCTTCAAGGTCAAGAAATAGTTTTTTAATTATTTTCGTTTAATTTGTAATTAAATAAAGTCATGCGCGTGTAAAGTACATTTTTTATAAAAACTTTTTTTTTATAAGGAGGAGAGACGAGAAACTCTACCCCACCCGATCGGAGGTCCTCGATCGAGTAGGATGTAAATCGAGGAATGTGCCCGAGTAGCAGACACTTGTGCGAGAGAGCCAACAGGTCGAACCCAGGACAAACCTTCATAATATTTCAATGAAAATTTGTCCCACCCGAGATTCGAACCCTGCGTCGCCGAGGAATTACACCCACATCATCACAGACTTTCCCACTCGGCTATGCTCCTAGGGGACCATTTTTTTTTTTTTTTTTTTTTTTTTTTTTTATTTTTATTTTTTAATAAAAACTTAAAAATTGTAAAATGTATTTTATTGAAGAAGATAAAAAAGGAAAAGCGGGTGATTTCAAATTCATCATCGGCATCTACGAGTCAAACTTGTGGTGTGTGTTGTGTGTGTTTTCTTAAAAGAGAGATGACGGCGGGATCTGTGCGGTGGCGATTGGTGGCGGCCGATTTCTCGATGTCCGTGATGTGGGTTTGGTCGAGCGCCCTGAACAAGATTCTGGTTCGTAGAGTATTGGGGTACGGCCCTCACGATCTCAACGGCGAAATACTCAGATATTCACTCTCCGTTCTCAACATGTTCTTCTTCGCCTTCATCGCCAAAGCCACCGGAGGCGGCGCCTATAATCCCCTCACTCTATTGTCGGCCGCCATTTCTGGGAATTTCCCCAATTTTCTCTTCACTCTCGGCGCAAGGATCCCTGCCCAAGTAAAAAAATGCTATCTATTGCTTGATTTTATTCTTGTTTTTAATTATGATTTCTCTGACTTGTTATTATCGTCAAAAGGTAGCCGGGTCGGTATATGGGGTTAGCCTCATCCTCGACATCTTTCCTGGAATAGGACATGGCCCTCGTTTGAATGTCGACATTGCAAAAGGTGCATTGACCGAAGGCTTTCTCACCTTCACTGTTGTCATCGTTTCCCTCGGGTTGACTAGAAAGATCACCGATAGCTTCTTCATGAAAACGTGGATTTCCAGCTTATCCAAGCTTACACTTCACGTGCTCGGGTCTGATCTAACCGGGGGTTGTATGAACCCAGCCTCTGTGAGTACTTCTTTTTCGATTGGAATAATTACAGAGACTGCCCCTGAGGTTTTAGTTATATGTTTTGTGGTGTTTTTGAAGGTGATGGGGTGGGCTTTTGCGAAGGGAGAACACATCTCTAAGGAGCATTTGATCGTTTACTGGCTTGCTCCGGTGGAGGCTACTATGGCGGCTGTTTGGGTGTTTGGGATTCTTGTCCGGCCCAAGAAAGATGATCCGCGCCTCAAGTCTGAATGAAAAAATATATGATCTCAAAGGTTAGGTCTCAACTGTAAAATATATGACAATGGTTTGATTCAAAACATTTGGATTTGCATTGAATTATGAATTCACCTCTTCTCGGTTTCTAGAAACGAAAAAGGGATTAAAACAAAGGAGTACCCTTAAAAAATTAAACAATTCTCAAATTGTTACAATGTTTTCCTCAGCTTGTTGTTCAGAATTTTTAAACAATATAGTGGCATTATCTATAGAAATTTAGTACACCATTTGAGGTTCAAACTCAGCAAAGTCCACTGAGCCAGATTCAATAGGTTTCATGAGATAAGCAGCCAATATCTCAGAAGCGAAAGCTGCAATCAGAGGTATCCTCTTCAAGTTCTTCACTAAAGGTATGTCGTCCGTTTCCCCAATTGCTAGTAGCTTCTGGCTGATCTCCACCATCCGATCCAACTTCCTTTTGAATTCCGGGTTCTCTACATCCAAGACAGCCGGGAAAATCCTTGCAGTCGTGCGGTTTGTCTATACAAAAGAGTTTAAACCGCATGAAGTACCTTTGAGATTTAATTGAATTAAAAAAAAAAATCAAAATCACAAACACCCTCTTGACATTAGATGCTCAAGAGGTTGTATCTTGATATCCAGAAACTTCAAATGGATGGTTGTACTTTTGAGAATAAAGATGTAATTTTTGCAATTTATTTAGTCAGAATTTCTCAGCACGGTGTGAAATGAATGTTTTGCCAGAAAAAAATGGATAACACAGATTTATATTCAAGGAGATGAATAAAATTCTAAAGTATAATGGAGGAACTACCTCAATGATAACATGCATGTCGAATTCTTTCGTATCAAGTCCAATCCCCTCATAAAAGGCACTTCTTTGGCAGTCGTTGAGGTACATTGTCACATAGACCTGCATATTTGATTTGTCAAGAATCAAGATAAGATAACAAACCATATGTAAGGAAAAGGGTTAATTACAGAAACTCTACCCTTGAAGTTTAGTCTAATTACAAAAAGCTACTCATCTTGTAAATGTACAATAACAGCCCTTCTTGATGATGCATTTCTGTGAGACAATACAATTGCCCATGGGGTTATTTCTAATTTTGAAAGACAACTTAGTAAAAAGAGGCAAAACCTCAGGGGTAGTTTTGCAATTATCCACAAAGAATTACAACGTTGAGTATCCTGTCGAGGGTGCGTACATTTGTAAACTGTAAGACAAATAAACTCAGGGATTTATTTTGTAATTTTTAAGGAGCTGGATATTTTGTAATCAGGTGAAAACGCAGGGGAAGTTTTGTAACTATGCCTACAAAATTAGTATTTTTTTTTTACCGAAAGACAAAAGAATCGGGACCAGAGCTTCGCTTTCCAGTCATTGAGAAACTGCGGCTGTGCCTTCATCAAAGCCGAGAAGAAATCGCCATGCCGGTTCTCATCCTGGCACCAGTTTTCAAAGTACTTGAAAATTGGGTAGCATTGGTATTCCGGGTTTTGGCTGAGATGCCTGTAAATGGTTATGTATCTCCAGTACCCGATCTTCTCAGACAAGTAAGTCGCATAGAAAATGAACTTAGGCTTGAAGAAGGTATATTTTCGTGCCTTTGTTAGGAAACCCAAGTCCAGAGCGAGATTGAAGTCGGATAAACCCTTGTTCAAGAACCTGTAGAAGACAAACAATTGCATTTATTTCCGGTCTGATTAAGATTTTGTTTATTCATTTGCTCTTACCCTGCGTGACGAGCTTCGTCTCTAGACATGAGGGAGAAAATCTCAGCTACCATAGGGTTAGTTTTCTGCACACACAATCAATGGGTCTGAGTTTGAAGCAAATTAGTAAATTAAAGAACTAAAAATCAATAGCCAATTCCGCAGGAAACAACAATTAAGATAATATCACCACATGAGAAAAATAACATCAATAATATAGGAACCAAGAAATCGTAATATTCCATAAGTTGCTCGTTTAAGCTAGTGTCGATATTGACTTATGCTACATCGGATTAAACAACAAACATAACACAAACCTTGAGCCTTCTTCCAAGTTCCTTGTAAAGAAGAAAGCCGGAAAATTCAGCAGTGCAAGACCTCTCCAAGAACTCGACAAATATACCCCTCAACGGGCCTTCGAGCTTATCAGCAGCTTCCTTAAATTCCTTATTCCGCACGAAATGGGTCTGGTTGAAATCGGTCTTGAACTCCTGCAAGAGAGCCTCGAATTCGGACATGTTCAAGTTCTTGTTGATCTCCGTGTTGAAGAGCTGCTCCATCTCGTCGAAATCGGTGGTGTAGAATCTCGGAGTCAAAAGGGACTCTTTTATTTCCTGTTTCTGGAACTTCTTCTTCTTCTCAGCTGGGGTTGAAGACGACATCTTGATGCTGACAGTGGAAGCTTTTGAAAATGGGGGAAAGCTCTTATTAGGGTTTCCGATTTGTGGGCAGAATTTGGGTATGGGTTTTAGAAGAGCCATTTCTGCAACAGCCATTGATGAGTGAAGAAGTGTAATGTATGTATGGATTATATGTAATTTGGAGAAATGTAAGTGGATATGATGATTTATGAATGATCTCATCTGATAAAATTTTGAAACGTGGCGGGTTATTATTGGCTTGCTTGATTGCATTTTTTTCCCTCTACAAAACTTCAAAGAATAAGTTGAATTGGAATCAATCAAATTGTAAGCTTTTACATTTATTTGAAAATGGTAAATTGAAAAACATAGTGAAGTAGATATGAGAAGCTTTTACATTTATTTGAAAATGTAAAATTGAAAATTTTAAATATGAAAAAATTATAATTGTTGTGTATGGTGATGAATGAGCATCAATGTCGGTTTGGGAGAAATTTACTATCATATAATGAGAAGTTTGAACTTTGAACTCATGAAGAAGGAAGAAAAACCTATCAACTCACTGCGCCATTACAAGCCTATATATTCTTGTAAGGAACTTTTTAGTTTTGTATTGTTAAATTAAAAACAATTATTTCTTATAATAATAAATATTTTTTTTCTAAAACAATTTAAAAAAAAAAATCAACAAACATATTTCATTACTACAAAACTAAATCACTAATTAACTACTAAATTACTAAATCAATCAACAACACAATTAACATACAAATAATAGGAGGTTGGGATGGACTAGAAGGAAGAATATGATGTTGGTTTTTTGAACTAGTAAATAGTACTACTAAATACTTTACACGTTTTCAAGAACTAATAAAATAAAATATTAGAAAAATATAAGAACATATCTTCAAACTTCACACGAAAACTTTAGTTCAAATTGTTGCTTTTAATTTCATTTTAAAAGTTTTTGAAATTAAAATTTTTAATGTATTTCGACCATTTTTTTTTTTTTTGAACATACTGAAAAGTTTTTCGAACATAAGAAATACTATGTACTTCAAAAAATGGTTGGCCAGGACACATAATAATGGAATGTCGCCTGCCGAACTCGATACAGGCTTACAAGTTAAAAAGGGTTGCTTGCTAGTGCTACAAAAGTCGAGTCAGGGGAAAAGCCAAAATACATCGAGAAAGCTATTGAAATTTCAAGCAAACATAATTATCGCATAATCTTACTTACGATCTACAGATATTACAGGCTACAAAATATTTCAGTCTGACACCCTAAATGTCCGGGAAACATTCTAGCTGATCATAAATATCTGGACCTGCTACTGCTACCATTTGAATCAAGCTCCTTCTTCCCTACGAGCATTCCTTGTACCATTGCTGGTGTCATCAGACCTATAGAGTTAGTAAAAAGAAAGGATAAAATTAGTCAAAAAACTGATGTTATAATGAAGAAATGACGTCTGTTATATAATGCAGGATTATTCATTCCCTTGGGGATACTTCTCGTTATACAAATACTATCCCATAAGGACATCAGTTAAATAACAAAACTACCCATGGAGTATTAGTAATTTATAAAGAGATGTGGTCTTTTGGGAGATTCGGCTAAAGTTCAGCAGCAGTATTTGAAATAGTTTCAGAAAGATAAGACGGTTCTTGTTTAAAAAACATGTACTGTATAACACAATTTGTTTGATTCATGTGAAGACCACATTACAAGATAAGTCAATCACAAATCCCCATAAAAATGTGTTTGCAGTTGTATAAAAAAAGTGTCGTACTTCTTAAGAAATCTGTAATTTGACTAATGTCTAGACATTTCTCCTCCAACATGACAGACGCCTATGAAAGATACATGCAATAGTGAAGGCATATAAGTTTCCTTACTAAATAAAATTATCAGCAGGGTTAGCATCCAAAGGAATTAAATCACCTACTCATGTTCTTGATAATTTTAATCTTTTTTGGAATTTAAATTATTTTTACAGTTACAAATATTAAAGATCTTATTTTTCCTTTAACCCTTGTTGGAGCTTGAATTCCAAAATAACAAAGCCCGTTATTTGGAATTCAAATAACAGTCTATATACATACGACCTGGCACACCATGACATATGCAAACAACTAAAATAATTTAATCGAGATCACTCCATAAGAAATACTTAGCTAACCTGTACCCAAAAACATCGAAGCACCAAAATCCACAAACCGCAGCCAATGGGACACCATCAGTAAAAGTATCCTCTGCACTTCAAGGACCCACACAAACACTTCCTTTTCTCTTTGTTTCTGTTCTCATTCGAAACAATTCCATAATCATAAGTCAACTCTTGCATGGGAGGCACATGACGAGCCGCAAAGAACGCAACATGCAGACAAACTTCATTATTACTCTCACGCAAGACTGGCTGCCAAAACACATTCGGCGAGCACCCATGGTTCATAAAACGGGCCACGTTCCCATTGTTCTTAGCACTTATAGCAAGCGGGAACGGTGATTTTTTTGAAGCATTTGAATAATGAACAGGCTCCAATGGCTGGTAATCTCGACTCGCGTCAAAAGTATAACTATCGTCATTTCCATTCCCATAACCACCTGAACTAAACCCCTGGATGATATCCCCTGCATACTCACAAATAAAGCCACCTGCACGAATAGGGTCCCAGGACCTGAGCCCCCATCCACGGTTCTTGGTCTTGAAAACCTCCAGGCGAACCTTAACACCTGCCTGAGATATTCGGTTACGGCAGTTTGGAGGGCACATGCAGCTGGGCCCACACTCATGTATTGGGTATTTGTTCGTCAGGAGAACACCTATAGGAGAGTAAGGGAGAAGACCTTCGTTTCTCGAGATGCAGGGGCAGTTTGGGTCACCAGGCTGGCATCCATTCGTGCAATGACAGCCCAACGAGGGAGTAGAAGTTGAAAATGGCTGTGAGTATTTCAGACTACGAACGTATGTGAAATGAGCAGGCCCTTTTTCTCCATCCACGTCATTCACAAGAGCAACAGGGAGACTCTCGGCACCAGAGGTCAAATCAGGAAGAATAACACCGGGCCTGGAGGCAGTCCCGTCCTTCCACTGCTGAATTGATTTCCACAACGAAAAAACCTCAGGCTGCCCAGGCACCCGAACCAACTTGTACTTAAAAACATTAAGGCCTGATTTATTTTTTTCAGCCCAAGACTCTTGAATCTTGTAAACACCATCATAAACGTAGATTTTCCCAGTCGTGTAAGCAAGGTCCTTAATACCTCTTATGACCCTCACATCATTCGCACGGTGCAAACTCTTTTCCAAAGCTAGATTCCCCCTCTCGAGCTTCTGGTCAAACATCTGCCCATCCCTCCTCTGGACCCCACCCTGACCACTGTAAATCAACACGTCGCTATCATCCTCATCATCATCATAACCTCCGGACGAGACTATGCTAACAGCTATGGGCTCCTCATCCACAGAAACCTTAACAGTCATGTAGTCTATGCCGGCCATGCTCTGAGCATGTAGACCCACCATGCAGAGTTCCATCCTAAAGAAGAAAATATCTCCGACATCAGCCCCGGGAAGATGTCCGATCGTCTTGGCAGTATTCACGCGGGCCCCTTTGGTCATCATGAGATTGGCGGCTTTCAGATCCGGCCGTCGGGAAAACCCAGAGGGCAAGTCCTTGGACTCTTCCAGCTGAGTCAGCTTTTTCCTCAGCAAGTCATAGGTCGTAAGTACAGCCGCGTACGTGTCCTTGTCTCCATTGGCCCTCCTGGAGTCATCCATTTCATTGAGTTTGAACTGAGTCAAGAAGCCGTCGACCAATGAATCGACGTCGAATTCTTGACCGTTCTCACCCCGTCGCCTCTTGGGGAGACCCCTCTGCCTCCCGGAATTACTCGCGTCCTCCGTGCTGAATCCACTCCCGTTCTGATACTGCTCGCTTTGGTTCTGAGAGTCGCTGTATTCATCTTCATCGATGATGACGCGGGCTCTGCTGACCTTTTTGGGCCGGGTTGACCCGTTTGCTTTAGGGATGGGTGTACGGAATGAGTTCAAGGGGACAGGAGCAGGGATGTTGTTGGCATTGAAAGAGTAATTTGCTGGTTGTGGATGTTGAGCAATGGGAGTGGGAGGGTTCTGAGACTGGGAATCGTGTGGACTGAGGAAAGGATAGAAAGGTTGAACTCCGGAAGGAAATGGGCCAGAAGGTGGGGTGCAGGCGAAGGACGAGGGCTGAGGGGATGACATGGCACCTTGGGATTTAGGGAAGATAGGGACAAGGGTTTTCAGTGGCTTCACATCTAAAATCTTAGACTTATCGATCGAATCCATTTTTTTTTTAGCAGAATACAACACTTCAGGTCTTTAATTGAAAGAAAGCTCTTTAATTTGTTCTCGAAACAAGAAATATTTTAACACAGTCAACTGAAAGGGAGTCCTGCAACTGGAAAAATATTCAATCAGAAATTCAGAATTCGAGGAAATATCAGATCTTCAGGGAAAGCCCTAAATTTCATAAACCATTAACAAACAAGCAAGAAAAGTTTTAAAAACGGACATTCAGTTCTGCTAAAAGAGGAAACCCTTCTGTAAAATATATGATGAAACGAACACTTTTGGCTTTAGCATCTGGAAATTGAAGGAAATACAAAAAAATTAAAGAGCACCATTCGAAATTGAAAAAGCCCTATTTTTTCTCGGAATCAATCATAGCGAGATCAGATTCTTCAAGAATAAAAAAACAGATCTTGAACGGAGAAATTACCTCAGTGTTTACAGAGGTCTTTTCAAAGTGTTTTTCTTTTCGGACTGAAAAACGATTTGGTGTGAGTGAGTAAGCGCCTGGGACTCTGCACATTTATTTTGGGTAAAAATCATTTAAGGTTTCGTAAAAATTACAATAACCTGTTAAATTACAATAAAATTACAATAATTTTATTATTTTAATATTTAAACTGTTAAATTCTTCAATAAAAAAATATTTTACTTTTAAAAAAATTATAAATAAATAAAATTTTATTTTCAAATACAAAAATATTTTTTAGATTTTTATTTTATTATATTATAATTTTTTATTTGTTCTTATTAATAAGTTAATTTATATTTTATTTATTTTAATAATATAAATATACAATATAGTTACTTTCACAATATTATTTATATTTTAAAAAATATATTAATAATTTATAAAAATGATTATTATTTTTCTAAACAACTCAATTCGGTCAGAATTTAAATTAATAATTTTAAATATACAATATAATTACTTTCACAATATTATTAATATTTTTAAAAAAATATTTAATAATTAAGTAAACAATTCAATTCGGTCGTTCAATTCAATTCAGTTCCACCCTGACTTTTAATAGAATTAAGTAATTTTTATAACGACGAAATCTTGCAACATGTTAGAGTTACGTGACTTTTTAATAGAATTAAGTAATTTTTTTTATATGATGTATTTTGGAAAAGAGATATTTTTTTTATTAAATTACATTTAATATTTTATAAAATTCACTTTAAAATTTAGTGTCCACTACCTTAATTAAAGCATGTTATTTTTTTTTTTTAAACGGCATGTTATTAATTAAATTTTTACTTATTTATAATTAGAAAATGATGGATTGTTTAATTCTAAATAAGTATATAAAATTGTCCTTAATCCAAAATCACCTTTTATATATTTTAACATGTGAAATTACAACTTAAAATCCACAATTAAGTTGGAAAAAAATTGTTACAACATACAAAATTGAACTAAAAATCTGCAAATAGAACGAAATTTAATTTTTTTATAAACTTAAAGAATTAAAAATGAAATCTTATGTTACATGTTATTTTGTGATATAATATCCAACTCTTAAACAAATACACGTACATCACTAATTACTGAAGTGAAATTTATTCATATTATCATCCTTACTCGCAAACATTCTTGCTTCAATCAAACTACATTTGAAAGTGATAAATAAGTTGGAAAAAAAAAACATTGATGCCATTGGAAGCCCAAACTATTATCCCAACTCAGGCATATGATACAGACCCCTTCTTAATTAGTAACTTGTGATCAGAACAAATACTCAATCACAGAAAGGCCGGAAGAGTTCGGCCACGACACGTGAACAATAACCATGTTTTCCTCATACACAAATTCCACTTTCCCACCATTCACCTTACAAGCCACCGGTTCCTCGGAAGCAAACACCCTCATCTCTCCAGTTCCCTTCACTCCAATTCTAACCGAATTCCCAACATCATTAAACACCAATGATTGGATAGCTCCGCCGGTGTTGAGCATGTTCACAAGCCCGATTGGTGCAAATTGTATGTTAGTGTTTCCAAGAACCTTCACGGGAGAGACCGTGATCAGCTCAAAGTTAAAAGGGTCGAGAGTAATGTCTATCGAGTCAGATGGCTTGGACAAGATCAACTCCTTTTCGCGAAATAGGTACATGGCGAATGTATCGACTCCCTCGATAGGTATTGGGCTTTTTCCCTGTTTCCATTCAATGTCGTTGGGGCCCGCAAAGGAGGATACAGCATTGGAGAACTCTGAAGCGCACTTGTTGCGCCGCTCTTCGCGGCTCCAACCGCCGCCTTGGCAGTTAAAAGCGCCCACCACTCCCGTGAACTAATTCAATGCATAATATAAAACAATTAGCAAGTTAGTGTAAAATAATTTAGTGTAAACAAGAGTACTTACCAAATATACAACAAAAAATTAAGTGAAGGAATCAAAAAACACTCATTTAGTCAAACTGAAAAACAACTCAAAAATATCTTAGAGAAACAATTAGGAAGTTAGTGTAAACAAGAGTACTTGTACAGAAGAAAAAATTAAGTGAAAGATTAAAAAAACACTCATTTAGTCAAATTGAAAAACAACTCAAAAATATCTTAGAGATCTTATAATAATTCAAACACTTTTTTTCACAATAATTCACACCTCAAAAAATAAAATAAATAATTTTTTCAGTTTAAAATATAATTTTAAACACAATGTATTCACCTATTTTTAAACGTTTCTCCCAACTATCTTAAAAATACATTATTACACACACTTAATTTTTTGCTGTTTAAAAAATAACACTTTTTTCTAAATATCTCAATTTTTTTCGAGACAAATGAAGTAATTAGTTATCAACATACTTCTCAAAATTTACAAGAAAGTAATGAATTTTCACCTTATTTAGGTTCCAAATTTTGAGCATGGTCTTGCCATTGTGAAGTGGATCCTCAAAGAGACAATCGCGACTTGGCAAAGCATAGTAGTCACAACGGAGGATGGAGCCATCAGGCAAGACGAGGCTCTTGAGCAGGTCGAAGTTGTGCTTCCCAACGGAGTCACTGACGTAAATGGGCCCACCAGAGATGGCTCGTGAGGCAGCGTGGAAGTCAGCACATGGGTGGGTCGACTGAAACATGTCCCAGTCGGGGTGGATGAAATTTCCCATCCATAAGCTGTTGTAGGCGCAGTGCACCATGTGACAACCCTGCAACCAGAACGTGCCGTTCGGATCCCCCGATGGATCAGTGCACCAGAAATCATCCCCTGCATTTTTTATTTTGTTCAATAAACTATGTATTATATCATGTGTGACAATTTAAACAAATTACTACTACTTCGTCCCAACAAATAAAACACTGGTTGACTAAAAAAAATGTCATTTTTTTATTTTTTGACCAAAATGTAAGAGTAGAAATGTATTTTTAAATTAGTTAGAACATAGCTAGTATTTTTAAATTAAATTCTACTGTAGTAATAACTTACCGACACGGCCAAGGGAAATAGCCTCTGTTCCGAGGAACATGAAATCGTTACAGTGCTCCATGCTCGCAATCACACCGTTCCCTTTGAAGTGTTTCTTCATAGAGGAACTCAATGCCTTGTAGTAAGCCTTTGCTAACTCAACTCTCCCACCATAATTTTCACACACCATCTCCAACAACTGTGTGTACATATAACTCATCACATTAACTAAATTGTGTAATTAATTAAATTAAAACAAGAGATATTAAATATAAGACTTACATGGATGACATCAACTTTGACTCCATCAATCCCGACAGACTCGAGATGCGAGTGCAGCCCTTCGTACATCTCCTCAACCGATTCCGGAAGGACAAGCCCGACACCGTTGTTCACGATCTTATCGACAGCTAAGTCCTCCATTGTGGTCTCGAGGCCCGGCGTGAGCTTGGGCTCGATCACCTTTGCCTCAGGCATGCCTGTAGTGTTCGGTCTAATCCCGCCCCAGTACCCGCACAGGGCGTGCCACACGTAAACGAACTCCACGCTCTCGAACTTCTCCTTTAAGTCCCGAACGAAGGCTCCCATCCCGGTTTTCGGGCCGGGCTGGTCGTCCTCGTTCGGGCTCCGGTACTCCCTGAACTTGTAATTCTCCTCGAACTTGATTAGCCTGCACGTAAGTAAAGATGTCAATAAGTCGTGTTGGGTTGAGTTCGTGTTGTGTCAAGGCTATTTGGGAGTTATAAAACATAATCTCAAACTGATCTCATTTCACAATGTATCGAAAAATTAAACACTAGTCCAACATTTCTCATTTCACAATGTATCGAAAAATTAAACACTAGTCCAACTTATTTTCAACCCATTTAACGTATGTAATTAATAATTAAATTGTGCAATATTGAATAATATACAAATTAATTTAACTGAAAAAGAAAGAAAAAAATAATTATTTAAGAAAGAAAAAAATAATTGATGCTTCTAAACAAGTACTTTCTCTATACCAACAATAGTTCACATACCCAAAAAAATGAAATAATTGTTTTAACTTTTTTAATTTTAAAATATAAATTTATTTTACTTTATCCTCATACCTTTTAAACTTTACTAATAATTATTTTATTTTTCAATTTAAAATATAATTTTATCTTTTAACTTTTAACATTTTTGTTAAACTCTATTTCCAAAAAATGATTCATTCTATGTCACCCGGAGAGTAGTCCCTCAATTCTATATTCCCTCGGTCCTATAACAATAGTCATGTGGTCAACGTTAATTTTTTTTGTCCGTTCAATAAATATAATAAATAGTGTAAAATAATTATGAAAAAATAACTAAAATAAAATTTAACTATTCAATTTTATTTTAGTTATTTTTTCATAATTTTTGTACACGATTTATTATATTTATTAGACGGACAAAAAAAGTTAAGGTTGACCACATGCGACTATTGATATTGGTAGAGGAAGTACACGTTAGTCAACATGTTGTATTTAATTATCTTTACACTTGTT
Organism: Euphrasia confusa; assembly: GCA_954870475.1. Lineage (NCBI taxonomy): Eukaryota > Viridiplantae > Streptophyta > Magnoliopsida > Lamiales > Orobanchaceae > Euphrasia > Euphrasia confusa. The sequence continues at coordinate 24,870,312 of OX940968.1, read as the reverse complement.
GCATTTATCATTTTTAAATAATAATAATTATTATTATATAATTATTTAATAAATAATTTATTATTATATTATAATAATTAAAAACAAATTTAATTAATAAGCCGATGTTGACCCAGTTTTAAACCTGATTTATTTTGTGTCGAAATTTATGTACAAGCCTTACCTGCACGGCATCTGCTCGCCGGCGGAGGTCCGCTTCATTCCCTCGTAGTCGATCGGGTCATCGTCGTGGCAGATTGACTGCCACCCGTCGTCGATCAGTACGAGCCCCGGCGGGCACCCACCTTCCACCAGGCCCTTCACCCCTTCCCAAACCCCGCGAGGGTGCACGGTAAGATAGAACGCGTCCCACGTGCACCACCCGAACTTGTCGACGATCCCCGGCGGAGTCTTCTCCTCCAGCAGTCGGAACGTGCCCAGGTGGCGGCGGGCCGCCCTGACCGCGTCCTTGACGAGGGCGAAGGGATCGTCTCCGGCGTGCATGTAGAGGGCCGCCCGGAAGGTGGACCCGGTCACCTTGGTGGACCCGCTCTCGAGGCAGAGGTCCACCAAGTTTAATTCCTCGGTGGGCCCCGCGGGCTGGAGGGAGGCTCGGAAGGGGCCTTCGATTAAGGGGAGAAGCAAGACGTATGGACGGTGGTCGGACTTGTCGAGGAGGAGTATCTGGGTCTCGCGCTCGAGGTCCGACCCGTTTGACCCGGTCCAGTGGGTGGTCCACCAGACCTTGAACCGGAATATGGACATGAATTTGATGTTGCTGAGTTTTCCGATGGGGACAACGTGGTGGCTTTTGGGTTCCGGTGAGTCGAACCCGACGAAGCAGCCGGATGGTGGTGATGGGGTGGCGGTGATGTTAGGGGGGACATGGCTCAGGAAAACGTGGCCGCCGTTGACGGAGAAATTGGGGTTAGTACTGTCGAGGGTAATGAGGGATGAGTTGGTGGCGGTTGAAGTAGACATGGCAAAATAATAGTATTTTATTTATTTTCTTTAAACGTAAAGTAAAGAAGGGAGACCGTGGTGCAGAGATAATGGAAGGTGAGTGAGGGCTTTTATAGATGGGAGACAGAGCAATTAAAATCACATCACCATCGATTTTGTTTTGGTGTTGGGAAATTATTGTTGATTTTCAGGCCAAAGTGGCCTCACTTAAAACTTAAAATATCAAGTAAAACTATAAATTAATGTTTCACAATAATACTAACTTTCTAAAAAAAATACACTTATTTTTTCATTTAAAAATAAAATTATCGATCTAAAACATTTGACATACTTTCCTTTTAGAGGTGTCCAACAATAGTTAACACACCCAAAAAAAGAAAATAATTATTTTAACCTTTTCATTTTAATATACAATTTTATTCTACTTTATCTCACCTACTTTTTAAACTTTACTCACAACTACTTTAATTTTCACTTTTAAAATATATTTTTACTCTTTACTTTTTAATTATAAAATTAAAAAATAACAATATTCTTAAAATCCGCATCAGCAAAGTATGACATCTATTAATGGCCGGAGGGAGTACTTTGAAGTACATTATTCTTCACTTTTTAGAAAAATAAATAAATAATAAAGTAACATCTTTTTTAGTGCTATGCAGGAAAATTGTTCTTATATTTACGAAGGAGTAAAAATTAATTAATCCTGTCAAAAAATTGTATATTCAAATTTTAAGAGTAAAATACATTTTCCTACCTGAGGTTTAACAGATTTTACACTTTTCTACCTCACCGGAAAAACGTTACATGCGCCTACCTGAGGTTTAACACATTTACACTTTCATACCCACGACTTGCCTGAAGCGAATATTCGGTGGAATATTCCGAGAAAGTGGATATCACGCTCCGTAAGTGAGATTGTGCATTGTACTGGTATGTAGCTGGGAGGACATTTATGTCATTACTCATTTATTGAATTAATTAATTTAAACAAAACAAGAAATTATTAAACACATTACGGGATTTCAAAATCTCACAACTCAGAATTCCTCAAATCCCTAAATCCCTAAATCATTTCTCTCTCAAAACCCTAAATCCCCAAATCGCTTCACTCTCAAATCCCTAAATCCGTAAATCTATTCTACGAGAAACCCTAACCCCAAAATAATATCCCAATTTCCGTCCCCAAAATCCCAAACTGTAACCCTAATGCCGTGGAAACTGAGAGCCGACTCGTCATTTGCAGAGAATGGGAGGGCGCCGGATAAGGAGCCCGGCGATTTGTCAGGGAGATTTGTGTTCGGTTTGAAGATTCACCACAGTGGGAAATTTCGAGAGGACAAAGGTAAGATTTGCTATGTGAATGGGAAAGTTGCATTTATTGATTACTGTTGCACTTTAGAGCTTAGTTTGAAGGATTTTCAGTGCATGTTTAAGGAGATAGGGTTGAAAGGTCAGCTGCAGGTTTTTTACAGTTTTAATGCTTTGGATGATTGTGATAGGCTAGTGCATTTGAAGGGGTGGTTCAATATTGATGAACTTGGTTATTTAGTTGGGCAGCAGGATAATTTTGTATATCTGTGGATTGATGAAGAGATGTTGGACCCTTATCTAATTGATTTTCAAGGCAGTCCACAAGAAGCTTCACTGCCACATGTTTCTGAAAGTCAAGATCTGATTAGGTTGATTGAGACTCCTATTCAACCTTCAATGCCATCTGTTGATAATGTAGTTGAGAGTCCAGTTGAAGCTTCAGTGCCACCTGTGGATAGGGTAGTTGAGAGTCCAGGTGAAGCTTCATTGCCATCTTTGGATATGCTGATTGATAGCTATGAGGATGAAGTTCATGGTAGTCAACCAGCTCAGAATGAGAATGTTGAGAGGGTTTTTGATAGTCAACCAGCTCAATGATGACCAAGTGGCTGAAGAAGAGGAAAGTGAAGGAGAATTTTCTGTTGGAGAGGATTCTGAAAATTCTGATTTTCTGGAGGATAGTGAAAGATGCTATGATCAGGATGCTGAAGATTTCCATAAATATGTAGACCCAGATTGTGAGTGGGGAGAAAAAGTTCAAGAACCTAAAGCCCATAATACAATTACTAGGAGTAAGAGCAAACAATCTAAAGCTGCTGACAAGAAAGATAAGGCTAAAGTACTGAAGGAGAAGGGCAAACACAAAGGGTTCAAGCTATTTGATCCAGCTATGGACAGCAATCCAGTTGAGTTTGAAGTAGGGTTGTGTTTTGCTGATGTTAAAATCTTCAGGTCAGCAGCAAGGATGTATGCAGTTCAGAATAGCAGAACACTAGTGTTTCCAATAAACTGTAACTACAGAGTGCAAGGCAAGTGCAAGGATGATGACTGCTATTGGTATATATATGCATCTAAGATGGGAAATGAGGACACTTTTCAAATCAAAACACTTCATGACACTCATACTTGTGCAAATTTACAGGCTGAAGAATAAGGTTCTCAAAATAGGAAATGGAGATGAAGGTGAGCAGTATGGTAAGTTGTATGATTATGCTGAAGAGATATTAAGAAGCAACCCTGGAAGCACTTGCAGAATTAAGTCAACTGTGGTTGGAAACAAGGCTGTCTTCAAGAGGATATACATTTGATGGAATGCCTTGAAAAAGAGCTTGCTGGAAGGTTGTAGGATGGTTATCTGCCTTGATGGTTTTCATATCAGAACTCAAAGTGGAGGTATGATTCTTGCTGCAATTGGTATAGATGCAAATAATGGTATTTTCCCCTTTGCCTATGCTGTGGTTGAGAAAGAGACTACTAAGTCTTGGCTGTGGTTCCTTGAATTGGTAGCAACTGACCTTGAAATCTCTGAAAGAGATAGTCACATGTGGACTATTATGAGTGAAACATAAAGGTTTGGTGGAGGCTGTTGCTCAAATATTTCTAAAATGTGAATCAAGATTCTGTGTGAGGCATTTGTATGCAAATTTTAAGTTGACTCATAAGGGCATAGGGTTAAGAAATGTGGTGTTTGAAGCAGCTAGAGCAACAAGGTCAGTGGACTTCCAGAGGGTGATCAATGCAATAAAGATAAAATCAGTGGCTGCTGCTCAATGGATTACTGACAGAAGTCCACAGCACTGGGCTAAAGCACATTTCAACACACTGAACCAGACTGATATGATTGTCAACAACTTGTGTGAGTGCTTCAACTCTATCATACTCAAGGCCAGAAACAAGCCAATTTTGAAGATGCTGGAGGAGATTAGGAGAATGTTGATGAAAAGAATTGGAGTGAAGAGAGGAGAGATGCTGAAACATGCTGGATATTTATGCCCTATGCCTCAGAAGATATTGGAAAAAAACAAGCTAATGTCATATAGTTGGGCACCAAATTGGAATGGGGAGAACTGTTATACCACTATTTTTACTTATTTATCCAGATACCAGCTCGGAGACGCCTGTGGGCAGAGAGTGCGTGTCATGTCGTTTCACCGCGGAGGTTCTAGGAGCAAGACATCATTGGAGCACCAAGGAACTCCCACCGAGCGGATTTACCACCGCTCACCGAGGATGCCCCAGACATGCCCTAGAAGCTGATGCATACGATCCCGAGAACGATGGACTTGCGGCTCACCGGAGATAAAGGAGGCCAGCAAAAGTCGAGGGGCTAGGCCGAGCCGAGCAAAGGTCAACCGATCGGGCTGAGGTCTCCACTCCAAGCGCGTTGGTTTTCCCGACTGGAAAGGCGGCGGAGATCTGGGCCAGCCCATGTTTAGGGCCCATGAAATAAGACTCAATAGGCCCATTAGGTCAAAAGGGGAAAAAACCCTAATTGTATCTCTATAAATACACGGCAGGACTTACTTGAAAAGGCATCTTGACAGCCCCCAAATATAGGGAATTTTCCTTTTTCAGCTCAAGATATTTTTTCCTTTTTTGTACAATACTGTTCAGTTCAATCCTCAAAAGAGAAATCTCTCGTGTTTTCGGACGATTTTAAACCATCTTGCTCGGTTTTTTATCGCTGTTAACAATTGGCGCTAGAAGGAGGGGGAATCCTCGAGCGTTGGGCTGACCATATTTTGATTATTTTGATATGGAAATCGTAGGTGTTTCAGGTACCGCCGCTGCTGGTCGCGGAGAGGAAACTCCCCAGAAAACGGGAGCCCCGGGCAAGGTTTGCATGCCACTGAACGACCCCGAAATAACGACTCCCGTCGTCCCGGACGAGATCGCTCGCCAGTTGGCGTGGATCGAAACTTTGCGAGAGGAGGAAGCCGAAGCCAGGGAAAGACAGAAGTTCCTCCACGAGCAGGTTCTGGAAGCGGAGAAGCTGATGCCGACGGCAGGCGAGGAGGAGCCAGATCTGGACCTGAGACAAGCCAATACCCCCGAACAGATCAAGAGAACAATACAAAAACTGCAGGCCCGATCCCGTTTCCTGGAGAAGAGGCCGGTCACCGAGAAACAAAATCCTGATGCGCGCCACCTAGAAGAAGAGTTCCAGGCGGAGGCCCGCGAGGAGACTACTCAAGCAACGACGCAGAGAAGACAGGCGGCCAGTCCTAACCGCGCCGCAGCGAACCCAAGGACAGTCATCGTAGCCGATCCTGGACTCGCAAGACGCTTGGAGGAGGTAGAACGGAGGTTGGCCGAGCAGGATAGCGATCCGAAGAAGAGATCTGCTCTCGCCGAACCCCTGAGTCTAAGGATCGAGCAGGCCAAGTCGCAGCCCGATGTCACCCCGTTGCTGACTTTCATCTATGACGGAGCGTCCGACCCCGACGTCCACCTGAACAAATATAACACGTACATGGTCGGCCGAGGAGCATCAGACGCCACGAAGTGCCGCCTATTCCCTCTGACTCTCGGCGACATGGCTCACCGATGGTATACTAGCCTACCGCCGAGGTCGATAGATAACTTCGGGGAATTAGGAGACGAGTTTGTTTCTTACTTCGCGTCCAAAGTAAGTTACTCGGAGGGCCGCCAACGTCTGATGGGGGTCAAGCAGGGCAAGGATGAGTCTGACGAGATGTATATAGACCGAGTAGAGCGGATTGCCAAGCAGGGGGACCGAGTGAGTGACGAGATCCTCGTTCACTCTGTACTGGGCGGCCTACGACCGACGTCCAGCCTGTTCAAACCAATGATGAAGGACTATCCGAAGTCATATACTGAGTTCCGCAGGAGGGCAGGCGAGGAGATAGCCCAACAACGAATATACGACGAGCGGATGAAAGAGCTGGAGCCCGAGGAGGGAGCAAGACCCCTCGCCGAGAAGAAGCCCATGGGCCCAGCAACGGTTGATTACTGGACGGAGCCACCCCCAACGGTGAAATACCATGAAAGTGGTAAGAAGAAGTCCAACTACAAGGTATACCAGGGAACTTTTCAGGCACCGCGGAAGGTCGAGATCGTCGACGAGTGCGCCGAGGAAGGAACGTTCTTAGGGCAGACCCCTACCCAGATCCTTCAGATCTTCTACGAGCGGGATATCAATATCCTGACTCCCCCTCAGGCCATGAGAAGCCGCCCCGACGAGAGAAACCCGCGTAAATGGTGCTCTTTCCACCAAGAGAACGGGCACAGGACTGATGAATGTCGCGATCTGATCGCTCAACTTCGCCAGCTCTATGAGGACGGAAGTCTGGCCGATCTCCTCCGGGCACCAAAGCGCGGTCGCCCAGCCGCCGGACGCGGAGGCGGCGGACGCGGAGGCGGCGGCCGCGGAAGAGGGGGAAGAGGACGAGGCCGGGGATATCAAGATGATCAGAATCACCGACCTAATCAGCAGCAGAGACGCGAGCCTGATCATCCCGGACCAAATCAGTTAGTTTTGCCCCCTCCACCAGCGGTGGTACCCGAAGACGAAGATCCGCCCGTCCGCGGGGGAGCGCGTGTCAACATGATCGGCAGTTTGACGCCGATCATCCATAAATCGAAGAGACAGAAGAAGGAAGAGTTGCGCGAGTTTGAGGGCGTAAATGTGGTGATCCCCCAGGCGGAGTCCACCATCGCCCGCGGGATAACCATAACCTTCTCCGAGAAGGACAGGGAGGGGATAAAATATCCCAAGGAAGATGCTCTGGTGGTCACTGCAAGGATCCTCGGGGTCGAGGTGGCCAGGATTTTAGTGGATAACGGGGCCCATTGCAATCTCATTTTCAAGTCGGCGTTGGACCAGCTCGGTGACCTCTCTAGCTATGTCCGTCCATACGATGGAGTTCTGAAGGGTTTCGGTGATGTGGTAGTGCGCCCCCGGGGACGCATAAGGATGGCAGTGGAGTTGAAGGACCACCAAGACCCAAGCATAAATATGACTCGCCTGTTAAATTTTGTTATCGTTGATGCAGACAATATCTATAATGCTTTTTTCGGGAGGCCGTTCCTCGATGCTTTTGAGGCCGTGGCGTCCTCCCACTACTACTGTATTAAGTTTCCCACCTTGAGTGGTGTGGTCGGCACCCTTCGGGGTGACCAATATATGGCAAGGAAGTGTTTTAACTACCTTTCGTGTTCGGATGCAAACATACCCTCAAATTACAATGATATTAACACTGGGGCATTTGGGGGCGCTAACCCCCAAATAATCTCCCAAGAATCCAACTCGCGGGGCGAAGACCCACGGGGAGAGGAATTTAAGAACGCTATAACGGAGTGTCGGGAGATAGACCCTACGGAAGAAATGGATATAGACGACCAGGAGTATTTGACGGCCCTGTGGGATAATGGCGTCCCCGGAAACCCCGGGCTTTTCGAAGGAGAGCTCGTCGAGTTTGGCGACCCCGCGAAGGAAATCCCTGAACTCGAAACACAATTTCTGCACATACTCATCGACGAGATGCCTATCCCACAAAACACAGAACCCCAGCCGGGGATACGGACCCTGGAATCAGAAGACCTCGACCCGAGGATCGGTTTTGAGCCGAGCGACATACCCGATCCCCGAGGGCCATCGATGTGTACGGCGGTCGACGAAGTGGAAAGGGTGAATCTAGATCCGACCAGGCCAGAGTTAGAGGTCTTTATCGGAAAGAAGATCCCGGAGCGGCTGAGAAACGAGCTGATCGATTTCCTAAGCCAGAAACACAGACGCTTTTGCGTGGTCCCACAAAGATATGATCGGTATCGATCCCAAGCATGCCTGCCACCATCTGAAGATCGATCCAGAGAAGAAACCCATCACCCAGAAGAGAAGAAAAATGGGACCAGAGAAGTATGCAGCTTTGGCGGTGGAAGTCAAAAAGCTAGTCGATAACGACCTCGTTCGAGAGGCCGAGGAGGAGCCCCAGTGGATCGCTAATGTCGTGCTCGTAAAAAAGGCAAATGATGCTTGGCGCCTTTGCATAGACTTCACCAACCTAAATAGGGCTTGCCCGAAAGACCATTTCCCCCTACCCCGTATCGACCATCTGGTGGACAGCGTCGCTGGGCACGCTATTTTCTCTAATTGCGATTGTTTTGCAGGGTATCACCAGATTCCTATGGCCGAAGAGGATATAGAGCACACTTCTTTTTATTCGGACAAGGGAGTGCTGTGTTGGAAGAGGATGCCATTTGGTCTGAAGAACGCGGGGGCTACATACCAGCGATTGGTGAACAAAATGTTTGCCGATCAGATTGGAGATACCATGGAGGTATACGTGGACGACATAATCATAAAGAGCAAGTCCGAGGAGGATCACGTGAAAGACCTGAAGGTCGCTTTCGAGATTTTGAAATTCTACAACATGAAGCTCAACCCGAGGAAGTGTCATTTCGGGGTATATGCTACGAAATTCCTCGGGCACATCGTCAGTCTTAGGGGAATCGAGGTAAACCCAGAAAAGATCAAGGCCATCCAGAACCTGAGGGAACCCCGAAGTCTAAAAGACGTACAGAAATTAACAGGCTGCCTGGCCGCCCTCAGCCGTTTCATTCCCCGGCTCGGTGATAAGAGCCGTCCATTCTTCAAATCGATTAAGGACCAGAAATTCAAGTGGGGAAAGGAGAGTCAGGAAGCTTTCTTACGATTGAAAGAGCACCTCGGAAACCCCACCATCCTCTCTAAGCCACTCACCGGGGAGAAACTCTTTCTTTATTTAGCCGCGTCCGAACATGCCATGAGCTCGGTTCTTGTCCGAGCCGAGGGGCAACTGCACAAACCTATTTATTTCGTCAGCCAGGTCCTCCACGACGCCGAAACACGATATACGCCCTTGGAGAAGCTGGCGTACGCTCTCGTGATGAGCGTACGGAAGTTAAGGTCTTACTTTTTCGACCATCCAGTGGAAGTTTTAACGACCATGCCATTGCGGCAGGTCTTGCAGAGACCGGACACCAATGGTCGATTGCTAAAGTGGAGCCTGGAAGTAGGACAGTACGACATCACCTACGCCCCGAGGACGGCGATTTAAGGGCAAGCATTGGCAGATTTCATAGTGGAGTTGACTTTCCCCGATTCCACCCCGTCCTCCTCGATCCCGCCATGGAAGTTGTACGTGGATGGATCCTCTAACTCCTCCCACGCCGGGGCTGGAATAGTATTGGTCGGACCAGGTGGACAATCGTTTGCGCACGCTGTGAAGTTCGAATTCGAGGCGACGAATAACGAGGCGGAATACGAGGCATTGATCGCCGGGCTGAACCTCGCCCTAGCAGTCGGCGCAGAACACTTACAAATCTTTATGGATTCACTCTTGGTGGTGAATCAAATTAAGGGAAGTTACGAGACCAGATGTGATCGGATGGCTAAGTATTACGAACACGTGATCTCATTGTGCGAAAAGATACCGAGGACATTTATCGAGCAGATTCCAAGGGAGTTGAACTCTCAGGCAGACGCACTGTCCAAACTAGCTTCCTCGGAGGGAAGCGCTGACCTGACAAACGTGATGCTAACATGCCAGGCTCGATCCGCCATTTCAACGGCAGAAGGATTAATCACCCTCGTAAATCGTGGCGAGACCTGGATGGACCCAATCAGATCTTATTTGGTGGACGGCGTCCTACCCGTGGATAGAATCGAGGCCAAGCAGCTCAGAATCCGAGCAGCCAGATATACTTTGATCGGGGACGTTTTATACCGGAGGAGTCTGTATTTGCCTTTGCTGAAATGCATCACCCCACAGGAAGGAAGCATAGTGTTTGGTGAAATCCACGATGGTGTATGCGGAAATCACGCGGGAGGGCAATCTTTGGCCCATAAGACAGTCCGGCAAGGTTATTACTGGCCCACCCTGAGGAAAGATGCCATAAATTATGCTCGGAAATGCCATCGCTGCCAGATAACTGCTCCGATCATCCGAACCGCACCGGAATATCTAAACTCTATTTACAGTCCCTGGCCTTTCGCCTCCTGGGGGATTGACCTGATCGGACCGTTGCCCACCGGACCGGGCGGAGTAAAGTACGCGGTCGTAGCTGTGGACTATTTCACCAAATGGGCCGAGGCCGAACCTTTGAAGGTCATCAACCAAAAGGCGATTATCAAATTTATCTGGAAAAATATCATATGTCGGTTCGGAATCCCTCATACCATCACCTCGGATAATGGGAAACAGTTTGACGGGCAGGATATCATGGATTTCTTTGATAAATGGAAGATTAAGAAGGCGTTTTCTACCCCTTACCACCCCCAGACCAACGGGCAGGTAGAGGTTGTTAATAAAATTCTAAAGCACACAATTAAGGCTAAACTTGAAGAACGACAAGGGCGATGGGCGGCCGAACTACCCGACGTTTTGTGGTCATGTAGGACGACGAGCAAAGCCGCCACCGAGGAAACACCTTTTGCCTTGGCTTTCGGGGCTGAAGCTGTGATACCCTCTGAGATAGAGGTCACCAGTCACCGGACGTCGCAAGATTTAAATGAAAACAACGACAAGGCGCTGCGTTTGGAGTTGGATTTCCTAGAAGAACGAAGGCTAAACTCGGTCTTCCAGAACGCAGCAGCAAAACAAAGAGCCGAGCGTTTTTACAACTCCAAGGCTAAGATCCGGAAGTTTCAAACCGGGGATTTGGTGCTAAAACGCGTGCTCGGGCCGAACACTGGGGCATTGGGCCCGAACTGGGAGGGGCCCATGCGAGTAAGGAAGCACGTGGAAAAGGGGTCGTACGAACTGGAGCATCTCGATGGGGTAGCCGATCAGTACTACTGGAATGCCCTCCACTTGAAGAAATATTATCAGTAGTATCTTTGTACCCGAACGTTTTCTGTTACGACGGAATAAAAGCGTATCTTTCCTCAAATATCAGAAATAAGACCGGGGATTGGATAAGTCCCGTCCTCGGCCATGGTTCCTTCGATCCGTCGAAGGCCATGATTGTTTTTACCGGGGACGAGTCCGCTCTCCCCGAGCCTGAGATGAGCTGGGCGATCCGTCGCCCGGCCGATCGAACAGGAAATATCAAAAATAAGACCGGGGATTGGATAAGTCCCGTCCTCGGCCATGGTTCCTTCGATCCGTCGAAGGCCATGATTGTTTTTACCGGGGACGAGTCCGCTCTCCCCGAGCCTGAGATGAGCTGGGCGATCCGTCGCCCGGCCGATCGAACAGGAAATATCAAAAATAAGACCGGGGATTGGATAAGTCCCGTCCTCGGCCATGGTTCCTTCGATCCGTCGAAGGCCATGATTGTTTTTACCGGGGACGAGTCCGCTCTCCCCGAGCCTGAGATGAGCTGGGCGATCCGTCGCCCGACCGATCGAACAGGAAATATCAAAAATAAGACCGGGGATTGGATAAGTCCCGTCCTCGGCCATGGTTCCTTCGATCCGTCGAAGGCCATGATTGTTTTTACCGGGGACGAGTCCGCTCTCCCCGAGCCAGAAACGAAAACTTACATACGACACTCCACCCAGCACGCAAACCAACTTTCATAAACGAACAAATGAACGCAAGTGTTTATTAGAGGAAGAAAAATTCGAAATCCCACGAACATACAAGCACAAAACGACCGCAGAAACAACGACAGTCAGAAAAACATCAGCGAAGGGGACGCCCCCAACGGTCGTATGATGGCCGAGGAGGCCACGAGCTTATCCTTGACCCACGAGTCCCGCGTTGGCAAGACCAAGGGTGATCCCGAATCGGGCATGCCATCGAGTTGCGGTCATGGTCGAAAACGTCGATTGAGAAACCTTCGGCATCAGCCCAGGTGATCCGAATTATCCAGCCTTCCCGTATCCCAAACCCACCGACGAGTCTTTCCCATTCGGCCCCAGAAATGGAAACTTGATTTCGGAAACGAGAGAGGGAAGGACTCCATTCACGGCCCCAAGGGTCTGTCAGGGAGATCTCGTCCGCCACCCTGTCGTTGATCGGACGCAGGAAGGCTGCGGGAATGGGAAACACCTCCCTATGCCAGGAGCCATTGAACGCACGCTCGAACGAATGGGAGTCGTCGGAGAACTCGATGTGGGTCGACATCGAGTACAAGACGACGATTTCGTATACATATTTGATAACAGAAAAGCCCCATTTTATAAGAACAACACGAATCGAGGAACAATAAATGCGAACGTTGACCACGTTAAAAGCGTCTGGCGTTTTCAAAGCGGAAATTTATTTATGTTGAATAAACGGTTACAATCAAACCCCGAAAAGGGCGCTTATTAAAACCAGGGTGAGGAAGCCCGGTAAACGTCAGTCCAGGTATGGAAGACCTAGGGAGTCCGCCAGCCCGCGTGCACGAGCCTGAGGAGGGAACGATACGTTGAGACGCTCCAGGTTAAAAAGGCTAACCCGAAATCCGAACCCCGGTTTCCATATCAGCCACACCTCCCAGCCCGCTTGAATGCCCGCGTGCTGAACAAAGTCGACCCACCCCGGACCACCGAAAGCCACCTGCCGCCTGAGTTTGGTTTTCGTTGCAACCCAGGCCTGCTCGTTGGAGTCGTGAAATGGAATCTCCTCGCCCAGGAATCGTGAGAAAGCGAGCCCGAACTCGTCGGGAATCAGTCAGCCAAAGCTTATATTTACACTCGTCTCCGGGGAGAGATTTTATCTTCTCCCAGATCGTTAAGAAATCCCATCCTAACCCGTCCTCGGCTGGAGCTTTAAAGCCTAAAAGGATAGACATACAAGATCAGGAAACACAAAGCAGGCTAAACCCCATTAAAGAAGTTCAAAGAAAGAAATCTAGGTGAAAGCTGAGGAGACTAACGATGATCTGTCAGCCGGTACTCCCCATCGATATGGAAGTCTTTCGAGTTCCACTCCCCCGCTACGAAAAACCACTTCTCGGACCATTCTGGTTGTTTGCTCGGCAACTCCTTTATGATCGGGTGCCGCTGTTTCAAATAGTAATCTCCCCCACTGGTGGCGCTCATGTAAAGGAGGTAGATAAGCTCGAAACCCGTCGGTCCCCGGTACAACCCATAGAACCCAAACATGATACAATAGACATATATCATCACCCAGCCATTCGGGGTGATCTGCATGGGAGCAATCTCCTGCAGATGTAGGAAGTGCGCTACCGAGGGATGCAAGGGAAAGCGAAGCCCACTCTCCATCATCGAATAATTTACCGCTAACATGCCCGGAGGAGGGGAGTCATCGAATTCATCTGCTTGCGGAGCATACAAGTGGACGTCGTTCGGAATCTGCCATCTCTCCCTCATCGTCTGCAGTTCCACCTCGTTCACGACACTCTTCTTCCAGCTCGCGTCGAAAGGCGTGTTGCGGCGCTCTTTGACAGGATGAAATCGCCTCCGCGGGATAAATACATAAGGTTTCTCAGCGGAGTACCGGGAATAATTAAAAGAGGAGGGGGGACCCCTGGAACCAGCGAGGATATCATACAGGCGACGATAATCCTTGCCCACCTGACCACTCAGCATATCACCTGCCTCCTCCTCGGTGAAGGGGAATTTAGACATCGCCCATTTCACTGGAGGTGGGGATTCGGGATTGCTCCCTGGTCTCCCCGAAGTAGAGGCCGAACCAGAAGCCCCGACATCGCATGACGGCCCCAAGGACTGAGAGGGGGGAGATCGATCATTACTCATTCCCGATTATAGCAGAAGGAGAAAAGGCTGGGAATCTTAGTCTAAAAAGTCCTATATCCCCCAAAAAACCCTATCGACGGAGCTTAGACCAGAGCCGCCGCCGGAAATTGAAAAGCCTAAACGATTTCTCGAAGAGGGAACCCAATCAGGGAACTGGGTCGCGACTTAATAAGAATGAAAATAGAGAAACAAGTTTCCGCGTACCTGAGAATCGAAGAAACAAAGGAGAATCACCGGAAAATTTTCGAATCGCCGGAATCCTCTTTCGATATCGCCTGCGTCGATTCTCTCTCTGATAAACTGCCTTGAGAAGAAAATGGTTTTGGAACGGTTTCTCAGAGGTTTAAATATGGGAATACGCAGAGGCGGGGGCGTGCGTTTTCGAAATTCGAAAAAGTGTCCTATATTTAATTTGAAAAGACACACGGGCCCCAGCAAGGGTCCCATCAGGCCCACTAGCCCTAGTGGCGGCAGGGAAGTTATCCAAGGATGCAGCCAACGGATAAAAATAGTTTTCATCTCGGTCGGGAGAGGCCTGCTCGCCCATAGCCGACCACACCTCTCCCGAGGGGCATTTGTTATACCACTATTTTTACTTATTTATCCAGATACCAGCTCGGAGACGCCTGTGGGCAGAGAGTGCGTGTCATGTCGTTTCACCGCGGAGGTTCTAGGAGCAAGACATCATTGGAGCACCAAGGAACTCCCACCGAGCGGATTTACCACCGCTCACCGAGGATGCCCCAGACATGCCCTAGAAGCTGATGCATACGATCCCGAGAACGACGGACTTGCGGCTCACCGGAGATAAAGGAGGCCAGCAAAAGTCGAGGGGCTAGGCCGAGCCGAGCAAAGGTCAACCGATCGGGCTGAGGTCTCCACTCCAAGCGCGTTGGTTTGCCCGACTGGAAAGGCGGCGGAGATCTGGGCCAGCCCATGTTTAGGGCCCATGAAATAAGACTCAATAGGCCCATTAGGTCAAAAGGGGAAAAAACCCTAATTGTATCTCTATAAATACACGGCAGGACTTACTTGAAAAGGCATCTTGACAGCCCCCAAATATAGGGAATTTTCCTTTTTCAGCTCAAGATATTTTTTCCTTTTTTGTACAATACTGTTCAGCTCAATCCTCAAAAGAGAAATCTCTCGTGTTTTCAGACGATTTTAAACCATCTTGCTCGGTTTTTTATCGCTGTTAACAGAGTAAAACTCCTCCGAGGGCCTGCTAGGTCGGGCATGCCAAGCGATGCTCGTCATCCTAGCAGGAGAAAAAAAAGAATCTGCTAGGCCTGGCATGCTAAGCGCTGCTTGTCGCCTAGCAGAGAGAAGAAAAGAATCTGCTAGGCCTGGCATGCTAAGCGCTGCTTGTCGCCTAGCAGAGAGAAGAAAAGAATCTGCTAGGCCTGGCATGCTAAGCGCTGCTTGTCGCCTAGCAGAGAGAAAAAATTATTATTCCGGAGTAGAGTAAAACTCCTCCGAGGGCCTGCTAGGTCGGGCATGCCAAGCGCTGCTCGTCATCCTAGCAGGAGAAAAAAAAGAATCTGCTAGGCCTGGCATGCTAAGCGCTGCTTGTCGCCTAGCAGAGAGAAGAAAAGAATCTGCTAGGCCTGGCATGCTAAGCGCTGCTTGTCGCCTAGCAGAGAGAAGAAAAGAATCTGCTAGGCCTGGCATGCTAAGCGCTGCTTGTCGCCTAGCAGAGAGAAAAAAAGAATCTGCTAGGCCTGGCATGCTAAGCGCTGCTTGTCGCCTAGCAGAAGTCCACAGCACTGGGCTAAAGCACATTTCAACACACTGAACCAGACTGATATGATTGTCAACAACTTGTGTGAGTGCTTCAACTCTATCATACTCAAGGCCAGAAACAAGCCAATTTTGAAGATGCTGGAGGAGATTAGGAGAATGTTGATGAAAAGAATTAGAGTGAAGAGAGGAGAGATGCTGAAACATGCTGGATATTTATGCCCTATGCCTCAGAAGATATTGGAAAAAAACAAGCTAATGTCATATAGTTGGGCACCAAATTGGAATGGGGAGAACCAATTTGAGGTCAGTGGCCCAAATGACCAGTTCTTTTGTGTGCATCTTGGGGATAGGACATGTGGTTGCAGGAGGTGGCAACTAACTGACATACCTTGTGCACATGTAATTGCATGTCTTCATTACATGCATTACAAGCCTAAGATGTATGTGGCAGATTGCTATACCAAAGAGACATACTTGAAGACTTATAACAACTACATGAACCCACTGAACAGCATGGATGAGTGGCCTGCCCACCCTGTGGATGACAGATTGGAGATGATTCCTCCTAAAATCCAAAAATTGCCAGGTAGACCAAAAAAGAACAAGAGGAAGTTAGAGTCAGGGGAAGTAATTGGAACTGCCAAAGATGACCATTTGAGAAGGAGAGGTTTAAAATGCACTTGCCAAAGCTGCAAGCAACAAGGTCACAATTCTAGACACTGTCCATTAAAGGTATTTAAAAATTGCGCGCATTTTTGTTGTTTTGCTATCTTGTTCATAATAATTGTGCGCATTTTCAAAATCTCGCGCTTTTTTTATAAAGCGCGCAATTTTGAAAATGCGCACAATTTTCAAAATTATTCACTGGCCAGCTTGTTTGTTTTGTTATGTATGGTTGAGTGTTCATTTTTGTTAGTTTGTTATGTTATGTATGGTTGAGTGTTCATTTTTGTTTGCTTAAGGGACCTGTTGATAATAACTGTGCGCATTTTCAAAATTGCGCAAATTTTTTATAAAGCGCAATTCTGAAAATGCGCACAATTTTCAAAATTGTGTTCTATTATCTTATGTGTGCATTTTGTTTACAGAGGAGTACAGAGCCTGCTACTGAGGCATCAGGGGCCCAACCACGTAATAAAAAGTCAAAGACCAAAAAACAAAGAACTGGAGACAGTGTTGGTGAGGGATCTGGGTCACAACCCCCTGCTGGAGCCTCTCAGTCTCAGCCACCTGGTGGGGCCTCTCAGTCACAACCACCTTTGAGAAGGAGCCCAAGGAAGAAACAACCTATGAGAGAGGAAGGTGCTGCTGATCATGGGGCCTCTCAGTCAAAGCCTTTGAGGAAGAGCCCAAGAAAGAGAGGGCAAGGTGTTGTTTTTACAGGTGGAGTCTCTCAATCACAGCCTGTAAATGTTGTTGCAAGTGGAGGTCCAAACTCTCAGCTAACTCAAAAGTCAAAAGCTGTTAGCACTTCTCAACCTGCAAGTGTTGCTGCAAGTGTTGCTGAAAGTGGAGCCTCAAAACCAGTTAAACATGTTGATGAGAGGAAGTTGGGTGGTGCATTGTTTACCATGAGAAATCCCTATACTAACCATATGCCAATGTTAGCAAGAGTCATGAGTAAAAAATTCTTCCACAACAAGTAGGCTTGATGGAATTTGAAGTAGTCCTCTTTTGTGTTGTTAGTTAAGTAGCCAACAGTACTTTTGTTATGGTAGATGCTACAATGTTGCTATTTTGGTCATTTCTGGTTTTTTGTCATGAAACAATACTGCTGCTGTTTTGGTATGCTGCTGTTGTTTTGGTAATTCAAAAGATGGTTTATTGCTATTTTGTTCCACTTTCATTGGTATTTTATTGTTGATTATTGCACTGTTAATTTCAGATGACTTTTGTGTGCAAAAACCAACTCAGATGAAAGACATTGCAAAAAACAACTTTCATTTCAAACTCAGTACACATTACATTAGAACACCTAACAAACTTCAACAAAAACTCAGTACAAGAACAAACTCTTACAACACCTAACAACACTGCAACAACTAAAAACACTTCAAAACAACTCAGTACACAACCTCCATAAATTCCTTACATTCAGAAACAGAAATAGTAACAAATAACAAAGACTGATCCTAGTGCAATCCAGAGCTTCATGTTTTTTTTCTTCATCACAACTATATTTTTCTTCATCACAGCAACATTTTTCTTCAATTTCTCCATTTCTTCAACTTTAGAATTAATATTTCTAAGAAGTCCAGGGATAATTTGGTGACACCTTTCACATGCAGGAGGGTCTATCCAGAAGAAGTAGTTGCACCCTCCATTCTGAAGGAAAAAAAGGTAAGGTAGTCAAATAAACTCAAGAAATTGCGGAGAGGGAAAATCACATACTCACCTTAAATTGGCCGCAAGACTTGAACCTCCTCCCCGGGTTCAAATCAGACCACGACGTGCGCATCACTACTGGTTCTCCGCATCGGCAATGTTCCATGTGGAAATTGGAAGAGCCAATTTTAGGGTTCTTCAAAAAGGAGATTTTTTAGGGTTGTGAATTCTGGAAATTGGATTTTGAAACAAAACCCGTTGCTTATATCATTTTCACTTTCTTTTTCTTTTTTTAATTTAATTATTGCTGACCAATTGTTGATCGATGGTGTAAATGTAATCTGCCAAGAATTTGAGTAGGAAGTTACGCATTTACCCTTCAAATCGGAATATTCCACCGAATATTCGCTTCAGGCGAGTCGAGGTAGGTAAGTGTAAATGTGTTAAACCTCAGGTAGGCGCATGTAACGTTTTTCCGGTGAGGTAGGAAAATGTAAAATCTATTAAACCTCAGGTAGAAAAATGTATTTTACTCTATTATAATAAAAGTAATTCAAAAAGTTATATACACAGTCTTATTATAAAATGATTTATATTCTATTCTTTGTCTAATTGAACATTTTCTTAAATAACAAAATTAACGTTAAATTGTTGTTACGATATTTATAGGACATACGTACTGTTGCACATCAGTCTACTTTAAGTCTTTAAATATTCACACATTAAATATTTTATTTTAATTTCAATCTAAAAATTGTCAAACTTTTAACCCAACCAAAAGAGTATATTATCGGTTTGTTGACATGGAGGAGGAAAGGTACGGGTGGGTAGTTTTTTTGGCCAGCTGTGAATATTCGACCCCCAACACCGATAATGATAAGGAATATAATACTCTGAATTATATTCTTTTTTTTCTTTATATGTCTCCGGAATATGAAAAGAGAGAGAATATATTTTATATCTTAAAGTTGCAAATAAACGAATGCATACACCACTTTTTATTTATAAGTTCAAAGTTAGAAACCTTTAATCTAGAAGCTCTAACGGATAGAGAAAGTTTAAAAATTATATACTCCAATATTCACCGTATATAATACTATATTCATCACTCTATTCAAAATTATATCACTCTATTAAAAATTATATTTATAAGTTCAGAAGCTGTTAACATTTAATATTAATAAATCCAATATATTCTCTAATATTCATTATATTACTATATTCATCACTCTATTAAAAATTATAATGTAATTCTTATTTTTTACTTAATAAAACCATACATCAAACATAATTTTCTATAAAAAATATCAAAAACACACCTCCAAAATAAATAAATAATTATAAGTTGAAAATAATTGCAACTATTTATTAAAATTAAACATAAAAAATCATAAAAATCACAAATAAAATGAAAAAGAATATGAATATTTATTGGTGATTAAGAAAAAAAATTAAGAAACACAATCCAGAAAAAAAAACACATACTTTTCTCACACGGAGTAATGATCACATATATAAATTGATAAAATAAGATTTTTTTTAAATATTACCAATAAATTTAAAGAGTTTATCAAAAAATAAGATATATTCTAAAATCTTACCAAACAAATTTAAAGAGTTAAACATCCAAAAAAAAAAGATTGTGTTTATAGTTACAAAGGTAATTACAAAGGTGAAAGGTAATTCAAAGGGTACTAATGTGATATTCCACTAATTCCTTGAAATAAAATACCGGTACCAAGCCATTCTGCTTGTTTGGAAACTGATCGATGAATCATGTAGAAATCACTGGGGGAACTTCCTCTTCTTTTTTCTGTTACTTGTGTAGCCCGTCTTGACTATCCTCTTGACTTTCGATCCCTATCCATAAATTATAAGGAAAATAAACAAAAAATGGAGTAATTGATAAAACCTAAAGAGGCTATCTAGCATACATATTGAAATATGATGCATTAATTAATTTAGTCTCTAGGAGCTTTTAGAGTGAATGAGCAAGTTCAAATTAATTCATGAATTCTCCACTTCATCACCAATTAATTAATTAATTAGGACTAGAATACTCCACCATTTTCCATTTAAGTCGGTGGAGACTAGAATGTTCATTAGGTGTGATGACCAGTATAAATAGGCCACGAGCATGTTGTATCTATCATCCAAGAATTGTACACAAAAACATTCTAATAAAATTCTTCTTTTCTAAATACTCCCTCTGCCCCAAAACTATAGTCACAGGTGGTCAACGCTGACTTTTTTTGACCGTGCAATAAGTATCATAAACGGTACAAAAAAATTATAAAAAAATAACTAAAATAAAATTTAATTATTAAATTTTATTTTAGTTATTTTTTCATAATTTTTGTGTACCGTTTATCATACGTATTGGACGGTAAAAAAAAGTCAGCGTTGACCACAAATGACTATAGCTCTGGGACAGAGGGAATAATACTCTTCTAAATATTTTGGAGATACGTACTTCGATTCTAAATTATTTCTAACAAGTGGTATCAGAGCCCCGTTCGATCATCAAAGGCAATATGGCATCATCCAACATCTCAGTCACTACTCCGATGTTCAATGGAGAGAACTATGATTTTTGGTGCGTCCGTATGAAGACCTGTCTGGAGTCCTACGGTCTTTGGGATATAGTCGAAGGGGTCACCATGCCAGAGGAAAAAACCGACAAAGCATCTTCGTCCGAGGTACGTAAGAAATTAAAGCAACAAAATGTTAAAGCTCTCTACCTCCTCCAACAATCCGTTAGCGATTCTATAATGTCAAGAATTATTCAAGCTAATACTGACAAAGAAGCTTGGAACATCCTTACAGAGGAGTTTCAAGGAAGTGCTAAAGTTCGAACCATTAAACTACAAAGTTTAAGGCGCGAGCTTGAAAATCTAAAAATGAAGGATTTCGAGGCAGCTAAAGATTATTTCTCGAGAGTGATAGAAATAATCAATCAAATGAGATCTTATGGAGAAAAAGTCTCAGACGAGAGAATCATCCAGAAGGTCTTAATAAGCCTCACCGAAAAATACGATTCGGTAGTAGCGGCGATCAAAGAATCGAAGGATCTATCAACCATGTCTGTGGCAGAATTGATGGGTTCTCTGGAGGCACACGAGCAACGGCTAAACAGACGGCAAGAAAGTTCACTCGAGAGCGCCTTCCAATCCAAGCTCAATGTCAAAGGAAACAAGCCGAGAAATGGTGGAAACTACAAACAAAGAAGCTCCGACAACAAAGAAAGGGCGAACTTTCCACTATGCGGGATTTGCAACAGGACGAATCACTGGGAGAAGGACTGCTACCATCGAGGCAAGCCGCAGTGCAAAAATTGTAAAAGGTTCGGGCATGCAGAAAAAGACTGCAGAGATAAAAGAAACCATCAGCCCAACTATACAGAAGACCAAAATGAGAAAGATAACATGTTCTACGCATGTCACTCGGCAACGGAAGCAAAAGAAGAAGAATGGTTCAGTTGGGAAGAATTCCTGATAACTGGTTATTGGAGAGGTCAAGGACCGAGAGAGCATAATGAATTGAGCAATTAAATGAAATTGATCCTGAAAACATGTTTTTTGAGATCTGGAAAATCCAACTATTTGGAGAGAATACGGCATAGGGCCTGAAAACTTATTAGAACTAACATCTATGATTCGTATTGTTGAGAACTCAGAAATGCTTCCACTGAGCTGGTTCTGAGAGATATTTAAGTAAAGCACTTCATGAGAATAACTCGACAACCATTTAGGCATCTCACCTGATATGTTATTGAGAGAAAGATCGACCCACGTGATATCTCTCTGCGTTCGAAGCCATGAGGGGAAATGTGGACTCAGGTTGCATCCAGACAAACCAATAACACTCAACTGGAAAGGAGGAGTCCAATCAGGGCTGATGTCAAGGGTCAACGAATTGAAGGACAATTCCAGCAACTTTAAGTTTGGAAGTTTGGTCAAGTCAGCTTCAGTGATCGTGGATTCCATGTAATTAAAAGAAACGTCCAGCTCTTCAAGCGTGGAAAGTTGTCGTATATGTGGAGGCAACCCTTCCAGTTTATTGCTTCCCAGATTCAACTTTCGTAAGCTAGGAGCAACATGATTTGTGCTCATGTTAAATAACGAGTCTGTTGTATTATAAGTGAGACTATTTTTAGACGGATTGAGTGTTTCAAGGTGTCTAAGGTTCCATACCTGAGGAGGAAGAGTTCCCGAAAAATGATTGTTTGTTAGATCAAGTGTCCTAAGGTTGGTAAGGTTCCATATCTCTGAAGGAAGAGTTCCGGAAAATTCATTTAGTGAGAATTTAAGTGTCTCGAGGTTTGTAAGGTTCCCTATATGCGGAGGAATAATTCCAGAAAAGTAATTGTTGAGTTTGCCACGAAACCGAGAAGAGAAACGACTCTGGAGGATTCGGCGCCCGCCAGAGGAAAACGGCGCCCGACGTTTCTGTCCAGCGACCGCCGAAAAAGACCAACGCCTGCCGAAAAGGTCATCGAATGACGAAGTCGGGGCTGCCAAAAATCGGGGGTTTCGGCGACCGCCGAAATGGATTCGGCGACCGCCGAATCTGTCCTGCGACCGCCAGTTGGAAACGGCGGTCGCCGTTTGGCCCAGGCGTAAGAATTATGGAAAATTCTATTTTTGGTCCGTTTTGGTTTCCTTCTCCTACGAGGCATAGCATGGGCGAGAATTAATGTTTCCATACATTAATTAGGTATCTCCCCTATAAAAAGAGAGCTACTCCATGGGCATAAACACACCGTTTATTCTAGCTATAACTATTACGTGAGATTTGAGGGTTTAGAGCGTATATAATTCTTGTAATCGTGAAGTAATATTATAGTGAATTGTTCGTCGTTCCTCCCGTGGTTTTTCCCAGTTGGGTTTCCACGTAAATTCTTTGTCTTCTCTATTTTTCGTTGATTTCTTTCTTCGGTATTATTGAGATTATCATATTATACATCGTCCGATCTTACAACAAGTGGTATCAGAGCTAAGGATGACGAGCGTGAGGTATGACATACCGTTGTTAGATCTCAACACAAGATTCCCGACGTGGCAATACAAGATGAGGTTAGTTCTTCGATCCCTGAAGCAAGAGGGCGCCCTCAAAGGTATTGACAACAAGCCGACGGACATGAAGCATGAAGAGTGGGAAGAGCTCGATCAGATGGCTATGGCGACCATAGGGCTCCATGTTTCGAACGCTTTGGCGGAGGACATCATGAAAGCGAAGACAACAAAAGAATTGTGGGAGATGATTGAAGAGATGTGCATTACCAAGACGGTGTCAAGTAAGCACAATTTAAAGAGAAGCTTATATTTTCTCAAGATGGCGGAGGGTTCCTCTATCCCCGCGCACGTAGCGAAATTCAAGGAGAAAGTCGCCGACCTCGGCAACATTGGCGTGAAGCTCGAAGATGACGACCTCGCGTTTTGGCTCCTAATTTCGCTACCCCCTTCTATGGCGAGTTTCCGTGATACTCTCCTATATTCTCGAGATAGCCTCACGTTTAAAGACGTAACCTCGGCTCTCTCATCTAGAGAGAATATTTTGATGATGGAGAGTCCTAATTCGGGAGAGACGCCAAGTGAAGGATTGAATGTCCGTGGACGGACCAACCAGAGATCGACAGGGCAAGATAGGTCTCGATCGAAGTCACGACATAGTAACAAATTCTGCAACTATTGCAAGAAGAAAGGTCACATCAAAGCCGATTGTTACTCCTTGAAGAATAGGAAGGAAAGAGAAGGCGGCAACAACAACAACAATAATTCCGGTAAGAGTTCCGGTGAAGTTGGTGTAGCCGAGAATTATTGTGATCTTCTCATGGCTTTGGGTGAGGTCTCCAAATCAAGCGAGGAATGGATTCTAGACTCGGGATGTACGTTCCACATGTGTCCGAATCGTGGGTGGTTCGATACTTTTGAAAAGGTGGAGCAAGGTGCGGTGACTATGGGAAACAACGCGTCATGCAAGATCGAAGGGATAGGAAGCATCCGGATCAAGATGTTTGACGCCGCGATCCGCACCCTAAGCGAGGTTAGATACGTTCCCGGCTTAAAGCGGAATTTGATTTCGCTAAGTACTTTGGAGCTTAAGGGTTACTCGTTCACTGGAGAAGGTGGAGTCGTGAAAGTTGCCAGCGGTTCGTTGGTGGTTATGAGAGGCGAACGTAAGTCAAATAGGTTTTATGTTATTGAAGGCACCACGGTGAAAGGTGAAGTAGCCGTAGGTGATTCCAAGGTCCCGGGTGTTGATACAACGAGACTTTGGCATATGCGTCTAGGGCATATGAGTGATTCTGGAATGGCCGAGTTGAGTAGGCAAGGGCTTATTGGGGATAAGGGCTTGTCGAAGTTGGAGTTTTGTGAGCAGTGCGTCTTTGGGAAGCAAACACGAGTGAAGTTCACTACCGGCGCTCACACAACTAAAGAGATACTCGGGTATGTCCATTCCGATCTATGGGGACCATCCCCCGGTCCCCTCCACTGGAGGTTCTTACTACATGCTTACCATCATCGATGACTATTCCCGAAAGGTTTGGTCGTTCTTCTTAAAGCACAAGAGCGACGTGTTTTCTACCTTCAGAGATTGGAAGGTGATGATAGAGAAACAAACCGGGAAAGTCGTGAAGAACCTACGTACGGACAACGGCCTAGAATTTGTGTCCGAAGAATTCAACCAATTCTGCAAGAGTTCAGGGATTGTGAGGCACCACACTGTTAGATACACCCCTCAGCAAAACGGAGTAGCCGAGAGAATGAATCGCACGATTATGGACAAGGTACGTTGCTTGTTAGCGACTTCTGGGTTGAGTAAAGGTTTTTGGGCTGAAGCGGCTTCTTTAGCATGTTACCTTATTAACCGTTCCCCGTCCATGGCGATTAATGAGAAGACTCCACAAGAGTTGTGGAAGGGGTCTCCGGCGAATTATGAGGACTTGAGGGTGTTTGGGTGTCCGGCCTACATGCATGTCAACGACGGGAAATTGAGTGCACGTTCTAAGAAGTGCATATTCGTTGGCTTTAAGGAAGGAGTTAAAGGATACAAGCTTTGGTGTCCAGAGACGAGAAAGATCATACTAAGCCGTGATGTAGTCTTCGATGAGGCTTCTATGATGGGTGATCGGTCGTCTAAAGGGAATCTCGAGGTTCCAAGTACTCCTATTGAGGTGGAGCCGGATAGGGTGCAAGAGGAAGATGATGGGTCAAGTTCCCCGACCGATGAGACGAGTAGTTCAACTACTCTGGAAGATCCAAAAGAGCCGCAATGCATAGCACGAGATAGGCCAAGACGTGAGAGTCGACCACCTAAGAGGTTAGCCGATTATGAGTTAGTGGCCTATGCTCTAAACGTAGCCGATGAAGTTGATTCGTATGAGGAGCCTTCCTCGTATGCCGAGGCGGTTGCGTGTGATGACTCAAGTAAGTGGGTCTTGGCTATGCAAGAAGAGATGGAGTCTCTTCATAAGAATGACACTTGGGAGTTGGTTGATCTCCCTAAAGGCAAGAAGGCCATAAAGTGCAAATGGATCTTCAAGAAGAAGGAGGGCATCCCTGGGGTTGAGGACGAGAGATACAAAGCGAGATTGGTGGCTAAGGGTTTTAGCCAAATTCCCGGAGTAGACTTTAATGATGTGTTTTCACCGGTGGTCAAGCATAGCTCGATTCGAGCAATTCTAGGCATTGTAGCAATGCATGATTTGGAGCTTGAGCAAATGGATGTGAAAACAGCCTTTCTACATGGGGAGCTCGAGGAAGATATCTACATGGTCCAACCCGAGGGGTTCGAGGGTTCAAACCAAGAGTACAAGGTGTGTTTTCTCAAGAAGTCCTTATATGGTTTGAAACAGTCTCCTAGACAATGGTACAAACGTTTCGACACGTTTATGATCAAGAATGGTTTCCGAAGGAGCTCCTATGATAGTTGTGTGTATTTCCGGAAAGGCCGTGATGGGTCTTTAGTCTATCTTCTCCTCTACGTCGACGATATATTGATAGCGGCTAAGGATAAGTCGGAGGTGGAGAGAGTCAAGACACAACTTAGTAAGGAGTTCGAGATGAAGGATCTTGGTGCGGCAAAGAAGATCCTAGGAATGGAAATCACAAGAGATCGAAGAGATGGCAAGTTGTATCTTGGCCAAAAGGGGTATATAGAGAAAGTGCTACGTCGGTTCAACCTTGATAATGCGAACCCGGTAAGTACTCCCCTTGGAACACAATTTAGACTTACCTCTGCTTACTCTCCGACTACGGAGAAGAACATCGAGGATATGGCTCGAGTCCCCTATTCCAATGCCGTTGAGTCTTTGATGTACGCCATGGTGTGTACGCGTCCGGATTTGGCCCACGCCGTGAGTGCCGTGAGTCGGTATATGGCGAATCCGGGAAGAGAGCATTGGAAGGCGGTGCAATGGGTGTTGCGCTATTTGAGAGGTACGTCTAACAAGAAGCTAGTGTTCGGGAGGAATCAAGAAGATGTTAGAGGGTTCGTGGATTCCGACTATGGCGGTGATCTAGATAAAAGAAGATCTCTTACCGGGTATGTTTTTACCATTGGTGGGTGTGCCATTAGTTGAAAAGCTATTTTGCAAAGTACGGTGGCCTTATCTACTACCTAGGCGGAGTATATGGCGGTCACCGAGGCTTGCAAGGAGGCATTGTGGTTGAGAGGTTGGTTTAGAGAGCTCTCGAAGAGTTCTAAGGCGACGTCCATCTTTTGTGATAGTCAAAGCGCTATTTGTCTCGCAAAAGATCAAGTGTTTCATGAGAGAACAAAGCACATAAACATTCGTTATCACTTTGTCCGTGAGGTGATCGCTCGAGGCGATATTAAGGTGAGTAAGATTAGTACTCACGACAATCCGGCGGATATGTTGACGAAGAGTTTACCCGCAACCAAGTTTGAGCTATGCTCTAGCTTGGTTGGACTTCGATCGAGAGATTAAGCCCTTAGGGGCTTTTGGAGGAAGACGGAAGGCGAAGGAAGTTCGCGGTTTAGTGTCAAAGTGGAGATTTGTTGAGTTTGCCACGAAACCGAGAAGAGAAACGACTCTGGAGGATTCGGCGCCCGCCAGAGGAAAACGGCGCCCGCCGTTTCTGTCCAGCGACCGTCGAAGAAGACCAACGCCCGCCGAAAAGGTCATCGAATGACGAAGTCGGGGCTGCCAAAAATCGGGGGTTTCGGCGACCGCCGAAATGGATTCGGCGACCGCCGAATCTGTCCTGCGACCGCCAGTTGGAAACGGCGGTCGCCGTTTGACCCAGGCGTAAGAATTATGGAAAATTCTATTTTTGGTCCGTTTTGGTTTCCTTCTCCTACGAGGCATAGCATGGGCGAGAATTAATGTTTCCATACATTAATTAGGTCTCTCCCCTATAAAAAGAGAGCTACTCCATGGGCATAAACACACCGTTTATTCTAGCTATAACTATTACGTGAGATTTGAGGGTTTAGAGCGTATATCATCCTTGTAATCGTGAAGTAATATTATAGTGAATTGTTCGTCGTTCCTCCCGTGGTTTTTCCCAGTTGGGTTTTCACGTAAATTCTTTGTCTTCTCTATTTTTCGTTGATTTCTTTCGGTATTATTGAGATTATCATACTATACATCGTCCGATCTTACAACAGTAATTGTACGAGAGATCAAGCGTGACAAGGAAGATGAAATTCCCTATATGAGGAGGAACCGTTCCATTCAATAAATTGTAAGAGAGATCAAGTGAACGAAGGTTGGTAAGGTTCCACAGCTGATCAGGAACAATCCCAATAAAGCTGGAACCACTGAAATTCAGATGGTGTAATTGGGCCATGGAACCTATGAACTTTGGAATTCGGCTTCCGAAATAATTTCCACTCAAGTCCAAAACTTTCAAATTATGCAACAAGAGTAATGAAGAACTGAGCTCACCTCTCATTGTACAACGGTCATCAGGCAATTTACTACCGAGAAGTTTTAGCTCAATCACGTGGCCGGTGGTGTCGTTGCACTGTACGCCATTCCATTTGCAGCATTATTTTTCCGTCTTTTCCCACAACGGCGCAATGCCACATCTGTGTGTAAAGCTTTCCTTGAATTTGATAAGAGCTTCCCTTTCTCTCGGAATGCACTTTATTGCCTCTCCGTTATTAGATTCAACACTGCACACTGAAACAATTAGGACAAGGAAAATAATAGTAGTAATATTTATTTGGAGTCTATACATTTTGTATATATTTATCACCCAAAGTTATGAAGGGAATGATGAGCAATTACCACTATTTAAAGAAAATTAAGTGACAGAGTGTTATTTTCAAGTCTACTAATTATAGTCTTTAACTACTAATTTGTAGCTGACTTCAAGTCAAAGAGTCTTTAACTAATCTTTTGGAGAAGTAATATGTACAGTATGTACTTTCTTGTTAACAATTTCCTTGCACTAACCTGACACCGACATATCATGTTTTCTCTCTCGAGATAGAAGATAATTTGGTAATTTCGCCATGTAAGGGCAAACTAGTCATTTCACTCCGTCTAAAAGAAAGTAAACACAGAACATTGACCAAGAAGCTGGATTGGGTTAGATGTGGTTAGTTCTGGGAAGGAATAATCCCAAAAAAGTTGGACCAAGTGAGTTTCAGATGTTCTGGAAAGTTTTTGACATATTAATAGTGATATGATCATCTTTGGGATTTTTTTGTTTCTTTTGATTACTTATAGTTATAGGGTGACTGGAGTCTGGAGGGAGCTAGCAGTTCCAAGCCACGTGGACGAGGTCGGGGGGCGACGAATGTCTCGACCAAAAGCAGTGTTGTAATTGTGAAATCAAGAATGTGAGGTAGAGCTTAGTGAAAAATAACTTACAAAACTTACATTCATTTTTCGGATTCAAAGTTGAAAATCAATCAAAACATGAGAAAAATCCACAAATTAATATACAGTGAAAACGAATGTATAATGTTCATAACATTCATCCCTTTTATATGATTATTTGTTTCGGATCACATATTTTGATATATAGATATATATGTCTACATAAAAACCCAATTGTCTAAGAAATGGAAAACATAAATTAACTTGAACAAAATCTTGATGAAATTCATTCTCCAAGCAAACATTTATATTTTGACAGTCAATTCTGTTGACATTTATATTTTGACAGTCAATTCTGTTGTGTGAGCGAGATTCCACAGAGTCCAATATTCCCAGCATATACAGAAGAGGAAACGTGGGTAGCTGACCTGACAGATTGTTGATTTACAAATCAAGGGAATCTAGCGAGCTCATCTGACCAATATCTGGATCAATGATTCCTGTCAACCTATTTCCCGACAGGTTTCTTGAAACGTAATGCCTTTAGAGAGGACAATGATCTTGGGATGTTTCCAACTAATCAATTGCGTGAAAGATCTATTGTGTATTCATTAAACACTGCAACATGATCGATTTCTCCAAAATCAATCAGCCGCAACAATTTGCAGTTCTGGAAAGTTGTTCCTTCCCAGAACTAAATATTACTATTATTTAGTTCATCAATGATAAGAGGTACATAATAATGCAAGAAAAATAGTTCATCAGAGGCTTATTATACTCCTATAATCATTGTCACGAGGACAAATTAATTAATAAAATTGTAAAAATAATCGTCGTTCAATATGCAGAACAAAATTCAAGTCATAGCTCTTCAAAACTGCAGGTAGGAAAAATTGCTGGCCGAATTTTAGCACATATCTAAGCCTGGGCACCAAGCTCAAGCATGAGTGTGTGATTGGTGTTATTTGATGTTGGGCCAACATACTGGAGAGGACCTGTGATAGTTTTCAAGGGGGGAGCGTTATTGTCGAAAATACCCTTGCAACTCTAACAGAAATGATCATTAAAAATTTAATTCGATGAACAGAACCACACATTTTGGGCATCAAATCATAAATATATTTGTATATGTATATCAAATATAACTCATTGGATTCCGGTGGAGTTACAAGAACGATATTAGAAATCGATTTACCTGGATTGAAGTATTGATTCTTCATAGCCCATTGTTCGCGCAGGGATGCAAACTTTTTGAAAGGAGCACCTGGCAAGTTGTACACAAAAATATGCAATTGTCATTTTAAGCTCTAAAAGAAAATAGGAGTATATATATTTGGAGGTCATACCTTCAAGTTCCACCATTGCCTTCTTAATGACAGGCTTATACTTTCCTGCATTAGGCATACACAAGGTTTGGTTGCAAGTTAACACGTAGAAACGAAACGCACACAAAAAGAAAAATGTAGAGAGAGAAACTCCGCAGGTGATTTTATTAACGGAATTCAGCTTATAGGAAGGAAATATACCATGTCTTCTTTCCACATCCATCAAAGACGTTAAT
Source organism: Euphrasia confusa (assembly GCA_954870475.1). NCBI lineage: Eukaryota > Viridiplantae > Streptophyta > Magnoliopsida > Lamiales > Orobanchaceae > Euphrasia > Euphrasia confusa. The sequence continues at coordinate 24,839,976 of OX940968.1, read as the reverse complement.
GCTGTTCCACCTACGGTCCATTTTTCGACCGGGGCACTCAGATTTCCCACCTAAATCATGCAATAATAATGTATTTAATTTAGTAGAGATGTTACAAAACTACCTTTGAAAGATGTTATAATAACAGTAGTAAACACATTATCTTTCAAAATATTACGGAAACACCTCAAAGTACGACAAACAAACTTGAGGGAGAAATGCATATTTGTAATTTTAAAATAGTAAGTAGCATTTCTTCTACTTAAACTGAATCTTAAAGATAATTTTTTTTAATCAACCCTTGTTTAAGGAACATTAGAGAAGGAAGGAACAAACCGATGAAATCAGGCCGGTTTTCCCTGATTGGAGGAGTGTACCGGCAGCATAACCCAATGCATAGCAGTAGTTGGAGTCGAAGTTTGAAGGTAAACCACATCTACCTTCATATCTGTAAAAAGAATCAGAAATTAAAACAAGATGTACATTAGCCATGGAAAGAGTAAAACTGATGTCTTAAACTATTAATTAGCACAAATATTTTTAATTACCCGAAAAAGTGAGATTGTCCTTTGAATTCCTTTTTGTATGAGCCCTTCTTCTTTCTTGATTCCAATTCAGCCTCCACCATTTCAATAAGCATCTTTTCTGTTTCTATCTTCGCAACCTGCATAAGAAAAACAAAAACAGAAAGAATTATGAACTAATAACATGAAGTAATCTCAACATTTCACTTCACTCTCTTACAAAAACGATCCTGGGGTGTAGCAACAAAAATGGGGTGGGTGATTGTAACATTTGAATAATGTTTTTTTATATACTTTACTATTTTTAAGTGGAAATGAAAACATACCTGCACATTTCCATGTGGGTCTCTTTCGAGTAACAATTGTTCCTGGATCGCTTGTGGCAGAAAGTCAAAGAGCTGGCACGACTGCTTTCCGAGTTTCTTCTTCCACACTCCACCTTCATCGACAACATCATGGGCCAGGATTTCATTCAGCTCTGAAATCAGTTGTTGCACCTGTAAGGAAACCATGCATAATGACAGCACCAGTTATGGAACTTAAATGTAAAAATGGAAGTACATCATATAAAAGGATATGGGATTATTTATATATACCTCTGGGATGAAATCTATTAAGCCTTCTGGGATAAGTATAACCCCATAGTTGAAACCGAGTTCAGCACGTTTGCATATCACATCTGTAATATAGTCTGTGACGTTCTTCAATGTCTGTTTCTTCGAAGCAACCTAAACCAACTATATTTTGTCACTAATCACAAAAAGGTGATAATAGAATATTGGCGATTTCTCTCGAATGTGATGCAGTGAGTCCTTGTGGATACTTGGGCAATATCCACATTACTTATAAAATATTAATTGAAAAAGTAAATGATATAAAAAATATATATAAACAAAACAAAATACCTCTTCACCAATAATCGTTATATTAGGATGAGTCTGTAAACTACACTCCAATGTAATGTGGGAAGCAGCTCGTCCCATAAGCCTAACGACTAGTCAGGACAAGATTCAAGTCAGATAAAAAGTGCATGTAACAACCGAGGCACTCAATCACAAGGTGAAGTGGGCATTGAACATTTAGACCGACTCACAAAAAAAATAGAAAACGCAGAACAATTTGTGATTCCCACACTTACAGTGATAATATTTCCCAGTTGAGCGAGCATCTATCATAACATTTCCAATCATTTCAGCATATATCTACATTTTGAAAAGTTAAAGATAATAAGAATAAGAAAAATGATGGAAATAAATCAAGAAAGATGGAAAAGAAGATGTTTCAAGTCACAACAAGTACCAAAAATAATTGTGGGAAAGGAGAATAAAACAGCTATTAAATATGTGATGAAGGAGAAAACTTCTTTGTCTAAATTATATTGTTGTACGTTCTGATACAAATAAGTGAATAACCATTGGAAAATAATTAAGGCCACCTTGCATGCTGTGTCGAATCCAAAACTAATTGGAACTTCTTTGGATTTTAGATCACCGTCAATTGTTTTGGGGCATCCAATAACTTTGGTTTTCATCTTCTTTCCCCTGATGTTTTTTATGAAACTATTTATTTTGTTCACAGGTGGAGTAATAACAAAATAGAAATTGATGATAAAGAAAAATACAGTATTACCTAAAATTCTCTGCAAGAAGACAAGCATTAGTGTTGGAATCATCTCCGCCTATGACAACGAGTCCATCTAAATCAAGCTTTGTTACAGTGTCTTCAGCCTGCTTGAACTGAAAGGTGACACAATAGGATTAGCAAAGTGGATGGGCCATGAAGAAGTTATCACTAAAATGAAAAACAACAACGTAGGAAATTATAGTGTAACCTACTTGCTCAGGAGTTTCTATCTTATCTCTTCCGCTACAAATCATGTCAAAGCCCCCCTGTTAGGAATCGAAAAGACACTGTTACCAAAATCGAAGATTATATTACTCATGATAAAAAGAGTTGTTATAAATTACTTGGTTCCTGTATGGATAAACGAAGTCCTTTGTCAATTCCACATATTTACCCTTCATGACCCCTGCTGGACCAGCCCTAAAACCATACAAAGTGCTCCCTTTTGTTCTTTCCTGTAAATAATCTGAAGTAACAGAGGAATGAATAATTAATTAAAGATAAGATTGAAAAATAAATAAAAACTCCAAAAAAGAAATACTAAAAAAAATGATGAGTACCAAAGAGTCCCGATATGACATTATGGCCACCAGGAGCTTGTCCTCCAGACAAGACAACACCTACTTTTAAGCTGTTACTGGGAAGAGCAGTAGTTGCGTCACCCGCCACAACCATTGCAGATGGTTGTCCAAATAAGCTTGGGAAAAGCTTTGCAATTTCATCTATTCAATATTATATTATAAGCAATTTTCGATATACTTATACATTGCTATAATTTAAAAATCTGTGTTTCGTGAAGTGCAAGTAATTACGATTGGATAGAGGAAACAAAATAGATAACGGCGAAAACCTGGATTTCCGGCGGCGGAACTCGGCGGACCGTCGACGACCTTGAAGGAGTTTCTGAGAACCTCCGGCAGCGGGAGGGAGACTCCGAGGCGGCTCGCCTGCAGATCGCTGTACTCCGATGCTGAACGCCCTGGCGCCGTTGATCCGTTCGAAGAAGCCATTCACGATTGGATCGATGCTTTGGAGAATATAATTATTGATTAAAAATTAAGGGTGGTACGTTTTATGTGCGTGCGTGATATATATTATGGCCGAGAGAACCAAAGGAAAACACGGGAGCGAACGAACGAGTCAGCCGCAATATTTTAATCTATACATATATAATTTCAGGATTCACTAATGCCACGTGAACCAATAAAAAAACAATAATAATGTTGTGATCACATTATAAATTATAAATAAAAAAATTATAAATTATAAATAGTAGACCAATAGAAAAACAATAATAATGTTGTGTTCACATTATAAATTATAAATAAAAAAATTATAAATTATAAATAGTAATATTATTAAGCATATTTAAATTATTTTATATAAATTATAAATAATAATTTGAAATTATATATTTTTGGTAAAAATATAAATAGTAATTTGAAATTATCTCATAAAAATTTTAGGTATATTATTTTCTCTTAAATAATAATAATGAATCATAATCTTAAATATATAAACATTAATATTAATTTAATCCAATTAATCGTATCTCATAAAAATTATATATAACCATTAATATTAATTTAATTCCAATTAATCGTATCTCATAAAAATTGATCTCTTCTTATTCTCTAATCCATCGAAGTTAAAAAAAAAATTGATTAAACTTTTTAGGTATATGATTTTCTATTGCTGTAATCCGCTTTGTATGTCCTTTTTTTATTTTTCTTAACATTAAATCGATTTACATGTATACGTTCTTCTATTCATTCATTTTTTTTCCTCGATTTTTTTAATTTTATGTATTAGTTATGATTTTATCGAAGATTCCAGAATCAAATTGTCAAGTTATTAATTATGTTTGACTATATTTTTTTTAATTTTTAGTTTATCCTTAATTCAGTTATATTAAATTTGTTTTGCAGGCTAACATATGTTATATTAATATAATTGCATTTGTGTCATCTCATCTCCTTCATGTTCACCAAGTAAATTCAATTTTTTTATATTTCTATTTATTTTTCAGCTTTATAATTTTTATTTTCCATTTATTTGGATTTCCCCCAGCGGTTTTAGGTATTTATTGGATGCGTTTGACACTAGAGAAATGTAGAGACGAGAAACTCCCCTTCCACCAGATCAGAGACTGCTCGATCGGGTAGGATAAGACGAGAAACTCTTCTTCCGTCAGATCAGAGGCTCCTCGATCGGGTAGGATGTAAATCGAGGGATGCGCTCGAGTAACAGACATATGTAGGAGAGAGATCGGGTAGGATGAGATGAGAAACTTCTCTTCCACCAGATCAGAGGCTACTCGATCGGGTAGGATGTAAATCAAGGGATGCGCCCGAGTAACAGACACATGTGGGAGAGAGTCAATAGGTTTCATCCAAGGACTAACTTCATAATATTTCAATTAAAATTTGTCATATCCGAGATTCGAACTCTGCGTCGTCGGGGAATTACACCAACATCACCACAGACCTTACCACTCGACTATGCCCCAAGAAACTTACATACTATAAATTACATCAAACATGCGTAGTTTTTGAAAATAATAAATTTTTCATAATTGAGATAACGGTTAATAATGAGATTAATACGAATTTATAAATTTAAGTGAGAGTTCGATTATTAAATAAAATAATTTGTTAGTCTATTAATAATTTTTTAATCGAAATACGTTGGAGATTAAATAAAATTTTAGATTATTTCAAACAAATAAATCACGTGCATCGCACGGGCAGTGATACTAGTTTATTTTATATACACACATCCATTAATTTTCCCTTAGAATTGCTCTATATATATGTTATACTTGTACATCTATTTATAATTACAATTACAAAAACTAACCCAAAGTCAGAAGTTTAAGTATTCAATTTAGATTTTATTGAATTTTAAAAAAAATTAAAGTTTTTAAAAAATTTAAAGTCTTTGCTTTGAATGAGAAGTGTATTTGATGAAAAAATAAAATCTCACATAAATATAGATTTATTTTTAATTTATTTTTATTTATTTTTTTGAAAAAAAAAGAGTTTATTCAATTCGAATTTTATTATATTTTTATGAATTTTAAAAAATAAGTAGATTTTAAAAAGAGGGAATGTGACTTTTTGGTCACTTTTGATAAGCCCATATGTTTTTTATCCCCATTTATAAAAATATGAGTTTTTACACCAATTGCACATGAATTGTCTTTTATACCCTTGCTATTTCAATAAATACAAAAAAATAAAAACAAAAACAAATCAAATAAAAATAAAACCAAAATATTTGTGGGTTTAATGGTGCATTCATACACCATATTGGATTAACGATCGAAAACGAGAGTTACGTGTTTCGTTTTCGTTTTTTTTTTCTGGGACTGTTACTCGATGGACTACTCGATCGAGTAGCCTATCGAGTAGTGAAGAACAATTGAAGATCATTATTACACGATGGTACGTTACTCGACGGTACATTACTTGATTTCGAGTAACTCGAAATCTCGAATTCGAGTAGCAATTTCACGGATTAAACAGATTTTTCTCATTCGTAATATTCGTTTGTTCCATGCATGGATGTAAATATATTGAAGTCTAGATTCCTTAGAATTTTGAATCGATACAATCGGAGTTCGAACGAAAAAGATACAACAAGAATCGAGAAACCGCTCAAAGAGGAGAATTTCGAGTAACTCGAAATCTCGAATTCGAGTAGCAACTTCACGGATTAAAATAAATTTTCTCATTCGATATATTGGTTCGTTCCATACATGAATGCAAAGATCTTGAAGTCTAGATCCCGGAGAATTTTCAATCGAGACGATTGGAGTTTGTACGAAAAAGACATGACAAGAATCGAGAAGTTGCGCAAAGAGAAGAATTTCGAGTAACTCGAACTCGAGTAACAATTTCACGGATTAAAACTGATTTTTCTCATTTGTAATATTGCATCGTGCCATATATGGATGCAAAGATATTGAAGTCTATATTCTGAGGAATTTTGAATCGAGACGATTGGAGTTCGTATGAAAAAGATATGACAAGAATCGAGAAGTTGCGCAAAGAGAAAAATTTCGAGTAACTCGAATTCAAGTAGCAACTTCACGGATTAAACTGATTTTTCTCATTCGTAATCTTGGTTATTACCATACATGGATGCAAAGATATTGAAGCCTATACTCCGGGGAATTTTGAATCGAGACGATTGGAGTTCTTACGAAAAAGATATGATAAGAATCGAAAAGCTGCGCAAAGAGGAAGATGTTCGAGTAGCCAGGATCCTGTAATGATCAATCTCACTGGTTACTCGATGGCATGTTACTCGAAACGCCATCGAGTAACCATCGAGTAACCATCGAGTAGAGATGTTAAAATCTTTCGAGTAGTCACTTTCCAGTAGTCACCTTCCAGTAGAGTAGGGTTTCCATCGAGTAGAATAGGGTTACCATCGAGTAACCCATCGAGTAACTAAGGAGATTCCATCGAGTAGTGAAGAACATGACCCATTTTTTTCAATTTTAAGGGCGTTCTTCGATTTCTAAGTGTGTATTTGCGTATGTAACATCATTTTAATGATTAAAAACATTCATTTAACATGTTTGATATTCAATTTTGGAGTTTTAATCAATAGCATGTGAACATTGAACAATATTATAGTTTGTTTGTTGTAAACTTTCTTAAGATATTTAGAAAAATATAACTAATGTTCCAAATTTCACTTGTTATCACTCCAAACGAATCGATTGGTCATCTAACTTGTTTTATGAATGTTTTAAGTCTCTAAATTGAACTTACTAGTGCAAATAACAACTTAATTATGTAAAAAATGGCTAAAAATACTAATTTTAACATCTCTACTCGATGGTTACTCGATGGCGTTTCGAGTAACATGCCATCGAGTAACTAGGGAGATTGATCATTACAGGATCATGGCTACTCGAACATCTTCCTCTTTGCGCAGTTTCTCAATTCTTATCGTATCTTTTCCACCCGAACTCCGATTGTCTCGATTCAAAATTCCTAGAAATCTAGACTTTAAGATCTTTGCATCCATGTATGGTACGAACCAAGATTCGGAATGAGAAAAATCAGTTTAATCCTTGAAGTTACTACTCGAATTCGAGTTACTCGAAATTCTTCTCTTTGCGCAACATCTCGATTCTTGTCATATCTTTTTTGTACGAACTTCAATCGTCTCGATTCAAAATTTACCGGAATATAGACTTCAATATCTTTGCATACATCTATGGCACAAACCAAGATTACGAATGAGAAAAATCAGTTTAATCCGTGATATTGCTACTCGAATTCGAGTTACTCGAAAATTTTCTCTTTTCGCAACTTCTCGTTTCTTGTCATATCTTTTTCATACGACCTCCAATTGTCTCGATTCAAAATTTCTCAGAATATAGACTTCAAGATATTTGCATCCATATATGGCACAAAGCACGATTCCGAATGAGAAAAATCAGTTTAATCCGTGAAATTGTTACTCGAATTCGAGTGACTCGAAATTCTTCTCTTTGCGCAACTTTTCGATTCTTGTCATATTTTTTTCGTACAAACTCCAATCGTCTCGATTTAAAATTCCCCGAGATCTAGACTTCAAGATCTTTGCATCCATGTATGGCACGAATCAATATTCCCAATGAGAAAAATCAGTTTAATCCGTGAAGTTGCTACTCGAATTCGAGATTTCGAGTTACTCGAAATTCTCCTCTTTGAGCAGTTTCTCGATTTTTGTCGTATCTTTTTTGCCCGAACTCCGATTGTCTCGATTCAAAATTCTAAGGAATCTAGACTTCAATATCTTTACATCCATGCATGGAACGAACCAATATTACGAATGATCAAAATCTGTTTAATCCGTGAAATTGCTACTCGAATTCGAGATTTTGAGTTACTCGAAATCGAGTAATGTACCGTCGAGTAACGTACCATCGAGTAATAATGATCTTCAGTTGTTCTTCACTACTCGATGGGTTACTCGGTCGAGTAGTCCATCGAGTAACAGTCTTAGAAAAAAAAAACGAAAATGGTGGTGGTTCTGTAGAGATCTTTACATCCTCTTCATGTTAGGACACCGACGCCGACTCCGATAACACCTCCGGTAAGAAAATTGGTTGAATCGAAATCGAAAAAAAAGGGCCGTCGGTTTTGGGTGGGGTGGGGGGGGGGTGGGGGGGGGGGGGGGGGGAGAAAGGGAAGTCGGTTTTGGGGGAGAGAGAAATTAGGAAAAATAAAAGGGATCATTTTTTTTTATTTCTTTTTGTTTTTTTTTTTGAAAAATTTGATGGGTAAATAAGACAATTCAATTATAATTGGTGCAAAAAACTCATATTTTTATAGTGTAGGTTAAATAACATACATTTCTTATAAATGTGACTATTTATCCATGTTTTAGCACGTTTTAGTCGGGTAGTATGATACGGGGCTGGGCTGTGTATAAAGGGTTTGAAACGATACTAATACATGTAAATTTATATTTTGGAGTAGGGGTTGAGCTAGATTTGGAAAAAAACAGAGGTTTTGAACTTGAAGCTTCTTCTGAAGGATTTTTATTATCCACTCTTTTAATATCGAGTTTATTCACTAATTAGTGCCGCCCTTTAATCTGAAGGGATAAGCCCCCTATTTATAAGGATTTATGGAATGATTACATTCAGACCACATACTAAGTCTATAGCATTAAATGAAGCTATTATCGACCCGGGGCCCGTGATCCGGTGTGTAGATGAAGCATATGGGCTCACGTGGGAGATGTTTCCGTTCTTCCTGGGATGAGCCCTCCCTCAGATACTGATCGCGAGGCTCAGGCCGCGGACTGAATTCGAACCTTCCGTCGTCTCTACGTACGGGCTGCATGGCGGACTCGTGTGGTGAATCAAGAGCGTGACCCGGGACCTATACCCCTGCATGGCTCGCACGGCGGATCCGTGACCCGGGCCTCGGGATGAGCGTGCACCTCGAGTCATATCCTCGCACGGCTCGCTTGTCTGACCCGTGATCCGAGTCGTGGACGCGCCTCATGATCCTCCTGCATGGCTTGGTGACCCGAGCCGCTGTGGGCCGAGTTCGTGCCTCCCGGTTTGGTGATGCGGGTCGCGGGCCGAGCTCGTGCCCCTCGTGATTTACCCGCATGGCCTGGTGACCCGAGTCGCGGACCGGGGCCATGCCACCTACTTTCCTCAACATGATTAGCTTCGGGTGGTTCCTTGCCCACGTGTCCCAACCTTGGATATACGCTTTCGTATTTTGACTTTTCTACTCCCAACATTGGCCCCCGAAGAGATTGCCGGAGGTCTTTCTTTCAGTGATGTCTCCGCCCGTTGGGAATATCTGATCAGCCGCTTCCCTGCTCTGTAATCGGGTCGCATTTCCCCCTCGGATATCTCCTGGGGAAAAAGAGGGGATTTCGCAGGTTTTTGGATACCGCGGCCAGGGTGGTTTTTCTCGGGGCGCGAGATTTTTCTGTAGCCTGGACCCGGACCTCGGGCCATTGGGTGCCGCCCCAGGTTCGCAGATCACTTAATAATACCACGAATAAGTGGTGGGATTACTCCCGCCTAATTTTGCCCCACTAAGCGCATTTTCCCGCTTATAAAAAGGTTAGGTGTTTAGGCAACTTGGAAAGCCTCAGGGTGCATCCGTAATATCAAGAAAATTTTTCTTGATGAGGCCAGAAGTCCTTTCGTCCCCCTCAGGATGGCGACGTTTGTCTCGGAAATTCAAAGGTCGATGGCACTACGGCAATTTCCCCCTCCCTATGGCGTTCGTCCGACCGTTGGAGGGTTTACTAGGACCCGAAATCACGCTGACTGACGATGGAGGTCAGGTGTGGACGGTCTCCAAGACTCACCTGCGCCGGCAGATAGCTCTCGGGGGTCAAGGCTGGATCAGATTCGTTCAGCATTCCGGGCTCCGAAAAGGATGGCACATCCACTTGGTGTGGAATCCAGGGTCCGGGCTTCCCATCTCCGTTTTCGATAGCCAATGGAACAGAATTTTTTGGCCGGACCGTGCCCCTGAGAACCCTGGTTCCTCGGGAATCTCCCAGATCTGATCCCGGCGATACTCTCTTTCTCTCTCTCTCTCTCTCTCTCTCTCTCTCTCTCTCTCTCTCTCTCTCTCTCTCTCTCTCTCTCTCTCTCTCTCTCTCTTTTTTTTTTTTTTTTTTTTTCTTTGTAAGCCTAGGCTTTATCTTTTGATGTAATGGGTTCTCCCCCCGCCGGAGGTTCGTTTAATGAAACTATTTTTATCTCTCGATACTTTCTGTTTGCTCCACTGTGTTCGCGGCATAAGTCACCGTGATCTTACATTGGGTCCTTCTTTTCCGCCGCCGGGATCTCGGCGCGCGGAAACATTTGGGACCGTGGGTAATCGTGAAGGATAACTCGTGACCCGGGACAGAAACATCGTGCCCCGACTTTTCGGTTGTCGCGTCACCTCGGGACCCCGACATTCTGCTTCCGGCGGGATGACGTGCTTTCGAGGCCAAAGGCACTTCAAGTAAGCAATTGCTCCGTGACACGGGTCCCGGGACACACTTCCCTGGAATTTGTTCCGCGTCTCGGGACGCGGCCTCATGTGCTTTCCGGACGGTCCATATTCGTTTGGGCCCTCCCTTGGCGTGTTGGGCTTTGGGAGTACTTGAGTACTTCTATCAATAACCGTTCCCGCCTGTTCCCCATCTGGAGCAGTTTCCTTCTATTAAAAATCCCCGTCTTCTTTGCGGTTTCTCGTTTCGCACCCTCACGAAAATCTCGCAAACCCTAGAAATCGCCGATTCCTTATCCTTACACGATTGAGAGTTTCTTCAAGGTTATACCACTCATAAACCCTCCGCAATTTTATATTTTAATTAATGGCGTCGTCCAGAGGCAAAGGGATTGTTGGAGTAGTATATTTAATGTCTAGATTTGAGTATTCTGAACTCCTTGTACACTATCATTTATCTATTGAAATAAACATTCATTTGCTTTTAATTATTGTTAATTAAATATATGCAAATTATAGTCCTAGATTATATACGTTGTAGTTAGTATGGTGTGCGCCGTCACACAGAAGATCATACTATCGGTTACTCGTATTTAATCGAACAGTTGCTCACGACCTAGATGGAGACGGACCAAACCATCGGTATAGTCGTTGTGTGAGAGAGAAAATAATTTGTCTTAATTATTTTATCACACTTGTACACTTGGTGTATTGGGCGGATCGCTTGAGATTTATCAATTAGGATTGCTCTGTGATAATTGATTTAAGTCTCAGTGTATTTTATTCTTAATCCCCGAAACAATTGCGGGTGTGTATATTTAATATAAGTGACTTTGATTTTCCAAAGGAATTAACCGATTTAATTATTGGGTTAATTACCGGTTAAGTTGGGTCACTATATTTTATATATGGCATGCCGTGAATTCTTGACGGGACAGTGTATCCCGGAAGGGTTGATAATATCCCCGAGATGAGCTCATAAGGATTTATTATGTAAACCTCGCGAGTGGATTTGTTCCCGCATAATAATAAGGTTGAGTGGTATAAATTTTATTCATGGATATTTAAATCTTAAATACACGGAATAAATAATACTAACCGGAGAAATATTATTTGATATAATATGGTTTAATATTGGGAGTGCAATTAATTTATATAGTGGAAAATAAATTAATTAATATTAATGGGATTAATAGATTTGGGCTGGGCTCAATTTAATCATTAATATTGGAAGCCCAATATTCCACCTCCTTTAGATCCCTTACGTAGCCTATAAAAGCACTACATGGTCTTCACAATTAGACGAGACAAGATAATCATACTTGATTAGTCTAGAGAGTTCGTGAAGGAGATCCATAAGCTTGGAGGATCGTCGCCCACCCGACGTTCAAGCTAGTGCAAGGAATACGTGGGAAGTTCTCGAGGTCATCGATTGATTTCGTTTTTCCGAACAACGGATCGAAGGTATAAAATCTAAACACCCTTGATTTTATTTGATTTGGATTATCGTGAAATACCGTTGAACGCAAGATCCAAAAGTCGAACCCCGGAGTAGAGGACGATCGCGTGGTGGTGGCGAAGCCACCGGACCACGGGCGATCGCCCCTAGGGTTTCGGGCGCGCGGAGGAGAAACCCTCGGCTGGGCCGAAGGTGTGCGATCGATCTTACGATCGATCGCTGGGGGCGCGGGCTGGTGCCGCACCCCACCCCACCTCGACGGTGGGGACCTCCAGGCGGCGGCGAGTCGCCGGACTCGCCGCTGGGGGCTGCTGGGCAGCCCCATCGATCGCGAAGATCGAACGCGATCTTCGATCGCGCGAGCCCCGCGTGCGGGGGCTCGGGCTGGGCGTGAGCGCGGCTTCGGCCGCGTCGTGCGTTCGGCTCGTGCTCCGGCTCGTACGTGGGTTTCGTGTGATCTCCGGCGAAGGGTTTTTGATCGGGCTATGGTTTCCGCAAATTTTAATAGCCCGGGATATCGAATTCCAACAGGGATAATGGTGGAAACCTCCTCCGAGGACTCAGCGAGAGACCTCGCGCCGGACGACTCGTCGACCGACACGGAACCGGATTTGAACGCCTTGTTCCAGCAATTTGTCGCAATGATTGACGAGGAGTACCCCCCGCCCGATGTGTTCCTCTGGGACCTGTATCTTCGGGAGAATCCATACCCCGGCGCCCCGTCGCGGGCCTCAGCCCGTCCACCGCGCGCCTGTAGCACCGTCGATTGGGGAGCTCACGGTCGGTCCAGTATAGTTACCCCCGACATGTTATTGGAAAAAAGGGAGAAATGACGGATCCCCAACGATGTTCACATTTACATACCTCGCGCCGGGGAGTCCGCTTGCTTCCCGCCGCCGGGAATGGTGGTGATAGGGACGGAGGCGATGGAGGTAGGGCTCCGGTTCCCGCTGCACCCCAGTGTCAGCGCCGCGCTCTGGTTCTGGGAGGTTGCCCCTCACCAGATCCATCCTAATGGATGGTCACAACTCATCGGGGTGCTCTCTATGTTGGGCAACGTCGGCCTCTACCAGACACTTACGGACTCGGAGATTCGACGCTCGTTTACGATTTCCCGGTTCGGGGGAGATACCGGCGATTATACCGTAAAGAGCCGCCCCGGGCTACCCGCTGTGGAGGTGAAGGTATCCAAGGTGGACCTCCATTGGGCCCAGTGGGTATACGTTTCTGGAGCGTGGCGGACTCAAACACCTGACGGGGAGATCGATATCCCCACTCGCTATCACGATAAAATCGCTAGTAAGCTTAGAGTTATTTTGTAATCCTCCTTGTTTGCTGTACTAATTTTAACTCTTTCTTGTGTCTTCACAGGTGTGAATACTCGTGGAGAGGGTCCGTTGAACTGGGACTACCAAGTTGCTCTGGAGTTTGCTGGCGCCCTGCCGACGAGGCGCCGTAGAGCCGACTATCTGTGAACTGAGGAGTCGCGGGACGCTGCTCGCCTGATCTGTCCCCCCAGGCACCTGTTTAACCCGTATCCTGGTAAGTTCGCTCGATCTTGGTATAGATATGACGGTGGGACGGTAGTAGTTATTCCTCTGGATGTTAACGATGCTGATTGTTTCGCTGCAGCCCCATTCAACCGGATTTTTGAAGATCGCCCCCGTGGCAAAATGTCTAAGTTCCCCGGAGTTCCTAATAAGAAGTTGTCATCCGCCGCGCCGCCGCCGCGCAGGCGCGTGCTCAGGACGAGGACTTGCGGTCTGGTCGCCGCACCGCCGCCCGCGATCCCGTCTCGTTCCGCCTCCCGGGTTCGCCGGGATCGGCAGTCCTCGTCGCCGCTATCGCAGGACGCGGTGGAGTCCCGAGACTCGGGACCGTTGCCCGAGATCCCTCACGGCCCCGCCATAATGGATGCGGGAGGAGTAATTCACGCGACTCCCTTTGGCAGCCGCGTTCCCAGGTCCCGGGACGGGGCCCCGTCTACGTTGTCTCGGCCGAGTCGTCCCCCGCGCGGGAGCCTTTGATGGGGTCCTTTCCCGATTCGCCCCAGGGCGGGCTGTTCTCCCAGAATCTCCTTGAAATGCCCGAGTCATCTCTGTCCCGGAAGCGGAGGGCGACCTCTGACGCGGAGGGTGTCGATCCTGGCCCCCGGGCCCCCATCGATCCGCCGCAGGTAGGGCCCTCTGGAACCGTCCCGACCTTTGAGAGCACGCCGGTATACGGGGTTGATCCGGGCGCCGCTCAGAGGTAGGCGTCCCGTTACTGACTTCGTACTTTCCTATGGCCTTTCCCTTACCGCGATCAGCGATTTACTTGTTTTTTGTTTATGGTGACAGCATCTCGGGTTCGGTGCCTCACTTGGCGCCGCTCCTGCTTCAGTATGCCGCGAGTCGGGGGCCCCTGACTCCCGTGTCTACCCCTGGACTCCCCGTAGGCCGGGCGATTGATTCGGTGGCCCGCTGCTGGACACAGGAGCTACAAGCCTTCAACCGGAGTCCCGACGAGATATTCCTCCTTGCGTCCATGCTGCAGAGTCAGGCTACAGTGGCCATGGCCGGGATCCATGATTGGCTCGAGGGGCAGGCCCGACAGATCAAACACTGGATGGATCTGGCCAATGGGAGGGATAAAACGATCAAAGAGCTGGGCCGTCTGAACGTGGACGTGGTCTCCCGGAACGAGCAGCTGAGCGGCGAGCTTAAGGAGAACAAGGAGGCTCTTCGGCAGAGCACCGAGGCCCTCGCCGCTTCGTCTGGAGACCGGGATAAGTGGCGTGCCTTGGCAGATTTCTGAGGGGAGAAGCTGGAGGTGGCAGTTGCCGAGACTGCGGCGGCGGAGGCTCGGGTCGCGCAGACAACCACTGCGCTCACCGAGGCGCTGGCCCGCGCGGCGCGGTTGGAGCAATCTCTTGCTTCCCGGGATGCAGAGATGGCGAGCCTCCGAGACCGGCTGGCTGAGGCCGACGCCCGTACAGACTAGCTGGAGGCCTACGCCGAGAGTCCCTTGACCGATCATACGATACTCCTGGATCACTTCTATTCTCGCTCCATGGCGGACATCATCCGGCATGCCCACCAAGCTAACGATCAGGTACTCCTTGATCGCGTCTTGGCCTACTGGAAAAGGTACATGGCGGGGCGAGAGCTCGATCTCGGGATCGCCGAAACCTTCCTCGATCTAAAGGAGGACCTCCATATCGACATGAAGTGGTGGCAAACTTACGGCCGTCTGGTCTGCCCCAGCTCACCGCCTGCTCACGTCGCCTCTTCCAGACCGGTGGGGGGTACCATGACTGCTGTCGAAGCGACGGTGGAAAACGCCGTCCATGTCTCGGAGATGATGGGGGAGAATGCTGGCGTGGTCCCGGAGGCGATCCCGGAGGCGAAAGGCGACTCGGATCCTAACCAGGAGGCGATCATGGAGGAGGTGGTGTCTAGCTTCCCGGAGAAGTCTTTCGATGCCTTTATGGCCGGCGTGGATCAGGTTGGAGATGTTGCATCGGCGCCGGCTCCCGGGCAAGAGGATCAGGCGATGGTCGAGGCGGATAGCCAGTGTCCCGGCGAGGCGGGTGGTTCTGAGTGATGGTAGCCCTTTTGCGGGGTTTTGATCAATTTTAAATTTATGCTTTGTTTTTCTTACGGTCGTTGGCGGCCGAGGGCGTTCAGCCCAAGACAATTTCTTTTTCTTGCTTTCGGATTCTGAATTTGTGTGGATGTTTTTTATGAGGCTTTGCCTCTTTGGATATTTCAGTCGAGCCATGGGGTTCGACCTTTGTTTTTATTTGGATGTTTAATTGCGCCTTCGGCGATCTTTAATTCTTTGTGCATAGTGTTACTCGGGTATTGGTTTTTAGCCTCTCGGGTACCAGCCCAGAATTTACATAATTTGTGGGGCCTGCCCCTTTTCAAGAGATTGCCCGAGGTGGATTCCCGGGAATGGAACTTGATGGTCCGAGACGCTGTCTCACGGATTCATATCGGGACTCGGGGATCCAGGTGGAATTTGTTGATCCGGGACGCGGTCTCGCGGCTCCATTTCGGGGACTCCGGACGCGGTCTCGGGAGCGGGTACCGGGGCCCCGTAATGGTTAGTTACGCGAGCCCTTGGAATCTCCTCCTGACCAGGGTGGCGTGATCCCGCGATGTCCTGACTTGGGGCATAACATCCTTCCTGGTTCCTTCCGCGATAGTTTTCCCAGTCCGCTGTATTCCTCTTACTCGGGTTTTCTGTGAGTCCCGTGAGTGTTCGGAGTTTTCACTGGGGACGGCCCGCAGTTTGTTGCGGATAATATCCGTCTTTTTTATTTCCCCCGTACGTTATGACTTTTGACTCGGAGGTCTTTTTAGGAGCTCATTAGTATTACCGGGATCTTTGGCATTTAGCTGTGCGGAAATATCCGTTTTTATATGTTCCCCCGCACGTTATGACTCTTGACCCGGAGGTCTTTTTAGGAGCTCATTAATATTACCGGGATCTTTGGCATTTAGCTGTGCGGAAATATCCGTTTTTATATGTTCCCCCGCACGTTATGACTCTTGACCCGGAGGTCTTTTTAGGAGCTCATTAGTATTACCGGGATCTTTGGCATTTAGCTGTGCGGAAATATCCGTTTTTATATGTTCCCCCGCACATTATGACTCTTGACCCGGAGGTCTTTTTAGGAGCTTATTAGTATTACCGGGATCTTTGGTATTTAGCTGTACGGAAATATCCGTTTTTATATGTTCCCCGTTTAGGAATAAGAGTACAAACTCGCTCTGATTGGTCTGGTCCCGCGGCGGCTTCTTCTTACCGGTAGAATTTCTTCAAGTGTCGCGCGTTCCATCGGTATTGATCCGGGGTCCCGTCTAGCAACTCTAACTCGTACGCTTCATTCAGTAGACATTTGGTGACCCGAAACGGCCCTTCCCACGTCGGCCCGAGGGCCCCGGAGTGCGTCCCAAGCAATTTTTTCAACACCATGTCCCCTATCTCGAATTCGCGAGTGCGGACCTGCGCGTCATAAGCCTTGGCGATCCTCTGCTTGTTTATCGCGTTGAGGGAGTCGGCGCTCAGCCTTCGTTCTTCAAGGAGATCCAACTCCAGACGCAAAACTTCCTCGTTCTCCGGGGTAATGGCCTGGGCGGTTCGATGTGAGTGAACCGTGATCTCGGTCGGGATCACTGCTTCAGACCCAAATGCGAGGGCATATGGAGTTTCTCCCGTGGCACTGCGCGCCGTGGTTCGGTATGACCACAACACCTCGGGTAATTCCTCGGCCCATTTTCTCTTACGGGTTTCGAGCTTCGCCTTGAGGGTATGCTTCAAAATTTTGTTCACCGCCTCAACTTGTCCGTTCGTCTGTGGATGGTAGGGGGTGGAAAACGTCCTCCGGATCCCCTATTGCTCACAGAACTCTGCGACCACGGACCCGTCGAACCGCTTGCCGTTGTCCGAGATGATGGACTCGGGCAAACCGAAACGGCAGATTAGGTTCCTCAATATGAACTTGATCACTTTGGCTTGATCGATCTTTTGGACTGCCTCCACCTCGGCCCACTTGGTGAAGTAGTACACCGCTACGATCGCGAACTTGACTCCTCCCGGCGCGGGGGCTAGAGGTCCAATGATATCAATCCCCCACCGGGCGAATGGCCACAGAGAGTATATCGGCTTGAGTTCTTCTGTGGCCACATGAATATTTGGCCCCATGAGCTGGCACTGGAGGCATTTGCGGGCGAAGTTGGTCGCGTCCCGGCGCAAGCTCGGCCAATAATATCCCTGGCCCATGGTTTTGTGTGCGAGAGATCGGCCCCCGGCATGGTTCCCGCATAATCCTTCGTGGATCTCCGAAAGTATCCTCGCCCCGTCTTCTTTGGAAACGCATTTCAGGAGCGGCATCGAGAAGCTCCTACGGAATAATTGAGAGTTTAGAATCGTGTACCTCGCGGCGCGAATGCGGAGTTGTTTCGCCTCGACTCGGTCTGAAGGGAGGGTCCCAGATTCTATGAACCGTATCACCAGGTCGCGCCAATCCGTCTCGGGTGTCGCTTCGAGTGCCGTCCCGAGATCCGGGTCAACTGGCATGACTTCCTCCCGGGGCGCGATCGACGGTGAGTTCAACTGGGTCAAGATGACTCGAGATAAATCCGCGGATCCTTCGGCCGAGGCTAGCTTGGACAGAGCGTCGTCCTGCGAGTTGTGCTCCCGCGGGATTTGTTCGATGCGGACATCCGGGATCTTCTCGCAGAGGGACCACACCAAGTCCAAATATTTCTTCATCTGTTCGCTCTTTGCCTCGTAGTCACCGGTGACTTGGTTCACCACAAGCTGCGAGTCCATGAAGATGTGGAGGCGGGAAACGCTAACCGCCACGGACATTTCTAAACCTGCTACAAGTGCCTCATACTCGGCCTCGTTATTAGTTGCGAAAAAGTTAAACTTTACCGCGTGAGTGAACGAATCTCCGTCTGGCCCCAGAAGCACCACCCCGGCCCCCGAGCACGCGCTAGTAAAGGATCCGTCAACATGTAGCTGCCACGGGCGTGTTGATTCCGTGCTCCGCGGGGAAAGGTGAGCTCCACGATGAAGTCCGCCAAAGCTTGTGCCTTGATCGAGGTGCGGGGCGCGAAAGTCAAGTCGTATTGACTTAATTCCAGGCTCCAGCGAAGCAGTCTTCCCGAGACGTCTGATCTGTGTAGTACTTGTCGCAACGGCATCGTCGTGAGTACCTCGACCGGATGTTCGAAAAGATAGGATCTCAGCTTCCGGACCGAGATGATGAGAGCGTAGGCAAGCTTCTCGAGGGGGGTGTAGCGGGTTTCAGCTTCGTGCAACACGTGGCTTACGAAATAGATGGGCATGTGGAGGGTGCCTTCTGCCCGGACCAAAACGGCGCTGACCGCGCCTTCCGTCGCGGCGAGGTACACGAATAGTTTCTCTCCCGGCTTCGGCACCGTAAGCAGGTGTGGGCCCGCGAGATATTCCTTGATCTGGGCGAACGCCTTCTGGCTATCCTTCTTCCAATGGAACTCTTGATTTTTGATGGACCCGAAGAACGGGCGTGTCTTGTCTCCGAGACGGGAGATGTACCTGCTCAGGGCAGCCATGCATCCCGTGAGGCGTTGGACCCCCTTAATGTCCCGGGGTTCCTGCATGTCGATTATCGCCTTGATTTTCGCTGGGTTGGGTTCGAGCCCGTCTTCTCCGAACACGTGGCCGAGGAACATTCCTTTTCGGATCCGGAAATGACATTTCCTTGGATTCAACTTCATATTATACTGGCCCAGAATCTCAAACACTCGGGCCAGGTTCGCGACGTGGTCGACTTCATTTTTGCTCTTGACGATGATGTCGTCAATGTAAACCTCGACAGTTTTCCCGATTTCCCCGGCGAACATGGTGTTCACGAGTCTCTGGTAAGTGGCCCGTGCGTTTTTCAAACCGAACGACATTCGTTCCCAGCAGTAATATATATATATTATATATATATATATATATATACACGTAATATTTGTATGAATATAAATATTAGGAATAATCAAAAGTGATTGATTATTCTTCAATAATATATATATTAGCCGCACAGCTATATAATGATCATATTTGAATGTCTATATTAATTACTATATTAATTAATTAATAGAAATAGATTTGAAAAAAAAGGTTATAGTAATACTAACCTTCAACTTCAGCTCATGGTTTGACAATCCAGAACACTTGATGATATTTAAAAACCCAACAGAATGCATTTGAGCAAACATATCATCCCCGCGTTCGGTAGGGACAATACTATCCGAACTCAAGTAAATTCGTTCGTCAGTATTATGCATTGCAACCATGTAATCGTTGATTTCATTAACGTCATTCAGGGTCGGCGCCAAAATCGCACGTCCGTCTAGAAAACCACATGGAAATTCGGGTATGTGGCTTGAACAATAGAATCAATATGATTATCCGAATGAGTTATCAAATATTCATCCGGGATCTCTATATCCACTTCTCCGTCGTTATCGTCACCAATAGTACCATCCCCTATAGAAGACAGACAATCAGAGAACTCGCGCAACTTACGACCATCATTTCCCTCACCGATATTTTGCAGCCTCATATTCTTGGTCAAGCGCAAAACTTTGCAATTTATCCATATGTTGGAAGAATTAATAGTGGCGTGAACTATATCTTGCCTCGTACCTTTAGGTATGACCGGTAAAATTTGTCGAAAATCTCCTCCGAACACAACAACCTTGCCTCCGAAAGGCAGATGCTGAGCTTCAGGTCGATGGGAGCTCATGATATCACGCATTGTTCGATCTAGTGCTTCAAAACAATTCCTACAAAAATCAAAACCAAAATAGAATAAATATGATTATGTTGTATTAATAATTATATAATAAATACAAAAATGTAAGGTAGTAAGACAAAAAAATCTGATTAATTGATTGTTAATACCTCGTCCCATATAATGAGTTTTGTCTTAACAATCAATTTACCTAGATCGCTTTGCTTGTTGATGTTACACGTAGAGCTTTCGTGCAAAGATATCAGAATCTTTAACCTTGAATGGGTTGTTCTACCTCCTGGTAAAAGAAGAGAAGCTATACCGCTTGAAGCAACATTTAGAACAATGTCGCACCTAGATCGAAAGACAGTAGATAGAGTCTTCCAAACAAAAGTTTTGCCGGTTCCACCATAACCATACAAAAAGAAAACTTGTCCGTTCGGATCGTCGAGAGTTCGAATGATTGTCTTATAAGCCTTCCGTTGATCATCATTCAACATGGCCACTAACTGTTGGTACTCGACTCGGAGAGCATTTCTGTCATAGGCAAGCTCGGTTGCTAAGAGGCTGTTTTGTCCAACAGTAACATCAACGAATTTTGGATAAGGCATTTTTGGAATATCTTTCAGCGTTTGTCCTTGGCGATTCATCATTTCTTCAATAAATTGCAAGCACAAATTATAAACTTCATCTTGCGTAAGAGTTAAATCTGAGAATAATATGAAAAAATACGTTAATAATTAGCGGTCGATTATCAAAAATATCGATGGATTATATTGTATGAAGACACTGTACGTAAGAACTCACAATTAATAACAAATATGTATATGCTAAATAAAATTAGTCTAATAATAATACTATTAAAATATAATAAAACTTTATAATATAAATCTATAACAATTTCGCTAAAATAATAATCTTATGTTGATTGCAATTTAAGTAAGATATAGTACCATTATATTTATATTATTAAAATAGAATAGTCACCTACTTCTTAACATACAATATACAGTACATAAAGTACTTTATGTGAATTCTGTACACTTTCATTTTGTAGAAGAAAAATATAAAAAACAATTTTTTTAAATTTTAGAATTTAACAAAAAATCGACATTCACATTCTTTAATATTTACAAAAGAAGAATCAAAGTCCATTGAATTTGAATCAATTGTAACGTAAATTTGTTAACAAAAGAATAGGTAGATTTCATTATTCTGTAGAGGCCTGAATTAATATAAAAAACACTCATCCAAAAAAAATTAACAGATAAAATAATTAAAATAATAATAATAATTGTAATATTAACATACACTAAAACTTTAAATATAAAAATACCTTGATTATTGACGGCGTTGCAATATATTTGCAGCACGTCAACCGACAAATATTTATTGCATTCTTCCCAAACGTTTTCTAGGTTGGTCAAAGATGAACACGTAAGCATTTTGACGAAAAGCGTTCGCACCATGAAATCTGTATCCCATTTTGAAGCCTCTTTTATTGCATCGATGTATTCTTTATCGTCGTCCAACAATTCACGTGCATAACAGGCCTCTTTAAAGGTTTGGTATGTTCTTCCATCGTACGATTTAACATCATCAAAGGATGTGCAGCCACGAACGATATTGAGAAGAATTCTCAAATAATACACCTCTCCAGCTCCTGGATACATTTAATTTAATATTCTCAAAGCTATTCCTCTTTGCCTCGGTCGCCATTCCATTTGTTGCTCATTCCATACGAATTTTTGGGGAAATTCAGCATAAGTCAAGCTCCTGGCTTCGGGATATTTAGAATTGGACATAATCCAAGCTGTGAACATTGTTCTTTAGAAGAATGCTTCGACACAACAGTTTTTGTAGACTCTTTGCCTCTGTAAATAATATTTTGTTGTTTGTGACAATGATAACCAAGTCTAATGACGTTTGGTTCTCTGAAATGCATTTCGTATGCAAACAACCTCCACGCAGCTTCCGAAGCCCATATATATCTGCAATCAAAGTACTGTTTAATTTCATCGATTACCTTTTTTCCTTCCTTTGGATCAAAAGACTGATAAAATACAGCCATCGTGCGATCATTCCCTTTGTGCACATATTTAAACAAATATTTGATGGAGCGTGATCTGTTGCACCATTCAACGTTAACATGCCCGCCATATTTTTTAAGCAGGTAAGGGTTGTGGGGGACGACAAACCTGCATTAACCTTTCCTTGTGCAGCCATAATATTATAGAATCCAAATTTCGCATATCTACAATGCAACGACATAATCTTCCTAAAAGATTGTCTCCGTCAACTCTGACCTTAAACATAAACTCGTTTTCATTAAGAGATGATACAACCGCAGAAGTTACTTTGTTTATACTTTCAGTCGAGGATGTTACAATATGATCGTCGGCATTATCCTTTTATACATAAAGATACATTGCATTATTAATTAATTAATTAATACAATAAAAAATACAGTTATAAAATGACAGAAAAATAAAATTACATAAAAAAAATTGATATATATGGAAGAGAGAATTAAATACCGAGAGGATTAAAATTGATTTTTGATTTAGAAATAATGCAACTTCATTCATCAATACAAATTCCGCGAATTGCTTTCCGTCATGAACTTGGAGATGAGTTTTAAACTTAGTGTGACCATGATAAAAATAGCACACAAAATTGCAATAATTGACATTCTGTGAATGATTACATGTGGGGCAAATCTAGTTGCTTAAAATAAGGAATAGATTTACATACTCATAATTAATAATATAAATGATATATAATTTATAATTAGAGATAATAAAATTTTTATTTGATTTCTCTAATTAAAGATATAATTTTATTTTATAAATTTATAATATTATTTATGGATGACTAATTGATATAATAATTATTTTTGTAATTTATTACTTTAATTATCTGTAATTCCTATAATTAAAATACATAAATTAATTAAATCAAAATTATTATTATTATTATTATTATTATTATTATTATTATTATTATTATTATTATTATTATTATTATTATTATTATTATTATTATTATTATTATTATTATTATTATTATTATTATTATTATTTATACATAAAAAAAGATCGAACTAAAATACATAAATTATTTTTGAATTTATTTCCGTAAATAAATGAAAATTTTTAAAAAATCTAATAATAAACAATTCTTTTGTACAAAAATAATAATCATCGATTGTATTATTGTTTTTTCAATTATTCAATAATTATTAAATACAATTTTATTTCATTAACTGAATCAAAGATTTTAATTCAGCTTTAGTGATATTTGTAACTAATACAAATAAAGATACTATTGCTTAAGTTACAAGATAAACAAAATTAAAATAAAATTAAATAGAATTATTGTAAATTGCGTAAATTTTATAAATTAAAGTAAATAGATAAAATACATCATAAATAAAATGAAAACTAATTACTCTAAAATTAAAGTAAATTGAGTAAATTACATCATAAATAAAATTAACACAAACTACTTTAATTTTATTAGGAAACATAAATAAAAACTTAGAATTCATTTAAAATTTGTGCAATCCAATGTTTCAATCTTTCTTCATGGATTTCTAATTGATCGATTGATTCGTAGAGTATTTTACTTATAATGAAACCTACAAAAATAAACATACAAAATAAACAAAAAAAAGTAAGAAATCCAAAAGTTCTCCAAAAAATAAATCATCAAAAAGAATAAAAAATTCAAAAAAGATGAAAAAAATACAAAAATCATTATCATATAAATTTTTATATTTACAATACAATTATAATCAACAAACGGTAATATTAATTAGTAAAAAATACTTACAATGAAATCTGCAAAAAAATAAAAATATTAATGACCAAACAATAATATTAAAACTAAAATTCAAAATAGTAAAAATGCAAAAAATAAAAATATTAATTATCAAACAATAATATTAAAATTAAAATTAAAATTAATAAAAAATACTTACAGGCTGAAAAAAAATACAAATATTAATAAATAAACAATAATATTAAAATAAAAATTTTAATTACTAAAAGATATTTACATTTGAAAGACTACAAAAAAAAATAAAAACATTAATTATCAAACAATCAAATTTAAATTAAAATCGAATTAGTAAAATAATACTTAGCTTCAAAAAATACAAAAAACAACAAAAAAACAACAAAAAAACAACAAAAAAACAACAAAACTTAATAGAGCTCTGAAAATAAATAAATAAATGTGAGAATTTAAAAATAAAAAAAATTGCTGAAATGAAAAGGCCGCAAAAAATACAAAAAAAAAAACAACAAAACTTAGATATAGCTCTACAAAAAATAAATAATTATTTTTTAAATATAATAAATTTGAATTAACTTAAATTTCGATATTATTGTTTGTATGATATAAATTGATTAATTAGTCGATTAAATATATTAATAAAAAATGCAGATTTTCTCTCATCATTCTTTAATTACTATAATTAATTTTAGTGAAAATGTTAAAAAATACCATTATACATATAGTCTACATGCTTATTTACCATCACATTTAAAAAACATACTTTTATACATTAAAGGACAAATTTGCCCTTAGCATTAATCAGCAAAAAATATAAAAACCCATCTACTCCCTCTTTCTCAACCCTAATCTCTCATTCTCTTTCGCTCTATTCTGCTCCGCCGCTTTCACCTATCCTCTCAACATCCGTTCTTCGGCCTCAGACTATCTTCCTACCCAGCACCTTGAAGCTTGAAGATGGGTCTCAAACCTCAACCTCGTTTCTGGCCGACGTCGATGACCACACAAAGCTTTTTCGTGGTGATGGCAGCTGTGAATATTGGTGGCCCCCCGACGATGGCGAAAATCCATCTCCGATGTTGGGTGTGGTGAAAAATGGTTGAAAGATGTACAGATCTGTACAAATTAATTTTTTTTTTTATGTTAGATTGACCTTCTCCGGGTCAAGAGATGTACAGATCTAGATCTATATGTTGATTTACACTTTTTTTTATATAAACATATATAGATATGATATATATAAATTTCATTTATATTAATAATATAATTAAAATTTGAAGGTCAGAATTAATATTTGTGTTCATTTTGTTTAAATTTGAAATTGAAAAAAAATAATGTTAAAATTAAAATATGAAAGTTAAATTAAAAATTCGAGAAATCAAATACTGAGAATGAATGTGTAAAGTGGATGTCCACCAATAAGGAATGTGTTAAGTGGATGTCGAATGCAAGACTTGTACACATGGTTGGTGGGTGAATATCGAATGCAAAATTTTGTATAATGGTTTAGTGGGTGAATGTCGAATATTCATGTCGAATGGGATTTCCCATGTCGAATCGATGTCGAATGGGATTCGCCATGTCGAATCTCAAATTCGATTTTGTCGAATCTATGTCGAATGAAATTCAATATGTCGAATGTGTTTGTCGAATGTGATTCGACATGTCGAATGTGTGTCGAATATAAAATGTTTGTCGAATGTGATTCGACATGGCGAATGTGTTTGTCGAATATGTTTGTTGAATGTGCTTTTCGAATGTTATTCGATATGTCAATGTGTTTGTCGAATGTGATTCGACATATCGAATGTGATTCGATATGTCGAATGTGTTGTCGAATGTGTTTCGACTTGTCGAATGTGTTTGTCGAATGTTACATTCATTCTACAAACATGTATTCTACAAGGTAAGGGCAATTTAGGTCATTCACCGCTTTTTAGTGTAAATAAGCACATTTTTTATATGGGGTGACAAATAAGCATGTTCACTATCTGCTTTATGGTACTTTTATTTTTCTCCCTTAATTTTATTAGTATAATAGAATAAACTTAAATAAAGGAGATAGATAAGGAATAAAGCTGATATTTTGAATATTTCAGTCAATATTTACTACAATTAAGGAGTATATTAAGTAGATTATAACTGTAAATTATATTATATAAAAATAAAAATAAAATAATTACGGTAATTAATTAAAAATAATTGCATTAATTAATTAAAAATAATTACGCTAATTAATTACTGCTAAAAATAATAATTAATAATTACCAGTGTGAACACAAATTTAATCTAACGGTACTTGTTTATTAATAGGTGTGACCACAAAAAAATCAAACGGTTAAAACATATGACAGTTAGGACAATTGCTAGCTGATATATATTATAAGGATGAAAAAATTGCGCTAATTAATTAAAAACTAGTGCTCCTACCCGTGCGATGCACGTGTATTTAATTCAACTTTTTATTACTCGGAGTAGTGCTCTTTCTTCGGAGTAGTGATCTTTCTGCTTAATCTTAGATGTAGATATTGATAATGGACAAATAAAAATTACATTCATGTTACAAATTCTTGAATACTTCTTTATAGACTACATTTATTCTATTCTTAAGACGACAACGCTGGTCACAAAGCAGAAGCTTCAATCCGGTCGTGTTGGTTACTCTAGACAACACAACGTACAATTGATCGTGCGTAAATACTGATTTCTTCAAATATATTTCAACATTTGTCAACGACTGACCTTGACTCTTATTAATAGTCATGGCATACGATATTATAATCTATAATTGTATTAGTTGGAAAGCAAACTGGAATTTGGTATCTGAGGGCGTCAAAGTAATTCGAGTATTAAAAACCATTTCCCAGAATTATTTTCTCCTAATACTTTCGCGTGGATAATATAATTACCAAGTTGTGTTACAATCATTCTAGTATCATTGCATAGTCCGACAGAGGCATCCATATTCCGCAATAGCATAACGGACATCCAAACCTGATACGAAACAGTTCATGTATCAAAAACTATATAGTCACAACATTTAATTAATTCGTTAATTATATACAATAAATAGAATATGACATGAATTGTTGCTTAAAGAAAAATAAGTTTATATATATATATATATATATATAAATACTAAGTAATGCAGATAATCCTTTCGTCCGTATTATGCATTGCAACCATGTAATCCTTGATTTCATTAACGTCATCCAGGATCAGCGCTAGAATCGCTCGTCTTTCTAGAAAATTGATATTTTCTATGTAATCATGGAAAGATGGGTACGCGGCATGAACAATCGATTCCATATAATTATCCGATTGAATTATTAAATATTCATTCGGGGTCTCTATATCTACTTCCCCATCATTCTCGCCGTCAGTAGTACAATCCCCTGTAGAAGAGCCAATCAGAGAACTCTCGTAGCATGACCAGTCAAATTTGAAGAAAATCTCCTCCTGAAAATATATTACCCGTGAAAATTATAAAATTTGAATGATTGCTTTCTAATAAAATTAAATTGGTGAATAATATTTATGTTTGTTTATATTTCAAGTATCTTCGATCTAAATATAATTGATTTATTAATTTATTTGTCTTCATAATGATATAGAAAATGATATATTCATCAAATTCAATACAAAAAATTAGCATTACATTATTAATTAATTAAGTAATTAATATAATAAAAAATAAAATTATAAAATAATAAAAAAATAAAATTACATAAAAAAATTGATATATATGTAGGAGAGAATTAAATACCGAGAATTGAAAGAACCAATCGATCAGCTGATTTCTGATTTAAAAATAATGCAACTTCATTCATCAATACAAAATTCGCGAAGTGCTTTCCTTCATGAACTTTAAACTTGTAGATGAATTTTAAACTTGGTGTAACGAATAAGATTACGATAACAAAAATAACACACAAAATTGCAATAATTGACATTCTGTATGATTGCATGTGGGGGCAAATTATGTAATACCATCGCTTGGACAGTTTTTCATGGATTTTAAAAGTTGTGCAAATTTTAAAATATAATAACAATTATAAATCACTTATTTATTACAATATATAATAAAAAAATGCATTTAGGTCTATAAACATTAAATTCAATAATATACATTTAGTAAAACTGAACGGATTTTTTTTCGGAGGGATTAACATCGGACAAAGATGAATATAACCAACACATAAATTGAAAATGATTAGTAAAGAGTTGAAAAAAAAATGAAATTATTATACAAAGATAAGAGAAAGATTGAATGGAATATAAAGAATCACAAATTAATTTAGTAATATAAATAAATAATAGTATAATAGAATAAACGTAATTAAAGGAGATAAATAAGGAATAAATTTGATATTCTGAATATTCCTTATTTAAATAAATCAAAATATATTAATTTAGTTTCAAGAGATTAATTGAATATTAAATTGTTTTTAAATTTATTAATTTATGGTAAATTATTTTTTTAATGCTGCATAATTAAAGTAATATAAATAGAGGATAATATTATTACTAATGGTAAATTAATAAAAAATTGAATTATTATTATTTTATTCTCAAATTAATTATGTCGACATTTGAATTAATTTAATTATAATAAATTTACCATACTCATAATTAATAATATTATTGATATATAATTTTCGTTGACATTTGAATTTATCTAATTGCTTAAAAATAAAAATAGATTTCAATACTAATAATTAATAATATAATTGAAATATAATTTATAATCAAGATAATAAAATTTTTATTTGATTTCTCTAACTAAGGATATAATTTTATTTTATAAATTTATAATATTATTTATACATCATATTGGATGATGATATAATAATTATTTTTGCAATTTATTACTTTAATTATTTGTAATTCTTATAATTAAAATACATAAATTAATTAAATCACAATTATTATTATTTTTATTATTATTATTATTATTATTATTATTATTATTATTATTATTATTATTATTATTATTATTATTTATATATAAAAAAAAGATCGAACTAAAATACATAAATTATTTTTGAATTTATTTCTGTATATAAAAAAAAATGAAAAAAAATCTAATTATAAACAATTTTTTTTGTACAAAAACAATAATCATTGATTGTATTATTGTTTTTTTCAATTATTCAATAATTATTAAATACGATTTTATTTCATGAACTCAATCAAAGATTTTAATTCTGTTTTAGCAATATTTGTAAGTAATACAAATAAATATATTGTTGCGTAAGTTACAACATAAACAAAATTAGAATAAAATTAAATAGAATTATTGTAAATTCCATAAATTTTATAAATTAAAGTAAATAGATAAAATACATCATAAATAAAATGTCTCGATCTTTTTTCATGGACTTCTAATTGTTCAATTCGTAGAGTATTTTACTTATAATCAAACCTACAAAATAAATAGTTATAAAGAATATTACAAAATAAACAAAAAATAGTAAAAAAATCCAAAAGTTCTGCAAAAAAATAAATCATCAAAAAGAATAAAAAATTCAAAAAATTTGAAAAAAAAATACAAAAATCATTACGAAATAAATTGTTATATTTTGATACAATTATAATCAACAAACTGGTAATATTAATTAATATTAATTAGTAAAAAATATTTACATTAAAACTGCAAAAAATAAAAAAATATTAATGATTAAACAATAATATTAAAACTAAAATTCAAATTAGTAAAAAATACTTACATTGAAGCTGCAAAAAAATACAAATATTAATAATAAAACAATAATATTAAAATTAAAATTCGAATTAGTAAAAGATACTTTATATTTGAAAGCTACAAAAAATAAAAACATTAATTATCAAACAATCAAATTTAAATTAAAATATTAGTAAAATAATACTTAGCAAAATAACAAAAAATCAACAAAACATACATAAAGTTCTGAACAAAAATAAATAAATATGAGCATTAACAAATAAAAAAATAGCTAAAATGAAAAGATTGCAAAAATACAAAAAAACAAAAAAAAAAACAACAACAAAACTTACATAAAGCTCTGCAAAAATAAATAAATGTGAGAATGAAAAAATAAAAAAAATAATTGAAATAAAAAGTGAGAAATATGGAGTGGGTGAATTACCTTAAATTTCGATATTATTTTATAATATAAATTTATTAATTAATCGATTAAATGTATTAATAAAAAATACAATTCTCTCATCATTTTTTTAATTACGATAATTAATTTTAGTAGTATAATAGAATAAACTTAATTAAAGGAAATAATTAAGGAATAAAGATGATATTTTGAATATTTCAAGTCAATATTTACTACAATTAAGTATATTAAAGAGATTATAAATATAATTAATTAAAAATAAATGTGCTAATTAATTACGCTAAAAATAATAATTAATAATGATAGTGTGAACACAAATTTAATCCGGTGCTTGTTTATTAATAGGTGTGAACAAAAAAAAAATCAAACAATTAAAATATGACACCTAAGTACAATTGCTAGCTATTATATATTATAAGGATTGGTAAGTAATACAAATAAAAATATTGTTGCGTAAGTTACAAAATAAACAAAATTATAATAAAATTAAATAGAATTATTGTAAATTGCGAATTTCATTAATTACATTAAATAGATAAAATACATCATAAATAAAATGAAAACAAACTACTTTAAAATTAAAATAAATTGAGTAACTACTCTAATTTTATCAGAAAAAATAAACAAAAACTTGTAATCCATTTATAATTTGTGCAATCAAATGTTTTGATCCTTTTTCATGACTTCCGGTCGCACAGTATTTTACTTATAATGAAACATACAAAATAAATAGTTATAAATAAACCTACAAAATAAATAAAAAATGAGTAAGAAATTCAAAAGGTCTAGAAAAAAATGAAAGTTATCAAAATCAAATTATTAAAAGAATACTTAGCTGCAAAAAATACAAAAAACAACAAAACAAACATAGAGCTCTGCAAAAAAAATAAATAAACGTGAGCATAAACAAATAAAAAAATAGGTAAATGAAAAGGTTACAAAAAAATAAAAAAAAACAAAAAAAAACAACAAAATTTACATAAAACTCTGCAAAAAAATAAATAAATGTGAGTATGAATAAATAAAAAAAATATCTGAAATAAAAATTGAATAAATAAATGTGAGCATGAACAAATAAAATAAATAGTTTAAATTAAAAGTGAGAGTTAGTCCAAAAAATACAAAAACACAAAAAAACAACAAAATTTACATAGAGCTATAGAAAAATAAATAAATGTGAGCATTAACAAATAAAAAAAATAGCTGAAATGAGAAGCTTACAAAAAATACAAAAAAAAAAACAACAAAACTTACATAGAGCTCTGCACAAAAATAAATAAATGTGAGCATAAATAAATTAAAAAAACAGCTGAAATGAAAATTAAATAACTAAATGTGAGCATTAACAAATAAAAAAAATAGAAGTGAGAGTTAAAATAGAAGTGAGAGTTAGTGCAAAAATACAAAAAAACAAAAAAAACAACAAAACTTACATAAACTTTTAACAAATAAAAAAAATAAAAAGCTACAAAAAAATACAAAAAAACAAAAAAAAAAAAAGAACAAAACTTAATAGAGCTCTGCACAAAAATAAATAAATGTGAGCATGAATAAAAAAAATAGCTGAAATGAAAATTGAATAAATAAATGTGAGCATGAACAAATAAAAAAAATAGGTGAAAATAAAAGTGAGAGGTATCGCAAAAAATACAAAAAAACAAAAAAAAAACAACAAAACTTACCTAGAGTTCTGCACAAAAATAAATAAATGTAAGCATGAACAAATAAAAAAAAATAGATGAAATGAAAAGGCTACAAAAAATACAAAAAAAAAACAAAAAAAAAGAATAAAACTTAGGCTCTGCACAAAAATAAATAAATGTGAGCATGAATAAATTAAAAAAAATAGCTGAAATGAAAATTTAATAAATAAATGTGAGCATTAACAAATAAAAAAAAAATAGCTGAAATTAAAAGTAAGAGTTAGTACAAAAATACAAAAAAAAACATAAAAACAACAAAATTCTGCACAAAAATAAATAAATGTGAGCAACAAATAAAAAAAATAGCTGAAATGACAAGGCTAAAAAATACAAAAAAACAAAAAAAAAAAGAACAAAACTTACATAGAACTCTGCACAAAAATAAATAAATGTGAACATGAATAAAAAAAATGAAAAGTGAATAAATAAATGTGAACAATGAATAAATAAAAAAATAGCTAAATGAAAAGTGAAAGGTAGGGAGTGAGGTGACGTCTTTATATAAACACGAATTTGAAATAGGGTTTGATAATATTTATTATTTTGAAATATAACTAATTTGAATTTTCTTAAATTTCGTTATTATTGTTTGTATAATAAAAATTAATTAATTTATCCATTAAATATATCAATAACAAATGCAGATTCTCTCTTATCATAATAATTAAATTTTAGTAGTATAATAGAATAAATATAATTAAATGAGATAAATAAGGAATAAATATTATATTTTGAATATTTTAAAGTCAATATTTATATATTATAGAGATTATAAATGTAAATTATATTATATAAAAAAATAAATAATTATACTAATTAATTAAAAATAATTACACTAAAAATAATATTTATTATATTAAGAAGATTATAAATGTAAATTATATTATATAAAGAAAAAAATAAATAATTACACTAAACAATTAAAAATAATTGCGCTAATTAATTAAAAATAATTACGCTAATTAATTACACTTAAAATAATATTATTAATGTAAATTATATTATATAAATAAAGAAATAAATAATTACGCTAATAAATTAAAAATAATTGAGCTAATTAATTAAAAATAATAATTATCTAATTAATTACTTAAAAATAATTGAGCTAATTAATTAAAAATAATAATTATCTAATTAATTACGCTAAATTAATTAGGCAATTATTTGTAATTAATAATTAATTTACCTAATTAATTAAGTTAAAAATAATAATTAATTTCAAATAATTGCCTAATTAATTAAAAATAATTACACTAATTAATTACGCTAAAAATAATATTGAATTATATTAAGAAAAATATAAATGAAAATTATATTATATAAAGAAATAAATAATTACGCTAATTAATCAAAAATAATTGTTTCAATTAATTACGCTAAAAATTTTAATTAATTAAGTTAAAAATAATAATTAATAATGACAAGTGTGAACACAAATTTAATCTAACGGTGCTTGTTTAATAATAGGTGTGAACACAAAAAAATCAAACGGTGAAAACATACGACACCTCGGACAAATGTTAGCTAAATTATATATTATAAGGATAATTACGCTAATTAATTACTGCTAAAAATAATAATTAATAATGACCAGTGTGAACACAAATTTAATCTAACGGTACTTGTTTATTAATATGTGTGAACACAAAAAAATCAAACGGTTAAAACATATGACAGTTAGACAATTGCAAGCTGAATTATATATTACTAGTCCTCCTACCCGTGCGATGCACGTGTATTTAATTCAACTAGTCCTTCTACCCGTACGATGCACGTGTATTTAATTCAAATATTTGTTAGTCGGAGTAGTGCTCTTTCGGCTTAATATTAGACGTAAATATTGATAATAAACAAATAAATATTAAGTGAATAATCTAATTGAAATAGTACAATAAAGAAAATTAAATTTATATTACAAATGGAATATTTATTTATAAACTAAATTTGTTCTATTCATAAGATGACCACGCTTGTCACAAAGCAGAAGCTTCAATCCGGTCGTGTTGGTTATTCTAAATAACTACAATTGATCGTACGTAAATACTGGTTTTTTCAAAAATATTCCAACATTTGTCAACGACTAACCTTACTCTTATTAATAGTCATGGCATACGATATCATAATCGAAAATTGTTTTCGTTGGAAAGCAAACTGAAATTTGGTATTCGAGGGCGTCAGAGCAATTCGAGTATTAAAAACCATTTTCCCGGAATTATTTCCTCTTAATACTTATAATATAATTATTAAATAATGTTACAATCATCCTATTACCATTGCATAGTCCAGCATCCATATTCCGCAATAGTATAATAGTCACCCCAACCTAATACGAAACAGTTCATGTATCAAAAACTATATACCATGTGACAACATTTAATTAATTCTTATATTATATACAATAAATAGAATATGACATGACTATATAAATTGTTGTTTAAAGAAAAATAAGTCCACATATATATATATGTATATATATTACTATATTAATTAATATATTTAGATTTTAGTAAAAAAGTTTATAATAATAACAACCTTCAACTTCATGATTTGATAGTTTGTAACACTTGTTGTATTTAATCAAACATATTCTTTCTAGAAAATTGATATTCTAGTAATAATAAAAAGAATTATCAGTGATGATAATAATAATAAAAAATGCTAATACATAAATAAGTCATAATCATATTAGAAAAAATAATTTATCGAATTTGATAATGAGTAAAAGATGAAGATTTTTTATATGGATAAAATTGAATTAAATTTTCTATCATTTTTGAAAATTAATTGAATAAAAATCGCAAATTATAGAATCAAATCAGAATATTTTTGTTGAAAATTTATAATTTAATTGACTAATAAAAATAGAATATGGTAAATTAAATTAAATACAACCTAATTTACTTAATATTAATATGGTATAATGATTAATACAAATTAATATTAATACTATTATCTATTAAGATTTATATGATAAAGTAAATAAATAAATAATATATAATAAATAAGGAATAAATTGAAAATATTAATAGAAGATATTAAAAAATGATTTATTTAATAATTTGAATTTTTAAAATCAATCTTTACTATAATTAAGGAGTTTATAAAGATAAATTATATAAAATTAAATAGTAAGAGAATAAGAAAAATATAAATATTAATATTTATATATTAATTAGTCATTTAATATTTACTTAATAAATTGATTAACATTAAATATTAATAAATATTGGTGGGAATAAAAATCTTAATCTAACTATTATTATTTATTATTATTTTTTAATAAGTGTGAACAAAAATAAATCAAACACTTAAAATATATGCTACAAATGTTAGTTGAATTATATATTATAAGGATTAAATAAAAATACGGAAAGTTACCAGAAATAAAATTAGAATAAAATTAAATAAAAATATTATAAATTTTATTAAAGTTATAATTGTGAGTTAAATAAAATATTATAAATTATATTATAAAATAAAAGATAAATAAATTATTAACGTAAAATACTCTAAACTTATTAAAGTTTGGTTCTATTTAAAACTTTTCCAATCCAATGTTTCGATTTCTTAATGGATTTCTACTTGTTCGATTTGCAAAGTATTTTATTTATAAATAAATCTAAAAATAACAAAGAAAAAGTAAGAAATACAAAAGGTCTGCAAAAAAAATGAATTATTAAAAAAATTCAAAAAGCCTGAAAAAAATACAAAAATCATTACCAAATTGTTATATTTACAATATAATTATAATCAACAAACAATAATATTAAAACAAAAATTCAAATTAGTAAAAAATATTTACATTGAAGTCTGCAAAAAATAAAAATATTAATAATTAAAATAAAATAAAAAATAAAATTCAATAATATTAAAATTAAAATTCAAATTAGTAAAATATACTTACTTGAAAACTACAAAAAAATAAAAATATTAATTATCAAACAATAAATTTAAATTTAAATGAATGCTTACACAGAAGGCTGACAAAAAATAAAAAAAACAGCAAAACTTACATACAGATTTGAAAAAAAATTGTGAGCATGAAAAAAATAAAAAAAATAGAATAGTGAAAGGTAAGGAGTGAGTGAAGATGATATAATTTATATAGATATGATTATAGTAATATAAATAGTAGATAATATCAAATTTATTTAATTGCTTAAAATAAGGGGTAGATTTACTTAAATTCCGATATTATTGTTTATATAATATAAATAAATTAATTAATCTAATAAATATATTAATAAAAAAATACATTCTCTCCCCTCATCCTTTAATTACGCTCATTAATTTAAAATAAAATAAATAAGGAATAAATCTGATATTTTGAATATTTGAAGTAAATATTTACTATAATTAAGAATTTAAATGTAAATTATATTATATAAAGAAATAAATTATTACGCTAGTTAATTAAAAATAATTACGCGAATTAATTAACAGTGTGAACACAAATTTAATTTAACGATTCTTGTTTATTAATAGGTGTGAACACAACAAAATCTAACAGATAAAACATATGCCACTTAGGACAATTGTTAGCTGAATTATATATTATAAGGACTATTTGTTAGTCGGAGTAGTACTCTTTCGGCTTAATATTAGATGTAGATATTGATAATAGACAAATAAATAATAAGTGAATGATCTAATTGAAATAATACAATAAAGAAAATTACATTCATATTACAAATTATGGAATACTTCTTTATAGACTACATTTGTTCTATTCATAAGACGACCACGCTGGTCACAAAGCAGAAGCTTCAACCCGGTCGTGTTAGTTACTCTAGACAACTACAATTGATCGTGCGTAAATAGTAAATACTGGTTTTTTCAAAAATATTTCAACATTTGTCAACGACTGACCTTGACTCTTATTAATAGTCATGCATCAATATTATAATTAAAATTGTATTCGTTGAAAAGCAAACTGGAATTTGGTATTCGAGGGCGTGAGAGCAATTCGAGTATTAAAAACAATTTCCCCAGAATTATTTCTCTTAATACTTTCGCGTTGATAATATAATTATCAAGTAATGTTACAACCATCCTAGTACCATTTTATAGTCCGACAGAGGCATCCATATTCCGCAATAGTATAACGGTTACCCCAACCTAATACGAAACAATTCATGTATCAAAAACTATATACCATGTCACAACATTTAATTAATTCGTATATTATATACAATAAATAGAATATAACATGACTATATAAATTGTTGCTTGTTTTGGGTTGTTTTTGCTCTTTGATGGTGGGATTCGCTGGTAACATAGGGTTTTGGCAACAACACAAAATGGTAAATTTGTTATAGGTAAGCTAGCAAGAGGATTAAGTTATAGCAGAAATCATAAGTAGAACATGGATGCTCAAGGCACCTCTTTATTCATATATTTATACTTAGAATTCATTTTAAAATACAAGGTTTTGCATGTCCCTTTTCCTCTCTTACATCCCACTTATTTATACTAAACTATGCATGGCAAGATTATGCCACCTAATATCCACTTATCGGATTCCTATTGGACCACAACTCCACTAAAATCAAGCATTAAAAACCCACTTAGCTCTTAACTATGACTTTTGCTCCTTTCCCCGTCAAGTCCCGTTTGACTGCCTGCTGACTCTGACACCTCCCCCACGGATATTCCCGTGTAATAAGTCTGACTCTACCGTGCGATCGTTCCTGTCCAAGCTCTTCTTCTACTTCTGATAGTTGACTTTCAAGGTCTTTTTCCACAGGTTGTTCCTGACTTGTATATTTGATGACGTGACTACCTCATTGTTGACACGTGTCGGTGACCGTTTTCTTGGGTATAACATAGGCCCCCAGGAAAATTGAAGCTTTCAACTTCGATTTCCCTGAAGGTTGTGTTTGAATATCTTGGTCTTTGCGTCTTGGAATCTGCATTCTGACTTTCTGCCGGTGGTTGACTCTTCATTTAATGCAGTTTTTACGCCTTTAAAGGCTCTTCAAATAGTGTCACGGCTTCAAACCATGGCTTTTACTTGGAATAGAGAAGTGTACCCGAATAATATCACGAGCTTCTCTTTTAGGATTAGGGATCGGTCTATGAAAACTAAGTTGCCTTTGTCTTTATCTTTTTTACAGAAGTTTCCGAAGCTTGCTGGACATGA
Source organism: Euphrasia confusa (assembly GCA_954870475.1). Lineage (NCBI taxonomy): Eukaryota > Viridiplantae > Streptophyta > Magnoliopsida > Lamiales > Orobanchaceae > Euphrasia > Euphrasia confusa. The sequence continues at coordinate 24,801,892 of OX940968.1, read as the reverse complement.
TGTCGCTTTGATAGATGCTTTTGAAAGAATATGGACGGTGAAAATGGAGAAGGATGGCCGGCGTCTGGTACTGACTGACGGTTGGAGCAAGTTTTGTGAGCGTCGGTTGGTTTCAGTGAGCGGAATCATCTTCCTGGAGTTGCGTGGGCAAAAGTCTTTCAGCATTGGAGTGTTTGGAAGGGATGAAGAGGAGATCATTGATCTGGGAACTGATTCTGAAGATAGCTCTATCAATTCCGAGCTGGAAAATTCCCCTGCAAAAGATAACTGGGGGTATCTTTCCCCGTGAAATCTATTCGGGAAGTATTTTGTATTTTTTTATGTAAAATTACCTTTCCTGGATTTATTTTCCAGGGTTTATTTCTTGGGGTTTTTTCCCCATGAAATAATTAAGAGTTTCGATCCTTAGAGGATTCTATGTTTTTATTTGGATGAGATAAGTATTCTGATACTTATCCATAATTAAACGCAATAAAATAATAATAAATTTGAAAAAAAGGGTAACTTTTTCAACTTACCTTGTCAAGGTCAGTTGCCACGTGGCATTATCCTGGCCAAGTATTTTTAGCGTCAATTGTCCTAGATGGCATATGTTTTAGCAGTTAGATTATGTTGTGTTCACACCTATTAATAAACATTGACCGCTAGATTAAATTTGTGTTCAGTAATTAATTAACGTACTTATTTTTAATTAATTAACATAATTATTTATTTATTTATATAATATAATTTAAATTTATAATATCTCCCTTAATTATAGTAAATATTGACTTAAAATATTTAAAATATCAGCTTTATTCCTTTTTATATCCTTTAATTACGTTTATTCTATTATATTATTATTTATTTATAGTACTAAAATCAATTAGCGGGTGATGAGAGAGAATTTGCATTTTTTTTATTAATATATTTAACCGTTAATTAATCAATTTATATTATATAAACAATAATATCGGAATTTTAGGTAAATATATCCCTTATTTAAAGCAACTAAATAAATTTAATATTATCTACTATTTATATTACTATAATCATGAATAATTCAAATCCGTGTCTATATATAAATTACGTCATTTTCACTCACTCTTTACCTCTGCCTATTCTTATTTTTTTTATTTGTTAATACTCACACTTTTGTTTTTTTGCAGTTCTCTATGTAAGTTTTGGTAACATTCTTTTATTAATTCGATTTTAATTTAGATATTATTGTTTGATAATTAACGTTTTTATTTTGTATAGCCTTCAAATGTAAATATCTTTTACTAATTCGAATTTTAATTTAAATATTATCGTTTAATCATTAATATTTTTATTTTTTGCAGACAACCTTCAATGTAATTATCTTTTACTATGCAAATAGAATGATCAGAAGATCGAAACATTGGATTGCAAAATGTTTTAATGTAATAATTTATTTATCTTTTGTTTTATAATGTAATTTATAATATTTTATTTAACTAACAATTATTATTTTAATAAAATTTAAAATATTTTTATTTAATTTTATTTTAATTTTATTTATGTTGTAACCAACCGTATTTTTATTTAATCCTTATAATATATAATTCAATTAACATTTGTGGCATATATTTTAAGCGTTTGATTTATTTGTATTCACACTTATTAAAAAATAATAATCGTAGATTAAAAATTTTCTTTACACCAATATTTATTAATATTTAATCTTAATCAATTTATTAAGTAAATATTAAATACATAATTAATATATAAATAATAATATTTATATTTTTCTTATTCTCTTACCATTTATTTTATATAATTTATCTTTATAAACTCCTTAATTATAGTAAAGATTGACTTGAAAAATTCAAATTATTAAATAAATTATTTTTTAATATCTTCTATTAATATCTTCTCTTTATTCCTTATTTATCATATATTATTTATTTATTTACTTTATCATATAAATCTTAATAGATAATAGTATTAATATTAATTTGTATTAATCATTATATATATTAATAAATTAATATTAAGTAAATTAGATTGCATTTAATTTAATTACCCATATTCTATTTTCATTAGTCAATTAAATCATAAATTTTCAACCAAAATATCCTGATTTGATTCTATAATTTGCATTTTTATTCAATTAATTTTCAAAAATTATAGAAAACTTAATTTAATTTTACCCCTATAAAAAGTCTTTATCTTTTACACATTCTCAACTTCAATAAATTATTTTTTCTATGATTATGATTTAATTATGTATTAACATTTTTGATAATGCATTATTTTTGTTATTATCATCATTAATAATTCTTTTTATGATTAAGAATATCAATTCTCTAAAAGGAACGCGGAGAATATGTTTGATTTTTATTCAATTAATTTTAAAAAATTATAGAAAACTTAATTCAATTTTACCCCTATAAAAAGTCTTTATCTTTTACTCATTTTCAACTTCGAGAAATTATTTTTTCTAATATGATTATGATTTAATTATGTATTAACATTTTTTATAATGCATTTTGTTATTATCATCATCATTATATGATTAAGAATATAAATTTTCTAAAAAGAACGCAGAATATGTTTGATTAAATGTATTCGGTTGACTTCTTAAATACCAATAATAATTGTTCCAAACTACCAAACCATGAATTTTAAGGTTGGTATTATTTGTCCATTGTCAATATCTATATCTAATATTAAGTCGAAAGAGCACTACTCCAACTCACAAATAGTTGAATTAAATACACGTGCATCGCACGAGTAGGTGGACTAATTTTATATTAATTTATATAATTTTTCAAACATTAAAAGATTTTTAAAATATATTTTTTTATTTATTTACATTAATTTTTATAAATTTCCATAGATATTAAAAATATAAATGTAACGAAAAAAAATAAAAAAAAATTATACGCATTTGTTCGAAAAAATTAAAATTCTAATTTTCACACACACGCGTGCACACACACACACACATATATATATATATATATATATATATATATATATATATATATATTGTTTTTAAATTACAAAAAATAAATCATATTTTTAAAAAATAATTTGTTAAATAAATTTATTTATTTTTATAATTATTATAAAAGTATAAATTTTTACTGAATAAAAATTTATTTATATATTCAATAATTTTAATATTACTATATATTTACAATATTTACAATAATTTTAAAAACGGGAAAACCACTTTAAAATTGGAAGTTAAGATTTTTATATATTTTTATTAAGTATGGTAGTTTAATATGTGTAACTATAAAATAGGGTAACATTTGAAAATGTTAATTATTATTGTACCTTTTCGACTTTTCTCACATGTTAATTTTAGTATTTAATTCTAAATTATATTATAAACAATAAAATATTTAATTATGAATAGTCAATAACAATTTCCCTTTAATAAAAATCACTCCAAAACAATTAATTACTTACGCAAACGTAACTGGTCTAAACATTACACTGAATTTAGATGAACCACCTGTATGAAATTTTGTGAAGTCTCTACAATACCCTTTTCAAACCAAAGAAGTAGTACTAATTCGTATTTCAAATCTTCACGTATCACCCCCCAAAAAAGTAAGGTCTTTTAGTGTTTTAAATCTTTCACTCTCGGTTCCGAAATTCGCAAATTTCCGCAATCAGAATGTGGGCACTTCGAAGATCTTCGACTCAGATCAAGTAACCATTCCGCTTTGATGATTGATTCGTTTTCATGAGCGATTTATGATAGATGTGTTGAATTTTTTTGATGAATAAATTGTGCATATAGCGTATATTCTCTTAATGGAGCCAAGTGATTATACTGGGATTGAATATATTAGCTTTGCATTTTACAATTTTTGTGAAAATTATAAAATGAAATGTGTTAATGGACCCAAGTGATCCATGTGTGTTATTGCTTTTTGTGAGTGAATTGATAGAAGATGAAATGGTTTTTTGACTTTTGAGAAGTAAAAAATCTGTGTGTGTGTGTTGCCTGCGTTTCCGTGTTTTCCTGAACAATTCTGTACAGGAGATGGTTAGTTGCTCTCGTTAATTTTCTTACAAGTTAGCTTCCTTTCACTCAATTCGATGAATTTACCTATGCTTGTTTTCTGTTTTGTATTTCGTATTCACTCTTTTCTTATCATTGTAACCTAATGTGTTGTGTTTCTAATTTTTTTCCAGGTACAGGGGATTAATTTCTGGGACAACACGAATTAATTGTCCGAATTCAGTGGTAGATAGATGCTATTCCGAACAACTCAATGCCGGAGTTCTTGAATCCCGAAACGAACCACCGAACATGGTCCTATTTCCTGCAATATCATACAATACCTCGTCTAATTCCTCAAAACTACTCGTAAATGTCCGTGCTTTTTGTTCAGAGGCCGGAGCCAAGAGCCATGACCAAGATGATGACCTGGAAGATGCTTTTTCGGAGCATGGACGCCCACATGACCTCTCTGAAGGGGAAGAACTTCTTGATGAAATACAAAATGAAGTAGATGTAGCAGGCACCGAGATTTCTGCTGCCGGGAAGAAAATGACTTCAGAATTAACTAAAGCTTTACTAGCTGTCCCGAATCTACCGGTAGGCAAGGCTATGGCTAAATGGGTAGAAGGAAACGAATTGACACAGACCGAGATTACAATAACCATACTGAATCTCCGTGACAGGCGAAAGTTCTCCAAGGCCTTTCAGGTGCGTGTTCTTGAAATCAGTCTATATTGACATATATGGTATACCCTTTAATTAACTAGAAGTGGTAAATTGAATATAGGTAAGATTGATAAGGGGAAAAAGTTGGTAGAAAAGGTGAAACATATTTATAACAGGAGACATCTGATTAGAAATTTAGAAGCCTAAACGACCAATTGGCCTAGTTTAGTCTTCATTTGAGTTTTATATTGTGTCTGCATACATGAGATATAAAAAAATGGACAAAGCGTGATTAGCAGTGTTTTCGACACCTGGACGGTCGAAGTGTATGATTCCATGTTGTATATTCTCCCGAATCCCAAGATCAGGGTTAAAGAGCTGAAGCCTTATTGCCTCGATTGTTGAAAAGCGCAAACTGGTGGGAACAACATTCGTACATGTATGATTCAATCATTTAATTCATTTCGTTGTGTAATTTTATCTTTTTTCTTATATGATATTGACGTGTGCTTTCAATGTTTTATTTTTCAGGGAGCGTAAGACGTGTGCTTTCAAGGTTAAACTAATGCCCACGGACTAACAAATATTGCAAGACGACGGGAGCTCGTGTGGGCTGATCTGTTGCATGTACCTGGATCGCTTAGTCAATAAGAAAATGACTCACGAGAATAAGACTATTGACATTGGTTACATCACAATGTACCGAGCATATATTGGTAGGATGATTTTTTGGTTAGTTCGGGAAGGGGTAACGAATGAAGAGTATCATTAAGATGATTTATTCTCGACACTTTAGAGACTTGTTTAGTATTGTTTGGTATTTATTTTGATTTAGAGTGTTTCAAACTATAATTATTTGTTGGTATTTCTGTCTTGGGAAGGTGTTCGATTGATAAGAATGTTGCAGGTTTGGGTTTTAAAATGTACAAAAAATTTGTCTTCATTCTGCCCAGAGGTTACTCGATCGTCTCATTCGATCGAGTAGCCATCGAGTAACCAATAACAGGTCCATCGCGTAATGTAGAATCAGGCCTGAATCTGCCGAATACTTTAAAAGAGGTTACTCGAAAGGGTTACAGGAATAGGTTACTCGAAAGGGTTACAGGAATAGGTTACTCGAAAAGGTTACTGGAATTGGGTTGCTTGAATAGGTTACTCGAAAATGTTACTGGAAAAGGTTACTCGAATGGCCTCATCCTGTAATCATAAATCTCCAAGGTTGGTCGATGGGCTGTTACTCGATCTACCATCGACTAACCATGTAAAATTAGTATTTTTTTGGCCTTTTTTTTTTAATAATTAAGTTGTTATTTGCACTAATAAGTTCAATTTAGAGCCATAAAATATTATTAAAACAGTTTAGACGATCAATCGATTCGTTTAGAGTGAAAACAAGTGAAACGTGGAACATTAGTCATATTTTTCTAAATATCTTAAGTAAATTTACAACAAACAAACTATGATATTGTTCAATGTTGACAAGATATGGATTAGAACTCCAAAATTGAACATCAAAACATGTTTAATGAATGTTTTTTATCATTAAAATGAAGTTACATACGCAAAAACACAATTAGAAATTGAAGAACGGCTTTAAAATTGAAAAAAATGAGTCCTGTTCTTAGTTACTCGATGGGGCCTTCTTAACTACTCGATGGTTGGTCGATGGTAACCCTAATGTACTCGATGGAAACCCTAATGTACTCGAAAGGGTTAATCGAATGTAGGGTTACTCGAATGTAGGGTTACAAGATTGGGTTACTCGAATAGGTTATTGGAATGGGTTAATCGATGGGGTTAAGCGAAATGGTTACAAGAATGGGTTACTCGAAAATAGGGTTACAAGATTGGGTTAATCGAACAGGTTACTCGAATGGGTTAATCGATGAGGTTATGCGAAATGGTTACAAATGGGTTACTCGAAAATAGGGTTACAAGATTGGGTTAATCGAATAGGTTACTCGAATGGGTTAATCGATGAGGTTACTGTTGACGATTTAAGTGAAATCATTGTTCATTCAATGTAATTGGATTCATACAAAGTTTCGGTAATGATCCTAAAGCACTACAATATGATTTAGGCGAAGTGCGGAGTGCACGGTTGTATAAAAGTGATAACGGATCATTGTTTGGTTAAGTGAATGTTGGTGCTGATTTATTGTGTGTAAATTAGCATGAAATATATGTTAATTTCATGGTTTGCATGGTTGTAATATGCAGCCACGAGATTGCATGCATGGGACCTAAAGAAAGTGATTTCGAAGAGGTGTGACCATTCTTAAAAGGTGCAACTCTTCCCAAAGGGTGCAGCCCTTCATGAAAGGGTATTTTCACTAATCCTAAGGGGTGTTTCAACACCTATATAAGGGTGTTGAAAATCAGATTCTAAGACCCACGAAAATTAAGAGCTTTGTGTTAACGAAGTATAGCGAATAAACATTTTATAATTTACTTGTTTCTAAAGCCAAAGAACAAGTGCGGTATTGTCTTATCCTAAAAGAAGTTTCGTGATACCTTGGCTGTTATAGGGTCGAAATATTATTTAAGGAAAACGTGTAAACGTGATTCAATATTTTCCAAAAACCTCCACATTCAGAAACACACAAAAGAAACAATCTTAAAGAATATTTATTATTCTGAACGATGGAGTCGGTTCGTGAGATGAACAGCAAATTCGGAAAATTAGAGAAGTTTGAAGGCGTAGACTTTCGAAGGTGGCAAAAGAAGATGCATTTCTAGTTAACAACATTGAAGGTGGTGTACGTTCTAAGTACTCCACAACCGGAAGCAGCGGACAACGAAACGCCGGAGGAAACTCGGAAACGCTGCAAATGGGAAAACGACGATTATATATGTCGTGGACATATATTAAATGGTATGTCTGACTCTGTCTTCGATATCTATCAAAATGTGGAGTCTGCTAAGGCCCTTTGGGATAGCCTTGAATCCAAGTACATTGACGAGGACGCTTCTAGTAAGAAGTTCCTAGTTGGTAATTTTATGAATTACAAGATGTGCGACGGAAGGCCGGTAATGGAGCAATATAATGAATTGCTCCGGATATTGGGTCAATTTACCCAACATAATATGAAGATGGACGAGTCCATCTCGGTGTCTAGTATTATAGAAAAATTACCGCCGTCGTGGAAAGACTTCAAACACACTCTGAAGCATAAAAAGGAAGAGTTGTCTTTAGCACAACTCGGTAGTCACTTGCGCATAGAGGAATCTCTAAGGGCGCAAGAGGGTGAAAAACCCAAGGACAAGGAACCGATAAGGTCTGTAACTATCAATATGATGGAAGCAGGGGAGAGTTCGTATAAGAACCGAGGGACAAAGCGTCCCTACAACAACAACAACAACAATAATGCTGGGAGTAAGAAGCCTAAGGGCACTTGCTGGATATGCGGAAAAGCGGGTCACTGGTCGTCTGAATATCATACCGAGTCCCTGGATTGCATTCTTTCAGCACGTGCAGATATGACAGGAGCATCTGATATGAATCCTGATAGTTGCCGTACTTCATTTCAACGGCCAAGTTCCTCGTCCGCAGGGCGAAGCTGTAATCAATCACAACTCCGTACAATCTCCTCAAATCAGAAATCATCTTCTTTGGCTTCAGTGTGATCTCATCGTCGACTAATTGACGTGAAAAGTAAGTAGCGGCAACCTTGCTCGACACGTGACGATTGGCAGTCCGATCCAAATTATTGACACACTCGTGATTCAAGTTCAGCCTCGTAATCTTCCAGAGTGTTTCGTCATTCCCAGTAGCACACAATCTGAACGGGCAATGTTCACGGTCTCGCTTGCAAAAGAACGCTACTCGTTCAGAGGTCGAGCATTTAGTGGCACACTCTACCATATGCTCCATGTGATACATCCCCACCGCTATCTTCAGATCCGATTTCGTTCGGAATGTCGAGCCGACTGCAATATGATCATACACCAGTTCAGGAGGCTCGACCGATCGCAATGGAACCTCGGGGTCAAACTCCGGCAGTGGAATGATCCAGTTGCGCAGTGGATTATTCTGTGCATTCTGAGTTGCTTCGGGTTGCTCGCCGGCTCCCGCATTAGAACTCGAGGACAGATTACGGCGTGACAGAATATTTGTGATGACGCGCGGCTGTCTAATCCATTCTGTCCATTCAGTGGTCAACAACTGCAACAGATCGGTCTGACGAGCTTCTTCGTCGTCCTCGGAATTCTCAGCAGGCCTCTCGCCCTCAGTCGGTACATCCGGATCTACTTCTGGAATATTCACCTCGGGTGCATTTGGTTGTGCCTCCTCTAGCATCTTGGTGACGAAAATGAAACAATCGTCCTTTTGCCCGTCTAGCATGCGGGATACATCGTCGTCGCTAAACAAAGGACACCGCACGCTCCTAAAATCATTGTCTCGTGTTAAGATAAACAACATGTACTCGATATTGGGCGGAGGGCGCAAAACGGCACGAATCTGGCTCACAAGACCATCGAGGGTAAGTTGATCCCTCTTGAAGAAAAGGCACATATCTATCCCGTCGATGTAGACCGCTCGATCCCAACGACCACCGTAACGTATCGTGATTCGTTGATTCGACATCTACAATTACAAAAAACATTATTGAATTAGGTTAAATATTACAACATATCCATATATATCGACGAAACAAACCAAAAATTACAAAAAAATGTTTTTTTGCAAAAAAACAGGCCCTGTTACTCGAATGGACTGTGCCATCGAGTAACAGGATGGCCTGTTACATTCGAGTAACAGGATGGCCTGTTACATTCGAGTAACAGGATCAGCCAGTAATCCAAATTAGGGTTACTCGAAACACTACTCAGTTCGAGTAACCTCATTTCGAGTAATGTTTATGTTGAATCTCTACGTCGGCGGTCGTCGCTTCGAGGCACCTGGAAACACAAAACAAAGAACAGATCAGATCTGTAATCAGCCTTTAGGCTATCACAAAATCCTAACACTCAACAGTCAACGGATCTCGAGAGATCTGGTCTGTATATCAGGTATTAGGCTTGGATAAACCCTAAAAGCACATGCAGCGGCCAGAAATAATAGATCAAGTATATATATATGTATAGATCTGAAAATAAGATAGAGATAGAATATGGTTTCGGCTCAGGACTGTAGATCCATCATCGTAGCATAACAGGTGGTAGTGGTAACGGCAAAGAAGTCACAGTAGCCTCGCCGGAACAGGGAGCACTCAAGCCTCACCGTCGACTCCGCCTCACAGAAGAGATAAATCACGCGCCGCCCGAAACTTCACCGTGGTTCTCTGGCATACGAGCTCACAAGGAGATCGCCGAGATCCGGGGGGAAGTTACAGCGCCGGTGAACGGAGAAGGAAATCGCACACACACTATGTGTAAATCGCACACACACTCAGTAGGGTTGTGCAGGGGGCGAAGTGAGTAAAGGCGAGGACGAGGGTTTAATATATCATAGCCAAGGGACGGTCCAGATTGCATCTCACACAACAACCCTAGGATCTGACGGTCAAGAACGGTCAAGTACTTAAATGTTTTCAGAAACATTAAGTAGTGGGCTGGGCTGAATCAAAGAAACGCTAAAGGGCCAAATGGGCTAGAGTCTAATGGGCTGACACCTCACCTGGGCTGGCTGCTACTGAATTAAGGATAACGGGCCAACACAATTAATTCCAACATTCTCCACCTTGTTGGCCACCACCACACTGTTATATCCACTGCTACTAGGAACACAATCAAAACAAGTTTTTGACACATGTACAGTCTCATCATAGCCTAGCCTCGCTGCCGGAGCAACGGGACTCCCCTGCTGCCTAAGCAACAGGGGTGGTTGCCCTGAGCAACCGTCACACTAAGTGACAGCTAACACCCCAAAGGGTGAAAGCTTAGAAAACATGTTTCTTCTGAAACACCACTGACTCAGGGGGAGTGGAAAAGCGTGGGCTTTAAGGTTGTTTCTATATGTAGAAACACCTGTTGCACCCAAAGCAACAAGTAAAAGAACACAACCTGGGCTGGCCACACAACAGCAGCACCCCAGGGGGTACACTGGCACAGCATCAGCCCAGGGGAGTGAAGTTCAAGAACTTCAAACAGAACTGGAATTTCTCCAGTGGCAGAGGCTTAATCCCCATATCAGAGGGGTTGAGGTGAGTGAATATCTTATCAAGCAAAATGTCACCCTTTTCAACATGATCTCTAATAAAATGATACCTAACATCAATATGTTTGGTTCTATCATGGAACACAGGATTTTTGCACAATTGGATACCAGATTGACTATCAGAGAACACAACAACAGAATCATTCAACAACCTCAACTCAGTTAGCAATCCTTTCAACCAAATAGCTTCTTTAAAAGCATCAGTAATAGAAATATACTCAGATTCAGTTGTAGACAAAGCAACCACATTTTGCAATTGGGATTTCCAGCTAACACATGAATTACAAATAGTAAACACATAGGAAGTTGAAGATTTTCTAGAGTCTCTACAGTTTGCATAATTGGCATCAACAAATCCACTCAACACAACACCACTTTTACTCTTCATAAATTTCAGGCCATAATTCTTAGTACCAGCAAGATACCTAAGCAACCATTTCATGGCCTCCCAATGAGGCTGACCAGGATTAGACATGTATCTACTCAAACAACTAACAGCATAGGCAATATCAGGTCTAGTGCTAACCATGAGATACATAACAGATCCTACAGCACATGCATAGGGCACAGAATTCATAGCTTCATATTCAGCTTCAGTTTTGGGACATTGATCTTTTGACAAAACAAAATGACCAGCAAGAGGCACAGAAACAGATTTGCATTTAGACATGTTAAACCTATCAAACAGTTTGTCCACATAGGAAGATTGGTGAAGATGAATGGTACAGTCAGCTCTATTTCTATCAATGTTCATGCCAAGGATTTTTCTAGCATCACCTAAGTCTTTCATCTCAAATTTAGAGCATAATTGTTTCTGGACAGATTCAATATACTTCAAATAGGGACTAAAAATCAGCATATCATCAACATAGAGCACAAGATACACAGGCACTTTGGAATCACAAGTATAATACAGACAGGGGTCATATGAACTCCTACTGAATTTCAAAGAAAGCATAAATTCATCAAACTTTGTATTCCATTGCCTGGGGGACTGTTTTAAACCATACAAAGACTTTTTCAGCAAACAAACATGTTCATATTTATTATCCACAATAAACCCCTCAGGCTGTTTCATAAAAATCTTTTCATCTAATTCACCATGCAAGAAAGCAGTTTTCACATCCATCTGTTTCATTTCCCAATCAAACTGAGCACACAATGCAAGCACAATTCTGACAGTAGTGAACTTAACAACAGGAGCAAATATTTCAGTATAATCTACCCCTTCCCTCTGAGAGAACCCCTTAGCAACCAACCTAGCCTTAAATCTGACCTCACTACCCTCATGTTTGACTTTGTACAATCACTTACAGTCTACCACAGAGCATTTAGGGGGTTTAGGGACCAAAGTTCAAATTTCATTTTTCAACAGTGAGTTCATTTCATCTTTCATAGCACTTAATCATTTTTCAGAATGTTCAGATTTCATGGCTTCATTATAGGTTTTAGGTTCACAATTCTCAATCAAATCATGCATGTTAAAAACAAAACTACCAAGTTGGAAATCATCAAATCTAGCAGGCAGCCTAAGGTTCCTCCTAGCCCTATCCCTAGTCAATTGATAACTAGTCAGATTAGGATTCACATCAACTACAGTTTCATCATGTTCATATTCAGCATGCATGGGGGATTATCATTTGCTGGTAAGTTCACAGAATTTGGATTCACAGGATTCAAATTTGGATTTTCAGGGTTCAAGTTTGGATTCACAGCAGGAGCATTATCAGCATTTTCATTCAACTCAACAACAGGATTTTCAGGCACATCAGCAGGCAGGTTTTCAGAGTTATCAGTAGCAGGCAAGTCATCAGAATGCACACCTAAAGGACCTACAGAGGGAGTAGACTCCACCTCACTAGAGGTATCACCAACCTTAGGATTTCTAGCATTTAGACAGGGCATTTCAGATTCATTAAAAATCACATCTCTACTGACTATGGTTCTAAAACCAGGTTCACTTCTGAGCCACAGCCTGTAGCCCTTGGTCCCCTCAGGATATCCAAGAAAGACACACTTTCTAGACCTAGGTTCAAGTTTATTAGTTGAATGATGCACAAAAGCAGAACAGCCAAACACTCTCAAATTATCCAAACACACAGATTTTCCAGAAAAGACAGACTTAGGACACTTTCCTTTTTAAGGGCACACTAGGTGACTTGTTGATCAAATAGGCAGCATTCAAAACAGCTTCACCCCAGAACCTTTTGCTAAGGCCTGAAGATGTCAACAAACATCTAACTTTCTCTAGAAGGGTCCTATTCATCCTTTCAGCAACTCCATTTTGCTGGGGGGTATAAGGAACTGTCCTATGTCTCTTAATAGCAGATTGGGCACACAAGTTATCCATTTCAGTATTACAAAAATCTAGGCCATTATCAGTTCTTAAAACTTTAATTTTCTGACCAGTTTGATTTTCAATTAAGTTTTTAAAATCACTGAGCTTTTGGAAAACCTCAGATTTGTTTTTCATCAAGAAAACCCACACTTTTCTGGAATAATCATCTATAACAGATAAGAAGTATCTATTGCCACCTTGGGTAGGTTCAGGGGATGGACCCCAACAATCAGCATGCATATATTCAAGTACAGCAGAAGTAGTAGGCACATTGGGGGTGGGATTCACAGGAAAACTAACCCTAGTTTGCTTCCCTAACACACAAGTTTCACAGAAATTCATACATGACATTTTAGAGTTACCAAAATAACCATCAGATTTCAAGAGTTCCATGCCTTTCTTACTTATATGACCTAGCCTCTTATGCCAAAGCTCAGAGGCACTATCATGCACAATATGAGCAGATTCTTTCAAGTAAGGAGATGCATTGCAAATATACAAGTTATTACACTTAGCAGCTTTGCACATAATAATGGAACCCTTCAAAATTGTCATGCACCCATTCCCCCATTTCCCAGAAATACCATCAGATTCCAATGCAGCACATGATATCAAATTTTGGCATAGATCAGGCACATGTCTAACATTCTTAAGAGTGTACAGATAGCCAGAATCAAATTTTACACAGATATCACCTATTCCCTCTACCGTACATCTTTTATCATTAGCCATAGAGACAGATGAGTTATGCATTTTCTTATAGGTTGTAAACAGATGCAAGTATGAAGTCATGTGATATGTGCAACCAGAATCAATTAGCCACTTATTTTCATCAAGAAAAGCAGGCAATGCAGCATTTATATCAGGAATCACAGTATTCTCAGAAATCATGTAAACAACACCAGCATGATCATGTTCAGCAACAATAATGGCATGGTCACCATTGACCTTTTTGGGCTTGGGACAGTCCTTTATGAAGTGTCCCAGCTCACCACAGTTAAAGCACTTCTTACCCTTGGGTCTAGACTTAGACCTAGACTTACCCCTCCCTTTTTTCTTATCATTGTTTTGATTGCCATTACCTTTATGGTTCTGACCACCATAGTTCCTGGACTTAGACCTCCCTCTAACTTGATTAACTTCAGAAACCCTATGGCCTCTATTAGACCTTAAGTCTAATTTTTTGCTTTTAAGCCCATTAATCACAGTTTCTAGAGTCACAGAGTCCCTACCATACTTAATAGCAGATTTCACATCAGAATAGGAATCAGGTATAGCATTCAACAACACAATAGGGGTATAATCATCAATGTGTTTGTCACCAGTCAACATAATGTCTTGAATCAGTTTAGTGAATGCATCAATGTTATCAGAAATGTCTTTACTCATATCTAATTTAAATCTGAAATTTTTTTCAAGTAAAAACAGTTTACTATTTAGGGAAGTTTCAGTGTAAAGATCATGTAATTTTTCCCAAAGTTCTTTTGCAGATTCAAGTTCACCCACTTTTCTTAAAACAGATTCAGACAAACACAAGATTATGGCTGAGTGGGCAAGTTCATTAATTTCAGCCTTCATTTCATCAGAGTCATCAGTGGAGTATCCACCACTTATAGCTTTAAAAACTTTTTGTTGGATCAGAATCCCTTTCATCTTTTGTTTCCAAATAGCAAAATCCCTTTTTCCATCAAATGGTGCCAAGTTAAAACCATACATTTTGAGAAATAGATTTTGATGACTCAGTTTTGAAAACAAAGTGAAAACAGCAAGTTTAAGCAATCACAGAAGCACACAAAAGCACTTGACAGAAGATAGTGAGCAACTCACACACACACACTTCTATTTCTCACCAAAGTGAGATAGAGAGTCATAAACGCCTTACTTCATATTGAGTAACTCAGAGCATATGATGAGCAGGTATTGTCCTCAGACAAATGGACACCCCAGCCTTCACAATATACTCACACCCCTCAAGGAAGTGTAGCAAGGGAAGTTTGGTATGCCGAGGGCCACCACTTTGAACTCTACACAGGCACTCACCTCTCCAAATAGGTTAAGTTACTATATGTTTCTGGTATCACAGAAAAACCCTAAACCTAACACACAAAAGTGCAGATCACAGAGAGTTCAAACAACACAGAAAACAAGTAGGCAGTTTATTCATGGTATTTTCACAAAAATAGGGTTTAACACAGAACAAAATCAGTAAAGCAATTTTATCAGAAAATATTTTTGAACAAGGGTTTTGAAAACATATTTTTCAAACACAAATCACCACACACGACCATCAGGCGGGCCACATCATCACAGAATGCCTCCAGGCGGGCTGACCATCACAGAAAGAGGGGGTTCAAGCCAATCACTTACCTTGCAGGGTTATTCGCAAGGGACCCCTTATAGCAGTTCACGTTTCGCGTTTCACAGGCAACCCGGGTACCAACCTTACAGCCAAGGGGGTGATCAATCCCGGATTTACAATGGCTGGGGGCACCTAATTCGGGTTTGCTACCTGGTTCTCCTACCGAGCAGTGCCGAGCAACTCCAACCCTCCAGGTGGCAGATCTGAAACCCTAGGTAGCGGATCTGGTCTGGTTGCTGGTAGCCGCCGCCGTTGAGCTCTGATACCACTGTTGAGTCTACGTTGGCGGTCGTCGCTTCGAGGCACCTGGAAACACAAAACAAAGAACAGATCAGATCTGTAATCAGCCTTTAGGCTATCACAAAATCCTAACACTCAACAGTCAATGGATCTCGAGAGATCTGGTCTGTATATCAAGTATTAGGCTTGGATAAACCCTAAAAGCACATGCAGCGGCCAGAAATAATAGATCAAGTATATATATGTATAGATCTGAAAATAAGATAGAGATAGAATATGGTTTCGGCTCAGGACTGTATATCCATCATCGTAGCATAACAGGTGGTAGTGGTAACGGCAAAGAAGTCACAGTAGCCTCGCCGGAACAGGGAGCACTCAAGCCTCACCGTCGACTCCGCCTCACAGAAGAGATAAATCACGCGCCGCCCGAAACTTCACCGTGGTTCTCTAGCATACGAGCTCACAAGGAGATCGCCGAGATCCGGGGGGAAGTTACAACGCCGGTGAACGGTGAAGGAAATCGCACACACACTATGTGTAAATCGCACACACACTCAGTAGGGTTGTGCAGGGGGCGAAGTGAGTAAAGGCGAGGACGAGGGTTTAATATATCATAGCCAAGGGACGGTCCAGATTGCATCTCACACAACAACCCTAGGATCTGACGGTCAAGAACGGTCAAGTACTTAAATGTTTTCAGAAACATTAAGTAGTGGGCTGGGCTGAATCAAAGAAACGCTAAAGGGCCAAATGGGCTAGAGTCTAATGGGTTGACACCTCACCTGGGCCGGCTGCTACTGAATTAAGGATAACGGGCCAACACAATTAATTCCAACAGTTTAGCTTCAAAAATTCTTAGTTACTCGATGGGTTCCTCGATGGTACGCGCGATCGAGTAACCCATCGAGTAACAGACGCAGAAAAAAAAACGGCAAAAAACTTGAATACGTACCTCTCGTTTTCGCTCGTTTAACCACGCGTATATTCGACCGGCGTTTTCCAGAATCTAACGGGGCAACATGGTAGAGATTTTTGTGTGGGTTGAAGAGAATTTTTGAATATTTTTTTGGTTTAGATGGGTTGATTTGTGATGAATATTGATTTGAATGCACAATTAAACCTACACCAAACCCTCAACTCAACAAAAAATCTGATTTGTTGGCCCCACAAACTATTTTGTTTTTATTTTATATGATATTGTTTTTGTTTATTTTGGATTTATTGAAATAGTAAGGGTATAAGAGACATTTTATGAACAATTGATGTAAAAAACTCACACTTTTATAAGTGGGGACTTTAAACTCATCCCTTATCAAAGACCAAAAAGTCACATTCCCTCTATTTAAAATTATCAAATAATAGTAGTAGTAATAAATTTAGAGAGTGCATTTTAAAAATACTACTCTTACAAATCTTATTATTAAAAATACTATTCAACAAATTTTATTTCTACAAATACTATTTCCTTCTATTTAATAAATAAAAATCAAATAAAAAAGATACTATTTACAAAAATTACCTAAATAAAAATTGCACACCAACCCTTCATTCTCTATTCTTCCTCTTTCGCTTCTCTCCCAAAACCCCAGAAACAGAAGCTTCGAGTCGCTGCAAAATCGAAGCTTTTCAACCGTGAAATCTACATTTGAAGGTTAGTATTTGTTCCTACAACGCTTTTCGATGTTCTGAATTTAATATTGTCGTTGAATTCACCTGAAAAAGCTCACACCCGTTTAGGAAAATCGATTTTTTACGCAGTAAGGCATTTGAGGCGTTCTTGTCTGATAAATGCCCCCAAACGGCTCATTTTGTTTAGTAAGCAATCTGTGGCTTTTGCGACGTTTGATAGACCCACGCGCCCCATTTTTCCAGTGAAAAATTATATTTTTTTAGTAAAACTTGCATTTTTCAGTGAAAAATATGATTTTCTTACCCTTTTTGTCAATTTACAGGAGACATAATATATTCGTCTAGCTAAATCATGGTGGAGAATGGAGGCATATAGATGGAATATGGAAATGGTCAATGAATGATATGAAACACTAGATAGAAATTACAGTTGATAGAAGCATTTCGTTGAATTAATTCATTGACAATGTTTGTAAAAAATTGGCATTTATCGGTCTGTTAATGAAGTTTTTATCACTCAATGCACATCAACAACAACGGTGCTTCCCAAACCTATTCTACATGAGAAATATTGGCGTACGATTATGACCATTCACAACAATACAAATGAAATAGAGTTGTTTGTAACATACCGATGTCACAAATGCCAAGGGGATCGAGAGACACATTGCACAGACTTGTCCGTTTCGTCATGAAGAACAAACTCAATAAATATTTCAAAACAATTTTTAGTTTATCTTGTATTGAACACTTTTTATGTATTTGTGTTAAGAACTCTAGTCTACTTTTTAAACATTATGATTTTGTGTTGTTTTAAGTGTTAATATTGATCATGGATCATATATTATGGTTAAAATTGATTAAATGTCGTTGTAGTATAAAAAAATAAAATAAAAATATTTTTTAAGGATTTGAATCATTTGAGTCGTTTCTATAGAAATGTCTCAAATGTCTTAGTAATAAAAAATAGTACCAAGGCATTTAAGGCGTTTAAACCAACAAATGTCTCAAATGACTAAAAACAAGCATTATCTCGTAACTGACTATGGATGTATATTTTCGTTATAATTCAAAAAATTAAACCCTTGGATGTTTTTAAAATGTGTTTTAGCATGTTGGATGAAATTTTGGAAAATAAGCGAGGCACGAAAGTATTCGATCGGTGAAACCCATAAACTCGTCGTTTCTTTGATTGAGCACTTTCGGGCCTCATTGTTTATCTAAAATTTCACCCGATATGCAAAAACATATTTCAAAAATATCAAACGATTTGAATTTTTCGAATTTCGAACAGAAATAAGACATGTAGTCTAAATGGATCGTTCTAACTTAAAAGGAGTAAAAACTCGAAACCCAAAGTAAATGTTTAGGGTATTTACTTATTTTAAGTTAGAGCGACTCATTTACACTATACGTCATATTTACGTCTGAACTTTGACGAATTCGAACGGTTGAATGTTCTTGAAATGTGTTTTTGCATGTCGGGTGAAATTAAAAAAAAAACGAGGCCCGAAAGTGCTCGATCGGAGAAACAACGAGTTTAGGGATTTCTCCGATCGAGCACTTTCGAGCCTCGTTGTTCTTCCTAATTTTCACCCGACATGCAAAAACATGTTTCAAGAACATCCAACGATTCAGATTTGACGAATTATGGACAGAAATACACGTCAATAATTTTTCACATCAAATGAGGAATTAAGTCATTTGAGGCGTTTATAACGATAAACGCTTTAAACGACTCAAATACTAGTGTACCTTTTAACTGACTCTTGATATATATTTTCATCTACGATTCAACGATTTCGAACCGTTTGATGATCTTGAAATGTGTTTTTGCATGTCGGGTGAAATTTTAGAAATCAAACGAGGTTCGAAATTACTCGATCGAAGAAAACGAGCTTAAAGATTTCTCTGATCGAGCACTTTCTGGCCTCGGTTTTTTCCCAAAATTTCACTCGACATGTAAAAACATATTTCAAGAACATCAAACGGTTCAATTTTTCGAACTGTGAACAAAAATACACATCCATAGTCGGTTACAAAGTAGTGCTCGTATTTGAGTCATTTGAGGCGTTTGTTGGTAGAAACGCCTCAAACTACCTCAACACATTAGAGTAAGAATTAGAAGTCTCGTCGATCTTAATCTCACAATAGATTAGCAGGTGATACATTTAGTTACCAAACAAACAATTAATAAACTGGAAGACAGGCACAGACACACAAAGTACACAGCACAACCAGTTGCTACCGATAATACAAGATATCAATTAGCATACATGCTAAACCACAAACCACCGTGCTTAGAAACATTTACATCAATATATAAAACGCAACTCTTCAGCCATTTCTATTTCGTATAGACACGATGCCCCCTCTATCTTCCATATATCACCCAGAACACTAAATACAACATCACCGCAATACCAACCATCACAAGCCCAATGTAAATCCACTCGTTGTATCTTCTTAGCCCCGGACAAGATCTCCCATTTATATCCAAGAATGTTTGTCTCGAAAAGGTACAGTCCTTCAGATTAACCAAGAACAACCCGTATCTGTACAGCCCGTAACTCACATTCACCGCCGCAAACACCCGATCGTACAAATATGGTGCAAATGCCACCTCGTCACACAAATCCTGTTTACGGATATTTCACAAACATACTCCTTCCAAACCTGAACTCTCATCGTAAAAAAAAACGGTGTTAGCACTTTTTCAACTCGTTTCACCCTAGAAAGTTCACAACAATAAATTTCATACTTGAGTCTCATTGTTCAAATCAAATCCAATTCACCGGTGGCACAAGTGCGGTCCGTGTGGTCAGCATTAAATGGTTTACACAAGTTTGGCATAGGAGGGCCAAATTGGTTGTAGTAGATTATCACAGATTTGGAAGCCCTGTTGCTATTAGAGATGTAGTTGACCATGCTATTCATTAAACGACGTGACTTCCTTGCTTTTTGTGATGGTCTCCTGCGCGGTCGCATTAAACACATTTACAGTTCGAGGAATCTATTTACATACCTGGAACATGTCGATGGCCTCCGATTCAAGCAGCCCTACGCTCGGCCGGTCATTCGCGGCCTTCATCCGAAGTTTCTCCGCCACCCCTTCGTCCCGTCTCCTCTTCGTTGCTCTGCTAGTACTCATCGTGTTCGGAGGGTTTCAGCGGTGTTCGTATGGTTCCGGCGAGACTGTATTTTTTTTCAACATTGCGTCAAATGAAAGAGAAAGGGGAAAGGGTGAACAAGGCGGGTAACATATTAAGGTTTTTTTATTTAGAAACCAATTAGCAAATAGTTAAATTTAAAGGGTTTTTTGTAATTTTATTTATTTATTTATTAATAAAACTTTATTTATAATAAATTTTTATTTAAAAATAAATGAAAAATAGATGGGATAGTATTTTTAACAATTCCATTTGTTGGAATCGTATCATTTGTTGGAATCGTATTGTAAGCAATTTCCTCATCTTACAAGTCTACAGACTACAATTCTCTTTTCAAACCAAAGAAAGAACGAGCAGTCAGTCTATCTTCACCAGTTCACCCCCTATTATGAACGGGGTTTTAGGGTTTTAAATCATTCACTATCAGTTCCGAAATTCGCGAGATTCCGCAATCAGAATGTGGGCACTTCGAAGAGCTTCGACTCAGATCAAGTAATTATTCCGCTTTGGCGATTAATTCGTTTTATGATCCACGTGTTGTATAATTTGTTAATACTGGCTCACTGTTATTGAATATATTAGCTCTGCATTTTACAAATTTTGTGAAATTATTGCTTTTTGTGAGTGAATCGGTAGAAGATGAAATTGTATTTTGGGAAATAAATACTCTCTTTTTGTCCTTGTTTTCGTGTACAATTCTTTACAGGGGATGTTTAGTAATTTTCTTACAAGTTAGAGTTTCTTTCACTCAGTTCGAGAATTTACCAGTAATTGTTATATGCTTGTTTTCTGTTTTGTATTTCGTATTCACTATTTTCTTATCATTGTAACTTAATCTGTTGTGTTTCTAATTTCTTTCCAGGTACAGGGGATTAATTTCTGGGACCACTCGAATTAACTGTCCGAATTCAGTGGTAGATAGATACTATTCCGAACGACTCAATGCCGGAGTTCTTGAATCCCGAAACGAACCACCGGACATGGTCCTATTTCCTGCAATATCATACAATACCTCGTCTAATTCCACAAACCTACTCGTAAATGTTCGTGCTTTTTGTTCGGAGGCCGGAGCCAAGAGCCAAGACCAAGATGATGACCTGGAGGATGCTTTTTCGGACCCACATGACCCCTCTGAAGGGGAAGAACTTCTTGATGAAATACGAAACAAAGTAGATGTGGCAGGCACCGAGACTTCTGCTGCCGGGAAGAAAATGACTTCAGAATTGACTAAAGCTTTACTAGCTGTCCCGACTCTACCGGTAGGAAAGACTATGAGTAAATGGGTAGAAGAAGGAAACGAATTGACACAGACCGAGATTACAATAACCATACTGAATCTCCGTGACAGGCAAAAGTTCTCCAAGGCCTTTCAGGTGTGTGTTCTTGAAATCAGTCTATATTGACATATAGTATAGTACCCTTTAATTAACCAGAATTGGTAAATTGAATATAGGTAAGATTGATATGGGGAAAAAGTTGGTAGAAAGGGTGGAACATATTTATAACAGGAGACATCTGATTAGAAATTGAGAAGCCTAAACGACCAATCGTCCTAGTTTAATCTTCATTTGAGTTTTATATTGTATCTGCATACTTAAGATATAAAACAAAACGGACAAAGCGTGATTACCAATGTTTTCGTGCTAGGAGCGATCTGGAAATATAAACATAAAAACATCAAAGTGTTACAGGTAAAATTTTGAAAGATAGTTTTGTTTTCCTTGTTAATAACACTAACAATTTTGAAAGATAGTTTGGTATTAATATCCTCAAATTGTGGGACAGTCTGAAATTATAGATTTTATATTTTTCAGAGCCTAAGTCGGCATTTTTTTTCATTCTAAAATTTCAGATTTTGTCCAATAATCGCTTCTTTATCTCCAGCTGTTAAAATGGTTACAATCATCTGAGCTCTTTGTCTTTGGCGAGGAAAATTACGCCTCCCGTGTTGACCTGATTGCGAAAGTCCACGGCGTATACAAAGCCGAGGAGTACATCAGTTACATACCCGAAGCCTTCCAGGGTGAAATTGTCTACCGTGTCCTCCTAAAAAACTTTATCTCATCTACCAACGTAAAAAAATCCGAGGAGGTCTTTGACAAGATGAATAAATCATTCCCGTTGACGTCCTTCTCCTGCTGCCAGATGCTCCTCCTCTACAAGAGAATCGACAGGAAAAAAATGCACAACATCCTATCACTAATGGAGAGAAAAAAAATAAAGCTGACCCCCTTCATTTACCATATCCTAATGGACGTTAAGGGGCAAGCTGGTGACATCAGCAATATGGACCAAGTTTTCGCCACCATGGAATCCGAAGGGTTTAAGCCCACCACCAGGATCCAGCTCACCCGAGCCCGCCACTATGCCAACAACAATATGAAAGAAAAATCTGAGGAGATACTGAGAGATGTCGAGAATGGCGATTTGGTAAAAAATCGTTGGGCCTGTCATTTACTACTTCCTGTCTACGCCATCCTCGGAAATGAAGAAGAAGTAAACAGAATCTGGAAAGCTTGCGAACCCGATCCACAGATGGGGGAGTGTTTGGCGGCCATTAAAGCTTTCGGACAGCTGAAAAGAATTGAGGATGCTGAGTCAGTGTTTGATAAGATATCGAAAAATTTGAAACATCGGTCTTCGCATCACTATACAGCTTTAATTAAGATATACTCTGATCATAAAATGCTGGATAAAGGTAATGAACTCGCCAAGAAAATGATGGAGAGCGGTTTCTCGCTTGGGCGGTGGACTTGGGACGCTCTTGTGAAGCTGTATGTTGAGGCCGGAGAAGTCGAAAAAGCTGACTTGATAATCAAAGCTATGTGCATTATGCCACTTCCAACTACGTACATGAAAATTTTAGGTGGTTACGCGGATAGAGGGGATATTCATAATGCGGAGAAGATATTTCTTATGATGAAAAAGTTTGGGTACACGTCTTGTAAATCTTACTGTTTGCTTTTGTGTGCATATATAAATGCGAAGGTCCCTGCTTCTGGGTTCAGGGAGAGGTTGAAGGGTGACAATGTCACTCCGAACTCATGGTTGAATGAGCTAATGGCTCAGCTTGATGCGCTTAATAAGTCGCAGTCCGGGTTAAGTGAGAGGTTGAAGGGTGACAATGTCACTCCGAACACAGGGATCAATGATCTAATGTCTCAGCATGATGCGCTTAATAAGTCGCAGTCTGGGTTCAGTGAGAAGTTGAAGGGTGACAATGTCACTTCGAACACAGGGTTCAATGAGCTAATGGCTCAGCTTAATGCTCTTAATGCGCAAAAGAAGTCGCAGTCTGGGTTAAGTGAGAGGTTGAAGGGTGACAATGTCACTCCGAACACAGGGACCAAGGATCTAATAGCTAATAAGCATGATGTACTTAATAAGTCGCAGTCTGGGTTCAGTGAGAGGTTGAAGGGTGTGTTTGATGCTCTTAATAAGTCGCATTCTGGGTTCATTGAAATCTCCTTAAGTGAGAGGTTGAAGGGTCCGCTAACGACTACGCTTGATGCTCTTAATAAGTCGAATTTTGAGTTCTTTGAGAGGATGAAGGGAAAATTCGCTGAGAGGTTGAAGGGTGATAACATCTTCTTTAGAAAATCACAAGGGTTGAAGGGTGATGACATCTCCTTCAGAAAATCACAAGAATTGTTTAAACTACAAACTGATGTAAATGAAGCCGCACGACAATTCCTTGCTAAATACGAGGGCTTGAAGGGTGATGACATCTCCTTTAGACAATCACAAATATTGATTCATGATGGAGAACTATTCCTTGCTAAATACAATCGATTAACAAGATTCAAGCTCGACGATCGTAATCAATTATCTGGCTTTAATTATTAAATAAATATTAGTATGTGAAGGGTCATATTTCTGAAGAGTCGTGCTTTTGAAGAGTCGTGTTGATGTTCTATCAGACTCTTATTTGCATTTGTAGAAGACACAGTTGGAAATAAATGAATATTGGGTATTCTCGTTAAAAGAGTATCGCATCTAGTATACGTAGTATCAAGATTGATTCTCATTTATCTCTATTGTTGTGGTTTGATTCTGCATCACAAACAAACATCTTTTCTTCGTCAATGGTCACTCATGATTTTGACAGAAGAGTCGTCGGAGGGCGAGAGTTGCATCATCGCTCGAAGGAGTTACGATTGGGTCCGACTATTTGCATAAAAGGGGTTAAGAAAACATTCTGAAAAATGGAATGGTTTGAATTTATGATTTAACCAACAAAGAAGATTCCTACTAGAAAATCTCATTTTTTAATGGATTGAAATAAATAAGAACTTCTGATATAACAATAATATAAGAGAAAAGAAATTGAAAATGAATTGGTTATCCATAAAGAAAAGATAAAAATAGCTTTCTTGTAGTTCCGCTTCCTCCTCTATGAAGAAAGACTTATCGGAAATCGCCGACTTGGCATCGATGAATTAGGCAGGTAATGGATTTCGGAATAGGCAGAGATATTTAATAATAATAATTTTAAAACTTGTGATATAATAGTACGAGAGTAGAAAGGCTTTTATGTAAATTTGCAAAGTCTGATCAAGGGTATTCAATTTTTTTTTATTATCAAATAAAATGTTATTTAAAATTATCAAATATAAGTATTCATATTACAACTCCGTGGCAAAGAGTACAATTCTCTTTTCAAACAAAAGAACGAACGAGCAGTCAGTCTATCTTCACCAGTTCACCCCTGTTGTGATATGAACGGGTTTTTAGGGTTTTAAATCTTTCACTCTCGGTTCCGAATTCGCGAATTTCCGCAATTAGAATGTGGGCACTTCGAAGAGCTTCAACTCAGCTCAAGTAATTATTCCGATCTATTCGTTTTACGATCCATGTGTTGTACTTATACTTTGTTAATACTGGCTCACTGGGATTGAATATATTAGCTCTGCATTTTAAAATTTTTGTGAAATTATTGCTTTTTGTGAGTGAATTGATAGAAGATGAAATTGTATTTTGGGGAATAAATACCCTCTGTGTGTTGCCCGTGTTTTCGTGTTCAATTCTTTACAGGAAGATGGTTAGTTGCCCTCGTTAATTTTCTTACAAGTTAGAGTTCTTTCACTCAACTCGACGAATTTACCAGTAATTGTTATATGCTTGTTTTCTGTTTTGTATTTTGTATTCACTATTTTCTTATCATTGTAACTTAATGTGTCGTGTATCTAATTTATTTCCAGGTACAGGGGATTAATTTCTGGGACCACTCGAATTAACTGTCTGAATTCAGAGGTAGAAAGATGCTATTCCGAAAGACTCAATGCCAGAGTTCTTGAATCCCAAAAGGAAGCACTGGACACGGTCCTATTTCCTGCAATATCATACAATACCTCGTCTAATTCCTCAAACCTACTCGTAAATGTCCGTGCTTTTTGTTCAGAGGCCGGAGCCAAGAGCCATGACCAAGATGATGACCCGGAGGATGCCCTTTCGGAGCTTGAAAGCCCACATGACCTCTCTGAAGGGGAAGAACTTCTTGATGAAATACAAAACGGGACTTCTGCTGATGGGCAGAAAATATCTACCCGTATAATTCCAACTCCAGAAATGGCTAAAGCTATACTAGCTTCCCCGACTCTACCAGTAGGCAAGGTTCTGGTTAAATGGGTAGAAGAAGGAAACGAAGTCACACAGGCCGAGATATCAACAACCATATCGGATCTCCGTAGACGGCGAAAGTTCTTCAAGGCCTTGCAGGTGTGTGTTCTTCTAATCCGTCTATATTGAATTTAGATAAGATTGACTTAGGGATAAAGTTGGTAGAAAAGGTGAAACATATTCTACATTATAGTTTTATGTTGTGTATCTGCATGCTTACTATATAAAAAAACGGACAAGGCCTGATTACCAGTGTTTTCCTATCGAGGTTTGCATTTGTTGATAAATATTCTCAAATTGAGAGAGCAATTTGGGAATATAGAAACAAATATTTCCTTACTGTCGCATAACAATATGCATAATTTTCTTTTGTATCCGTCCCATAAAATTATGCGAATCCCAAAATGAAAATCATTCAACACATGTCTTAACTTTATACACTTATTTACAGCTCATGCCATTACCTTTTCCATTATTTTTTCAATTACCCTCGCAAGACGCAACTCTTCAATATCAATAATTCCTCAAATTGTAGGATATTCTGGATTTGTAGTTTTTATATATTGTAGAGCCCAAGTCAAGACATTTTTTTTTCTGTCTAAAAATTCAGATTTCAGCCAATAATCACTTCTTTATTTCCAGCTTTCAGAATGGTTAGAGTCGTCCAATCTTTTTGTCTTTTCCGAGAAAAATCACGCCACCCGCGTTGACCTTATAGCGAAAGTCAACGGCGTCTACAAAGCCGAGGAATACATCCGTCAGATACCCGAAGCCTTCCGAGGTGAAATTGTCTACCGTACTCTCCTATCACACTGTGTCTCATCTACCAACATCATAAAATCTGAGGAGGTCTTTGACAAGATGAATAAATCATTCCGGGTGACATCCTTCTCCTGCAACCAGATGCTCCTCCTCTACAAGAGAACCGACAATAATAAAATCCACCACATCCTATCACTAATGCAGAGAGAAAAAATCAAGCAGACCCCTTTCACTTACCATATCTTAATTGATATCAAGGGCAAAGCTTGTGACATCAGCGCTATGGACCAACTTTTCTCCACCATGGAATCCGAAGGGGTTAAGCCCACCACTAAGATCCAACTCATCCGAGCCCGCCACTATGCCTACAACAAGATGAAAGAAAAATCTGAGGAGATACTGAGAGATGTCGAGAAGGGCGATTTGGTAAGAAAACGCTGGGCCTGTCGTTTGCTACTTCCCATCTACGCCATCCTTGGAAATGAAGAGGAAGTAAACAGAATGTGGAAATCTTGTGAACCCAATCCGCAGATGGAGGAGTGTTTGGCGGCCATTGAAGCTTTTGGGCATCTGAAAAGAATTGAGGATGCTGAGTCGGTGTTTGATAAGATATCGAAAATTTTGAAAAAACCGTCTGCGAGGCACTTTGTGGCTTTAATCAAGATATACGCTGATCATAAAATGCTGGCGAAAGGAAAAGATCTCGTCAAAAAAATGTCGGAGAGCGGTTGCTTGATTGGGCCATGGACTTGGGATGCTATTGTGAAGCTTTATGTTGGGGCCGGGGAAGTCGAAAAAGCTGACTCAATAATGGAAAAGGCGTTCAAGAAGAAGAAGGGCAAGCCGCTTTCATCTACGTATCTGACAATTTTGGATGGTTACGCGAATAGAGGGGATATTCATAATGCAGAGAAGATATTTCTTTTGATGAAGCAGTTGGGGTACACATCTAGGATTAAACCTTACCGTTCGCTTTTGTACGCGTATATAAATGCGAAGGTCCCGGTTTATGGCTTTAGTGAGAGGTTGAAGGACGACAATGTCAGTCCGAACGAGGTGTTGAATAAGCTAATGGCTCGCCTTGATGCGTTTAAAAAGTCACCGGTGGCTGAGCTGTTGGAGTGATAGGTGATCAATTAAGGTAACTAGCTAAGGTTTAAATAAACTTCATTTGTGTCGGATTTATTTTACACCCAACTTGCTTTTCTTGGCTCTCACCTGAAGACTGAGACGGTATCGATCTACTCTTTTAAGGTTAATAACAAAATTTACTCTTGAAGTTTAGCTTAATTAGAAAGAACTATAAAAACGTTGCATCTTTCAAATGACCACATGAAAATTGGTTTGTACTATGATTTTTTCTACCCAGACATTCTAATGTTGTGGTAAGCATATGCGAATTCAAGTTTAAGAAACTTGAATAAATATATACTTCCAAACACAAACCATTCACGTTGTATTGTCGATTTTTGTGATTCGTCTCGTAAAAATTGCAAGTTATGTGTATAATTTTTCAGATGCCGCTAGAAATGCTGCCGATACAAAGATTCTTGGGACTTCCTATCGGTGTCAAAAACCTTTTCGATAATGTTTTACACCGACCGTTTAATGCTGATTTCACAGAAGGAAGACTTTAATAACGAGAATCATGTCATGGGTAACCTTATTGTACGTTACCAACGACTTTAGAGCCATAGGAACTGTCCAACCAAATTTGTAGATCGCTTATAGTTGTCTGGAATATCTATATCAATATCCCAACGACTATAAGATCGAGATAATGTCATTCGGAATTTCGGATATAGAAATTTTGTTTAGGAAACCCGATTTTGTATAACACTAAAAATATGGAGTATTTTTTATGGCAAAAAACACAGATAATTTATGTAGAACAAGTATCATTAGCCTAACCATAACTTTTTCATAAGAGCATCTCCAATGGTGAAGTAGAAGTCTAACTGTACTTCTGGGGTAGAAGTTCAGATTAGAAGTCTATCTGTACTTCTGGGGTAGAAATTCAGATTAGAAACTCCTAAAAGTTCTAAAAGTTCTAGGGCAGAAGAACTCCTAAAAGTACTTCTGGGGTAGAAATTCAGATTAGAAACTCCTAAAAGTTCTAAAAGTTCTAGGGCAGAAGAACTCCTAAAAGTTTTGGGGTAGAAGAACTTCTACCGAGTAGAGATAAAAAAAATTTTATTTTATTATTATTATTATTATTATTATTATTATTATTATTATTATTATTATTATTATTATTATTATTATTATTATTATTATTATTATTATTATTTCAGGTTAAGAATTATTTTATATTTTAACGTTATATTTTATATAAAAATTAATAAAAAATAAGAATTTTGAACTAATTAAATTTGTAACTCGGATTATTTGTATTTTTATTTTATATAAAAATTAGTTAAAATTAAAATTTTTGAAATAGTTAAAATTTTAACGTTAAAAATTATTTTATATTTTAACGTTATTTTGTATTTTTTATAAAAATTAATAAAAAATGAAAATTTTGAACTAATTAAATTTTTAAAAATTAATAAAAAATAAAAAATTTGAACTAATTAAATTTTTAACTCGGATTATTTGTATTTTTATTTTATATAAAAATTAGTTAAAATTAAAATTTTTGAAATAGTTAAAATTTTAACGTTAAATTATTTGTATTTTTATTTTATATAAAAATTAATTAAAAAATAGTTTTTATTTTATATAAAAATTAATTAAAATTAAAAATTTTATTATTTTATATAAAAATTAATTAACATTAAAAATTGTGAAATATTATTGATTTATTGATTTATTAAATACCGTATTTATTTTTATTTTAAATTTATTTTTTGTGATATTTTTATTTTAATTATGAATTATATGAAATATTAAATATTTATTTTATTTTATCTAAAAATCATTTTTTTACTTTTACTATTATTATTATTATTATTTAAATATAATAATAATTAAATAATATAAAATAAATAAGTGGTGAGACCTATAAAATTTATTTTTGGGTAGAACCGTTGTATGTGTTAGAAGTTTTTTTTTTGGTAGAAGTGGAAAAAAATGAATGGCCTACTTATCACTCAAAACTTAAACCCACCGCAACCACAAGATGCTCTAATACGCATAAAAGGGAGACCCCATCAACACCATGATGATTTTCAAACGACTCTAATTGTGTAGTTTCTTGGTTTAAGAAAAGTAGCTAAAATTTGAAATAAGAAAATTAGGGTATTTTGATTTTTTTTAATGAAAATATATTAATTATATTTTGTGATTTTTAGTACTACTTCCATTTCAACTAGTTATTCATTTCTCATTTATAATTTACAAACAAAAGGTATAATTAGCTGAAAATAGTTAGTATCTATTAGTTCATCTATTTTAACTATTCGTGCACAATTTTTATGTAATTTACAAAGAAATTGTGCATAAATAGTTGAAACCGAAAATTATTTTTTTACTGTTTATATTTTTCAGATGATTGGAATTTTGCCTTTTAATTTTAATTATTAAATTAGACAAATCTTAGGTTTATAATTATAATATAATGTCTTTTTTAAAATAATCACCGTAGCCACACATTTATGAATTTATGGTAGAAGAACGAATTATATTTTAAAGTTCAAAAAGAAAAATGAATTACTTACATTTAATTAAAACTGAAAATCGGAGAGGGCTTGTTTCCTTCTCTATACCTTCCTTGATGGACACACTCACTGATTCTCTTCTTATCTCTCGCTTTTCCTTTTTCCACCCATTTCTTTTTTTCACAGATCAATTAAAAATCCGCGACTGAACACAAAAAAAACTTCACGAGCTCTATCAGCGTGTTGAAATTCGAAGTGGGTTTATAAATTTTTTTTTCGCTTCTACATAACCTAGGAATTTGTATTGTATATATGATCCTCCATAACCCATTATTTTTTTATTTAACCCAAGGATTTTTTTTTTAATTTTGATTTGTGTTGAGGTTATTTGGTGAGTGTGTAGTTAATGGGATTTGTTAATTTCATACAAATTCATTTGTTGGCTCTGCTTTCTTTGTCCAGACATTTCTTCAATTTCTCTAAAAACAAATTGTGAGTTATTGTGTAGGTTCTCTTAAACTCACATATAACATAGTATATAAACATCTTTTTGTAAATGGTGAACATTAGAAACAATAATCGTGGTAGTCGTGAGGAGGAAAGTAAGAACCAATCAACACCCACTAGAGGTGGTGGTGGTGGTGGTGGTGAAGGAGCCACCAGGTCATGGGGCACCACTGTTTCTGGTCAATCCATTTCAACCAGCGGCAGTGTGGGGTCACCCTCCACCCGGACTGAGGTGGTGGCAACAGCGGCTAATGAAGCCGACAACACATTTCTCTTGTTGAACAATTTGGATGTCCAAGTCGATGATGATGCTGGATCTCAGGGGACTGCTGGGTGAGCTCGTTGATTTGTTATTTCTTGTTTCTAATTACTTATGTGAACAGTGGAGTCGATTTTGTTTTATAGTTTTTATATTGATTGTTTTGATGAGGTTTTGTTAGAGGAAGATATTGTTAGTACCCGATGGATGGAAAATTGTGAAAAAAACATTATAGGTTAATCACGATTATTATCCGTTATTTAGTTTACTTGACATTTATTATGTGAATCCTCTGTACAATTAGTGATACTTTCTTTTGATTGAATTATGTACGGGTTTCAGAGATAAACTTGGTAATGGCATTTAGTAAGAGTGTATTGTGCCATCTAGTATGTTCTTTGAATGAACAAAGTTGTTGTAATGTTTTGCGTACAATAATAAAAGTCCTCCAAATAATTACCAATGCAAGCTAGAAGGCTTACTCTTGTCTATGTTTTTTCTGCTCCTTTAATTTAAAATATTTTAACTTGTCTGAACAGAACCAGGAGGAAGAAGAGAGTACAACGTGTAGTTGGAGGCGATAAGAGTGGCCGTGGGCTTCGTCAGTTTAGCATGAAAGGTTTTTCTTTGTTTGTTTATTATTTTTCATCTCATGCTTTCATGTTTTGTTTCTATTAAAAGAATGCGTGTTAAATTGAAAATATCGGCTTGTGTAAAGTGTGCTTTCATTTTGTTAGTTTCCAGAGTTTCTTATATTGTGAGGTTGCACCAAATTTCTAGGGAAATGAAAACCTCTGTGAAGACCTCTTCGTAACCAGAATGAGATTAGGAGATTATAAAACTACCTGAGGTTTAGCCTTATTACCAAAATAATCCAATAAAATACTCGATAATTTTTATTCTGTCTTACATTTACCCTGTTATAAGCAAAAATTATTATTGGCCCATAATTATAACACCAAATCGGACCTGAGGGGTATTTGGCGATTTTAAAAGTATGTTGGTTCTTGTGAATTTGTGATTAAGTCAGACCTCAGGGGTACTTATTCTAGTTATGATTTATACATTTAACCTTCCCATTTTCTTTTTAATTTGTTGAGCAACTTTGGAATTAGAACAGGAATTAACTCCAAACACTGTCTTAGGGTTTTAACTTGTTCTTCTCTTGGACAGTCTGCGAGAAAGTGGAAAGCAAAGGGAGAACTACATATAATGAGGTTAGATTTTTGTAGTTCAGTTCGGTTATTTATGGTTTTGCAGAAACTCCTTTTCAATGTCTTCAAAATTGTTACAATCACTAAGATATGTTCACATGGACTCTGAGTTATATTTTGTCATTCCATCCCATGTAACATATTAATGCTTTCATTATGTGTTTTATACAAACAGTATGGAGTCCTACGACGCTTGAGTATTTATCCTAGCATATTCAACTCAAGATTTTCCAATTTTTTATCTTGAAAAATTAGATTATTCTCATGCCACTGCCACTTTTGCAGAAAAAATTGCTTGTAATGTATTAGAAAAGTATGACAAACTATGTCTCTTCAGGTGGCCGATGAACTTGTGGCTGAATTTTCCGGTCCTGCAAATGGTCTTACATCTCCTGACCAGGTTTATTGTAGTTTATAGTATCACATTTTCTGCATGTAGACGCAGTCATGTTATAATAAATTTATTTTCCAAATAATTGTAACAGCAACCATATGATGAGAAAAACATACGTCGGAGAGTGTATGATGCTCTAAACGTGCTAATGGCGATGGATATAATCTCCAAAGATAAAAAAGAAATACAGTGGAAGGGTCTTCCACGGACTAGTTTGAATGACATTGAAGAACTGAAGGTTAGATTTGTATCCCCCTTTTAACAGCTGTAGTAGTCGCTAGTTGTAGTCAGGAAAGGATGTAATTCTTAATAAGCTAATGTTCATGAAGTAGGTTGGTGCACATAGTTTAATCCTTCGGTTAATATATAATTGCTTTCAGACTGAGCATGTCGGACTTCAAAACAGCATTGCAAAGAAATCAACATATCTAGAAGAGCTTGAGGAACAGGTAATTACTATCAAGGGATTGATTGGATATACTTCCATTTTGAAAAATATTTGGCTTGAAAATAGTTTATATTGAAGAATGAAGAATTTTTAAAGTTAATGTATATTAGTTGGAAATGTAATGATCGGTAGTTAGAATTGTGAGTGGGAATACTGTAATAATAGTGAAAAACTGAAATTTATGAATTTTTTTTTTAATAATAAATCTTGGCTAGGGATGGCACCCAATTTCCCCTCAAGAGAATGCGCTGCATTTGTGATTCACAGGAAGTTGGTTCCTTGGTTTATAACGATGCATGACACTCTTAAGTTTGGCCTAATACTTTCCTTAAAGAAAACCCAATCACCTTTCAGAAATCTTGGATGAAACCCTAAAGTATTACACATACACCATGAGATTTTTGATTCCCTAAATCCTAACAATATCCCCCTATTAAAGAGCAATGTAAAATTAGAAAAAAAATATCAAGGTGGTATTAGTAATTTTCAAAGATAGCTAAGGTTATTTGTAAGTAGAATAAATGTCACCGTTATGTTTATGTAACTAACCCTTGGAATATTTATCATAGTGTCATGACGGTCAATTTTACCTTTTTGACTCTTATTTATTGATGCAGTATGTTGGCCTTCAAAATCTCATAGAGCGCAATAAGCAACTCTATGGCTCAGGAAATGCTCCAAGTGGTGGAGTTGCATTGCCTTTTATTTTGGTCCAGGTATAGTCGGGTGTTTTCTTAACATAAATATGACTCCATTCCATATTAGAACTAAGAGCTACCTAAATAGGTCTTGCTACTTGTATGGATACACAATTTTTTCTTAATTATTTTACTCTTACCACTAGATTAATTATTTCTTAATTATTATGCTTGTACAGAATTTTTCTTTTCAGATTACTTTTTCCATAAAATGAGTTTTAGAAGTTAATTCTTGTGATTTCTCATTGATGAAATCTTTGTCGTTGTAGACTCGTCCTCATGCCACAGTGGAGGTGGAGATATCAGAAGATATGCAGCTTGTGCATTTTGATTTCAATAGGTAAGTTGGAATGTCTTGGTCCTGATAAAATCAGAATACAATTCCCAAAAAGGAAAAAACAAAAAAAGAAAACAAGACATTCTGATTTTATCCGATGACCCTTGATATATTTCTATATATCACAAATTGAACCTATTGAGGGAGGGAGGCAGGTAGTAAAATTAATGCAAATGGAAATATGTATTTGTAATTTCAAAAAATTACCCCATTGGTTTAGCCTGTTAAACAAACAATTTTCAAATATCGCCTTTCTTTTCAAGAATACTACACTTACGGACTTACCCCCTTAAGCAATCAAACCGTGGGTAGTTCTTATAACTATAATACTACATGGGACATTTCTTGTAATAATCCTAAACCTCAAGGGCATTTTACTTCATTTCTAACGCAGTCAGTTTGTTTGAAATGCAGTACTCCCTTTGAACTGCACGATGATAATTATGTTCTTAAGGCGATGAAATTTTGTGAAAAGCCACAAAATAACAGCCTCCCACAAGGTATCTCTAACAACAGAGGCGAGAGCTCCAGCATGGCGAATGCGTACCAATCTCAAATCCATCATAATCCTTCGATGCCAAATATCTCTGGTAGGCCTCCCAATTCAACACCTCTACCCGGAATACTAAAGGCACGCGTGAAGCATGAGCCTCAATAGGCTGAGAAACTGGAGCTTGATTTGTCAATAATGCCGCCTTTATTACATTATGTATATCATGTAAAAATATGCAACCTCTCGTAAATTTTGTATGGCTGATGGAGAGGGTTGTAATGGTGTTTCTCGAGTACCGTATATTTAGCTTGTTTCTAACATACATTAGGCACCATTGAAGATTGAAGTTTTGGGTGTAAGCAATAACCATGTAGTAGTAAATTAATCTGCAGGAGCTATGTAAGACATTTGTGACATCCCTTGACAGCATTTAAACTCGAGATGCGCATTGTTTGCTTGTCGGATATAGGATGTTGTGCGGGTTTTTTAGTCTTATTCCATGTTGTAAAACTGAACATAGCTATCTTTAGACCCCGAGATTCTGATGTTTGGAGCCTACTGATCTCTTGAAATCTAAATGTTTCCAAAACAAATAGAGATCCTACATGTTTTTCTAAACTATAGTTATACCTTCCTTAGGTATCAAATTACAAAACATGCATAGCTCTTACATTAAACAGAAGCCTCGAAAGTAATATCCTTTGCTTGATGCTAACTTATTAAACCTATACATGCTTCATATTCTTTTCCTCTAAAACAACTTACAACATAAAACTATAAGAAACCGGAAAACAAATCTTCATTGGCAAAGTAGTTGTCAATATGGGGCAAACCCTCATCAAATCGGGTGCTCTATACATTTCTTCAATTGTATTATTGTTCCATAAATTATATTGTGTGTTTAATGCGTATGTTCTTGTTGCAGGAAATGAGGAGAAAAATGAGAGAGAAATTGGACCTTTGATTGAAGAATGTTATGATAAATACTTTGTCAACACCAATGATTGGAACTCATCTCAATTCTATCACGCAGTTTGCCAAACCATCGAGTAATTTTGATTCATCATATCTACTATATTTGCATTCATCAACAAGTTGAGAGTCGGTACATCATGTACTTGATCAGTATGTTATATTACCTCTGTCCTAACTAATTATGCATTTTTTTTTTTTTTTTTTTTTTTTTTTTTTTTTTTTTTTTTTGTAAATTACTCCTACAAAAGAGAAGTGCATAATTAATTAAGACAGAAGTAGTATGCATCTAGTACATAATGCATAATTTTGCATTAATTTTTAAAAGTTTTTTTTATCTTTGATTTTTTTTTCTAGAGAGATTAACAAAACTCTCCGTAGCACTCAACTGCGGGTGCCAAAGGGTAGCACGATCGAGAATGCATACCAAGTAAGTACATTATATTTATACATACATAAAAATACGTTTAGTTCCGTTGGTGACTCTCGAAGAAGATTTAATTCATGCAAGTTTTCTCTTCGATTGGTGCACGTGTTTATGCAGAAACATCACCACGGCAAAGGGAAAGCATTAACAAAGGAAGAATTCGAGAAAATCCTTAAGGAAGTGATTGTGGACACAGGGGTTACAAACATGGGTGCAAAAGACATGCTATTCTACCTATTTGGAGTGCCAGCAACTGCCTTGTTTTTCAAGCAACGTTTGCTCCCAAAATTAATCCCTAATGAAGTTTTTATTCCGGTTGTAACTTCTGCTACGGTTTTTCTTCTTGCAAAGCTCAATAAAATATGAAGTGATTCGGAATTGAACCAAGTTGATGATTGTACGAATGATGCTGTATTAAAGAATAGGATAACTCTCTCGATAATATTATTTTCAGATCGAGCATTCATTTTAAAAACTTGGAAAAATAATATGTATGGTGACAATAGTAAAAATTTGTCATTATATCTATATATTAAGAGCCGAAAAATAAATTTGTAACTTTTAAAGAATAATTTGTGACGAATTTAATGTCGTCACAAAAAAATCGTTAAGAAAAGTCTAATTTTCTGCAGTGGCGTACAACTCGAATATGTGTCATATGAAAGAGTGTTTGTCCAAATGAAAGGGTGTGTATTGCCTATATTAAGAAATTGATTGCATATATATTCAGAAAACACATTGAGATCACCTGCAAAAAAAAGAGTTTTGAAGCAAACATATAACTCACAATATTTCATTTCTTGCTTGTTTTCTAAGCCTAAGAGAAAAGTGTCGATATTGACTTATCCTACAAATGATTTCGTGATACTCAGATTAGAGTGTTCCGCTTCCACCATTGCGTCACATTAGTGTGATATTGTCCACTTCGAACTAAACTCTCACAAAATTGACGATTGAAAATCGGAGAAAGAAGAGAACTTGGAGGTGGCCAATTGCTTGGAATTCCAATTTGTTCGGGGTTATCTTTGTTCTTGTGACGGCTCAACTGGAAATTACAAGAGTTGGGAAGGGAAATTATACGAGTATATTTTCTTGTGTTATGAAACAAATTACAATTACAAATTACAAATTACAAATTACATACTCTGGAGTTATGGGCTCCATTTGAATATATCATATAGTATTCACTTTCTTCGAATAGAGAATAGATTTAATACTACCTACTATTTAAAGTTGAGATATAAAAATACTAACAAAATTTTCGAATATGATTGTAAAATAGATGAACAAATTTTGTTTCCAGTTTTATTCGTATGTTATTGGTTTTCGATATATATATATATTCAGGGGAATAAAAACCTCTAATCGATTATATTGGACGTGAGGTTGAAAACCCTTTCACCAGCTCTCGTTTGCAGGGCTTCGAATTCGAAACTCATTCTCACGACCACCTCCTTTGTTGGGCACGACTGCAGCAATCCAAGAACCTTGATACCCATCGTCACGCAAAAGGTCTTCGATACTATTACTATCTCGAGTTAGTAGAACGATGGCTACAACCAAAATTGCTGCCGATGCAATAAATAATAACCGTATGCAGTTCGTCTGGGCTTGGAATATAAGAGGGATGCTCATTTCACAGAGTATAAATATCACAAAAGATAAGGAACATTTGCCAGTTATGCAAATTATATATGTGTACATGAGGGAATTCGGCCTAAAGGTTGGGAAATTGCAAAATAGCCCATGGAAGTTTCAAAATTTGCAAATACCAATAAGTTATACTTTTATTTTTCACTATTACTCCAACCTTCAATTTAATAGACAAAATCTTGTCATAATCTTATGAACTTTTGAAAACTATAGTGTGAGAATAGGAATAAAAGAATTTTATTTTTTGACATTTGTTTGCTACGTGCCATATTCTTGAAAAACCAATCAGAATTTTGTTCGTTTGAAAATTTCTCTTATCCATTTGAGAGAAGTAAAAAAAAATATGGAATAGACCCTCGCTCATGCAAGATCAACTTGGCATAAATGGATGAGCAAGTTTAAATGAATTAATTTTTAATGCGAACACGTTGTTGGAAATCAAACCACTAAGACGATATCGAAGTCGAGGGTTGTTTATGAAATTTCGGAATTTCTCAGGTGTATTTTTTAAGCACGTTAAACTTGAGGGGTATTTCTTATAACATCAGAAAATAATCACCTAATATAAATAAATAATCAATGAAAATCCATAGGCATGCCTAATAACATTAAATGTGTGAAAGATGGCAACGGTAGGTTCATTAGGAGAATGTAGTAATCTAATAAAACAGACTTTATAATTAAATGTTTTATGTTTTTTTTATTAATTTATATTTTGTATGTTTTATTAATAAATATATATGGTCGATTAGTGATTGGCTCAATTAATTAAACTCCTCTTGAGGAAAAGAACATGTTCGATCATCTATTTATAAAATATATTTTTTTCCTGTAAAAAATTGAATTTTTCGATCAAATTTGACTAAACTAATTACATTTCTTTCTACATTATCTTTTTTCCGATGAAAATTTGAATTTTCCAATCAAATTGGAC
This sequence comes from Euphrasia confusa, assembly GCA_954870475.1. Classification (NCBI taxonomy): domain Eukaryota; kingdom Viridiplantae; phylum Streptophyta; class Magnoliopsida; order Lamiales; family Orobanchaceae; genus Euphrasia; species Euphrasia confusa. The sequence goes on along the minus strand of OX940968.1, from coordinate 24,763,047 downwards.
TATATTGACTACATACAATATTGTGATTTCAGGGATTAAATTGAAATCAACTTGTTTTAGTGGATCAAAACAGTCAAATTTATGCTCACGTGACATATCCACATAGCGTCTGGTCAGAAAAATTAATATGAAAGAAGTTCATATATTTTTTCTAGCAAAATTTTAAATTTTTCGTTCAAATTAGATTAATTGACCAACAAATTTTCTCTCATTATAATATAACAGTTCAGACTTACCTTTTTTCAAAATGACCCAAATTATATTCTATTATTTTACTATTATATAAAAATTATTTTTATTAAATTATTAATAATATAAAAAATATTGAAATATTTAATTAATATTTTAAATTTTTTAAATTGTATTCAATTGAACTTATTTTCAGTCAAGTTCAGTTTTGACTCATTCGGGTTCAATTCAGTCCAGTCGGTTAAATTCCAAAAGAACATCTCATGACACATATAACATTTTATTAATTTACTAATTGCATCCTAAATTTACTATTGATCAAAAAGTAAGAGACAAAAATATATTTTTAAGTTAACAATTAAAGTGGTCGCGAGCAAAAATTAAAAATTAGATGTATAAAGTAAGTAAAATCAATGTTTTAAAGTAATTGACTTGTATTTGAGGCGTTCTCTTTTTTAGGCGTAAGGTAAGGCGTATGAGGCGAAAGGAGACACACGCCTAAAAAATGTAATATATATATATACAAAACCAATTATATTTAAATTAATTACTAAGCAAATAAAGTTCATTCTTATAACAAAGTTGACTTGATTAAAAAGTCATTTAAACATGAAAATTGATGGTACATCATTAGAATTAATTTGTTTACCACAAAAAACACAAAAAAATGGAGTTGTAAAAAACTAGAAAATAAAACTTGAAAATAAGTGCACAATAAAAAGAAAAGGAGAAGAGGTGAAAAAGAAGAATATGTTATGAAACGTAGCTTCGGGAGATGGGCAATTTATTGTGTGGTACTAGTACCATACTAAGCAATATGGTACCACAATTTAATATTTAAACCTTTCTTTTTTTTCTCATTTTTTTCTCCTCATTATTTTTTTCGGTTCTCCTTCTTTCTATTTCACTCTCCGAGCCGTCGCAGCCTCGTTGAGCATAGCTCCGCCGCGTTCTCCGCGCCTCACGAGAGATATGAACTGGTCCTGCCGCTGCAGGTAGCACCTCACATCTCATCTCTTCTATTCCGATTCAATCATCCCCGACCCACTGACCTAATTTATCGATTCGATCGACTCTATACATACACATTTATATCTCCCTAATTCGTTAACCCTAGATAGATAGATAGAGCAGTCCATGAATTTCACCTCCTACCAAGGCCGCAGCGAGGGATCGGGCTCCCCGCGGGAGCACATGTTCGACAAGGTCGTGACCTCGAGCGACGTGGGGAAGCTGAACCGGCTCGTGATCCCGAAGCAGCACGCGGAGAAGTACTTCGCCCTCGACCCGTCGTCGAGCGACAAAGGCCTCCTCCTAAACTTCGAGGACCGCAACGGCAAGCCCTCGCGCTTCCGCTACTTCTACTGGATCAGCAGCCAGAGCTACGTCATGACCAAGGGCTGGTCCCGCTTCGTCAAGGAAGTGAAAACTCCAACAGAGCTTCGAAGCTGGAATCCCATCTCATGTATCAGTGGAGACCCCCTTTTCAGCGCACGTCTGAAATATGGGAAAGAGAGGGTAATCAATTTGTAAGTTCTCCCTTCATTTCCCTTTCCCTTCTGATTATGCCGGAGTCGAAGCCGTCGTTGTCTCCGCAAAAGAGTTCAGTCGATCGAGCCTGCAAATGTAGAGTACACTCTACAAGGTGTTGAACATTTTTCGTTTGTTTTTTCTTGTTTTTGTACTTTTGGTGGTCTATGTGATATGAAATATGTGTGCCCCTTATATATTTGAACACAAGCTTTGTTTTATTTATAAACTAAATACCAGCTACACGCAAAGGAAGTTGCTCAATCGCTGGATCTTGTGAAATATGATGGGATCGTATGCGTCCGCGGGGATGGAATTTTAGTTGAAATCGGTCCGTAATCATAGCCACATGTTTATAGAAATCAATTACTCCATGTGATGGTAATTTTTAGTAAAAATTGTGAAATTCCGAGCATCCCTTTTGGCAGAAGTGTTATGTTGTGATGTTATAGGCATGAGATAAATGGAATAAGCGAAAGTTACTCAGGTTATTGACCTACTCTACTGATAGATAGTTTTTTTCATCGTTGTTCTGTACTTGAATTCTTCAATACAACTCAGTGAATTCTTCTTTGTTTTTATGTGGTTTGTATGCATTTTTTCAGTATATTAATTCTCTCTTGTGTAATTGAATTTTTTCTATGTATTTATGTATTTTTGTAGGCATTTTAAGTGGATTTTAGTGATGATGTTGGAGTTATCAATGTTGATTCTAGAGATGACAAAAACGATGGTCCAAGTTTTGTATTCTAAATTATTCTATCTTTTATACTAAATTCTTCTCTCTTTAATACTGTGTTCTTCTCAACTTACTACTGATTTCTTCTATTTATAACTAATTTGATTTACTTTTTAATTATTTGGCGAATTTGTGAGTTGTGGCGGTAGTTGTACTGATATAAGTTGATAGGGTATAAGAGAATCTTGATGAGGTATTATACTCTTTGGGTTCTTGGAATTTTTTGAATTTAGTCATTGTAATCTGACTTCTTTTTTCGATTTTGGAACAAAGATACTTATGGGTTCGCAGTCAGACCTCAACACTTACAGAGATACCGGGAATATGCAAACATATACAAGGTTTTACTATCCTCTCTAATCACCATCTAGTTACCTCGAGTATTTTGTAGTTGTTTATCCAGTAATTGAGGTGTTCTTTTTAGGAAAAGAAGAGGAAAGGTCAGACAGGTGGGATGACTTTCTAGAAAGAAAATGTGAGTAAGCTCGATCGGCCGAGAATGAATTCAGTCTTGGTATAGAAAATTTTAAACTGCTACTATCAAGGGTTCTTGATTATATTAACTATTTAATAAATTCTTGTTGCAGTTGAATATTGTGCAAACGAGCTGTACAAAGCCGCGAAATCGCATGGCCTAAGGGTAGCTCGTCTTTGTCTCAAGAGTTTGTTCGTGAACGAAAGATACGCCAGTCGCCAGCAGATGAAGACTAAGGATTGAGAGCTTAGAGAAGTCCCAAGCCGAGATGAAAGCCCCCACAGCCGCAGCAGCCCCCCCACCTTCCCCTTCCCCATGATTTGCGTAAATACGAATGTTGTGAAGTTAGGAATTATGATTGTAAATTAAACGTTTGATTTCTATACTTTTGTAGGTTGTTGAATTAAAACTTTTGTGTATGTTTGTTTAATTTATGAAATGAAGTAGTATTGAAATTGCATATTTGAGAATTTTAATTTTAATTTTTTTTAGTGTATATGGTTTCTCACACAAATTATAGAAATTACTAATGATGATTTGAAATTTATTCTATAATGTTTCGTACAAATATTTACTTTGTTATATATTGAGTTCTATTTTATACTTAGTTTTATCCCTTTATTAAAATTCTGAAGCCGCCGAAGGTGGCCGTAATCATTCTCCTCCGTCGATTATTGTTGCCTCCCTCGATTATTGTTGCCTCCCTCGATTATTGTTCGCCTCTCTCGATTATTGTTGCCACTTCGATACAAGACCTTTCGATTAATGTTCGCCTCCCACGATTAGTGTTCGCTTCCCTCGATTATTATTCGCCTCTCTCGATTATTGTTGCCATTTCGATACAAGAAATTTCGATACAAGACCCCCCCTTTATCTCTTTATTAAAATTCTGAAGCCGCCGAAGATGGCCGTAATCATTCTCCTCCATCGATTATTGTTTCCTCCCTCGATTATTGTTCGCCTCTCTCGATTATTGTTGCCACTTCGATACAAGACTTTTCGATTAGTGTTCGCCTCTCACGATTAGTGTTCGCTTCCCTCGATTATTGTTCGCCTCTCTCGATTATTGTTCGCCTCTCTCGATTATTGTTGCCACTTCGATACAAGACCTTTCGATACAAGACCCCCCCTTTATCCCTTTATTAAAATTCTGAAGCCGCCAAAGGTGGCCGTAATCATTCTCCTCCATCGATTATTGTTGCCTCCCTCGATTATTGTTCGCCTCTCTCGATTATTGTTGCCACTTCGATACAAGACCTTTCGATTAGTGTTCGCCTCCCACGATTAGTGTTCGCTTCCCTCGATTATTGTTCGCACCTCTGGATTATTGTTGCCACTTCGATACAAGACCTTTCGATACAAGATTTTTCGATACAAGACCCCCCCCCCCCCTCCCCCCCCCTTTTATCCCTTTATTAAAATTCCGAAGCCGCCGAAGGTGGCCGTAATCATTGTTTGGCTCCCTCAATTATTGTTGCCTCCCTCGATTATTGTTGCCACTTCGATACAAGACCTTTCGATACAAGACCCCCCTTTTATCCCTTTATTAAAATTCTGAAGCCGCCGAAGGTGGCCGTAATCATTGTTTGCCTCCCTCGATTATTGTTTTGCCTCCCTCGATTATTGTTGCCACTTCGATACAAGACCTTTCGATACAAGACCTTTCGATACAAGACCCCCCCATTTATCCCTTTATTAAAATTCTGAAGCCGCCGAAGGTGGCCGTAATCATTGTTTGTCTCCCTCGATTATTGTTGTAGAATGCATCAATAAACGGAGTAGAATTTGATACAGATTAGAGTAGAATACACTACTAAATGCTGTAGACCTCATTACAACAACATAATGACCTCGATTATTGTTTGCCTACCTCGATTATTGTTGCCACTTCGATACAAGACCTTTCGATACAAGACCTTTCGATACAAGACCCCCGCTTTATCCCTTTATTAAAATTCTGAAGCCGCCGAAGGTGGCCGTAATCATTCTCCTCCATCGATTATTGTTGCCTCCCTCGATTATTGTTCGCCTCCCTCGATTATAGTTGCCTCCCTCGATTATTGTTTGCCTCCCTCGATTATTGTTGCCACTTCGATTATTGTTGCCACTTCGATACAAGACCTTTCGATACAAGACCTTTCGATACAAGACCCCCCCTTTATCCCTTTATTAAAATTCTGAAGCCGCCGAAGGTGGCCGTAATCATTGTTTGCCTCCCTCGATTATTGTTTGTCTCCCTCGATTATTGTTCGCCTCCCTCGATTATAGTTGCCTCCCTCGATTATTGTTTTGCCTCCCTCGATTATTGTTGCCACTTCGATACAAGACCTTTCGATACAAGACCCCCCCTTTGTCCCTTTATTAAAATTCTGAAGCCGCCGAAGGTGGCCGTAATCATTGTTTGCCTCCATCGATTATTGTTGCCTCCTTCGATTATTGTTCACCTCCCTCGATTATAGTTGCCTCCCTCGATTATTGTTTGCCTCCCTTGATTATTGTTGTCACTTCGATTATTGTTGTCACTTCGATACAAGACCTTTCGATACAAGACCCCCCCTTTATCCCTTTATTAAAATTCTGAAGCCGCCGAAGGTGGCCGTAATCATTCTCCTCCATCGATTATTGTTGTCTCCTTCGATTATTGTTCGCCTCTCTTGATTATAGTTGTCACTTCGATTATTGTTGCCATTTCGATTATGGTTTAGGTATAATTGTAGTAGAATATACTACTAAAGAGAGTAGAATTCACTAAACAATGCAGTAGAATTCACTAATTAATGGAGTTATGTTTGAAATACAGATAGTAGAAAACAATATTAAAAAAATGTAATAAATAGACTAATTTTTTTTTTGAATTCTACTGTTTTTAATGTTTATATCTACTATGTTTTATACGGAGTTCTACTCTATTATAAATATTTTTTAGTGGTTATTGATTTATATCATGTATTTCAAAATAAAAATAATTTACTGACAACTGACAAAAGGAGAAAAATTAACTTATAAATTGTGAAGAATGCAATAATAATGTGAGTAGATTGTATTTTTTTTTAAATAGGGAATACAACCAGTAAAAAGAGTAGAATTTAATATATTTATAAAGTTATAAAAAGAGTAGAATTTAATTATAAACGTAGTAGAATATATTTATAAAGATAGTATAGTTCAATTTTGAAAAGGTTTCAATTATGTAGTCATTATAACCTAAATATTTACAACGTCAGACTAAATAGAGAAGAACTCCTTACAAATAAATGTAGATTCCACTACTAATGTTATGATTCACTTTTTTGATAGTACATCACAATTCATTTCATCTCCTCATCACCAACGTATCCATGGAACAACCATCACAATTCATGTCTTTATTGTTGATCCACAAAGGTTGCAAAAGCAAATGGCTGAAACAAGCAAGCTGCATGTTAGAATGCATTTTTAAACAATAAAAAAAAGGTACGTACTACATTAAGTCTCAAATAGAAATGTTTTGTACATTCAACAAAACAAATAATGCCATACATTTTTCACTTAATGCTGCTACAACTTTAATGGTCCACGACTACTCTACAATATGACATTAGTTCCAAATCAAGACCTATGGGTTATGTTTGACCTACAGTTTAAGACAATGTATTTGCAGAATCTCAATGCCCATCTGTGCTAGATCTCAAATTTTCAATATTTAAATAATCAACATTTACAGTCAGACGTAAATCCTTACGAAAAATTAAGGATTCTTACTATTCACAATATATTCATTACTTGGGATTCTGAAAGTCTCATGACTCAGTAATACCAACATATACAACCCCAAACACCCTCTAAATGAGAGGGTCGAACGGCGCCAATCAACCGTTCAGGCAACTCTTCTGGGGTGTTACTCTGAGCACACAGATGATACGACTCAAGTCAAAGTGAGTATCAAAATAATACGATGCATCTTCTTACCTGTATAAGAAATGCCATGTCGACTACAAGCGTGGTAACTACGCCGATCACAAGCCCCAGGACACCCTTTGCAACTGTCGACGAACCAATATCAATATCAACATCAACCTACAGTAGTAGAATTCATTAATAAATGAAGTAGATAATGCACATAAAGAGAGTAGAATGCACTACTAAATGCCGTAGAATTCATTAGAACATGGCGACGTACTCGATTATAGATCGCAACTTCGATACAAGACCATTTGACACAAATTATTTTTTACTTCTTTTAGTTTCACATTTATTTGTATCAAGACCAACAAATATTACAAAATATTATGGTAATGTAATATTAGACCACCTCAAGTCAATATACAAAAAAAATATGTACATTTCAACTTTAAAGAACCTTGTAAGAGACCACCTCATTCACAGAAGACTAGAAGAATAAACATCACACCTTCTATGATGTTGGTTTTGAATCCACCAGGCACCGTTGCGAAGATACCTCATGCATCTGGTACCAGTGGTCTTCCTACGAATAGCCTTCACGCTCCAGTGTCTAAAGAGCAAATATTTAATATACAAAGAGCAACTTAAGTAACATAAAGGAAAGTACCTGATATGCAGGCTCCCAAACTCAGGATACTCTCCTCCCAACTGCATAAATTGTTGTAATTTGTAAGTAACACAGATTTTAAAACTCATTAAAACACGGATGAACCCTCTCAAATAATAATCGATAATCCATAAGCACAAATAAGTAAAGAAAAAACAGAGCTCAATGAGACAGCTCCTTCCCAAGTCTCCCACCCCTGAACAAGGGCACTGCATGTGAACCCGAAATTATTATACAACTACCAACAACATCAAACAAACAAATAACTGGCTGATTATATTATTTAACAATAACCAAAAGTAAATATCATTGCATCATCATATATGTGAATGGAGATCTTTGGCGGGCAACGGCTCGCTGAGACGCTGCAATGCAATCACAAGGGTGATTGTACCGGCACTTGGCCTCGTACTCACACGACCCGCACCGCAAGTAATATGCGCAGTTGGGTAAACCCGGCCTCTCCGGGTAATTCTCTGAGTTCCACAGGTTTAACCTCTGCATCGATTCTACGTCACAATACACATAATCAGTATAGCTAAAACCCTAATTATACAAAAAAAAAATCACAATGCAAACACCACCTGAAAATTCAATTAGAGAAAAAGGAAACGGTAACGAGAACGGAAACCCCACCTCCCACGTGAAATTCCGCCTCCTTCTGCTGCTGATCCCCGGTAAACTCCATTCCGAGCGCGACTCCGCCACCGTCGACACAACACCTGGAATCGAAGGGCGAATCTATGCATAGCGGTTTCCGATCCCTCTTTCCACTCGGACGATCGGAGACTTCCGAGGATCGGAGATTTTCTGAACTGAGATTTGATTCTACTCGGTGTATGAATTATTTCGATAGAAGAACAGAGAAATTGAGGAGCGGGCGCGGTCGGAAAGGCGGCGGACATCGATTTGATTCGCTTGGTGCGTGAATTGTGTTTAGGGAGAGTTGTGATGAAAGTGGGAGAATATTGGGCCGATTGGATTTTGTATTTGGGCTGGTACCATACTGTTCATATGGTACCAGTAACAATACAATAAACCCTCCGGGAGATGAGAAACATTTTCAAAATAAAAAAAATCTAACTCAAAAGATGGAAGTCGGATAAAAAGATAGAATGGTAAAAATTGTAGGATTAATTAATTAGTAAAATTAATGATTAATAGGTCTAACAAATAAGAATATATTAATAAATTTATCATTTACTGTATTTGAAAAAAATTTGATAAGGCGGCCACTCAAACACAATCACGTATAAACATTTATAAATACCAGAACGGTATCAACTCGTGTGCCTGGCCACACGAAAACACTATGGCGGTGCAAGGAGTATGCCTCAGGCCCTCAGGCCTCAGCCATTTTTTAAAAAATCGAGTAGTAAAAATTTTAAAGTTAAGTTGAATTTTTTATTTTCTTTTTTAAGAGTCTTATATATATTTCTTTTAAGTCAATTATAAAAATTTAAATACTCAATACACATGTAATTCGAACATTAAATGTAGATGTTAGTTTTGTCAACAACATATGATTGTTGGTTGTTTTTGTTTTCAGGTATTGAAGTGAATGGATGCAAGACTTATAACTTGGTGAAAATGGAATGAGTGAAGTCAATGCATCAAGTGTCTGCTTCACAACACCTGAGCTTACTGGTCAAGGGTCTGCTTTACAACACCTGATCTGATCAGCGCAAGGTCTGCTTTACAACACCTGATCTGATCAGCGCAAGGTCTGCTTCACCTGATCTTATCGGCGCAAGGTTCGCTTCACAACACCTGATCTTATCGGCGCGAAGTGTTGGAATGAACGGATGCATACCTTACTACATGGAATGAGGAACATCGTCATCAAGGTGTTTAAGCGAATGGATGCAAGACTGATAACATGTTGATAAGGAATGAGTGAAGTCAAGTGTCAAGTATCAGCATCAGCGACATCAGGCGCTAGCGCCAACTTCACCTGGTCCGGCATCCTCATCAACTGGCGCTAGCGCCAACATGACAAGGTCCGACATCCTCATCAACTGGCGCTAGCGCCAACATGACAAGGTCTAGCATCATCACACTCTGGCGCTAGTGCCAACATCACAAGGTCCAACATCCTCTCCTTCTGGCGCTAGCGCCACTCTCACCTGGTCCTGCACAAGCGCATGTCGGCGCTTGCTCCAACTGGCGCACGCCGTGGTATCATCTCTCAGTGATCATCTTCTCATGTTGAGAGTGTAACGTCCTATCATCAACGTCAAGTGCAAGTGATGCCTATCCACGTTCAAGTGTTGATGATGAGTGATTGTTGTTTACTACTTCAACTATATCGACGATCGTGAAGACGATGAAGTACTGAAGCCTCAACGACGAGTGTTCATCACGATGAAGTTGAAGATGAAGTATTGAGATCGACGGAGTCAAGATAATGTTGAAGTCTGAAGTTAAAGATTCGAAGATTCAAGAATCGAAGATTCAAGAATCGAAGATTCAAGAATCGAAGATTCAAGAATCGAAGATTCCGAAAGTGATGTCATCCATGGAATTGTGATGTAGGCCAAGCATGTGGCCAATCAGATTGCTCTATTTCAAGGCCTCACATGTGCGAGACTACTATATATACCCATGGAGTTGGATGACATCCTTTGACGATTTTGAGAGAACGAAATCTGATATTCGAGTATCGCTATCGTTGTTTGTTAGGTGCTGAGCCTTAGAGTTTTGGTAGTTGTTTTGTGCTGTGCACCAATAGTAGAGTTTGGAGAATAGAACTCTAGGTGTAGTAGTACTAGGACTCTGGTTCGTTGGAGTGTTGCGACACTTGGGATACGACCTTTGTTCATTCCGTCTACCTTTCTCTTCAAGTGTAATAGTTCAGTTTTGTTGATTCAATGAAATGAAAACTATTACATAACTTTGTCTTCACTACCTTACATTCACTGAGTGCGAACATACATACATAACACGAACCGTGCTCCAACTGGAGCAAGTGCCAGCTGAGTGTGTACGAACGAAGTGTGTGTGAACCTTAGTTGCTGAAGACTGATTTAAGACCGACTTCGCGAAAAGTTGGTATCTTACGTCGAAGACGTAATTTCAATTGGTATCAGAGCAGGACGTCATACGTATAAGACGTGATCCGAATCTTGACTTCATATTTTCCGCTACAATGGAGTCTCCTATGTTCGCACATCAACCGATCATGCTTACTCATCAAAACTATTCGAACTGGAAAGCCAAAGTATCAGTTAGAATTAAAGGACATGACTCTCGTGCATGGAGGTCAGTGTTAGAAGCATGGGAACGCCCATTTACTATTGATGCTAAAGGCAACAAAGTTCTCAAACTTGAACGACATTGGTCTAATGAAGAGCGTGAAGCTTCTACTGCCAACAACAAAGCTTTACGTTACATTTGTGAATGGCTGAAGCTCAACATGTATCAACTTGCTAAAAATTGTACCTCTGCCAAAGAAGCTTGGGAAACTCTCCAGAGAACTTGTGAAGGATACAAACACGTCAACCAATCTAAGAGCTGCTCTCTCACTACACTAGTTCATAAGCTTCAGATTGAAGAGCATGAAGTTGACAAAAAGAGTGAAACATATTCTGATGGAACTACCTCAAACACTGAATCTGAGTATGAATCAAAGTCAACTGAGAATGCTCCTAACACACCTCAAGTTGATGTTGAATCGAGAAAAATGTTGGATTTGAAAGAAAGACCATGTGATAAGGATATATTTTCGGATGATGAATCCGTGACTGAAGCTGAAGAGGATGAGGTGACTTTGAATGTATCTCAAAATGAAGTTGAGTGTGCCGAACTGCTTGCCTTGAAAGAGAGCTACTCTGAACTCCATAGATCTCTTGAAACTAGCTCTGCTGAGAATATTGAACTCATAGTCTCTAAACAACTCTTGAAAGAAGCTATCAATGAACTCTCCGAGCGTGAACGAAAATTCTACAAGGAATGTGTTGAGTTGAGGGACGTGGTTGACAAGACTGAATGTGAGAATCAGAAGTTGAAAAATTTTCTGACAATCCTGAAAAACAAATTTGATGATCTCTTCGAAGAGAAGCACAAATACTTCAAGGAGGTTGTTGCACTGAGAGAATCGTTTGAGAAGTCGAACTCTGAAAATTCGAAACTGAAGGCTTCTCTGAAGAAGGAAACATCTGAAGTTAAGAAACTTCAAAATCTATTTAAGAACGCTGATGCTGAAAATGATGAACTAAAATCATCTCTGATGAAAGCTCAAACTGATCTAGCTATGTGTGACAAAGAACGGTATACTCTGAAAGAGAAACTACACATGACTGATGAGCTCTTGAAAAAGATGAACACAAACTCTTCGGTGTTTGACAACGCCGCATCATACATGAACCCAGGTCGTTGTGGACTTGGCTTTCAGAAGGTGTTTGAGTCTATCTATGCTTCACCTGAGAAGAAAGGAATGACCTTTGTCAAAGCTTCAACTGAATCTTCAGATGGTAAAGCTACACATGACTCTGAAACTGTAAGACGAAAGGAAATTGCTGAAGGAAAGAAGGTTGTCACATCTCCGAAAGCTGAATCTCAAGAGTCAATATCGACTACTTGCTTGAAAACGGAGACATATCAATTTCCTAAGTCTATCGTGAAACATCCTCGTGGTATCTTGCCATACGAGAAGACGTTGCTGGAGAAGTTGAGCAAACCTCAGAACGTGAAGCCAACTGTTCAACTCTCTCGCTCTAAACCTGTCATGGTTAAGACTTCATCGAGTGCTGAAGTTCGTCGTAAGAGAGAGTATGTTTGTCATTACTGCAACAAACCCGGACACATTAAACCTTTCTGCTATAAGCTGAGAGATGACATGAACCGGGATTTAGTGACTGAAAAGAAGAAGAGTGGAGCTGTCAAGGGTGTGAAGAAACACATTTCTCAAATTCTGAAAGTTGAGAAAAATGTGAAGTCTGTGATCGAGAAAAATTCTCGAAATTTTGATGTGAAGAAGAGATGGGTGCTGAAGCCGCAAAAAGGTGAAGTTAAACTTAACTACACCACTTCCAATGGTTGGAAACCAAGGGAACTGATCTTCGGCAATGTTGCACTCAATGCCTCTGAAACTGGAACCAGAGGAGTTTGCCGGGAGATGCTACACTGAATAGTTGGATGTCTATCTTATCGAGAGTGCTCACTTGGTGCTGTTCTGTGATAGTCAAAGTGCTATCAAAATCAACGAAAATCCTGTCCAGCATTCTCGCACTAAACACATCGACATTCGACTTCATTTCATTAGAGATTTGGTTATTCGTGATATAGTAAGTATACAACATATTTCAACAGAAAAATAGCTCGCTGACATCTTCACCAAACCTCTTGACTTTGAGAGATTTCAAAAACTAAGATATTCTCTCTGCATGTGTTCTCTATAAGAGTTCACGAAAAATTTTGAAGTCTGAAAGATTGTTTTCTTTACTTCTGAATACGCACTATGAATCGTCGTGGATTAATTTAATTAGATGAACATGAATTCGAGGCCGCTTTAGTTTTCGGACCCAAGTGCATTTATTCCTCTGTGTGCAAATATGTGAACTTGGCTTATAACTCCCATAAGCTATCATCTGCATTGATCCATAATACCGAGTAACGGAGGACGCCGGATCATTTGTCCGCCGGCTCCCCTCTTCGAAAGGTAGCACATGGACGCTATAATTTAAGACACTCTCCCATCACACTTCGGAGGACGCAAGTGAAACTTGATCCCCTTGATCCCCTCTGACTGCTGTAATGAGTGTCTGTTGCATATCATTTAAAGCTAAAACTCGTCTGGAGGACGCCGGAACATTACTCCGCCGGCTCCCCTCTGATTGTAGTAAAGCTAGTCCAAAGTGGAGTGCCTTAAAAGTTCACCTTGCATACATGAATTAAAATCTCTTGTGCGGTGTTAACTCACCATATATGTTCCGATGAAACACGATTGCATTCTTGTAATTGCGACGAAGGACAAGTTAAACTTATTTCAACATACTTCGGTCCGTTTCACCGGTTTTTACGTCGAGAGATATTTCATTATACCTCAAAGTTTTTATTCACCTTGTGTGATATTTTTGATTTGGAGATTGATGATAAGTGAAATTTTTTTTGGGAAAATATTTGCTCTTTACTGCCTCGTATCACCGCTTAAAACTCCACTAAAATGTTTTTGAATGTTTGTAGTGTGTTGAACGCTTGAATACTAACTCGGGATGTGTTATTTTGATATGTACTCTTGTAGTTCATGTTCAACATCTCGTGGAGTTCAAACGTAAAGACATAAGATGAGTGTAGCAGCACCTGGCGGACTTAGTATCTAATGACGTGATTGACAATGGCGTAAATGCCACATCTTCAGCGCCAATTGGCGCTTGCGCAAATTTGCGCTAGTCCTGGTCCTGCGCCAACTGGCGCTAGCGCCAGGTTGAGGGGGTCGCGACCTGCACCTCTTGGCGCCAGCGCCAATGTTGCAAGGTCGACCCTGCACCTCTTGAACCCTTGCTGCTATCACTCAACTGCAATACTCCACTCTCTACCATCAACAACTCAACACATCCACAGCTGGTATCAACAACACGCCATCATCAACACTCCAACACTTCAGTCGTGCGACCTTCGATCGACGACACTCGATCTTTTTACTTAGAATATTTTCTCCATTTTTCGGATTAATATTTTATTATTTTTATTCGATTTTTGTACTGATGGGCTAATTTTTGTACTGTTTATTGGGCTTTTACAGGTCTTTTTGCTTCCAGACGAGCCGACCAAAATTTTCCTATATATAGGTCATCAAAAACTTGGTTTAGGGTTACCTGGAATTCTTACTCTCTAAGTCTCTTACTCTCGTTGCCTACGTCTGTTAATCGTGAGTCTTTGCTTCCTGTGTTTGAAGTTCAGTAATCGTCTCTTCGCGCACCCGTCGCTTGATACTTGAGATATCTGATCCTCACGCATCCGGCGTTCAACGTTGTTCGTTTCGATTCCTTGTAATCTAGCTTCGCACATCAGGTGCCCAGTGTTCGTGATACTTAGGATTCCTAGATCTCTTTCCTTTACATCACTTACTCCTGTCACTATGTCTTCTGCTGGAAACCTGGTTGGTGAATTGGATAAGGAGGTCCTTCAATCACTGCGTGATACATGGCAGCAGGCACCGTCGCCTGAATCAAAGAAGAAGGCACTTCACGCTCTTCAAAAACATATGGATAAGATGGACAGGCGATCTGGAATATCGAACTCTGACACTCAGACTGTTGATCGTACTAAGCAGGTGAAGCACTCAGCTTCACTGATATCTGGAGAAGATGCTAAGTCCGATAAAGATCCTAATGTCCGTTTAACCTTCTTACGATGCTTCAAGGGCACTGTCTCTCCTACAGAATATAAGAAGTTGGTTGCTGATGGGATTATGAACGAGGATGGAACGAACATTGTTAAGTCCCCCTCTCCTGCTGACGTTGTTCAAACGACAGTTTCTGGTCCTGGTGTTTCTGGTGGTGCTACTGCTGAACCTTATTACTATCGGAAGGTTGAAGAGTGTGGAAAACACTACAAACCTGATTTCTTTACTCGTAAGGCTGAGCGTCGCCTTACCCTGATTGAAACCTTGCCTATTCTTGCGGATCGTAACATCCGTCCTGCTGGCTATGAGAAACCAGGAATTAAAAAGTTTCTAGAGGCTATGCACTTGATGGAGTGTGTGACACTGCCCTACAAGTACTCTATACCCATTATCTATAAGTTTTATGCCAACCTTACTCCTGAGTTTGCTGATCCAACGAGCAGGATGTACGGTCGTTTTGTCTTCAGGAACAAGCTATATGTCTTCCGCCCACTCAACATTAACAACTATCTTAAGCGTTTGGAGGTTGAGAGTTCCTGGGTAACGCCTGCTGACGATGACAGGATGAACGCTATGAAGATTGGGTCGTATCTGACTCAAGGAAAGGCAAAGTCTATTCTACCTCTGCCCTCGAAGTTGTCGGCCTTCTATGGCACGCTTCATCGTCTCGGTATGACGAACTGGGCGACTGCTAATCCTGATGAGAATTACCTTTCTCCGAAACTCATGCATATACTTTTCCGACTTGGTTGTGGTGAACAGGTTGATCTCGGGGAAATCATATTTCATGATATATGTCGCATTGCTAAGGCCTCTGGCTCCACTCTCGCTCTACAGCGTGATCTTGAAGAGCCAAGACGTCTGCACCTCACTCACCCTAGTCTAATCTACGGCATGCTGATAGAACAAGGCTTCAAGCCGATGACTGGAATAGAAAGGAAGACGAAGAAAAATTGTCATGTTAACATTACTCCTACTTTTCTGAAAAAGCGAGTGCTTGACTTTCCCTGGACAAAGTTTGCTAAGAGAGAAGATGTTCCTGACCCTGTCACTCCACCTCCTTCTCCGAAGCTTTCCAAGAAGCGATCTGCTGTTAAACTTGAGTCGTCGGGTACTAAGCGACAGAAGGCTGATACTGTCATCATTGAAGATATAACTGAGGAAGACAAACTTGAGTGGTTAGCTGGGGAGGAGAAGAAAGAAGAAAGACGTGAGAATGTGGTTCCTCGGGGTTTTGGTCCACGATCTGGTTTGACGCCTCACAAGAACCCTTATCATCCGATGCACAACTATCGCTCGATCGTTCCATCTGTTGCTATTCATCGTTGTTTCACTACAACACAAACTCTAGAACGTAAGCAGGCTGCTCATGCGGTTGCTTATAATGAGATGATGGAGGCTCAGCGTGATCAGAAGGATGCCTTTACCTACCTTCACCAGATGACCCATCAAGGGGGAGGGTTAGGTGGTGCTGGATCATCTAGCAAAGGGCTGTCTGATACTTTCATGTTTCAGCTTATCAAGGATGGGATCAAGGAGGCGATAGCTGATCTAGCTAAATCAAAACACATTGTTGTTGACACCGATGATGAAGGTGTACGTGAGATGATGGCCGATGAAGTATTTGATATGATAAGGAAAGGGAAGGGAAAGGTTGATGTTGAAGGTTTCACACATCCAGAGGTATCGCGTGCGATGCCGTCTGACGGTTTGAAAGAAGAGAGTGAAGATGTTGATGTTGAAAGAGAGAGTGATGATGATGATGAGAGAATCAGGATTGAAGAAGACGAGTTCGGGTTCTATGAAACTTTCGAGAAAGACTTCAACTCTGACTCTGATGGAAATGAAGAAGATGAATACGAAGGTGATGGCACTAGAGATGATGATGATTAAGCTAAGTCTGGTGATGCCTCACCACCTACTACTCCTCTGCGCTCGCCTACTTCAGCTGGATCACCCAAGGGCTCAGACTTTGCATCTCAGTGATGCTTGTTTATCTTGTTTTGATTAACTCCTGAATATTTTCGTTTTTCATTTTTCATCGTTGCATGCATAAGACTTGAACTATTTTCCTTCATGCATGTTTTTCATATTCGTTTTGATGAACACCTTTGGTGACTTTGGTTTTGAATATTTGACTAAGTGTTTTTGGTTTTTCATATCTTATCAATGTTAGTCCTTCATTGTTTGCTGATTGATTGCATTTGTTTTTACTTAGTCACATTTTGTTGTGTATCTCTCGAGGGGGAGATTGTTTTGTATCTCCTTTTGCTAACCTTTGGTCACATGAGTTGTGCCAAAAAAGGGGAGATTGTAGATGTTGGTTTTGGCAACAACATATGTGTTTGTTGTTTGTTTTGTTTTCAGGTGATGTATCTCTTGAGGGGGAGATAGTGTGTATCTCCGTTTGCTAAACCTTTGGTCACATGAGTTGTGCCAAAAAGGGGGAGATTGAAGATGTTGGTTTTTGGCAACAACATATGTTTTGGTTGCCTGGTTTTTGAGATTCTTTGTATCTCCTTATGCTAACTCTTGTTCACATGAGTTGTGACAAAAAGGGGGAGATTGTAGATGTTAGTTTTGTCAACAACATGTGATTGTTGGTTGTTTTTGTTTTCAGGTGTTGAAGTGAATGGATGCAAGACTTATAACTTGGTGAAAATGGAATGAGTGAAGTCAATGCATCAAGTGTCTGCTTCACAACACTTGAGCTTACTGGTCAAGGGTCTGCTTCACAACACCTGATCTGATCAGCGCAAGGTCTGCTTTACAACACCTGATCTGATCAGCGCAAGGTCTGTTTCACCTGATCTTATCGGCGCAAGGTCCGCTTCACAACACATGATCTTATCGGCGCGAGGTGTTGGAATGAACGAATGCATACCTTACTACATGGAATGAGGAACATCGTCATCAAGGTGTTGAAGCTAATGGATGCAAGACTGATAACATGTTGATAAGGAGTGAGTGAAGTCAAGTGTCAAGTATCAGCATCAGCGACATCAGGCGCTAGCGCCAACTTCACCTGGTCCGGCATCCTCATCAACTGGCGCTAGCGCCAACATGACAAGGTCCGGCATCCTCATCAACTGGCGCTAGCGCCAACATGACAAGGTCTAGCATCATCACACTCTGGCGCTAGCGCCAACATCACAAGGTCCAGCATCCTCTCCTTCTGGCGCTAGCGCCACTCTCACCTGGTCCTGCACAAGCGCATGTCGGCGCTTGCTCCAACTGGCGCACGCCGTGGTATCATCTCTCAGTGATCATCTTCTCATGTTGAGAGTGTAACGTCCTATCATCAACGTCAAGTGCAAGTGATGCCTATCCACGTTCAAGTGTTGATGATGAGTGATTGTTGTTTACTACTTCAACTATATCGACGACCGTGAAGACGATGAAGTACTGAAGCCTCAACGACGAGTGTTCATCACGATGAAGTTGAAGATGAAGTATTGAGATCGACGGAGTCAAGATAATGTTGAAGTCTGAAGTTAAAGAATCGAAGATTCAAGATTCGAAGATTCAAGAATCGAAGATTCAAGATTCCAAGATTTAAGAATCGAAGATTCCGAAAGTGATGTCATCCATGGAATTGTGATGTAGGCCAAGCATGTGGCCAATCAGATTGCTCTATTTCAAGGCCTCACATGTGCGAGACTACTATATATACCAATGGAGTTGGATGACATCCTTTGACGATTTTGAGAGAACGAAATCTGATATTCGAGTATCGTTATCGTTGTTTGTTAGGCGTTGAGCCTTAGAGTTTTGGTAGTTGTTTTGTGCTGTGCACCAATAGTAGAGTTTGGAGAATAGAACTCTAGGTGTAGTAGTACTAGGACTCTGGTTCGTTGGAGTGTTGCGACACTTGGGATACGACCTTTGTTCATTCCGTCTACCTTTCTCTTCAAGTGTAATAGTTCAGTTTTGTTGATTCAATGAAATGAAAACTATTACATAACTTTGTCTTCACTACCTTACATTCACTAAGTGCGAACATACATACATAACACGAAACGTGCTCCAACTGGAGCAAGTGCCAGCTGAGTGTGTACGAACGAAGTATGTGTGAACCTTAGTTGTTGAAGACTGATTTAAGACCGACTTCGCGAAAAGTTGATATCTTACGTCGAAGACGTAATTTCATTAAACATTACGGTATTCAATTCAAGTAACAAAATGAGATAACCATCCTTTTATATTATTGTTAAATGAAAAATGTGTAACTATTTCGTTAAAATAGAGATACAAACGAAAACACTAGTATTCACGTTGCATAGTGTTTAGGTTGATATTCCCCCAAAATTACACTTCTTATATTTGAGTAGTGATGTTTGTTTGATGAGGAATTGGATATAATCGATCCATAGTTAGCCTCAACAGAAATGGAAACGAAAGTTAGCCAATTTGAAAATTGAATTGATAAAAAAGTGTTTTAAGGACATTCCACACCAGCACTCTAAAACTCCCAAATCAATCAGCCATCGGAAACATTCCAACACCTCCGGCAGCCGGACATCCCACGCGTGGCGCCTGCACCGTCCACGGAAGGCTTTTACTACCCGACATCTCCCGATTCGGTTCCGATCCAGGTGTTCAATTTTGAAATTAGAAAGCCCTAACCCCAAGGTTTCAACGTTTTTTCAGTACATTTATTTGTTGATTTTGAGGTTTAAGTGTTCCATCTTTCTAGTTATCATCCATCCATGATCTTGTTTATATTTTAGGATGAGAAAAAAAAAATGATAAAATGATTCTTCCGAGACTCGGATTGCCCCTGTCCAGATTTTTTTTCTTTTGATTTTTTTAATTTCTGTGTGTTCAGAAGCAATCCAAACTAACTGACTCAGATCATTCAAAAATCGAACCCAACTGAGTGCTTTGGTATGTTTTGGGTGTTGGATGGGTTCCATGTATTGATTGAGTATGAGTTTTGGTTAACCGAACTTTCGGTTGAGTTTCAACCAATGAAAGTGAATAGTAATATTCCGAGAGTTGGTAGCTCTAGGTTTTATTTCTTGACTGGAAAGTTATGAAATAGGTTAGTTTATGTTATGCAAATTGCATTTTAAATTTATCTCTCGCTGCCGATCCAGAATAATAGCCACACGCACCGTACTTTAGTCAGGCTCTCTGCCCTAATTTTTTCAGGTCCCTCCCCTCCTATCTTTATCCCAACTTGAGTTTTCGTATTGTAATGTTTTCCACATTGTAGAAGATTATGCTTTCCAATTCCAACAACGTCTGAGTTTAGATCATGTATATTTTTGTCCTGCTCTGACCTTTTTAATTTTCTGTTAAACCAATGCATTTCCAATTATGATGCAACTCCTTATTTTTCCGATGGTAGCTTATTGTGTTTACTTCGATTCTCGTATATCTCCTTGACTCCTCCAGAAGATTACTATTATGTTTCTGTATATATGGTTTTATGCACACATCATTTAGTTTTATTTTTCTGGGTGAAGATTTGACTTAATATGGTTTCTGAATTTCGGAAGTAGGGAAGAGGAAAATAAAGTATGAGTGAAATCGGTGGGGGATCTGATCCTCCTTCTCCACCCATGTCCATGACATCATCCGAATCATCCATGAGCAGTGGCTTTGATGCTAATCGGATTTCAGAAGTAAAAGCATGGCTGGTCTCCCAATTTGACGTGGCTGGGAAAGATGTACCCGATTTTGAGTACACTCCACGGAGCATCTCTCACTTGCACAACATTGCCACTCTCTCCCAAGCCAAGACTCAGGCAGCCACCATTGTGGCCAATGACTTTCGGCAGAAAGCTTCCGAATACCGCTCCCAAGGTCTTAATTTTTTACTTCGATTTTTACAATTTGCCTTTCTTGCATGATTTTCTTTTATATGGAGTTATTTATAGGGGATAATACTCTTTAAGAACAATCACTAAGGTTTACCCTTGCAAGGAGCCAACTAGCCAAGGACATTCGTGGGTTTTAAATAGAAACAAATGTCAATGAGGCATTTAGGACGATCACTTGGTTGTTTTTGTAATTAAGCTAGATTTTATGGGTAATTTTGTTTGGGGGTAGTGTGGGTGATAAATAGATTATTGATTCTTTGTGTATCTTGTAGTTATTATTTGGTAGTGATCCTCATTTTTTTAATGACCACAGCTGCTAGAATGAGAGAGATACTGGAACATGTGGGATTGGCGCAAGAGAGTTTACCATCAAATGTGGTGTCATCTTCACAAGTTCTTGCCAATGTGGCAAATCTTTTGAATATTAGGGATACTGAACTAAGCAGGTGAATTATCTTCCCTTAGTGTTATATAAAAACTGAAATGTAGTTCTAAATTCGTAACTTACAAAGGAAAATGTTTAGTTTTCTTGTAGCAATGGCGGATCTATCTCTGAGGAAAACAGCAGTAGAAGAGAAAAGATCCAAAGTGAAGCAGGAGTCCAAGGAACTTCTTGACTATACTCGAAAGGCAATATCAAGATTGAGTTACTTGAAAAGGTGAATCGCTTAGATCGTTTTTTCTCTCTCTCTCGGGCAAATGTGGATTTAGTTTTTCCTGCTGGCAAGAATGGTTTAACGAAGTTGTTTTAAACTTTAAGTTACTTGTACAATCCTACAATCTCATTTTTATTGTTTATTTAATTTCAGAACACTAGCTCAACTGGAAGATGATGTATCCCCTTGTGAAGCTCAAATGGAACACTGGAAAAAAAGCTTGACAATAATGGAATCGAAAGAAAGACAGTATCTGCAGCAGTATTCTAATTATAAGGTATGTACATATTAATTATTATTATCATCGTCATTCATCATACCTGCACGATCAAACATGACATTTTTTTCTTCTCTTTTTCTCTTTTATAATTTTAGGTTTAGGCCAGTTGATGTAAAAAAGGAAAAGAAACAGAAATTTCTTTTAATTAATTTGTATTCATCACAGGTAATGCTCAATCGAGTGAAATATAGCCCTGAAATTAGTCATGGAGTGTTGGTTGAAATGGCAGAGCACAGGAAGGACCTGGAGAAGAAAACAAAACCAATCCTAGAGACATTGAGGAGCTACCAAGACTTGCCGCCTGTATTTTGTTCCCTCTTTCTAATTAATTTTCGGAAAAATATTCCTAGCTATTGGAGATTGATATTGGATCTCGTATTTCATCCAGGACAAGGCTTTGGCGGCACTGGCAATCGAGGATAAGAAGAGAAAGTATGCTGCTGCCGAGAAGTATCTTGAAGAAGTGTTGCAGTCAGCTCTTGCTTCTTCAGAGTGATGTACATCTACTCTATATATGTTTTTCATTCCTTATTTTCTGTTTTGAATGCTGAGTCTCTTCTGTGCTTTTTTTTTTTTTTTTTTTTCTTTTTTATTTGTCTTGGTGATATGCTGTTTTTTAAAAGAAATGATACTACGTCTACTATTATGATCCCTTAGCATTTTCTTCATGGAAGCTAGATTTTCCTTTTTTACTCGTCCAAAGTCCAAACAAAGAAGGACAATTTCACGGACTCATCTATATAAGATCAGCATAAAAACGAAAGAGAACTTACATCCATATTATATACTACTATGATCGATGGATTGGTTATTTAGCAGGTGGCCGGCAAAAGAAAAAACTGCAAATACCTTAGAGCATCCTCGACACACACATACCTCCAACTGATCACACTCAACATCCCCACACTTACCTTCTCCACCAGCATCCTCCCTTCCTCGTCCTCCCTAATCCCCAGCCTCATGCCCGCCATCATTCCACTCCCACCTCCGCTCAGGCAACAACACCCCAACACCGGCAGCTCCTTCGAGAATCCCCCCTTCAAACCCTCACACTCCATCATAGTGAAAATCCCCTTCAAACCCTCCATCACCACATTCCAGCTCACCCTCAGCCTGTTCACAACCTCAAACGCCGCCACTTCTTCTTCATCCCCTCCGCCCACATCAATGTCGAATCGGAATACGCCTTCTTCGCTCTTCATCGAGGCTCCGGACTTCACGACTGTCGCAACTCGGCTGCAGCTTCCGTCGTCGGAGCACTGAACGATGTCGATCGAGAAGATGAGGTCGCGCATGGAGAGACGAGGCTCCGGGGCTTTCCGGAGGCGGCGATCGTCCGCGGCACGGCCCAGGGAGAACAGCTTGTGGTAGGATATGGCGGAGCTGGAGTGAAGGCTGGAGAGGGAGGGGTAGGTGGTGGAGCAGAAGGGCTTCCAGAGGTGGTCGGAAGACATGGAAACCGACCAAGATTTGCTGACGCATGCGGCGGTGGCTAGGGTTTGAGGGTCGAGCCGGTGGGCTGCGAGTTCAAGAACCTGCCACGGCGGCGATGAGGAGTCTGCGGTGGTCATGATATGTAGTATATAAAAATGGGTTTGATCTTTTTTCTTTTGAATTTCTAATTTTATTTTCGTGAGTGAGTGATTATTGTTTTGGAATGTATGGATGAGTGATCAGTCCTTGACAGGTGTTGTTTTGCATAGTGCCATGAAGCCACGTGTAGCTCAAGGGAACTCCCACGTGTTTTATGAATGTTATCGGCCTTTACTTATATAATTCGAATAAAGTGATGCGCGCTTATTATAACATGTGATTTTTGTTCACATCACGAAAAATTGTACTCCACTTCGGACCTTGGAATTTCAACTTAATTGATGTCTAGACTAGCGAACTTGGTTTTCTTTTGGTTCTCGATTTTATTGTAGAGTTGGCAGGCTAAGAGTATCATATTTCCTTCTTACATCGGATCACACGTATATAGTTCTCTACAAAATAATTCAAGATGGGGAAAGTGCTCGTTCTTGATCATATGATACTAGGCATGGTCATGTCAAGCGCTATGAAGCCAAGAAAAAGGAAAAGAATGATCGAAAGTGTTAGAATATATATCATATATTCTATACTTGTGTATATCTCTTAAATATGTAAGTAAATATCCTTAGCATATTTTAGAATATTATTAGCTTGATTAGTTCCTAATTAATAGCTTTGAGATACTGATTGTAATTGTATATAAACCAACGATTATAATGAGAAAAGGCAAGACATTACATTCTTTCACCATGCCGCTTGAGCGGTGTCATTGCGTAGCAGGATAGCGTTGAGAAGATCAGGGGAAATCGTGGTATAAATCCACTGAAGCACTAAAGCATCGAGCCGTTTCCAGAGGGATAAATTCGCATCCTTCTCGGTGTGATATGCGGCGGCTTCCTTTGCGTCCTTAGGAGGGACGATGTGATAGTAAAGATCATGGATCATTACGAGCACCGTGAACAGGGCCGCCCAATTGTGATAGAGATCATTTTCCGCTTCTAATGTGACGGGACAAGAGATTTCACATTAGTGATAGATAAAGCAGGATGATATTTTGGGTCGGAAATTGTTTCTGGTGCCATTGGAGCGGAAGAAAAATAGGGTTTTTTTTAGAATCGTAGGGAGTCTGATACCATGAAAGAATGTAATGTCTTGCCTTTTCTCATTATAATCGTTGGTTTATATACAATTACAATCAGTATCTCAAGGCTATTAATTAAGAACTAATCAAGCTAATAATATTCTAAAATATGCTAAGGATATTTACTTACATATTTAAGAGATATACACAAGTATAGAATATATGATATATATTCTAACACATGGGCTCGTCTAGAGCCCATGTTCCAGGACAACAAAGTGTCTAGAGCGACACATCTTGAGGAAGAACTTTCTGATCTTACATTCGAAAGCTTCACATCTATTGATAGCTACTGTACCAAAATCAAATCCCTTGCGGACAGGCTTGCTGACGTCGACGCCCCTATCTCGAACAATAGACTGGTCCTTAAACTCACGGCCGGTCTCCCAGAAGCATATGCCGGTACTGTTGATATCATTCAGAATCAAGAACCATTGCCATCTTTCGAGAGTTGCCGCTCTCGTCTAAAGCTAGCAGAGAGAACAATAAAAAACCATTTGGCCAAGGAAGGACTATCGTCCACTCGCCCAACCACTGCTCTGGTGTCTACCACCGACGGTCAGTCCCCCTCTAATAATATTTATAATCCTAGTAATTCTAATAATAATTGCAAAGGAAACAAGAACAATAAAAATTCAAACAAAAAGGGTGGAAAAGGTCGTGGTAATGGGCAGGCTGCGGGAAATAATTCCTCTGGACCATATAATTGGTCGTCATGGGCTCCGTGGTTTGGACAATGGCCTACTCAAGCACCATGTCCTTATCCAGTAACGCCCTGGTCTGCACGCCCTCCTGGCTTTTCTGCCGCTGGAACACGACCCACTGGACAAGGCGTCCTGGGTGCTCGGCCTCAAGCATATGCGGCGTCGTATACTCCGACTGACATTGAAGCGTCAATGCACGCTTTCTCCTACCCTAATCAGGACGGTAATTTCTATATGGACACTGGTGCATCATCTCATATGACCGCGAATCAAGGTATTTTTTCTTCTTATTTCAATTCGAGCATTAAAAACAATAACATTGTTGTAGGCAGTGGTCACCTCATTCCTGTTTGTGGTCACGGTAGTACAACTTTACCTTACCCTTACCCCCCTTTTCACTTAAATAATGTTTTACATGCTCCTAAATTGATCAAAAACTTAATATCTGTCTGTAAATTCACCAAAGATAATTCCGTTTCAATCGAATTTGACCCCCTTGGTTTATCTATTAATGACTTACAGACGGGAGCCAAAATCGTGAGATGTGACAGCACCGGTGACCTTATCCCCTCTTCTCAAATATACAAGCCACACCTCCTGTCAATAATTCCGCCTTTGCTGCTATTTCTTCCAGTCTTTGGCATAATCGCTTAGGACACCCTGGTGATGCTGTCCTTAGGTCCCTTAGTAGCAATCGTTTTATTGATAAAAATAAGGCTTGTAATAGTTATTGTTACTCATGTCCTCTTGGGAAACATTCTAAACTACCCTTTTATGCTTCTATGTCGCAAACTGTTTCTCCTTTTGATATAATTCATAGTGATATTTGGACTTCACCTGTCATGAGTTCTTCTGGCCATTGCTATTATGTTCTTTTTCTTGATGATTACAGTAAATTTTTATGGACGTTTCCCATTGCAAAGAAATCCCAAGTCAAACACTTGTTTCAAACCTTCCATAACCAAATTCGTACACAATTTTCCCGTGATATTAAAACCTTCCAATGTGACAACGGAACAGAATACATTAATTGCACCCTAACAGAATTTTTTCGTGACCATGGCATGATTTTTCGTTTATCTTGTCCTTATACATCACCTCAAAATGGAAAAGCCGAACGCCACATAAAATCCATAAACAACATCATAAGAACCTTACTTGCTCATGCTTCTTTACCTCTATCTTTTTGGCACCATGCATTAGAGATGGCGACCTATCTCCTAAACATTCTCCCAACCAAAGTACTAGGCTTTAAATCCCCAACACAAATATTATACCATTGTGATCCTATATACTCGGAATTACGTGTGTTTGGTTGCCTTTGCTTTCCTCTTTTTCCAGCTACCTCCATTCACAAACTACAAGAAAGATCCACCCCGTGTGTCTATCTTGGACCTGCACCAAATCATCGAGGCTCGAAATGTTTTGATATGTCTAGTGGTAAAATTATCATATGTCGTCATGTGAAATATGTGGAAACTGAATTCCCATTCTCTAAACCTCCCTCACCTCACAAAAACGACTATGAGTTTCTGAACTATAACCCAATTTTCCATCACTTACATCACCAAAGCGCCTCTAATCCAAACCTGGAGCTACAAGCCGAAAATTCACCCAACCCTCCTTCACCCGAGGCTGTCACACCTCCCGGTTCTGCTCGGCAGACCGCATCACCACCACCTGCGGCCACACCCAGCAGGTCTGATTCACAGACAACAGCTACGTCCCCCCCCCCCCCCCCCCCTCTTCACCAATACGACCTGCCTCATCACCTCAACAAGTCCCACAACCATCACCCCCCCGGCCTACACATAATATCACTCCGTTACCTAGTCCCAACCCACATCAAATGACCACTAGAGCTAAAAATGGCATCTTCAGACCAAATCCCAAATAACATTCGGCCATGACTAACACTAATATATCCCCTTTACCTAAAGACCCAGTTAGTGCTATTCGTGACCCGAATTGGAAAGATGCAATGTTAGATGAATTTAATGCTCTTATTGATAATAATACGTGGGAATTGGTACCTAGACCAACGAATGTGAATGTGATCAGGTCCATGTGGATTTTTCGTCATAAACGTAATTCTGATGGTTCCTTTGAGCGGTATAAAGCCCTTCTTTTAGGTGATGGGAAAACTCAGCAGCAAGGTATTGATTGTGGTGAGACATTTAGCCCGGTTGTCAAACCGACTACTATTCGTACTGTACTTAGCATTGCTATTTCTGAATCTTGGCCCATTCACCAGTTAGACGTCAAAAACGCTTTCTTACACGGTCATCTCAACGAAACAGTTTATATGCATCAGCCCATGGGTTTTCGCGACAAAAGTCGCCCTGATCATGTGTGTTTACTGAATAAATCACTCTATGGCCTTAAACAGGCTCCACGGGCCTGGTATCAACGATTTGCTGATTTCGTTGCCACCATTGGTTTCTCTCACAGTAAATCTGACAACTCTCTATTTATTTACCGACAAGGCTCAGATATGGCGTATATTTTATTGTATGTTGATGATATTATTCTCACAGCATCTTCCGACAGGTTAAGAAAGCAGTTAATGACCCTTTTAGGTGCCGAGTTCGCCATGAAGGACTTAGGTCCGCTAAGTTTTTTTCTAGGGATTGTTGTATCCCGCAATGCTAATGGCTTATTTTTATCTCAGCAACAGTACGCCACAGAGATCATCGAACGAGCTGGTATGGCAAATTGCAGCCCCTCTCCTACCCCTGTCGACACCTAACCAAAACTGGGTGCTTCGAACGATTCATTGTATGAGGATCCCACCAAGTATCGCAGTTTATCAGGTGCTTTACAGTATCTGACCTTTACTAGACCAGACATAACTTATGCAGTTCAGCAGATTTGTCTCCACATGCATGATCCCAGGAATGAGCATATGAGCGCTCTTAAGCGCGTTATACGGTATTTGCAGGGCACATTATCCTTTGGTCTCCACCTATATAAATCCTCCATCAAAAAGCTTGTTTCTTATACAGATGCTGATTGGGGAGGATGCCCCGATACTAGACGATCTACGTCAGGCTATTGCGTTTTTTTGGGTGACAACTTAGTATCTTGGTCGTCCAAAAGACAACCAACTATGTCACGCTCCAGCGCTGAGGCTGAATATCGAGGGGTCGCTAATGTTGTTTCTGACTCATGTTGGATCCGAAATTTATTACTTGAACTTCATTGTCCTATCCATAAAGCTACTCTGGTTCATTGCGACAATGTAAGTGCCATTTATTTATCAGGCAATCCGGTACAACATCAGCGTACCAAACATATTGAGATGGACATTCACTTTGTCAGAGAAAAAGTTGCAAAAGGCGAGGTCCGAGTTCTTCATGTCCCCACCCGTTATCAGATCGCAGATATTTTTACAAAAGGTCTACCTCGTATCTTATTTGAAGATTTTAGAGACAATCTCAGTGTTCGTGAACCTCCCGCTTCGACTGCGGGGGTGTGTTAGAATATATATCATATATTTTATACTTGTGTATATCTCTTAAATATGTAAGTAAATATCCTTAGCATATTTTAGAATATTATTAGCTTGATTAGTTCCTAATTAATATCCTTGAGATACTGATTGTAATTGTATATAAACCAACGATTATAATGAGAAAAGGCAAGACATTACATTCTTTCAGAAAGGGGTATATAATCGGTAACACCTCGGTCCTTGCGTACTGAAGCCCGAACTTAATGGATCAGCTCGGTTATAAATGATTGTTTGAGAGTGATATATTGTCTTCATTCTACCAACGCATATCTTTTTCAGTTTACTTTGTCTTCACTCGTGCACGCTCAGAAAACTGTTTGGGATTGATATATTGTCTCCACCGTACCAACACGGTTTTGTCCTCACTCGTGCGCACTCGGGCCACTTCCGAAAGAGTAATTCATCCTAGAATTACTCTAGAGTTGACACGCTTAACTGTGAAATTTTTATAGGAAGATATGCCCACAAAAGAAGATGATCTTGTTGGTATAAGTAACATATTTAGAGGGGTGTATTCAATTGAGATTTTATTGGATTTTTTTTATACCGTAAAAAGTTTATGGAGTTTCATTAATTTGAAAAATGCAAAGAGTCTATACAGAGTTTGAAATTCTTATAGGAAGATATGCCCACAAAAGAAGATGATTTTGTTGGTATAAGTAACATATTTAGAGGGGTGTATTCAATTGAGATTTTATTGGATTTTTTTGGACTTTAAAAAGTCTATGTTTAAAATTCTTATAGGAAGATAGATCCACAAAAGAAAATAATCTTGTTTGTATAAATAACATATTTAGAGGGGTGTATTCAATTGAGATTTCATTGGACTTTAAAAAGTTTATGAAGTTTCATTGATTTGAAAAATGTACAGTCTATACAGAGTTCATGGATTTTCGTAATCTTGGACCTTGAGTTCTTCAATTCAAGTGCTAAACCAACTGAGCTAACAAACCTTGATTTTCGTAATTTTGGACCTTTAGTTCTTCAATTCAAGTGCTAAACTAATTGAGCTAACAAACCTTGACAGTTTGATTGACTTTCTTTTATTAATTTATGTAAATTTTCATTTTGTAAATTATTTTTTAAATATATATTTTTTATTGATTTAAATAGATTTTTATAAATTTTGATTGATATTTACAATTCGAATTGTACATAAAAATAAATCGAATAAATTTTAAATTTGTTTTCGATTTAAGATAAATTAAAATTTAATTTTCGAATAAATTTTAAATTTGTTTTCGGTTTAAGATAAATAAAAATTATAATCTTGGTTCTGATTGTAATTTTTAAACCGGTAAATTCGGCTAGACGATATATATATATATATATATATATATAATTAAAAAATTAGTTATGTTTTTAAAAATAATTTGATAAATAATTTTTTTTATTTTTATAATTGTTATATAAATATAAATTTTTACTAAATATAAATTTATGAATATATTTAATAATTTTAATATTAATTTTATATATATCAAATATATAATAATATAGTATTATTTTTCGAAAATTTTATTTTATTTTTTATTTTTATCTTTTTCGTGTTTTCTAATTTTATTATTAATTCTATTATGTTGAGATATATATATATATATATATATATATATGTTTTTAGTATTTTTAATAAATTAGTCAATTAAAATAAAAATTCATAAAAATCTCACGTATTTATGAGAGATTTTAAATAATTGAGTTCTTTTGTATTTTGAAGATGAAATCAATTAAAATCCATAGACTTTTAAAATTCGTTGATTTTTGAATATCGGTAGATTTTTAAAAACTTTTTAAATTTTGTATTGAATATCTTGTTAAAACTCGAGATTTTAATGGACTTTTAAAAGTTTCGATTAAATACCTCTGGACTTTAAAAGTCCATTACACCCTCCTTAATTTCTTTAAGCAATTTGTATTTTTTTGGAGCGTTACGATATCAGACCAAGATGTGCGCCTCTCAACAAGCAACCCACATTTCATAAGTGCACATTCCATAAATGGTATGTTTTTTCACAATTTTATTCTCTCAATACACATTTATTTACCCTTATACTATTACTTTTTAAACTAATTACTTTATTACTTACACATCAATACCTATTATACTCATACTTTATATTATAAAACACATAAAAATACTTTTTTTAATATACGTGCAACTTTCTCTATACATAATACACTCCATTAAAGCATTCAAGGAGGGAATAAGTAATTAAATAATAAAATTTCAAACGTAAACATTAAAAATTCAAAAAATTATATTAAAAATTTATTATACCCATGTTATTCAAAATTAATTATGTAAGTTTATTGATAAGAAAAAAATAATACATATACATATTTATATAAAAGTAAATAAAAGAAAGAAAAAGAAAAAATTATAAAACTGTAATATAGAAAAAATAAATAAAA
Source organism: Euphrasia confusa (assembly GCA_954870475.1). NCBI lineage: Eukaryota > Viridiplantae > Streptophyta > Magnoliopsida > Lamiales > Orobanchaceae > Euphrasia > Euphrasia confusa. The sequence continues at coordinate 24,732,152 of OX940968.1, read as the reverse complement.
AAGAGGCAATTGTATAAAATTAGAAAAGAAAAAAAATATATAAATATAAATGGATTGTTGTAAATTTAATAGCTCAGAACAATATAAATATAAAGAACGCAAGAGAATAGAAATAGGGAGAAGGAGAATATTCTTATTATCTTTCAAGGATTCAAGTGTGTAATACAATGGAGCACAAAGACACCTATTTATAGGTCCACATACATGATCATGCATTACATAGAAGTAAATAGTATGAATAAATATGATCATCAAAGTGTGCTTCAATGGTGTGTTCATTTGCATGCCCACTGGCCACTACATGGTACACCAAGAGACATCCACATATTATTTTATAACACTCCCCCTTGGATGTCTTTTATACATAAGGTATTTCTTCCCCTGATTCAAGCATCGCTTTTATTTTTCGTTTCCAATTGAGTTTTTTTTTTCGGTTGATCCTTTCCTCCCCCTAATGTCGGGAAAACAGATTCATCAAAATGACAATCGGCAAATCTTGCAGTAAATAAATCACCTGTCATTGGTTCGATATATTTGATTATCGAAGGTGATTCATAACCAACATATATTCCCAATCTCCTTTGTGGACCCATTTTGGATCGATTAGGTGGTGCAATTGGGACATAAACACCACATCCAAATATTCTTAGATGGGAAATGTTGGGCTCAAATCCAAAAGCCAATTGTAGGGGAGAAAAGTTATTATAACTCGACGGTCGAAACCTCACAAGTGTTGCTGCATGTAATACGGCATGCCCCCAAGCATGCAAAGGAAGTTTTGAATTCATTAGTAATGGTCTAGCAATTAATTGTAATCGCTTGATAAAAGCTTCGGTTAGACCATTTTGAGTATGAACATGAGCTACAGGATGTTCAACACTTATTCCAATTGACATGCAATAATCATAAAATGTATTTGAGGAATACTCACCAGCATTGTCTAAACGAATCTTTTTAATTGGGTGATCCGGAAATTGTGCTCGTAATTTAATTATTTGAGCAAGTAATCTCGCAAACGCCAGGTTGCGAGAAGATAATAAACATACATGCGACCATCTTGTTGATGCATCGATAATTATCATAAAATATCGAATTGGTCCGCATGGTGGATCTACAGGTCCACAAATATCACCATGGATTCGTTCTAGAAATGCCGGGGATTCAATGCCCACTTTAGCCGGTGAAGGCCTAACAATTAATTTTCCTTGTGAGCAAGCAACACATGTGATTTCTTTCATGTTCAACACTTTCTTATTTTTCAAGAAATGGCCATGCGAATTTTCAATAATTCGTCTCATCATTATAGACCCTGGATGTCCAAGTCGATCATGCCAAATCATAAAATCTTTTGGATCAATAGACTTCTGGTCTATTAGGTGATATGTTTATATTGAATTTATTTTCGTATAATATAAGCCCGATGATAGTGAATACAATTTTTCTAGTACACACTTCTTTCCCAAATTGATTTTTGTAATCAATAAGCATTCTTTATTTTTCTCGTTTATAGTCTCAATATGATACCCATTTTTTCGGATATCTTTAAAGCTTATCAAATTTCTTCGAGACTTAGGAGATAATAGTGCATTTTCAATAACAATTTTAGTTCCTTCAGGGAGAAAAATTGTTGCTCTTCCGGAGCCATCAATTAAATTTGCACTACCACTTATCGTATTAACACTTATTTCTCCCTCTTCAAGACGAGAGAAATATTTTCGATTTTTCAATATAGTGTGCGTTGTAGCACTATCAATTAGGCAAATATCACCTTCATTATTCGAATCCAAAGATTTGACATCCATATTTTCTTCTTAGAGATTATTATTGATAAAAGATGCAATTATTAATTTTTCTTTCATAATTCATGTCATCATCATTGACATTATTTTCATCAACATGATTTGTCTCCACATCTTTTTCGTTTCATTTCAACGATTTTATTTTATAAAGATCAACAAAATGATCCAATTTTCGTCATATACGAGACCAATGAACTTTCTTTTGTTCATTATTATTTGTTATTTCTTCATGTTCTCTCTTCTGGGAGACATTTTTTTTCATCATTCTTATTTTTATTAAATGGTTACACCAAACATGATTACGAACATGATAGTTTCCATATCCTCTACTTTCACCACGATTATTATCACAACCTTGTCCACAACCACGACCACCACGACCACGTTCATAATTTTGAATTTGAGTCTCATTTGCTTCAGGAAATGGACTAGAACCGGTGGGTCGGGATTTGTGATTTTTCAATAACAATTCATGCAGAATATTTGGTAAATCCATTTTGTCGATATTGCTACTGCAGGAGCACATTCGACACATGATACATAGAGTATTTTTCTCAACCATGTCTTCATCAGTTATAGTTTCACCACATAATTTTAATTGACAAGCTACTTTCATGATAGCTGAATTTTAATCCTCGACAGATTTAAAATTTTTTACACAAATGTGGAGCCAATCATACCATGATTTTTTTTGTAGTACGATCAACTTCAGGTGATCGTATCTTTCTTTCATATCAATCCACAAGATTAGTGGATCTATCACAATTAAAAATTCATTTCACTAAGATCAAAAAGAGTGAAATCAACCTTATTAATGTTAGTCATAATAATTATAAATTAAAATAATAAAATGCATACCTTAAGAAACTTGCTATTCGTGCTTGCGAATCTTGCTATTCAATAACATGACTTCTTCAATAATCTTGTTATTCGTGCTGATAACGTGTTGTAAATTTAATAGCTCAGAACAATATAAATATAAAAAACACAAGAGAATAGAAGTAGGGAGAAAGAGAGTATTCTTATTATCTTTAGAGTATTCAAGTGTGTAATACAATGGAGCACAAAGACACCTATTTATAGGTCCACATACATGATCATGCATTACATAGAAGTAAATAGTATGAATAAATATGATCATCAAGGTGTGCTTCAATGGTGTGTCCATTTGCATGCCCACTACATGGTACACCAAGAGAGATCCACATATTATTTTATAACATGGATGACATAAATTAAAAAAATAAAAACAACAGCTAATATTTTTAAATCATTAAACTCTTACAAAATCATAAAATAGAAAAAATTATTTTAATAAAATATTAAATATGTTTTGAAAATAAAAGTGTTAGAACAGTGAAAAAAATAAACAATTTAATATTTTAATTAATTTAAATATGATTTATTACGTTTACTTTTTTTTTAAGTATAGATAATTTAGTAGGTAAGATAAAAATAATTGTAAGACGTGACTGTGTAGATGTTTTTGCTCCAGCTTGACCGTACAGGGCAAACAAGGGCAGAACGAGAGGTGCAGGTCAAAGAGCACGTGCAGTCCAGAAACAAACGTCATGCCCATGACGATAACTAAGGCGCTTGCCAGGAGGTAACCTGGTATTTTGTTTATCTCTTTTTATTTTGTTTTGATTTAATAAATAAGCCTTGAGCAGTGTTCTACTCGAAAGGTAGTGTGTTTTGTATTGCAGATTATGGGCAAAGATCCTGAGTAGATGGAGAAAAGGTAGCTGTGTGGGCATACTAAAAGACCACTTGTTCAAACGGCAGTGTATTCTAGAAAATGGACAACAAGCTCCCTGAAGTTGCAAGGATGACCCCTGGAACGAAGTCAAGGTCTGGGCAGAAGTGCTCACGCTACTGATTCCGGGCAAAGTTCTAAGACGACAGGGCAACATGTAAAAAAGGCTCGCGGAGCTGCTGAACAAGTTAATGGCCCATTATGCCCACACTGGATTCAGGTACCCACCTGACTCCACCTCCTAATTGTTCCCTCCCAAGTTGTTTGTAGGTTTTTAGTTTTTATTTTTACTTTTTTTTTTCTTTCCCTGTTGAGTCAGTTCGAGTCACTTCGACTCGGGTGACTAGGTCGATCTCCCTGCTGACACACTTGTTGGAGTAGTATACTTAATGTCTAGATTTGAGTATTCTGAACTCCTTGTACACTATCATTTATCTATTGAAATAAACATTCATTTACTTTTAATTAATTTTTAATTAAATATATGCAAATTATAGTCCTAGATTATATACGTTGTAGTTAGTATGGTGTGCGCCGTCACACAGAAGATCATACTATCGGTTACTCGTATTTAATCGAACAGTTGCTCACGACCTAGATGGACACGGACCAAACCATCGGTATAGTCGTTGTGTGAGAGAGAAAATAATTTGTCTTAATTATTTTATCACACTTGTACACTTGGTGTATTGAGCGGATCGCTTGAGACTTATCAATTAGGATTGCTCTGTGATAATTGATTTAAGTCTCGGAGTATTTTATTCTTAATCCCTGAAACAATTGCGGTTGTGTATATTTAATATAAGTGACTTTGATTTTCCAAAGGAATTAACCGATTTAATTATTGGGTTAATTACCGGTTGAGTTGGGTCACTATATTTTATATATGGCATGCCGTGAATTCTTGACGGGAAAGTGTATCCCGGAAGGGTTGATAATATCCCCGAGATGAGCTCATAAAGATTTATTATGTAAACCTCGCGAGTGGATTTGTTCCCGCATAATAATAAGGTTGAGTGGTACTATTCTCGGATATAAGAGATGAATAAATTTATTAAGCAATAAATAAATTTTATTCATGGATATTTAAATCTTAAATACACGGAATAAATAATACTAACCGGAGAAATATTATTTGATATAGTATGGTTTAATATTGGGAGTGCAATTAATTTATATAGTGGAAAATAAATTAATTAATATTTATAAGGATTAATAGACTTGGGCTTGGACTCAATTTAATCATCAATATTGGAAGCCCAATATTCCACCTCCTTTAGATCCCCTACGTAGCCTATAAAAGCACTACATGGCCTTCATAAATCATAAGACAAGAATATCAATATTTGATAGTTCTAGAGAGTTGAAGGAGATCCATAGGAGTTCGATAGATCGTCGCCCACCCGACGTTCGAACGGAGTGCAAGGAATACGTGGGAAGATTCAAAGGTGTTTGATTTCGTTTCTCCGAACAACGAATCGAAGGTATAATATCTAAACATCCTTGATATTATTCGATTTGGATTTATCGTGAAATACCGTAGAACGAAGATCCGAAGATCGAATCCCGGATTAGATGAACGATCACGCGGTGGTGGCGAAGCCACCGGACCGCGGGATCGCCGCCTAGGGTTTCGGTGGCGTGGGCATGGGACGATCCCCGGCTGGACGCCGGGGCGCGATCGATCAACCGATCGATCGCGGGCAGCTGCTGGGCACGACGGCCCAGCTGGAGGCGGGCCACCCCAGGCGGCGGCGAGTCGCCGGACTCGCCGCGGGGGCTGCTGGGAGCAACCCCACCCATCGATCGCGACAACGCGATCGGGCGATCGCGTGAACCCCGGATCGCGGGGGTTCGGCTGGGGGGGGGGGGGGGGGGCAGCCGCGTGCCTTCGGGTACGTGGTCTCCTCGGCTGGACTCCGGCGCGTTCGTCGGCGTTCGTGTGATCTCCGGCGAAGGGTTTGATCGGGTTATTGTTTCCGCAAATTTTAATAGTCCGGGATATCGAATTCCAACAACTGGTATCAGAGCGTGGTTTACGTTCGCGGTATTTTCGATAAATATTGTTCTACCTTGCAAGGTTCCGACTATTATGGCTTGATTAATTATTCGTTTAATTTCCTTTCGACTATTAAGGATCGATCAAGCGAGGGCTAGGGGCGCCGAATTCGCGCCTCCCGGCGGCGATGCCACCGGCGGTGGTGGCGCGCCGGCTGGGCGGCGGCGGCGGTGGCCCTTGGCCGGCGACCGGCGATCGATGGTGGGGGCGCGGGGTCTTGTGATCTCGTGTCTCCTACCAAGATCCAACTTTCCTAATTTAATTCGTTTTTCCTTATTGAGTGTTTTTCTTTATGGAAACTCTCATGGATTAGGAAAAGAATAAATTTGGTATTAATTTATTTCCTATTTCATTATTCCTATTCTTGGGAATTTTCATTAGATGGAAATTAATTAATTATGAAAAGTAGAAGAGTCCTAATTTATTTTATTTCCTTATTCCATTATGGATATCATCTAGAATATTCCAAGTGTATATTGGATAAATTAATCTAGAGATTTAATGGAGTAGAAAAGGAAAATAAAAATAAATAAAAATATTAATAATATTTAATTTTATTTTTGATATATTCAATTGACTTAATTTTCGAATTAAGTAACTTTTGGATTAATTGAAAATAAATAGAGTTAAATATTGGAGATTAATATTCTCGTCACATGGAGCATTCAAGAAACGAAGACTGAAGACTAGAAGATGCGTACAGAGATGTGATAAAGCCATAATAGTCGAAAAATAATATTCTAGTATTATTTTGATTATGTGATAATACTATGTGCTTTATTACATGTATGCATGCTATATGTGTTTACTTTATGTACTAGATAGCGTATCCCTTTATTGTAAAAAGCTAAGTGGGAGAGGGTATGGAAACATACCCATGGTCTCCATTGCTGCTCTCTTGGTGACTTTTATAAACTTTTGAAGTTTATATAGATAAGTTATTGGAGGAGAGTTCTTGTAATTCCTCTTACGAGAAACATTGATTAAGTTTATCAAACAATGGCTAATTTGTCTTTCCAAAACTGATTTCAAGTCGACTCATTCTCACCCAGGGGAGTGGAATGGAGCCAAAGCCACTTCGTCATGTAGAGGACACAAATTAGAGACCTTTGTACCATTCTTTGATAGATGGATCGATTGTCTGCTCGGCTCCCTCATTTATGAGAGATAGGGTTGTTCGTATGGTGAATCACTGGTAAGAAACTTCGAGTTTCACTTATGATTCCCCACGTCTTGATTTACAAGATTGAATGGATCAAGTAATTGGGAGTCAATTGTAAAAGTCTTTTGGTGTAGTAAACGTCCACACTATCGTGGCTTGCTGCACTGAATGGGATTTTGGATCGATTGATGTAGACAGTTATAGAAGGGAGTAAAGGATCCGTGTGTCAACGTAAACGTCCACACTATCGTGGCTTGCGGTGATATGCGAGTCCCAAACGAACTTCTTAGTGCTGAGTAATGGTTTACACTTAGGTACGCTTCATAGTATCCTTCCCATCGAAGTAACGCTATTGATGATGTACGACCGAAGGAAATCTAATTGCGAAATCGTTTGGGTGGGTAAACGTCCACACTATCGTGGCTTGCCTTACCTGATGGGATTTTAGATGTGATTAGTGATTTAATGATATTATTTGAGGGAGATAATATCGAAATTAAATTGTTTGTTTGTTTTATGTGCTTATAGGTTAAGAATGACTGTGACCCCACTTTGTGATATACTTAAGGATGAAAACTCACCGGTTCCATATAGTAATGATTGGGAACGAAATCTGGACATTGTTCAGACTGTTGAGCTTTCCGAATCCACTATTGTCCCAACTGATGAGGACATTAGGAATGACCTCAGGATGATGTTGAGACATAGCGTGGAAGCCGGACAAGAGGTGATTAACATACTCACAGAATCTTCTCTCAACGAGTCTCTTAAAAGGGATTCGGCGAAAGCAGAGTTTGTGCGTAAGTTAAGAGAATCACAAGCTTTTGTGGCAAGGCTAAAGGAAAAGCGTGCAAAGAGACCCAGTGGTTTAAAACCACGGATTGGGAGAGGCAAGCCTTTGGGCAGATGCTTTCGATGCAAGCAGTTTGGGCACTGGAGGTCTGATTGTCCTCTCATCAAAGGTACGAAATTTTCCTTAGTCACTGAAACATTGTCAGCGGTGATATCTACCAGCACATGGTGTGTAGATACGGGCGCCACTGACCATGTCTGCAATTCATTGCAGGGGTTCCAGGAAACCCGGAGACTTAGAGAGGGAGAGATCGTGGTCTACATGGGCAATGCCGCAAAGGTGGCGGCTGTTGCAGTGGGAGACGTTCACTTACGCTTTAGTAGTGATAGGATTTTAGTTTTACAAAATTGTCTTTATGTACCGAATTTTAGAAAGAATTTAATTTCAGTTTCTAAGTTAATTCTGAATGGATATTCTGTTTCTTTTGATCACTCTGTGGTCATAAGAAGAAATAGTGAGATTGTCTGTTCTGGTACATTGATAGACGATTTGTATGTTCTAAATCCTGAGTCTAACACGATGCAACTAACCAAGAGTAATAACACATCTACGAACACCAATAAGAGAAAGGAACCTTCTAAAATGAATCAATTATACTTGTGGCATCTAAGGCTAGGTCATATTAATTCGAATAGAATTCAAAGGTTGAAAGCTGATGGTCTCATTAGCGGCATAGAAGGAGAGGACCTTCCAACCTGCGAATCCTGTTTGGAGGGTAAAATGACCAAGCGTTCTTTTTCTGGTAAAGGACGGAGATCCGAACAAGTGTTGGATTTGATTCACTCTGATGTATGCGGACCTATGTCTACCCAGGCAAGAGGAGGGTACGAATATTTCATCACTTTTACTGATGATTATTCAAGGTATGGATTTGTATACCTGATGCGCCGCAAGAGCGAATCCTTTGACAAGTTCAAGGAATTCAAGGCTCTTGTGGAGAACCTTCATGGTAAATCTATAAAATGCCTGCGATTTGATCGCGGAGGCGAGTACCTGTCTGGAGAATTCAAGGCATACTTGGCAGAGAATGGGATTGATTCTCAAATGACTTCACCATATACTCCTCAGCAGAATGGTGTGTCGGAACGAAGGAATAGGACTCTTATGGAGATGGTACGTTCAATGATGAGTTACTCGGATTTACCTATTATGTTCTAGGGATATGCCTTAGAAACAGCGGCGCACATTCTGAACTTGGTTCCATCTAAAACAGTTCCTTCAACACCCATGGAACGTTGGAGCGGGCGCAAGCCTAGCCTGAGACACGTTCGGATCTGGGGGTGTCCTGCACACGTGTTGAAGACAGGGGCTGATAAGTTAGAACCTCGTACTGAAGTGCGGTTGTTTATAGGATATCCTAGAGGAACTAAGGGTGGCATGTTATATAGTCCTACGGACCAGAAGATCGTTATAAGTACTAACGCTCGGTTCTTAGAGGAAGACTATGTCATGGACCACAAGCCCAAAAGTGACATAATGCTTGATGAGTTGAGAGGTAACAAAGAAGACTTAGATACAGCCGAACCGAGTGTAGATACACCACTAGAACCTGCACCTAATACTGTCACTGTTGATACACCGGAACGCCGTCGTAGTGGGAGGGTTGTTAAACAACCGGACAGATGGATTGGACTGGGTGAGTCTTCGGACTCGGCACCCGGAGTTCATGAAGTCGATCCCTGGACCTATGATGAGGCGGTACAAGATATAGATGCGCCTTCTTGGAAGAAAGCGATGTAATCCGAAATAGAATCTATGGATTCTAATAAAGTCTGGGATCCTGTAGAACCACCAAGCGGCATAAAGCCAATTGGGTGTAAATGGGTCTACAAGAGAAAGAGAGGATCTGACGGAAAGGTTGAAACCTTTAAAGCTCGGCTTGTTGCGAAAGGATATACTCAGAAAGAGGGAATCGATTATGAGGAGACCTTCTCGCCGGTAGCCAAGATAAAGTCGATCCGGATTCTCTTATCCATAGCAGCTCATATGAATTATGAAGTGTGGCAAATGGATGTCAAGACAGCTTTCCTAAATGGAAGTCTTGACGAGACGATTTATATGAAACAACCAGAAGGATTCATTGCTAAGGGGCGAGATCATCTAGTGTGCAAGCTTAATCGATCCATTTATGGATTGAAACAAGCCTCGAGATCGTGGAACCTGCGGTTTGATGAAGTAGTCCAATCTTTTGGATTCATTCAAAGCATGGACGAATCATGTGTGTATTGGAAACGTGATGGAAAGAAGGTGGTGTTCCTCGTGCTTTATGTAGATGACATACTTCTCATTGGCAACAATATAAGGATGTTATCAGACATAAAGGGATGGTTGTCTAGACAATTCGATATGAAGGATTTAGGGGAGGTTGGACATGTTCTAGGGATCAAGGTTATAAGGGATCGCCGGAATAGAACGTTGTACATTTCCCAGCAATCTTACATAGACACGATTCTGGCTCGTTTTAACATGCAAGATTCCAAGAAGGGTGATTTGCCCTTCAGCAAAGGAACTTATCTTTTTAAGGAAATGTGTCCTCAGACACAAGAGGAGAAAGATGACATGAAAGCAGTTCCCTACGCTTCGGCAGTGGGAAACCTAATGTATGCAATGTTATGCACGAGACCTGATATCTGCTATGCTGTTGGCGTAGTGGCGAGATATCAGAGTAACCCTGGAAATGCTCATTGGACTGCTGTAAAGAGCATTTTTCAAGTATTTGCGAAATACTAAGGATTATGTTCTGAGATACGGAGCGGACAATCTGATTCCTTTGGGTTACACAGATTCGGATTTCCAGGCTGATAAGGACCGGAGTAAGTCGACATCAGGCTATGTGTACACTTTGGGAGGTGGAGACGTATCATGGAAGAGTGTTAAGCAAAAGTGCATTTCGGACTCTACCATGGAAGCTGAATATGTTGCAGCCTCAGAGGCAGCGAAAGAGTCAGTGTGGTTCCTTAATTTCCTCCAGGACTTAGATGTGATTCCGAGTTTGCCCAAGGCTATGACCATCTATTGTGATAATAGCGGTGCAGTGGCAAACAGTAAGGAACCACGGTCCCATAGTGCTACGAAACACATAGAGCGCAAGTACCACCTGATTCGAGACATCGTCAAGAGAGGCGACGCTGTAGTCACCAAGATAGCTTCAGATGACAACCTAGCAGACCCCTTCACTAAAGTACTTCCTAAAGAAGTTTACTTCAAGCACTTGAGGGGTTTGGGAGTCAGAAGTTTGGAGGATAAGACTAGACCTTAGTATAAGTGGGAGAATGTTGGAGTAGTATACTTAATGTCTAGATTTGAGTATTCTGAACTCCTTGTACACTATCATTTATCTATTGAAATAAACATTCATTTGCTTTTAATTAATTGTTAATTAAATATATGCAAATTATAATCCTAGATTATATACGTTGTAGTTAGTATGGTGTGCGCCGTCACACATAAGATCATACTATCGGTTACTCGTATTTAATCGAACAGTTGCTCACGACCTAGATGAACACGGACCAAACCATCGGTATAGTCGTTGTGTGAGAGAGAAAATAATTTGTCTTAATTATTTTATCACACTTGTACACTTGGTGTATTGAGCGGATCGCTTGAGACTTATCAATTAGGATTGCTCTGTGATAATTGATTTAAGTCTCGGAGTATTTTATTCTTAGTCCCTGAAACAATTGCGGGTGTGTATATTTAATATAAGTGACTTTGATTTTCCAAAGGAATTAACCGATTTAATTATTGGGTTAATTACCGGTTGAGTTGGGTCACTATATTTTATATATGGCATGCCGTGAATTCTTGACGGGAAAGTGTATCCCGGAAGGGTTGATAATATCCCCGAGATGAGCTCATAAGGATTTATTATGTAAACCTCGCGAGTGGATTTGTTCCCGCATAATAATAAGGTTGAGTGGTACTATTCTCGGATATAAGAGATGAATAAATTTATTAAGCAATAAATAAATTTTATTCATGGATATTTAAATCTTAAATACACGGAATAAATAATACTAACCGGAGAAATATTATTTGATATAGTATGGTTTAATATTGGGAGTGCAATTAATTTATATAGTGGAAAATAAATTAATTAATATTGATAAGGATTAATAGACTTGGGCTTGGGCTCAATTTAATCATCAATATTGGAAGCCCAATACTCCACCTCCTTTAGATCCCCTACGTAGCCTATAAAAGCACTACATGGCTTTCATAAATCATAAGACAAGAATATCAATATTTGATAGTTCTAGAGAGTTGAAGGAGATCCATAGGAGTTCGATAGATCGTCGTCCACCCGACGTTCGAACGGAGTGCAAGGAATACGTGGGAAGATTCAAAGGTGTTTGATTTCGTTTCTCCGAACAACGAATCGAAGGTATAATATCTAAACATCCTTGATATTATTCGATTTGGATTTATCGTGAAATACCGTAGAACGAAGATCCGAAGATCGAAGCCCGGATTAGACGAACGATCACGCGGTGGTGGCGAAGCCACCGGACCGCGGGATCGCCGCCTAGGGTTTCGGTGGCGTGGGCATGGGACGATCCCCGGCTGGACGCCGGGGCGCGATCGATCAACCGATCGATCGCGGGCAGCTGCTGGGCACGACGGCCCAGCTGGAGGCGGGCCACCCCAGGCGGCGGCGAGTCGCCGGACTCGCCGCGGGGGCTGCTGGGAGCAACCCCACCCATCGATCGCGACAACGCGATCGGGCGATCGCGTGAACCCCGGCTCGCGGGGGTTCGGCTGGGGGGGGGGGCAGCCGCGTGCCTTCGGGTACGTGGTCTCCTCGGCTGGACTCCGGCGCGTTCGTCGGTGTTCGTGTGATCTCCGGCGAAGGGTTTGATCGGGTTATTGTTTCCGCAAATTTTAATAGCCCGGGATATCGAATTCCAACAACACTTTGTCAGGGCAAAGTGTGTGAGGGAGCAGGTGCGCCAAAATTTTAGAGTCATAGTCTGGTCGTGGGTACCCCTACCAATCTTATTACTTTTGCACACTTTGCCAAGGCAAAGTGTGTGAGGGGGGAAAGGGAAAGGGCAAACCCCTGTTTCTAATCGAGTCAGCATAATTTTGTGATCACTATGGGCAAACATATATACATCAACTCAAACTTTATAGTTAAGATGCATGAAATAGGGATGATTGAACTGTTCTAGGCAAACTGTGAGAATTGAGCCTACATTGATATATGATTCTTTCTCGAGAGTCTGCTGTGATTTCTAACAATGCATGTCTTTGCCTGTTTGCTAAAATAAGTAGTTTGCCTGAGTAGGGTTATTAAATGATTAGAGCGTTTTCTTTGTTTTATTTTGCCTGAATAAATAACACTGTCATTTGCTAGCCCTTTGAGCCTGAATTGAATTTTCTTTGTGAACCCATCTGGTATTATGCCCACAGTACATAGGCAGCCAGAGAGAAAAAGAGGGAGTAAAGCATAGTGTTCAGAAAAAAAGAAAAAAAAAAAGAAATAGAAAAAAAAGAAAAGAAAAAAAAAAGAGTAATAAAGTTGGTGTGCTAAGGCCCGTAAGAAGGGGCAAAGTGGCAGAGAAAAGGCTAACATCAAAAACTCCTCTGCCCAAATAGAGCCCACTCCTCATGTCATTAAGCCCATACACTAAAAAGAGAGAAACACTGTAAGGGAGTGACCCAAAGACCTTGAACGAAATCTTGAATTATTTTTATCTTTACTTGAATTTTGATTTTTCTGTATGTACTATGCCCTGTACTGATCATGCTAACGTCCTTTGTTTTATTTCCCCCTCTTTCCTTTGTTTCTTTTTCACTTTGTTCTTGAGTCAGGTAAATCAGACCTCACGCTTGGGGACAAGCGTGTTCCAAGTGTGTGCGTGATGAGCCATTTTATTTGCTCATCTTAGAGCACTTTTTATTCTTTTATTGAGTCAGTTTGAGTCTTTAGTGTGTCTGGGAGGGCACAATGGAGTGTTTGGGCATAGTATGCAGGGTTGCAGGTAGTAGGTGGTGGATTGTGCGAAAGAGGCCAGAAAGTTGCCCACTTTGGGCAAACACGGGGATCCAAGGCAAAGTGACTTGAGCAGTTTGACCCAAGGAGGCAAAGTCGACACTATGGGCAAAGTGACTGGAGCAGTTTTACCAAAGGAGGCAAAGTCGACACTATGGGTAAAGTCACCACTATGGGCAAAGTCACCACTTTGGGCAAAGTGAAAACTTTGGGTGAAGACACACTTTGGGAAAACGACGAGTATCGGGCATACCAGAGCAACAAAGTCCGAAAATTGGGGGATTCTTCCTAATCCCTTATCTCTATCCGGTCAGCTGATAAGGAAAGAATCCCTAAAGACCAGGACTTTCTTTGACCACCAAGAGTCCCTGCAAGAACAAACTCTGGACAGACTACGCCCAGACGGCCCAAGCCCATCAGCCCATTAATACAAATCTGATGCCCTAGAGACCGCACATATATAGTCCCTGATCAGAAAACAAGCACACCATATACAGGAGAGAGAGAGGGACGAAATCAACACCCAAAAATTCAGAAAAACGCTATTGATGGGCTGAAGAAGAAGGAGTCGAGTTCTCGCCGGTTATGGGCCTTCGGGCATAGCAGGGCGAATTCGTTTCGATTTCATGTTTTTATTTTCGTCAATTAATTTCTTTATGTTCTAGACATTCAATACTTCAATTTAAGATTTAATTCCAGCATGTTTTGATTCGTTTTTATTTTATTTATTTTTTATTTGACGATGCATAGCTAGTAATCTTCGTCTGGGCAAAGGCAGATCGAGGGAGATTTTGGGCTAAGTGAGACCGAGAGGCTGATGGGGCTAGAGTAGCCGGTTGGGGGTTTGTTCCCGAAGCAAAGTTGGTTGAGGAATATTTCCAGGGAGTTTGGGCAAACTAGGACGGCCACTAGTGAACCTTTACAATCTGGGATACTGGTGATTGGGCAAACCGCATAGATGTACCTTGTAGTATTGTTGCGGGCATAGCACTAGAACTTGCTGGTGATTGCAGTCGTATAACTCGGAGTTCTGGGCATGCTATAGGCCGAGTGGGTATGTCTAGAGGTTAATGCGGGTTTGGGCAAACTAGATCCATGTTTGGCCGCATAGGTTATCGAATTGTTCAGATCCAGGGGTTTAGGCATAACGCTAGCTTGCCTTCTCTTTACACAGTAAGGATAGATGAGGGGTGGGGCAACTGGGGGCGTGACGCAATAGGACCACTTTTGTCTTGTTAAAGCACCCTATAACCACTGACAAACCGCTGGTAGAAATCCTTAGTGCCTATGACCGGTAGTGTGCCCAGATGACCCTGAGAGACTTTGTATGCCCAGATGCTTGTTTTCTATTATTTGATTTTCGTTTTCTATTTGAATTCTGTTTGGTCATAGTGTTTAGTATATTTTATGTCTGTTCAGTTTGGTCATAGTTAGTTTATACTTAATTGTTTGAGTTTGGTAGTTTGATAAAAATCGCTGTGCCCACAGCAACCATCCAAAACATTTTTAAAACGTGACAACCCTTGGGCTAGCCGAGATCACTTATTGCAATTGCTTCCTCGTGGGACCGACCCCACATACTTATCACTATACACTGTAGTGTTGAGTCTGGCTAAATTATAAATTTATTTGAACCGGCGTTTGCTCCACGACAAGCATTCGTCGTCGTCAGTGCGGTTCTGATGAACCATTTTATTTGCTCATCTTAGAGCCCTTTTTCTTCTTTTATCGAGTCCGTTTGAGTCATTAGTGTGTCTGGGAGGGCACACTTAGGTGTTTAGGAAAAGTATGCAGGTATTCATGTCAGCAGTGGAGATTGTGCGGAAAAGTCCAATGAATGGTCCACTTTGGGCAAACGCGGGATTCTGAAGCAGAGGTGACTCAAGCCGTTGGGCCTAATAAGGCAAAGTTGCCACTGTGAGGCAAAGTCGTCACTATGGGCAAAGTCACTATGCGTTCGAGTCAACCGCGTAACTAGCATCGCGCATGGTCCACCCACCTGGGAGGAGAAGAGCTGAAAAAGAAATATTCATTTGGGCAAAGTCGCTTCTTTGGGCAAAGGGCAGAAGGCGCCCAGTTTGGGCAAACGACGAGTATCGGGCATACCAGAGTAACAGATTCCGAAAGTTGGGGGATTCTGCCTAATCCCCCCCATCTTTATCCGGTCAGCTGATAAGGAAAGAATCCCTTAAGACCAGGATTTTCCTTGACCAGCAAGAGTCCCAGCAAGAATAAACTCTGGACGGACTACGCCCAAACGGCCTAGGCCCATCAACCCATCAGCCCATTAAGCTCCTATATAATCCTGATGCCCTAAAGACCGCAACGAAGAATCGACGACCAGAGAAAGAAACACTCACGCATAAGAAGAAATATAGAGAGCAGCACTAAATGCGAAATTTATGAGAGTTCTTATATATTTGTTTTGAGAGTCGAGAGGTGAAACACTGCCCTTTGGGGCAGCCCGTTTGGGCGAAATTGTATATTATGTTTTTCTTTATTTAATTTAAAGCTTTTCTTTTTAGTATTTGGTTTCGTTTTTGCTTTGTTTATTTGTTTTAATTATTTGTTGATGGATTATTAGCGTCTGGGAAAAGGCAGATCGATGGGGAGTTTGGGCAAAGTGAGACCGAGAGGTTGATGGGGCTAGAGTAGCCGGTTGGGGGTTTGTTCTCGAAGCAAAGTTGGTTAAGGACTATTTCTGGGGAGTTTGGGCAAACTAGGACGACCACTAGTGAACCTTTACAAACAGGGATACTGGTGATTGAGCAAACCGCATAGAAGTACCTTGTAGTATTGTTGCTGCCATAGCACTAGAACTTGCTGGTGATTGCGGTCGTATGACTCAGAGTTCCGGACATGCTATTGGCCGAGCGGGTATGTCTAGAGAGTAATGCGGGTTTGGGCAAACTAGATCCATGTTTGGTCGCATAGGTTATCGAATTGTTCAAATCCAGGGCTTTAGGCATAACGTTAGTTTGCCTTCTCTTTACACAGTAAGGATAGATGAGGGGTGGGGCAACTGGGGGCGTGACGCAATAGGACCACTTTTATCTTGTTAAAACACCCTATAACTGCTGACAAACCGCTGGTAGAAATCCTTAGTACCTATGATCGGTAGTATGCCAAGATGACCCTGAGAGATGTTGTATGCCAAATACTGATTTTCTTCAACTTTGTTTAGTTTAGTCGTAGTTAGTTGAATCGAGTTGTTAATAAGAGAAACGATGTGCTCACAGCAGATCAAAACAAAACTTTTTTTAAATCGTGACAACCCTCTGGGCAAAGGCGAGATCACTTATTGCAATTGCCTCATCGTGGGACCGGCCCCACGTACTTACCACTATCTACTCTCGTAGTGTTAGGTTTTGGCAGAATTATAAATTTATTTTGACCGGCGTTTGTTCCACGACAAACATTCGTTGCCGTCAGCATCACTGCAAATAGCAGCAAATTTTGCAATCATGTGAAGGTTAGCATCCAACTGACCAGCTGGGCAGTTCTGTATTTTCCCATCCGAAGGATCCTAGGTAGTTCTTTGCACATCAAAGGTCCGAAGAGCATTTGCCTCAGATCCCATAGCAACAAGCTTAGAGATTGTCATCTGATTGGTAGTCAGGGTGCCAGTCTTATCAGAGCAAATAACAGTCGTGCATCCAAGTGTCTCAATGCTAGGCAGCTTATGGACAAGTGTATTATTAACAACCATAATGCGCGTTCTCAGGGCCAAGCAAGTAGTAATAAATGCTAACAAACCTTCTGGAATAGCAGCAACTGCAAAAGCCACAACAATTTCAAAGTAATAAGTGCATTTCTCGAAAGAGAACTTGAAATTCCTTGGCCACCCATCGACATACTCCCAAGACAGAAAATATTTAACATTAATCAACCAAACAAAAGTACAGATTGATATGTTCTAAATTAATAAAGCTAATTCTGTCATTGATCTGTTTCGATGCTATATCAGATAAAAAAAATTACATGTAAAAAGTAAACAAAAATACTCAAGCTACCGACAAATTGTTAGATAATATCATCTCATTAAATGCAGAATACCCCATTTCAACAGAGGAAGATTAAAAGACATGTTTATATGCATTAACAAATGAGTCCAATGCTACTACTGAGTCATTTAAAAAGACAATCAGAATGAGGAACAAGTGATATCTACTTTTCGATATCTCTAAAACAAATTTATTAAATAAACGAGTAGAGGTTAGAATCATATTTCGTTTCGTCATCTCGAGATGCTAATTTGATTAATAGATCTATAACTATTTTTTTTCATGAGGTGTTGGAAAGCTGACGTCATCCATCAGCCTCTCGAGATGCACATTTAATTAAAGGTTCTTAATTTTTTTTTATCATGGGGTGCTGGAAAGCTAACATCATCCATCACCCTGCCACCTCAACACTTTGGTCTTTTGAAGGAAAGTAATTAATTCTTTATATTAAAAATCAAATAAGTGATTAACATATAAAACAAAAAGACATGTTTAATTTAATATTTATACTCTTAAATTATTTTTTATTTACTTAAAAATATAAGTTTAGTAAAAATATATTTTTAATAGGTAAGTAACTATTAAGTAAGTGGAGTATCTCAGGAGAACGAAATATGATACTAACCCAAGTAAATAGCATTATTTCCACAATTCAATTTATTTGCTCTTGCATATAAATACCTCGCAACCAATATTCATTTCACACAAGACAAAGCAAAGCAAATCGATCGAGATGACGACGACTTTCCTAAAAATCTTCGTTGCGTACGTTTTCCTAACGACTACTTTTTTCCATGAAATCGACTCTGGTTTGATCAAGAAAAATGAATATGAGGTTGTGATTTCCAACAGCATCCCTTCCAACAATCCTCCGTTGACCGTTCATTGCAAGACGAAAAGCAAAGATCTCGGAGTACGAACGATCGACTCCAACACAACTTACCAATGGCAAGTGCGCGAGAAACTCTTCGGGGGTAAAGTGTACACTTGTGATTTCCAATGGGGCTCAAAGCATCGCAGTGTCAAGGTCTTCGACTCCAAGGAAGCGAGCGAAGACTGTTCTGGCGATAAGTGCTACTGGGCAGTCGCGACCGACGGCTTCTACTTTAACCTGGGCCTTCTCCAAATTTTTGAGAGAAAATATACATGGTAGAAATTACGTACTTTTTTGCAATGATTTATGTACTTTGAGTCTTTGACAATGATTGTAGTAATAAATTTCTACAAAATCATAATTGTTAGATATCTTATGCCCCGATATTTTTTTACAAAATCGATTGAATAATAAACTTTGAACTCAGATCTAAGTTAAACAACTTTATTATCTTAATAATAATAAATTTTCATATTTTTCTTGGTAAAACAATTAAAGTGTAATATTCTTCTCTATATGCACGTAGCAAGTGACTTCAAAAATGATACTACATCATTCTCAAGTCTCAACTATATATGAACTGATTGATCGGCACTTAGATTTATAAAATTTTAAATTTTAACATTAACCAAAAAGTAAAGCAAGGGTGGATCTAGGGTGGCTAGGCCGAGCTCGAGCCCACCCTAATATATTTATATCTACTAATATTTTTAAAGAATCTTTTTAGTTCCAGTGGTCAGCCTCCTAACTTCTCCTCAAAAGGTCAGGAGTTCAATACTTTTAGCCCCCCTATTTTTTTTTTGATCATTTTTCATTTAGTTTTAGCCCCCTCAATTTCTATCCTAGTACTTTTAGCCCCCCTATTTTTTTTTTGATCATTTTTCATTTAGTTTTAGCCCCCTCAATTTCTATCCTAGATCCACAGTAAAGGATATAAATATATTTTTAAAAAATAAAGTTGTGAATAAAGTTTGAAAAGTAGTTTGATCATTTTCCCTTTAGTTTTAGCCTCCTCGAATTTCTATCCTAAATCCGCAGTAAAAGATATAAATGTATTTTTTAAAAATAAAGTTGTGAATAAAGTTTGAAAATGAGGTAGAAAAAATAGTCGTAAAATAGTATTTAAAAGTGAAAAAGTAAAATAATAATTTCCATTTTAAGGGTGTGCATAATTAGTCGGGATGTACAAAAAAAAGAAAGTGTGCATAAAGGATATAAATATATTTTTAAAAAATAAAGTTGTGAATAAAGTTTGAAAAGTAGTTTGATCATTTTCCCTTTAGTTTTAGCCTTCTCGAATTTCTATCCTAAATCCGCAGTAAAAGATATAAATGTATTTTTTTAAAATAAAGTTGTGAATAAAGTTTGAAAATGAGGTAGAAAAAATAGTCGTGAAATATTATTTGAAAGTGAAAAAGTAAAATAATAATTTCTATTTTAAGGGTGTGCATAATTAGTCGAGATGTACAAAAAAAAGAAAGTGTGCATAAATAATTGGGACGAATGTAGTAGAAAAGATTAATTTACATTTGATACATTTTTCAAATAAAAAAAAAACTTATAAATAATTGAAAAAATTGAAAATACTTTTCTTGAAATCCTCAGATACCAACTTAAAAATAATAAAATGAAAAATTATTTTAATCTTCATTTGCGTATTTGATTTTTTTTATATAGAACATTTAAAATAATTTTAGTCACTAAAATTATATCAAAGATACATAAATTATTATAGAGTACAATTCATATCATAAAATACATAATTTTTGAATTCTCATATTCAGAAGAAAAGTTTCAATTTATGTAAAACATATAGAACATTTTTTTAATATAATTTTTTTTTTGTGAAATATTGAATTGATTACTCAATAAGAAGGTTGTTTATACATAATCTAGACTTTTTAAATTTCAAAAAAATCTATCAAAATCTCAACCTTTAATATTAAAACAATATACTGATAAATTTAAAACTTTTTTTAATATTCGTTTATCCAACCGGTTAAAATTGTACACTTTATTTTATAATTTGTATATTGTATAAATCTTTTTTTTAATATAAAAACTATACTTTAAAAAAAATTATATATGTAGTTTTTATACTATACAATTATTTTTAAGAATTTGTTTTATATAATATTGTGTTCTAAAAATGGGATAACAAAAATAATCATTGAACATATGTTAGTGTAAATATTGCTAGGCAGAGTAATGCGGCAGAGTTACTGAGCATAACAATGTCTTAGTCATATTTACATGTTTTCTCTTTTCTTCACATCTTTATATTGTTGTTTTTCACTCTTTGTATGTGTGAAATGTGTAAGCATGAGTTTCCAGTTGAATCATGCGTTTTTAGACAATCAAGACATTAGCAGAATCATGCGGCAGGACGAAGATCTTCGGCATGCCGCACGACGAACAAGAGCAGAAGACTCAAGTAGGAACGATAGGCATAGAGAACCTGAAAACAAAGAGAAATGGAAGGCATTAGCAAGAGGCAAAGCATTCCAGTCAATTGAAGAAGGTTCGCCCTGCCTGAAGAACAGCTCGCTGTGCGGCAAAGACAGAAGCTGGGTCAAAGGCGGTTCCTATCTTCTCTCAACCACTTTAAACCTAGTTTTACTAGGGATTTCGGTTGAGAGCTTCACCTATAAATACCAGGAGACTTCATCTCATTCATTAACACTTTCATCTATCCAGAAACACCTTTTTAATTAAGATCATTAGCTAGTCGGTTTTGTAGGCAAGATCTTCATTGGAAGTTCTTCGTCCATTTATCTTCTCATCTGAGATAGTTACGTACGACTTAGTTATGATCTGTAATTTAGTATAGGATAGTGTTAGAAGCTTTATTTCAGTTTTGATTGTTCATTAATTTTCGGATCCGATAAACGAGAAGGAATGCCTTCGCATTGCCTTAAGTTTAGTCGATTGTAAATCCAAGATTATTTATTGTAAAGACTCGTATCTTTAATAATATATTTTAGCCGTAAGGCACATTCGTATGGGTATAATTTAAATACCCATACAAAGATTTAATTACTTGTGTTATTTATTTATCGTTTCGTTTGTGTGTGTGAGTTTGTTCGTTCTGCCTAACGTTTATCTTTCCGCTGCATAACTTATACATATATCACATATATATATTTAACTGATAATTTAAGATACACATTAAAACACTTAAATTAATTAAAACGAACAAACTAAATTATAAGGCTTCGTGGTGCGGCATACTGAAGTAGCGCATCACCCTGTCTTATGCTTGGCAGCGTGTTTTCTTCATAAATGCCCCTGCCACGCAATTTCAAGTGGTATCAGAGCCGACACTAAACTCACTTAGTGCTAACGGTCCCTCTGATTTTTCACACTCACAATGTCAGATCCATCCTTTATCGTATGAACACCGGTTGTTCTTGACGGTACCAACTATGGATTTTGGAAGACACGTATTGAGGCAAGGATTAAATCCATTGACCGAAATGCTTGGCTTTCAGTCCTTAAAGGATGGAAACCTCCTTTGGAGGAGTTACCGGACGGTAAAATGCTTGAAAAAGCTCCCGAAAAATGGTCTACCGATGAGGTTGCCACAACTACTGCCAACGATAGGGCAAGGTGTGCCATCCTTGAGTCTATCGATTGTGATATGTACAAAATCGTCAAGCAATGTGAATCAGCCAAGAGTATATGGGATCAACTGGAACTTCACTGTGAAGGAAACACCACGGTAAAGAAAACCAAGGTCCGAATGCTCATGTCTCGCTTCGAAAACTTACGAATGCGTGAGGATGAGTCGGCAAGGCAGTACTTTGGCGAAGTCATGTCTATCGTCATTGAATGTGCTGACCTCGGCTCTCCCATTGGCAATGAGGCTGTTTGTAGCAAACTACTTAGATCGATGAACTCGAAGTTCAAATCAAAAGTAACGGCCATCGAAGATGGTCCCATAGGTACCTCTGAAGACTACATCACCCTAATGGGAATTCTTAAGAACCATGAGCTTAATGAGGAAGATCGTGCTCCCATGGCCAGTCACGCGAAAGAAAAAGCGAGAAATACCTTGCCTATACGGTGGCAGAACCTGATGGCAGGGATTCCAGAAGTTCGCATGGCAGGGACTCCAGAAGCTCACAAGGCAGCAGCACCAACTCCTCTACAAATGACTTGACTGACGAAGAAATCTATGAACTACTTGGACAAGAAGACGGAGGAGACACGCACGCCTTACTCTCAAAGAAGGTGGATGCCATGCTTGTTCGATCGTTGAGAAAACCATACGATCCCCGCCGAAGGAAGTTTCCTCCCAAGACCATTTCAAATCAAGATAGACGGCTCGTGACACGTCAATCAAGCCCTGGATCAAGCTCCGGTTCCAACTCCTCGAAAGACTGGTCTAAGATCACTTGTCATACATGCCATGGACTTGGGCACTACTCTTCGAAATGCCCATCAAAGGATCGAGGCATTGCCTTAAACTCCATGATTGAACCAGAAGATTTGGAACAACTATGCCATGAGTTCTCCGAAACCGCACTGGCTGCTCGGTATGATGGCATCTCTCTCTCGGATGCAGAAGATGACTATCTAACTCCTGCCGCAGACCGAAGCCACGTTGCTTTCTTTACCTCTGCTGCAGACAAGGCAGAACGGATCGTTTGTCTCACTGCCTCCATTTCAGACAATGAATATGAGGATGAGGCAATTCCTTTTGATCTTTTTATTGAACTAAAAGATAAATTTGATGAGCTACGCATGGATCTTCAACGGCAAAACAAAATGGTAGAAGTATTAATCTCCAACAAAGCCTCATTTGAAGATAAGATAAAGAAGAAAGCCATGACCATAGAACAAATGCTCGTTGAAAAAAATGATCTTGAAGGACGCTTGATGAAGTTCGATGTTCAACTCACAAGAAAAGACATGGAAGTTGAAAAACTAAAAAATGAGCTTGAACGAGCAAATGGCAAACTCGAGGCTGCCAACAACACTTTTGAGAAACTCAACACGGCCACATCAAAACTTGATGCCGTGATGAGTATCTCAAATGTTGAACGACAAGGCCTCGGTTATCAAAAGACCGTATATGCCATTTTTCCCCCAAGAAAGAGTTCAACGAGAATCTCCTTTGTGAAGGAATCAAATGATGGTCCACAAGATACTCTCACACCTTCACAAGAATCCACTACAAGAGGAATCAAGAAAATGACTGCTCACGGCAAAGGCAGTAGGCAGAGGCAAGGACAAGTTGCAGAAGGCAGAACGAAGACAAGGCAGCCTCTGCCCAAATTGAAAAACAAAGTCAAGAGACGATATGTTTGTCACTACTGTCTGATTCCTGGTCATATTCGACCATATTGTTGGAGACGTGAAGAGGATTGGGGGAATGGCCGTCACCTTCATTCAAACGTTGGATCATGGCATACCAACAAAAAGTTCAACAATACTCGATCTAGATCAAATGCGTCTAAGGCAAAGGAGACTTATTTAAAGAAGTCTAAACCTTTTACATCACATAAGTGGGTTCCAAAAGCTAAATTCACTACTAACAACGAATGTCCTGTTCCTCCTGCCTTCCCTGTTGTTAGTCCGGCCACATCATCTATCAACAAAATTGACATAAAATGCAGTGTCGTATTCACCGCCCTCAAAGCTACCAAGGATGAAAAATGGTACTTTGACAGTGGGTGCTCGCGACACATGACCGGCAATAGTGATCACCTCGTCAACTATAAAACATTTCAAGGAGGCGAAGTCACATTTGGAGGAGGATCTAGCGGATCAATTGTAGGCCGAGGTGATGGAGTAGTATAATTAATGTCTAGATTTGAGTATTCTGAACTCTATGTGCACTTTCATTTACCTGTTTATAATGAACATTCATTTGCTTTTAATTATTGTTAATTAAATATATGCAAATTATAGTCCTGGATTTTATACGTTGTAGTTAGTATGGTGTGCATGGGCACACAGAAGATCATACTATCGGTTACTCGTATTTAATCGAACAGTTGCTCACGACCTAGATGGACACGGACCAATCCATCGGTATAGTCGTTGTGTGAGAGAGAAAATAATTTATCTTAATTATTTTATCACACTTGTACACTTGGTGTATTGAGCGGATCGCTTGAGACTTATCAATTAGGATTGCTCTGTGATAATTGATTTAAGTCTCGGAGTATTTTATTCTTAATCCCTGAAACAATTGCGGGTGTGTATATTTAATATAAGTGACTTTGATTTTCCAAAGGAATTAACCGATTTAATTATTGGGTTAATTACCGGTTAAGTTGGGTCACTATATTTTATATATGGCATGCCGTGAATTCTTGAAGGGACAGTGTATCCCGGAAGGGTTGATAATATCCCCGAGATGAGCTCATAAGGATTTATTATGTAAACCTCGCGAGTGGATTTGTTCCCGCATAATAAATAAGGTTGAGTGGTACTATTCTCGGATATAAGAGATGAATAAATTTATTAAGCAATAAATAAATTTTATTCATGGATATTTAAATCTTAAATACACGGAATAAATAATACTAACCGGAGAAATATTATTTGATATAATATGGATAAATATTGGGAGTGCAAATTTATTTATATAGTGGAAAATAAATAAAATTAATATTGATAAGGAATTAATGGATTTGGGTTGGACCCAATTTAATCTTCAATATTAGGAGCCCAATATTTCATCTTCTTTTGATCCCCTACGTAGCCTATAAAAGCACTACATGGTCTTCACAATTCATAAAACTTAAGATACGCCAATCATAAAGTCTTGAAGAGTGAAGGAGATCCATAGGAGTTCGATAGATCGTCGCCCACCCGACGTTCGAACGGAGTGCAAGGAATACGTGGGAAGATTCAAAGGTCATCTTGATTTCGTTTCTCCGAACAACGAATCGAAGGTATAATATCTAAACACCCTTGATATTATTTGATTTGATTTATCGAGAATACCGTAGGACGAAGATCTGAAGATCGAAGCCCGGAATAGACGGACGAACGCGTGGTGGTGGCGAAGCCACCGGACCACGGCGTGCGCCCGCCTAGGGTTTCGGCGGTGCGCGTGTGGGACGATCCCCGGCTGGACACCGGGGCGTGATCGATCAAACGATCGATCACGGGCAGCTGCTGGGCACGACGGCCCAGCTGGAGGCGGGCCACCCCAGGCGGCGGCGAGTCGCCGGACTCGCCGCGGGGGCTGCTGGGCAGCCCCACCCGATCGCGCGTTGGCGCGATCCGTTCGATCGCGTGAACCCCGCACTCGCGGGGGTTCGGCTGGGGGCGGGCTGCGTGCCTTCGGGCGCGTGGTCTCCAAAGGCCGGACTCCGGCGGATGAGTCGGCGTTCATGTGATCTCCGGCGAAGGGTTCGTTCGGGTTATTGGTTTCCGCAAATTTAAATAACCCGGGATATCGAATTCCAACACGAGGCACTTTGAACGTACAAGGTCTGCCTAAACTACAACAAGTTCTCCACGTTAAAGGCCTAATCACCAACCTCATTAGCATAAGCCAACTATGCGATGATGGCATGCATGTCAAATTCACACATCAAGCATGCGAAGTCTTTGACCGTGAAGGAAAACCACTCGTTAAGGGGGATAGATCTACATCAAACAATTGTTACTCCATTGGAGAAACTTGCTTCTCCGCAAAAGTACAAAATGAGGTAGATCTATGGCACCAAAAACTTGGTCATACAAGCCTTAGGAATTTGGAGCGCCTTATCAAGCTCGATGCCGTCCGTGGACTTCCAACACTCTCCAAGATCGAGAAAAGTGTATGTGGACCATGCCAACAAGGAAAAATGACCCGGACAAGTCATCCAGCTCTCCCTGCCGCAGAGCGAACTGCCTCTGCCGCAGGATCAGCAAATTCCGAGGCAGATTTTTACCAAAAGCAATCTCAATGCTTTGAACTACTTCATATGGACCTAATGGGACCCATTGAGACAGAAAGTCACTCAAAGAATCGATATGTACTTGTAGTTGTCGATGACTTCTCAAGATACACATGGGTACGCTTTTTAAAGGATAAAAGCGAGACGTTTGGAGAAGTTTCTAAACTCATTAGGTGGATCAAAACAAACCATGAAACAAATGTCAAAAGAATAAGGAGTGATCATGGCACCGAATTCGAGAATCAACAACTTGCCAAGTTTTGTGATGCACAAGGCATTGCCCAAGAGTTCTCTGCCCCAATCACACCTCAACAAAACGGCGTGGCAGAGCGAAAGAACAGAACCTTACAAGAAATGGCCCGTGTCATGTTGATTTCAAAAAATCTCAACAAAGCCCTTTGGGCAGAAGCAACCAATACCGCATGCCACATTCTAAATCGCATCAGCCTACGACGAGGCACATCGAAGACAGCCTATGAAATTTTAAATAATAGGAAACCGAATTTGAAATATTTTCATGTGTTTGGCTCTGTATGCTATGTTTTGAATGATAGAGTAGCTAAAACAAAGTTTGAACCAAAGGCATTCAAAGGATTATTTGTTGGATACTCTAGAAATAGTCATGCCTATCGAATATTTATTCCACTAACCAAAACTATTATTGAATCAGTGAATGTGCAGTTCGATGATCTCAGCATTCTCAAGAAACCTCGAGAAGATGGTATTCAAGAACTACTCGAACACCCTGCCGCAGCTGGAACAACAGAAGGCACTACAAACCCGACTGCCTTACCTACTGCTCCCAATGCCGATGCCCGAACCTCTGAAGCATCCTCGGATCAGTCAAATAACCATACAACACCTCAAGAATCTGATTCATCAGATATAGAAGAGGCATTGGAAGAACCACGACGAGATCCACCAGGGCATGTTCGAAGGAATCACCCATCGAGCCAAATTCTGCCGAAACGCACAAGGAACCATCCGCCCATTGATTACAAGAACATGACAAAAAATGTAAGCATGTCGGCCACATGCATTGAGATAGGCATTGTCTCATATCTCTCAACGGTTGAACCCAAAAATATCAAAGAGGCATTGAAGGATGATTTTTGGATAATGGCCATGCAAGAGGAAATGAACGAGTTCGAAAGAAACAAAGTTTGGAAACTCGTTCCTCGTCCCAAAAACAAGAATGTCATCGGGACAAAATGGATCTTCAAGAACAAATCAAACGAACATGGGCAGATCGTGCGCAACAAGGCAAGACTAGTAGCACAAGGCTATACACAGATCGAAGGCATCGACTTCGATGAAACATTTGCCCCAGTTGCACGCATGGAGTCCATAAGGCTGCTGATTGACATCGCTTGCTACCTTAACATCACGTTGCATCAAATGGATGTTAAGGCTGCCTTCCTAAACGGCATACTTGACGAAGAAGCCTTTGTTGCTCAACCTAAAGGCTTTGAAGATCCTAAATTTCCAGACCATGTGTATAGACTTCACAAGGCACTATATGGCCTAAAACAAGCTCCTCGAGCTTGGTATGGGTACCTAACCGACTTTCTCCTAAATTTTGGTTTCACCCGCGGCACAGCCGACAAAACCTTATTCATTAAATTTAATTCTTCCAAAATTTTGATAGCACAAGTGTATGTAGTTGATATTGTATTTGGTTCTACGTGTGATACAATGTTGAAATCATTTACTACTGCCATGGCATCAAAATTCGAAATGAGCATGGTAGGCGAACTAACCCATTTCTTAGGTTTACATATCAAACAACTACCTACTGGAACGTTCATATCTCAATCAACATACGCTCGCAATCTTGTGAAAAGATTTCATCTTGATGGAGCTAAGCCCATGAAGACACCAATGGGCTCAACGGACAAAGTTGCTCAAGATACTGGTTCTGCCGCAGTAGATCAGACACTCTATCGGTCTATGATAGGACGTTTACTTTATCTAACGGCAACACGACCAGATATTATGTATAGTGTTTGTCTTTGTGCTAGGTTTCAGGCAGATCCAAAGGAAGACCACTTGAAGGCAGTCAAACGCATCATTCGTTATGTTGCCTCAACCATCGAGCTAGGCATTTGGTACACAAAAGACACTAACACCAACTTGGTTGGATTTTCCGATGCCGACTGGGTTGGAGACTTGGATGACCGAAAGAGTACCAGTGGAGGATGCTGCTTCCTTGGAAACAACATCATCTCTTGGCATAGCCGCAAGCAAAACTGCATTTCTCTATCCACTGCCGAATCCGGATACATTGCCGCAGGGAGTTGCAGTACTCAACTTATTTGGCTCAAACACATGCTCGATGACTACCATTTGGAGAGTAACACTCTTACCCTCTATTGTGACAATACTAGTGCCATTAACATCAGTCATAACCTTGTTCAACACTCGCGAACCAAGCACATCAGTATTAGGCATCACTTCATACGTGACCTAGTGGAAAAACGTCTCTTAAGGCTTGATCACATACCAACGGAGAACCAAAAAGCCGACATCTTCACTAAACCACTAAGCTCAGATCGCTTCATCCTACTAAGAAGATCTTTGTGCATGTGCATCATGCCCTAGAAGCATTTCTGCTTCGTGCTGCCGCAATGTCATGCCAGCTTCGCTCTGCCTATGTTTTTTATCAAAATTAAAATTGTGTGTAAAAATTTTTCCGAAGGAAAAGAACATACCAACATCACATTGGTAACATGGGCGAACCCACATACATGTAATTAGACTAACTAGGGTTAAGAATTCCATGTACAATTCGATTTAGGTATTTCATACACTCAATATTTATTTCTGATATCAATGCCTACGCAAGGGCACGCTCTACCTATGCAGCACGAAGAACACCTAGGATTATGATTTTTTTCTTTTCCTAGGATTTTTATTCTCTTTGAAGAATTCACACCAAAAAAAAAAAAACAGAATATTAAAAATAGAAAAATAGAAATTAAAAAAAAAAAAAAATTTTGCAAGGCAGTGCGGCACCACCCTGCCGCATAACGGGCAGATTATTTTTTCAGCCGTTGAAAAGCACTTGAGTGCACTGCCAGGAGTCTTTTCCTATTCTCACTCAACTTTTAAACAAATCCCTATTTTCTCTCCTATATTCATTATCTTAAATTCAAATTCAAACTCCTTCACCTACAATATCTCTTTCTCTACACCGATCAAGAGTTTTGAATTTTTAAAAAATCACAAATCCCTCACCTTTAAAAGCTCATTTCTGATTTTTGTTGCGGCACCGAAAAATCGAAACCCTAAAACTCCTTTTCCTAAAATTCGAATCCATGGCGTCCAAGATCCTAGCCGAGCTCTGCGCAAATCCTAACTTCATGAAGATTCTCCAGGAGATTCGACCGGATGCCTCGCCGGAGAACATCACTCTCCAGGAAGCCACCGAGGCCGAGAAGCGTCTACTCGCTGCCTCCACCGCGCCGGCCACCACTGCATCGCCGCCGCAAACCCAGGTGTCGCCTGGCTCAGGTACGTCTCCTCACAGGTCTCCGATGGCAATCTCGCCAGAAGGAACCATAGCTGGTGAGATTTTGCAGGAGCTCGCTGACTCTGCCGTTGTCCCAGTGGTTCAACCTGCCCAAAATCTGGCATCCCCTGAAGTTCAGGATGCCGCAGATCCACCATTCAACGCCCCTGCCGCGACTGGTCTTCAGGGTGCCACCGATCAACAGATCCATGAGACTGCCAAAGACGGATCTGATTCCGGGCCTTCCCAGACGCCTCGTCAACCAACGGTGGTCTCCGGCATCTCCAACGTACTTGAGTACGATGCAAACGATCAACGGTCCATGGACACCGATGACTTTTTGGATCTGTTCACCACCCCTGACAGCGCTCAGACCGCCGCATCTACAGCTGCTCCTCCCTCTGCCGCGGTTCCCCTTCAAATAATTCTGCCAAAGTTCACGCCGTCTAAACCATCAACCGGCCTAAAGGATCTCCCCTTCGAATCCGACACCTCGTCGATGAGGGGATTATATGGTGATTTTGACTGTCCTTCACCGTACCGGAAAGCTCGCTCGGACACGCCTTTTCCCAGGAACTCGTCGGACACATCGACTGCCTCCGACCGCTTCGACGGGGATGGTCATGAAGTGGTTCAAGACTCTGCCACTGAGTCCGAACCAACTGAAGTAGGCCACAGCAAGAAGCGCAAGGCCACTGTCAAGTATGGCCCTCCCACGCGACAATCCAATTGGCCATCCACTCAGGCAGCTCGACTCAAATCAAAGAATCTGCCACCAACTTCTCGCTCCAATCCTATTGATTTGGACACCTCTCCGTCCAAATCCACACGGGGCAAGAAGCAAAAAGGCGGCGGATCCAAGGCCGCGAGCTCCCAAAGTGACCCGGAAGCCACTACCGTTCCCCCTGCCTCACCCGCGAAAAAGGGCAAGCTTCCGGCTGCCCCTGATGCCATACTGAATGCCCCTGCCGAAGATGCAAATTCTGATATGGAAGAAATGGGTGCCTACTCCGAGAGGTATTGGTCCCGTCGTCGTGCCACCCTCGGGCCTTACTATGCTGCAAAGCCAATCATTCCCGACCGCCGTGTTGATTTCTCGACGATCATTGATCAACGACTTGATCAATTTTTGGATCAAATGAAGCTTCGCAAGGCCGTCACATATGCAGGAGGTTTTTGTGCGGAGTTGGTTCGAGATTTCTACGCAAACCTGCGTCCCTGTTTTGCCAACCCCAAGTCTCGAGGGTATGGCAACGTTTATGTTCGCCAAAAGGTCTACAACTTCTCTCCCACTGCCATAAATGTTTTTCTTGATCGGTATGAAGTTCAGTATCCTCTACAACTCAAGCCTCATCCCACTGCCGTCGCTCGACGTCTCCTCGGTGGCCTCGGTTCTGTGAATCCACCCCTTGTGCCAAAGATAAGTGCATTCTCTTCCTTTTTGTTTACTATTGCAAAGTCAAGTTGGACTCCAACCACCAACACACATCGAGTCCATGCTACCACTGCCGAGCTCATTTACTCCTTCGGGGCAAGTAAACAAGTAAATTTGGGAGAACTTATCTTCTCCAAGATGGCCAAGCAAATCGAAAATCTCAAACCTACCCACAGCCTCTGCTTTCCCTCCTTGATTTGGGAAATGGTTCAAGATCAAGGCTACGAACCCATTGCCTCAGACAATATGGGTCGTAGCAGTCCAATAATCAAGTTCACACCAAAGGAGCCTAATGATCTGCCATGGCAAGGGTATCACTTGTTTGAGACTAAGGAACCTGCTGCCACTGCCATGCCGCATGCTGATGCCACTGGTGGTGCCGCCTCATCTCAAGGGCTACCTGATATCTATCTCAAGGCCCGTAAGTTTGCTCAAGCTATGCTGATCAACTATGCAAGAGTATGACTGGGCATATGGCTGTTGGCATTGAGAATGCCATCTTCTACTTCCTGGATAACCATGGTGTTTCTACACAAAAAGGGGGAGAAGCTGCGCAGAGGCAGAGTAAAGAGCAGGAAAGGCAAACTGAAGAGCAGGAGCAGGAGAGGCGGTCTGAAGAGCATGATGATGAAGAGGAGGATGAAGAGGATGAAGATGCAGCTGCCACAGAAGCAAAGAAGCTGGTGGACTATGGAGATGATGATGACTCATCTGATGAATTTTAAATTTTCAAGTTTTTAGTTTATTTTGATGTTGAACAATTATTTTTGCTTGTTGCTTTATTTCAAGTTATTTTGGTTTGAACAATTTAAATTCTAGTTTTTATTTCCTTTTAAAAAAATTGGTGTGTTATTTTTTCAAAGTTGTTTGTTATTTATTTTCTAACTTAGAAGGCATTAACTAAGGGGGAGTTCTTACTCATGCCTAAAGTTAAGTCAAACAAAATTTATTCATATACTTCTAAGTAAGAGACTTTTCATTGAGGGGGAGTTATTCTTATACTCTGCCTCATGTTTTGTGAAGAAAGATAAAAAGGGGGAGTTTGTTAGTGTAAATATTGCTAGGCAGAGTAATGCGGCAGAGTTACTGAGCATAACAATGTCTTAGTCATATTTACATGTTTTCTCCTTTCTTCACATCTTTATATTGTTGTTTTTCACTCTTTGTATGTGTGAAATGTGTAAGCATGAGTTTCCAGTTGAATCATGCGTGTTTAGACAATCAAGACATTAGCAGAATCATGCGGCAGGACGAAGACCTTCGGCATGCCGCACGACGAACAAGAGCAGAAGACTCAAGTAGGAACGATAGGCATAGAGAACCTGAAAACAAAGAGAAATGGAAGGCATTAGCAAGAGGCAAAGCATTCCAGTCAATTGAAGAAGGTTCGTCCTGCCTGAAGAACAGCTCGCTGTGCGGCAAAGACAGAAGCTGGGTCAAAGGCGGTTCCTATCTTCTCTCAACCACTTTAAACCTAGTTTTACTAGGGATTTCGGTTGAGAGCTTCACCTATAAATACCAGGAGACTTCATCTCATTCATTAACACTTTCATCTATCCAGAAACACCTTTTTAATTAAGATCATTAGCTAGTCGGTTTTGTAGGCAAGATCTTCATTGGAAGTTCTTCGTCCATTTATCTTCTCATCTGAGATAGTTACGTACGACTTAGTTATGATCTGTAATTTAGTATAGGATAATGTTAGAAGCTTTATTTCAGTTTTGATTGTTCATTAATCTTCGGATCCGATAAACGAGAAGGAATGCCTTCGCATTGCCTTAAGTTTAGTCGATTGTAAATCCAAGATTATTTATTGTAAAGACTCGTATCTTTAATAATATATTTTAGCCGTAAGGCACATTCGTATGGGTATAATTTAAATACCCATACAAAGATTTAATTACTTGTGTTATTTATTTATCGTTTCGTTTGTGTGTGTGAGTTTGTTCGTTCTGCCTAACGTTTATCTTTCCGCTGCATAACTTATACATATATCACATATATATATTTAACTGATAATTTAAGATACACATTAAAACACTTAAATTAATTAAAACGAACAAACTAAATTATAAGGCTTCGTGGTGCGGCATACTGAAGTAGCGCATCACCCTGCCTTATGCTTGGCAGCGTGTTTTCTTCATAAATGCCCCTGCCACGCAATTTCAACATATAAACAAAATCATTAAAATATAATAAGTTATATGTTTTTTTTTATAAATAATGGGTTTTATACACTATAAAAAATAAAATACAATATTAAGAGTGATAAACAATTTTTTTTTTAACAAAAAAAAAAGTTTTAAATTAATCAGCATTATTTTAAGGTAATATTAAAAGTTGAACAAGCTTCATAATTGTAATTGCGTTTACAAATTAAACTTTAGATAATAAATTTAACGCTTCAAATTAGTTTTGTTTTAATCCAACGGTAGAAAAATCCACAACATACCCCTCACCCCTTCTTTTATAAAATGTTTGATAACTCATAAGCTTTTTAAATTTATTTTCATAATGTTTTTAAAAAATAATTTTATTTATAAAAAAACGTAAAATATTAAAATCTTATAATCTGTTTTTAAAAAATTAGAAGTACTTTTATAATTTTTTTAAAATAAGATTTTATTTTAAAATCTTTTATTAAATTTTAATATTTTATTAAATTTTAATATTTTACTAACATCTTACTCTGTATAAATTACTATTTCATAGTATTAATATATCCAAATAAGGGAAAAAAACACTTTAGTACCTGACCTTAAGTCCGTTTTTCACTTTGGTACCCGAGCTATTTTTCTTTACCGTTTAGTACCTGACCTAACGCATAATTCCACTTTGGTACTTAAATCAGCGTTTTCCGGCGACACGTGCCGGGCACGTGACTTCACCCGACACGTGTCTCGCTTGCATTGGCCTCAGGTGAGAGATTACATTTTTGCCCTTTTTATTATTTAACACTCTTTTTAAAAATAAAAAATGAAATTAAATTCAGTTTGTTTAAAACGGGAATCGAATCTCCTCTCCCCCAATTCTTCCCCAATTCCATAACCCTAATACGCAGAGAATCAATTGAAGAACTCCGACCAAGACTTTATGGAGGAGCTATGTAGGTGTGGGAACCCCTTGGTGATGAGAACCTCCTGGACCGACGCAAATCCTGGAAGACGATTCTTGGCGTGCGGAAATTTTCGGGTAAGAATCGAGGATGAACCCTAATTTCGCGAACCCTAATTTCTCAGAAAACAGAACGGGTATGAACCCTAAATAGATTATGCAGACATTTTTCATATTCTGCCGAACCCCAATTTCTGATTTTTTTTCATTCTCATGGATTTGGGGGTTTTACCCGAACCCTAATTTCAATTTCATGTTTTTTTTTCAATTTCAATTTCATGTTTTTTTTTCAATTTCATGAATTTATGGTTTACTGGAACCCTAATTTCATGGAATTGGGGTATTTTTTTATTTTGCAGAAACCCTAATTTCTGGGGTTTGGGGATTTTTTTATTTTGCAGAAACTTGGGAGTTGTAATCAGTTTATGTGGACAGACCCTCCTGCTTGTGCAAGATGTTCTCAAATTATACCTGGACTCTTAAGGAACATGAGTTCCAAAGCAGAAGAATTGGAGATGTTGGAGAAGAAAATGGCTGTGATTGAAAGAACCAAGTTCAAGCTTTGGGTTGCTCTCAGTGTTGGGGTTTTTCTATTTGGAATGTTGTTTTTTCAGAAGTAGGTGTAATGTTGTATGAGTAGTTGAATGTTGTTTCTGAACAAGTAGTATGGTCTGTTCAAGTAATATGTTGATGTTGAATTGTGTATTATGGATTTGGCCATCACTGCCATCATTTTGACATGAATTTATTAAGAATTTTGACATGGTTTTGACATGGTTTTGACATGATTTTGACAGATGAAGCTTAATAACATCAAAACAGAATATATCATCAAAACAGAACAAGCTGAATAACACCAAAACAGAACAAACTTCATTACATACCATCCATTCATACACAACAGTTCAAAACATAACATAAACATCCATCAGTTCAAAACATAAACCCCTAAACACACCATCAGTTCAAATCATAATACAAACATCCAATGACACCATAAGTTCAGAACATAATAGCTGAGAATTAATCACATTTGTTTGCACTCTTGAGGAAGTTCTCCAGTTTGTTCATACCCTATTTGCCTTGTTGTTGCTGTGGTAAACATGGGCTGAGAATATGACAAAGTCCTTTGCACAGGCAGCTTACAGAGAACATTTCTTTGTGGGCTTAATTGAGCTTGAACCAGGTCAAAACCCCTTTGGAATTCTGATGGCTGTGATGAGGATTTACCAATAACAGGCTTCTTTCCCTTATCCACCATTCTTGTTGGCTGAGATGAAGACACAGGCTTAGTTGAAGGCTTCTTTCACTTATCCACCACAGGCTTCTTTCCCTTATCCACCACAGGCTTCTTTCCCTTATCCACAACAGCTTTCCTCTTCTTTGACTTCTCCCTGGACTGTGATGAAGATGCATTGGTTGTCTTGAACCTGGGGCTTCTCCTAACACCCAACACTGGATCATCACCTCTCACATCAGCTTCCTGAACTCCCACAACAGATGCATTAACTCCCACAACAGATTCATGAACTCCCATCACTGGTTCATTTGGAATGGCA
The DNA here is from genome assembly GCA_954870475.1 of Euphrasia confusa. NCBI lineage: Eukaryota > Viridiplantae > Streptophyta > Magnoliopsida > Lamiales > Orobanchaceae > Euphrasia > Euphrasia confusa. Next base: position 24,696,124 of record OX940968.1, on the reverse strand, counting down.
GCAAAATCAGATGAGTTGGCATCAACATCATTTGGTATGGCAGCCTATCAATAAATCATTAAAATAAAACTTCATTAAATCATTAAATCATTAAAATAAAACTTCATTAAATCATTAAATTATTAAATCATTAAAATAAAATTTCATTAAATCATTAAATCATTAAATCATTAACTCACTAAAATGAAACTTCATTAAATCATTAAAACCAGATTACCTCTTTTTTTTGCTTCTTTGATTTCCTCTCTTTTGCAGGTGGAACTCCCAGCCCTGGTTCTTTCTCAACTTTACTTGGATTCAATGGACATGTCCTTGCATTATGGCCTGTTTGATTTCACAGCTTGCAGCTCATCATAATGCCTCTTCTGGTCAACTTTAAACCTTTTTCTTGAGTTCCAATTACTTCTCCTGGTTGCAGCTTCCTTTTGTGCTTTTTTGGTCTTCCAGCCCTTTGTTCAACTGTAGGAGGTGCAAGAGGAGGCATAGAAGCTGTAGGAACTGGCCATTCATCTCTTCCATACAAAGGTGTCATAAAGTGGCCATAGACTTTCAGATAAGTCTCTCTGGTATAACAACTATCAACATAGTCCTCTAGTCTATACCTCATGTGATTCAAACATGAGATGACATGTGGACAAGGAATCCCAGTAAGTTGCCACTTCCTGCAGCTGCACATTTTTTCACCAAGATGCACATAGAAGGATTGCTCATGAGGACCACTGACTTCAAACTCCAAATGGCCATTCCACTGTGCTGACCAACCATAAGACTTCACCTTATTCTTGTCCAACTGCTTCTGAATGTTAGGGCAAAGAATGCCACTGTGATTCATCATATCTGCTCTCTTCTGTCCAATCCTCTTCATCAGCTTCTTCCTGATATCTTCCATCATGAGAATGATGCCCTTGCTCCTGGCCTTCAAAATCATTGAGTTAAAACTTTCTGACATGTTATTGCTTATCATATCACTGTTGTTGAGTGTATTGAAATGGGACATGGACCAATGATTTGGACTCCTCTGGGCAAGCCAATCATAAGCTGCCTTGTTGTGTTCTTCAAATGCAGCCATGACACCTTGATAATCTACAACCCTTGTGGCCCTTGCAGCTGCCCAAATGAAGTTAGTTAACCCCAGACCCTTATGAACTAGTTTGAAGTTGGCCTCAAGGTGTCTAACACAGAACCTATGCTCACAGTAAGGAAGCATCCTTGTCACAGCATCAATTAATCCGTTTTGCTTATCACTCATGATTGTCCATAAGTAAGCATTTGATTCAGTTATCCCCATATCTTCAGTCAGCAACTCCAGAAACCACATCCAGGTACTGTATTTTTCCTTCTCCACCACTGCATAGGCAATAGGGTACATCCCATTATTTGCATCAATGCCCACTGCAGTCAGCATTACTCCTCCATGTTGTGTTTTGAGATGGCAGCCATCCAAACAAATCAACCTCCTGTTTCCATCCAACATTCCAGACTTCAATGCATTCCAACACATATAGCACCTCTGAAAAACATGTTTATCAGCCACTGATTTGGACTTTATCCTGAAAGTTGTCCCTGGATTGCTCCTAAAAACCTCTGCAGCATACTTGTACAAATCTGCATATTGAGCTGCTGCATCACCATCTCCCATCTTGGCCACCTTGTGTTTAACCCTGTACATCTTTGACTTGCTTAGGATACACCCTATCTCAGCCTGCATTATCTCAATCATGGACTGGACTGGCCAATGGGGATCAGATTTAAGCTTCATCTGATATCTGTCAGCTAAGTACCTAGATGTTGCTTGAGTCACTCTCTCCTGCCTCACACATGTGTGGTTATCTGTGAAGGTCTTCACAATGACTGTGTCATCTCTAGGTACTCTGGATCCATAAATAACCCATGGACACTCCTTCTGTTGACACTTTGCTTGCAGCTTCATTAATGTATTTTTTGGAAATCTCAAAGACCTCCCTTGTTCAATTGCATACTGCTTTAAAGCCCTTCTGAAGGTAGGAATGTCTTTAAAGCTTAAACCTACAAAAAAATTCACATTAACCATATCATGCTTCTCATTGAAAATTCTGTACACCTTCTGCTTCTTTGCAACTCTGTTGCTTGTGCCTGCCTCCATCTCAGAATCTTCTTCTCCAAAATCCTCTTTGTCAAAATCAAACTCACAATCACTTTCTGGTGCATAATCTGAGAGCTCTGAATCATCACCTTCAGATATGTTTGGATCACTGTCCATGTCCTCCACCTCATCATCAATCAACTTCTCCATACTGGCTTTTAAAGCTTCTGTGGGATCTGCAGTTTTGTTTTCTTCTTCAGGTTCATCATAATGGTCTATTATATCATCAAGATCATCACTTTCCTGCTCCTTATCACCAGTATGGTCATCTCTCATATCAGCTTCAGTAGTATCTTCTTCTACAGCTTCAGTAGTATCTTCTTCTACAGCTTCAGTAGTATCTTCTTCTACAGCTTCATCTCTCTCCTCAGCTTCATCAGTAGTATCTTCTTCTACAGCTTCATCTCCCACAGCTTCATCAACATCTATAAGACCATCACCCTCAGCTAAGTAACAGATTTCTTCAGGTTCAGTAGCCTCATGGTCAGTATACAATGAAATGGTAAGATCAATACTAATACAAGCTTGAAGCAGTGAGTTGGCTGTGTGTTCACCATCCACAAACTCTAAATGTGAACATCCATCCTCACCAATCAGATTGAAAAAAAAATTGACAGATTCAGAATCCTTCAACCCAACAGCAGAAGCCATTCTCTTCAATTCACTTGTAAACAATTTGGAACCTTTAACAAAGTCAATGTAATCTGTACGTCCATTAAGATAGCACTTCTCACCTGATTTTCGCCTGAACACACCTGAATGATGGAAAATAAATGTGAAGACATCATCTCCAGACCCGAGACTTGTGTAATCTGGAGCGCTCCTTCCATCAGGGATAACATCAGATTCCGACCTCACCTTCCACTCCATGTTTGCAGCCATCGAGCTTCCAGTGTGTTTTCAATTGAAATCGAAAACGAGCTAGGGTTTCAGTAATCAGAAGGATAAAGTATCGTGGGCTATGGATTACAAATGGATTTGGGGGGTTACGAATGAAGAAATTGAAATCGAAAACGAGCTGCGAGTTTACAGAAACTAGGGTTCAACTTCAATTTGGGGAAAGAGATGAGAGTTACGGGTTTTGATTCAGAATTTCTATTCTTTAAAAACACATTTATGTTTTATATTTAATGTGTAATACATGGATTTAAGAAAAGACATAAATACCCTCCCTCAGCTCGGAAACAAAAAATTGAAGTCACGTGCCCGGCACGTGTCGCCGGAAAACGCTGATTTAAGTACCAAAGTGGAATTATGCGTTAGGTCAGGTACTAAACGGTAAAGAAAAATAGCTCGGGCACCAAAGTGAAAAACGGACTTAAGTTCAGGTACTAAAGTGTTTTTTTCCCTCCAAATAATTAAATACTCCATTGTATTTGCAAATTTAAATTTAACATTTTAAAAGTTACAAAAAGATATAATATCCTTGACATTTTAAAAGTTACAAAAAGGATAATTGTGTAATATCCTTGTGCCTGGTCGGCGCTAGCTCAATGTGTTTAGGGTTCCATCCTAATTCTCTATAAAACCCACATACGAAACGCCTCTTTTCTTTTCGCAGCTCTTCTTTCTGATTTTGTATCCGAGGTAATATTTTTTCATTTTAATCCATTCTTATAAAAATGCACGAAGCTACCCCGGGCTTCTCTGAAATTAACAGATGAAGAAAGAAGCCCCAATGCTAGTGCTATACATGCTCTGTCGTTTAGTGTTGCAGATTCGTCGCTTTGTACCTTTACTCTCACGACCAATTTGTGTCAAATAAACGCCTAAATTTCTTGCCTTCTTACAATTAATTTTTGCCATTGATTACTATGCTTATCCGCGCTTCTGATATTTCAATGATTCATGAAGCATAAATCTGCCACAATGGTTGAATTTCATGATATGAGCTATTCGTTTTTATTTCCACTGATTTGAAAGTAGTCTTTTAGATCTAATGGGGCGGTAGGTGAAAATTATTTTTTGGTGAGTTTAATTATCTTTGTTTCATCTCTTATTTTAAATGAGATTTTAATTGGCAATGATGAAAAAAAGGCCGGACTTACGGCTGCTACTATATATTTATGAGTTGGTAGTAGATTGATGAAAGTTTCCATGAGGTATCAACTTCTGAGCCACTGGTTTTGTACTGTTTAGTAGTACAAAACAGTATAAATTTATTATGCTCATATGAAGGCACAATCTGAATCACGGTTCTTTGCGTTTTCGGCCCAATTTGCTTAGAAAGGTCAATTCATTATATATTGAAATAGTCCTGATCTGAAAAAGAGAAACATAAATGAATTACGGCTGTTTCCACAACACTAGTTTTCAACCCTCTCTCTTTCAGCTTACAATCCCGGAAGATTCACTAGTTGTTGCCTTGTTGGTTGAATATATGCTTTTGAGCAGGTTTGTGCTAAAATTCTTAATTATTTCGAGCCTGGAGTATCTTGATTTCTGATGTTTGAATATTTTTTGTTCTAAAAAAAGTTAAACATCACTAGATTTTTGCTTATTGTTAATTCTTGAGAGAGCTAATTAACATGGTTCAAATCGCAATATTCATTTTTTCTTCACAATTGTGAAGATTACGTACCTTTTCTTAAATGAAAAGGTTTATTCTTTGAGCAGTATGTTATAAATATGCATTCATCTTGTTATATATCTACATTCATATGCTATGAAATCTTTATAATGGCCTGTATAAATCATATTGAGTTGCAACTGGCAACAATATGCAAATTTTTTTGTTTCCTTTTAAATATTATGTGTTTGCAATAGATTTGCTTCATTACTATAAATGAATATTTGGGCTTCCTAAAACATAGCAATTTTTAGGTGTTTACTTTTAAATCTGCATTTTTAAAATTTTTTTAAAATCCAATTTTTTTTAATTGAATACAACTCATTAAACTACAAGGTCTTGTATTTATTTATATGTGATGTTAGTTGGATTAGGAATTTCAGTTGGTGTGACTAGACAACTAGAAAAATCTACTTAGATTATAGAAATTTAGTGATTCTTGGATGTTAATTGACATTTTCATTGTTTAATTGGATAATTGGTTGTTGGGTGAGTTTTGTTTGTGAAAATTTGATTATTACTGATTTTTAAAATGCATTTTGTATTGAAATCAACATTTGAAAATAATAAATCCATATTTATACTCGGTAAAACATTAGATCATCATTTGAAAGCTACATTGAATTATTGAAATCATCATTTGAAAGCTAAATTTACGAGTATAACTCAAATCCTAGAATCAAAAATTTGTTCATAGCTTGTGAAGTGCACTCTTCATTGAATCATCACCAGGTAACAATAAAAGCATCATAGCACAAAAGAACCTTCATCATTTGAAAGCTACATTGAATTATTGAAATCATCATTTGAAAGCTAAATTTACGAGTATAACTCAAATCCTAGAATCAAAAATTTGTTCATAGCTTGTGAAGTGCACTCTTCATTGAATCATCACCAGGTAACAATAAAAGCATCATAGCACAAAAGAACCTTCATCGGCTAAACATTAAAATAGAAATAAGAGAAAATACAATAAAAATAGCAATCACTTTTTACACAAAACATCACTTTAAACATTAAAATAGAAATAAGAGAAAATACAATAAAAATAGCAATCACTTTTTACACAAAACATCACTTTAAACGTAATGAATCAAAAATGAATTGAGTTGGTAAAAATTATGAAATTTATCTACATTAAAATATACATTCTAGATGCTTGAAAGCATGAAATACCTTATAACATATCTTTTTGAAATCGAACATACAAAATAGTTACATTTAAAACTGAATTAATACGAATCTTTTTTACATTAAATTTGTTAAAATTAATTTTTCATAGATCTAACTATATAATATACAACACCAATTAAAATACTTTAAATGTGTAAGAACATACACTCATATTTTCAAAGAGCATTTTGAAAAAATAGAAGATAGTTAGATTTATAGTTACACCACTGGTCATCAATATTGTTAATTAATAGTTACTTAATTAATAGTTACCAAGGTACTAACATAGTAAAATTATCATAGTAACTACCCATTGTATTTTTTTTATAAATTCAAAAACAAAATTTCTCCTTTTCATATTAACCAGCATTTTTCAATTTGAATTTAATTAGGATTTTCAACATATCTTAACTTTGTCAGTTTCTTAAATTAATAAGTAAAACCAAATCGTTATCATTAATTTAAAGAGTTTTATTGGATAGTTTAGTATTATCTGCATGAGAGAGAGAGAGAGAGAGATAACATGGTACAACTAGGTGTACAAATATATTGTACCATTATTATCAATTGTGATGAAGATTGTATTATTGATTAATGAAAAGTAGTGATAAATGATGATTTTATGATTGATAAATGAATATTTATTTTCAAATTTTGTTTTTGCAAGTTATACTTGTATTTTTCAATTACGATTATTTATTTTAATGATGAATATTTTAATAGACCTTCATATTTAATTGAGTTGTGCTTACAATACAATATTTTACACATATGTGTATCATATATGTATTGGTGAATATTCGATGCTCGTTGTTCCTATGATTTTATGATACATAATTTGCCTCCATATTGCTTTACACTTTTTTAATCTTTGCTTCATTACTTCAATATATACATTTAAGAAATACTCCAACAGTACAAAATAAAAATTCTAACAAATACAATCCATCCACGTATGTATAGATTTCTGACGTTGACTTATCTTTATAGTACATTTGTCATTTCCTATTGCAGGTTTCTAAATATCCACAAAAAGGTGAATCATAATATATAAATGAACGAAAAATCATAAGTAGACGACATCGATCGGTCTTGATGTGATCAGATTTCACTCTATTGTGAACCACTAAGTAGGCATGTGATTCTCTGTGCGTTACTTTTACGTATATGCACAAGGCATAGAAGCATTGAAAAATATAAATGGTCAGACACAACAAAAATCATTTTAAATAAAATTAAAATAGTTATATGATACTTGTCGAAGTTAGCAGCTTACAACCAGGCTTCGGTTAGTGTCACGTGGCATTATTTCATAGGAGTCTAGCCACCATATATTGATTAAAAAAAAAATCTTTAATTTAGTCCCTTGCCAAGTACGGGAGCAAATTAAATTTGGGCTAGGATTCGTGCTTAGTTTTTTTTGAAACCTAGCACGCTGCAGAAGCTCGAAAAAACCTTTTTTGGAAAATGAGCGTCTCATATAGAGCTTCGTTTTGATATCTCATACGCTCAATTTCGAGTAGTATGAATGAAAAAATAATTTTCAAAGATGTAACCAAAATTATGAATTGGAAGAGTATTCCAAAGGAAATAAAATATATTAATAGAAAAATGTGCAAGTGTAGACTGTGTAGTAGATATATAGGGGAGTACCTATGATGCACAATTTTTTTTAAATTTTATTATCCTAATTAATAATATAATAATAATATGAGATTATTATTATTACAATAAGTTACAAATTGAATTTTAATTAAATTGAATTAATAGTATTAATTCATACTTATTAGGTGATTGAATGTTGGACGTTACGTTTTGTAGTCAAACGGTCCACGTTCAATGAACCTTCGACTCCAACTATCCCTATATAAGAGCAGTCGAGTGGGCTGCAAAAAGATACGACTCGAATCGAGAAGCACTCGAATACGACGAGAAAATACGACTTGAAACGTCGAGAATAATTGAATATGAACAAGAGAATATACAGACATCTTCCGAGCAATCGTTTTCGTCTTTCTTTTTCTTAGCCCGTTTCTTGACCCTCCGGTGATATTTCTTAGGCAACATCTCAGTTCGCCGTAAGTAAATGTTTTGCTTAATAATCGTTGTATCCTGGGAAACAATCGTACCCGTAGAGGACGAATTTGTTTTAATGAAATCGTGTTGAACACGAGCCTCGATTATTCGTTTTTTTTTTCATTTCTTTCATCTTCCTCTAATGGATACACACCAACCATACACAAAAAGCTACTACAACCTTGTGAGACGCACCCGTCAAATCTGTTTTTAGTCGTGAACGATTTTTTAAGCGTGTTCATTAACTCGAGAATCCTACTTGCGGATTATTTGGTTTGAAAATCTGTTTTTATTCGTGAACGGTTTTTTAAGCGTTAATCAACTCGAGAATCCTACTTGGGGATTATCTGGTTTCAAAATTAAATTATTGAATTTTTTTCTTTGTTAAGAGATACGATTATAAGAAAGAGTTATATTAGAAAAATGGTTCAATTTTTTTAAAATTTATTGATTCTCTACGTTGGTAAATTAGGATCTCATAGACACAAAATTATTCATCATTTATGCAACTTTTAGACACTAATTATTCACTATACTTTTAGACACTAATTATTCATCAAAATTTTTTGTAATTGTGCTACTAATTATAGTGAATTTCTCATCGTTTTTCATGAGAATTTTTCCGATGTAAGTTTTCACGTAAATAAAATTTCTTCTTTATTTGCTTTCTATTCGATTTGATTATCGTACTATTTGGTGTTAATAGAAGACATAAAAGGGGAGTGTAATAGCTTTGCGAATAAGCTTGAACGAGATGGCATCCACAGTAATTTCAGTAATCAAAATTCTGGTAATATTGGTTTAATAGAAGGTCACTACAATAAAGACTACTAATAGCCATAAGCGAGGACTTGATCAAGAGAAAAGTGGATCTTAGACTCTTGTTGCTCGTTTCAATGTGTCTAAATCGCACATTGTTTCACACTTACGAATTCCTGCAGCATAGTGCGGTGTTTGACATTATTCACATTTATTCATTCAAATATTTGAATATATTTTTAAAATTACATAACAAAATTAATTTATTAATAACAAATAAAAAACATCATTTAAAAAATATTGTCAAATAAAAAACCATAATAAATAATTTTCATTTTTTTTAAAGTGAAAATTATTTTACCTCAATTTAATTAAAAAAATAGAAAAATAATATTCATGATATTAAAATTAAAATTATGTTCTTTTCTATTTATTTTCAGCTTGATTAAGTCTAATTCAAATCCAATTCAATATAATTATTCTATACTCTATTCAGTTCATTTCGAAAAATAAAATTAAATAAATTAATAAAAAATAATTAAAATAAATAATTTCATGTAAATAATATAGTTCATACTTAGAATATTATTCATAAATTTTTAAAATATTAATAATTATTGAACAACTAAACTAAACTTAATTGAATAATATAAAATATTAATAATAAATATTATTCTTAATTATTTTAAAAATATTAATAATATTTATTATTAATAATTTAAATTATTAAGTTAAGTTAAATTTAGTGTACACAAACACCTTCATAAAATAAATTACTATATTCCTAAATAAATTAAAAAAACATAAATTATAATATCAAAAAATTAAAATATATTAAAAAATATTATTTCGTGCAACACACACAATCTAGTTTATTTAATACAACTAGCCATTTAATCTGGCTTATTTATGTTTAACATTTTGTTTTTAATCACCAAAAATCAGATTTTGACCAAATAAAAATTTATACAAAATTTTGTTAAAAACTATCGTAAAAATTAATTCTAAATTCAAATTATATTCATATCTAAGCCAAATGGGTGGAATATTGAAAATGAAACATTTCATTAAAATTTCCAAGAGACATCCATGTCCAATACATTAATTTGACAATACATTAATTTGACAATGATCTTATTTTGACAAAACAGAGGATACCTAAAACGTCAAAAAAAGAAATCAGGACTTTGGTAGGGGCCTCCCAGTATATAGCTCCTTTACTTACAACATACTTACAATATATTTTATTTTTTGTTGTGTTCCAAAATTTTATACTAAGAGTAATAGTGTATTTTGTTCGAAGAAAAAAATGTCAGACGTACAGTATTAGATTCGTTCGATATATGAAAATTTATGTTAAACTCTATTGCACAAAACTCACATTGTTTAAAAAAATACAAACGATGAAACATATATTTTGAACAATTAAAAAAAATTAATAGCTATAGTGTGTAATATGCAGACTATGTAATTTGGTGCCTTCGGACAAATTTAATTAATACTCTTACCGTCTCAAATCAATTATCACATCTCTTTTATATTGCGTAAAAAGAGTGTAACAATTGATTTGAGATGAAGTTTTACTTATTACTAAATTCGACATAAAAAAATATGCATTTTTGATTTCTTAAAAAAAATAAAGAAAAAAAATGTATTTATATATTAAAAAGGTAAAATAGTTATTATTAAATTAAAAAAAAAAGTGAAAAAGTAAAATAAAATTTTATTTAAAAAAAAAAAAAAAAATTTAGAGTAGTTCCAAAACCAAAATAAGTAATACATAAAAAGAGTATCTAGAGAACATTTATTGATTATATTTGTAATAATTTTATTATAATTGTTTTTTTAAAGATCAATCACATAAAAAAAATGTATGATACATTTGAGCGAAATAAACCCCACTTCATATCCTCCATACTTTTTCAATTAACATGTATTTTTTCAATTAATCCTTTTATTTTTTTACATATATCAATGTAGTAAGCATTCTTTTGAACTTTTTTTGGCTTTTGGGTTCAGTTAAGTTTAACCTCATTCAATTCAATTTAATTCAGTTCAATTCAATATATTTCAAATTCATTCAATTTAGTTCAATTGAGACATATTCAATTCAATTTATTTATTATTATTATTATTATTATAATAATAATTACTTTGCAACACACATAAATCCTAAATTCAATTCAATTCAATATATTTCTAATTCATTCAATTTAGTTCAATTTAGACATATTCAATTCAATTAATTTATCATTATTATTATTATAACAATTACTTTGCAACACACATAAATCCTAAATCACAACAATAACTTGGCAACTAAGACAAGAAAAAAAATAGTGTAATTGCAAGTGAGACTAATTAGAATAAATTTAAAAAATGGAGTACTAATAGGAAGAGAAAACCCTCTAGTATTACTCTATAAATTCCCCAACACCAAGTATTAATTTTAAAAAATTGTCACACACATTCACATAGTAGTATACAATTAAGTGCCAAAGATGAAGAAAACTATTTTCCTTTCTTCCCCCTTCATTGGAACAAGACTCCTCCTATTAATCTTCTCACTTGGCTTCATCACAATCAACACCTCCAACACAACTCCCTCCACCGACGACGCCACACATTTATCGAGAGCCCCTATTCATCTTGACGGCCACCTAAGCTTCGACGGACTCGATCACGCGGCGAGAGACTTCGGAAACCGGTGCAGCTTATTCCCGCTCGCGGTCCTCTATCCAAAATCCGTTTCCGACATCTCTCGAGTGGTCAAGCACGTCTACGAGATGGGACTCGAGTCGAGCCTCACGGTGGCTGCGAGAGGGAATGGTCACTCGCTCGAGGGACAAGCGCAAGCCCACAAAGGAGTTGTCATAGACATGGTTTCACTCGAGGGAGATGGAATGATCTTCGGGTATGATCGTATGGAAGTGTTGGGGGGAGAGCTTTGGATTAATGTTCTGCATGAGAGCATTAAACGAGGGATGACGCCGAGGTCTTGGACCGATTATCTTCATCTCACAGTCGGAGGGACGCTGTCCAATGCCGGAATCAGCGGGCAGGCGTTCCGGCATGGGCCTCAGATTGATAATGTCTATCAACTACAAGTCGTCACAGGTAGTTTAGTTTCTTAATTGTGTATATTTTCTTATCGATTCTTACATGCATTATGCATATATTCCTTACTTGTTACTCTCTGTTCGTCTGTTTCAGATCGATTGTCACGCTTTTTTTACAAATTATAAAGAAAAAGATGAAGTATGTTATACAAATATTGTTTTTGGCCAATTTGTGGTTAATCATCATAGCGAAGTATTAATTTTGTCGGGTGTGTATTAATTATGTTGTTTTTTTTACAATTATATAAATAATTAACAGTAAAAAGTGAAACATTTTTAAAAACATAAAAAAAAAAAGTGACATATTTTTAATGAAGGAGACGTAGTACTATACTGTATTTGTTTTTTAAATTATGTGCCAAGTGTTGTGGAAATTAAGTACTTAATTGTAAACAATTTCGGACAAAAGAAGGTCATATTGCACGAATTATAAAACAAATTGTTAATCGATCACCATACAGACCTGAGGTTGGTAACATTTTGGAGAATGTTGAGTATTGAATTTATTATGTATTCTGAAAAATAATAATTTTTCTGGTATTGAACATTTTGTTATCAAAAATGTTTTGGTAAGATGTCCAATTAATGAAATCTATATGGAGTACAACATAATTATGTACAATATATATTCAATCCATATTATATATACAAAATATACAGTATTTGATAGTAGTATTAATTAGTGTTAGTACACATAAAAGTAAATTATGTGGAAGAAAAAAAATCCGAAAGCAAAAAAATAGAAAAATGATCTTATATTTTTTTTAATACACCTTCTGATGATGTCTCAACTATCTGTACATTTTTTTTTTTGTAATTTACAACGGAAAAATGCATAAGTTGAGAGAGAAAAAGAGTAGTAATTAAGAAGAAGCAATTATTTGTTTGAAATACTTTTGGTGAAAGAAAGAAAGTAGTCTAAGGTGATTGAGTGGTTTGAAATGCGCAGGCAAAGGAGAAGTGTTAGATTGTTCAGAAGGGCATAATAGTGATATTTTCCATGGTGTACTTGGTGGATTGGGACAGTTTGGTATCATCACCAAGGCTACTATTGCACTCCAACCAGCTCCCACAAAGGTAACAAATAAATATACAAACAATATTATGTTCTTTCACTAAATAATGTGTATAGCTTTCTTCGTTCCTTGTACTAGATGACTAAGAAAATACTGTTTTATTTACTTTTTAACTAAAAAGTACTTTCTTTATTTCATAAATATATGACCTTTTTTTCTGAACACAAATTAAAAAAAAAAATTAATTTTTTTGATCAATAAAATTAAGAGTAAATGTATTTTTAAGTTAAAATGTAAATTATTTGAGTAAAGTTGAAAAAGTAGGTAGTTGAAGTAGAGGTAAAATTATATTTTAAAGTGAAAAAATAAGAATATTTATTTTTTTGAAAGGTTTTATTATTTTAAAATGTTCAATTAAAGAAAGTGGTCTTGTTATTATTAAAAAAAAGAACTATCACTTGAAAATTTCACACTTTTTTTTAAGAAAAGTCTCAATTTTCACTTTTAATTACTTAATAAATAAATAAATTACAACCACAAAATTTTACTTTAAACTTAAAAGACATTATTTCTTATTCTTCGTGCCAAAAAAGAAATGAGACATTTTTAGTGACAGAAGAGATGGATTACAAATTACAAATACATTTTACATCCTTCAACTTTGTTTTGTTTATTCAACAACTTTGTATATATGTTTTGCAACAGGTGAAATGGATTAGAGCCCTTTACTCAGATTTCTCTATATTCACCGAAGACCAAGAGCACCTCATATCATCTGAAAAAACATTTGATTACATTGAAGGTTTTGCTATCAAGAATAAAACAGAACTTTTAAACAACTGGAAATCATCATCTTTTAGTCCCAAAGATCCTATCCAGCTGGCAAACCCCCTTGTTTCTCAAGGAAACATTTTCTTTTGTCTTGAAGTTGCAAAGTATTTCAATCCTCAAGAATCTCATCACATTGATCAGAACATCGATGAGATGTTATCCGGACTAAAGTACATCGAGTCAACGGTCTTCGTATCAGAAGTTTCTTACGTAGACTTTCTGGATAGAGTTCACATTTCCGAAATGAAATTACGCGAAAAGGGCTTATGGGAAGTCCCTCACCCGTGGCTGAATCTCCTCGTTCCGAGAAGCAGCATTCATGAGTTTGCGCAAGAGGTTTTCGGGAACATCATTATGGATACTAACAATGGTCCTGTCCTAATCTATCCTGTCAATAAATCAAGGTAAAAATTAGAATGATAATCCTTGATGTGTTGAACAAAAAAAAAAACATGCAATTTTTTTATTTTATGTTGTACTCAGGTGGAAGACAAATAAGAAGTCCTTCGTCACCCCTGACGAAGATATCTTCTACTTAGTGGCCTTCCTATCCTCGGCAATACCGTCGGGAAAAGATGGCCTAGAAAGCATTTTGATTCGAAACAACAAAATACTCGACTTTTGTAAGAGGGCCCGTCTCAGGGTCAAGCAGTATCTCCCTCACTATAGCACTACCGAAGACTGGAAAAATCACTTTGGGGCCGAGTGGGGAGTGTTTTCTACGAGGAAGTTAAGCTATGATCCTCTGGCAATCCTAGCTCCAGGGCAGAGAATATTTCAAAGATCAAAGGGATTTGCACTACAATGACCTATTGATCGGAACAAGTCGGAAAACATCACTTGTTGAGGAGTACATAGATCATATAATCGTAAAACTTCCGTACATCCTCTATGCATGCTTCTGTTATCCGAATAATCTTATATTCATTATTTCATCATCAGAAAATAAAGAGAACCAATTATAAATTATAAAAATATGGATGATATATTTGTTGGGGGTCCAACCCTTACTCGGATTAAAGCATCGGGAGGAGTGAAGAGGCGGAAGTTTGACCGCGTTTTGACTTCGGTTTCTTGGGGATTAAGTTAGGGTTTCTCACTTCTCATCTATAAAAGAACCTCCTCCCCTCATTCATGTATAACGTAGAGAACACATAGAACACGAAATAGTGAGTCGAAAAGAGATCTATCGAGATCCGGTCCTGTACACAAGAATATTATTATCGAATAATATTGGGTGTGGTGTCCGTGGAAGTAGGCATTATTGGCTGAATCACGTAATTTCTTGTCTTCCTTTTTATTCCGCTTTATTCACAAATCGAACCTATCCTTTGACGATCGACGGGGATATATCGGCCTAAGAAGCGCATAATCCCCAACAATTGGTATCAGAGCGAAGGTTATTTCAAAGGGCGAAGGTTACCGGAGGCAGTTCCATATCCAGACGAAGTTCTAGATACGAGGAAGATCCGGGGGTGCGAAGACAAAGAGGGACTAAACAGGTGAATCGATTCTATTTTTCCGGTGTTTGGTTGTTTCTTGGTTGGATTTGTCTTGTGCTTCTTGTGGGGTGGTATTGATCAATGGCAGGAGCAACGGAGGAGAGTATGACGTCGAAGATGATGGTTCTTACGGCGACAAATTATTTAATTTGGAAGTCGCGTATGATGGATTATCTCACGACTAGGGATCTCGAGATACCGTTCGAGTGCAAGGGGGTCAAACCGTCGACCATCGAAGAAGACAAGTGGAAGCAAATGAATAAGAAGGCGGTGTGCCTTGTTCGTCAGTGCGTTGGACAGACCGTGTACCCGTATGTGTCGGAGGAGAAGGAAGCCTATTCACTGTGGACTAAGTTGGAGAAGATGTTCCAATCGAAGTCACCGAGGAATCAGGCGTTTCTCATGAGGAGGCTTGTGAACCTTAAGCTAAGGCATGGTGTTCCGGTGGCCGACCATGTGAGCGAGTTCCAGGATGTTGTGAACCAAATGATCGCGGTGGGCTTGAATCTGGATGACAAGATTCAGGCATTGCTTTTGCTTAGCTCCCTGCCCGACAGTTGGGAGACTCTGGTGGTTTCCCTAAATAATTCCGCGCCGGAAGGGAAGATGACCATGACGATGGTCACGGACGCCCTATTCAATGAGGAGGCGAGGAAGAAGGAGGTTGAAAGTGAGCCAGAGGGTGAGAAAGCATTTTACACGGGTGGTGGTCACAGCGGGAACCGGAGGAATGGTGGTGGAAACCGAGAGAGACCGAGGAAGAAGGTCATATGCTATTATTGCGACGAGGAGGGTCATGTGAAGAAGGATTGTCCAAAGTGGAAGGCGAAGAAAGACCAGCAAGAAAACGCAGCAGCGGTGCAACACGAGTATATTCACGACGCGTTGGCAGTGTTAGAGGCAAACGACGCTAGGAGGGAAGATTGGATTCTCGATTCGGGGAGTGCATTTCATATATGCCATGATCGAGCCCAATTTTCTGAGTACAAGACATGTGAAAGAGAGACGGTTCAAATGGCTAATGGTTCGAGGAATCGGGTAGTCGGGGAAGGAATTGTCGAGTTTCAGTTGCCGGGTGGAAGGAGCGTCACGGTTGCGGGAGTAAAACACGTGCCAAGCATAAGAAAGAATTTGCTTGCTCTCGGGAGGCTAGACGAGAGGGGGTGCAAGTTCGAGGCCGAGTGCGGGAAAATTAAGGTGTTGAAGGATAACCGGGAGGTTCTGCGTGGAAGAAAAGTTGGCGGCTTGTATAGGCTCGAGGGTAGTGTGGTGGCACGAGGAACTGGTGTCGGACATGGGTCGAGTAATACAATGAAGACTGGACGGGATTTCAACCGTTGTCGAACACATGGGCATGAGGAGCGGGCCGGCTCCAACAGGGCAAGGGTGATCGGGATGCAATGGAAGAAGGTTCAGCGGGAAGTTCAGAAGATTGAGATGAGGGTCGAGGCGCGCACGACATCATCTCCTAATCTTGCTAGTTGTTGAAGGGTGACGCCCCGATGGGGGCGTTGGAGGCATTAGTGCATTTGGAGGATGCATGGGATGCCTCGTTGGTCGTATTCATGGAGCTTGGATACGAGACACTCGTTGAGGGGTGGGTTGACATGTTGGACTGTGTTGGAGACTCATATTTCGGTGGTGTCGAGATGCCGGTAATCAACTTGGGCGTTGGTGGAATAATTGCTCACTCGGGTTGGAGGGGGTGATTGTTGGGGGTCCAACCCTTGCTCGGATTAAAGCATCGGGAGGAGTGAAGAGGCGGAAGTTTGACCGCGTTTTGACTTCGGTTTCTTGGGGATTAAGTTAGGGTTTCTCACTTCTCATCTATAAAAGAACCTCCTCCCCTCATTCATGTATAACGTAGAGAACACATAGAACACGAAATAGTGAGTCGAAAAGAGATCTATCGAGATCCGGTCCTGTACACAAGAATATTATTATCGAATAATATTGGGTGTGGTGTCCGTGGAAGTAGGCATTATTGGCTGAACCACGTAATTTCTTGTCTTCCTTTTTATTCCACTTTATTCACAAATCGAACCTATCCTTTGACGATCGACGGGGATATATCGGCCTAAGAAGCGCATAATCCCCAACAATATTACCCTTGGAATTTTCTCGACCATTTTTTATCATGTTCTTCCTTATCGTGGAAGACTCATTTATTGACGTGGAACCTATAATAAAGTGTTTCACGACCAAACTCGTCTTATATCTTTTGATCCCATCATATCATGTTCTTCCTTGACCTGGAAGACTCATTTATCGTGCAATGTCTTAATTTTCTCATGTTGGGAGCTCGGATAGTTCCTAAGTTTTTGTTTCGTCAACAATAAGATAATTTCATCATTCATGCCTAACTTTCACTTTATCAAATCCCTCCATTGGATAGTCTCACTGTAACTCTATGTCTCTCCTCTATCAGTAAAAAAAAAAATTAGTTGAGTGATTGGTCAAAACTCGTGGGTCAGTTTTTTAAGTGTTATCCTCACATTTCCCTACAATCTTGGTTTTAAAAATAGGTAAAAACCAAGTAAAAGTAAAAACTAATTTTGTCATCCTCTAATTAATCCAAAACCTTCAACAATTTATATTGGCCGTACGTTAAAAAATGCATATGCTACTACTCCATAATTTACTGGTCAATCCTTTATTTTCGTTAATTTTTTTCTTGTCCTCCACACATAATTTTTGTGTCTTGGAAGTAGGAGGTTTAATTTGCAGTATAAATACACAAGCATACAATGATCATTGGCATAATAAAACTTACTTTCTCATATATATCCATACACATACACATTAATAACTTAAATAAATCCCATTCTCTCGGCCGCCCTTGACATCTGAATATCATGGGGGCCACCGGTTTGCACGTCGTTTTCGCAATGTTCTTCCTCTTCTCTTCTTCGCTTTTCATGGCTTCCAATGCTTTGTTTTTGGAAGATATTCTCAATTTTTTTAATCTTGAGAACGAAGTTGGTACGTCATATAATATATTTATATATATATATATATACATGTCGTGGTATATATATGATCACTTAATAAATCGATTGGTATATGTTCTTCCGTACGTACGTGCAGAGGATGAAAGCCAATTTAGCTACGAGAGCGGCACTGAAAAGGGACCCGAACACTGGGGCCGCCTCAATCCTACTTGGCACAAATGCGAAACTGGACACTTTCAATCCCCGGTCGATCTTCTCGATAGCAGAGTCCAGATGTCGAATTTCCTAGGGGAATTGATAAGAGCGTACAAACCAGCCCCAGCTGTAGTAAAGAACAGAGGGCATGATATTATGGTAATAATATACTATATACTACGTACTATGCATGTATTATTATTATTATTATTATTATTATTTTGGCGCGCGTAGGTGCAATGGACCGGAGATGCAGGGTATCTTGACCTAAATGGAACGCATTACAATCTACTCCAATGTCACTGGCACACTCCTTCTGAACACCTTATCGATGGACGCAGGTTTTTAATTACTACAGTACTACTATTAATATCCTTTAAAACAGTCCATAGTTCCTTTGTAATTTACGAACAACCCCTGAACATTAACTTATTTACGAAAAACACCCGCAGCTTCAACATGGAATTGCATATGGTCCACAACTCCTCCAAAGGACAGATTGCCGTCGTCAGTATCATGTATGACTTGGGGAATCCGGATAAATTTGTCGATAAGGTGATGCATCTCGAACCGAACAACTTATAATAACAAAAACGTCGCAACTACTTTTCATTTATCATAATTTCACTTTTAATTTTCAATATCAGCTCTTACCACATCTGAACTCGTCGCTTAGTGAAGAAGGGAATAGTTTGGGTGTTGTTAGTCCGTGGCAAATAAGGTTCGGGAGCAGAAAATACTTTAGTTACATCGGTTCTCTTACGGTTCCGCCATGCACAGAGGGCGTCGCTTGGATTGTGCTCAAGAAGGTATAAACCACTTTTTCGTTTCACGAATAAACAGATATTTATATTGAACGACGACGACAAACATGTATATGCGATTTGTAGGTGAGGACAACTTCACCGGAGCAATTAGCAGCACTGAGGAATGCCGTCCATGATGTAAGTGCAATTTTCTTCTAAGATAGAATGATTTTTTTTAATCGTTACTATTGTTGTTTTTTTAACATTTAATTATCTATGTTTAATTTCAGGGTTATTCGAACAACGCAAGGCCAGCTCAAAATTTGAACGGAAGATCCGTGAACGTGTATCACCCCGAACTGTGAATATGAATATATATATCTCAGTTTTTATACACAATTCGATTCATCACGAATTCGTGGTTGAACTCGAATGCTATCTTATGATATATTTTTAGGTTCCATTAAGTTTAATAATTCTTTCTTTCTCGATCGCTAAGAAGTTTGTAAGATAGTGTGTGGATACTACCTATATCCAAACCCCACAAATGTATGTGTATGTGTGAATGGATGAAATGATTAAATAAATCTTTTTGTTGTTCAAAATAATTATTGCAACTTCTTATCCTGAATTAATATGTTTTCTTACTTCAATACTAAATTAAGTAGGAACTCTCAACTGTACTTTGACTCTACATCAATACACAAAAGAAGAAAAAAAAAGTTAATAGCAAGTAAAATCACAATTTTTACCTCATTTATAAAATAAATCAAATCTTTTTAATGTTGCAAAATAAACCATGACTTTATTCTTATTTTCAAAATCAAATTATAAATAATATATTAATTATTAATAAATTCAATACTTAAAAAAATTACATATAATTCTCACAAAATATATATTTTAATTATTGATACATGATATCTTCACGATTATTTTTTTAAAAATATTTTATACAATTAAAAATTGTATATTTAATAAAGAATACTTAAAATTGAGTTATATATTTGTTATGCAAAATTAAATAAATTAATTTTGAAATTTTTAGTATTAATTAATTATAAATTTACTTATTTTTATTAAATTTATTTATTTATAAAAATCATAGTATTAATTTTTTTTGGTTGAATTTATTGATTTAAAAAATTATTTTTATTTCAATTTTTGATAAAAAAATTTATTTTGTTTATAATAACAGTATATTTGTACCAAAATAATATATAGCGATAAATAATAATTTTGTTATGAATATTATTAATTAGTGAATGACTAGTTTACCTTTTCTTGGTGAACAAGACATAAATCATACTTTGTATCCTATATAAAGGGACCCATATGAATGAAATAACAATTCTATTATCTTCTCATATTGTCTCTCTTTATACTCTATTATTCTCTCTCAATTCTCTTGACTTTATAACACAGTTATCAGCACGAAAGCTCAACCGCGTTATTCATCGAAGTTCTACTCATCCAAGAACCGAACTCCAAGGCAAGAATTTATATGTTTGTTTATATTCATTAATAATTATAAATATATCTACTTCTCCTCCCTTCTTCTTAAATTCATATGTTCTCGAAGTACATTATAATCTGATAATCCTGAAGTAATATCATATGTTCCGAAGAACATTATAATCTGATATTCCTGAAGTAATATCATGTTCCCGAAAAACATTATAATCTGATAGTATTCTTGAAGTAATATCAAATTAATTATGTTTAATAAATCAATAAAAGTTTTTAATGTTCATGAAGAACAGCGTGACATGATATTCTCGAAAAAATATCATAATTAAATGTTCCTGAAGAATATCGTGATATGATATTCCTGTAGAAATATCAATATCAAATTGATTATGATTATATACTAATAATCTCGAATAATATCTTTTGAAAATAGATCCAATAACTTTGTTGAAAGATTTAAAAGAAATATACGATCACCCGAAGTTGGTCGTACTACCAAAACGTGGTATGATTGACTCCACATTGGATTACAAGATTTTAAATATGTTGATACATATAATAAAACTATCATGAAAAACATTATAATTTGATATTCCTGAAGTAATATCAAATCCAATATTCTTAATTTATAAATTAAATTGAATGTTCCTGGAGAACATATACTCTGGTTTAAATATTATATTGATCTTTTAAGATCATCATGATTTGATATTATTCGAGAACTAACAAATCAAATTGTCCTTTGGATATTCCTGAAGAAATATTACGAATATCATCGTATGATATTATTGAAGAAATATCAAATTAAATTGCTCCCGTAGTAGCAATAGTTTTGTAAATATCAAATTAAATTGCTCCCGTAGAAGCAATAAGTTTAGAAATATCAAATAAATTGCTCCCGTAGTTGCAATAAGTTTTAAATGTTCCCTAAGAACATTATGATATGATATTCATGAATAAATATCAAAATTAAATTTTAAATGTTCTTTAAGAACATCATCATATGATATTCCCGTAGAAATATCAAATCAAATTGCTTATGGTATAGCAATAAAACTTTAAATATTTTAAATGATATTGATATAATACAAAATATTCGTGAAAGAATATTTTTATTGATTGCTCCAGAAGAAGCAAAGTTCAAAACATTAAATGTTTTTGAATAAAGTTACATCTCATGATACTTATAGTGAAAAGCCAAATTCGATTATTCTCGCCATATGAATTATCCCTGAAGGATATCCTTTGAAAATCGAGAACAAATGAATATCGAAAAAGTCGATTCAATTAAATGTAATTTCTGAGAAAATTATATATTGAGATATATTTTGATCCCCGAAGGATCATTGATAAAACCTAATATTTTGATTCCGAATGATCATTGGTAAAAATACCGTATCCCCGAAGGATCATTGATAAAGATAATGTATCCCCGAAGGATCATTGGTAAATACTGTTATGCAAATGATGACATGTTAAGAGTGAGATCCAGAAGAGTTTTACTAATTATCCCCACGAGTACTACAAATGTACTTAAAAATGAAGATGATGCATATCATGATTATTACTAAGTGCGTGGAAATGAATCGAGCATTTCCCATCTGCGAATTAATTTTAGATATGCAACTTATATTCGTATCACCACTAAAGCGTATTTTTATGAACGAGCATAGTAGAAAATAAGGTATATTAAATATCTCGATCCCACGATCCAGAAGATCACAATCCAGAAGATCGGTTTATAGCAATTACGATGGTTTGCATATTTAACGAATATCATTTCCCGACATTAGGGGGAGATAAGAATATAAAAGATATAAATGCCGAGAAATTTGATTGAATAAAAACGATCTTTAATTTTAGATCCACGCACCAATCAATTGAACCCGAAGTTCATGAAAATAAGTAACTTGCAATATTCAATAAGTAATCTGCCAAAGTCATTTACATATTAATGAAGGTGTGACAAAATCACATATATTTGCGATAAATGAACTATAAGAGTTCAAATACCAAAGAGATCAACTCAAATGTTGATTCTAATATACGCCTGAAGCGTAAGTAGATCGATCTCAAGATATAAAATAAATCCGCGGTAATAATATTTAGTCACCCTCAAAATCTCCTGAATAGAGTTAGATGGAAATCCCATTGAAAAAACATGTGCACATAATAAGAAAATCGTGGGATTGCGGAACAACCAAATTAAATATTTTGAAAAATGATGAAAGATTTGGTTGATAGAATGAATTGTCATCAACATGGAAAAAGTCGTCAACGACATATATGCCTCAAGAGTTGCTGTAGAAAATTTGGATCCAAAACATAAATAATGATAGTGTGCCAGCAGCACTCAAAAAATAAGAAACGAGCAATTGAGGCTGAACATGACTCGCTAAATAAAGATATATTTTGACTCTATAGCACACACCTCAAAATATTATCCCAGAAGGATATATGTGGGTGTTCGTACGAAAAATGTTAGAGTTGTATACTTAATGTCTAGATTTAAGTGATATTAACTCCCGATCCATTGCCATTAATCTATTTAATTAAATAAATAATTATTTGCGTTTAATTATTTATAATTAAATATATGCAAATTATAGTCCTAGATTATATACGTTGTAGTTAGTATGGTGTGCGGGCCCACACAGAAGATCATACTATCGGTTACTCGTATTTAATCAAACAGTTGCTCACGATCTAGATGGACACGGACCAATCCATCGGTATAGTCGTTGTGTGAGAGAGAAAATAATCTGTCTTAATTATTTTATCACACTTGTACACTTGGTGTATTGGGCGGATCGCTTGAGATTTATCTTTGCCTTGGATAATCGATTTAAGTCTCAGAGTATTTTATTCTTAATCCCCGATACTATTGCGGGTGTGTATATTTAGTATAAGTGACTTTGATTTTCCAAAGGAATTGTCCGGTTTAATTATTGGGACAATTACCGGTAAAGTTGGGTCACTATATTTTATATATGACATGCCGTGAATTCTTGACGGGAAAGCATGTCCCGATAAGGGTTGATAATGTCCCCGAGATGAGCTCATAAGGATTATCATGTAAACCTTGCAAGTGGATATGATCCGCATGATAATAAAGTTGAGTGGTACTATTCTCGGAATTATAAGAGATGAATAAATAATATTAGCAATAAATATAATTTATTCATGGACATTTATATCTTAAACATGCGGAATAAATAATACTACCGGAGAATATTATTTGATATAATATGGTATAATATTGGGAGTGCAATTATATTTATATAGTGGAATTAATATATAATTAATAATAGTAAAGATTAATAGATTTGGGCTTGGGCTCAATTTAATCACTATTATTGGAAGCCCAATATTCCACCTCCTTAAGATCCCATACGTAGCCTATAAAAGCACTACATGGTCTTCTCTATTCTCATAACTTGAAGATCACAATTCTAGAGAGAGAAAGTAGAGAAAGAGATCCATAGAGTTCGGAGGATCGTCGCCCACCCGACGTTCGAACGAGTGCAAGGAATACGTGGGAAGGTCTCAAGGTCTTCAATAAGATCTCGTTTCTCCGCACAACGAATCAAAATGTGAATTAAATATTTCCGCTATTTAATTCATATTTATTGAAATATTATCGAAAAACAAGATCCGATAAACGGGGATCCAAACCGGGACGAGTCGGGAGGTGGCGGTCTTGGACCGCCGGCGACTCGAGACCCGGCTGGACGGATCAGCCCGTGGGAGCCCTCGGCTGGGCAGCCCACGCCCGCCTAGGCGGCGGCGATCGCTCGCGGCTGGAGCGATCGAGCGACTGCGGTTTCGGCCATGGCTAAGGCTCGATCGAGCTGCTCCTCCGCGATGCCTTAGGCTGTTCGGACGTGGTTTCCGGGACGTCGATCAGAGTCGGTTTTACGACGATTCCGGGTGATCGATTTCCAACAATTGGTATCAGAGCGTACGGTTACGTTTTTCGTTAATTGTTTCGATAATCGATTCTCGTTGTTTATAGCCATAGATTAATTTAAATTGTTAAATTATTGTGCTATATTGTTCTAAGTCTATGATTTTATCTCTTGTATGAATTGTGTTTGTCGGAAAAATTAATTATTAAAAATCGAGGGTTTTCGGAAATCGAACCGGATCGACCGTGGGCTCGGTGCGGGCTGCCGGGAAGGTAGCTGGAGGCACCGGCTGTGCGGGCTGAACACGGCGTGTGCCACCAGTGGCGGTGGTTCGCCGGCAGCCGGCGGACAGCTTGACGCTCGGACATCGAAGGCAGCGGCTGGACAAAGGGCTCGTCGACTTGGCGTTCGCCGGGAGTCGACGGAAGTCCAGCGAGTCGCAGCTGCACGCACTCTGCTCCGGCGAACTTCACGGGCGCCGGCGCGATCGATCGACAGGCCGCTGCTGGTGCACAAGTTGGCCGAAGAAGATGATCGCAAGCTGCTGGGTGAATTTGCAGAGGGTGTCGGCCGACATTGTTTTTATCGGTCTAACACAATATGTTTTTTTTTACCCGCTGAATGAATTTATTCATTCCTTTTGCATGGCTTGTGTTTTGCATGTGCGTTAAATGCATGGCCTTTGTTGATGTGCATGACATGGTATGCACGATGGTGTGCATGTGTTTACATGCATGGACCAACATGTGCATGGTTCGATGGGGCACGGATTTTTGACACGAGCGGGTCTCGTTTTTTGTTCGTCCCGGTAAATCCGATATTTACGGAAATAATTTAATCTTTCTAATTTTATTTAATTTAATTTTGGAATTAATTCAAATTTTATTTGGATTAGATTTCTTAATTATGGAATTAAATAATGGAATTAGATAGAGATTGAAATTAGGAAAGAAAATCCTAGTTTCTCTAGATATCCTATACCTACTTGGATTAGAAGTCTTAAGAATAATCAAAATTTGATATTGATTAGGATTCTTGAAATCTAATCTAAATAGGATTGAGAAATTATTAAAATATTGATTTTATTTAATTTAAATATTTTATTTAAAATCATTAGATTAATTCAAAATTTATTTTGAATTGGATAATCTTGGATTTTATTTAAAATAGAATTAAATATGGAAATCAATGGATTTTAATAATATTGATTTTATTTAATTTAAGTATTTTATTTAAAATCATTAGATAGATTCAAATTTATTTTGAATTGGAAATCTTGGATTTTATTTAAAATTAAATTAAATATGGAAATCAATTGATTTTATTTAATTGGAGTATTTTATTTGAAATCATTAGATTGATTCAAATTTATTTTGAATTGGAATCTTGAATTTTATTTAAAATAAAATTAAATATGAAAATCAAAGAATTTTTCCGTCGCTCGGCAAAGTATTCAAGACATAGAATGAAGACTCAAGACAAGCATGCAGGAATTCATCAAGGTACGAATAGTCGAGAAATAATTTTACTTGAGCAATTATTTGATTATTTGTGTATGTACTTGCATGAAATGTATGTCTGTGATTATGCTTATGTGTATTTCATTTATGCACTAGATAGCATATCCCTTTATTGTAAAAAGCTAAGTGGGAGAGGGAATGGAAACATTCCCATGGTTTCCATTGCTGTTCTCTTGGTGACTCTTATGAGCTTTCGGAGTTCGTATAGACGAGTCATTGGAGGAGAATTCTTGTAATTCCTTTTACGAGAAACATTGATTAATTTTATCAAACAATGCCTAATTTGTCTTTCTGAAACTGATTTCAAGTCGACTCATTCTCACCCCGGGGAGTGGAATGGAGCCAAAGCCACTTGGTCATGTGGATGACACAAATTAGAGACCTTCGTACCATTTTTTGAAATGGATCGATTGTCTGCTCGGCTCTCTCATTTTATGAGAGATAGGGTTGTTCGCATGGTGAATCACTGGTAAGAAACTTCGAGTTTCACTTATAATTCTCCGCGTCTTGATTTACAAGATTGAATTAATCAAGTAATTGGGAGTCAATTATAAAAATCTCTTGGTGTAGTAAACGTCCACACAACGTGGCTTGCTATATCGACGGATTTTGGATTAATTGATGTAGACAGTTATAGGGAGTTGTGAAGGATTGTGAGTTATCGTAAACGTCCACACAACGTGGCTTGCGGTGATGTTGCGGTTCCAAACGACTCACCTTAGTACTGAGTAATGGTTTACACTTAGGTACGCTTTATAGTATCCTTCCCAACGAAGTCACGCTATAATTGATGTACGACCGAAGCGAATCTAATTGCTAAATCATTTGGATAGGTAAACGTCCACACAACGTGGCTTGCCATATCTGATGGGATTTTAGATGTGATTAGTGATTTAATGATATTATTTGAGGGAGATAATATCAGAGATTAAACCAATTGTTTGTTGTTATATGTGCTCATAGATTAGGATATGGCTTTGAACCCACTTTATGTGATACGTAAGGATTTTAACTCACTGGTCCCTAAATGTAATGATTGGAATAGAAATCTGGACATTGCCCAAACTGTTGAAGAGTACAAGTTTGTACTCAGTGAGCTTTGTCCTCCCGAGCCTATTAATGTCTCAACT
Source organism: Euphrasia confusa (assembly GCA_954870475.1). NCBI lineage: Eukaryota > Viridiplantae > Streptophyta > Magnoliopsida > Lamiales > Orobanchaceae > Euphrasia > Euphrasia confusa. The sequence goes on along the minus strand of OX940968.1, from coordinate 24,669,037 downwards.
GATGAGGAAATGACTGATTTTAAGAAGTGGGAAAACGCTTATGCAATGACCACTGATTATGATATCAGGTTCAAACTCAAGTTGGTGTTTAGACATGACATAGGCAGCTAGACAAGAAGCGATGAGGATACTCATAAAGGCCAGTCGCTTCGGAAACGCTTAAACACGTTTTTGAGATGATTGACCTTTTGGACGAGTTGAGACGGAAATCGCAAGCTCTTGTAGCTAATTCCAAAGGTTTTGAACCTAAGGGTAAAATCGGGGGAAAGGAAAAGCAAGCAAAGAATCCCAGTGGTCCTAAGTGTTGAGTGTGAAGGTCAAATTCACGCCGGAACGACGAGTAAGGTCGAAGGAGGAAACGGCGGTCGCCGGAGGAGAATCGGCGACCGCGGGCGGCAAATGGCGGGCGCCATTTGGGTTTCGGCGGGCGCCGAAACCGGGAGAAATCGGACCTGAACATCTGCACGGATTTGGGCCTTTTGGCGGGCGCCATTGGAGGTTCGGCGGTCGCCGAAAGTTTTTTGGCGGGCGCCAAAAAAGCAAAACGGCGGTCGCCGTTTTGAGATTTCTGGCAGCGCGGAATTTCTTGTCCCCCAAGTTTTATTCCCCCTATTTAAACCCTATGTGCGCGAATTTTAGGGTTAACACCTCCAGAACTAGAATTGAGATTATAGCTATTACGAGTCTTGTAATTACGTTCTATAATTGTTCTAGTAAAAGAATTGCAGCGGCAAGAGTGGACGTAGCCCTCGTTAACGGGTGAACCACTATAAATCTCGTGTTCTTTATTTCGCGTATTTTTCGTTCTTGTTTGTTCGTATTGCTTTTCAGGCGGGGACTTCGGACGCGAATTTCCCAACAACTGGTATCAGAGCGCTAGGGTTATAGCGATCGGGGAAAAGCGATGACGGACACCACCACCTCGTTCGGGGTTACGAAATTTGACGGGAATAACTATGGACACTGGAAGATGCAAATCGAGGACTACCTTTATGGGAAGCGGCTCGGAATTCCTTTGAAGGGTAGACCGGAGAAGATCACGGATGACGAGGAATGGGAAAGCCTCGACAGGCAGGTGTTGGGATTGATACGTTTGTCTCTAGCTTCAAACGTGTCATTCAATGTGCGCTCAATTCCCACAACCAAGGGTTTGATGGCTGCCCTATCGAACATGTACGAGCAACCTTCAGCGAACAACAAGGTGTATCTCATGAAGTAGTTTTTCAACCTGAAGATGTCGGACAATGCAAACGCAGCCAACCATATCAACGAGCTGAATTCCATCTTGGACAAGTTGAAGGGAGTCGGGGTGAACTTCAATGACGAAATTTACGCCTTGATCCTACTTGCGTCTCTACCGGATAGTTGGGAGCCCACGAGGGCAGCTGTTAGCAACTCTATGGGGAAGGAGAATCTGCAGTTCTCCGAAGTTAGAGATAAGATCCTTGCCGAGGAAATCCGGAGAAAAGATTTCAAGGGAAAGTCTCCTAGTTCGGCCTTGAGCGTAGAGAGCCGAGGGAGAAACTCGGGCAGGAATGCTAACCGGAACAGAGGGAGATCCAAGTCTAGGAATGGAAGAGATAGCTCGAGGTCCGAGGATAATGAGTGCTGGAATTGTGGGAAGACGGGGCACTTTAAGAGAGATTGTCGCTCTCGGGGGAAGAACGACAACAAGAAGAAGGGAACCGCCAATGCGGTGGTGCAAGAGGATGACGACGATGGGGACGTCCTTCTCTGTTCGGTTGACTCACCGATCGATTCCTGGGTGTTGGACTCAGGGGCTTCTTTCCATACTACTGCACAGCGAGAGGTAATGTTGAATTATGTCTCGGGTGACTATGGAAAGGTTTTTCTTGCAGATGACGAGCCACTCGATATAGTCAGGATGAGAGATATCAACCTAAAGCTGTCTAATGGGCAAACCTAGAAGATTACAAAGGTCATACATGTGCCGGGGTTGATGAGGAACCTAATTTCGGTGGGTCAGCTTGATAATGATGGCTACCGGACGTCATTTGGAGATGGGTCGTGGAAGGTTTCGAGGAACGCCATGACCATTGCTCGAGGTCATAAGACGGGCACACTTTACTTGACTACGAGCATGAGGGACTCGGTTGGTGTTGTTGATGTTGGTACCGGTATACCGATCCAATCGATATACCGTGTGTGCGGAAGCGTGTAAAGCAATAGATCTACTATGCCATGATCTTAGTGCACACTTAATGTGTATAAGAACACATATAAACACATATATATATATATATACACATCCAATATATATATATATATATATAAGGTTCAACGATTACTTACTTATGGTGACGAAGTGATTCGTTGATGTCGTTGAGGTGGTGTTGAGTCGATTGAACCACCTCAAATGGATCAGCCTCTCGAAGCTCTCCTTGTGAATGACCTCGTCACTCCTCTTGTCTAGATCGCCCGGATGTTGAAGCCGCACAAATGGCCCGGCCTCTACGTGTTGCACACGAACCCGGATGATGACTTGCTTGCTTGATCGAGTTGATTCTCCAAGAACAACCTCTTTTATCTCTTTTTCTTGTGAATTTCGTGGGTGGTGATTAAGTTATTGTGAAAATCAGATTTTCACTACTTAATACCTTCATTTCCATCTCCATTACCCTCTTGTAACCCCCATAATGAATATGCACCATTATATCACATAATGGGTGGGTAATGGGGAGATGAAAGGTCAAGTACACATCACTATGCCACAATGGCATAAGATGTGGTCTCTCTTGCTTGTGTGGCATGCCATGTCACACTATGTGACATGCATCCATGCAAGCCATGCAATGCATCCCATGCATGCATATAAATTCACGTAAATATTGATTCTAAATCAATATAATTAACAAGCATCGTACATCATTTTTGAGTCCGTGTGTGACCCTGTAGGTATGATTTATTGATCAATATTATATTGTTCCCAACAATTTAATATTATCAAATAATCATTTAACATCCATAGACGACCTTATGACTTTATCGATTGCATACGTAGGATCGAAGGACATATCCCAACAATCTCCCACTTGGCCTTCAGAGCCAGTGTGCTGCCAACTTCCTTATGTCACTTTATGTCTAAGTTTGAACTTGAGGCAAGACTCGAGTCATCCTTGTTGGAAATCGATATCCCGGGCTATTAAAATTTGCGGAAAATAATAACCCGAACGAAATCCTTCATCGCCGGAGATCCGAACGCGAACCACCGCACGAGCCGGGGCCCGACCAAGTATCCAGCGAGGCCCGAAGGCCGCGAGCACCCAGCCGAGCCCCCGCACGGGGCTCGCGATCATCTCGCGATGATCGCTGGGGATGCGCGAGGCATCCCCGGGGCTGCTCGTAGCAGCCCCGCAGCGGGTTCATGAACCCGCTGCTCGCGGAGGGGTCAGCCCCGTACGCCCGCTACGGGCGAACCCGTAGCACGTACGAGGCAGCTACGGGCGACCCCGTAGCATACCCGCGATCGAGCTCACGGGCTCGATCGCCCCTCGGCTCCAGCCGAGGGCTTCTCCGCGCGACGCCGCCTGTCAAGGGGCTGGGGTTCACCCGCCGTGGCACCAGCCCACGGCGAACCCCGGCGATCGACCCTGAGTCGACCCCACGCCCCGGCGTCCAGCCGGGGCTCATCCCTTGTCCGCGCGCCGGCGGTCGAACCCTAGGGTTCGGCCGCCACCCTCGATCCCACCGAGGGTTTTCTCGACCTTCGCCGGGGATCTCGAATCCCCGTCCCCGAAGTTCGTACGTTTACCCGGATCGTGTGTTCATGTATACGCTACAATCAATTCACACAAAATCATAAAAGAGGGTTTATGATTTATTACCTTCGATTCGTTGTACGGAGAAACGAATTAACGCGTTGATGACCTTGCGATCTTCCCACGTATTCCTTGCACCTCGTCCGAACGTCGTGTGGGCGACGATCTATCGAACTCCTATGGATCTCCTTCACTCTCCAAGACTTTATGATTGACGTAGGTCAATTATTATGTGTTATGAAAAGTGAAGACCATGTAGTGCTTTTATAGGCTACGTAGGGGATCATAAGGAGATTAAATATTGGGCTTCTAATATTGAAGATTAAATTGGGTCCAACCCAAATCCATTAATCCTTATCAATATTAATTTTATTTATTTTCCACTATATAAATAAAATTGCACTCCCAATATTAAATCATATTATATCAAATAATATTTCTCCGGTAGTATTATTTATTCCGTGTATTTAAGATTTAAATATCCATGAATAAATTTATTTATTGCTCAATAAATATTATTCATCTCTTATATCCGAGAATAGTACCGTTCAACTTTAATTATTATGCGGATTAAATCCACCTGCAGGGTTTACATAATAATTCTTTATTAACTCATCTCGGGGATATTATCAACCCTTACGGGATACACTTTCCCGTCAAGTATTCACGGCATGTCGTATATAAAATACAGTGACCCAACTTAACCGGTAATTAACCCAATAATTAAATCGGTTAATTCCTTTGGAAAATCAAAGTCACTTATATTAAATATACACACCCGCAATAATATCGAGGATTAAGAATAAAATACTCTGAGATTTAAATTGATTATCCAAGGCAATCCTAATCAATAAATCTCAAGCGATCCGCCCAATACACCAAGTGTACAAGTGTGATAAAATAATTAAGATAAATTATTTTCTCTCTCACACAACGACTATACCGATGGATTGGTCCGTGTCCATCTAGGTCGTGAGCAACTGTTCGATTAAATACGAGTAACCGATAGTATGATCTTCTGTGCGCCCATGCACACCATACTAACTACAACGTATAAAATCCAGGACTATATTTTGCGTAATTAATTAATAATAATTAAATGCAAATAATTGTTTATTAATTAAATAGGTTAAATGCTATGACCGGGAGTTTACCGATACTTAAATCTAGACATTAAGTACACAACTCCAACAATCTCCCACTTGTACTAAGGTCTAGTCATTTCCTCCAAACTCCCGACTTCCATACTCATCACGTGCTTAAGTTATACTTGCCAGAAGTATTATGTGAATGAGCAATCTAGGTTGCCGCTCTGAAGTTATCTTGGTGACTACTGCGTCGTCTCCCTAGACGATGACTCGAATCAGGTGGTACTTGCTCTATGTGTTATCATCACCCTTTTGAACTTATGACTTCTTCCAGTTTACCATGCACCGCTATACACATAGCCTTTGGTGAACCAAGAATCATATCCAAGTTCAGAGGTCATTCCGGAACCTAACCAAAAATTTCCGCTGCCTCTGAGGCTGCTATTCGGTTTATGATAGAGTCCGAGAAGCATCACGCTTATCACTCTTTCATCCTTAGGTTCCACCTCTTCAAAAAAAATGAACACATAGCCTGATATCGACTTACACTGGTCTTTCTCTGATTTGGATCTGAGAAGCTGTAATCTAAGAAAATTTCGTCTTGCTTAGTAATCCAGTACTTCCAAGTACTTTTACAGCATTCGAATATCTCTTATTCAGATTACTTTGATATCCTCCCACTACGCTAACCGCATAGTTGATATCGAGTTCTTGTTTTATAACACCGCATTTACAAAGCTCTCTACACTCGAAGTGTAGGAAACTGCTTTGTGTACATCCATCTCCTTTATGCGTTCGAAACACATACCTTTAGACAGATGTATTTTGTTCCTGAAAGGCAATAACCTTTCTCAGAATTGTGCATGTTTAAAACAAACCATAATCGTATAAGATATCTTAAGAGAAGTACAAACGTTCTTATCTAGAGATCGAAAGATTTCTAAGAACATGATTCAACTTCATCTTAATCTCATATCTCGATTTATTTTAGACAACCTCTATTTTATGTCTGACAACACTTTTACATTGTTGCCAATGATGAAGTGTTATCTACACAAAATTCCGAGAAACACCACTTTGTTTCCATTACGTCTCCAATACACCAATCTTGTCTATGCTTCTTGATGAACCCATAAAATGGACTATCTCATCAATTTGCAAGTTCCACAAGTTTCAGCTTTGTGATAATCCATAAATGGATTTACTAAGCTTGTACTTCTAAATGATCTCGCCTCTTTAACAATAAATTATTGCTATCCAAGTAGGCACATTTAGATTAGTACTGCCCCCTATGCAGAACTAGGGATCGATTTCATGTCTACTAGATCCAGAGTTTAAAACTCCTCCAGTCTTATGAACATCTCCGGTTGATTAACAACCTCCCACTGCAATGGCGTTCCGGTGTATAACAGTAATAACATTAGGTGCAGTTAGTGGTGTACTATTACTCGGTTAGGCTGGTTCTCAGTCTTCTCTTTCCTCATTATAAAGTACCTTGTTCGTTAGGGCATTTGCAGTTCATCTAATAGTCTTCTTCAAGAACCGGGCGAAGACACCCTTCTGGTTCGTAGTACTATTGAACATACAATTACTTGTTCTTCTAGGATATTCTACAGCCATAGATCGTTGTATCCAGAAATATCCATAGAACATAGGTAGTTCCGAACAATCTTGTCCTTTTACTATTAGAATTTCATTTCTTATTTCTGACACACCATGTCTACATATCAGTGTATGGTGCAGTCGTTTGAGACCTAATCTCAATCCTTGATTTATGCTATGTGCTCTTTAGATAGGTAGTGGCCTCCGCGAACAAGTCGCAGGCTTCCAACGGATTTACTTTGAAGGTTCCCCATAATAGCTTTGTGTTTGAAACACTTCGCTTTTATGGCACATCAAGTATTCTAATCCATCTTCAAGTATTCCTTAAAAGGAAACTACTCATACCTTTCTATTTACACATATGTCTGCATATATCATCTTTGATCATTCTCAATACTTGTCCGAACTCCATCCTTTATCCAGAAAGGTTAACTTAGTTGTATCTTCTTCCAAAATTTGATTCTTAGGTCGGGAGGTCCATTCCTCCAACTATAATTGAATAAATCAATTTCGACCTTTTGAATCCTCTTTTGAATAAATACTACTAAGTTCAAGAATTCACAAGTATAATGATTGATAAAGAAATACATCTAATAAGTAAAACAAGTTTATATATAACGGTTTGTTGCATCGTGGTAGACTAAGGATTCATCATTCATATATTGCTATCTAATGTACCAGAATAGATATCGCCATTATTTCTTATCTAAACCATCAAATGATTAAAGAAATAAAATATCCATTAATAATAGAAAACCAGAACAAAAGTTCTTTCTAAAATAAAAGGTACAAAGCAATAAACTTGAAATGAAATCCTATAACTATCAAACAGATAGATAAATGTCTTCCACTACAACCGCTGCTTCCTCAACAGCTTTGCCCATGTGGACTCGAACTCTTCTTATCTAAGTCGCTGGGTTTTCTGGAACCCCTGCATTTAGAATGCACATACCATCAGTGGTTCCATATCTACACACCAGAATTCTGGTAGATAATACCGCTGACTATGTTTTACGACTAAAGAAAAAAATTCGTACCTTTGAGAGGACAAGATGTAGACCCCCAGTACTCAGACTGCTTCCCTTGGGGATATTTGCCAAAAGGCTTCTTTATCCCACCCTTTGGTCCAAGTCCCTTAGGACCACTGGACCCCCTTGTATTCTTCTCCTTTCCCTTGCCTTTAGGTCCTAAACCTTTGGCTTTGGCTATAAGAGATTGCGATTGTTTCAACTCGTCTAAAAGATCCATCATCTCAAAAACATGATCAAGTGTTTCCTCGAAGCAACAGATCTTTATGAGTATCCTCATCGCCTCTTTTCTAGCCTCCCCATCATGTCCAAACATCAACTTGAGTTTAAGCATGACATCATGATTAGCGGCTAATGCACGAGCACTACCCCACTTTTCAAAGTCAAATATTTCCTCCTCAGTTGAGTTAATGGTGAGTCTAGGAGGACAAGTTTCACTGAGTACGTCTTTGTACTCCTTTACAGTCTGAGCAACGTCTAACTCTTCTTTCCATTCAACACAGTATGGAACCAGTGCGTTAAATTCCTCAAGTATCAACGAAAGTGGATTCATAGCAATTCTCTAAACCTATAAGCACATTTAAACAAACAATTAATTTAATATCCGACATTATTTCCCTGGAATAATATCATTAAATCACTAATCACATCTAAAATCCCATCAGGTAAGGCAAGCCACGTGGTGTGGACGTTTACCCACCCAAATGATTTAGCAATTAGATTTTCTTTGGTCATACATCGATTATAGCGTAACTTCGTGGGGAAGAATACTATAATGCGTATCTAAGTGTAAACCATTACTCAGCACTAAAGTAAATCGTTTGGAATTGCTACATCACCGCAAGCCACGTGGTGTGGACGTTTACGACAACTTCACAACTCTTCACAATTACTTACAACTGTCTACATCAATTAATCCAAAATCCGTTAGTATAGCAAGCCACGTGGTGTGGACGTTTACTATACTAAGAGATTTTTATAATTGACTCCCAATTACAAGATCCATTAGATTTTGTAAATCAAGACTCAGAGAATCATAAGTGAAACTCGAAGTTTCTAACCAGTGATTCGCCATGCGAGCGACCCTATCTCTCATAAATGAGGGAGCCGAGCAGACAATCGACCCACCTATCAAAGAATGGTACGAAGGTCTCTAATTTGTGTCATCCACATGACCAAGTGGCTTTGGCTCCATTCCACTCCCCGGGGTGAGAATGAGTCGACTTGAAGTCAGTTTCAGAAAGACAAATTAGGCATTGTTTGATAAACTCGATCAATGTTTCTTGTAAAAGGAATTACAAGAATTCTCCTCCAATGACTCGTCTATACGAACTTCGAAAGTCCATAAGAGTCACCAAGAGAACAGTAATGGAGACCATGGGAATGTTTCCATCCCCTCTCCCACTTAGCTTTTTACAATAAAGGGATACGCTATCTAGTGCATAAAATAAACACATATAGCATGCATACAAGCAATAAAGCACATAGTATCACATAGTCAAAATAATGCTAGAAAATTATTTTCCGACTATCATGGCTTTATCCCATCTCCGTATGCATCTTCTAGTCTTCAGTCTTCGTTCTTGAATGCTCCATGTGACGAGAATATTAATCTCTAATATTTAAGTCTATTTATTTTTTAATTAATCCAAAAGTTACTTAATTCGAAAATTAAGTCAATCGAATATATCAAAAAATAAAATTAAATATTATTAATATTTTTATTTATTTATTTTCCCATCTAATTCTATTAAATCTCTAGAATAATCTTTCCAAATAAAATTTGGAATATTCTAGAAGATATCTATAATAGAATAGGGAAATAAAATAAATTAGGACTTTTCTACTTTCCATTAATACCAAATTAATTAAATTCCTTAATCCATGAATATCTCCATAAAGGAAATAAAACAAATAGGAATAAAATTAATTCAATTAATTCTTTTCCTAATCCATGAGAGTTTCCTAAAAGGAAGATACTCAAATAGGAAAGCCGAATTAACTTAGGAAAGTCGGATTATGGTAGGAGTAGCGCGGGTTGGGAGTCCTCACACCACCCCCACCGTCGACCGCCGCCCGGGAGGAGCACCGCCGCCGCCCCCAGCCCACGCGCCACCACCACCGGTGGCCGGCGTGGCCGGAAGCTCCCACGGACAGCCCCTTCGCCTAGGGCTCGATCGATCCTTCATGGGGATCGATCATGGGGATGATCGACCCCTCGTCCCCTCGTCTTCTTCGTCACATCTTCTTCGTCTTCCGGCGATCGTTTCGGCATTGATCCAACGTAATTAAATTACAAGAATTAAATTACAATTATCCGGTATAGATTCTATACATGAAATCGACCCTATACATTTTCCGGAAAAAATAAAGAACGTAATAATAAATCCTAAATTCGGTCAACCCCCGAATTTTTACTATTACAAACATTCAACCACACAAAACGAATCTCGACATGTCCGAGAGTTTAATCATGATAATTAATTAAAAAAAAACAATAATTAAATCCAACCATGATAGCCGGAAATCCTGCAAGGTAGAACAATAATCGAGCATATACATGAACACGAAACCAAACGCTCTGATACCAATTGTTGGAAATCGATATCCCGGGCTATTAAAATTTGCGGAAAATAATAACCCGAACGAAATCCTTCATCGCCGGAGATCCGAACGCGAACCACCGCACGAGCCGGGGCCCGACCAAGTACCCAGCGAGGCCCGAAGGCCGCGAGCACCCAGCCGAGCCCCCGCACGGGGCTCGCGATCATCTCGCGATGATCGCTGGGGATGCGCGAGGCATCCCCGGGGCTGCTCGTAGCAGCCCCGCAGCGGGTTCATGAGCAGCCCCGCAGCGGGTTCATGAACCCGCTGCTCGCGGAGGGGTCAGCCCCGTACGCCCGCTACGGGCGAACCCGTAGCACGTACGAGGCAGCTACGGGCGACCCCGTAGCATACCCGCGATCGAGCTCACGGGCTCGATCGCCCCTCGGCTCCAGCCGAGGGCTTCTCCGCGCGACGCCGCCGGTCAAGGGGCTGGGGTTCACCCACCGTGGCACCAGCCCACGGCGAACCCCGGCGATCGACCCTGAGTCGACCCCACGCCCCGGCGTCCAGCCGGGGCTCATCCCTTGTCCGCGCGCCGGCGGTCGAACCCTAGGGTTCGGCCGCCACCCTCGATCCCACCGAGGGTTTTCTCGACCTTCGCCGGGGATCTCGAATCCCCGTCCCCGAAGTTCGTACGTTTACCCAGATCGTGTGTTCATGTATACGCTACAATCAATTCACACAAAATCATAAAAGAGGGTTTATGATTTATTACCTTCGATTCGTTGTACGGAGAAACGAATTAACGCGTTGATGACCTTGCGATCTTCCCACGTATTCCTTGCACCTCGTCCGAACGTCGTGTGGGCGACGATCTATCGAACTCCTATGGATCTCCTTCACTCTCCAAGACTTTATGATTGGCGTAGGTCAATTATTATGTGTTATGAAAAGTGAAGACCATGTAGTGCTTTTATAGGCTACGTAGGGGATCATAAGGAGATTAAATATTGGGCTTCTAATATTGAAGATTAAATTGGGTCCAACCCAAATCCATTAATCCTTATCAATATTAATTTTATTTATTTTCCACTATATAAATAAAATTGCACTCCCAATATTAAATCATATTATATCAAATAATATTTCTCCGGTAGTATTATTTATTCCGTGTATTTAAGATTTAAATATCCATGAATAAATTTATTTATTGCTCAATAAATATTATTCATCTCTTATATCCGAGAATAGTACCGTTCAACTTTAATTATTATGCGGATTAAATCCACCTGCAGGGTTTACATAATAATTCCTTATGAACTCATCTCGGGGATATTATCAACCCTTACGGGATACACTTTCCCGTCAAGTATTCACGGCATGTCGTATATAAAATACAGTGACCCAACTTAACCGGTAATTAACCCAATAATTAAATCGGTTAATTCCTTTGGAAAATCAAAGTCACTTATATTAAATATACACACCCGCAATAATATCTAGGATTAAGAATAAAATACTCTGAGATTTAAATTGATTATCCAAGGCAATCCTAATCAATAAATCTCAAGCGATCCGCCCAATGCACCAAGTGTACAAGTGTGATAAAATAATTAAGATAAATTATTTTCTCTCTCACACAACGACTATACCGATGGATTGGTCCGTGTCCATCTAGGTCGTGAGCAACTGTTCGATTAAATACGAGTAACCGATAGTATGATCTTCTGTGCGCCCATGCACACCATACTAACTACAACGTATAAAATCCAGGACTATATTTTGCGTAATTAATTAATAATAATTAAATGCAAATAATTGTTTATTAATTAAATAGGTTAAATGCTATGACCGGGAGTTTACCGATACTTAAATCTAGACATTAAGTACACAACTCCAACAATCCTCAATCGGTTCAAACCTTTCTTGGACTTTGAGACAGACTGTAAAACCAGATTTATCACTATGATACGAATCTGGACGTGGCCACGTATTTTCCACAGTCTCGACTCTCCAAGTGGCCGGTAAGACATGTATCCCATTATAAAATGGAGGACAATCCCATCTTGTCAATCCAAGCTCTCCCACTTGCTTCCTGATATACCCAATAACAAGTTTTATAACCTCCTTTTACGAAAGGCGTTTACTTGTATCAATGTACACCATTTCACAATGGAATTACTCTGGACTACTCAGGTCAGAGGAAATTGCTCGACAGTCAATGAAATAGTATTATGACTCGAAATCTTAAATACTATTCCAGTCGGGTCTGTTCGATCATTAGCTCCCAGCTAATATCTATGTAATTGTACTCGATGTCCCACATCACTAGCCCATGAAGCGGCGCTATAGTACACATTACAATCTAGTTCTTTGTATTATCGGTTTGTCCGTACTCGATTATACGAACTAGGAACAAGCATATGATTCAAGTATATCAGTTCAACCATTGGGACTTCATTATGCGGTAAGTCGACCTCATAACCCAATCGATATTACTTAATCATTTGGACAATTCATATAAATTAAACCATATTTATATGAATAAATATGTATTATACATATGAGTGAATGTCTACCAAATCTCCAAAAGTATCTAATACAGTAATAGAAATCATAACCCATCTCTAAGATGTTTGATCTCTATTGCAGTCGTGAAAGCCTCAAGCTTAAACTGCTGGAGAGGTTTAGAAAGCGGGTTTGCAACCTTACCAAAAGTTGTAACTTTATTATCTCGATGTCTCCACAAAACTATCTCCTAGATAATGTGGAACTTCCTGAGCACCAGTTTTAGACTTGTGGTGCTTCCTAGCTCATTGGCTTGCGCGATAACTCTACTATAAATAGAGAACTATCGGATGGGCTGAGCTAGTTACGCCACCTAGTTCATTCAAGAACTTTCAAATCCTAACTGCCAACATTACTGCATCCAATGCAATACTGTGCTCAGCTTTTGTAGTTTAATCAGCTATATTGCATTGCATGGAACTATTCCAGCAAATATCACCTCTAACCAGACAAAAGATATAACCAGATTAAAATCGGAAATTATCTTAGTTTGTTTTGAAGTTAGCATTCAAACAGCTTGTTAATATCAACTCTTTTTGTCTTCCAAAGACAACAAAATTCTTTTGTCCATCTAAGGTACATAAGAATATTCTTGGTCGCAGTCTAACGCGCCTCACCTGGATTTCCTTGAAACTGACTCGTCATGCTCAAAGCATACGATACGTCCGGTCGTGTACATATCATGGCATACATTATAGACCCTATTGCCAAAGCATAAGGAATGTTTTCCATCCTCTTTTGCTCATCAAGTCCCGTAGGGCCTTGCATCTTGCTAAGAGATGTGTCATGACTCATTGGAATGAGACCCATTTTGGCGTCTTTCATTCTGAACTTATCAAGTACCTTATCAAAATAGGTCACTTGATTAAGTCCAAACATCATTTTCGATCTGTTCCGACAGATCTTGATGCCCAATATGTACTGTGCTTCTCCAAGATCTTTCATTGAAAAACAATTCCCAAGCCATTCTTTAATAGAATTAAGCATAGAAACATTGTTTCCAATAAGGAGTATGTCACCGACATACAACACAATTAATACAACGTAACTCACACTGATCTTCTTGTAAAACAAGACTCTTCCGAGTTCCTCTGAAATCCAAATCCCAGTATGGATTCATTGAACTGAAGATTGCTACTCCGATATGCATTCTTTATTCCATAAATAGAACTATAAGCTTGCATAATTTCTCAGCCTTATTAAGATCGATAAAACTCTTTGGCTGTGTTAAAACACAGCCTCTTCTAGAATCCAATTCAAGAAGTTAGTTTTAACATCCAATATTACCATAACTCATTATCAAGATGAGTAGTAATGGCTAAGATAATCTGAATTATTTAATCAAAGCAATTGGTGAAAGTTTTTCCATAATCCACCTCGTGAATAAAACTTTTACCATCAACCTTGCTTTGAAAACCCTAGGTTTTCCATCTGTCTGTTTAGATCTTAAAGATCTATTAGCATTCATTGGGTCTAACCCTGTGATGCAAATATATCAAGTTCCAAACTTGATTATCAGATATTGATATCATCTCAGATTTCATGGCATCATGCCAATTTTCAGTAGCTGGACTCGTCATAGCTTGGAATTAGGTCGAAGGTTCACCGCTTTCCAAAAGCATGAATTCATATCTCTCATTCGTCACAATATCTAAGTATTTGAATAATAGTGATAGATTTATGCCTTTCGGACCTACGAGGGCTGGTATGGCTTCCAAAACCATAAGAATACTCTCAACCCAGTCTTGAGTATTCATCGTTGGTTGTTTCACTTGAACCTCGTTCAAGACAACCAAGCTCCCACTGAATTTCTAGGAAAGATAACTCTTTTCAAGAAAATCACTATCTCGAACAACAAAATATTGTTCTCAGATAGATCGTAGAAGTTGTACCCTCGAGTTTCTTATGGATACCATAAAGAAACTTTTATCCCATTTGAGTTCAAGCTCTATAGAGATAAATCTCGTCAGAGAAGCTTTTAGAACCTCAAATTTTGATGAAAACAATTTAGGGACCCTCCCTTTCCATACCTAGTATGGTGTCTTATCAACAGCTTTTGACAGCTTCCTATTCAGTGTATAAGTTGAAGTCTAGAATTGTGTGTTCCCAAAAGAGACCAGTAGTTTATTTAGACCTCTCATCGAATGGTCTAACTATATCTAATATAGTTTGTTTTCTCTTTTCCGAAACATAACCTTCATGTGCTTGTGAACTAATAGGTTCCACATACATCAGTATGGATCATCCCTAATTACTCACATGTTCTCCTTTCTCCAAGAAAGATGACATTGTTATCTTTTCAATCACACATCATTCACATGTATCAAATGACTCCAAGTCAAATGATTCTAAAATTCCTTCTAAAAGAAGCTTCGTTACATGTTTAGATTTTGATTTGATCTAATCAACAATGTTTCAGTTATGTCTCATCGATACTTATTCGATTTGGCCTTTGGTCTTAATGATATATATGATTTGTCAAGTTTAAAGTATACATAAACAATATAATAATCGTACCAAAACAAAGAATAATTCACAATTAAAATAGTTACCAAACTATTTAATAGTGAAAAGCTAATCCATCAGTATCTAATACTGAACCAATATTCATTGTTTATTGAAGGTACGAAATTACATAGTTATAATACTAAAACAAGGCCCTAAGGCAAAACAACAGCATATGATCATACGGCTAATGCAGCGACCTTCGCTCCATTTCTTGCCTGTAGATCGACATCTCTATTCACCAAACTTATACTTTTATGCAGTTCCTCCACATAAAATTGTGAGAACCACATTTGGCATCCAATACCCAAGAAGTAGAATTTGTGAAGTTTAATGTCTATATCATTAATACTTGAAGATGAAGCAACCCCGTTCTTCACATCTTCTTTGAACTTTGGGCAAATTCAATTATTCCCAATAATTGAGTCTCATTCAAATTTCCCATTCAAAATTATCTCAATGTCAAAACGTGATAAATCGTAAGTGAAAAATCGAAGTTTTCTAACCAGCGATATTATCATGCAATTGAAGCCCTATCTCTCATAAAATATGAGGGAGCCAACCAGACAATCGATTCACACCATCCAATGGCTCGAAAGTCTCTAATTTGTGTCATTGATGAACTTAAGTGTTTTGGATTAAATCACTCCCCGAGGTGTAAATAATCCTAACCTTATAATCCATCAAATGAAAGACAAATTAGGCATTTGTTTTGAAATTGAATAAAATATGAACTTTTATATGTTTGCAAGTATTGTCCAACACTTTTGCAGTAGACGCATTGAGATTCCCTAGGAACCCTAGTAGCATTTTTGCCCATGCTCTTTTGAATACCTCATCCATTATCATAAGAATATCCCTCTCAGGGTCCTTTTTAATTGACGACTCATCATCTTAGAAAAATTTAGGAGATCACTTAAAACAAATAATCCAATTATTTGTTGTACATGTGGTCCCTATATGTTTCTCTTTTCCAGCCTAGCTGAAGCGATGACCCTAGTTATTCAGAACTTTTCAATCTTAGCATATTCCCCGAACATGCTATTGAGTTGTTTAATGATATCTTAGGATGTGGTTATTTAACACATTTTCCTTGTCTTCGTATTTGAGGACCATCCTCAAATTACGTTGTTAATGAAGAAAATTTATGTTGTTCAATTTTTCACAATCAAGAATTGAACGAAACTTGAATTGAGTTGATATTAGACATGATAAACTACAAAAGAAAGATAAATAAAGTATGTAAACATCCACAAAGCGGTAAACAAATAAGGTTGTCTAACAATTGTACTTATTTATTTCATTTTGTTCAATTGATATCCAATATCATTGTCCCTTAGAACAAAACGATCCCGAGATCCTCATCTTGTAAATATTTAAGCCGACTGAGTCCGCACTTAAGTATTTCAAGATAGGTAGACATACCCATGTCAATGATATCTAATATCACTCTCGGTCGACGAGAATCTCATTCTCATCTCATGTCTCGATAGCCACGCCTCCAGTGGATCTATCGATGAGAAAACCAAACTCACGTGTAAGGGTCTAACCCTTACTCCCACTTATCCCAAGATAACAAGTAGTACCCCGCTGAGGCGGACCTACCAACTTATGATCGAGGGCTTTATGGGTGTGATGTTTTGGACAAGACATTATACTCATTATTTTTGGAACTTGCATGCATAGGTGTTTATATGTAAGTTCAACATTTATAACATAAAACATCTATGACTAGCAAAGCACATAATACGTATTGAAAAAGCCCCTAGAACCTCACAACACTCAAATGAAAAAACGATATAAAACTATCGAAACGTCTTGAAATCACCCCGACTTGATCCGGCTGAACTTGGCTGCACCTGGTCAGGTCCACGACCCCTACCTCCAAGGTAGAGACCTTTGCTTTGGTCCTCTCAGATCTGCCCTCAAAAACCCGGAACAGCGGTCGCTGTTATGCAAACAGCGCCCGCTGAAATGAAACAGCGGTCGCCGTTTTGCATTCGGCGCCCGCCGAAAGCAACAAAAGAGGGCAGAATGTTTGGACCTGAGTTTTGCATGAACAGCGGTCGCTGTTGCCACAACAGCGCCCGCTGAACCCCTAACAGCGACCGCTGTTGCTACAACAGCGGGCGCTGTTTGTCTCCAGCAGCCCCGACTTCGTTCATTTCGCTCCGTTTTGCTTCGTTTCTTCTCGTTCTCGCTTGGGCATCGAAATCCAACTCCGATACATGGATAAATCCATTGCTTACATATTGAACAATACATTTTTGAATAGAAAAACCTATCTATTACAAAAGATTCCAAGGGACGCAGCCCTCCAAAACTATGGCCATTCAACACGTAAAAAACACGATTCATCCACCCGACCACTATCGGTGGCCGACCTTACATCTAATCACATAGATTCAAATAAACAAATAATCCAATTATGTTGATTTAACCTTTGTGTCCAACACAAAAGTGTGCACGAGCCCTAGGCTCTGATACCAATTGTTGGTACCGGTATACCGATCCAATCGATATACCGTGTGTGCGGAAGCGTGTAAAGCAATAGATCTACTATGCCATGATCTTAGTGCACACTTAATGTGTATAAGAACACATATAAACACATATATATATATATATATATACACATCCAATATATATATATATATATATATATAAGGTTCAACGATTACTTACTTATGGTGACGAAGTGATTCGTTGATGTCGTTGAGGTGGTGTTGAGTCGATTGAACCACCTCAAATGGATCAGCCTCTCGAAGCTCTCCTTGTGAATGACCTCGTCACTCCTCTTGTCTAGATCGCCCGGATGTTGAAGCCGCACAAATGGCCCGGCCTCTACGTGTTGCACACGAACCCGGATGATGACTTGCTTGCTTGATCGAGTTGATTCTCCAAGAACAACCTCTTTTATCTCTTTTTCTTTTGAATTTCGTGGGTGGTGATTAAGTTATTGTGAAAATCAGATTTTCACTACTTAATACCTTCATTTCCATCTCCATTACCCTCTTGTAACCCCCATAATGAATATGCACCATTATATCACATAATGGGTGGGTAATGGGGAGATGAAAGGTCAAGTACACATCACTATGCCACAATGGCATAAGATGTGGTCTCTGTTGGAAATCGATATCCCGGAATTAATAAATTAATTAAAATTAATTATCTAATTAATTCCAACCGAAATCCTTCGGAGATCGAATATCCGGAGTTGTCAAATTGCGGAACGACAATTCCAATCGACTCCCGGTTGCCGGAACATCCCGCCACGAACCACCACGGGGATAGCCCAACCAAACCCTAACCACGGCAAAGCCGCGGCTGTTCGGTCGAGCCCCTTCGTGGGGCTCACGGCTGATCACGGCAGCCACCTAGGGCTGCCCATGGCAGCCCCCCGGGCATGCTCGAACCCTCCGCGAATCAGCCCCTCATCGAACCCTCGCCACGACTAAGCCGCGGCTGCCCGATGGAGGCGTGCGCTCGCATCGTGCGAGCGCTAGGGTTCAGCCCGCTGGGCACGCCCCAGCTGCACCCCGGCTGACCTAGCCACGTCCCGGTGATCGCACGCTCAGCCACGGTTGAACCGTGGCTAGCGATCACCACCAGCACCGCCGCCGCGCGAGCGGCTGGTGCACCGCGCGAGCGGCGATCGCACCGCGTGAGCGGGGATCGAGCCACGCGGGCTGTGGCGTCCAGCTAGGGTTTGATCGAGCTCTCGGCGCCCAGCCGAGGCTCACGCCCTCTCGATCCCCGTCCAGCCGAGCCGTCGATCCGCCGGCGGTCCGGTGGTCCAACCACCACCGCCCGGTTCGACCTCGTCATGGGGTTCGTCTTTTGGATCTTACGTTCACGATATAATTACGATAAATAAACGATTAAATCATAAAGGGGGTTTTACGATTTACCTCGTTCTCGTTGTTCGGAAAAACGAAGAACTCAATTTGACGACCTTGAGATCTTCCCACGTATTCCTTGCACCTCGTTCGAACGTCGTGTGGGCGACGATCTATCGAACTCCTATGGATCTCCTTCACTCTTCAAGACTTTATGATTGGCGTATCGTAGGTTAATGAATTGTGAAGACCATGTAGTGCTTTTATAGGCTACGTAGGGGATCAAAAGGAGATTAAATATTGGGCTTCTAATATTGAAGATTAAATTGGGTCCAACCCAAATCCATTAATCCTTATCAATATTAATTTTATTTATTTTCCACTATATAAATAAAATTGCACTCCCAATATTAAACCATATTATATCAAATAATATTTCTCCGGTAGTATTATTTATTCCGTGTATTTAAGATTTAAATATCCATGAATAAAATTAATTTATTGCTAATTAATTTATTCATCTCTTATATCCGAGAATAGTACCGTTCAACTTTAATTATTATGCGGAACGAATCCACCTGCAGGGTTTACATAATAATTCCTTATGAACTCATTTCGGGGATATTATCAACCCTTCCGGGATACACTTTCCCGTCAAGTATTCACGGCATGTCATATATAAAATATAGTGACCCAACTTAACCGGTAATTGACCCAGTAATTAAACCGATCAATTCCTTTGGAAAATCAAAGTCACTTATATTAAATATACACACCCGCAATAGTATCGGGGATTAAGAATAAAATACTCTGAGATTTAAATCGATTATCCAAGGCAATCCTAATCGATAAATCTCAAGCGATCCGCCCAATACACCAAGTGTACAAGTGTGATAAAATAATTAAGATAAATTATTTTCTCTCTCACACAACGACTATACCGATGGATTGGTCCGTGTCCATCTAGGTCGTGAGCAACTGTTCGATTAAATACGAGTAACCGATAGTATGATCTTCTGTGTGCCCATGCACACCATACTAACTACAACGTATAGAATCCAGGACTATAATTTGCATATATTTAATTATAAATAATTAAACGCAAATAATTGTTTATTTAATTAAATAGATTAATGGCAATGGATCGGGAGTTTCCGTTACTTAAATCTAGACATTAAGTACACAACTCCAACAATCTCCCACTTGTACTAAGGTCTAGTCATTTCCTCCAAACTCCCGACTCCCATACTCATCACGTGCTTAAGTTATACTTCCCAGAAGTATTATGTGAATGAGCAATCTAGGTTGCCGCTCTGAAGTTATCTTGGTGACTACTGCGTCGTCTCCCTGACGATGACTCGTATCAGGTGGTACTTGCTCTATGTGTTATCATCACCTTTTGAACTTATGACTTCTTCCAGTTCTCCATGCACCGCTATATACATAGTCTTTGGTGAACCAAGAATCATATCCAAGTTCAGAGGTCATTCCAGAACCTAACCAAAACTTCCGCTGCCTCTGAGGCTGCTATTTGGTTTATGATAGAGTCCGAGAAGCATCACGCTTATCACTCTTTCATCCTTAGGTTCCACCTCTTCTAAAAGTGAACACATAGCCTGATATCGACTTACACTGGTCCTCATTTGATTAGAAATCTAAGAGAATGTAATCCAAAGGAAATGCTCGTCTGCTCCGTAATCCAGAACATAGTTTCCAGTACTTCGAAAGTACTTAAAATGTTCATTACAGCAGTCAAGTATTTCTTTCCAGGATTACCTTGATATCCTCCCACTATACTAGCCGCATAGCAGATGTCAGGTTCTCGTTTTCAACATCGCATTTATCAAGCTTTCCACACTTGAAGTGTAGGAAACCGCTTTCATTGCTTCTATCTCATTTTGTGTTCCAAAACACATATCCTTAGATAGATGCATTCCGTATCTGAAAGGTAATATACCTTTCTCGGAATCTTGCATGTTAAAACGAACCATAATCATTTATATGTAAGATGTCCAGGAGAAGTACAATGTTCTTTTCTAGAGATCCTAGATCTCAAGAACATGTCCAACTTCTTCCTATATCTTTCATAATGATTTATCCAGACAACCATCATTTCATGTCTGATTACATCTTTACATTGTTGCCAATGATAAAATGTTATCTTCATAAAATCCGAGAAACACCACCTTGTTTCCATCACGTTTCCAATACACACTATTCGTCTATGCTTTGATGAATCCATAAAATGGACTATCTCATCAATTTGCAAGTACCACGAACTTAATGCTTTGTTTCAATCCGTAAATGGATCAACTAAGCCTGTACTCTAAATGATCTTGCCTCTCATCAATAATCCTTATTGCTTTCCAAGAAGGCACATTTAGATCTAGTACTGCCTCCATGTAGATCCAGGGATCGATTTCATGTATACTAAGTCCAGAGTCCGAAAACTCTCCTAGTTTTATGAATATCTTCGGTTGATCCACAACCTCCCACTACAATGGCATTCCGGTGTGTAAACAGTGATAACAGTAGGTGCAGTTAGTGGTGTACCGCTACTCGGTTCGGCTGGTTCTAAGTCTTAATCTCTCTCTCATTTTAAAGTATTACGTCACTTTGGGCTCGTGGTTTATCTAATAGGCTTCCTCTAAGAACCGGGCGTTAGAACTTATAACGTCCTTCTGGTCCATAGTACTATTGAACACACATCTTTTGTTCTTCTAGGATATTCTACAACCGCTTTTGAATGCGTTGTTGTTTCCAGACATATCCATAGAACATAGGTAGTTCCGTATAACTCATGCCTTTACTATTTCTATAAGAGTTCCATTTCTTAATTTCCGACACACTATTTCTACACAACAGTGTAAGGTGTGTTCATTTGGGATCAAATCCCAATCTCTGATTAGTATGCCATGCATTCCTCAGATAGGTACTTGCCTCTGCGATTAGATCGCAGGCTTTCAATGGATATACCATGATGGTTCCCCGCAATAGCTTTGTGTCCATTGACTTGTCAAAACACTTTGCTCTTGTGGCACATCAGGTATGCTAATCCATTCTTTTGAGTAATCATAAAATGAAGTACTCGTACCTTATTGTCTGAGTAGACAAAGATCTGCATATATAAGAGTCAATCAATTCTTATACTTGTCCGGATCTTATATCTTATATCCATAAAGGATTGCTTAGTCATGTTATCTTCCAAATTACATTCTTAGGTCGGAAGGTCCACTCCTTCAACTTAATTGATCAAATATCAATTTTCGACCTTTGAACTTCTTATTTGAATAAACATGATTTAGCATAAGAATCCACAAGTATAATTGATTTAATAAAGAAAACTCTTATTAGTAAAACGAGTTTTATACTACGGTTCGTTGCACCGTGGTGGACTCAGGATTCATCATTTATATATTGCTAGCTAATGTACCAAAATAGATAATATCATTATTTCTTCTTATAACCATCAAATGATTAATAGAAATAAAATATCCATTTATTAGAAATCCAGAACAAAGTTCTTTCTAATTTGAAAGGTACATAAAAGCAATAACCCAAAATGAAATCCTATAAAATGTCCTCCACTGCAACTGCTGCCTCCTCTACAGCATTGCCCATGTAGACTTATGATTTCTTCTTTTCTAAGTCGTCGGGTTTCCTGGAACCCTTGCATTTAGAATGCACATACCGTCAGTGGTTCCATATCTACACACCAGGTTCCGGTAGATAATACCACTGACTATGTTTTACGACTAAAGAAGATTTCGTACTTTCTTTGAGAGGATAATCAGACTTCCAGTACCCAGACTGTTTGCACCGAGAAATCTTGCCTCATGGCTTTCTCGTCCCATCTCGTGGTCCAGGTAATCTTAGAACCACTGGGTTTGTTTGCTTGCTTTTTCTATTCCCCGGTTTTTGCCCTTAGGTTCGAAACCTTTGGCATTGGCTACAAGAGCTTGCGATTTCCGTCTCAACTCGTCCAAAAGGTCCATCATCTTAGAAACGTGTTCAAGCGCTTCCTCGAATGAATGACCTTTATGAGTATCCTCATCGCCTCTTGTTCAGCCACTACGTCACGTCTAAACGTCTCCTTGAGTTTGAACATGATATCAAAATCAGTCCTCTCCTCATCAGTTAAGACATTGGTAGGCCCGGGAGAACAAAGCTCACTTGAGTACAAACTTGTACCCTTAAACAGTCTGGACAATGTCTAGATCTCTATTCCAATCATTTCATTTAGGAACCAATGAGTTAAAAATTCCTCAAGTATCACATAAAGTGGGTTCAAAGCCATCCATAATCTATGAGCACATATAATAACAAACAATCGATTTAATATCCGATATTATCTCCCTCTAATAATATCATTAAACCACTAATCACATCTAAAATCCCATCGGGTAAGGCAAGCCACGTGGTGTGGACGTTTACCCACCCAAATGATTTAGCAATTAGATTTTCTTTGGTCATACATCACTTATAGCGTAACCTCGTGGGGAGGAATACTATAATGCGTATCTAAGTGTAAACCATTACTCAGTACCAAAGTAAATTGTTTGGAATTGCTACATCACCGCAAGCCACGTGGTGTGGACGTTTACGATAACTTCACAACTCTTCACAATTACTTACAACTGTCTACATCAATTAATCCAAAATCCGTCAGCATAGCAAGCCACGTGGTGTGGACGTTTACTACACCAAGAGACTTTTATAATTGACTCCCAATTACTTGATCCATTCAATCTTGTAAATCAAGACGTGGAGAATCATAAGTGAAACTCGAAGTTTCTAACCAGTGATTCACCATGCGAACAACCCTATCTCTCATAAATGAGGGAGCCGAGCAGACAATCGATCCATCTATCAAAGAATGGTACGAAGGTCTCTAATTTGTGTCCTCTACATGACCAAGTGGCTCTGGCTCCATTCCACTCCCCGGGGTGAGAATGAGTCGACTTGAAATCAGCTTTGGAAAGACAAATTAGGCATTGTTTGATAAACTTAATCAATGTTTCTCGTAAGAGGAATTACAAGAACTCTCCTCCAATAACTTATCTATATAAACTTCAAAAATTTATAAAAGTCACCAAGAGAGCAGCAATGGAGACCATGGGTATGTTTCCATACCCTCTCCCACTTAGCTTTTTACAATAAAGGGATACGCTATCTAGTGCATAAAATAAACACATATAGCATGCATACATGTAATAAAGCACATAGTATTATCACATAATCAAAATAATACTAGAATATTATTTTCCGACTATTATGGCTTTATCACATCTCCATACGCATCTTCTAGTCTTCAGTCTTCGTTTCTTGAATGCTCCATGTGACGAGAATATTAATCTCCAATATTTAAATCTATTTATTTTCAATTAATCCAAAAGTTACTTAATTCGAAAATTAAGTCAATTGAATATATCAAAAATAAAATTAAATATTATTAATATTTTTATTCATTTTATTTTCCTTTTTCTACTCCATTAAATCTCTAGAATAATCTATCCAAGATAGACTTGGAATATTCTAGATGATATCCATAATGGAATAAGGAAATAAAATAATTTAGGACTCTTATACTTTCCAAATTTATTTTATTCCTAATCCATGAATATTCCCATGAGTAGAAATAATCAAATAGGAAAATAAATTTAATACTAAATTAATTCTTTTTCTATTTCATGAATATTCCATAAAGAAATAATCAAAATAGGAAAAACCGAATTAAATTAGGAAAGTAAATTTCCGGTAGGAGTAGAATGGATTGGGAGACCCCACGCCACCCCCACCTCGATCGACCGTCGCCTAGGACACGCCACCGCCGCCCGGCCCACGCGCCACCTGTTGGAAATCGACTATCCGGGACACGTCCGTTCGAACCCTCGAACATCCGGATGTCCCCAATCGACTTCTGGAGGTCACCTCCAAACATCCATGGCCGCCCGCCCAAGAGATCGCGCGTCCATCGCAGCCGAGGCCGCGGCTCGCAATCTGCCGGGAGCAAGCGGCCGCTTGCCCCCCCAAGCGGGCGCTTGCCTGCTCGAACAGCAGCGCAATCTGCCCGGAGCAAGCGGGCGCCTGCCCCCCCAAGCGGGCGCTTGCCTGCTCGAACAGCAGCACGACGCTGTTGTTCCGAGCGCGTTTCCGGTCCGTTTTTCCTCTTCCGACTACCGATCCGAAGGTCCTTGAACCCCCAGTAGTCGAGGAACACGATCCACGACACCCGAAACCCGATCTTAGATCCGATGTATTTTCAACGAGAAAGAAATCGAATAAAAGCGGAATTAGGGTTTCGATTTCTTATACCTTTGATGCGTGATTCGGAGAAGCCGAATAGGCGAACACCCTGAGATCTTCTTGTGTGTATCCTAGCCCTCGACGCCGGACGTTGTGTGGGCAACTATCCACCGGAGTCTTCTCTTCTTCTTCTCTCTCAAACCCTCTTTTTCACGTTTTAATTATTCTGTCTCCAGAAATATATTTGCGCTAGCAAATTAATTTCTACAGAATTAATTATTCTGTCTCCAGAAATATATTTGCGCTAGCAAATTAATTTCTACAGAAATAAAAACACTGCGCTAATCTAAATTAATTAAGCAGAGAAGAAAATAATTGCGCTAACAAAATAATTTCTCCACAGAATTAATTATAGCGGCGTTTCGTAGGTTAAGAGAAGAGAGATTGAGGGGTATATATTGGCCACACTAGGGACCTTAGGACAATTAATTAATTAGGCTAAATTGTAATTTAATTAAACCGGTGTTCTTAAAAGAAAACCTTTAATTAAATCCAATTTTAATTATAATTAATTCCACTATAAAATTATAATTGAATTCCCAATTAATTAATCTATATTATTTTACCAATAATATTTCCGCCGAAATTACATATACGACTTTCCCCGTGTTTAAGATATCGAACGTCCACGAATTTATTTAATTACTAACAATTAAATTAATTCGTTTCTTATTATCCGAGACTAGTACCACTCATCCTTATTATCATGTGGAACGAATCCACCTGCAGGGTTTACATGATAAACTTTATGAGATCATCTCGGGGACGTCATCAACCCGATAAACGGGACACGGTTTCCTGTCTATAATCTATAGCATGCCGTGCGTACAATTACGATTCCCAATTTACCGAGAATCTCGACTAATCATTTAGTCTCACTCATTGGCAAGTCAAAGAACCGAGAATTGGACACACGCACCTATAATTATATAGGGATTAAGAATTCGTATATCCGTAATATCTGAGGTCTAGTTCGATTACTGCGATTAGTATAAATCGAACGCCCTCCCGTGGTCCTGCTCAATACACCAAGTGTACGAGTGTAACATGATAGTCAAGACCGACTATCTACCAGTCACACTACGACGTACCGATGGATTGTCCCTGTCCATCTAAGTCGTGAGCTACTGTTCGATAGTATACGAGTAACCGACAGTATGATCTTCCGCATGTCTCCTCACGCCATACTGTCTACAACGTATACATCAAGGACTATTGCATTAAATGCAATCATGTTTGAATCATATCTCGAACTAAGGTATAGATAAGGAGTTCCGTATTTGCACTAAACTAGACATTTAGAATACAAATACATCAATCTCCCACTTATACTAAAAGTCTAGTCGCCCTCTCCCAAACATCAGATTCCCATAACCTCATCACGCCTACCCAACGCTTTCGCTGGAAGTGCCTCTGTGAACGGGTTTTACCAGGCAATCCTCTCGATGCTATCTAGGTGACAACTGCATCGTCTTACTAGACGATCTCTCGAATCAGGTGGTACTTGCGCTCTACATGTTATCTCCTACTGTGGACTCGTGGAATTTCAAGTTTTCCAATACCGCTATTCAAAATAGCTTTGGGTGAACTAGAAACCACATCTAAGTCCCTTAGGAAGTTCTGGAGCCATACTGACCTTTTAACTGCCTCACAGGCCGTTATCCTTTCAGTTTCCATGGTAGAGTCCGTAATGCATCGCTGCTTTACATTCTTCCATGTGACTGCTCCACTTCACAGTGAGAACACATAGCCTGACTTCGACTTTCGACTGTCCCTGTTTGATTTGGAAATCCAATTCTATGTAATCCAAAGGAAACAACTTGACTGCTTTGTAACTCAGAACATAATTCCTGGTCCTCTGCAGGAGCCTAATCATGTTCTTTACATCAGTCGAATGATCCTTTCCAGTATTACTATGATATCTTACCACCATGCGCACGACATAGTAGATATCAGTCTCATGCATAGCATTACATACATAAAGCTTCCCACCATTAAGGTGTAGGGAACTGCTTAATTTTCATCTATCTCCTTTATTGTGTCGGACACAAAACTTTAGATAGATGAATTCCATATCTAAAAGGTGAAGACCTTTCTTGGAATTCTGTATGCTGCAACGAGTAAGAATTGTATTTATGTATGAGACTCGAGATAAGTTCTATGTTCTTTTCTGGCGATCATTTGTAACTTTGATCCCAAGAACATTCTCGACTTCTCCTAAGTCTCTTACATTGAATTAATCGGACAACCATCCCTTCATGTCCGACAACATCTTTCATATTGTTGCCAATTTAGAAGGATGTCGTCTACATAAATAATGAGAAAACACCACATCTTTTCTGTCACATATTTATTACACAAAGGACCTAAACATGCCTTGAATGAATCCATGAAATGGATTTTCTCATAGGTCCTCATGTGTCCAAGATCTTAAAGCTTCCTTCAATCCTAAGATTGATTAAGCTTGCTTACCGAATGCTCCTGGCTCTTTTCGATGAATCCCTCTGGCTGTCCCACACAGATGGCCCCGTCAAGACTTCGATTTAGGAAATCTGTCTTGACTTCCATCTTCCATGTGAAGACAAAAGAATCCTGATCGACTTTTGCCAAGACTGAGCATCTTGATCTTTCAGCGTCTCGTCATAGATCCAGGGTTTGGGTTCATGTTCTCCAGGTAACAAGTCTGAAGACTCACCTATAAACATGAGCCTGTTGGGTTGTCTAACAACCCTCCCACTACGACGACGCTCCGGTGTATCTTTAGTGACTAAAGATTATAGTAGTGAACTACTCAGTTAGGCTGGTTCTAAGTCTTGATCAGTCCCTCTAAGCACATTAAGTATTACTCTACTCTTGGGCTTGTGATCTTGCATATATATAGTCCATGTCTAAGAACCGAACATTGATGCAATCAATGAACATCTGGTCCTTTGGACTATATTACATATCTCAATTCGGTTTCTTAGGGTATCCTATAAACAGCCGAATATCAGTACAAGTTTCCAAAGGAATCAATTTCAGGATAAACGCTGCTGTTTCCAAGCCATATCCCAAAAACGATTTAGGTAACTCCGAATGTCTACTTTCCCATATCTATAAGATTCCTATTCCTTCTTTACAACACATTATTTTGCCGAGGCATAAATGGTGTAGTCTGTTGGAGTTATTCCCATTTTCTGATAAGTATGCCTTACTCCTCAAAGAGGTCTGCATATATCAGAGCGAATCAACTCTAGTACTTTCTTGGATCTTTTCCCTTTAACCGTAAAGGGTTGCTCGGTCATTAAAACTTCCAAGTATGATTCGAAGGTTGGAAGGTCCTTTCCTTCAACATAGCTGAGTGGTCCATCAGCTTTCACCCTTGAATCGTACTCAAGTTAAAATGATCTAGCCTAAGATTCCATAAGTACATTTGATTTATCCTAGAAGGATCTTTACTCTTATTGGGGTTCGACATTGTGTTATTAGCTCCGGTCTGTTGCATCGTGGAAGAATACGGATTTATTATTAAATTGTCTATCAATATACCAGAATAGATAATATCCCCATTTCCTAAAGAAACGGAATATCTATTCTAAGCCAATTTAGAAATCCGAAATGAAATTTCTTTCTAAATGCCGGCACATAAAGACAATTTGTTAGAACTAAAATCCTATCGTTAAAACATTTAACATCTCCCACTGCAACGGCTGTTACCTTAACAGTATTGCCCATGTAGGTTATAACTTCTTCCTTTCTAAGTCTCCGGGTTTCCTGGAACCCCCGCATTAAGTGCAGACACGATTAGTGGTTCCCGTATCCACACACCAGGTACTGGCAGATACTACCACTAAACATGTTTCGGTGACTAAGGAAGAGTCAACTTCTTGTTGCTTGAGAGGACAATTAAAACTCCCAGTATCCAGACTGCTTACAACGGAAGCACTTGCCCCTTGGGCTTGCTTGTCCCATTCCGTGGTCCAGATATATTAGGCCCACTGGGTTTCCGTATTTGCTTCTTCTTCCTTTTGCCGCCCGGAGGCCTAGGAAGAGCCAATTTCTCAACCACAAGTGCTTGAGAGCCCTTAGAGATTCCCTCAGCCGCTTGAAGTTCAATCAGGAGTTCTGCCAATGAGTAAGACCCCTTATTCATGTTATAGTTCAGGCGGAACTGCTCAAAACTTCTCGGCAGAGACTAGAGCACAATATCGACTTGGGTTACCCCATCGATAACTGATCATAGAATCTCTATCTCATTCAGATAGCACATCATCCTAAGAACGTGATCCCTCACGGGTGTTCCTTCGGATGCGATGGCCGTCATGAGTTGCCTCATTGCATTTTGCCCGGCTGTCCTGTCCTGATAACCAAAAAGCTTCTTGAGGTTTAAGCATCATATCATAGGTAATGGTCATGGCTTGTCCCGATGTTGCAGTACATTTGACATGAAAGCCATAATGTAGCTCCGCGTCATCTCAGAGCCTTGATCCATTTCCATGAGCTTCCTTTCCTCAGGAGTGGAAGCATCATTTGGTTCAGCAGGTCAATTGATTTGGAGTACATAATTGTACTCCTCTGCAGTTAGGACAATGTCCAAGTTTCTTCTTTAATCCATACAAAATAGGTTCAGTGAGTTTGTTGACTTTTAATGGGAATAATACCATATAAAACAAAACAATTAGTTTAATTCGATATCATTTCCCTCAAATAATATCATTAAACTACCAATCATTTCCAAAATCCCACCAGACTAGCATGCCACGTTCTTGTGGACGTATACTAATCCAAACGATTTTATAATTGGATTTTTACTTCGGTCGTACATCATTATAGCAGTGACTCCGATGGGGAGGATACTTTAAAGCGTACCTAAGTGTATACCATTTCTCAGTACTAAGTCCACCGCTCGGGAACTACATGCCCACCGCAAGCCACGTTCATGTGGACGTTTACGTTGACATGCGGTCCTCCACGACTTTCTATAACTGTCGAGCCTCAATTAATCCTAAAGTTCCATTTCCATCTAGCAAGCCACGTTAGTGTGGACGTTTACTAAAACAAACAACTTTATTAATTGAATCCCATTTATTTAAATGTCATAGAGTCTCAATTAACCCAAAGTACCGTTTCCATTTAGCAAGCCACGATAGTGTGGACGTTTACTAAAACAAACAACTTCGTTAATTGACTCTTACATTTATTAAATACCACAATTTTATTATTCAAAGCTTGATATCTCGTAAGTGAAACTCGAAGTTTCTAACCAGCGATCAATCATGCAATTGAGCCCTATCTCTCACTAGGTGAGGGAGCCAACCAGACAATCGATCTAGTCATCGAATGACTCGAATGTCTCTAATCTGTGTCATCGACATAAGCAAGCGCTTTGGCTCCATTCCACTCCCCGGGGTGAGAATGAGTCGAGTTGAACTTAGTCTTTGAAAAACAGATTAGGCACTTGCTTTTGAAAAAATATAATTGTTCGATTTTTATAAGTGGAATTGAATTCGAATTTTGATCCAGTGATATCCGTGTATCGACTTTATCCGATAGGGAGGATGACACTAAAGCCAACTCGTAAGTCAATACACATCACATTCAAAACAGAGAATGGAGACCGCGGGATTGTTTCCAATCCCTCTCCCACTTAGTATTTTACGATTGAGGGATAACATGCATAAAATAATTAAGCATAATAAAAGGCACGTAAATCACATAAAAAGCAATTAACGTGGCCCCGATTATTATGGCCTTAAGTATTCTCCAATGCACGTCTCTTGGAACTTCATCTCGTTGCTCGTCTCGATCTCGGTCCACCACCGACTCGCTCGAGGGTCAAGAGACGAACTCCTCCCACTGGAGCCTCGTCTCGAGCCTCGTTGAGTCGTCCGTGGGGTCGAACGAACCCCAGCCCCGCTGCTGCCCGTCGCGAACACGGGGTGTGTTCGATGGCTGCCCGTTGCCGGTTCGCCCTCCTCGATCCTCGTTTCTCCGGGTTTTGGTCTCGTCTCTATCCACCAAAATTAGTAAGAAAAATTACAAGAATAAATCTACTAAATCCGGCATCGATCCTATACAAGGTGATCGACCCTATACATGCCCGGAAACGACGAAATAAATAAATAAACCTAACGCAACCCGTCGTTTTTATCTATTACAAACAAGCAACGTTATTCCAAAAACAAAACAATCTCGACAAGCCCGAGAGTTTAACAAACCACAAACATACAGCACAATAACAATGGCCATAATAATCGGGTTCAATCCTGCAAAACAAGTCTCGCAAAAATACAACGAATCGACAAAACCGGCTCTGATACCAATTGTTGGAAATCGACTATCCGGGACACGTCCGTTCGAACCCTCGAACATCCGGACGTCCCCAATCGACTTCTGGAGGTCACCTCCAAACAGCCATGGCCGCCCGCCCAAGAGATCGCGCGTCCGTCGCAGCCGAGGCCGCGGCTCGCAATCTGCCGGGAGCAAGCGGCCGCTTGCCCCCCCAAGCGGGCGCTTGCCTGCTCGAACAGCAGCGCAATCTGCCCGGAGCAAGCGGGCGCCTGCCCCCCCAAGCGGGCGCTTGCCTGCTCGAACAGCAGCACGACGCTGTTGTTCCGAGCGCGTTTCCGGTCCGTTTTTCCTCTTCCGACTACCGATCCGAAGGTCCTTGAACCCCCAGTAGTCGAGGAACATGATCCACGACACCCGAAACCCGATCTTAGATCCGATGTATTTTCAACGAGAAAGAAATCGAATAAAAGCGGAATTAGGGTTTCGATTTCTTATACCTTTGATGCGTGATTCGGAGAAGCCGAATAGGCGAACACCCTGAGATCTTCTAGTGTGTATCCTAGCCCTCGACGCCGGACGTTGTGTGGGCAACGATCCACCAGAGTCTTCTCTTCTTCTTCTCTCTCAAACCCTCTTTTTCACGTTTTAATTATTCTGTCTCCAGAAATATATTTGCGCTAGCAAATTAATTTCTACAGAATTAATTATTCTGTCTCCAGAAATATATTTGCGCTAGCAAATTAATTTCTACAGAAATAAAAACACTGCGCTAATCTAAATTAATTAAGCAGAGAAGAAAATAATTGCGCTAACAAAATAATTTCTCCACAGAATTAATTATAGCGGCGTTTCGTAGGTTAAGAGAAGAGAGATTGAGGGGTATATATTGGCCACACTAGGGACCTTAGGACAATTAATTAATTAGGCTAAATTGTAATTTAATTAAACCGGTGTTCTTAAAAGAAAACCTTTAATTAAATCCAATTTTAATTATAATTAATTCCACTATAAAATTATAATTGAATTCCCAATTAATTAATCTATATTATTTTACCAATAATATTTCCGCCGAAATTACATATACGACTTTCCCCGTGTTTAAGATATCGAACGTCCACGAATTTATTTAATTACTAACAATTAAATTAATTCGTTTCTTATTATCCGAGACTAGTACCACTCATCCTTATTATCATGTGGAACGAATCCACCTGCAGGGTTTACATGATAAACTTTATGAGCTCATCTCGGGGACGTCATCAACCCGATAAACGGGACACGGTTTCCTGTCTATAATCTATAGCATGCCGTGCGTACAATTACGATTCCCAATTTACCGAGAATCTCGACTAATCATTTAGTCTCACTCATTGGCAAGTCAAAGAACCGAGAATTGGACACACGCACCTATAATTATATAGGGATTAAGAATTCGTATATCCGTAATATCTGAGGTCTAGTTCGATTACTGCGATTAGTATAAATCGAACGCCCTCCCGTGGTCCTGCTCAATACACCAAGTGTACGAGTGTAACATGATAGTCAAGACCGACTATCTACCAGTCACACTACGACGTACCGATGGATTGTCCCTGTCCATCTAAGTCGTGAGCTACTGTTCGATAGTATACGATTAACCGACAGTATGATCTTCCGCATGTCTCCTCACGCCATACTGTCTACAACGTATACATCAAGGACTATTGCATTAAATGCAATCATGTTTGAATCATATCTCGAACTAAGGTATAGATAAGGAGTTCCGTATTTGCACTAAACTAGACATTTAGAATACAACTCCATCACCACCACCACTGGTGGCCGGCGTGGCCGAGACTCCCACGGACAGCCCCTCTTGGGGCCGAGGGTCGATCGATCCTCATGGGATCGATCATGGGGATTGATCGATCCCCGGTCCTTCGTCTTCTCGCCACTTCGTCTTCTCCGGGGTCTTCGATTCGTCGATCCAATCGCAAAATAAATTACAATAATCTAAATTACAATTCCGGTATCGATTCTATACATGAAATCGACCCTATACATTTTCCGGAAAAACGATGAACGTAATAATAAATCCTAAATTCGGTCAACCCCCGAATTTTTACTATTACAAGCATTCACCACACAAAACGAATCTCGACATGTCCGAGAGTTTAATAATCAAGAACAATATTATGACATTAATTAAAAATAATTAAATCTAGCCATAATAGTCGGAAACCCTGCAAGGTAGAACAATTTATCGAAAAATACCGTGAACGAAAACCAACGCTCTGATACCAATTGTTGGAAATCGATATCCCGGAATTAATAAATTAATTAAAATTAATTATCTAATTAATTCCAACCGAAATCCTTCGGAGATCGAATATCCGGAGTTGTCAAATTGCGGAACGACAATTCCAATCGACTCCCGGTTGCCGGAACATCCCGCCACGAACCACCACGGGGATAGCCCAACCAAACCCTAACCACGGCAAAGCCGCGGCTGTTCGGTCGAGCCCCTTCGTGGGGCTCACGGCTGATCACGGCAGCCACCTAGGGCTGCCCATGGCAGCCCCCCGGGCATGCTCGAACCCTCCGCGAATCAGCCCCTCATCGAACCCTCGCCACGACTAAGCCGCGGCTGCCCGATGGAGGCGTGCGCTCGCATCGTGCGAGCGCTAGGGTTCAGCCCGGTGGGCACGCCCCAGCTGCACCCCGGCTGACCTAGCCACGTCCCGGTGATCGCACGCTCAGCCATGGTTGAACCGTGGCTAGCGATCACCACCAGCACCGCCGCCGCGGGAGCGGCTGGTGCACCGCGCGAGCGGCGATCGCACCGCGTGAGCGGGGATCGAGCCACGCGGGCTGTGGCGTCCAGCTAGGGTTTGATCGAGCTCTCGGCGCCCAGCCGAGGCTCACGCCCTCTCGATCCCCGTCCAGCCGAGCCGTCGATCCGCCGGCGGTCCGGTGGTCCAACCACCACCGCCCGGTTCGACCTCGTCATGGGGTTCGTCTTTTGGATCTTACGTTCACGATATAATTACGATAAATAAACGATTAAATCATAAAGGGGGTTTTACGATTTACCTCGTTCTCGTTGTTCGGAAAAACGAAGAACTCAATTTGACGACCTTGAGATCTTTCCACGTATTCCTTGCACCTCGTTCGAACGTCGTGTGGGCGACGATCTATCGAACTCCTATGGATCTCCTTCACTCTTCAAGACTTTATGATTGGCGTATCTTAGGTTAATGAATTGTGAAGACCATGTAGTGCTTTTATAGGCTACGTAGGGGATCAAAAGGAGATTAAATATTGGGCTTCTAATATTGAAGATTAAATTGGGTCCAACCCAAATCCATTAATCCTTATCAATATTAATTTTATTTATTTTCCACTATATAAATAAAATTGCACTCCCAATATTAAAC
This sequence comes from Euphrasia confusa, assembly GCA_954870475.1. NCBI lineage: Eukaryota > Viridiplantae > Streptophyta > Magnoliopsida > Lamiales > Orobanchaceae > Euphrasia > Euphrasia confusa. Next base: position 24,634,086 of record OX940968.1, on the reverse strand, counting down.
CATATTATATCAAATAATATTTCTCCGGTAGTATTATTTATTCCGTGTATTTAAGATTTAAATATCCATGAATAAAATTAATTTATTGCTAATTAATTTATTCATCTCTTATATCCGAGAATAGTACCGTTCAACTTTAATTATTATGCGGAACGAATCCACCTGCAGGGTTTACATAATAATTCCTTATGAACTCATCTCGGGGATATTATCAACCCTTCCGGGATACACTTTCCCGTCAAGTATTCACGGCATGTCATATATAAAATATAGTGACCCAACTTAACCGGTAATTGACCCAGTAATTAAACCGATCAATTCCTTTGGAAAATCAAAGTCACTTATATTAAATATACACACCCGCAATAGTATCGGGGATTAAGAATAAAATACTCTGAGATTTAAATCGATTATCCAAGGCAATCCTAATCGATAAATCTCAAGCGATCCGCCCAATACACCAAGTGTACAAGTGTGATAAAATAATTAAGATAAATTATTTTCTCTCTCACACAACGACTATACCGATGGATTGGTCCGTGTCCATCTAGGTCGTGAGCAACTGTTCGATTAAATACGAGTAACCGATAGTATGATCTTCTGTGTGCCCATGCACACCATACTAACTACAACGTATAGAATCCAGGACTATAATTTGCATATATTTAATTATAAATAATTAAACGCAAATAATTGTTTATTTAATTAAATAGATTAATGGCAATGGATCGGGAGTTTCCGTTACTTAAATCTAGACATTAAGTACACAACTCCAACAAAAACGAACCATAATCATATCTATGTAAGATGTCCAGGAGAAGTACAATGTTCTTTCCTAGAGATCCAAGATCTCAAGAACATGTCCAACTTCTTCCTATATCTTTCATAATGATTTATCCAGACAACCATCATTTCATGTCTGATTACATTTTTACATTGTTGCCAATGATAAAGTGTTATCTACATAAAACCCAAGAAACACCACCTTGTTTCCATCACGTTTCCAATACACACTATTCGTCTATGCTTTGATGAATCCATAAAATGGACTATCTCATCAATTTGCAAGTACCACGAATTTAATGCTTTGTTTCAATCCATAGATGGATCAACTAAGCTTGTACTCTAAATGATCTTGCCTCTTAGCAATAAACCTTATTGCTTTCTAAGAGAGCACATTTAGATCTAGTACTGCCTCTATGTAGATCCAGGGATCGGTTTCATGTATACTAGGTCCAGAGTCCGAAGACTCCCCTAGTCTTATGAATATCTCCGGTTGTTAAACAACCTCCCACTACAACGGCTTTCTGGTGTATAAACAGTAATAACAGTAGGTGCAGTTAGTGGTGTACCGCTACTTGGTTCGGCTGGTTCTAAGTCTTAATCTTTCCTCTAAGAACCGGGCGAAGACACCCCTCTGGTTCATAGTACTATTGAACATACAATTACTTGTTCTTCTAGGATATTCTACAACCACATTGAATGTGCCGTTGTATCCAGAAATATCCATAGAACATAGGTAGTTCCGAATAAACTTGTCCTTTATTAGAATTCCATTTCTTATTCCTGACACACCATGTCTACACTCCAGTGTATGGTGTAGTCCTTTGAGACTTAATCTCAATCTTTGATTTATGCTATGTGTTATTTAGATAGGTGATAGCCTCCGCGAACAAGTCGCAGGCTTTTAATGGATATACTTTGAAGGTTCCCCATAATAGCTTTGTATCTATAAAAAAAACACTTTGCTTTTACGGCACATCAAGTATTCTAATCCATCTTCGAGTATTCTTTTAAAGAACGACTCGTACCTTTCTAATTACACATGTTACTGCATTAATCATAAATCATTCTCAATGCTTGTCCGAATTCTATCCTTTATCCAGAAAGGTTAGCTTAGTTGTATCATCTTCCGAGATCGATTCTTAGGTCGGGAGGTCCACTCCTCCAACTATAATTGATTAAATCAATTTCGACCTTTTGAATCCTTTTGAATAGATACTACTAAGTTTAAGAATTCACAAGCATAATGATTGATAAAGAAATACATCTAAAAACAAGTTATACATAATGGTTTGTTGCATCGTGGTAGACTAAGGATTCATCATTCATATATTGCTATCTTAATGTACCAGAATAGATAACACCATTATTTCTTATCTAAATCACTGAATGATTAAAGAAATAAATATTCATTCATTAATAAAGAAAAAACCAGAACAAAAGTTCTTTTTCAAAATAAAGGGGTACATAAAGCAATAACCTTGAAATGAAATCCTAAAACTACTAAAAGCAGATAAATGTCTTCCACTGCAACCGCTGCTACCCCAACAGCTTCGCCCATGTAGACTCGAACTCTTCTTCTCTAAGTCGCCGGGTTTTCTGGAACCCCTGCATTCAAAACAATGCACATACCGTCAGTGGTTCCATATCTACACACCAGAATTCTGGTAGATAATACCGTTGACTATGTTTTTACGACTAAAGAAAAATTCGTACCTCTGAGAGGACATTCAGACTTCCAGTGTCCAGACTTGTTGCATCGGAAGCACTTGCCCCTTGGCTTACTAGCCCCCACTCGTGGTCCATTCCTCTTGGCACCACTGGGTTTCCAGGCTTGCTTCCTTTTCTTGCCCCTACCTCCAACAGCTTTCAAGCTTTTGGACTTGGTAGCTACAAGCGCTTGAGACTTGCCCTTCTTGTAGATCCTCTCTGCCGCCTTCAGTTCAGTCAGGAGTTGCGCAAGAGTATAAGATAGTTTACCCATATTATAGCTCATACAAAACTGCTCAAAACTAGGGGTCAGAGACTGGAGTATGATGTCGACTTGCGTCTCACCATCAATTTGAGCTCCTAGGACCTCAAGTTCATTCAACATACTCATCATCTTAAGAACGTTCTCCCCAACGGGCGTTCCTTCAGACTGAGTAGTTGTCATAAGGACTCTCATGGTTTCTTGCCTTGCCGCACGATCCTGCTCCCCAAACATCTCCTTGAGGTTGAACATCATATCATAGGCAGTGTCCATCGGCTCATGTTGGGTTTGGAGTACATTTGACATGGAAGCCAAAATATAACACCTAGCCATTTCATCAGCCTTTTTCCACTTCCGATATGCTTCTTTTTCCTCATCAGTCGAGGCAGCCGTGGGCTCAGCAGGGCATAACTCATGGAGTACAAACTTGTACTCCTCAGAAGTCAGGACAATGTCTAAATTTCTCTTCCAATCAATGTAATTGGGACCAGTGAGTTTATGTTCCTTGAGTATCCCAGAAAGTGGATTCATAGCTATTCTCTAAACCTATAAGCACATATAAACAAACAATCAATTTAATGCCGATATTATCTCTCTCAAATAATATCATTAAATTACTAATTACATCTAAAATCCCATCAGGTAAGGCAAGCCACGTTCGTGTGGACGTTTACCCACCCAAATGATTTAGCAATTAGGTTTGCTTCGGTCGTACATCATTATAGTGTTACTTCGTTGGGAAGAATACTATAAAGCGTACCTAAGTGTAAACCATTACTCAGCACTAAGGTGAATCGTTTAGAATTGTTACGTCACCGCAAGCCACGTTCGTGTGGACGTTTACGACAACTCGCAATCCTTCACAATTCCCTATAACTGTCTACATCAATTATTCTAAAATCCCATTCAGTATAGCAAGCCACGTTCGTGTGGACGTTTACTATACCAAAAGATTTATATAATTGAAATCCAATTACTTGATTCATTCGATCTTGTAAATCAAGACGCGGAGAATCATAAGTGAAACTCGAAGTTTCTAACCAGTGATTCACCATTCGAACAACCCTATCTCTCATAAATGAGGGAGCCGAGCAGACAATCGATCCATCTATCAAAGAATGGTCCGAAGGTCTCTAATTTGTGTCATCCACATGACCAAGTGGCTTTGGCTCCATTCCACTCCCCGGGGTGAGAATGAGTCGACTTGAAGTCAGCTTCAGAAGGACAAATTAGGCATTGTTTGATAAACTCGATCAATGTTTCTTGTAAAAGGAATTACAAGAATTCTCCTTCAATGACTCGTCTATATGAACTTTGAAAGTCCATAAGAGTCACCAAGAGAACAGCAATGGAGACCATGGGAATGTTTCCATCCCCTCTCCCACTTAGCTTTTTACAATAAAGGGATACGCTATCTAGTGCATAAAGTAAACACATATAACATGCATACAAGCAATAAAGCACATAGTATCACATAGTCGAAATAATGCTAGAAAAATTATTTTTCCCGACTATCATGGCTTTATTCCATCTTCATATGCATCTTCTAGTCTTCAGTCTTCGTTCTTGAATGCTCCATGTGACGAGAATATTAATCCCAATATTTAAATCTATCTATTTTTAATTAATCCAAAAGTTACTTAATTCGAAAATCAAGTCAATCGAATATATCAAAAATAAAATTAAATATTATTAATATTTTTATTTATTTATTTTTCTATCTAATTCTATTAAATCTCTAGAATAATCTATCCAAGTAAAGCTTGGAATATTTTAGAAGACTTCTATAATAGAATAAGGAAATAAAATAAATTAGGACTCTTCTACTTTCCAAAATTAATTAATTTCCATGTCCATGAAAATTCCCATAAAATAGGAATAATCAATTAGGAAATAAATTAATTTATTAATTAATTATTTTTCCTATCCAATTCTATTAAATCTTTAGAATCCTATTCCAAGTAGAACTTGGAATATTTTAGAAGACTTCCATAATAGAATAAGGAAATAAATTAATTCCAATTAATTCTTTTCCTAATCCATGAGAGTTTCCAAAAAGAAGAACACTCAAATAGGAAAAATCCGAATCAATTAGGAAAGTGAATCATGGTAGAAGTGGCATGGGTTGGGAGACCCCACACCACCACACCATGATCGATCGGGCGGCCACTCAGGGAGGAGCGCCGCCGCCGCCTAGCCACGCCGGCTAGGCCATGGATCGATCATCATCATGGGATCGATCCCAAGCCCTAGCTCCTTCGTCACTTCTTCGTCTTCCGGCGATCGTTCCAACATCGAACCAACGTAAATAAATTACAAGAAATAAATTTACAATTCCGGTATCGATTCTATACATGAAATCGACCCTATACATTTTCCGGAAAACATAGAACGTAATAATAAATCCTAAATTCGGTCAACCCCCGAATTTTTACTATTACAAACATTCATCCACACAAAACGAATCTCGACATGTCCGAGAGTTTAATAAACGAATAATCATGATAATTAATTAACACAATAATTAAATCCAACCATGATAGCCGGAAATTCCTGCAAGGTAGAACAATAATAGAACATATACATGAACACGAAACCAAACGCTATGATACCAATTGCTGGGAATCGATATCCCGGATTACCGAAAGATGCGGAAACCGATAATCCAATCGAAATCCCGTCGCCGGAAACCGATCGCGAACACCGAACGAGCTAGAGCATGACCAAGGCGTCGCCGCGGGAGAACCCGCGACTAAACCCTAGCCACGCCCACGCCGGGGCTCGCGATCACCGTGCATGGTGATCGCCGGGGATGCACGGCATCCCCGCGGGGCTGATCCGATCAGCACCCGCCGGCGGTGAGTCCGGCGACTCACCGCCACCATCTCACGAGGAGGAGGGTTCTCTCAATCTTCACCGGGGATCTAGAATCCCGTCCGCGGAGTTCGTTCGTCCCGGATCTTCGTTCATGTGCATATAACGATAATTAAATAAATTGATAAAGGGGGTTTATGATTTCTACCTTTGTTCTCGTTGTACGGAGAAACGAGAACTTGTTGAAGACCTCTAAACCTTCCCGCATATTCCTTGCACTCGTTCGAACGTCGTGTGGGCGACGATCCTCCGAACTCTATGGATCTCCTTCAACTCTCTAAAACTATCAACTATTGATATTATTGTCTTATTATTTATGAAGGCCATGTAGTGCTTTTATAGGCTACGTAGGGGATCTAAAGGAGGTAGAATATTGGGCTTCTAATAATAGTGATTAAATTGAGCCCAAAGCCAAATCTATTAATCCTTACTGTTATTAATTATATTTATTTTTCACTACATAAATATAATTGCAGTCCCAATATTATACCATATTATATCAAATAATATTCTCTCCGGTAGTATTATTTATTCCGTGCTTTTAAGATAGAAATGTCCATGAATAAATTATATTTGTTGCTAATTAATTTATTTATCTCTTGTATCCGAGAATAGTACCATTCAACTTTAATTATTATGCGGAACAAATCCACTCATGAGGTTTACATAATAATTCCTTATGAACTCATCTCGGGGACATTATCAACCATTTCGAGGACACACTTTCCCGTCAAGAATTCACAGCATGTCATAAATAAAATACCGTGACCCAACTTTGCCGGTAATCGACTGGTTATTCTAATCGGTCAATTCCTTTAGAAAATCGAAGTCACTAATATTAAATGCAAACACCCGCAATAATATCAGGGATTAAGAATAAAATACACTGAGACTTAAATCGATTATCTAAGGCAATCCTAATCGATAAATCTCAAGCGATCCGCCCAATACACCAAGTGTACAAGTATGATAAAATAATTAGGACAAATTATTTTCTCCCTCATACAACGACTATACCGATGGATTGATCCTTGTCCATCTAGGTCGTGAGCTACTGTTTGATCAATATACGAGTAACCGATAGTATGATCTTCCGTGTGACGTCGCACACCAACTAACTACAACGTATATAATCAAGGACTATAATTTTTTCATATATTTATTTATCAATAATTAAAAGCAAATCATTGTTTATTTATTTAAGTAAATTAAATGTCATGGACCGGGAGTTTACGTTACTTAAATCTAGACATTAAGTATACAACTCCATCACTTGCTACGTGAATATAGAGAAGAATATTATACTTTAATTGTTTTACCAAGAAAAATATGAAAATGTATTATTATTAAGATAATAAAATTGTCCAACTTATATTTTAGTTCAAAGTTCATTATCCAATCGATTTTGAAGAAATTTATCGGGTATAAGATATCCAACAATTATGATTTTGTAAAAGACTGAAAGTGTTGGAATTCGATATCCCGGGCTATTAAAATTTGCGGAAAATAATAACCCGATCAAAAACCTTCGCCGGAGATCACACGAACACCACGTACGAGCCGGAGCACGAGCCGAACGCACGACACGGCAGAAGCCGCGCGCACGCCCAGCCCGAGCCCCTGTCCGCGGGGCTCGCGCGATCGATGGGATCGATCGCGTCATGCGATCGATCGGCTGGGGCTGCCCAGCAGCCCCCGCGGCGAGTCCGGCGACTCGCCGCCGCCTGGAGGCTCCCGCCTTCACGGCGGGGAGGGGCGGCACCAGCCCGCGCCCCCAGCGATCGATCCTTGTGATCGATCGCAAGCCCTCGGCCCAGCCGAGGGTCGACGCCTCCTCGTGCCTCGAAACCCTAGCGGGCGGTCCGCGTGGTCCGGTGGTTTCACCACCACCACGCGATCGTCATTCTACTCTGGGGTTCGATCATCGGATCTTGCGTTCACGATATTTCACGATAATTCAAATCAAATAAAATCAAGGGCGTTTAGATTTTATACCTTCGATTCGTTGTTCGGAGAAACGAAATCAAGATGACCTTGAGAACTTCCCACGTATTCCTTGCACTAGCTTGAATGTCGGGTGGGCGACGATCCTCCAAGCTTATGGATCTCCTTCACGAACTCTCTAGACTAATCAAGTATGATTATCTTGTCTTGTCTAATTGTGAAGACCATGTAGTGCTTTTATAGGCTACGTAGGGGATCTAAAGGAGGTGGAATATTGGGCTTCCAATATTGATGATTAAATTGAGCCCAAGCCCAAATCTATTAATCCCATCAATATTAATTAATTTATTTTCCACTATATAAATTAACTGCACTCCCAATATTAAACCATATTATATCAAATAATATTTCTCCGGTTAGTATTATTTATTCCGTGTATTTAAGATTTAAATATCCATGAATAAAATTTATTTATTGCTTAATAAATTTATTAATCTCTTATGTACGAGACTAGTACCACTCAACTTTATTATTATGCGGGAACAAATCCACTCGCGAGGTTTACATAATAAATCCTTATAAGCTCATCTCGGGGATATTATCAACCCTTCCGGGATACACTGTCCCGTCAAGATTTCACGGCATGCCATATATAAAATATAGTGACCCAACTTAACCGGTAATTGACCCAATAATTAAACCGGTCAATTCCTTTGGAAAATCAAAGTAACTTATATTAAATATACACACCCGCAATTGTTTCGGGGATTAAGAATAAAATACACTGAGACTTAAATAAATTATCATCGAGCAATCCTAATTGATAAATCATAAGCGATCCGCCCAATACACCAAGTGTACATGTGTGATAAAATAATTAAGAAAAATTATTTTCTCTCTCACACAACGACTATACAGATGGCTTGGTCCGTGTCCATCTAGGTCGTGAGCAACTGTTCGATTAAATACGAGTAACCGATAGTATGATCTTCTGTGTGACGACGCACACCATACTAACTACAACGTATATAATCTAGGACTATAATTTGCATATATTTAATTAACAATAATTAAAAGCAAATGAATGTTTATTTTAATAGATAAATGATAGTGTACAAGGAGTTCAGAATACTCAAATCTAGAAATTAATTATACTACTCCAACATTCTCCCACTTATACTAAGGTCTAGTCTTATCTTCCAAACTTCTGACTCCCAAACCCTTCAAGTGCTTGAAATATACTTCCTTAGGAAGTATTTTTGTGAAGGGGTCTGGAAGGTTCTCATCTGAATCTATCTTGGTGACTACAGCGTCGCCTCTCTTGACGATGTCTCGAATCAGTTGGTACTTACGCTCTATGTGTTTCGTAGCACTATGGGACCGTGGTTCCTTACTGTTTGCCACTGCACCGCTATTGTCACAATAAATTGTCATAGCTTTGAGCAAACTCGGAATCACATCTAAGTCCAGGAGGAAATTAAGGAACCACACTGACTCTTTCGCTGCCTCTGAGGCTGCTACATATTCAGCTTCCATGGTAGAGTCCGAAATGCACTTTTGCTTAACACTCTTCCATGATACGGCTCCACCTCCCAAAGTGTACACATAGCCTGATGTCGACTTACGCCGGTCCTTATCAGCTTGGAAATCCGAATCTGTGTAACCCAAAGGAATCAGATTGTCTACTCCGTATCTCAGAACATAATCCTTAGTATTTCGCAAATACTTGAAAATGCTCTTTACGGCAGTTCAATGAGCCTTTCCAGGGTTACTCTGATATCTTGCCACTATGCCAACTGCATAACAGATATCAGGCCTCGTGCATAACATTGCATACATTAAGCTTCCCACAGCCGAAGCGTAGGGAATTGCATTCATGTCATCTTTCTCCTTCTGTGTTTGAGGACACATTTATTTAGAAAGATAAGTTCCTTTACTGAAGGGAAGCTCACCCTTCTTGGAATTTTGCATGTTAAAACGAGCCAGAATCGTGTCTATGTAAGATTGCTGGGAAAGGTACAATGTTCTATTCCGGCTATCCCTTATATCCTTGATCCCTAGAACATGTCCAACCTCTCCTAAATCTTTCATATCGAATTGTCTAGACAACCATCCCTTTATGTCTGATAACATCTTCACACTGTTGCCAATGAGAAGGATGTCGTCTACATAAAGCACGAGAAACACCACTTTCTTCCCATCATGTTTCCAATACACACACGATTCGTCCATGCTTTGAATGAATCCAAAAGATTGGACTACTTCATCAAACCGCAGGTTCCACGATCTCGAGGCTTGTTTCAATCCATAAATTGATCGATTAAGCTTGCACACTAGATGATCTCGCCCCTTAGCGATGAATCCTTCTGGTTGTTTCATATAAATCATCTAGTCAAGACTTCCATTTAGGAAAGTTGTCTTGACATCCATTTGCCACACCTCATAGTCCATATGAGCTGCTATGTATAAGAGAATCCGGATCGACTTTATCTTGGCTACCGGCGAGAAGGTCTCCTAATAATCGATCCCTCTTTCTGAGTATATCCTTTCGCAACAAGCCGAGCATTAAAGGTTTCAAACTTTCCGTCAGATCGTCTCTTTCTCTTGTAGACCCATTTACACCCAATTGGCTTTACGCCGTTTGGTGGTTCTACAAGATCCCAGACTTTATTTGAATCCATAGATTCAATTTCGGATTTCATCGCTTTCTTCCAAGAAGGCGCATCTACATCTTGTACCACCTCATCATAGGTTCAGGGATCGATTTCATGAACTCCGGATGCCGAGTCCGAAGATTCACCCAGTCCAATCCATCTGTCTGGTTGTTTAACAACCCTCCCACTACGACGGCGTTCCGGTGTATCAACAGTGACAGCGTTAGGTGCAGGTTCTAGTGGTGTATCTACACTCGGTTCGGCTGTATCTAAGTCTTCTTTGTTACCTCTCAACTCATCAAGCATAATGTCACTTTTGGGCTTGTGGTCCATGACATAGTCTTCCTCTAAGAACCGAGCGTTAGTACTTATAACGATCTTCTGGTCCGTAGGACTATAGAACTGTTGGAGTTGTGTACTTAATGTCTAGATTTAAGTAACGGAAACTCCCGATCCATTGCCATTAATCTATTTAATTAAATAAACAATTATTTGCGTTTAATTATTTATAATTAAATATATGCAAATTATAGTCCTAGATTATATACGTTGTAGTTAGTATGGTGTGCGACGTCACACGGAAGATCATACTATCGGTTACTCGTATATAATCGAACAGTTGCTCACGACCTAGATGGACACTGACCAATCCATCGGTATAGTCGTTGTATGAGAGAGAAAATAATTTGTCTTGATTATTTTATCATACTTGTATACTTGGTGTATTGGGCGGATCGCTTGAGATTTATCGATTAGGATTGCCTTAGATAATCGATTTAAATCTTAGTGTATTTTATTCTTAATCCCCGATATTATTGCGGGTGTGTATATTTAATATTAGTGACTTTGATTTTCCAAAGGAATTGACCGGTTTAATTATTGGGTCAATTACCGGTTAAGTTGGGTCACTGTATTTTATATATGACATGCCGTGAATACTTGACGGGAAAGTGTATCCCGTAAGGGTTGATAATATCCCCGATATGCATATGAACGAAGATCCGAGGGACGTACGAACCCGGGGACGAGGATCGACCTCGCGGTGGTGATCGAGGATCACCGGACCGCGGGAGGTCGAGAGATCCTCGCCGGGATCGAGAGGATGAACCCTCGGCTGGACGCCGAGGGTGGCGATCGATGCCCTAGGGCTCGATCGCCGGCAGCACGCAAGGAAGGGTGGGGGCAGCCGCGGGCTGGTGCCGCGGCAGGCGCCCCCTCCCTCAACCGACGGTGGCGGTGAGTCGCCGGACTCACCGCCGGGGGCTGCTACGAGCAGCCCCGGGGGATGCGATGCGCATCCCCGGCAATCACCGTACGTGATCGCGAGCCCCTCGCGGGGCTCGGCTGGACGAGCCGCGGGTTTATCCCGCTGCGGTGATTCGTTTGGTCGGGCCCGGTTCGTGTGGTAGTTCGCGGTGGTTTCCGGCGAAGGGATTTTGATCGGGGTTATGTTTCCGCAATTCCGTTAACCCCGGGATATCGATTTCCAACAATTGGTATCAGAGCATGGTTCTAGTTCATGTGTATATGCGATAAATTGTTCTACCTTGCAGGGTTTCCGACTATTATGGCTAGATATAATTTTTCCATTAATTATTGTCATAATATGTTTTGATTAAACTCTCGAACATGTCGAGATTCGTTTTATGTGTGGTGAATGCTTGTAATAGTAAAAATTCGGGGGTTGACCGAATTTAGGTTTATTATTACGTTCTACTTTTTCCGGAAAATGTATAGGGTCGATTTCATGTATAGAATCGATACCGGATAGTATAGAATTTATTTTGTAATTTATTCTATGTTGGATCGATGCCGAAACGACCGCCGGAGAAGAAGAAGATGTGACGAAGAAGTCGAAGGGACTCGGGATCGATCATGGAGATCGATCCCATGGAGATCTGCTGGGATTCGATGTCCCGGGTTATCAAAATTGCGGAACCGATAACCCGATCAAAAACCCTCGATCACCGAAGATTTGATCCCCGACTCATCCGCAGGAGTCCGACCTTTGGAGACTACGCGCCCGAAGACACGCAGCCCGCCCCCAGCCGATTTTCTCCCGCGAGCCGGATCCACGAACGCGAACCACCTCACGAGCCGGGGCCCGACCGAACGCCCAGCGAAGCCCGAAGGCTGCGTGCGCCCAGCCGAGCCCCCGCGAGGGGCTCGCGATCGTCCTCGACGATCGCTGGGGATGCGCGAGGCATCCCCGGGGCTGCTCGTAGCAGCCCCGCAGCGAGTCGCGATGACTCGCTGCCCGCGAGGGGTCAGCCCCGTGCGCGTCTGCTACGGGAACACCCGTAGCGCGCACGAGGCAGCTGCGGGTCATCCCCGCAGCGACCCGCGATCGAGCTCACGGGATCGATCGCCCCTCGGCTCCAGCCGAGGGCTTCGCGCCACGCGCCTCCGACGAGGGGGCTGGGGTCCGCCACGGCACCAGCCCGTGGCACCCCGGGGATCGACCGAAGTCGATCCCATGCCCCGGCGTCCAGCCGGGGCTCGTCCCTTGTCGCGCGTCCGGCGGTCCGAACCCTAGGGTTCGACCGCTGCGTTCGATCCTCGCCGGGGATCTCGAATCCCCGTCCCCGAGGTTCGTCGTTTTTTTTTTCGGATCGCGTGTTCATGTATATATCACAATAAATCAACACAAATAATCAAAGAAGAAGTTCTCGATTATTACCTCGATTCGTTGTACGGAGAAACGAATCTTGTTGACGACCTTGTGATCTTCCCGCGTAATCCTAGCACTCCGTTCGAACGTCGTGTGGGCGACGATCTATCGAACTCTATGGATCTTCCTCACTCTCCAAGACTTTTTAGTTGGCGTAACTTAGGTTGTGAAAAGTGAAGACCATGTAGTGCTTATATAGGCTACGTAGGGGATCATAAGGAGAATAAATATTGGGCTTCAATATTGAAAATTAAATTGGGTCCAACCCAAATCTATTAATTCTTATCAATATTAATTTTATTTATTTTCCACTATATAAATAAAATTGCACTCCCAATATTATTCCATATTATATCAAATAATATTTCTCCGATTAGTATTATATATTCCGTGTATTTAAGATTTAAATATCCATGAATAAATTTATTTATTGCTCAATAAATAATATTCATCTCTTATATCCGAGACTAGTACCGTTCAACCTTTATTATTGTGCGGAACGAATCCACTCATGAGGTTTACACAATAATTCCTTATGAACTCATCTCGGGGATATTATCAACCCTTCCGGGATACACTTTCCCGTCAAGTATTCACGGCATGTCATATATAAAATATAGCGACCCAATTTTACCGGTAATTAACCCAATAATTAAATCGGTTAATTCCTTTGGAAAATCAAAGTCTCTAATATTAAATATACACACCCGCAATAATATCAGGGATTAAGAATAAAATACTCCGAGATTTAAATTGATTATCTTAGGCAATCCTAATCAATAAATCTCAAGCTGATCCGCCCAATACACCAAGTGTACAAGTGTGATAAAATAATTAAGACAAATTATTTTCTCTCTCACACAACGACTATACCGATGGATTGGTCCGTGTCCATCTAAGTCGTGAGCAACTGTTTGATTAAATACGAGTAACCGATAGTATGATCTTCTGTGTGGGCCCGACACACCATACTAACTACAACGTATAAAATCCAGGACTATATTTTGCATAATTAATTAATTAATAATTAATTGCAAATAATTGTTTATTAATTAAATAGGTTAAATGCTATGACCGGGAGTTTACCGATACTTAAATCTAGACATTAAGTACACAACTCCAACAATCTCCCACTTGTACTAAGGTCTAGTCATTTCCTCCAAACTCCCGACTCCCATACTCATCACGTGCTTAATTTATACTTCCCAGAAGTATTATGTGAATGAGCAATCTAGGTTGCCGCTCTGAAGTTATCTTGGTGACTACTGCGTCGTCTCTCTGACGATGACTCGTATCAGGTGGTACTGGCTCTATGTGTTATCATCACCTTTTTGAACTTATGACTTCTTCCAGTTCTCCACGCACCGCTATTTACATAGCCTTTGGTGAACCAAGAATCATATCCAAGTTCAGAGGTTATTCCGGAACCTAACCAAAACTTCCGCTGCCTCTGAGGCTGCTATTCGGTTTATGATAGAGTCCGAGAAGCATTACGCTTATCACTCTTTCATCCTTAGGTTCCACCTCTTCTAAAAGTGAACACATAGCCTGATATCGACTTACACTGGTCCTTTCTCTGATTTTGGATCTGAGAAACTGTAATCTAAGAAGATTTCGTTTTTGCCAGTAATCCAGTACTTCCAAGTACTTTACAGCATTCGAATATTTCTTATCCAGATTACTTTGATATCCTCCCACTACGCTAACCGCATAGTTGATATCAGGTTCTTGTTTTTCAACATTGCATCCACAAAGCTCTCCACACTCGAAATGTAGGAAACCGCTTTGTCTATCTCCTTTATGTGTTCAAGACACATTCCTTAGATAGATGTATTCTGATCTCGAAAGGCAATAACCTTTCTCAGAATTGTGCATGTTTAAAACAAACCATAATCGTATAAGATATCTAAAGAGAAGTACAAATGTTCTTATCCAGAGATCGAAGATTTCTAAGAACATGATCCAACCTCATCTTAATCCTATATCTCGATTTATTTAGACAACCTCTATTTTATGTTTGACAACACTTTTACATTGTTGCCAACGATGAAGTGTTATCTACACAAAATTCTGAGAAACACCACCCTTGTTTCCATTACGTCTCTAACACACCTTTCCTTGCCTTTTGATGAATCCATAGAATGGACTATCTCATCAATTCGCAAGTTCCTATGCAGAACTAGGGATCGATTTCATGTATACTAGATCCAGAGTTCAAAAACTCCTCCAGTCTTATGAACATCTCCGGTTGGTTAACAACCTCCCACTGCAATGGCGTTCCGGTGTATAACAGTAATAACATTAGGTGCAGTTAGTGGTGTACTGCTACTCGGTCAGGCTGGTTCTCAGTCTCTCCTTTCCTCATTTTAAAGTACTTTGTCAGTTAGGGCATTGTAGTTCATCTAATAGTATTCCTCTAAGAACCGGGCGAGGACACCCATCTGGTTCGTAGCACTATTGAACTTACAATTACTTGTTCTTCTAGGATATTCTACAACCACATAGAATGTGCCGTTGTATCCAGAAATATCCATAGAACATAGGTAGTTCCGAACAAACTTGTCCTTTTACTATTAGAATCTCATCTCTTATTTCTGACACACCATGTCTACACATCAGTGTATGGTGTAGTCGTTTGAGACTTAATCTCAATCTTTGATTTATGCTATGTGTTATTTAGATAGGTGATAGCCTCCGCGAACAAGTCGCAGGCTTTCAATGGATATACTTTGAAGGATCCCCATAATGGCTTTGTGTTGAAAACACTCCGCCTTTATGGCACATCAAGTATTCTAATCCATCTTCGAGTATTCTTGAAAGAACAACTCGTACCTCTCTAATTACACATGTCACCGCATCAATCATTAATCATTTTCTATACTTGTCCGAATTCCATTTAATTCAGTTGTATCATCTTTCAAGATCGATTCTTAGGTCGGGAGGTCCATTCCTCCAACTATAATTGATCAAATCAATTTCGACCTTTTGAATCCCTTTTGAATAGATACTACTAAATTTAAGAATTCACAAGTATAATGATTGACAAGAGGAATACATCTAATAAGTAAAACAAGTCATGCATAACGGTTTGTTGCATCGTGGTAGACTAAGGATTCATCATTCACATATTGCTATCTAATGTACCATAATAGATATCACCATTATTTCTTATCCAAACCATCAAATGATTAAAGAAATAAAATATCCATTAATAATAAAGAAAAACAGAACAGAAGTTCTTTTTCAAAATAAAAGGGGTACATAAGCAATAACTGAAATGAAAACTTAAACAGATAAATGTCTTCCACTGCAAACGCTGCTACCCCAACAGCTTTGCCCATGTAGACTCGAACTCTTCTTCTCTAAGTCGCCGGGTTTTCTGGAACCCCTGCATTTAAAGAAATGCACATACCGTCAGTGGTTCCATATCTACACACCAGAATTCTGGTAGATAATACCGCTGACTATGTTTTTACGACTAAAGAAAAATTCGTACCTCTGAGAGGACATTCAGACTTCCAGTGTCCAGACTTCTTGCATCGGAAGCACAAGCCCTTTGGCTTACTAGCCCCCACTCGTGGTCCATTCCTCTTGGCACCACTGGGTTTTATGGATTGCTTCCTTTTCTTGCCCCTACCTCCAATAGCTTTCAAGCTTTTGGACTTGGTAGCCACAAGCGCTTGAGACTTGCCCTTCTTGTAGATCCCCTCTGCCGCCTTCAGTTCAGTCAGGAGTTGCGCAAGAGTATAAGATAGTTTACCCATGTTATAGCTCATACGAAACTGCTCAAACTTAGGGGTCAGAGACTGGAGTATGATGTCGACTTGCGTCTCATCATCAATGGAAGCTCCTAGGACCTCAAGTTCATTCAACAAACTCATCATCTTAAGAACGTGCTCCCCAACGGGCGTTCCTTCAGACTGAGTAGTCGACATAAGGACTCTCATGGATTCTTGCCTTGCCGCACGATCCTGCTCCCCAAACATCTCCTTGAGGTTAGTCATCATATCCCGGGCAGTGTCCATCGGCTCATGTTGGGTTTGGAGTACATTTGACATGGAAGCCAAAATATAGCACCTAGCCATTTCATCAGCCTTTTTCCACTTCCGATATGTTGCCTTTTCCTCATCAGTCGAGGCAGCCGTGGGCTCAGCAGGGCATTTATCAGAGAGTACAAACTTGTACTCTTCAGCAGTCAGGACAATGTCCAAATTTCTCTTCCAATCAATATAATTGGGGCCAGTGAGTTTATGTTCCTTGAGTATCACAGAAAGTGGATTCATAGCTATTATCTAAACCTATAAGCACATGTAAACAAACAATCAATTTAATGTCCGATATTATCTCCCTCAAATAATATCATTAAATTACTAATTGCGTCTAAAATCCCATCAGGTAAGGCAAGCCACGTTCATGTGGACGTTTACCCACCCAAATGATTTAGCAATTAGATTTGCTTCGGTCGTACATCATTATAGCGTTACTTCGTTGGGAAGAATACTACAAAGCGTACCTAAGTGTAAACCATCACTCAGTACCAAGGTAAATTGTTTAGAATTGTTATGTCACCGCAAGCCACGTTCGTGTGGACGTTTACGATAACTCGCAATCCCTCACAATCTCCTATAACTGTCTACATCAATTATTCTAAAATCCCTTTCAGTATAGCAAGCCACGTTCGTGTGGACGTTTACTACACCAAATAGATTTATATAATTGAAATCCAATTTACTTGATCCATTTGATTTCGTAAATCAAGACTCGGAGAATCATAAGTGAAACTCGAAGTTTCTAACCAGTGATTCACCATGCGAGCGACCCTATCTCTCATAAATGAGGGAGCCGAGCAGACAATCGATCCATCTATCAAAGAATGGTACGAAGGTCTCTAATTTGTGTCCTCTACATGACCAAGTGGCTCTGGCTCCATTCCACTCCCCGGGGTGAGAATGAGTCGACTTGAAATCAGTTTTGGAAAGACAAATTAGGCATTGTTTGATAAACTTAATCAATGTTTCTTGTAAAAGGAATTACAAGAATTCTCCTCCAATGACTTGTCTATATGAACTTCGAAAGTCCATAAAAGTCACCAAGAGAACAGTGATGGAGACCATGGGAATGTTTCCATCCCCTCTCCCACTTAGCTTTTTACGATAAAGGGATACGCTATCTAGTGCATAAAATAAACACATATAGCATGCATGAAAGCAGTAAAGCACATAGATCACATAGTCAAAATAATGCTAGAGAATTATTTTTTCCCGACTATCATGGCTTTATCTTCATATGCATCCTCTAGTCTTCAGTCTTCGTTTCTTGAATGCTCCATGTGACGAGAATATTAATTTCCAATATTTAAATCTATTTATTTTCGATTAATCCAAAAGTTACTTAATTCGAAAATTAAGTCAATTGAATATATCAAAATAAAATTAAATATTATTAATATTTTTATTTATTTATTTTCCTATCTAGTTCTATTAAATCTCTAGAATAATCTATCCAAGTAAAATTGGAATATTCTAGAAGATATCTATAATAGAACAAGGAAATAAAATAAATTAGGACTCACTACTTTCCAAATTTATTTTTATTCCTAATCCATGAATATTCCCATGAGTAGGAATAATCAAATAGGAAAAATAAATTTAGTACTAAATTAATTAAATTTCTAATCTATGAATATTTCCATGAAGGAAATAAATCAATAGAAATAAAATCAATTTAAATTAATTCTTTTTCTAATCCATGAGAGTTTCCTAAAAGGAAAGTACTCAAATAGGAAACCCGAATTAATTAGGAAAGTAGATCTTGGTAGGAATAGCATGGGATTGGGAGACCCCACACCATCCCCACCTAGATGGATCGGCCGGCCACTCGGGGAGGAGCGCCGCCGCCGCCTAGCCACGCCGGCTAGGCCATGGGTCGATCACCATCATGTGATCGATCCCAAGCCCTTCCCTCTTCGTCACTTCTTCGTCTTCCGGCGATCGTCTCATCATCGAACCAACGTAAATAATTTACAAAAATTAAATTACAATTCCGGTATCGATTCTATACATGAAATCGACCCTATACATTTTCCGGAAAATAAAGAGCGTAATAATAAATCCTAAATTCGGTCAACCCCCGAATTTTTACTATTACAAACATTCAACCACACAAAAACGAATCTCGACATGTCCGAGAGTTTAATAATCATGATAATAAAATTAACAATAATTAAATTAACCATGATAGCCGGAAATCCTGCAAGGTAGAACAATAATCGAATACATACATGAACACGAAACCAAACGCTCTGATACCAGTTGCTGGGATTCGATGTCCCGGGTTATCAAAATTGCGGAACCGATAACCCGATCAAAAACCCTCGATCACCGAAGATTGGATCCCCGACTCATCCGCAGGAGTCCGACCTTTGGAGACTACGCACCCGAAGACACGCAGCCCGCCCCCAGCCGATTTTCTCCCGCGAGCCGGATCCACGAACGCGAAACACCTCACGAGCCGGGGCCCGACCGAACGCCCAGCGAAGCCCGAAGGCTGCGTGCGCCCAGCCGAGCCCCCGCGAGGGGCTCGCGATCGTCCTCGACGATCGCTGGGGATGCGCGAGGCATCCCCGGGGCTGCTCGTAGCAGCCCCGCAGCGAGTCGCGATGTCTCGCTGCCCGCGAGGGGTCAGCCCCGTGCGCGTCTGCTACGAGAACACCCGTAGCGCGCACGAGGCAGCTGCGGGTCATCCCCGCAGCGACCCGCGATCGAGCTCACGGGCTCGATCGCCCCTCGGCTCCAGCCGAGGGCTTCGCGCCACGCGCCTCCGACGAGGGGGCTGGGGTCCGCCACGGCACCAGCCCGTGGCACCCCGGGGATCGACCGAAGTCGATCCCATGCCCCGGCGTCCAGCCGGGGCTCGTCCCTTGTCGCGCGTCCGGCGGTCCGAACCCTAGGGTTCGACCGCCGCGTTCGATCCTCGCCGGGGATCTCGAATCCCCGTCCCCGAGGTTCGTCGTTTTTTTTTTCGGATCGCGTGTTCATGTATATATCACAATAAATCAACACAAATAATCAAAGAAGAAGTTCTCGATTATTACCTCGATTCGTTGTACGGAGAAACGAATCTTGTTGACGACCTTGTGATCTTCCCGCGTAATCCTAGCACTCCGTTCGAACGTCGTGTGGGCGACGATCTATCGAACTCTATGGATCTTCCTCACTCTCCAAGACTTTTTAGTTGGCGTAACTTAGGTTGTGAAAAGTGAAGACCATGTAGTGCTTATATAGGCTACGTAGGGGATCATAAGGAGAATAAATATTGGGCTTCAATATTGAAAATTAAATTGGGTCCAACCCAAATCTATTAATTCTTATCAATATTAATTTTATTTATTTTCCACTATATAAATAAAATTGCACTCCCAATATTATTCCATATTATATCAAATAATATTTCTCCGATTAGTATTATATATTCCGTGTATTTAAGATTTAAATATCCATGAATAAATTTATTTATTGCTCAATAAATAATATTCATCTCTTATATCCGAGACTAGTACCGTTCAACCTTTATTATTGTGCGGAACGAATCCACTCATGAGGTTTACACAATAATTCCTTATGAACTCATCTCGGGGATATTATCAACCCTTCCGGGATACACTTTCCCGTCAAGTATTCACGGCATGTCATATATAAAATATAGCGACCCAATTTTACCGGTAATTAACCCAATAATTAAATCGGTTAATTCCTTTGGAAAATCAAAGTCTCTAATATTAAATATACACACCCGCAATAATATCAGGGATTAAGAATAAAATACTCCGAGATTTTAATTGATTATCTTAGGCAATCCTAATCAATAAATCTCAAGCTGATCCGCCCAATACACCAAGTGTACAAGTGTGATAAAATAATTAAGACAAATTATTTTCTCTCTCACACAACGACTATACCGATGGATTGGTCCGTGTCCATATAGGTCGTGAGCAACTGTTTGATTAAATACGAGTAACCGATAGTATGATCTTCTGTGTGGGCCCGACACACCATACTAACTACAACGTATAAAATCCAGGACTATATTTTGCATAATTAATTAATAATAATTAATTGCAAATAATTGTTTATTAATTAAATAGGTTAAATGCTATGACCGGGAGTTTACCGATACTTAAATCTAGACATTAAGTACACAACTCCAACAAGATCGACCGCGAGGTGGGGGCTGCCCGCGGGACTCCTCGGCCACGCCGGCCACCAATGGAGGTGGCGCGTGGACTCCTCGGCGGCGCGCTGTAGGTTACGATATACCGATCCGATCGATATACCGTGTGTGCGGAAGCGTGTAAAGCAATAGATCTACTATGCCATGATCTTAGTGCACATAATGTGTATAAGAACACATTTAAACATATATATATACACATCCAATATATATATATATATAAGGTTTAACGATTACTTACTTTTGGTGATCGTTGATTTCGATTAAGGTGGTGTTGAGTCGATTGAACCACCTTAATGGATCAGCAACTCTAAGATCTCCTTGTAAATGAACTCTTCACTCCTTTGGATCGTCCGGATGTTGAAGCCGCACAAATGGCCCAGCCTCTACGTGTTGCACACGAACCCGGATAATGAACACCTTTGATTGCTTGAGAATGGATCTCCAAGATCACCTCTTTTCTATCTATTTGTGTGGATTTTCGTGGCTGATGCTTGTGTGTGATGAAAATCAGATTTTCATCTATATAAACGCACCATTATTCACACCATTACACCTCTATGTAACCTCCATCTTAGTGTGCATAAAGATGCACCATTAACATGCAAAAGATGTTACAAAGGAGGTGAAAGGTCATGCCACATACACATGCCACTATGCATTGTATGTGGTCCCACTTGCTTGTGTGGCATGCCATGTCACACTATGTGACATGCATCCATGCAAGCCATGCATCCCATGCATGGGAATTAAATCCACGTAAATATTGATTCTAAATCAATATATATATCAATCATCGTACATTATCTTCGAGTCCGTGTGTGACCCTGTAGGTATGATTTAATTGATCAATATTATATTGTTCCCAACAATTAATATTATCAAATAATCATTTAACATCCATAGACGACCTTATGACTTTATCGATTGCACACGTAGGATCGAAGGACATATCCCAACAGTCTCCCACTTGGCCTTCAGAGCCAGTGTGCTGCCAACTTCCTGTTGTCACTTTATGTCTAAGTTTGAACTTTAGGCAAGACTCGAGTCATCCTCAATCTGTTCAAACCATTCTTGGACTTTGAGACAGACTGTAAAACCAGATTTATCACTATGATACGAATCTGGACGTGGCCACGTATTTTCCAAAGTCTCGACTCTCCAAGTGGCCGGTAAGACATGTATCCCATTATAGAATGGAGGACAATCCCATCTTGTCAATCCAAGCTCTCCCACTTGCTTCCTGATATACCCAATACCAAGTTTTATAACCTCCTTTTACGAAAGGCGTTTACTTGTATCAAAGTACACCATTTCACAATGGAATCACTCTGGACTACTCAGGTCAGAGGAAATTGCTCGACAGTCAATGAAATAGTATTATGACTCGAAATCTTAAATACTATTCCAGTCGGGTCTGTTCGATCATTAGCTCCCAGCTAATATCTATGTAATTGTACTTGATGTCCCACATCACTAGCCCATGAAGCGGCGCTATAGTACACATTACAATCTAGTTCTTTGTATCGTCAGTTTGTCCGTACTCGATAATACGAACTAGGAACAATTTATGACTTAATTATATTAGTGCAACAATTGGGACTTCATTATGTGGTAAATCGACCTCATAACCCAATTAATATAATTTAATCATTTGGAAAATTCATACAATTTAAACCACAATTATATGAAGAAATTATTGAATATCATAAAAGATAAGTTAATTTTTACATAAACTCCAAAAGTAGACAATACAATAATAGGAATCACAATCCATCTCTAAGATATCGTATCCCTATTGCAGTCGTATGAGCATCATGCTTTGACTGCTGGAGTGGTTTAGTTAACGGGTCTGCAACATTATCATCAGTTGCAACTTTATTTATCTCGATGTCTCCACGACTAACTATCTCCCTGAGAATGTGGAACTTCCTGAGCACATGTTTGGATTTGTGGTGCTCCCTAGGCTCCTTGGCTTGCGCGATAGCTCCACTATTATCACAATAGAGAGATATCGGATGGGACGAACTAGGTACGACACCAAGCTCATCTAAGAACGTTCTTATCCAAACGGCCTCCTTTGCTGCTTCAGATGCAACAATGTACTCAGCCTCTGTAGTAGAATCAGCTACGGTGGGTTGCTTGGAACTCTTCCAGCTCACCGCACCTCCATTCAGACAAAAGACAAAACCGGACTGAGACCGGAGATCATCTCTGTCTGTTTGGAAGCTTGCATCCGTATAGCCTGTCATAACCAACTCTTCTTGTCCTCCAAAGACAAGAAAATAATCTTTAGTCCTTCTAAGGTACTTAAGAATATTCTTGGTCGCAGTCCAATGCGCCTCACCTGGGTTTCATTGAAACTGACTCGTCATGCTCAAAGCATACGATACATCCGGTCGTGTACATATCATGGCGTACATAATAGACCCTATTGCCGAAGCATAAGGAATATTTGCCATCCTCATTTGCTCATCAGGTCCCGAAGGTGCCATGAGTCATTGGAATGAGACCCTTCTTAGCGTCTTTCATTCTGAACCTGTCAAGCACCCTATCAATATAGGTTGCTTGACTAAGTCCAAGCATCCTTTGTGATCTATTCCGACAGATCTTGATGCCCAATATGTACTGTGCTTCTCCAAGATCCTTCATTGAAAACCATCTTCCCAGCCATTCTTTAACAGAATTAAGCATAGGAATATTGTTTCCAATGAGGAGTATGTCATCAACATACAACACAATGAATACAACGTAACTCCCACTGACTTTCTTGTAAACACAAGAGTCTTCCATGTTCTTTTGAAATCCAAACTCTTGTATGGATTCATCGAACCGAAGATTCCAGCTCTGAGATGCTTGCTTTAATCCATAAATGTATCTATTAAGCTTGCATACTCTCTCAGCCTGATTAGGATCGATAAAACCCTCTGGTTGTGTCATAAACACTTCCTCTACTAGAATCCCATTCAAGAAGGCGGTTTTAACGTCCATTTGCCATATCTCATAATCATAATGAGCAGCAATGGCTAAGAGAATCCGAATGGATTTAATCATAGCAACTGGTGAAAAGGTTTCATCATAATCCACCCCGTGAATTTGTTTATATCCTTTTGCTACCAACCTTGCTTTGAAAACACTAGGTTTTCCATTCATGTCTGTTTTTATTTTGTAAATCCATTTGCATCCAATGGGCCTAGCCCCTTTAGGCAAATCGACCAAGTTCCAAACTTGATTTTCAGACATTGATTCCATTTCGGATTCCATGGCACCCTGCCATTTCTCGGAATCTGGACTCGTCATAGCTTGGATATAGGTCGAAGGTTCATTGCTTTCTAAAAGCATGACTTCATAGCTCTCGTTTGTCAGAATACCTAAGTATCTGTCAGGTTGAGATCTAATCCTTCCGGACCTTCGAGGGTTAGGTGTGGTTTCCAAAACCACTGGAGTACTCTCGACTTGGTCTTGAGTGTCCATCTCAGTTTGATCTTATTGAACCTCGTTTAAGTTTTCTTGAATTTCGTTCAATTCAACTGAGCTCCCACTTACTTTCTTGGAAAGATATTCCTTTTCAAGAAATACACCATCTCGAGCAACAAAGACTTTGTTCTCAGATTGGTTGTAAAAGTGGTACCCTCGTGTTTCTTTTGGATAACCCACAAAGAAACATTTATCCGATTTGGGTTCAAGCTTTGTAGAGATATTTCTCTTCACATAAGCTTCACACCCCCAAACCTTGATATAAGACAAGTTAGGGACCTTCCCTTTCCATAACTCGTATGGTGTCTTATCAACAGCTTTTGACGGTGTCCTATTCAGTGTATAGGCCGCTGTTAAAAGTGTGTGTCCCCAAAAAGATTTTGGTAGTTCACTAAGGCTCATCATCGATCGAACCATATCCAATAAGGTTCTATTCCTCCTTTCGGAAACACCATTCATCTGGGGTGTTCCAGGAGGAGTGAGTTGATATAGAATACCACAACTCATAAGATGATCATCGAACTCTTGGCTAAGATATTCACCACCTCGATCCGATCGAATGGCTTTTATCTTCTTACCAAGTTGATTCTCAACTTCATTTTGGAATTCTTTGAACTTTTCAAAGGCTTCCGACTTATGCCTCATTAAATAGACATTACCATATCTACTTAAGTCATCGGTAAAAGTTATGAAGTAGAAATAACCTCCACGTTCTTGTGAGCTCATTGGACCACATACATCAGTATGGATTAAACCCAATAGATCATTTGCACGTTCTCCTTTTCCCAGAAAAGGTGACTTTGTCATTTTGCCCATCAAACATCCTTCACATGTATCAAATGACTCCAAGTGAAAAGATTTGAGAATACCTTCCTTAGGAAGTTTCTCTACACGTTTAATATTGACGTGGCCTAATCGACAATGCCAAAGGTATGTTTCATTGAATTCATTCGATTTGGCCTTTTTGGTATCAATGTTATATATATGATTGTCAAGTTGAAGTATATATAAACCATGTTCTAATCGTGCCGAACCATTAAACACTCCACTTTATTAAAATAGTAAATAAACCATTTATTATAGTGAAGGAAAATCCTTCAGTATCCAATACTGAAATAGAAATGATGTTCTTGGTAATACTTGGTACGAAATAAACATTATTCAATACTAAAACAAGGCCCGAAGGCAAACACAAATCATAAGATCCTACGGCTAATGTAGCGACCCTCGCTCCATTTCCAACCCGCAGATCGACATCTCCCTTTACCAAACTTCTACTTCTTTGCAGTCCCTGCACATGTGAAACAATGTGAGCACCGCATCCGGTATCCAATACCCAAGAAGAAGAATTTTTAAAGTTTATGTCTAAGACATAAATACCTGAAGATGAAGGAACGACACCGTTCTTTACATCCTCCTGGAACTTGGGGCAATCCCGCTTGTAGTGTCCAACACCCTTGCAGTAGAAACACTCAGATTCCCCAGGAACCTTAGAAGCTTTCAAGAACCTTTTGGAAGGAGTTTCCACAACTTTCCCTTTCCCTTTGCCTTTCACTTCCGGTTTCTAAATCCCCTTGAACTTTTTGGTACCTCCTTCCCGAATCATAAGAACCTCCCTCCTAAGGTCCTTCTTAATCGCCGGCTCAGCAGCCTTAAGCATCCCATGGAGCTCATGAAGCGATTTCTTCAGTCCATTCATGTGGAAATTCAGCCTAAAGGCGTCATATCCATCATGAAGAGAATGAAGAATGAAATCGGTAGCCAACTCGTCATCATATGCAAAACCGAGTCGAGCACTTGAAGCAAATAATCCAATCATTTGCTGCACATGTGGTCCCACGGGTTTACCCTTTTCCAGCCTAGCTGTTGCTATAGCCCGGGTGACACCGAAGCGCTCAATCCTAGCCTGTTCCCCGAACATGCTCTTGAGCTCTTCTATGATGTCATAGGCTTCCATGAACTCGAATTGTTTTTGCAACTCGGGTACCATGGATGCCAACATCAAACATGTCACCTCATTCGAGGCTTTCTTAGCAAGGGCATATGATGCCTTTTGGACATCCGTGCCCCCATCAGCGGGAAGCACGGGAAGGGGTTTGTCCAACACACTTTCCTTTTCTTCGTATTTGAGGACTATCCTCAAGTTACGATGCCAATCAAGGAAATTGGTATTGTTCAACTTTTCTTTATCCAAGATAGAGCTGAACTTGAATTGAGTTGATACAGACATATTAAACTACAGAAGTGTAACGCCCCGGCCCGTTAAGGGGTCGAAGCCCGACCCTAATGGGCCGGCTCGGTTACCAATGATTGCCGTCGGGAGTGATATTCTGGCCCCACTGTACCAACACTTGTCTTTTCCAGCGCACTTTGTCCTCACTCGTGCGCACCCGAGAAACTTCCCAAGGGGTCACCTATCCTAGAATTACTCCAGAGCCAGCACGCTTAACTTTGGAGTTCTTATAGGAGGATGCCCAGAAAAGAAGATGCATCTGTTAGTATGAGTAGCATATTCAATTCCTTTAAGCACTTGTATTTTCGTGGCATTACAATCACCCCACCTTTTATGCACAACGTCCTCGTTGTGCGCCTTCCTTTCCCAGGACCTACCATCCGTGCAGGATTCTAGAGGTGGCCCCTACGGGTACTCTCACCAACTTCTGGGTGGAGCACTTGGTCCCGCATGACACTTAGTTCCCGCAATTCCGGTCAGCACCTGCTCTGATACCATTTGTAACGCCCCGGCCCGTTAAGGGGTCGAAGCCCGACCCTAATGGGCCGGCTCGGTTACCAATGATTGCCGTCGGGAGTGATATTCTGGCCCCACTGTACCAACACTTGTCTTTTCCAGCGCACTTTGTCCTCACTCGTGCGCACCCGAGAAACTTCCCAGGGGGTCACCTATCCTAGAATTACTCCAGAGCCAGCACGCTTAACTTTGGAGTTCTTATAGGAGGATGCCCAGAAAAGAAGATGCATCTGTTAGTATGAGTAGCATATTCAATTCCTTTAAGCACTTGTATTTTCGTGGCATTACAAGAAGAAAGATAAATTAAGTAAGTAAACATCCACAAAGCGTTTAAACAAATAAGGTTGTCTCGCATAACTACTTTACTTGTTTCATTTTGTTCATTCGATATCTAATATCGTCGTTCCCAATTATCTTAATATCAAAACCGTGATAAATCGTAAGTGAAAATTCGAGGTTTTCTAACCAGCGATTTTATCATGCAATTGAAGCCCTATCTCTCATTAATATGAGGGAGCCAACCAGACAATCGATTCACGCCATCCAATGGCTCGAAAGTCTCTAATTTGTGTCATTGATGAACTTAATTGTTTTGGATTAAATCACTCCCCGAGGTGTAAATAATCCTAACCTTATAATCCACCAAATGAAAGACAAATTAGGCATTGGTTTTTGACATTTTAATAAATTAGAACAAAACGATCCCAAGACCCTCATCTTGCGAATCCTTAATCCGACTGAGTCCGCATTTAAGAACTCCAAGATAGGTAGACATCCAATGTCACTCTCGGTCGATGAGAGTCCCATTCTCATCTCATGTCTCGATAGCCACGCCTGCAGTGGATCTATCGATGAGAAAACCAAACTCACTTGTAAGGGTCTAACCCTTACTCCCACTTATCCCAAGATAACAAGTAGTACTCCGCTGAGGCGGACCTACCAACTTATGATCGAGGGCTTTATGGGTGTGATGTTTTGGACAAGACATTATACTCATTATTTTGGGAACTTGCATGCATAGGTTTGTTTATATGTAAGTTGAACATTTATAACATAAAACAACCTATAACTAGCAAAGCAAATAAATACGAAATCGAAAGGCCCCTAGAACCTTACAACTCTCAAAAGAAAAGAATTAAAGTAACAACAAAAGCCTTGAACATCTTCTGGACTGGCCCTCGCCCGCCATATCAGTTCCGTGCCCTCCGATTTTGGTCAAATCTATTCCGTACCCAAAAAACCACGAACGGCGCCCGCCGTTTCACAATCAGCGGTCGCCAAACACCACCGGCGGTCGCCGTTTCCAAAACGGCGCCCGCCGAAAGGGTTCGGGAAAAATCTGCCCAAAAACAGGCCATTCGGCGGTCGCTGTTTCCAAAACGGCGCCCGCCGGAGCTAAAACTGCGCCCGCCGTTTGGCTCCAGCAGCCCCGGTTTGCTTCGTTTTGCTTCGTTTTGCTTCGTTTTGCTTCATTTCTTCTCGTTTTCGCCGGAGAGCCGAGATCCTCCATCGAACCATGGACCAAGTCCATCGCTTACAAGTAGTACAATACAAATATAATAGAAAAACCTATCTATTACAAATGATTCCAAGGGACGCAGCCCTCAAATACTACGGCCAATCGAAACGTAAAAAACGACGAAATCATTCACCCGACCACTAACGGTGGCCGGCCTTACATCTAATCACATAATCACAGTAAAACATATAATCCAATTATGTTGATTTAAACTTCTTGTGTCCAACACAAAAGTGTGCACGAGCCCTAGGCTCTGATACCAATTGTAGGTTACGATATACCGATCCGATCGATATACCGTGTGTGCGGAAGCGTGTAAAGCAATAGATCTACTATGCCATGATCTTAGTGCACACATAATGTGTATAAGAACACATTTAAACATATATATATATACACATCCAATATATATATATATAAGGTTTAACGATTACTTACTTTTGGTGATCGTTGATTTCGATTAAGGTGGTGTTGAGTTGATTGAACCACCTTAATGGATCAGCAACTCTAAGATCTCCTTGTGAATGAACTCTTCACTCCTTTGGATCGTCCGGATGTTGAAGCCGGACAAATGGCCCGGCCTCTATGTGTTGCACACGAACCCGGATAATGAACACCTTTGATTGTTTGAGAATGGATCTCCAAGATCACCTCTTTTCTATCTATTTGTGTGGATTTTCGTGGCTGATGCTTGTGTGTGATGAAAATCAGATTTTCATCTATATAAACGCACCATTATTCACACCATTACACCTCTATGTAACCTCCATCTTAATGTGCATAAAGATGCACCATTAACATGCAAAAGAGGTTACAAAGGAGGTGAAAGGTCATGCCACATACACATGCCACTATGCATTGTATGTGGTCCCACTTGCTTGTGTGGCATGCCATGTCACTGAAGGTACCGATATACCGATCCGATCGATATACCGTGTGTGCGGAAACGTGTAAAGCAATAGATCTACTATGCCATGATCTTAGTGCACACTTAATGTGTATAAGAACACATATAAACATATATATATATATACACATCCAATATATATATATATAAGGTTCAACGATTACTTACTTTTGTGACGAAGTGATTCGTTGATGTCGTTGAGGTGGTGTTGAGTCGATTGAACCACCTCAAATGGATCAGCCTCTCGAAGCTCTCCTTGTGAATGACCTCGTCACTCCTTTAGATCGTCCGGATGTGGAAGCCGCACAAATGGCCCGGCCTCTACGTGTTGCACACGAACCCGGATGATTACTTGCTTGCTTGATCGAGTTGATTCTCCAAGAACAACCTCTTTTCTCTCTTTCACTTGTGAATTTCGTGGGTGGTGATTAAGTTCTTGTGAAAATCAGATTTTCACTACTTAATACCTTCATTTCCATCTCCATTACCCTCTTGTAACCCCCATAATGAATATGCATCATTATATCACATAATGGGTGGGTAATGGGGAGATGAAAGGTCAAGTACACATAACTATGCCACAATGGCATAAGATGTGGTCTCTCTTGCTTGTGTGGCATGCCATGTCACACTATGTGACATGCATCCATGCAAGCCATGCAATGCATCCCATGCATGCATATAAATTCACGTAAATATTGATTCTAAATCAATATAATTAACAAGCATCGTACATCATCTTTGAGTCCGTGTGTGACCCTGTAGGTATGATTTATTGATCAACATTATATTGTTCCCAACAATTTAATATTATCAAATAATCATTTAACATCCATAGACGACCTTATGACTTTATCGATTGCACACGTAGGATCGAAGGACATATTCCAACAATCTCCCACTTGGCCTTCAGAGCCAGTGTGATGCCAACTTCCTGTTGTCACTTTATGTCTAAGTTTGAACTTGAGGCAAGACTCGAGTCATCCTCAATCGGTTCAAACCTTTCTTGGACTTTGAGACAGACTGTAAAACCAGATTTATCACCATGATAAGAATCTGGACGTGGCCACGTATTTTCCACAGTCTCGACTCTCCAAGTGGCCGGTAAGACATGTATCCCATTATAAAATGGAGGACAATCCCATCTTGTCAATCCAAGCTCTCCCACTTGCTTCCTGATATACCCAATAACAAGTTTTATAACCTCCTTTTACGAAAGGCGTTTACTTGTATCAAAGTACACCATTTCACAATGGAATCACTCTGGACTACTCAGGTCAGAGGAAATTGCTCGACAGTCAATGAAATAGTATTATGACTCGAAATCTTAAATACTATTCCAGTCGGGTCTGTTCGATCATTAGCTCCCAGCTAATATCTATGTAATTGTACTTGATGTCCCACATCACTAGCCCATGAAGCGGCGCTATAGTACACATTACAAACTAGTTCATTGTATTATCGGTTTGTCCGTACTCGATTATACGAACCAGGAACAACTATATGATTCAAGTGTATCAGTTCAACCATTGGGACTTCATTATGCGGTAAGTCGACCCCATAACCCAATTGATATCACTTAATCATTTGGACAATTCATATAAATTAAACCATATTTATATGAAGAATTATGTATTATACATATGAGTGAATGTTTACCAATTCTCCAAAAGTATCTAATACAGTAATATAAATCACAACCCATCTCTAAGATGTCTGATCTCTATTGCAGTCGTGAAAGCCTCAAGCTTAAACTGCTGGAGAGGTTTAGAAAGCGGGTTTGCAACCTTATCAAAAGTTGCAACTTTATTATCTCGATGTCTCCACAAAACTATCTCCCAAATAATGTGGAACTTCTTGAGCACCAGTTTTAGACTTGTGGTGCTTCCTAGCTCATAGGCTTGCGCGATAACTCTACTATAAATAGAGAACTATCGGATGGGCTGAGCTAGTTACGCCACCTAGTTCATTCAAGAACTTTCAAATCCTAACTGCCAACATTACTGCATCCAATGCAATACTGTGCTCAGCTTCTGTAGTTTAATCAGCTATATTGCATTGCATGGAACTATTCCAGCAAATATCACCTCTAACCAGACAAAAGATATAACCAGATTAAAATCGGAAATTATCTTAGTCTGTTTTGAAATTAGCATTCAAACAGCTTGTTAATATCAACTCTTTTTGTCTTCCAAAGACAACAAAATATTCTTTTGTCAATCTAAGGTACATAAGAATATTCTTGGTCGCAGTCTAACGCGCCTCACCTGGATTTCCTTGAAACTGACTCGTCATGCTCAAAGCATACGATACGTCCGGTCGTGTACATATCATGGCGTACATTATAGACCCTATTGCCGAAGCATAAGGAATGTTTTCCATCCTCTTTTGCTCATCAAGTCCCGTAGGGCCTTGCATCTTGCTAAGAGATGTGCCATGACTCATTGGAATGAGACCCTTTTTGGCGTCTTTCATTCTGAACTTATCAAGTACCTTATCAATATAGGTCACTTGACTAAGTCCAAACATCATTTTCGATCTGTTCCGACAGATCTTGATGCCCAATATGTACTGTGCTTCTCCAAGATCCTTCATTGAAAAACAATTCCCAAGCCATTCTTTAATAGATATAAGCATAGAAACATTGTTTCCAATAAGGAGTATGTCACCGACATACAACAAAATTAATACAACGTAACTCCCACTGATCTTCTTGTAAAACAAGACTCTTCCGAGTTCCTCTGAAATCCAAATCCCAGTATGGATTCATTGAACTGAAGATTGCTACTGCGATATGCATTCTTTATTCCATAAATAGAACTATAAGCTTGCATAATTTCTCAGCCTTATTAAGATCGATAAAACTCTTTGGCTGTGTTAAAACACAGCCTCTTCTAGAATCCAATTCAAGAAGTTAGTTTTAACATCCAATATTACCATAACTCATTATCAAGATGAGTAGTAATGGCTAAGATAATCTGAATGATTTAATCAAAGCAATTGGTGAAAGTTTTTCCATAATCCACCTCGTGAATAAAACTTTTACCATCAACCTTGCTTTGAAAACCCTAGGTTTTCCATCTGTCTGTTTAGATCTTAAAGATCTATTAGCATTCATTGGGTCTAACCCCGTGATGCAAATATATCAAGTTCCAAACTTGATTATCAGATATTGATATCATCTCAGATTTCATGGCACCATGCCAATTTTAAGTAGCTGGACTCGTCATAGCTTGAATATAGGTCGAAGGTTCATCGCTTTCCAAAAGCATGAATTCATATCTCTCATTGATCACAATATCTAAGTATTTGAATAATAGAGATCTATGCATTTCTGGACCTACGAGGGCTGGTATGGTTTCCAAAACCATAAGAATACTCTCAACCCAGTCTTGAAATTCATCATTAGTTGTTCCACTTGAACCTCGTTCAAGACAACCGAGCTCCCACTGACTTTCTAGGAAAGATAACTCTTTTCAAGAAAATCACTATCTCGAGCAACAAAATATTGTTCTCAGATAGATCGTAGAAGTTGTACCCTCGAGTTTCTTATGAATACCATAAAGAAACTTTTATCCCATTTGAGTTCAAGCTCTATAGAGATAAATCTCGTCAGAGAAGCTTTTAGAACCTCAAATTTTGATGAAAACAATTTAGGGACCCTCCCTTTCCATACCTAGTATGGTGTCTTATCAACAGCTTTTGACAGTGTCCTATTCAGTGTATAAGTTGAAGTCTAGAATTATGTGTTCCCAAAAGAGACCAGTAGTTCATTTAGACCTCTCATCGAATGGTCGAACTATATCTAATATAGTTTGTTTTCTCGAAACATAACCTTCATGTGCTTGTGAACTGATAGGTTCCACATACATCAGTATGGATCATCCCTAATTACTCACATGTTCTCCTTTCTCCAAGAAAGATGACATTTTTATCTTTTCAATCACACATCATTTACATGTATCAAATGACTCCAAGTCAAATGATTCTAAAATTCCTTCTAAAAGAAGCTTCGTTACATGTTTAGAATTTGATTTGATCCAATCAACAATGTTTCAGTTATGTCTCATCGATACTTATTCGATTTGGCCTTTGGTCTTAATGATATATATGATTTGTCAAGTTTAAAGTATACATAAACAATATAATAATCGTACCAAAACAAAGAATAATTCACAATTAAAATAGTTACCAAACTATTTAATAGTGAAAAACTAATCCATCAGTATCTAATACTGAACCAATATTCATTGTTTATTGAAGGTACGAAATTACATAGTTATAATACTAAAACAAGGCCCTAAGGCAAAAAAACATCATATGATCATACGGCTAATGCAGCGACCTTCGCTCCATTTCTTGCCTGTAGATTGACATCTCTATTCACCGAACTTATACTTCTATGTAGTTCCTCCACATAAAATGTGAGAACCACATTTGGCATCCAATACCCAAGAAGTAGAATTTGTGAAGTTTAATGTCTATATCATTAATACTTGAAGATGAAGCAACCCCGTTCTTCACATCTTCTTTGAACTTTGGGCAAATTCAATTATTCCCAATAATTGAATCTCATTCAAATTTCCATTCAAAATTATCTCAATGTCAATACGTGATAAATCGTAAGTGAAAAATTGAAGTTTTCTAACCAGCGATATTATCATGCAATTGAAGCCCTATCTCTCATAAAATATGAGGGAGCCAACCAGACAATCGATTCACGCCATCCAATGGCTCGAAAGTCTCTAATTTGTGTCATTGATGAACTTAAGTGTTTTGGATTAAATCACTCCCCGAGGTGTAAATAATCCTAACCTTATAATCCATCAAATGAAAGACAAATTAGGCATTTGTTTTGAAATTGAATAAAATATGAACTTTTATATGTTTGCAAGTAGTGTCCAACACTTTTGCAGTAGACGCATTGAGATTCCCTAGGAACCCTAGTAGCCTTCTTGCCCATGCTCTTTTGAATACCCTATCCCATATCATAAGAATTTTCCTCTTAGGGTCCTTCTCTATCGCCGGCTCAGGAGCCTTGAGCATCCCGTGGAGCTCACGAAGCGATTTCTTCAAACCATTCATATGGAAATTTTAACCTAAAGGCATTATAACCATCATGAAATTGAAGTATGAAATCGGTTGCCAAATAATCATCATAGGAAAAATCTAGGCGGTCACTTGAAGCAAATAATCCAATCATTTGTTGCACATGTGATTCCATAGATTTCCATTTTTCCAGCCTAGCTGAAGCAATGACCTTGGTCATACCGAACCGCTCAATCTTAGCATATTCCCCGAACATGCTATTGAGTTGTTCAATGATATCTTAGGATGTGGTTATCTAACACATTTTCATTGTCTTCGTATTTGAGGACCATCCTCGAATTACGTTGTGAATCAAGAAAATTTATGTTGTTCAATTTTTCATAATCAAGAATTGAACCAAACTTGAATCGAGTTGAAATTAACATGATAAACTACAAAAGAAAGATAAATAAAGTATGTAAACATCCACAAAGCGGTAAACAAATAAGGTTGTCTAACAAGTTACTTATTTATTCCATTTTGTTCAATCGATATCTAATATCGTTGTTCCCTTGAACAAAGCGATCCCAAGACCCTCATCTTGCGAATCCTTAAGCCGACTGAGTCCGCACTTAAGAAAACCAAGATAGGTAGACATCCCATGTCAATGACATCTAATGTCATTCTCGGTCGATAAGAATCACATTCTTATCTCATGTCTCGATAGCCACGCCTGCAGTGGATCTATCGATGAGAAAACCAAACTCACGTGTAAGGGTCTAACCCTTACTCCCACTATCCCAAGATAACAAGTAGTACCCCGTTGAGGCGGACCTACCAACTTATGATCGAGGGCTTCATGAGTGTGACGTTTTGGACAAGACATTATACTCATTATTATTGAGAACTTGCATGCATAGGTTTGTTTATATGTAAGTTGAACATTTATAACATAAAACAACCTATAACTAGCAAAGCATATAAATACGAAATCGAAAGGCCCCTAGAACCTCACAACTCTCAAACGAAAAGAATTAAAGTAATACCAAAAGCCTTGAACATCTTCTGGACTGGTCCTCGCCCTCCGTTTTAGTTCCGTGCTCGCCGATTTTGGTCAAAACAAGTCATTACCTCAAAAACCACGAACAGCGCCCGCCGTTTTACAACCAGCGGTCGCTGAACACCACCGGCGGTCGCCGTTTCCAAAACGGCGCCCGCCGAAAAGGCAAAAAACCCATCTGCCCCAAAAAAGGCCTTTCGGCGCCCGCCGGAGCTCAAACGGCGACCGCCGTTTGGCTCCAGCAGCCCGGTTTGCTTCGTTTTGCTTCGTTTGGCTTCGTTTTGCTTCGTTTCTTCTCGTTTTCGCCGGAGAGCTGAGATCCTCCATCGAACCATGGACCAAGTCCATCGCTTACAAGTTTGAACAATACAAATTGAAATAGAAAACCTATCTATTACAAATGATTCCAAGGGACGCAGCCCTCCAAAACTATGGCCAATCGAAACGTAAAAAACGACAATTTCATTCACCCGACCACTAACGGTGGCCGGTCTTACATCTAATCACATAATCACAATTAAACAAATAAGTCAATTATGTTGATTTAACCTTCGTGTCCAACACAAAAGTGTGCACGAGCCCTAGGCTCTGATACCAATTGAAGGTACCGATATACCGATCCGATCGATATACCGTGTGTGCGGAAACGTGTAAAGCAATAGATCTACTATGCCATGATCTTAGTGCACACTTAATGTGTATAAGAACACATATAAACATATATATATATATACACATCCAATATATATATATATAAGGTTCAACGATTACTTACTTTTGTGACGAAGTGATTCGTTGATGTCGTTGAGGTGGTGTTGAGTCGATTGAACCACCTCAAATGGATCAGCCTCTCGAAGCTCTCCTTGTGAATGACCTCGTCACTCCTTTAGATCGTCCGGATGTGGAAGCCGCACAAATGGCCCGGCCTCTACGTGTTGCACACGAACCCGGATGATTACTTGCTTGCTTGATCGAGTTGATTCTCCAAGAACAACCTCTTTTCTCTCTTTCACTTGTGAATTTCGTGGGTGGTGATTAAGTTCTTGTGAAAATCAGATTTTCACTACTTAATACCTTCATTTCCATCTCCATTACCCTCTTGTAACCCCCATAATGAATATGCATCATTATATCACATAATGGGTGGGTAATGGGGAGATGAAAGGTCAAGTACACATCACTATGCCACAATGGCATAAGATGTGGTCTCTCTTGCTTGTGTGGCATGCCATGTCACACTATGTGACATGCATCCATGCAAGCCATGCAATGCATCCCATGCATGCATATAAATTCACGTAAATATTGATTCTAAATCAATATAATTAACAAGCATCGTACATCATCTTTGAGTCCGTGTGTGACCCTGTAGGTATGATTTATTGATCAACATTATATTGTTCCCAACAATTTAATATTATCAAATAATCATTTAACATCCATAGACGACCTTATGACTTTATCGATTGCACACGTAGGATCGAAGGACATATTCCAACAGTCACACTATGTGACATGCATCCATGCAAGTCATGCATCCCATGCATGGGAATTAAATCCACGTAAATATTGATTCTAAATCAATATATATATATCAATCATCGTACATTATCTTCGAGTCCGTGTGTGACCCTGTGGATATGATTTAATTGATCAATATTATATTGTTCCCAACAATTAATATTATCAAATAATCATTTAACATCCATAGACGACCTTATGACTTTATCGATTGCACACGTAGGATTGAAGGATATATCCCAACACGCTCCTCTCGGCCGGCGATCGATGATGGGTGG
Organism: Euphrasia confusa; assembly: GCA_954870475.1. Lineage (NCBI taxonomy): Eukaryota > Viridiplantae > Streptophyta > Magnoliopsida > Lamiales > Orobanchaceae > Euphrasia > Euphrasia confusa. The sequence continues at coordinate 24,596,420 of OX940968.1, read as the reverse complement.
CGCGGGGTCCTCGTGATCTCGTGCTCTCCCGCCGAGATTCAACTTTCCTAAATTTTTTCGGTTTTCCTATTTTGAGTATTCCTATTTTTGGGAACTCTAATGGAATAGGAAAAGAATAAATTTAGAATAAATTTATTTCCTTATTGATTATTCCTAGTATGTGAATTTTCATGGATAAGGAAGGAATAAATTTAGAATTAATTTGGTCTTCCTAATTGATTATTCCTTTTATGGAATATTCATGGATTAGGAAAAGAATTAATTTGGATTTAATTTATTTTCCTTATTTAATTATTCATTTATGGAATTTTTAATAGATTAGGAAAATAATTAATTTGGAAAGTTTTGAAAATCCTTAATTAATTTTTCCTATTTAATTATTCCTTTATGAAATTTTAATAGATTAGGAAAGGAATTAATTTGGAAGAATTAGGAGGCCTAATTTATTTTATTTCCTTATTCTATTATAGAAGTCTTCTAGAATGTTCCAAGTTTGACTTGGATGGAATTCTAAAGATTTAATAGAATTAGAAAGGACAAATAAAAATAAATAAAAATATTAATAATATTTAATTTTATTTTTGATATATTCGATTGACTTAATTTTCGAATTAAGTAACTTTTGGATTAATTGAAAATAAATAGATTTAAATATTGGGATTAATATTCTCGTCACATGGAGCATTCAAGAACGAAGACTGAAGACTAGAAGATGCGTACGGAGATGCAATAAAGCCATGATAGTCGGAAAATAATATTCTAATATTATTTCATGTATGCATGCTTATGTGTATTTAATTATGCATTAGATAGCGTATCCCTTTGTTATAAAAAGCTAAGTGGGAGAGGAAATGGAAACATTCCCATGGTCTCCATTACTGTTCTCTTGGTGAATTTTATGAGCTTTCGAAGTTCGTATAGACAAGTCATTGGAGGAGAATTCTTGTAATTCCTTTTACGAGAAACATTGATTAAGTTTATCAAACAATGCCTAATTTGTCTTTCTGAAGCTGACTTCAAGTCGACTCATTCTCACCCCGGGGAGTGGAATGGAGCCAAAGCCACTTGGTCATGTGGATGACACAAATTAGAGACCTTCGTACCATTTCTAGAAATGGATCGATTGTCTGCTCGGCTCCCTCATTTTATGAGAGATAGGGCTGTTCGCATGGTGAATCACTGGTTAGAAACTTCGAGTTTCACTTATGATTCTCCGCGTCCTGATTTACAAAAATTGTAAACGTCCACACTATCGTGGCTTGCTGCACTTAATGGGATTTTGGATCGATTGATGTAGACAGTTATAGAAGGGAGTAAAGGAGCGTATGTTAACGTAAACTTCCACACTATCGTGGCTTGCGGTGAATATGCGTGTCCCAAACAATCTTCTTAGATACTGAGTGATGGATAACACTTAAGTACGCTTCTTAGTATTCTTTCCATCGAAGTAACGCTAATGATGATGTACGACCGAAGCAAATATAATTGCTAAATCATTTGGATAGGTAAACGTCCACACTATCGTGGCTTGCCATATCTGATGGGATTTTAGATGTTATTAGTGGTTTAATGATATTATTTGAGGGAGATAATATCGGAGATTAAATCAATTGTTTGTTGTTATATGTGCTCATAGATTATGGATGGCTTTCAACCCACTTTATATGATACTTAAGGATTTTAACTCACTGGTCCCTGATTGTATTGATTGGAATAGAGATCTGGACATTGCCCAGACTGTTAAAGAGTACAAGTTTGTACTCAAGTGAGCTTTGTCCTCCCGAGCCTACCAATGTCTTAAGTGATGAGGAAAGAACTGATTTTAAGAAGTGGGAAAATGCTTTTGCAAATAACCACTGATTATGATATCATGTTCAAACTCAAGGAGATGTTTAGACATGATGTAGAGGCTAGACAAGAGGCGATGAGGATACTCATAAAGGCCAGTCGATTCGAGGAAACGCTTAAACACGTTTTTGAGATGATTGACCTTTTGGACGAGTTGAGACGGAAATCGCAAGCTCTTGTAGCCAATGCCAAAGGTTTCGAACCTAAGGGCAAAAACGGGGGATAGGAAAAGCAAGCAAAGAAACCCAGTGGTCCTAAGTTCTTGGATCACGAGATGGGGCGAGAAAGCCAATAGGCTAGTATTCTCGATGTAAACACTCTGGGTACTGGAAGTCTGATTATCCTCTCAAAGGTACGAAATCTTTCTTTAGTCGTAAAAACATAGTCGATGGTATTATCTACCAGAACCTGGTGTGTAGATATGGAACCACTGACGGTATGCGCATTCTAAATGCGAGGGTTCCAGGAAACCCGACGACTTGGAAAAGAAGAAATCGTAGTCTACATGGGCAATGCTGTTGAGGAGGCAGCTGTTGCAGTGGAGGACATTTTATAGGATTTCATTTTGAGTTATTGCTTTTATGTACCTTTTAGAAAGAACTTTGTTCTGGATTTCTAATGAATGGATATTTTATTTCTTTTAAACATCTGATGGTTATAAGAAGAAATAATGATATTATCTATTCTGGTACATTAGCTAGCAATATATAAATGATGAATCCTAAGTCCACCACGATGCAACGAACCGTATTATATAACTCGTTTTACTTTTGAGAGATATTTCTGTAATGAATCATTTATACTTGTGGATTCTTATGCTAAGTCGTGTTTATTCAAATAAGAAGTTCAAAGGTCGAAAATTGATATTTTGATCAATTAAAGTTGAAGGAGTGGACCTTCCGACCTAAGAATCTGATTTGGAAGATAACATAACTAAGCAATCCTTTATGGATATAAGGTATAAGATCTGGACAAGTATTAGAATTGATTAACTCTGATGTATGCAGACCTTTGTCTACTCAGACAATAAGGAACGAGTACTTCATTTTATGATTACTCGAAAAATGGATTAGCATACCTGATGTGCCACAAAAGCAAAGTGTTTTGACAAGTCAATGGACACAAAGCTATTGTGGGGAACCATCATGGTATATCCATTAAAAGCCTGCGATCTGATCGCGGAGGCAAGTGCCTGTCTGAGGAATGCATGGCATACTGATCAGAGATTGGGATTTGATCCCAAATGACTACACCATACACCCTTGTGTAGAAATGGTGTGTCGGAAATAAGAAATGGAACTTTTATAGAAATAGTAAAAGCATGAGTTATACGGAACTACATGTGTTCTATGGATATGTCTGGAAACAATGGCGCATTCAATGCGGTTGTAGAATATCCTAGAAGAACAAAAGATGTGTGTTCAATAGTACTATGAACCAGAAGGACGTTATAAGTTCTAACGCCCGGTTCTTAGAGGAAGACTATTAGATGAACCACAAGCCCAAAGTGACGTAATACTTTGAATGAGAGAGAACGAAGAAGACTGGAAACCAGTCGAACCGAGTAGCGGTACACCACTAACTGCACCTCTTGTTATTACTGTTAATGCACCGGAATGCCGTTGTAGTGGGAGGTTGTGTGACAACCGGAGATGTTCATAAGGCTAGGAGAGTTTTCGCACTCTGGACCTAGTATACATGAAATCGATCCCTGGATCTACATGAAGGCAGTACTAGATCTAAATGTGCCTTCTTGGAAAGCAATAAGGATTATTGCTAAGAGGCAAGATCATTTAGAGTACAAGCTTAGTTGATCCATTTATGGATTGAAACAAAGCTAGAGTTTGTGGTACTTGCAAATTAATGAGGTAGTCCATTTTATGGATTCATCAAAGCATAGACGAATCGTGTGTATTGGAAACGTGATGGAACAAAGTGGTGTTTCTCGGGTTTTATGTAGAGAACATTTTTATCATTGGTAACAATGTAAAGATTTTGTCAAGACATAAAATGATGGTTGTCTAGATAAATCAATATGAAAGATAAAGGAAGAAGTTGGACATGTTCTTGAGATCTTGGACCTCTAGGAAAGAACATTGTACTTCTCCTGGACATCTTACATATATATGATTATGGTTCGTTTTAACATGCAAGATTCCGAGAAAGGTTCGTTACCTTTCAGATACGGAATGCATCTATCTAAGGATATGTGTTTTTGGAACACAAAAGGAGATAGAAGCAATGAAAGCAGTTTCCTACACTTTAAGTGTGGAAAGCTCGATGAATGCATTGTTGAAAACGAGAACCTGATATCGGCTATGCGGTCAGCATAGTGGGAGGATATCAAGGTAATCCTAGAAAGGAATACTCGACTGCTGTAATGAACATTTTAAGTACTTTCGAAGTACTAGAAACTATGTTCTGGATTACGGAGTAGTCGAACATTTCCTTTGGATTACATTCTCTTAGATTTCTAATCAAATGAGGACCGGTGTAAGTCGATATCAGACTATGTGTTTCACTATTGAAGGAGAAGGAGTTTTAACATGGAAGAGTGAAAAGCACGGTGTTTTTCGGACTCTGCCATGAGCAACCAAATAGCGGCCTCAGAGGCAACGGAAGTTTTGGTATAGCTCCGGGATAATCTCTGGGACTTAGATGTGATTCTTAATTTGCCAAAGGCTATGTAAATAGCGGTGCGATGACAAATGGTAAGAAATCACAAGTCCATAAGTGTAAGATAACACATAGAGCAAGTACCACCTGATACGAATCATCGTCAAGGAAGACGACGCTGTAGTCACCAAGATAACTTTAGAGCGGCAACCTAGATTGCTCATTCACATGGTACTTCTTGGAAGTACAATTTAAGCACGTGATGAGTATGGGAGTCGGGAGTTTGGAGGAAATGACTAGACCTTAGTACAAGTGGGAGATTGTTGGAGTTGTGTACTTAATGTCTAGATTTAAGTAACGGAAACTCCCGATCCATTGCCATTAATTTATTTAATTGAAACAATGATTACATATGATTATATGAATTATCCCTGAAGGATATCTTTTGAAAATCGAGAAAAATGTACTATGTGGGTACTTATGAAATATCGAAAAAGTCGATTCCAAATTAAATGTAATTTCAGAGAAAATTATATATTAAAATTTATTTTGATCCTCGAAGGATCATTGATAAATGTACTGTATCCCCGAAGGATCATTGATAAAACCTCATATTTTGATCTCGAAGGGTCATTGGTAAAGATATTGTATCCCCTAAGGATCATTGGTAAAAATATTGTATCTCCGAAAGTTCATTGGTAAAGATACTCTTATTCAAATGATCGACATATTAAGAGTGGCTCCGGAAGAGCTTTACTAATTATCCCCACAAGTACTAGAAATGTACTTAAAAATGAAGATGATGCATATCATTGTTATTATTAAGTGCGTGGAAATGAATAAAGCATTTCCCATCTGGGAATAAATTTTACTAAAATGTATTTTTATGAACGAGCATAATAGAAAAATGTAGATTAAATATCTCGAGTCCACGATCCAGAAGATCGGTTTATAGCAATTACGATGGTTTGCATATTAAAGGAAGATTATTTCCCGGCATTAGGGGGAGATAAGAATATATAAAAGATATAAATGCCGAGAAATTTTATTGAATGAAAAAGATCTTCAATTCTAGATCCACGCACCAATCAATTGAACCTGAAGTTCATGAAAATAAGTGACTTGCAATATTCAGCAAGTAATCTGCCAAATTAATGAAGGTGTGACAAAATCACATATATTTGTGATAAATGAACTATAAGAGTTCAAATACCAAAGAGATCAACTCAAATGTTGATTCTAATATACGCCTGAAGCGTAGTAGAACAAATTAAATTCATATGTTCTCGAAGAACATTATAATCTGATATTCCTGAAGTAATATCATATGTTCCCGAAGAACATTATAATCTGATATTTCTGAAGTAATATCAAATTAATTATGCGTAAGTTTCTGAAAACATTATAATATGATATCTTGAAGTAATATCAAATTAATTATGCCTAGTAAATTAATTAAAATTGTAATGTTCCTGAAGAACATTGTGATATGACACTCCTGAAAAATTATCAAAAGAAAATATTTCTGGAGAATATGATATTATATTCTTGAAGAAATATACAAATTAAATGTTCCTGAAGAACATGATTTTATATTCCTGAAAAAATATAAAAATTAAATATTCATGAAGAATATCGTGATATGATATTCCTGTAGAAATATCAATATCAAATTGATTATGATTATATACTAATAACCTCGAATAATATCTTTGAAAATTCACCGTGAATGATCCACTAGCTTTGTGAAAAGATTTAAAAGAAAGATACGATCACCCGAAGTTGGTCGTACTATCAAAACGTGGTATGAAGTCGGACTTGTTGGAAATCGATATCCCAGAATTAATAAATTAATTAAAAATTAATTATCTAATTAATTCCGACCGAAATCCTTTGGAGATCGAATATCCGGAGTTGTTAAAATTGCGGAACGACAACTCCAAACGAAATCCCGGTTGCCGGAAATCCGCCACGAACCTCCACGGGGATAGCCTAATCAAACAAACCCGCCACGGGGATAGCCCGTGGCTTGTTCGATCGAGCCACCACGCGTGGGCTCGCGGCTGTCCGTAGCAGCCGCCTAGGGCTGCTCGTAGCAGCCCGCAAACCGCGCCGGGAACCCTCGCGGATCACCCCAATCGAGCCCTAGCAACGGCTCGAACCGCTGCTGCCCGATCGAGGCGTGCGCGCGCCACCGGGCGCGCGCTGGGGTTCGGCTCGTACAGCCCCGTGCATGGACTCGCATCGCACGCGAGTCCGCTACGAGAAAACTCGCAGCTCGCTGCGAGCGCGCACGGGGAGGGCTCGGACAGCCCGCGAATCCGCTACGGGAAAACCCGTAGCTCGCGGCCGAACCCGTGCGTTCGAGTCCTTCGGCGTCCAGCCGAGGCTCACGCCCCCTCGACCCTCTCATGCTCGAGCCGTTGAGCCGCCGGCAGTCCGGTGATCTTCGATCACCACCGCCCGGTTCAACCTCGACATGGGTCGCGTTCACGGATCTTGGTTCACGATATTTTTACGATAATTAAAACGATTAAATCATAAAGGGGGTTTTACGATTTACCTCGTTCTCGTTGTTCGGAAAAACGAAGAACTCAATTGAAGACCTTGAGATCTTCCCACGTATTCCTTGCACTAGCTCGGACGTCGGGTGGGCGACGATCTTACGAACTCCATGGATCTCCTCCACTCTTCAAGAACTTTATGATTGGCGTATCTTAGGTTATGAAAAGTGAAGACCATGTAGTGCTTTTATAGGCTACGTAGGGGATCAAAAGGAGAATAAATATTGGGCTTCCAATATTGAAAATTAAATTGGGTCCAACCCAAATCCATTAATTCTTATCAATATTAATTTTATTTATTTTCCACTATATAAATAAAATTGCACTCCCAATATTATTCCATATTATATCAAATAATATTTCTCCATCTTAGTATTATTTATTCCGTGTATTTAAGATTTAAATATCCATGAATAAATTTATTTATTGCTTAATAAATAATATTCATATCTTATATCCGAGACTAGTACCGTTCAACCTTAATTATTATGCGGATTAAATCCACCTGCAGGGTTTACATAATAATTCCTTATGAACTCATCTCGGGGATATTATCAACCCTTACGGGATACACTTTCCCGTCAAGTATTCACGGCATGTCATATATAAAATATAGCGACCCAACTTAACCGGTAATTGACCCAGTAATTAAACCGGTCAATTCCTTTGGAAAATCAAAGTCACTTATATTAAATATACACACCCGCAATAGTATCGGGGATTAAGAATAGAATACACTGAGACTTAAATCGATTATCGCCGGCAATCCTAATCGATAAATCTCAAACGATCCGCTCAATACACCAAGTGTACAAGTATGATAAAATAATCAAGACAGATCATTTTCTCTCTCACACAACGACTATACCGATGGATTGGTCCGTGTCCATCTAGGTCGTGAGCAACTGTTCGATTAAATACGAGTAACCGATAGTATGATCTTCTGTGTGGGCCCGACACACCATACTAACTACAACGTATAGAATCCAGGACTATAATTTGCATATATTTAATTATAAATAATTAAACGCAAATAATTGTTTATTTAATTAAATAGATTAATGGCAATGGATTGGGAGTTTCCGTTACTTAAATCTAGACATTAAGTACACAACTCCAACAATCTCCCACTTGTACTAAGGTCTAGTCATTTCCTCCAAACTCCCGACTCCCATACTCATCACGTGCTTAAGTTATACTTTCCAGAAGTATTATGTGAATGAGCAATCTAGGTTGCCGCTCTGAAGTTATCTTGGTGACTACTGCGTCGTCTCACTGACGATGACTCGTATCAGGTGGTACTGGCTCTATGTGTTATCATCACCTTTTGAACTTATGACTTCTTCCAGTTCTCCATGCACCGCTATGTACATAGCCTTTGGTGAACCAAGAGTCATATCCAAGTTCAGAGGTCATTCCGGAACCTAACCAAAACTTCCGCTGCCTCTGAGGCTGCTATTCGGTTTATGATAGAGTCCGAGAAGCATCACGCTTATCACTCTTTCATCTTTAGGTTCCACCTCTTCTAAAAGTGAACACATAGCCTGATATCGACTTACACTGGTCTTTCTCTGATTTTTGGATCTGAGAAAACTGTAATCTAAGAAGATTTCGTCTTGCTTAGTAATCCAGTACTTCCAAGTACTCTTACAGCATTCGAATATCTCTTATCCAGATTACTTTGATATCCTCCCACTACGCTAACCGCATAGTTGATATCAGGTTCATGTTTTTCAACATTGCATCCACAAAGCTCTCTACACTCGAAGTGTAGGAATCTGCTTTGTCTATATCTATCTCCTTTATGCGTTTGAAACACATACCTTTAGATAGATGTATTCTGTTCCCGAAAGGCAATAACCTTTCTCAGAATTGTGCATGTTTAAAACAAACTATAATCATATATATGTAAGATGTCCAGGAGAAGTACAACTTCTTCCTATATCTTTCATAATGATTTATCCAGACAACCATCATTTCATGTCTGATTACATCTTTACATTGTTGCCAATGATAAAATGTTATCTACATAAAAACCCGAGAAACACCACCTTGTTTCCATCACGTTTCCAATACACACTATTCGTCTATGCTTTGATGAATCCATAAAATGGACTATCTCATCAACTTGCAAGTACCACGAACTCAATGCTTTGTTCCAATCCATAAATGGATCAACTAAGCTTGTACTCTAAATGATCTTGCCTCTTAGCAATAAACCTTATTGCTTTCTAAGAGAGCACATTTAGATCTAGTACTGCCTCTATGTAGATCCAGGGATCGATTTCATGTATACTAGGTCCAGAGTCCGAAGACTCTCCTAGTCTTATGAATATCTTCGGTTGTCATACAACCTCCCACTACAACGGCATTCCGGTGTATAAACAGTAATAACAGTAGGTGCAATCAGTGGTGTACCGCTACTCGGTTCGGCTGGTTCTAAGTCTTAATCTCTCTCTCTCTCTCATTTCAAAGTATTACGTCACTTTGGGCTTGTGGTTCCTCTAATAGTCTTCCTCTAAGAACCGGGCGTTAGAACTTATAACGTCCTTCTGGTTCATAGTACTATTGAACACACATCTTTTGTTCTTCTAGGATATTTTACAACCGCACTTGAATGCGCCGTTGTTTCCAGACATATCCATAGAACACAGGTAGTTCCGTATAACTCATGCTTTTACTATTTCTATAAGAGTTCCATTTCTTATTTCCGACTCACCATTTCTACACAAGAGTGTATGGTGTAGTCATTTGGGATCAAATCCCAATCTCTGATCAGTATGCCATGCATTCCTCAGACAGGCACTTGCCTCCGCGATTAGATCGCAGGCCTTCAATGGATATACCATGATGGTTCCCCACAATAGCTTTGTGTCCATTGACTTGTCAAAACACTTTGCTTTTGTGGCACATCAGGTATGCTAATCCATTTTTCGAGTAATCATAAAATGAATCACTCGTACCTTATTGTCTGAGTAAACAAGGTCTGCATACATCAGAGTCAATCAATTCTTATACTTGTCCGGATCTTATATCTTATATCCATAAAGGATTGCTTAGTCATGTTATCTTCCAAATTAGATTCTTAGGTCGGAAGGTCCACTCCTTCAACTTAATTGATCAAATATCAATTTTCGACCTTTGAACTTCTTATTTGAATAAACATGATTTAGCATAAGAATCCACAAGTATAATCGATTTAATGAAGAAATCTCTTATTAGTAAAACGAGTTTTGTACTACGGTTCGTTGCACCGTGATGGACTCAGGATTCATCATTTCTATATTGCTAGCTAATGTACCAGAATAGATACTATCTTTATTTCTTCTTATAACCATCAGATGATTAAAAGAAATAAAATATCCATTCATTAGAAATCCAGAACAAAGTTCTTTCTAAAGGTACATAAAAGCAATAGCTTAAAATGAAATCCTATAATTGTCCTCCACTGCAACAGCTGCCTCCTCAACAGCATTGCCCATGTAGACTACGATTTCTTCTTTTCCAAGTCGTCGGGTTTCCTGGAACCCTCGCATTTAGAATGCGCATACCGTCAATGGTTCCATATCTACACACCAGGTTCCGGTAGATAATACCACTGACTATGTTTTACGACTAAAGAAGATTTCGTACTTTCTTTGAGAGGATAATCAGACTTCCAGTACCTAGACTGTTTGCATCGAGAACACTAGCCTATTGGCTTTCTCGTCCCATCTCGTGGTCCATGTAACTTATGACCACTGGGTTTCTTTGCTTGCTTTTCCTATCCCCCGGTTTTGCCCTTAGGTTCGAAACCTTTGGCATTGGCTACAAGAACTTGCGATTTCCGTCTCAACTCGTCTAAAAGGTCAATCATCTCAAAAACGTGTTTAAGCGTTTCCTCGAAGCGACTGGCCTTTTTGAGTATCCTCATCGCTTCTTGTCTAGCCGCCTATGTCATGTCTAAACTTCTCCTTGAGTTTGAACATGATAAAATCAGTTCTTTCCTCAACAGTCGAGACATTAGTAGGTTCGGGAGAACAAAGCTCACTGAGTACAAACTTGTACTCTTTAACAGTCTAGGCAATGTCTATATCTCTATTCCAATCAATACATTTTAGGGACCAGTGAGTTAAATTCCTCAAGTATCACATAAAGTGGGTTCAAAGCCATCCATAATCTATGAGCACATATAACAACAAACAATCGATTTAATCTCCGATATTATCTCCCTTAAATAATATCATTAAACCACTAATCACATCTAAAATCCCATCAGGTAAAGCAAGCCACGTTCGTGTGGACGTTTACCCACCCAAATGATTTAGCAATTAGATTTGCTTCGGTCATACATCACTTATAGCGTAACCTCGTTGGGAGGAATACTATAACGCGTATCTAAGTGTAAACCATTACTCAGTACTAAGGCGAATCGTTTAGAATCGTTACGTCACCGCAAGCCACGTTCGTGTGGACGTTTACGACAACTCGCAACCCTTCACAATTCCCTATAACTGTCTACATCAATTATTCTAAAATCCCATTCAGTATAGCAAGCCACGTTCGTGTGGACGTTTACTATACCAAAAAGATTTATATAATTGACTCCCAATTACTTGATCCATTCGATCTTGTAAATCAAGACGCGGAGAATCATAAGTGAAACTTGAAGTTTCTAACCAGTGATTCACCATGCGAACAACCCTATCTCTCATTAGATGAGGGAGCCGAGCAGACAATCGATCCATCTATAAAAGAATGGTACGAAGGTCTCTAATTTGTGTCCTCTACATGACCAAGTGGCTTTGGCTCCATTCCACTCCCCGGGGTGAGAATGAGTCGACTTGAAATCAGCTTTGGAAAGACAAATTAGGCATTGTTTGATAAACTTAATCAATGTTTCTTGTAAGAGGAATTACAAGAACTCTCCTCCAATAACTTATCTATATAAACTTCAAAAGTTTATAAAAGTCACCAAGAGAGCAGCAATGGAGACCATGGGTATGTTTCCATACCCTCTCCCACTTAGCTTTTTATAACAAAGGGATACGCTATCTAATGCATAATTAAATACACATAAGCATGCATACATGAAATAAAGCACATAGCATATTATCACATAGTCAAAATAATACTAGAATATTATTTTCCGACTATTATGGCTTTATCGCATCCCCGTACGCATCTTCTAGTCTTCAGTCTTCGTTCTTGAATGCTCCATGTGACGAGAATATTAATTCCAATATTTAAATCTATTTATTTTCAATTAATCCAAAAGTTACTTAATTCGAAAATTAAGTCAATCGAATATATCGAAAATAAAATTAAATATTATTAATATTTTATTTATTTATTTTCCTTTCTAATTCTATTAAATCTTTAGAATAGTCTATCCAAGTAAAACTTGGAATATTCTAGAAGACCTCTATAATAGAATAAGGAAATAAAATAAATTAGGACTCTTAATCCTTCCAAATTAATTATTTTCCTAATCTATTAAAAATTCCATAAAGGAATAATTAAATAGGAAAAATTAATTAAGGACTTTCAAAACTTTCCAAATTAATCATTTTCCTAATCCATTAAAAATTCCATAAAGGAATAATTAAATAGGAAAAACAAATTAATTCTAAATTTATTCTTTTCCTAATCCATGAAAATTCCCATGAGTAGGAATAATCAAATAGGAAAATAAATTTAATACTAAATTAATTCTTTTCTTATTCCATGAATATTTCATAAAAGAAATAATCAAATAGGAAAACCGAATTAAAATAGGAAAGTTGGATCTCGGCGGAAGAGCACGGGTTGGGAGTCCCCGCGCCCTACCACCATCGATCGCCGCTCGGAGGAGCACGCCGCCGCCGCCCAGCCCACGCGCCACCACCACCGGTGGCCGGCGTGGCCGAGAGTTCCCGGGCAGCCCCTCCCCTCGATCGAACACCATGGGATCGATCATGGGTATGATCGATCCCGAGCCCTTCTTCTCTTCGTCACGTGTCTTCTCCGGTAGTCGTTTCGGCATCGATCCAACGTAAATAAATTACAAAATTAATTTACAATTATCCGGTATCGATTCTATACATGAAATCGACCCTATACATTTTCCGGAAAAAATAGAACGTAATAATAAACCTAAATTCGGTCAACCCCCGAATTTTTACTATTACAAGCATTCACCACACATAAAACGAATCTCGACATGTCCGAGAGTTTAATAATCAAGAACAATATTATGACAATAATTAAGAACAATTATATCTAGCCATAATAGTCGGAAACCCTGCAAGGTAGAACAATTTATCGAAAAATACCGTGAACTAAAACCAACGCTCTGATACCAGTTGTTGGAAATCGATATCCCAGAATTAATAAATTAATTAAAAATTAATTATCTAATTAATTCCGACCGAAATCCTTTGGAGATCGAATATCCGGAGTTGTTAAAATTGCGGAACGACAACTCCAAACGAAATCCCGGTTGCCGGAAATCCGCCACGAACCTCCACGGGGATAGCCTAATCAAACAAACCCGCCACGGGGATAGCCCGTGGCTTGTTCGATCGAGCCACCACGCGTGGGCTCGCGGCTGTCCGTAGCAGCCGCCTAGGGCTGCTCGTAGCAGCCCGCAAACCGCGCCGGGAACCCTCGCGGATCACCCCAATCGAGCCCTAGCAACGGCTCGAACCGCTGCTGCCCGATCGAGGCGTGCGCGCGCCACCGGGCGCGCGCTGGGGTTCGGCTCGTACAGCCCCGTGCATGGACTCGCATCGCACGCGAGTCCGCTACGAGAAAACTCGCAGCTCGCTGCGAGCGCGCACGGGGAGGGCTCGGACAGCCCGCGAATCCGCTACGGGAAAACCCGTAGCTCGCGGCCGAACCCGTGCGTTCGAGTCCTTCGGCGTCCAGCCGAGGCTCACGCCCCCTCGACCCTCTCATGCTCGAGCCGTTGAGCCGCCGGCAGTCCGGTGATCTTCGATCACCACCGCCCGGTTCAACCTCGACATGGGTCGCGTTCACGGATCTTGGTTCACGATATTTTTACGATAATTAAAACGATTAAATCATAAAGGGGGTTTTACGATTTACCTCGTTCTCGTTGTTCGGAAAAACGAAGAACTCAATTGAAGACCTTGAGATCTTCCCACGTATTCCTTGCACTAGCTCGGACGTCGGGTGGGCGACGATCTTCCGAACTCCATGGATCTCCTCCACTCTTCAAGAACTTTATGATTGGCGTATCTTAGGTTATGAAAAGTGAAGACCATGTAGTGCTTTTATAGGCTACGTAGGGGATCAAAAGGAGAATAAATATTGGGCTTCCAATATTGAAAATTAAATTGGGTCCAACCCAAATCCATTAATTCTTATCAATATTAATTTTATTTATTTTCCACTATATAAATAAAATTGCACTCCCAATATTATTCCATATTATATCAAATAATATTTCTCCATCTTAGTATTATTTATTCCGTGTATTTAAGATTTAAATATCCATGAATAAATTTATTTATTGCTTAATAAATAATATTCATATCTTATATCCGAGACTAGTACCGTTCAACCTTAATTATTATGCGGATTAAATCCACCTGCAGGGTTTACATAATAATTCCTTATGAACTCATCTCGGGGATATTATCAACCCTTACGGGATACACTTTCCCGTCAAGTATTCACGGCATGTCATATATAAAATATAGCGACCCAACTTAACCGGTAATTGACCCAGTAATTAAACCGGTCAATTCCTTTGGAAAATCAAAGTCACTTATATTAAATATACACACCCGCAATAGTATCGGGGATTAAGAATAGAATACACTGAGACTTAAATCGATTATCGCCGGCAATCCTAATCGATAAATCTCAAACGATCCGCTCAATACACCAAGTGTACAAGTATGATAAAATAATCAAGACAGATCATTTTCTCTCTCACACAACGACTATACCGATGGATTGGTCCGTGTCCATCTAGGTCGTGAGCAACTGTTCGATTAAATACGAGTAACCGATAGTATGATCTTCTGTGTGGGCCCGACACACCATACTAACTACAACGTATAGAATCCAGGACTATAATTTGCATATATTTAATTATAAATAATTAAACGCAAATAATTGTTTATTTAATTAAATAGATTAATGGCAATGGATTGGGAGTTTCCGTTACTTAAATCTAGACATTAAGTACACAACTCCAACAGGACTCACAAGTTTGAGTCGACATTATAATTTGATATCCTGAAAGAATATCAAATCAATTATTCTTAATATATTAATTAAATTGAATGTTCCTGAAGAACATAAACTCTGATTTAAATATTATCATGATATGATATTCCCGCAGAAATATCAAATCAAATTGGTATAGCAATTAAAATTTAAATAATTTAAATGGATATATTGATATTCAAAATATTCTTGAAAGAATATTTTTATTGATTTCTCCCGAAGAAGCAAATTTCAAACATTAAATGTTTTGAATAAAGTTACATCGATTGTTCTCGTTGAAACAATAATTACATGAATTATCCCTGAAGGATATCTTTTGGAAAATCGAGAACAAATGTACTATGTGTGTACTTGTGGAATATCGAAAAATTCGATTCCAATTAAATGTAATTTATGAGAAAAATATATATTAAGATTTATTTTGATCCCCGAAGGATCATTGATAAATGTACTGTATCCGCGAAGGATCATTAGTAAAGATACTGTTATACAAATTATGACATGTTAAGAGTAAGCTCCGGAAGAGCTTTACTAATTATCCCCACAAGTACTAGAAATGTACTTAAAAATGAAGATGATGCATATCATGGTTATTATTAAGTGCGTGGAAATGAATAAAGCATTTCCCATCTGGGAATAAATTTTACTAAAATGTATTTTTATGAACGGGCATAATAGAAAAATGTAGATTAAATATCTCGATTCCACGATCCAGAAGATCGGTTTATAGCAATTACGATGTTTTTTTTTATTTTTTATATTGACATCATGATTTGATATTATTCGATAATTATCTAATTAAATTGCTCTAGCAATAAGTTTAGAAATATCAAATTAAATTGTTCTCGTATAGCAATAAGTTTTAAATGTTCCAGAAGAACATTATCATATGATATTTATGAATAAATATCAAAATTAAATTTTAAATGTTTTTGAAGAACATCATGATAGGATATTTCCGCAGAAATATCAAATCAAATTTTTTCTGGTGTAGCAATTAAAATTAAAATATTGTAAATCGATATTGATATTAATAAGAAATAATACAAAATATTCTTGGAAGAATATTTTTATTGATTGTTCCCGAAGAAATAAAGATTTTTTAATAAAGTTACATCTCATGATACTTATAGTGAAACACCATTGTTTTCGTTGAAACAATGATTACATATGAATTATCCCTGAACGATAATTTTTGGAAATAGAGAATAAATGTACTATGTGGGTACTCATGGAATGTCGAAAAAGTCGATTCCAATTAAATGTAACTTATGAGAAAATTATATATTGAGATTATGTAAAAGATATGTTAGGATTTGGGTCGCCCCGCGGGCTCGACCCGACCCGTTGAAGAATTAAAATAAAAGTATTTTAATTCATTTTATAATATATATATTATTTTGTAATATAATATATATTATAATAATTATCCAAAACATCCATTTGCTGCCGTTTGCTGCTTGCAGTTAATAGTGCAGTTATTTTGTATAATTTAATATTAATATAAATTATACAGAAGATAACACACACATGTTTTATCGCAAAATATACACAGAACATGAAAAAAAAACTTTCTGATGTAGAAAGCAGAACAAAGAAACCAAAATAAACACAGTACAATATCATTGTGGTTCTTAGATCGTGAAGAACAATTCAACACTCCAATTGGGAGAGTGTTGTAGACAATGCGTAGCACGAGAAGCAACACGCAATAGGAGGATTCGATCCGTTCGATTTACGTTTCCGCATCGAAGACAAGTAAGTCTTCTAATTTATTTATATCGAATTGCTTATGTTGTTTAAGTAATTCCTTCATTGGTATCAGAGCCTGTGTGATCGGATCTCTGTTAAATTATGTGTTTAATTTTGATCGTTCACGTTTAATATATGTGTTCACTGTTAAATTGTTAATCGTGTTTAATATATGTGTTCACTGTTAAATTGTTAATCGTTATGTGAACTGTATTTTTAGTGTTCTGCGTATTGTTCTGGGTGAACTTTACTGCATGTATTTATTGCATGAACTAATTATTTACGTGTGCGCTAATGTATGTTGATGTGCGCTAATGTATTTAATTATTTAATTGTTCTGAGTTCATGAACTCTGGCGTAAAATTATATTTAAAATTTTGTGTGAAATTTTATTTAAATTTGCGCATAAAACTATATTTAAAATTCTGTGTGAAATTTTATTTAAATTTGCACATAAAATTGTATTTAAAATTCTGTGTGAATTTTTATTTATTCTATGTGAATAATTTTTTATAATTTTACGTAAATTATTTGTGTGAATAATTCAGATTATTTTGGTATAAATTTATATTTACGTGAATTAAAATTATTCTGTGTGAATAATTTTTTTTATTACGAGATTTTTTTTCTTGTGCGTAAAATATAATTTATATTTACGTGAATTAAAATTATTCTGTGTGAATAATTTTTTTTATTACAAGATTTTTTTTCTTGTGCGTAAAATATATTTTTTAATGTTTTGGGTAAACAGTATAAAATAAAATATATATGTACGGAGAGTACATATAATGTGTTGAACAGTGTTTCTGTGTGAATTAATTTATTTTATTTTATATGTTTTGTGTAAATATATTTAATAAAATAAATAAAAGTACCATTTATTTAAAACTTATTCTGTGTGAATAATAAAATTAAATAAATAAAAGTACAGTTGATTTAAAAATCATTTTCTTTGATTTTTTTTATTCTGTGTGAATATTGTATTAAGCTCAAAATATATTTATGGAATTTTTAAAAAATATTGATTTTTAAAGTTTTTGGATTTTTTAAATCTTATTAAATTATTTTCTATGTGAAAATAATGTTTTATTTTTGAAATTCATGTAATATTTTGAGCATGTGAAAGTAATACAATTTGGCTATCTTAACTGGCTCATCGGCACTTAATAAGTTATATGCCATATATTCGTATGAAAATCGGATTTTCTAACGTTTAAGCTATGTGTGTGTCATTTTGATAAGAGAAGTGACTTAGTGTTACTTATAACATTTAGACATTTTATACGATCAAGTGTGTTCGTTAATTATTGTTTTTTAAATTGGAAGTTTCCGATTTTTCAGACTTGTCTAAATGCAGGTACTATGTGTATCGTTCGAGAATTTTCTCTAAAAATGAAGCCAACATATACTTTTTGTGATCATGTGTTGAACATGCATTGCAAGTATAAAACTTTGTGGAATAATGTTGGTGACGTGTTCATTTGGGACGAGTTTAAAATCATATTTAGAGATTCTCTACCCTTAGAATGACATGAGATGTGGGAAATGATTTGGAATCGAGAACATGAATTCTTTCATGATATCTATCTCACTGACATAAGCTATATATGGAGACTTCTATAGTCATGGTACTGAACACCAGTGGGTGACCCCTGTCGTTCTCGAGACAAGGAGAAAGATGTACTATAAGACTGAGCCTATTAAGAGGATGCCAAGAACTCATGCTCATTTGTGGGCATGTTATCATGCACATTAGTAGTTAGTGTGTACTGACTATTGGTACTTTGTTTGTTTTACAACACTGTTTTTAGTTTCGTAGTTTTTGTTTGATCTTAGTGGTCATTCTGATTAAACTATGTGATGTTTTGATTACTTTAATGTATATATTTCGTTTGTCGTTTTATATATGTTTTCATTTGAACATTAGTTGTTTGAGTGCTATGTGTCAAAGTGGGATTTGAAATGGTTTGGTTAATTAAGTGTTTTTGGAATTGAGTTCATTATGATAAGACCTAATTGGGGCCGATGATTGAGATATTAAGTCTTCTTTCGACGTTCTGTTTAGGGAGAATTATTTTGAGCAAAAGTATTCTAAATGATCACTTAATTGTTTTAAACACGATAAGAGCATGATTTATATTTACTTTCCTGATTTGCATGTGACTAGCAAATCAATCATTGGTAATATTATTAAAGGAAATAAGCTCGATGAAGACAACTATAATCCGTGGTACCGAAAGGTTGGTACGAAATGGATGGTAAAGATGTTGTCGTGTTGCGAACCATGAGATGTTCGGTCTTGGACAGGACACTGGTCCTCAGGATTGTAGAAACTAAGATGCTTATAAAGCTTGAAAGAAAAAGGATTCTAAAGCTAGGGGCATCATAATCGCATCCGTCGAGGATGACATGACTTTTGAATGTGAGTTGCAAGGTACTGCGCATGTCATGTGGGAGTATTTGCGTGATAAGTATGGTAATACTTGTGTCACTAAACTTCGTCAGTTGAAAATCAAGATTGATACTTAAACGAAGGGTGGTGATCATTCTGTTAAACAACATGTGAGAATTATGTTTAACATGATTGTGGAGCTTAAGACAACTGGACACATTCTTTCAGATGAACAACGAGTTCAAACCTTAATATCTTTCCTTCGTGACCAGTGGGAGCACATTAAGGTCAACATTACCCACAATGATAACATCAAAATCTTCAATGATGCAGCTCGACATGTTGAGCTTGAGGATGAGCGACTAGGTGTTGTGAAACCTCATAAAGATGATGTTTATGTGGCTGAGAGTTCTGGTTCAAATAAAAACATTGGTTTTTTAGCGTAAATGGAACAAGAACAAAGGAAATGGTAAAGAATCTAGTGAAGGTTCAAAGAAGGATACTGATAAAAATGAACGGAAATAATTTCCTAAGAATCCATTTTTTCAGTAGTAGTTCTTCTTCGTTGAGGTTATCAGTTGTTGGTTTGAAAATTACATGGTTTCTATTATATATGATAATGCTGTGTGCAATAACGAACATCTTAATGCCGACTTTATAGTTAATTATGGTTTGTCTCTTAATTGTAGTAGTACATCTCTTTAACTATTACGTCAATCATGGTTGGTCTCATAATGTTTCTTCTACTTGTTTTGAGCATGTTTATGGTGTGTTTTGATATGCACGTTTGAGACACATTGGGAAACATAAGATAAATCGTCAAGTGAAAGAAGAACTTTTGGGTTCACTTTCTAAATTCGATTTGTCCACATGTGAAATATGTCTTGCATGTAAAATGACTCGCAAGCCTTTTTTAGTAAGGCAACAAGAGCTGAATATCCATTGCAATCAATACATACTGACATTTGTGATTCATTGAGTGTGACAGCTCGTCACTGAGCTTCATATTTTATGACATTCATTGAAGACTTCACGCATTTTGTTTAAGTGTATTTGATATCTCACAAGTCTGAAGCACAAGGTTGTTTCAAATACTTCATGAGTGAAGTCGAGAATCAAAAGAATGAACAATCAAAACTTTGAGAACCGATTGCGGGCGTGAATATTTGTCAGAACAGTTTTGGGAACTGTGTATTGAAAAAGAGATTACTCGATAGTTGACTACTCCTAATACTCCACAGCAAAACAGTGTTGCTGAGAGAAGGAATAGAACTTTATTAGACATGGTGAGATCTATGATGGCGCAAGTTAACCTATCAATTTCCTTTTGGGGAGATACTTTTGTTAACTACAGCCTATATTCTAAATTGAGTATCATCCAAGTCAGTGACATCATCTCCGTATGAACTATGGACAGGTAGGAGACCTGACCTAAATAATCTCAAGCCTTGGGGTTCGGCTGCACATGTGCACAACGTACATGATATTTACGGAAAGCTAACTCTAAGAGAAAATAAGTGTATTTTCATAAGGTACTCAAAGGAGTTCAATGGTTATGTGTTCATTAGTGACAATGGAGATGATCATATCACTGAAATAGTATCGAGAAATGCAAATTTTCTAGAGATTGAATTCCCAAGTCGAGGTGAATTACGAAACAAAGAACCGTTCTTTGAGGTTAATGATGAGAATGGGGACACAGACTTAGCTTCTGATCCTCTAGAGGTACAAGGTTCAGACCTAACACCACTCAACATTTCTCGTAGTGTTGATCAGAGTGGGAGAGATGTATATGTTACACCTCTAGATGAATATACCTAAAAGTTCGATCATCAGAACCTATTCGTTATTCTTGTAGATAGAGTATACCTAAATGTCATTATGACATTGATGAGTATGCTTTTATGACTAATTCAGGAAGAAGAGTCTGCCATCGAGACTTTATCCTTTGTTTTCTTGATAAAACTTGAAGGTTATATGGAAAATTGCAATGGAATATCAGAATTCCATGAAGAGTAACTATGTCTGGGAACTAGTTGTTCTCCTGAGTGAATGCAAGACAATTTGGGAACAAGTGGGTTCTCAAAATTAAGCGAAAGGCTAATAGGACAACTGAACGATACTGAGCTCATTTAGTTGCTAAAGGCTATAACCTATTTGAGGATATAGATTATGAAGAAACCTTCTCGCTGAGTGTGAAGTTTTTTTTCTTCGATTCGCCTACTTCTAGCCATTGTAGCCAATTTCGATGTGGGACTACATCAAATTAACGTTAAGACTATTTTTTTTTCTCTCAATGGAGAATTAAAGAAAAAGATATATATGGAACAACCAGTGGGTTTTGTTGTCCAGTCAATGGTACTTGAAATCTCATCAGGTGATGATGATGACCATTGTGATTATATATGTCAAACGTTCAGAAAAGTGTTTCGTAATATTATCATTATATGTTAATGATATTCTTTTGGCTGGAAATGATATCGAGTACTTGAATGAGATCAAGAAATGACTATCCTTATCTTCGAGATGAAGGATGTGGGTGAAGCTGAGTATGTCATCAAAATCTATAGGATTCATTCTCAAAGGTTGCTTAGAATCTCGCAAGAGACTAATACTCATAAGCTCCTTAAACGATTCAAGATGGATACCTGTAAAGTCATTGATATTTTTTTCAAAAGGTGAAGACCTAAGTCGAAACATGGATCCCAAAAAATAGTGAAGAAAGGCATTTCATGATAAAGGATTGTAAGCACACCAGTGGGTGATGTGACGATCAAATGTGATAGTCAAACAAGTTATTGCTTACGCGAAAAATCCCAAATACCATGAAAAACAAAAACATAATGTGTTTAACTTTGTCGGGACATTGTTAAAACAAAAGTAGTAAATATTATATATCTATGCATTTGATGGTGACTAATCCTATGACCAAACCAATACCTAATGAGGTGTTCAAAGATCATGTCGAGTCTTTGGAGTTGCATAGAATTTGATTATATTGTAATCAATCAATGACAATGTGATGTTCTATTGAAATTAATATATGTATTAATGTTGTGTGTACAAGTATGTTTTTACTTGAAAAGTATGTCTACAAATTGTGACTGGTTCTCTCACATGAACTGTCATCTCTGACATCGAGGATGTGCAGAGAAATGAATCCCCACATTCATGGACTTGTAATATAGCCAGATTGCAGTTCTCCTGGAGACAGTGGGAGTCTATGAGGACGTAACAGAGGGGAGAACTCAGGTCAAGTGGGAGACGGACAATTGAACTATAATCTGTACGATGCTAAGTTGAAAGACATACGCTTCCAAAGTGGAAGGAAAGCATTGTAGCGCGTGTTCATACCACGTGTGCTTTTGTGATCATTAAAAGGTGAATGAGAGAAACTTCCCTGTTTTCTCATTATGTGAGACCTTGAGGTTGAAACGATGTCGTTAACCTCACTTCGTTACCTTTAAGACTTCCAACTGTGTCTTGAGATTTCACTAAGTGCTGCTACTTTGATATCTTACCAAATAACCATGGAAATTCGGTAAATGCGGTACATATCAAGAAAGCAACTGAAGTGGAGTTTAGGGGCTCTAGTGGAGAAGGAAGATTATCTTAAAACATGCACTTAACTTGGTATTCAAGGCTAGCCCAATCGTGTACTGACATGATTGTGAATATGAGTTGGGACAAGGTCGAGTATGCTAAGTATCTGAGGGGGATAAGAGATACGTCGACTAGTGCGGTTTATAAAGATATCTGGGGTATAGCGAGTTAAAGTCCTCAATATATTTCGTGAACTGTCATAATACACTAACCGGTTTATGACGACGACATAGTTCACACGCTCGCAGGTCACACGATCTATTTGCCCTGTATGAAATGATATTGTTGAGAATGTTTATCTGGACGTCGAGTCTAGCCCTTTGTGCGAGTGGGAGATGTTAGGATTTGGGTCGCCCCGCGGGCTCGACCCGACCCGTTGAAGAATTAAAATAAAAGTATTTTAATTCATTTTATAATATATATATTATTTTGTAATATAATATATATTATAATAATTATCCAAAACATCCATTTGCTGCCGTTTGCTGCTTGCGGTTAATAGTGCAGTTATTTTGTATAATTTAATATTAATATAAATTATACAGAAGATAACACACACAGGTTTTAACGCAAAATATACACAGAACATGAAAAAAAAACTTTCTGATGTAGAAAGCAGAACAAAGAAACCAAAATAAACACAGTACAATATCATTGTGGTTCTTAGATCGTGAAGAACAATTCAACACTCCAATTGGGAGAGTGTTGTAGACAATGCGTAGCACGAGAAGCAACACGCAATAGGAGGATTCGATCCGTTCGATTTACGTTTCCGCATCGAAGACAAGTAAGTCTTCTAATTTATTTATATCGAATTGCTTATGTTGTTTACGTAATTCCTTCAAAATATATTTTGATCCCCGAAGGATCATTAATAAAACCTAATATTTTGATCTCGAAGGATCATTGGTAAAGATACTGTTATCCCCACGAGTACTACAAATGTACTTAAAAGTGAAGATGATGCATATCGTGATTATTATTAAGTGCGTGGAAATGAATCGAGCATTTCCCATCTGCGACTTATATTCATATCACCACTAGAGCGTATTTTCATGAACGGGCATATTAGAAAATAAGCTATATTAAATATCTCGAGCCCACGATCCAGAAGATCGGTTTATAGCAATTACGCTGATTTACATATTAAATGAAGATCATTTCCCGGCATTAGGGGGAGATAAGAGTATAACAGATATAAATGCCGAGAAATTTCATAGAATGAAAACGATCTTTAATTCTAGATCCACGCACCAATCAATTGAACCTGAAATTCATGAAAATAAGTGACTTGCAATATTCAACAAGTAATCTGCCAAATTAATGAAGGTGTGACAAAATCACATATGTTTGTGATAAAATGAACTATAAGAGTTCAAATACCAAATAGATCAACTCAAATGTTGATTCTAATATACGCCTGAAGCGTAGTAGATCGATCTGAAAATATAAAATAAATCCGCGGAAAAACAAAGAAATTAAGTCACCCTCTAAACCTCCTGAAGAGAGTTAGATGAAAATCCCATTGAAAAAACATGTACACATGATAATAGAAAATCGTGGGATTGCGGAACAACCAAATTAAATATTTTGGGAAATGATGAAAGTTTTGGTTGATAGAATGAATTGTCATCAACATGGAAAAAGTCGTCAACGACATATTTGCCTCAAGAGTTGCTCTAGAAAATTTGGATCCAAAACTTAAATCAATGATAGTGTGCCAGCAGCACTCGGAAAATAAGAAACGAGCAATTGAGGCTGAGCATGACTCGCTAAATAGAATGAATATTTTGACTCTATAGTACACACCTAAAAATATTATCCCAGAAGGATATATGTGGGTGTTCGTACGAAAAACGAGTAATGATATGGTGAAATATAAAAGCGAGATTAGTTGTTCAAGAGTTTTTCGCAGAAACTCGATGTTAATCAAAGGATGACATTAAGTACCGCTACTTAATATTAATGGCAGCAACAACGATAGATATATGAATCGAATGTATGATTTGACTATGTAGAAGTCATTAGAAAGATATATACTTGGATTTTAAGATTCCTGATATGAAAGGAAATGAAAATCAGAACATGTAAAATATCATATTACATATGGACAAAAATGATATTGAATATAAGGTCCCGAAGACCAGTGATTGGTCCCGAAGACCAGTGATTGTACTCTTTTTCCCTCTACTAAGTTTTTCCCATGGGGTTTTCTTAGTTAAAGGTTTTTAACGAGGCAATCAGCACAATATAAATGTAAATGTCGTGTACTCTTTTCCTCGAGTATTTTTTCCTACAAAGTTTTATAACTAGGTTTTTAACGAGACATGTACATCACTCGATAATAATTAATGGGGACATCAAAATGTTCCATATGAGTTTGTTTTCGAGATAAACTAAGATATTGAACCTGAAGTTCAAATGATTGTGAATTGAAGTTCACATTATTCATTTGTGAAGGATTGTATATTCGACATTATTTATAGCAATTGCGAATGCTCTAGTCAATATAGATGTCTGGTAAAGGCATGTCCCTGAAGGACGAAAAATATACAATAATACAAATGAATATGAAACTCGACAACTCGAAGGTTGGGTCCTGAAGACCAAAATTTGTATTTGAATAACTAAGTTTTTCCTATATGGTTTTATTAGTTACAGGTTTTAATGAGACTGGTTGATCACAAATATTTACTTTCAAGAAGTCAAATATTTTCGGTGATTACAATCAGGGGGAGCAAGCTGTACTCTTTTTCCTTCGTTCAGGTTTTGTCCCACTGGGTTTTCCTGGCAAGGTTTTAACGAGGCAGCAATTCTGTAAATAGTCATTCAAGGGGGAGTGTTAAGAATATTATTATATTATAGTGAATGACTTGTTGGCTAAGTCAGAAACCCTAGATTGTATCCTTATATAAAGGGGTCTCCCAATATGAATGAATACAACAATTCACACGAATTCATAAGAATTATATTCTCCTATCATTGTGTCTCTTTATATTCTATTATTCTCTCTCAATTTCTCTTGAGTTTATAACAATTAGCAATAAATTAATTTTATTCATGGATATTTATATCTTAAATACACGGAATAAATAATACTAACGAAAAATATTATTTGATATAATATGGTTTAATATTGGGAGTGCAATTAATTTATATAGTGGAAAATAAATTAATTAATATTAATGGGATTAAAAGATTTGGGCTTGGGCTCAATTTAATCATTAATATTGGAAGCCCAATATTCCACCTCCTTAAGATCCCCTACGTAGCCTATAAAAGCACTACATGGTCTTCTCTATTCTCATAACTTGAAGATCACAATTCTAGAGAGAGAAAGTAGAGAGGGAGATCCATGGAGTTCGGAAGATCGTCGCCCACCCGACGTTCGAGCTAGTGCAAGGAATACGTGGGAAGGTCTCAAGGTCTTCATAGATCTCGTTTCTCCGTACAACGAGAACAAAGGTAAAATCACGAAACCCCTCGATGATTTTAATTTAATTCGTATATGCATATGAACGAAGATCCGAGGGACGTACGAACCCGGGGACGAAGATCGACCTCGCGGTGGTGATCGAGGATCACCAGACCGCGGGAGGTCGAGAGATCCTCGCCGGGATCGAGAGGATGAACCCTCGGCTGGACGCCAAGGGTGGCAATCGATGCCCTAGGGCTCGATCGCCGGCAGCACGCAAGGAAGGGAGCCCCGGCTGGACGCCGGGGCGAGCGATCGTCCTAGGGTCGATCGCTGGGGGCAGCCGTGGGCTGGTGCCGCGGCAGGCGCCCCCTCCCTCGACTGACGGTGTTGGAGTTGTGTACTTAATGTCTAGATTTAAGTATCGGTAAACTCCCGGTCATAGCATTTAACCTATTTAATTAATAAACAATTATTTGCAATTAATTATTATTAATTAATTATGCAAAAATATAGTCCTAGATTTTATACGTTGTAGTTAGTATGGTGTGCATGGGCGCACAGAAGATCATATTATCGGTTACTCGTATTTAATCGAACAGTTGCTCACGACCTAGATGGACACGGACCAATCAATCGGTATAGTCGTTGTGTGAGAGAGAAAATAATTTATCTTAATTATTTTATCACACTTGTACACTTGGTGTATTGGGCGGATCAGCTTGAGATTTATTGATTAGGATTGCCTTGGATAATTAATTTAAATCTCGGAGTATTTTATTCTTAATCCCCGATATTATTGCGGGTGTGTATATTTAATATTAGAGACTTTGATTTTCCAAAGGAATTAACCGATTTAATTATTGGGTTAATTACCGGTAAAATTGGGTCGCTATATTTTATATATGACATTCCGTGAATACTTGACGGGAAAGTGTATCCCGGAAGGGTTGATAATATCCCCGAGATGAGTTCATAAGGAATTATTGTGTAAATCTCATGAGTGGATTCGTTCCGCACAATAATAAAGGTTGAACGGTACTAGTCTCGGATATAAGATATGAATATTATTTATTGAGCAATAAATAAATTTATTCATGGATATTTAAATCTTAAATACACGGAATAAATAATACTAATCGGAGAAATATTATTTGATATAATATGGATTAATATTGGGAGTGCAATTTTATTTATATAGTGGAAAATAAATAAAATTTAATATTGATAAGGATTAATGGATTTGGGTTGAACCCAATTTAATCTTCAATATTTAGAAGCCCAATATTTATTCTCCTTATGATCCCCTACGTAGCCTATATAAGCACTACATGGTCTTCACTTTTCACAACCTAAGTTACGCCAATCATAAAGTCTTGAGAGTGAGGAAGATCCATAAGAGTTCGATAGATCGTCGCCCACACGACGTTCGGACGAAGTGCGAGGAATACGTAGGAAGATCGCAAGGTCATCAATAAGATTCGTTTCTCCGTACAACGAATCGAGGTAATAATCGTAAAAACCCCTTTTATGATTATTTGTGCGTATTAATTGTGATATATACATGAACGCACGATCCGGGAAAACGACGAACCTCGGGGACGGGGATTCGAGATCCCCGGCGAGGATCGAAGGAGGCGGTCGAACCCTAGGGTTCGGACCGCCCCAACGCGCGACGAAGGGCGAGCCCCGGCTGGACGCCGGGGGCACGCGGTCGACTTCGGTCGAACGCCGGGGTGCCACGGGCTGGTGCCGTGGCGGACCCCAGCCGCCGTCGTCGGAGGCGCGCGCCGCGGGAACCCTCGGCTGGAGCCGAGGGGTGCGATCGATCGCGAGGATCGATCGCGGGCTGCTGCGGGGTCACCCGTAGCCGCCTCGCATGAGCTACGGGTTCGCCCGCAGCGGATCATGCGAGGGCGATGCCCTCGCGGGCAGCGAGTCATCGCGACTCGCTGCGGGGCTGCTACGAGCAGCCCCGGGGATGCCTCGCGCATCCCCAGCGATCGTCCGTAGACGATCGCGAGCCCCTCGCGGGGGCTCGGCTGGGCGCACGCGGCCTTCGGGCCTCGCTGGGCGTTCGGTCGGGCCCCGGCTCGTGAGGTTGTTCGCGTTTGTGGATCCGACTCGTGGGGGACTTCGGCTGGGGGCGGGCTGCGTGTCTTCGGGCACGTAGTCTCCAAAGGTCGGACTCCTGCGGATGAGTCGGGGATCCAATCTCCGGCGATCTAGGGTTTTTGGTCGGGTTATCGGTTCCGCATAATTTTTGATAGCCCGGGACATCGAATCCCAGCAATTGGTATCAGAGCGTTTGGTTTCGTGTTCATTTATATATTCGATTATTGTTCTACCTTGCAGGATTTCCGGCTATCATGGTTGGATTTAATTAATTATTGTTTTTTAATTAATTACCATGATTATTAAACTCTCGGACATGTCGAGATTCGTTTTGTGTGGTTGAATGTTTGTAATAGTAAAAAATTCGGGGGTTGACCGAATTTAGGATTTATTATTACGTTCTTTATTTTCCGGAAAATGTATAGGGTCGATTTCATGTATAGAATCGATATCGGATAGTGTAATTTAATTTTTGTAAATTATTTACGTTGGTTCGATGATGAGACGATCGCCGGAAGACGAAGAAGTGACGAAGAGAGTAGGGCTTGGGATCGATCCCATGATGGTGATCGACCCATAGCCTAGCCGGCGTGGCTAGGCGGCGGCGGCCCTCCTCCCCGAGTGGCCGGCCGATCCATCATGGTATGGTGGTATGGGGTCTCCCAACCCATGCCACTTCTACCAAGATATTACTTTCCTAATTAATTCGGATTTTTCCTATTTGAGTGTTCTCCTTTTGGAAACTCTCATGGATTAGAAAAAGAATTAATTGGAATTAATTTTATTCCTATTGATTTATTTCCTTCATGGAATTATTCAAAGATTAGGAATTTAATTAATTTAGTACTAAATTTATTTTTCCTATTTGATTATTCCTACTCATGGGAATATTCATGGATTAGGAATAAAAATAAATTTGGAAGGTAGTAAGTCCTAATTTATTTTATTTCCTTGTTCTATTATAGATATCTTCTAGAATATTCCAAATTTTACTTGGATAGATTATTCTAGAGATTTAATAAGAACTAGATAGGAAAATAAATAAATAAAAATATTAATAATATTTAATTTTATTTTTGATATATTCAATTGACTTAATTTTCGAATTAAGTAACTTTTGGATTAATTGAAAATAAATAGATTTAAATATTGGAGATTAATATTCCCGTCACATGAAGCATTCAAGAAACGAAGACTGAAGACTAGAAGATGCATATGAAGATAAAGCCATGATAGTCGGGAAAAATAATTCTCTAGCATTATTTTGACTATGTGATCTATGTGCTTTATTGTTTACATGCATGCTATATGTGTTTACTTTATGCACTAGATAGCGTATCCCTTTATCGTAAAAAGCTAAGTGGGAGAGGGGATGGAAACATTCCCATGGTCTCCATCACTGTTCTCTTGGTGACTTTTATGGACTTTCGAAGTTCATATAGACAAGTCATTGGAGGAGAATTCTTGTAATTCCTCTTACAAGAAACATTGATCAAGTTATCAAACAATGCCTAATTTGTCTTTCTGAAACTGACTTCAAGTCGACTCATTCTCACCCCGGGGAGTGGAATGGAGCCAGAGCCACTTGGTCATGTGGATGACACAAATTAGAGACCTTCGTACCATTCTTTGATAGGTGGGTCGATTGTCTGCTCGGCTCCCTCATTTATGAGAGATAGGGTCGCTCGCATGGTGAATCACTGGTTAGAAACTTCGAGTTTCACTTATGATTCTCCGAGTCTTGATTTACGAAATCGAATGGATCTTGTAATTGGGAGTCAATTATAAAAATCTCTTGGTGTAGTAAACGTCCACACCACGTGGCTTGCTATACTAACGGATTTTGGATTAATTGATGTAGACAGTTATAAGTGATTGTGAAGAGTTGTGAAATTGTCGTAAACGTCCACACCACGTGGCTTGCGGTGACGTAGCAATTCCAAGCGATGTACTTTAGTGCTGAGTGATGGTTTACACTTAGATACGCGTTATAGTATTCTTCCCCACGAAGTTACGCTATGATTGATGTATGACCAAAGAAAATCTAATTGCTAAATCATTTGGGTGGGTAAACGTCCACACCACGTGGCTTGCCTTACCTGATGGGATTTTAGACGCAATTAGTAATTTAATGATATTATTTGAGGGAGATAATATCGGACATGAAATTGATTGTTTGTTTACATGTGCTTATAGTTTTAGAGAATAGCTATGAATCCACTTTCTGTGATACTCAAGGAACATAAACTCACTGGTCCCAATTATATTGATTGGAAGAGAAATTTGGACATTGTCCTGACTGCTGAAGAGTACAAGTTTGTACTCTATGAGCAATGCCCTGCTGAACCCACGGCCGCCTCAACTGATGAGGAAAAAGAAGCATATCGGAAGTGGAAAAAGGCTGATGAGATGGCTAGGTGCTATATTTTGGCTTCCATGTCAAATGTACTCCAAACCCAACATGAGCCGATGAACACTGCCGAGGATATGTTATTTAACCTCAAGGAGATGTTTGGGCATCATGACCGTGCGGGTAGGCAAGATGCTATGAGAGTCCTCATGTCAACTACTCAGTCTGAAGGAACGCCCGTCGAGGAGCACGTTCTCAAGATGATGAGTCTGTTGAATGAATTGGAGGTCCTAGGAGCTATGATTGATGGTGAGACGCAAGTCGACATCATACTCCAGTCTCTGACCCCTAGTTTTGAGCAGTTTCGTATGAGCTATAACATGGGTAAACTATCTTATACTCTTGCGCAACTCCTGACTGAACTGAAGGCGGCAGAGGGGATCTACAAGAAGGGCAAGTCTCAAGCGCTTGTGGCTACCAAGTCCAAAAGCTTGAAAGCTATTGGAGGTAGGGGCAAGAAAAGGAAGCAAGCCATAAAACCCAGTGGTGCCAAGAGGAATGGACCACGAGTGGGGGCTAGTAAGCCAAAGGGCAAGTGCTTCCGATGCAACAAGTTTGGACACTGGAAGTCTGAATGTCCTCTCAGAGGTACGAATTTTTCTTTAGTCGTAAAAACATAGTCAGCGGTATTATCTACCAGAATTCTGGTGTGTAGATATGGAACCACTGACGGTATGTGCATTATTTTAAATGCAGGGGTTCCAGAAAACCTGGCGACTTAGAGAAGAAGAGTTCGAGTCTACATGGGCGAAGCTGTTTGGGGTAGCAGCGGTTGCAGTGGAAGACATTTATCTGTTTTAGGATTTCATTTCAGTTATTGCTTTATGTACCCCTTTATTTTGAAAAAGAACTTTTGTTCTGGTTTTCTTTATTATTAATGGATATTTTATTTCTTTAATCATTTGATGGTTTGGATAAGAAATAATGGTGATATCTATTCTGGTACATTAGATAGCAATATGTGAATGATGAATCATTAGTCTACCACGATGCAACAAACCGTTATGTATAACTTGTTTTACTTATTAGATGTATTTCTCCTATTAATCATTATACTTGTGAATTCTTGAACTTGGTAGTATCTATTCAAAAGGGATTCAAAAGGTCGAAATTGATTTGATCAATTATAGTTAGAGGAATGGACCTCCCGACCTAAGAATCAATCTTGAAAGATGATGTAACTGAGTTAACCTTTCTGGATAAAGGATGGAATTCGGACAAGTATTGAAAATGATTTATGATTAATGCGGTATGTGTAATTAGAGAAGGTACGAGTCGTTCTTTCAAGAATACTCGAAGATGGATTAGAATACTTGATGTGCCATAAAAGCGGAGTGTTTTCAACACAAAGCCATTATGGGGATCCTTCAAAGTATATCCATTGGGAGCCTGCGACTTGTTCGCGGAGGCTATCATCTATCTAAATAACACATAGCATAAATCAAAGGTTAAGATTAAGTCTCAAATGACTACACCATACACTGATGTGTGGACATGGTGTGTCAGAAATAAGAGATGAGATTCTAATAGTAAAAGAACAAGTTTGTTCGGAACTACCTGTGTTCTATGGATATTTCTGGATAAAACGGCACATTCAATGTGGTTGTAGAATATCCTAGAAGAACAAGTAATTGTATGTTCAATAGTACTACGAACCAGAAGGGTGTCCTCGCCCGGTTCTTAGAGGAAGACTATTAGATAAACAACAATGCCCTAACTGACAAAGTACTTTAAAATGAGGAAAGGAAAAGACTGAGAACCAGCCTGACCGAGTAGTGATACACCACTAACTGCACCTAATGTTGTTACTGTTATACACCGGAACGCCATTGCAGTGGGAGGTTGTTAAGCAACCAGAGATGTTCATAAGACTGGAGGAGTTTTGAACTCTGGATCTAGTATACATGAAATCGATCCCTAGGTCTGCATAGAAAATTGCGAGAAAGGTGTGTTAGAGACGTAATGGAAACAAGGGTGGTGTTTCTCGGAATTTTGTGTAGATAACACTTCATCGTTGGCCACAATGTAAAAGTGTTGTCAAACATAAAATAGAGGTTGTCTAAATAAATCGAGATATAAGATTAAGATGAAGTTGGATCATGTTCTTAGAAATCTTTCGATCTCTGGATAAGAACATTTGTACTTCTCTTAAGATATCTTATACGATTATGGTTTGTTTTAAACATGCACAATTCTGAGAAAGGTTATTGCCTTTCCAGAACAGAATACATCTATCTAAAGGTATGTGTTTCAAACACATGAAGGAGATGGATATGGACAAAGCAGTTACCTACACTTCGAGTGTAGAGAGCTTTGTAGATGCAATGTTGAAAAACAAGAACCTGATATCAACTATGCGGTTAGCGTAGTGGGAGGATATCAAAGTAATCTGGATAAGAGGTACTCGAATGCTGTAAAAGTACTTGAAAGTACTGGATTACTAGCAATACGAAATCTTCTTGGATTACAGTTTCTCAGATCCAAAATCAGAGAAAGACCAGTGTAAGTCGATATAAGGCTATGTGTTCACTTTTAGAAGAGGTGGAACCTAAGGATGAAAGAGTGATAAGCATGATGCTTCTCGGACTCTATCATAAACCGAATAGCAGCCTCAGAGGCAGCGGAAGTTTTGGTTAGGTTCCGGAATGACCTCTGAACTTGGATATGACTCTTGGTTCACCAAAGGCTATGTACATAGCGGTGCGTGGAGAACTGGAAGAAGTCATAAGTTCAAAAGGTGATGATAACACATAGAGCCAGTACCACCTGATACGAGTCATTGTCAAGGGAGACGACGCAGTAGTCACCAAGATAACTTCAGAGCGGCAACCTAGATTGCTCATTCACATAATACTTCTGGGAAGTATAACTTAAGCACGTGATGAGTATGGGAGTCGGGAGTTTGGAGGAAATGACTAGACCTTAGTACAAGTGGGAGATTGCTGGAGTTGTGTACTTAATGTCTAGATTTAAGTATCGGTAAACTCCCGGTCATAGCATTTAACCTATTTAATTAATAAACAATTATTTGCAATTAATTATTATTAATTAATTATGCAAAAATATAGTCCTAGATTTTATACGTTGTAGTTAGTATGGTGTGCATGGGCGCACAGAAGATCATACTATCGGTTACTCGTATTTAATCGAACAGTTGCTCACGACCTAGATGGACACGGACCAATCCATCGGTATAGTCGTTGTGTGAGAGAGAAAATAATTTATCTTAATTATTTTATCACACTTGTACACTTGGTGTATTGGGCGGATCAGCTTGAGATTTATTGATTAGAATTGCCTTGGATAATCAATTTAAATCTCGGAGTATTTTATTCTTAATCCCCGATATTATTGCGGGTGTGTATATTTAATATTAGAGACTTTGATTTTCCAAAGGAATTAACCGATTTAATTATTGGGTTAATTACCGGTAAAATTGGGTCGCTATATTTTATATATGACATGCCGTGAATACTTGACGGGAAAGTGTATCCCGGAAGGGTTGATAATATCCCCGAGATGAGTTTATAAGGAATTATTGTGTAAACCTCATGAGTGGATTCGTTCCGCACAATAATAAAGGTTGAACGGTACTAGTCTCGGATATAAGATATGAATATTATTTATTGAGCAATAAATAAATTTATTCATGGATATTTAAATCTTAAATACACGGAATAAATAATACTAATCGGAGAAATATTATTTGATATAATATGGATTAATATTGGGAGTGCAATTTTATTTATATAGTGGAAAATAAATAAAATTTAATATTGATAAGGATTAATGGATTTGGGTTGGACCCAATTTAATCTTCAATATTTAGAAGCCCAATATTTATTCTCCTTATGATCCCCTACGTAGCCTATATAAGCACTACATGGTCTTCACTTTTCACAACCTAAGTTACGCCAATCATAAAGTCTTGAGAGTGAGGAAGATCCATAAGAGTTCGATAGATCGTCGCCCACACGACGTTCGGACGAAGTGCGAGGAATACGTAGGAAGATCGCAAGGTCGTCAATAAGATTCGTTTCTCCGTACAACGAATCGAGGTAATAATCGTAAAAACCCCTTTTATGATTATTTGTGCGTATTAATTGTGATATATACATGAACGCACGATCCGGGAAAACGAAGAACCTCGGGGACGGGGATTCGAGATCCCCGGCGAGGATCGAAGGAGGCGGTCGAACCCTAGGGTTCGGACCGCCCCATCGCGCGACGAAGGGCGAGCCCCGGCTGGACGCCGGGGGCACGCGGTCGACTTCGGTCGAACGCCGGGGTGCCACGGGCTGGTGCCGTGGCGGACCCCAGCCGCCGTCGTCGTAGGCGCGCGCCGCGGGAACCCTCGGCTGGAGCCGAGGGGTGCGATCGATCGCGAGGATCGATCGCGGGCTGCTGCGGGGTCACCCGTAGCCGCCTCGCATGAGCTACGGGTTCGCCCGCAGCGGATCATGCGAGGGCGATGCCCTCGCGGGCAGCGAGTCATCGCGACTCGCTGCGGGGCTGCTACGAGCAGCCCCGGGGATGCCTCGCGCATCCCCAGCGATCGTCCGTAGACGATCGCGAGCCCCTCGCGGGGGCTCGACTGGGCGCACGCGGCCTTCGGGCCTCGCTGGGCGTTCGGTCGGGCCCCGGCTCGTGAGGTTGTTCGCGTTTGTGGATCCGACTCGTGGGGGACTTCGGCTGGGGGCGGGCTGCGTGTCTTCGGGCGCGTAGTCTCCAAAGGTCGGACTCCTGCGGATGAGTCGGGGATCCAATCTCCGGCGATCTAGGGTTTTCGGTCGGGTTATCGGTTCCGCATAATTTTTGATAGCCCGGGATATCGAATCCCAGCAGACGGTGGCTGTGAGTCGCCGGACTCACCGCCGGGGGCTGCTACGAGCAGCCCCGGGGGATGCGATGCGCATCCTCGGCGATCACCGTGCGTGATCGCGAGCCCCTCGCGGGGCTCGGCTGGACGAGCCGCGGGTTTATCCCGCGGCGGTGATTCGTTTTGTCGGGCCCGGTTCGTGTGGTGGTTCGCGGTGGTTTCCGGCGAAGGGATTTTGATCAGCGTTATGTTTCCGCAATTCCGTTAACCCCGGGATATCGATTTCCAACAAGAACATGCCACCTTTAGTTCCTCTAGGATATCCTATAAACAACCGCACTTCAGTACGAGGTTCTAACTTATCAGCCCCTGTCTTCAACACGTGTGCAGGACACCCCCAGATCTGAACGTGTCTTAAGCTAGGCTTGCGCCCGCTGTCTCTAAGGCATATCCCCAGAACAAAACAGGTAAATCCGAGTAACTCGTCATTGAACGTACCATCTCCATAAGAGTCCTATTCCTTCGTTCTGACACACCATTATGCTGAGGAGTATATGGTGATGTCATTTGGGAATCAATCCCATTTTCTGCTAAGTATGCCTTGAATTCTCCAGACAGGTACTCGCCTCCGCGATCAGATTGCAGGCATTTTATAGATTTACCATGAAGGTTCTCCACAAGGGCCTTGAATTCCTTGAACTTGTCAAAGGATTCGCTCTTGCGGCGCATCAGGTATACAAATCCATACCTTGAATAATCATCAGTAAAAGTGATGAAATATTCGTACCCTCCTCTTGACTGAGTAGACATAGGTCCACATACATCAGAGTGAATCAAATCCAATACTTGCTCGGATTTCCGTCCTTTACCAGAAAAAGAAAGCTTGGTCATTTTACCCTCCAAACAGGATTCGCAGGTTGGAAGGTCCTCTCCTTCAACACCGCTGATGAGGCCATCAGCTTTCAACCTTTGAATTCTATTCGAATTAATATGACCTAGCCTTAGATTCCACAAGTATAATTGATTCATTTTAGAAGGTTCCTTTCTCTTATTGGTGTTCGTAGATGTGTTATTACTCTCGGTTAGTTGCATCGTGTTAGACTCAGGATTTAGTACATACAAATCGTCTATCAATGTACTAGAACAGATAATTTCACTATTTCTTCTTCTGACCACGGAGTGATCAAAAGAAACAGAATACCCATTCAGAATTAGCTTAGAAACTGAAATTAAATTCATTCTAAAATTCGGTACATAAAGACAATTCTGTAAGACTAAAACCCTATCACTACTAAAGCGCAAGTGAACGTCTCCCACTGCAACATCCGCCACCTTCGCGGCATTGCCCATGTAGACTACGATCTCTCCCTCTCTAAGTCTCCGGGTTTCCTGGAACCCCTGCAATGAATTGCAGACATGGTCAGTGGCGCCCGTATCTACACACCAGGTGCTGGTAGATATCACCGCTGACAATGTTTCAGTGACTAAGGAAAATTTCGTACCTTTGATGAGAGGACAATCAGACCTCCAGTGCCCAAACTGTTTGCATCGAAAGCATCTACCTAAAGGCTTGCTTCTCCCAATCCGTGGTTTTAAACCACTGGGCCTCTTTGCACGCTTTTCCTTTAGCCTTGCCACAAGAGCTTGTGATTCCCTTAACTTACGCACAAACTCTGCTTTCGCCGAATCCTTTTTAAGAGACTCGTTGAGAGAAGATTATGTGAGTATGTTAATCACCTCTTGTCCGGCTTCCACGCTATGTCTCAACATCATCCTAAGGTCATTCTTAATGTCCTCATCAGTTGGGACAACAGTGGATTCGGAAAGCTCAACAGTCTGAACAATGTCCAGATTTCGTTCCCAATCATTACTATATGGAACCGGTGAGTTTTCATCCTTAAGTATATTACAAAGTGGGGTCACAGTCATTCTTAACCTATAAGCACATAAAACAAACAAACAATTTAATACCGATATTATCTCCCTCAAATAATATCATTAAATCACTAATCACATCTAAAATCCCATCAGGTAAGGCAAGCCACGATAGTGTGGATGTTTACCCACCCAAACGATTTCGCAATTAGATTTGCTTCGGTCGTACATCATCAATAGCGTTACTTCGATGGGAAGGATACTATGAAGCGTACCTAAGTGTAAACCATTACTCAGTACTAAGAAGTTCATTTGGGACTCACATATCACCGCAAGCCACGATAGTGTGGACGTTTACGTTGACACACGGATCCTTGACTCCCTTCTATAAATGTCTACATCAATCGATCCAAAATCCCACTCAGTGCAGCAAGCCACGATAGTGTGGACGTTTACTACACCAAAAGATTTTTACAATTGACTCCCAATTACTTGATCCATTCAATCTTGTAAATCAAGACGTGGAGAATCATAACTGAAACTCGAAGTTTCTTACCAGTGATTCACCATGTGAACAACCCTATCTCTCATAAATGAGGGAGCCGAGCAGACAATCGATCCACCTTCAGAAGGATGGTACGAAGGTCTCTAATTTGTCTCCATTCCACTCCCCGGGGTGAGAATGAGTCGACTTGAAATCAGCTTTGGAAAGACAAATTAGGCATTGTTTGATAAACTTAATCAATGTTTCTCGTAAGAGGAATTACAAGAACTCTCCTCCAATGACTTATCTATATAAACTTTAAATGTTTATAAAAGTCACCAAGAGAGCAGCAATGGAGACCATGAGAATGTTTCCATACCCTCTCCCACTTAGCTTTTTACAATAAGGGATACGCTATCTAGTGCATAAAGTAAACACATATAGCATGCATACATGTAATAAAGCACATAGTATTATCACATAATCAAAATAATACTAAAATATTATTTTCCGACTATTATGGCTTTATCACATCTCCGTACGCATCTTCTAGTCTTCAGTCTTCGTTCCTTGAATGCTCCATGTGACGAGAATATTAATTTCCAATATTTAAATCTATTTATTTTCAATTAATCCAAAAGTTACTTAATTCAAAAATTAAGTCAATTGAATATATCAAAATATTATTAATATTTTTATTTATTTTTATTTTCCTTTCTAATTCTATTAAATCTTTAGAATTCCATCCAAGTTAAACTCGGAATATTCTAGAAGACTTATAGAATAAGGAAATAAAATAAATTAGGACTCTTCTACTTTCCATAATTAATTAATTTCCATCCATGAAAATTCCCAAGAATAGGAATAATCAAATAGGAAATAAATTAATTTCCAATTTAATTTTTTTCCTATTCCATGAAAGTTCCTAAAAATAAGAACACTCAAAATTGGAAAGCCGAATCAAATTTGGAAAGTTGGATCTTGGTAGGAGTAGCATGGGTTGGGAGACCCCACACCACCCCACCCTTCGACCGCCGCCTAGGGCTCATCGCCGCCGCCGCCCAGCCCACGCGCCACCTCCACTGGTGGCCGGCGTGGCCGGTGTTGGAGTTGTATACTTAATGTCTAGATTTAAGTTATATTAACTCCCGATCCATTTCCATTAATCTATTTAATTAAATAAACAATTATTTGCGTTTAATTATTTATAATTAAATATATGCAAATTATAGTCCTAGATTATATACGTTGTAGTTAGTATGGTGTGCGACGTCACACGGAAGATCATACTATCGGTTACTCGTATATAATCGAACAATTGCTCACGACCTAGATGGACACGGACCAATCCATCGGTATAGTGGTTGTATGAGAGAGAAAATAATTTGTCTTAATTATTTTATCATACTTGTACACTTGATGTATTGGCGGATCGCTTGAGATTTATCAATTAGGATTGCCGTTGATAATTGATTTAAGTCTCAGAGTATTTTATTCTTAATCCCCGATACTATTGCGGGTGTGTATATTTAATATAAGTGACTTTGATTTTCCAAAGGAATTAACCGATTTAATTATTGGGTTAATTACCGATAAAATTGGGTCGCTATATTTTATATATGACATGCCGTGAATACTTGACGGGGAAGTGTATCCCGTAAGGGTTTATAATATCCCCGAGATGAGTTCATAAGAAATTATTATGTAAACTCTGCAGGTGGATTTGTTCCGCATAATAATTAAGGTTGAATGGTACTATTCTCGGATATAAGAGATGAATAAATTAATTAGCAATAAATTAATTTTATTCATGGATATTTATATCTTAAATACACAGAATAAATAATACTACCGGAGAAATATTATTTGATATAATATGGTTTAATATTGGGAGTGCAATTAATTTATATAGTGGAAAATAAATTAATTAATATTAATGGGATTAATAGATTTGGGCTTGGGCTCAATTTAATCATTAGTATTGGAAGCCCAATATTCCACCTCCTTAAGATCCCTTACGTAGCCTATAAAAGCACTACATGGTCTTCTCTATTCTCATAACTTGAAGATCACAATTCTAGAGAGAGAAAGTAGAGAGGGAGATCCATGGAGTTCGGAGGATCGTCGCCCACACGACGTTCGAGCTGGTGCAAGGAATACGTGGGAAGATCTCAAGGTCTTCAATTAAGTTCTTCGTTTTTCCGAACAACGAGAACGAGGTAAATCGTAAAACTCTCTTTATGATTGAATCGTTTATTATCGTAAAAATATCGTGAACCAAGATCCGAGGGACTAAGATCCAAACCGAGGATGTGCCGGGCGATGGGGATCGAGGATCCCCGGACCGCCGCGGCTAGGAATCCACGGCAAAGGGTGGATCCCCGTGAGCACGCCGGCTGGACGCCCAGCGCCGCTCGCGCGGTGCTGTCTCCGCTCGCGCGGGGAGGCAGCCGCTTGCGCGGCGGTGGCTGGGGGTGATCACCCAGTGGGCTGCTACGAGCAGTCCCGCATCGCACGCACGGAGACGCGATTGAGCGCGCGGGTTCTCCCGCGGATGTGCTCGATCGAGGCGCCTCCTCTTTTGTGCGGTGGTTGCAAACAGCCGCGAGCCCACGCGGGGGCTCGACTGGGAAGCTGCGGGTTCTCCCCGTGGCGGGTTGCTTGGTTGGGCTATCCCCGTGGAGGTTCGTGGCGTGTTTCCGGCGACCGGGATTTCGTTTGGAGTTGTTGTTCCGCAACTTTGACAACTCCGGATATTCGATCCCCAAAGGATATCGGTCGGAATTAATTAGATAATTTATTTAATTAATTTTATTTAAATTTATTAATTCCGGGGTATATCGATTTCCAGCAATTGGTATCAGAGCCAGGTTTTCGTTCACGGTATTTTTCGATAAATTGTTCTACCTTGCAGGGTTTCCGACTATTATGGCTAGATATAATTGTCCGTTAATTATTGTCATAATTTTTATTAAACTCTCGGACATGTCGAGATTCGTTTTATGTGTGGTGAATGCTTGTAATAGTAAAAATTCGGGGGTTGGCCGAATTTAGGATTTATTATTACGTTCTATTTTTCCGGAAATTGTATAGGGTCGATTTCATGTATAGAATCGATACCGGATAATTGTAATTTAAATTATTGTAATTTATTTACGTTGGTTCGATGTTGGAACGATCGCCGGAAGACAAAGACGTGTGATGAAGAAGACGAAGGACCATAGGGCCGATCATCCCCATGATCAACCCTACGATCGATCGAGTGGGAGGGGCGACGCGCCCCTCGGCCGTGGGCTGCCGCCGGTGGGTGGTGGCTGGCCGGCTGGGGTGGTGGCGGCGGCGGTCCTTCCCCTTGGTGGTCAATCCATGGTGGTGGGGGTGGTGCGGGGACTCCCAACCCGCGCTACTTCTACCATAATCCGACTTTCCTAATTAATTCGGTTTTCCTATTTGAGTGTTCTTATTTTTAGGAACTCTCATGGAATAGGAAAAGAATTAAATTGGAATTAATTTATTTCCTATTTGATTATTCCTATTCTTGGGAATTTTCAATAGATGGAAATTAATTAATTATGGAAAGTAGAAAAGTCCTAATTTATTTTATTTCCTTATTCTATTATAGAAGTCTTCTAGAATATTTCAAGTTTGACTTGGATAAGATTTTAGAGATTTAATATAATTAGATAGGAAAATAAAAATAAATAGAAATATTAATAATATTTAATTTTATTTTTGATATATTCGATTGACTTAATTTTCGTATTAAGTAACTTTTGGATTAATTAAAAATAAATAGATTTAAATATTGGGATTAATATTCTCGTCACATGGAGCATTCAAGAACGAAGACTGAAGACTAGAAAATGCGTACGGAGATGCGATAAAGCCATAATAGTCGGAAAATAATATTCTAGTATTATTTTGATTATGTGATAATATTCTATGTGCTTTATTTCATGTATGCATGCTTATGTGTATTTAATTATGCATTAGATAGCGTATCCCTTGTTATAAAAAGCTAAGTGGGAGAGGGATTGGAAACAATGCCATGGTCTCCATTACTGTTCTCTTGGTGACTTTTATGAGCTTTCGAAGTTCGTATAGACAAGTCATTGGAGTAGAATTCTTGTAATTCCTTTTACGAGAAACATTGATTGAGTTTATCAAACAATGCCTAATTTGTCTTTCTGAAACTGATTTCAAGTCGACTCATTCTCACCCCGGGGAGTGGAATGAAGCCAAAGCCACTTGGTCATGTGGATGACACAAATTAGAGACCTTCGTACCATTTCTTGAAATGGATCGATTGTCTGCTCGGCTGCCTCATTTTATGAGAGATATGGCTGTTCGCATGGTGAATCACTGGTTAGAAACTTCGAGTTTCACTTATGATTCTCCGCGTCCTGATTTACAAAAATCGAATGGATCAACTAATTGGGAGTCAATTGTAAAAATCTTTTGGTGTAGTAAACGTCCACACTATCGTGGCTTGCTGCACTGAATGGGATTTTGGATCAATTGATGTAAACAGTTATAGAAGGGAGTAAAGGAGCGTATGTTAACAAAAACGTCCACACTATCGTGGCTTGCGGTGAATATGCGTATCCCAAACAATCTTCTTAGTACTGAGTAATGGTTAACACTTAGGTACGCTTCTTAGTATTCTTCCCATCGAAGTAACGCTAATGATGATGTACGACCGAAGCAAATCTAATTGCTAAATCATTTGGATAGGTAAACGTCCACACTATCGTGGCTTGCCATATCTGATGGGATTTTAGATGTGATTAGTGGTTTAATGATATTATTTGAGGGAGATAATATCGGAGATTAAATCAATTGTTTGTTGTTATATGTGCTCATAGATTAGGATATGGCTTTGAACCCACTTTCTGTGATACTTAAGGAATTTAACTCATTGGTCCCTGAATGTATTGATTGGAATAGAGATCTACACATTGCCCAAACTATTAAAGAGTACAACTTTGTTCTCAAGTGAGCTTTTTCCTCCCGAGCCTACCAATGTCTTAACTGATG
Source organism: Euphrasia confusa (assembly GCA_954870475.1). Taxonomy (NCBI): domain Eukaryota; kingdom Viridiplantae; phylum Streptophyta; class Magnoliopsida; order Lamiales; family Orobanchaceae; genus Euphrasia; species Euphrasia confusa. The sequence goes on along the minus strand of OX940968.1, from coordinate 24,553,270 downwards.
AGGTAAGAACTGATTTTAAGAAATGGGAAAATGCTTTTGCAAATAACCACTGATTATGATATCATGTTCAAACTCAAGGAGATGTTTAGACATGATGTAGAGGCTAGACAAGAGGCGATGAGGATACTCATAAAGACCAGTCGATTCGAGGAAACGCTTAAACACGTTTTTGAGATGATGGACCTTTTAGACGAGTTGAGACGGAAATCGCAAGCTCTTGTAGTCAATGCCAAAGGTTTCGAACCTAAGGGCAAAACTGGGGGATAGAAAAAGCAAGCAAACAAACCCAGTGGTTCTAAGATTACTTGGACCACGAGATGGGACGAGAAAGCGTGTTCTCGATGCAAACAGTCTGGGTACTGGAAGTCTGATTATCCTCTCAAAGAAAGTACGAAATTTTCTTTAGTCGTAAAACATAGTCAGTGGTATTATCTACCGGAACCTGGTGTGTAGATATGGAACCACTGACGGTATGTGCATTTTAAATGCAAGGGTTCCAGGAAACCCGACGACTTAGAAAAGAAGAAATCGTAGTCTACATGGGCAATGCTGTGGAGGAGACAGCTGTTGCAATGGAGGACATTTTATAGGATTTCATTTTGAGTTATTGCTTTTATGTACCTTTCATTTTAAAAAGAACTTTGTTCTGGATTTCTGATGAATGGATATTTTATTTTTTTTAATCATTTGATGGTTATAAGAAGAAATAATGATATTATCTATTCTGGTACATTAGCTAGCAATATATAAATGATGAATCCTAAGTCCACCATGATGCAACGAACCGTTTTATATAACTCGTTTTACTAATAAGAGATTTCTTTATTAAATCATTTTTACTTGTGGATTCTTATGCTGAGTCATGTTTATTCAAATAAGAAGTTCAAAGGTCGAAAATTGATAGTTTGATCAATTAAGTTGAAGGAGTGGACCTTCCGACCTAAGAATCTAATTTGGAAGATAACATGACCAAGCAATCCTTTATGGATATATGATATAAGATTCGGACAAGTATTAGAATTGATTTACTCTGATGTATGCAGACCTATGTCTACTCAGACATAATGGTACGAGTACTTCATTTTATGATTACTCGAAAAATGGATTAGCATACCTGATGTGCCACAATAGCAAAGTGTTTTGACAAGTCAATGGACACAAAGCTATTGTGGGGAACCTTCAAGGTATATCCATTAGAAGCCTGCGATTTGATCGCGGAGGCAAGTACCTGTCTGAGGATAGTAAGGCATACTGATCAGAGATTGGGATTAGATCCCAAGAGACTACACCATACACTTTTGTGTAGAAATTGTGTGTCGGAAATAAGAAATGGAACTCTTATAGAAGTAGTAAAAGCATGAGTTATACGAAACTACCTATGTTCTATGGATATGTCCTGAAAACAACGGCGTATGCGGTTGTAGAATATCATGGAAGGACAAAAGTTGTGTGTTCAGTAGTACTATTAACCAGAAGGACGTTATAAGTTCTAACGCCCGGTTCTTATAGAAAAACTATTAGACGAACCACGAGCCCAAAGTGACGTGATACTTTTGAAATGAGAGAAAACGATAAGTACTGAGAACCAGCCGAACCGAGTAGCGGTACACCACTAACTGCACCTACTGTTATTACTGTTTATACACCGGAATGCCGTTGTAGTGGGAGGTTGTGGATCAACCGGAGATATTCATAAGACTAGGAGAGTTTTCAGACTCTGGACCTAGTATACATGAAATCGATCCCTGGATCTACATGAAGGCAGTACTAGATCTAAATGTGCCTTCTTGGAAAGCAATAAGGATTATTTCTAAGAGGCAAGATCATTTAGAGTACAAGCTTAGTTGATCTATTTATGGATTGAAACAAAGCTAGAGATCGTGGAACTTGCAAATTGATGATATAGTCCATTTTATGGATTCATCAAAGTATAAACGAATAATGTGTATTGGAAACGTGATGGAAACAAAGTGATGTTTCTCGGGTTTTATGTAGATAACATTTTATCATTGGCAACAATGTAAAGATGTAATCAAACATGAAATGATGGTTGTCTGGATAAATCATTATGAAAGATATAGAAAGAAGTTGGACATGTTCTTGAGATCTTGGATCTCTAGGAAAGAACATTGTACTTCTCCTGGACATCTTACATAGATATGATTATGGTTCGTTTTAACATGCAAGATTCCGAGAAAGGTTCGTCACCTTTCAGATACGGAATGCATCTATCTAAGGATATGTGTTTTGAAACACAAAAAGAGATAGAAGCAGTAAAAGCAGTTTCCTACACTTTGAGTGTGGAAAGCTTAATAAATGTGATGTTGAAAAGCGAGAACCTGATATCTGCTATGCGGCAAGTATAGTGGGAGGATATCAAGGTAATCTTGAAAAAGAATATTCGACTGCTGTAATGAACATTTAAAGTACTTTCGAAGTACTAGAAACTATGTTCTGGATTACGGAGTGAAAAGCACGATGCTTTTCGGACTCTGCCATGAGTAACCAAGTAGCGGCCTCAGAGGCAGCGGAAGTTTTGGTATAGCTCCGGGATAATCTCTGGGACTTAGATGTGATTCTTAATTTGCCAAAGGCTATGTAAGTAGCGGTGCGATGGCAAATGGTAAGAAATCATAAGTCCATAAGTGTAAGATAACACATAGAGCAAGTACCACCTGATACGAATCATCGTCAGGGAAGACGACGCTGTAGTCACCAAGATAACTTCAGAACGACGATCTAGATTGCTCTTTCACAAAGAACTTCTTGGAAGTGCATATTAAGCACGTGAAGAGTATGGGAGTCGAGAGTTTGGAAGAAATGACTAGACCTTAGTATAAGTGGGAGATTGTTGGAGTTGTATACTTAATGTCTAGATTTAAGTGATATTAACTCCCGATCCATTGCCATTAATCTATTTAATTAAATAAACAATTATTTGCGTTTAATTATTTATAATTAAATATATGCAAATTATAGTCCTAGATTATATACGTTGTAGTTAGTATGGTGTGCGACGTCAGACGGAAGATCATACTATCGGTTACTCGTATATAATCGAACAGTTGCTCACGACCTAGATGGACACGGACCAATCCATCGGTATAGTCGTTGTATGAGAGAAAAAATAATTTGTCTTAGTTATTTTATCATACTTGTACACTTGGTGTATTGGGCGGATCGCTTGAGATTTATCAATTAGGATTGCCGTTGATAATTGATTTAAGTCTCAGAGTATTTTATTCTTAATCCCCGATACTATTGCGGGTGTGTATATTTAATATAAGTGAGTTTGATTTTCCAAAGGAATTAACCGATTTAATTATTGGGTTAATTACCGATAAAATTGGGTCGCTATATTTTATATATGACATGCCTTGAATACTTGACGGGAAAGTGTATCCCGTAAGGGTTGATAATATCCCCGAGATGAGTTCATAAGGAATTATTATGTAAACCCTGCAGGTGGATTTGTTCCGCATAATAATTAAGGTTGAATGGTACTATTCTCGGATATAAGAGATGAATAAATTAATTAGCAATAAATTAATTTTATTCATAGATATTTAAATCTTAAATACACGGAATAAATAATACTACCGGAGAAATATTATTTGATATAATATGGTTTAATATTGGGAGTGCAATTAATTTATATAGTGGAAAATAAATTAATTAATATTAATGAGATTAATAGATTTGGGCTTGGGCTCAATTTAATCATTAATATTGGAAGCCCAATATTCCACCTCCTTAAGATCCCCTACGTAGCCTATAAAAGCACTACATGGTCTTCTCTATTCTCATAACTTGAAAATCACAATTCTAGAGAGAGAAAGTAGAGAGGGAAGATCACAAGTTCTTCAATTAAGTTCTTCGTTTTTACGAACAACGAGAACGAGGTAAATCGTAAAACTCTCTTTATGATTTAATCGTTTATTATCGTAAAAATATCGTGAACCAAGATCCGAGAGATGGAGATCCAAACCGAGGATGTGCCGGGCGATGGGGATCGAGGATCCCCAGACCGCCGCGACTAGGAATCCACGGCAAAGGGTGGATCCCCGTGAGCACGCCGGCTGGACGCCCAGCGCCGCTCGCGCGGTGCTGTCTCCGCTCGCGCGGGGAGGCTGCCGCTCGCGCGGTGGATTGATGCTCGCGCGGCAGTGGCTTGGGGTGGCGGGTGCGCGATCACCGTGGGCGTGGCTGGTCTGCCCAGCGGGCTGCTACGAGCGGAGACGCGATTGAGCGCGCGGGTTCTCCCGCGGATGTGCTCGATCGAGGCGCCTCCTCTCGTGTGCGGTGGTTGCGAACAGCCGCGAGCCCACGCGGGGGCTCGACTGGGCAGATGCGGGTTCTCCCCGTGGCGGGTTGCTTGGTTGGGCTATCCCCGTGGAGGTTCGTGGCGTGTTTCCGGCGACCGGGATTTTGTTTGGAGTTGTTGTTCCGCATTTTTGACAACTCCGGATATTCGATCTCCAAAGGATATCGGTCGGATTTAATTAGATAATTTATTTAATTAATTTTATTTAAATTTATTAATTACGGGATATTGATTTCCAACAGCCGGGACTCCCGCGGACAGCCCCCTTTCGGCCGAGGGTCGATCGATCCTCATGGGATCGATCATGGGGATTGATCGATCCCCGGTCCTTCGTCTTCTCGTCACTTCGTCTTCTCCGGCGGTCATGCGATCGATCGGCTGGGGCTGCCCAGCAGCCCCCACGGCGAGTCCGGCGACTCGCCGCCGCCTGGAGGCTCCCGCCTTCACGGCGGGGAGGGGCGGCACCAACCCGCGCCCCCAGCGATCGATCCTTGTGATCGATCGCAAGCCCTCGGCCCAGCCGAGGGTCGACGCCTCCTCGCGCCTCGAAACCCTAGCGGGCGGTCCGCGTGGTCCGGTGGTTTCACCACCACCACGCGATCGTCCGTCTACTCTAGGGTTCGATCTTCAGATCTTGCGTTCACGATATTTCACGATAATTCAAATCAAATAAAATCAAGGGCGTTTAGATTTTATACCTTCGATTCGTTGTTCGGAGAAACGAAATCAAGATGACCTTGAGAACTTCCCACGTATTCCTTGCACTAGCTTGAACGTCGGGTGGGCGACGATCCTCCAAGCTTATGGATCTCCTTCACGAACTCTCTAGACTAATCAAGTATGATTATCTTGTCTTGTCTAATTGTGAAGACCATGTAGTGCTTTTATAGGCTACGTAGGAGATCTAAAGGAGGTGGAATATTGGGCTTCCAATATTGATGATTAAATTGAGCCCAAGCCCAAATCTATTAATCCCATCAATATTAATTAATTTATTTTCCACTATATAAATTAACTGCACTCCCAATATTAAACCATATTCTATCAAATAATATTTCTCCGGTTAGTATTATTTATTCCGTGTATTTAAGATTTAAATATCCATGAATAAAATTTATTTATTGCTTAATAAATTTATTCATCTCTTATGTCCGAGACTAGTACCACTCAACTTTATTATTATGCGGGAACAAATCCACTCACGAGGTTTACATAATAAATCCTTATGAGCTCATCTCGGGGATATTATCAACCCTTCCGGGATACACTGTCCCGTCAAGAATTCACGGCATGCCATATATAAAATATAGTGATCCAACTTAACCGGTAATTGACCCAATAATTAAACCGGTCAATTCCTTTGGAAAATCAAAGTCACTAATATTAAATATACACACCCGCAATTGTTTCGGGGATTAAGAATAAAATACACTGAGAGTTAAATCAATTATCACCGAGCAATCCTAATTGATAAATCTCAAACGATCCGCCCAATACACAAAGTGTACTAGTGTGATAAAATAATTAAGACAAATTATTTTCTCTCTCACACAACGACTATACTGATGGCTTGGTCTGTGTCCATCTAAGTCGTGAGCAACTGTTCGATTAAATACAAGTAACCGATAGTATGATATTCTGTGTGACGACGCACATCATACTAACTACAACCTATATAATCTAGGACTATAATTTGCATATATTTAATTAACAATAATTAAAAGCAAATGAATGTTTATTTTAATAGATAAATGATAGTGTACAAGGAGTTCATAATACTCAAATCTAGACATTAAGTATACTACTCCAACAGAAAGTACATAAATCATTGCAAGAAAAGTACGTAATTTCTACCATGTATCGTATCTCAGAAAATTTGTGAGAAGGCCATACTTCAAGTAGAAGCCGTCGCTCGCGACTGCCCAGTATAACTTCTCACCAGAAGAGACTACGCTCGCTGTCTTGGATTCGAAGACCGTGACAGTGCGATGCTTTGAGCCCCATTGGAATTCACAAGTGTACTCTGTACGCCCCAAGAGTTTCTCGCGCACTTTCCATTGGAAAGTTGTTTCGGAGTGGATCGTTTGTACTCCGAGATCTTTGCTTTTCGTCCTGCAATGAACGGTCAACAGAGGATTGGAAGGGAGGCCGTTGAAAATCACAACCTCATATTCCTTTTTCTTGATCAAACCAGAGTTGATTTCATGGAAAAAAGTAGTCGTTAGGAAAACGTACGCAACGAAGATTTTATGGAAAGTCGTCGTCATCTCGATCGATTTACTTTGCTTTGTTTGGTGTGAAATGAATATTGGTTGCGAGGTATTTATATGCAAGAGCAAATAAATTAAATTGTGGAAATAATTCTATTTACTTGGGTTAGAATCATATTCCGTCTTCCCGAGATACTCCACTTACTTAATACTTACTTACCTATTAAAAATATATTTTTACTAAAATTATATTTTTAAGTAAATAAAAAATAATTTAAGAGTATTAAACTAAACATGTCTTTTTTGTTTTATATTAAATATTAAACATGTCTTTTTTGTTTTTAAGAGTATAAATATAAAATTAAACATGTCTTTTTTGTTTTTTTTTGTTTTATATTTACTTGGTTAGAATCATATTTCATCCTCCCGAGATACTCCACTTACTTAATAGTTACTTACCTATTAAAAATATATTTTTACTAAAATTATATTTTTAAGTGAATAAAAAATGATTTAGGAGTATAAATATTAAATTAAACATGTCTTTTTTTGTTTTATATGCTAATCAAGTGAAATAAATTTTGATTTGATTTTTAATATAAAGAAATATTTACTTTTCTTCGAAAGACCAAAGTGCTGATGTGGCAGGGTGATGGATGGCGTCAGCTTTCCAGCACCTCATAATAAAAAATATATATATATTTAAAGAACTATTAATTAAATGAGCATCTCGAGAGGCTGATGGATGACATCAGCTTTCCAGCACCTCGTGATAAAAAAATAAAAATAGTTAAAGAACTATTAATTAAATTAGTATCTCGAGATGACGAAACGAAATATGATTCTAACCTCTACTCCTTTATTTTATAAATTTGTTTTAGAGATATCGAAAACTAGATATCACTTGTTCTCCGTTCTGATTGTCATTTTAAATGACTCAGTAGTATCATTGGACTCATTTGTTAATGCATATAAACATGTCTTTTAATATTCCGGTGTTGAAATGGGAAACTTCGATTGTGCATATAATGAGATGATATTATCTAACAATTTGTCGTTAGCTTGAGTATTTTTTTTACCTTTTACATGAGTTTGTTATAATTTCTCTACTCAAATGATGTTATTTAATCGTTTGCCATTAGCTTGAGTATTTTGTTTACCTTTTTCATGAGTTTGTTAGAATTTCTCTGCACACCATACTTTAGTGAGTTCCACAATTAAAATTGCTGGTCAATCAATATAAACGTACGGATTTGTAAAAAAAAAACATAACGATCGCAAATCATAGGGATATTTATCTTGGTAAGACGATTACCACCTATTATACTATATTTTTATCTTTATCTTTATTCTTTATATATATAATGAGAAGGGGAAGGTAGCCACATCTCACCCAAATTACATATGCATAGGGTAAGTATAGGTTAATTCGTTCCAGGGGATAGCCGGCTGGTAAGGCCTGTGATGACGTGGGTCAAATTCCCCGGCGACGCAGGGTTCAAACCTCCAGTATGACAAATTTTGATTGAAATATTATGAAGGTTTGTCCTTGGGTGAGACATGTTTGCTCTCTTGCACAGGTATCTGCTACTCGAGCATATCTCTCGATTTATATTCTACCCTACCGAGGGACCTCCGATCGAGTAGATGAGGAGTTTCTCCTCTCTCTTCCTTATCAAAATAAAGTATGTTATGACCAGATCCGGTTTGCTCTCGGTGTGACCTGCGAATATAAACACCAAAAACAGAGAAAGGTCAGATCTGTATTCCGCCCTAAGGATATCACAAAATCCCAGAGCCCCGCAGTCAACGGGTTCGAAAACCCGGCCCGCTCCAATGGATCTGGGCTTGGATAACCAGAGAGCAAAAGCAGCGGAATAAACAAAGAAGAAGAAGATGTATATGTATATATATATATCAAAATAGGTCAGATCAGAAAAACATCGGCTCAGGACTGTATGATCTGACTGCAGTAGTGAGTCGGAGCCTGGAGTATGCGCTTTCGAAGGTCGGAGCCGACAGTAGCCTCGCCGGAGAGACCCAAGAGCACACAGCCACTCACCTCACTCGAAGCACGCTCCGCCTCACAAAGAGGTGAATCACTCGGACGCCCGAGGCTTCACCGATCTTCTTCGTGGTCACAGAACCCTAGGGTTCAGACCGGAGATGACAGCCGAAGCGGCGGCGGCGGTGAACGGAGCTGCTGTCTGGAAATCGCACACACTCAAAGGGGTGAACACACACATTTTCTAGGGTTTGAGTCAGGTGCAAAGTGAGTAGAGACGGAGGCTGAGAGTTCATTATATCATAAGGCATCAAGGGACCAGATTGCACCACAACTCAACGGATCCAAGATCAACGGTCAAGGTAAGTCAAGGCTAGGGTTGGGCTTTTAATTGTTTCATAAAACAATTAAATGGTGGGCTGCAATATGGGCTATGGGCTCACAACAAATTGGCAGATGATATAGAAACATGGGCTCTCACATATGGGTTGTGCGCATCGATTGGGCCCGGCTGCCTGCAATACAAGTGATAAGCCCAAATAATAAATAAATGGCCAACACATTATTACAACATTCTCCACCTTGTTGGCTATCTCACAGACTCAAACAAACTACCACAGTCAGCACGAAAGACCCACAAGTAAGCAAGTAATAAGTACAAGCAAACAATCATACAGTCATTAACAGTCTCATCATCGCCTTACCCCGCTGACGAAGCAACGGAGCTTCCCCAGCTGCCAAGGCGAACAGGGGAGGGTTACCCTGAGTAACCCGGCCACCAAAGTGACTTCTAACACCTCCCAAGAGGTGAGAGCTTTCCGGTTTCTTCTGAAACACCACTGACTCAGGGCGAGTGGCAAAAGTGTGGGATTTTGGACAGTTTCTCTATATAGAAACACTAGTCGCACCCAAAGCGACTAGTAAAACACCTCCCGGACTGGCCACACAACAGCAGCAACCCAGGGGTCGTCTGGCACAGCTCAGTCCGGGGGCTTAAAGTTCAGAAACTTCAAGCAAAACTGAAATTTATCCAGTGGCAGGGTCTTGGTACCCATATCGGACGGGTTGTGATGCGTGGATATCTTTTCGAGCAAAATTGTACACTGTTCAACAAGTTCACGTATGAAATGGTATCTAACATCGATATGCTTAGTTCTATCGTGAAACACAGGATTTTTGCAAAGTTGAATTCCAGACTGACTATCAGAGAACACAATAACACTACCATTCAACATCTTAATTTCAGTTAGCAAACCTTTCAACCAAATAGCTTCTTTAAAAGCATCAGTAATAGCAATGTATTCAGATTCAGTGGTTGATAATGCAACAACAGGTTGTAATTGTGATCTCCAGCTAACACATGAACCACACACAGTGAACACATAAGATGTAGAAGATTTCCTAGTGTCTCTATCATTAGCATAACTGGAATCAACATATCCATCTAACACAACACCAGATTTTGACTTAGCAAAAGTAAGACCATAATTTCTAGTACCAGACAAATACCTCAATAACCACTTCATAGCCTCCCAATGGGGCTGACCTGGATTAGCCATATACCTACTCAAGCAACTCACAGCATACGCAATATCTGGCCTAGTTGACACCATAATATACATGACAGACCCTACAGCACATGCATATGGGACATTTTTCATAGCAGCAATTTAAGATTCAGTTTTAGGTGACTGATCCTTGGATAACAGAAAATGGCCAGCTAAGGGTGTTGAGCCACAAAAATCCTCCACAGACACGTGTCATGGGCCCACCTACCAACTCGCTTCTACGAAAAGTCGGGTCGAGCGTAACGGCCACCCTTCACGGAGCATAGGTGCAGCCCGCGCCGGGAGAGAATATTCGTAGAAGACTTCTACCAGACCCGGGGCCAGACACATAGAATAACGAGACTCAGGACCATATCCCGGGACCGTACCCCGGACCTCACCACGGGCATCAAGCACGGGCAAAGACGACCATACATGCGGGTCCCGGAACCGTACTCCGGACCACGCCCGAGCACCGAGCACGGAGACTGACAACACAGCATACACAAGGACCGCGCCGCGAGCACCTGGCACGGGCGACCACAACCGTACATGCGGGACGGCGGGACGACGAGCTTCGAGCCCCCCGAGCACCAAGCACGACAATGAAGACTATACATGCGGGACGACGAGAGTCCGAGACCCAAGACTGCACCCGAGCTTACATGCGGGACGACGAGAGTCCGAGACCCAAGACCGCGCCCGAGCACCCGCCACGGGCGACGAAGACTTCACATGCGGGACGACGGGAGTCCGAGACCCAGAACCGCGCCCGAGCACCATGCACGGGTGCCGACAACCCGCCGTGTGCACAAAGATGATGATGATGGGCCCCGGGCTCCGGAACCGTACCCCGGGCAACACGCAGATAAGACCTACACCGGCTAGAAGTGGACAAATAGAATACGTTCTTATCTTTGCATGCGTAGGTTATGTGTCGATAATGAACAGGTGTATTCTACTTAATTCTCCTATAAATAGGGACGATCCGGGACAACGGAAAGGGGGAACCCACCTAGGAAGAAACCCACTGTAATAGTTCTCGAGGAAGAATAAGATAAAATACCAGTAAATAAATAGAGATATTAATCTCGGGCATTCAAGCCTAGTCTCGGTGTGATTTCATTTCAGTTCCCTTCTACATATAAATATCCCTGTTTTTTGCGTCGTCTCCAAACCCTACCAAGCGCGTATAATATATAATAATCCCCGACAAAAACGACCCAAAACAGTTGGCGCGCCAGGTAGGGAGCTGAGAAATCTGACCATCCGAGATCCGGCTACGAGATGTGGAGCAGTGAAGAAGGACGAGCCACGGCGTCAGAACCCTCACCGTTTCCCGAGAGACGGAAGCTTGAGCGGGGAGAGATGTTGGCCGGAGAAGATGAAGACGCCGTCCCGGTCTCAGATCTAGAGCAAGATCCACCGGAGATGAAGGAAGATGTTCGAGAAGAAGGCCGAACGAGGTACCTTACAACCGAGAACCGAAGGGACGATGCCTTGGTTGCACGAGTTATTCGCCGTCCACGGCCCAATCGTCGACAACGCTTAGCGCGTGCGGGGCGAGGTCCGCCACCACCGTTGACTTCGGACCCGGGTACCGAAGGCGCGGATGAACTTCAACGTCACAGGTACGTGTTAACCACACCGCTTAATCATGCAGGTATCAGGTGCTGGGATTCGATGTCCCGGGCTATCAAAAATTTGCGGAACCGATAACCCGATCAAAAACCCTTGATCACCGAAGATTGGATCCCCGACTCATCCGCAGGAGTCCGACCTTTGGAGACTACGCGCCCGAAGACACGCAGCCCGCCCCCAGCCGATTTTCTCCCGCGAGTCGGATCCACGAACGCGAACCACCTCACGAGCCGGGGCCCGACCGAACGCCCAGCGAAGCCCGAAGGCTGCGTGCGCCCAGCCGAGCCCCCGCGAGGGGCTCGCGATCGTCCTCGACGATCGCAGGGATCGCTCGCGCGATCCCCGGGGCTGCTCGTAGCAGCCCCGCAGCGAGTCGTGGACTCGCTGCTCGCATGGGGTCAGCCCCGTGCGCATCCGCTACGGGAACACCCGTAGCGCGCACGAGGCAGCTGCGGGTCATCCCCGCAGCGACCCGCGATCGAGCTCACGGGCTCGATCGCCCCTCGGCTCCAGCCGAGGGCTTCGCGACCCACGCGCCTCCGACGACGGCGGCCGGGGATCCGCCGTGGCACCAGCCCACGGCATCCCCGGCGATCGACCGAGGTCGATCGCACGCCCCGGCGTCCAGCCGGGGCTCGGCCCTTCGTCGCGCGTTGGGGCGGTCCGAACCCTAGGGTTCGACCGCCTCCTTCGATCCTCGCCGGGGATCTCGAATCCCCGTCCCCGAGGTTCGTCGTTTTTCCGGATCGTGCGTTCATGTATATATCACAATTATTCAACGCAAATAATCATAGAAGGGGTTTCTCGATTATACCTTCGATTCGTTGTACGGAGAAACGAAATCGGTTGACGACCTTGTGATCTTCCCGCGTATTCCTAGCACTCCGTTCGAACGTCGTGTGGGCGACGATCTATCGAACTCTATGGATCCTCCTCACTCTCAAGACTTTTTGATTGGCGTAGGTTATTAATCTCAAGTTATGAAAAGTGAAGACCATGTAGTGCTTATATAGGTTACGTAGGGGATCATAAGGAGAATAAATATTGGGCTTCAATATTGAAAATTAAATTGGGTCCAACTCAAATCTATTAATTCTTATCAATATTAATTTTATTTATTTTCCACTATATAAATAAAATTGCACTCCCAATATTATTCCATATTATATCAAATAATATTTCTCCGATTAGTATTATTTATTCCGTGTATTTAAGATTTAAATATCCATGAATAAATTTATTTATTGCTCAATAAATAATATTCATCTCTTATATCCGAGACTAGTACCGTTCAACCTTTATTATTGTGCGGAACGAATCCACTCATGAGGTTTACACAATAATTCCTTATGAACTCATCTCGGGGATATTATCAACCCTTCCGGGATACACTTTCCCGTCAAGTATTCACGGCATGTCATATATAAAATATAGCGACCCAATTTTACCGGTAATTAACCCAATAATTAAATCGGTTAATTCCTTTGGAAAATCAAAGTCTCTAGTATTAAATATACACACCCGCAATAATATCGGGGATTAAGAATAAAATACTCCGAGATTTAAATTGATTATCCAAGGCAATCCTAATCAATAAATCTCAAGCTGATCCGCCCAATACACCAAGTGTACAAGTGTGATAAAATAATTAAGATAAATTATTTTCTCTCTCACACAACGACTATACCGATGGATTGGTCCGTGTCCATCTAGGTCGTGAGCAACTGTTTGATTAAATACGAGTAACCGATAGTATGATCTTCTGTGCGCCCATGCGCACCATACTAACTACAACGTATAAAATCCAGGACTATATTTTGCATAATAAATTAATAATAATTAATTGCAAATAATTGTTTATTAATTAAATAGGTTAAATGCTATGACCGGGAGTTTACCGGTACTCAAATCTAGACATTAAGTACACAACTCCAACAATCTCCCACTTGTACTAAGGTCTAGTCATTTCCTCCAAACTCCCGACTCCCATACCCATCACGTGCTTAAGTTATACTTCCCAGAAGTATTATGTGAATGAGCAATCTAGGTTGCCGCTCTGAAGTTATCTTGGTGACTACTGCGTCGTCTCTCTGACGATGACTCGTATCAGGTGGTACTGGCTCTATGTGTTATCATCACTTTTCGAACTTATGACTTCTTCCAGTTCTCCACGCACCGCTATGTACATAGCCTTTGGTGAACCAAGAATCATATCCAAGTTCAGAGGTCATTCCGGAACCTAACCAAAACTTCCGCTGCCTCTGAGGCTGCTATTCGGTTTATGATAGAGTCCGAGAAGCATCATGCTTATCACTCTTTCATCCTTAGGTTCCACCTCTTCTAAAAGTGAACACATAGCCTGATATCGACTTACACTGGTCTTTCTCCTGATTTTTGATCTGAGAAACTGTAATCTAAGAAGGTTTCGTTTTGCTAGTAACCAAGTACTTTACAGCATTCGAATACTTCTTATCCAGATTACTTTGATATCCTCCCACTACGCTAACCGCATAGTTGATATCAGGTTCTTGTTTTTCAACATTGCATCTACAAAGCTCTCTACACTCAAAGTGTAGGAAACTGCTTTGTCTATATCTATCTCCTTTATGCGTTCGAAACACATACCTTAGATAGATGCATTCTGTTCCCGAAAGGCAATAACCTTTCTCAGAATTGTGCATGTTTAAAACAAACCATAATCGTATAAGATATCTTAAGAGAAGTACAAATGTTCTTATCCAGAGATCGAAGATTTCTAAGAACATGATCCAACTTCATCTTAATCTTATATGTCAATTTATTTAGACAACCTCTATTTTATGTCTGACAACACTTTTACACTGTGGCCAATGATGAAGTGTTATCTACACAAAATTCCGAGAAACACCACCTTTGTTTCCATTACGTTTCTAACACACCTTTCTCGCAAATCTATGCAGACCTAGGGATCGATTTCATGTATACTGGATCCAGAGTTCAAAACTCCTCCAGTCTTATGAACATCTCTGGTTGCTTAACAACCTCCCACTGCAATGGCGTCCCGGTGTATAACAGTAATAACATTAGGTGCAGTTAGTGGTGTATCGCTACTCGGTTAGGCTGGTTCTCAGTCTTTCCTTTCCTCATTTGAAGTACATTGTCAGTTATGACATTGTAGTTCATCTAATAGTCTTCCTCTAAGAACCGGGCGAGGACACCCTTCTGGTTCGTAGTACTATTGAACATACAATTACTTGTTCTTCTAGGATATTCTACAACCACATAGAATGTGCCTTCGTTTCCAGAAATATCCATAGAACATAGGTAGTTCCGAACAAACTTGTTCTTTTACTATTAGAATCTCATCTCTTATTTCCTACACACCATATCCACACATCAGTGTATGGTGTTGTCGTTTGAGACTTAATCTCAATCTTTGATTTATGCTATGTGTTATTTAGGCAGGTGATAGCCTCCGCGAACAAGTCGCAGGCTCCTAATGGATATACTTTGAAGGATCCCCATAATAGCTTTGTGTTGAAAACACTCCGCCTTTATGGCACATCAAGTATTCTAATCCATCTTCGAGTATTCTTGAAAGAACGACTCGTGCCTTTCTAATCACACATACCGCATTAATCACAAATCATTTTCTATACTTGTCCGAATTTCATTCTTTACCCAGAAAGGTTGACTTAGTCGTATCATCTTTCAAGATTGATTCTTAGGTCGGGAGGTCCATTCCTCCAACTATAATTGATCAAATCAATTTCGACCCTTTTGAATCCCTTTTGAATAGATACTACCAAGTTCAAGAATTCACAAGTATAATGATTAATAAGAGAAATACATCTAACAAGTAAAACAAGTTATACATAACGGTTTGTTGCATCGTGGTAGACTAAGGATTCATCATTCACATATTGCTATCTAATGTACCATAATAGATATCACCATTATTTCTTATCCAAACCATCCAATGATTTAAAGAAATAAAATATCCATTAATAAAGAAAACCAGAACGAAGTTCTTTTTCAAAATAAAAGGGGTACATAAGCAATAACTGAAATGAAAACTTAAAACAGATAAACGTCTTCCACTGCAACCGCTGCTACCCCAACAGCTTCGCCCATGTAGACTCGAACTCTTCTTGTCTAAGTCGCCGGGTTTTCTGGAACCCCTGCATTTAAAGAAATGCACATACCGTCAGTGGTTCCATATCTACACACCAGAATTCTGGTAGATAATACCGCTGACTATGTTTTTACGACTAAAGAAAAATTCGTACCTCTGAGAGGACATTCAGACTTCCAGTGTCCAGACTTCTTGCATCGGAAGCACAAGCCCTTTGGCTTACTAGCCCCCACTCGTGGTCCATTCCTCTTGGCACCACTGGGTTTTATGGCTTGCTTCCTTTTCTTGCCCCTACCTCCAATAGCTTTCAAGCTTTTGGGCCTGGTAGTTACAAGCACTTGAGACTTGCCCTTCTTGTAGATCCCCTCTGCCGCCTTCAGTTCAGTCAGGAGTTGCGCAAGAGTATAAGATAGTTTACCCATATTATAGCTCATACGAAACTGCTCAAACTTAGGGGTCAGAGACTGGAGTATGATGTCGACTTGCGTCTCATCATCAATGGAAGCTCCTAGGACCTCAAGTTCATTCAACAAACTCATCATCTTAAGAACGTGCTCCCCAACGGGCGTTCCTTCAGACTGAGTAGTCGACATAAGGACTCTCATGGCTTCTTGCCTCACCGCACGATCCTGCTCCCCAAACATCTCCTTGAGGTTAGTCATCATATCCCGGGCAGTGTCCATTGGCTCATGTTGGGTTTGGAGTACATTTGACATGGAAGCCAAAATATAACACCTAGCCATTTCATCAGCCTTTTTCCACTTCCGATATGTTGCCTTTTCCTCATCAGTTGAGGCAGCCGTGGGCTCAGCAGGGCATTTATCAGAGAGTACAAACTTGTACTCTTCAGCAGTCATGACAATGTCCAAATTTCTCTTCCAATCAATGTAATTGGGACCAGTGAGTTTATGTTCCTTGAGTATCACAGAAAGTGGATTCATAGCTATTCTCTAAACCTATAAGCACATGTAAACAAACAATCAATTTAATGTCCGATATTATCTCCCTCAAATAATATCATTAAATTACTAATTGCGTCTAAAATCCCATCAGGTAAAGCAAGCCACGTGGTGTGGACGTTTACCCACCCAAATGAATTAGCAATTAGTTTTTCTTCGGTCATACATCAATCATAGCGTAACTTCGTGGGGAAGAATACTATGACGCGTATCTAAGTGTAAACCATCACTCAGCACTAAAGTACATCGCTTGAAATTGCTACGTCACCGCAAGCCACGTGGTGTGGACGTTTACGATAATTTCACAACTCTTCACAATCACTTATAACTGTCTACATCAATTAATCCAAAATCCGTCGGTATAGCAAGCCACGTGGTGTGGACGTTTACTACATCAAGAGATTTTTATAATTGACTCCCAATTACAAGATCCATTCGATTTCGTAAATCAAGACTCGGAGAATAATAAGTGAAACTCGAAGTTTCTAACCAGTGATTCACCATGCGAGCGACCCTATCTCTCATAAATGAGGGAGCCGAGCAGACAAACGACCCACCTATCAAAGAATGGCACGAAAGTCTCTAATTTGTGTCATCCACATGACCATGTGGCTCTGGCTCCATTCCACTCCCCGGGGTGAGAATGAGTCGACTTGAAGTCAGTTTCAGAAAGACAAATTAGGCATTGTTTGATAAACTCGATCAATGTTTCTTGTAAGAGGAATTACAAGAATTCTCCTCCAATGACTTGTCTATATGAACTTCGAAAGTCCATAAAAGTCACCAAGAGAACAGTGATGGAGACCATGGGAATGTTTCCATCCCCTCTCCCACTTAGCTTTTTACGATAAAGGGATACGCTATCTAGTGCATAAAAATAAACACATATAGCATGCATGAAAGCAATAAAGCACATAGATCACATAGTCAAAATAATGCTAGAGAATTATTTTTCCCGACTATCATGGCTTTATCTTCACATGCATCTTCTAGTCTTCAGTCTTCGTTTCTTGAATGCTTCATGCGACGAGAATATTAATTTCCAATATTTAAATCTATTTATTTTCAATTAATCCAAAAGTTACTTAATTCGAAAATTAAGTCAATTGAATATATTAAAAATAAAATTAAATATTATTAATATTTTTATTTATTTATTTTCCTATCTAATTCTATTAAATCTCTAGAATAATCTATCCAAGTAGAACTTGGAATATTCTAGAAGATGTCTATAATAGAACAAGGAAATAAAATAAATAAATTAGGACTATTACTTTCCATTTATTTTTATTCCTAATCCATGAATATTCCCATGAGTAGGAATAATCAAATAGGAAAAATAAATTTAGTACTAAATTAATTAAATTCCTAATCCATGAATATCTCCATAAAAGAAATAAATCAATAGGAATAAAATTAATTTAAATTAATTCTTTTCCTAACCCATGAGATTTTCCTAAAAGGAAAGTACTCAAATAGGAAAAACCGAATTAATTTTGGAAAGTGAATATCGGTAGAAGTGGCATGGGTTGGGAGATCCCCATACCACCACCACACGATGGATCGGCCGGCCACTCGGGGAGGAGCGCCGCCGCCGCCTAGCCACGTCGGCTAGGCTATGGGTCGATCACCATCATGGGATCGATCCCAAGCCCTTTTTTTTTTTTTCTTCGTCACTTCTTCGTCTTCCGGCGATCGTCTCATCATCGAACCAACGTAATAAAATTACAAAATTTAAATTACAATTCCGGTATCGATTCTATACATGAAATCGACCCTATACATTTTTCGGAAAATAAAGTGCGTAATAATAAATCCTAAATTCGGTCAACCCCCGAATTTTTACTATTACAAACATTCAACCACACAAAACGAATCTCGACATGTCCGAGAGTTTAATAATCATGATAATTAATTAAAAAACAATTAATTAAATCCAACCATGATAGCCGGAAATCCTGCAAGGTAGAACAATAATCGAACATATACATGAACACGAAACCAAACGCTCTGATACCAATTGCTGGGATTCGATGTCCCGGGCTATCAAAAATTTGCGGAACCGATAACCCGATCAAAAACCCTTGATCACCGAAGATTGGATCCCCGACTCATCCGCAGGAGTCCGACCTTTGGAGACTACGCGCCCGAAGACACGCAGCCCGCCCCCAGCCGATTTTCTCCCGCGAGTCGGATCCACGAACGCGAACCACCTCACGAGCCGGG
The DNA here is from genome assembly GCA_954870475.1 of Euphrasia confusa. Lineage (NCBI taxonomy): Eukaryota > Viridiplantae > Streptophyta > Magnoliopsida > Lamiales > Orobanchaceae > Euphrasia > Euphrasia confusa. The sequence continues at coordinate 24,534,244 of OX940968.1, read as the reverse complement.
GCCCGACCGAACGCCCAGCGAAGCCCGAAGGCTGCGTGCGCCCAGCCGAGCCCCCGCGAGGGGCTCGCGATCGTCCTCGACGATCGCTGGGATCGCTCGCGCGATCCCCGGGGCTGCTCGTAGCAGCCCCGCAGCGAGTCGTGGACTCGCTGCTCGCATGGGGTCAGCCCCGTGCGCATCCGCTACGGGAACACCCGTAGCGCGCACGAGGCAGCTGCGGGTCATCCCCGCAGCGACCCGCGATCGAGCTCATGGGCTCGATCGCCCCTCGGCTCCAGCCGAGGGCTTCGCGACCCACGCGCCTCCGACGACGGCGGCCGTGTTGGAAATCGATATCCCGGGCTATTAAAATTGCGGAACCGATAGCCCGACCGAAATCCTTCATCGCCGGAGATTGGATTCCCGACTCATCCGCAGGAGTCCGACCTTTGGAGACTATGCGCCCGAAGACACGCAGCCCGCCCCCAGCCGATTTTCTCCCGCGAGCCGAATCCACGAACGCGAACCATCGCACGAGCCGGGGCCCGACCGAACCCCCAGCGAGGCCCGAAGGCCGCGAGGGTCTAGCCGAGCCCCCGCACGGGGCTCGCGATCATCTCGCGATGATCGCTGGGGATGCACGAGGCATCCCCGGGGCTGCTCGTAGCAGCCCCGCAGCGAGCTCACGGGCTCGCTGCTCGCGGGGGGGTTCGATCCTCCCCGCATCGCCGCTGCGGGAAACCCCGCAGCTTGATACGAGGCGCTGCGGGTAAACCCGCAGCTCACCCGGCGATCGAACCCTAGGTTCGATCGCCCCCTCGGCTCCAGCCGAGGGTTCAGCCCGCGACGCCGCCGGACGGGAGGGCTGGGGTTCATCCGCCGTGGCTCCAGCCCACGGCGAACCCCGGTGGTCGACCCGAGGTCGACCCCACGCCCCGGCGTCCAGCCGGGGCTCATCCTCCTTGTCCGCGCGCTCCCGGCGGTTGAACCCTAGGTTCGACCGCCTCTATCGATCCTCGCCGAGAATCTCGAATCCCCGTCCCCGAGGATCGTCGTTTATCCGGATCGTGTGTTCATGTATTTACTACGATTAATTCACACGAAATCATAAAAGAGGGTTTATGATTTTACCTTCGATTCGTTGTACGGAGAAACGAATTTACGCGTTGATGACCTTGCGATCTTCCCACGTATTCCTTGCACCTTGTCCGAACGTCGTGTGGGCGACGATCTATCGAACTCTATGGATCCTCCTCACTCTCAAGATTTATGATTGGCGTAGGTCAATTAAAAATTCTCTCTTTAAAGTGAAGACCATGTAGTGCTTATATAGGCTACGTAGGGGATCATAAGGAGAATAAATATTGGGCTTCAATATTGAAAATTAAATTGGGTCCAACCCAAATCTATTAATTCTTATCAATATTAATTTTATTTATTTTCCACTATATAAATAAAATTGCACTCCCAATATTATTCCATATTATATCAAATAATATTTCTCCATCTTAGTATTATTTATTCCGTGTATTTAAGATTTAAATATCCATGAATAAATTTATTTATTGCTCAATAAATAATATTCATATCTTATATCCGAGACTAGTACCGTTCAACCTTTATTATTATGCGGATTAAATCCACCTGCAGGGTTTACATAATAATTCCTTATGAACTCATCTCGGGGATATTATCAACCCTTACGGGATACACTGTCCCTTCAAGAATTCACGGCATGCCATACATAAAATATAGTGACCCAACTTAACCGGTAATTAACCCAATAATTAAATCGGTTAATTCCTTTGGAAAATCAAAGTCACTAATATTAAATATACACACCCGCAATTATTTCAGGGATTAAGAATAAAATACTCTGAGATTTAAATTGATTATCCAAGGCAATCCTAATCAATAAATCTCAAGCTGATCCGCCCAATACACCAAGTGTACAAGTGTGATAAAATAATTAAGACAAATTATTTTCTCTCTCACACAACGACTATACCGATGGATTGGTCCGTGTCCATCTAGGTCGTGAGCAACTGTTCGATTAAATACGAGTAACCGATAGTATGATCTTCCGTGTGGGCCAGACACACCATACTAACTACAACGTATAAAATCCAGGACTATATTTTTGCATAATTAATTAATAATAATTAATTGCAAATAATTGTTTATTAATTAAATAGGTTAAATGCTATGATCGGGAGTTTACCGGTACTTAAATCTAGACATTAAGTACACAACCCCAACAATCTCCCACTTGTACTAAGGTCTAGTCATTTCCTCCAAACTCCCGACTCCCATACTCATCACGTGCTTAAGTTTATACTTCCCAGAAGTATTATGTGAATGAGTAATCTAGGTTGCCGCTCTGAAGTTATCTTGGTGACTACTGCGTCGTCTCTCTGACGATGACTCGTATCAGGTGGTACTTGCTCTATGTGTTATCATCACCTTTTTGAACTTATGAATTCTTCCAGTTCTCCATGCACCGCTATGTACATAGCCTTTGGTGAACCAAGAATCATATCCAAGTTCAGAGGTCATTCCGGAACCTAACCAAAACTTCCGCTGCCTCTGAGGCTGCTATTCGGTTTATGATAGAGTCCGAGAAGCATCACGCTTATCACTCTTTCATCCTTAGGTTCCACCTCTTCTAAAAGTGAACACATAGCCTGATATCGACTTACACTGGTCCTTCTCTGATTTTTGATCTGAGAAACTGTAATCTAAGAGGATTTCGTTTTGCTAGCAATCCAGTACTTCCAAGTACTTTTACAACATTCGAATATCTCTTATCCAGATTACTTTGATATCCTCCCACTACGCAAACCGCATAGTTGACATCAGGTTCTTGTTTTATAACACACTATTTTTCAAAGCCTTTTACACTCGAAGTGTAAGAATCTGCTTCGTTTATATCTATCTCCTTCATGTGTTCAAGACACATACCTTAGACAGATGCATTCTGTTCCCGAAAGGCAATAACCTTTCTCAGAATTGTGCACGTTTAAAACAGACCATAATCGTATAAGATATCTTAAGACAAGTACAAATGTTCTTATCTAGAGATCGAAAGATTTCTAAGAACATGATCCAACTTACTCTTAATCTCATACTTTTATTTATTTAGACAACCTCTATTTTATGTCTGACAACGCTTTTACATTGTAATCAACGATAAAGTGTTATCTACATAAAATTCCGAGAAACACCACCTTGTTTCCATTACGTCTCTAATACACCAATCTTGTCTATGCTTCTTGATGAATCCATAAAATGGACTACCTCATCAATTTGCAAGTTCCACAAGTTTCAGCTTTGTGATAATCCAAAATGGATTTACTAAGCTTGTACCTCTAAATGATCTTGCCTCTTTAACAATAATAAATTATTGCTATCCAAGTAGGCACATTTAGATTAGTACTGCCTCCTATGCAGAACTAGGGATCGATTTCATGTCAACTAGATCCAGAGTTTAAAACTCCTCCAGTCTTATGAACATCTCCGGTTGTTCAACAACCTACCACTGCAATGGCGTTCCGGTGTATAACAGTAATAACATTAGGTGCAGTTAGTGGTATACTACTCGGTTAGGCTGGTTCTCAGCCTTCTCTTTCCTCATTATAAGGTACCTTGTCCGTTAGGGCATTGTAGTTCATCTAATAGTCTTCCTCCAAGAACCGGGTGAGAACACCCTTCTGGTTCGTAGTACTATTGAACATACAATTACTTGTTCTTCTAGGATATTCTACAATTACATCGAGTGCGTCATTGTATCCAGATATATCCATAGAACATAGGTAGTTCCGAATAAACTTGTCCTTTTACTATTTAGAATTCCATTTCTTATTCCTGACACACCATGTCTACACATCAGTGTATGGTGCAGTCGTTTGAGACTTAATCTCAATCCTTGATTTATGCTATGTGTTATTTAGATAGGTGACAGCCTCCGCGAACGAGTCGCAGGCTTCTAATGGATATACTTTGAAGGTTCCCCATAATGGCTTTGTGTTGAAAACACTCCGCTTTTATGGCACATCAAGTATTCTAATCCATCCTCGAGTATTCTTTAAGGAACGACTCGTACTTCTCTAATTCCACATATGTCTGCATATATCATCTTTGATCATTCTTAATACTTGTCCGAATTTCATCCTTTATCCAGAAAGGTTGACTTAGTTTTATCACCTTTCAAGATCGATTCTTAGGTCGGGAGGTCCATTCCTCCAACTATAATTGATCAAATCAATTTCGACCTTTTGAATCCCTTTTGAATAGATACTACCAAGTTCAAGAATTCACAAGTATAATGATCGATAAAGAAATACATCCAACAAGTAAAACAAGTTTATAATACGGTTTGTTGCATCGTGGTAGACTTAAGGATTCATCATTCATATATTGCTATCTAATGTACCAGAATAGATATCGTCATTATTTCTTATCTAAACCATCAAATGATTAAAGAAATAAAATATCCATTAATAATAGAAATCCAGAACAAAAGTTCTTTCTAAAAGGTACAAAGCAATAAACTTGAAATGAAATCCTATAACTATCAAAAGATAAACGTCTTCCACTGCAACCGCTGCTTCCTCAACAGCTCTGCCCATGAGGACTCGAACTCTTCTTATCTAAGTCGCTGGGTTTTCTGGAACCCCTGCATTTAGAATGCACATACCGTCAGTGGTTCCATATCTACACACCAGAATTCTGGTAGATAATACCCCTGACTATGTTTTACGACTAAAGAAACAATTCGTACCTTTGAGAGGACAAGATGTAGACCCCCAGTACTCAGACTGCTTCCCTTGGGGATGTTTGCCAGAAGGCTTCTTTATCCCACCCTTTGGTCCAAGTCCCTTAGGACCACCGGACCCACTTGTCTTCTTCTCCTTTCCTTTGCCTTTAGGTCCGAAACCTTTGGCTTTGGCTATAAGAGCTTGCGATTGTTTCAACTCTTCCAAAAGATCCATCATCTCAAAAACATGGTCAAGTGTTTCATCGAAGTAACAGATCTTTACGAGTATCCTCATCGCCTCTTTTCTAGCCTCCCCATCATGTCCAAACAGCAACTTGAGTTTGAGCATGACATCATGATTAATGGCTAGCGAACGAGCACTCTCCCATTTTTCAAAGTAAAAAATCTCATCCTCAGTTGAGTTAATGGTGAGTCCAGGAGGACAAGTTTCACTGAGTACATCTTTGTACTCTTTTGCAGTCTGAGCAATGTCTAACTCTTCTTTCCATTCAACACAGTGTGGAACCAGTGCGTCAAATTCCTCAAGTATCATCTCAAGTGGACTCATAGACATTTTCTAAACCTATAAGCACATTTAAACAAACAATTAATTTAATATCCGACATTATTTCCCTGGAATAATATCATTAAATCACTAATCACATCTAAAATCCCATCAGGTAAGGCAAGCCACGTTCGTGTGGACGTTTACCCAACCAAATGATTTAGCAATTAGATTTGCTTTGGTCGTACATCATTATAGCGTTACTTCGTTGGGAAGAATACTATAAAGCGTACCTAAGTGTAAACCATTACTCAGTACTAAGGTGAATCGTTTAGAATTGTTATGTCACCGCAAGCCACGTTCGTGTGGACGTTTACGATAACTCGCAATCCCTCACAATTTCCTATAACTGTCTACATCAATTATTCTAAAATCCCATTCAGTATAGCAAGCCACGTTCGTGTGGACGTTTACCATACCAAAAAGATTTATATAATTGAAATCCAATTATTTGATCCATATGATCTCGTAAATCAAGACGCGGAGAATCATAAGTGAAACTCGAAGTTTCTAACCAGTGATTCACCATGCGAACGACCCTATCTCTCATAAATGAGGGAGCCGAGCAGACAATCTATCCATCTATCAAAGAATGGCACGAAGGTCTCTAATTTGTGTCATCCACATGACCAAGTGGCTTTGGCTCCATTCCACTCCCCGGGGTGAGAATGAGTCGACTTGAAATCAGTTTCAGAAAGACAAATTAGGCATTGTTTGATAAACTTGATCAATGTTTCTTATAAAAGGAATTATAAGAATTCTCCTCCAATGACTCGTCTATACGAACTTCGAAGGTCCATAAGAGTCACCAAGAGAACAGTAATGGAGACCATGGGAATGTTTCCATCCCCTCTCCCACTTAGCTTTTTATAACAAAGGGATACGCTATCTAGTGCATAAAATAAACACATATAGCATGCATGAAAGCAATAAAGCACATAGATCACATAGTCAAAATAATGCTAGAGAAATTATTTTCCCGACTATCATGGCTTTATCTTCATATGCATCCTCTAGTCTTCAGTCTTCGTTTCTTGAATGCTCCTTGTGACGAGAATATTAATTTCCAATATTTAAATCTATTTATTTTCAATTAATCCAAAAGTTACTTAATTCAAAAATTAAGTCAATTGAATATATCAAAAATAAAATTAAATATTATTAATATTTTTATTTATTTATTTTCCTATCTAATTCTATTAAATCTCTAGAATAATCTATCCAAGTTAAACTCGGAATATTCTAGAAGATTCCTATAATAGAATAAGGAAATAAATAAATTAGGACTCACTACTTTCCAAATTTATTTTATTCCTAATCCATGAATATTCCCATGAGTAGGAATAATCAAATAGGAAAAATAAATAAATTTAGTACTAAATTAATTAAATTTCTAATCTATGAATATTTCCATGAAGGAAATAAATCAATAGAAATAAAATTAATTTAAATTAATTCTTTTCCTAATGCATGAGAGTTTCCTAAAAGGAAAGTACTCAAATAGGAAACCCGAATTAATTTGGAAAGTTGGGTTATGGTAGGAGTAGCACGGGTTGGGAGTCCCCGCACCACCCCCACCACCATGATCGACCGGCCACCGGAGGGGATCACCGCCGCCGCCACTCCAGCCGGCCAGCCACCACCAACGCCGGCGGCAGCCCACGGCCGAGGGGCGATTGGCCCCCTTCCTCGCGGTCGATCGTGAGGTTCGAACATGGGGTTGATCGTCCCTCTCGTCCATCGTCTTCTTCGTCACACCTTCTTCGTCTTCCGGCGATCGTCTCAACATCGAACCAACGTAAATAATTTACAAAATTAAATTACAATTCCGGTATCGATTCTATACATGAAATCGACCCTATACATTTTCCGGAAAAATAAAGAACGTAATAATAAATCCTAAATTCGGTCAACCCCCGAATTTTTACTATTACAACATTCAACCACACAAAACGAATCTCGACATGTCCGAGAGTTTAATAATCATGATAATTAATTAATAAACAAAATTAATTAATATCCAACCATGATAGCCGGAAATCCTGCAAGGTAGAACAATAATCGAGCATATACATGAACACGAAACCAAACGCTCTGATACCAGTTGTTGGAAATCGATATCCCGGGCTATTAAAATTGCGGAACCGATAGCCCGACCGAAATCCTTCATCGCCGGAGATTGGATTCCCGACTCATCCGCAGGAGTCCGACCTTTGGAGACTATGCGCCCGAAGACACGCAGCCCGCCCCCAGCCGATTTTCTCCCGCGAGCCGAATCCACGAACGCGAACCATCGCACGAGCCGGGGCCCGACCGAACCCCCAGCGAGGCCCGAAGGCCGCGAGGGTCTAGCTGAGCCCCCGCACGGGGCTCGCGATCATCTCGCGATGATCGCTGGGGATGCACGAGGCATCCCCGGGGCTGCTCGTAGCAGCCCCGCAGCGAGCTCACGGGCTCGCTGCTCGCGGGGGGGTTCGATCCTCCCCGCATCGCCGCTGCGGGAAACCCCGCAGCTTGATACGAGGCGCTGCGGGTAAACCCGCAGCTCACCCGGCGATCGAACCCTAGGTTCGATCGCCCCCTCGGCTCCAGCCGAGGGTTCAGCCCGCGACGCCGCCGGACGGGAGGGCTGGGGTTCATCCGCCGTGGCTCCAGCCCACTGCGAACCCCGGTGGTCGACCCGAGGTCGACCCCACACCCCGGCGTCCAGCCGGGGCTCATCCTCCTTGTCCGCGCGCTCCCGGCAGTTGAACCCTAGGTTCGACCGCCTCTATCGATCCTCGCCGGGAATCTCGAATCCCCGTCCCCGAGGATCGTCGTTTATCCGGATCGTGTGTTCATGTATTTACTACGATTAATTCACACGAAATCATAAAAGAGGGTTTATGATTTTACCTTCGATTCGTTGTACGGAGAAACGAATTTACGCGTTGATGACCTTGCGATCTTCCCACGTATTCCTTGCACCTTGTCCGAACGTCGTGTGGGCGACGATCTATCGAACTCTATGGATCCTCCTCACTCTCAAGATTTATGATTGGCGTAGGTCAATTAAAAATTCTCTCTTTAAAGTGAAGACCATGTAGTGCTTATATAGGCTACGTAGGGGATCATAAGGAGAATAAATATTGGGCTTCAATATTGAAAATTAAATTGGGTCCAACCCAAATCTATTAATTCTTATCAATATTAATTTTATTTATTTTCCACTATATAAATAAAATTGCACTCCCAATATTATTCCATATTATATCAAATAATATTTCTCCATCTTAGTATTATTTATTCCGTGTATTTAAGATTTAAATATCCATGAATAAATTTATTTATTGCTCAATAAATAATATTCATATCTTATATCCGAGACTAGTACCGTTCAACCTTTATTATTATGCGGATTAAATCCACCTGCAGGGTTTACATAATAATTCCTTATGAACTCATCTCGGGGATATTATCAACCCTTACGGGATACACTGTCCCTTCAAGAATTCACGGCATGCCATACATAAAATATAGTGACCCAACTTAACCGGTAATTAACCCAATAATTAAATCGGTTAATTCCTTTGGAAAATCAAAGTCACTAATATTAAATATACACACCCGCAATTATTTCAGGGATTAAGAATAAAATACTCTGAGATTTAAATTGATTATCCAAGGCAATCCTAATCAATAAATCTCAAGCTGATCCGCCCAATACACCAAGTGTACAAGTGTGATAAAATAATTAAGACAAATTATTTTCTCTCTCACACAACGACTATACCGATGGATTGGTCCGTGTCCATCTAGGTCGTGAGCAACTGTTCGATTAAATACGAGTAACCGATAGTATGATCTTCCGTGTGGGCCAGACACACCATACTAACTACAACGTATAAAATCCAGGACTATATTTTTGCATAATTAATTAATAATAATTAATTGCAAATAATTGTTTATTAATTAAATAGGTTAAATGCTATGATCGGGAGTTTACCGGTACTTAAATCTAGACATTAAGTACACAACCCCAACAGGCCGGGGATCCGCCGTGGCACCAGCCCACGGCATCCCCGGCGATCGACCGAGGTCGATCGCACGCCCCGGCGTCCAGCCGGGGCTCGGCCCTTCGTCGCGCGTTGGGGCGGTCCGAACCCTAGGGTTCGACCGCCTCCTTCGATCCTCGCCGGGGATCTCGAATCCCCGTCCCCGAGGTTCGTCGTTTTTCCGGATCGTGCGTTCATGTATATATCACAATTATTCAACGCAAATAATCATAGAAGGGGTTTCTCGATTATACCTTCGATTCGTTGTACGGAGAAACGAAATCGGTTGACGACCTTGTGATCTTCCCGCGTATTCCTAGCACTCCGTTCGAACGTCGTGTGGGCGACGATCTATCGAACTCTATGGATCCTCCTCACTCTCAAGACTTTTTGATTGGCGTAGGTTATTAATCTCAAGTTATGAAAAGTGAAGACCATGTAGTGCTTATATAGGCTACGTAGGGGATCATAAGGAGAATAAATATTGGGCTTCAATATTGAAAATTAAATTGGGTCCAACCCAAATCTATTAATTCTTATCAATATTAATTTTATTTATTTTCCACTATATAAATAAAATTGCACTCCCAATATTATTCCATATTATATCAAATAATATTTCTCCAATTAGTATTATTTATTCCGTGTATTTAAGATTTAAATATCCATGAATAAATTTATTTATTGCTCAATAAATAATATTCATCTCTTATATCCGAGACTAGTACCGTTCAACCTTTATTATTGTGCGGAACGAATCCACTCATGAGGTTTACACAATAATTCCTTATGAACTCATCTCGGGGATATTATCAACCCTTCCGGGATACACTTTCCCGTCAAGTATTCACGGCATGTCATATATAAAATATAGCGACCCAATTTTACCGGTAATTAACCCAATAATTAAATCGGTTAATTCCTTTGGAAAATCAAAGTCTCTAGTATTAAATATACACACCCGCAATAATATCGGGGATTAAGAATAATATACTCCGAGATTTAAATTGATTATCCAAGGCAATCCTAATCAATAAATCTCAAGCTGATCCGCCCAATACACCAAGTGTACAAGTGTGATAAAATAATTAAGATAAATTATTTTCTCTCTCACACAACGACTATACCGATGGATTGGTCCGTGTCCATCTAGGTCGTGAGCAACTGTTTGATTAAATACGAGTAACCGATAGTATGATCTTCTGTGCGCCCATGCGCACCATACTAACTACAACGTATAAAATCCAGGACTATATTTTGCATAATTAATTAATAATAATTAATTGCAAATAATTGTTTATTAATTAAATAGGTTAAATGCTATGACCGGGAGTTTACCGGTACTCAAATCTAGACATTAAGTACACAACTCCAACATCAGGTCTGCGCGACCGAAGGCACAACACCAGACCGCGGATGCCGACCCACTTGTCCCGGAGCCCGGTCCCGGTCTCGCGGACTCATACAACATTCAAGCACGACCGAGTGCGCAACGTCGAACTTCGGAGGCAAACCCACAATCCCCGGGGCCTGGTCCCGTTCTCCCAAACATACTGGTCCCGGGGACCGAACCTCGTCTCTCAGACCGACCGACCATGGGGCCCGATCCCCGTCTCTCGGACTTATACAATAGAGTCACGGGGATGGAGCAAAGGCTAGCCGGGACCCATGTCCTGCACACAAATCCTAATTTCCTTAAAGAGCCTTTGGCTCCTGAGATAGTAGACGCACCTTTGCAGGATGAGGTCCACCCACTCCAAACCTCTCTCTACGATGGGAAGACGGACCCGGAGACTCACCTGAGCCGATTTCGAACGCACATGTCCGCTAAAGGAGCCACCGACGCCACCCGTTGCCATCTTTTCCCGCTCACGCTGGGGGACATGGCCTTTAAATGGTACACATGTTTATCGTAAAATTCCATACATAATTTTGATGAACTTGTACACCGTTTCCTTGCACACTTTGCGTCCAAGATCAACCAGCTGAAGCAGAGCCAGAGGTTGATCGGCATCAACCAAAAGATCGGAGAAACAGATGAGGTCTACGTGGACCGAGTAGGAGATATTTTGCTCGAAGGTGAAGAGGTCAACGACTCATTAAAATTGCACGTCGCGATGTCCGGCCTCAAGAGAAACTCGGAACTGTTCAAACACCTTATGCTGAGTTGTCCCCAAAGCTACGAAGATTTCAAAGTCAAAGCCGGGGCTCAATGTCGTTACCAACGCCTTATGAGAAGTGATGAGCCCTCCTCGCATGCCCCGAAGAAGGAGAGCTACGGGGCCTAATAACCCATCCCGGGGACCGGGACAGTTAGCTTCGGCCACCCCAGGCCACTGTATTAAAATCTCTAACCCCTACCGGCGCACGGTGCACGGTTAGGGGAAACCAATAAGAGACTAATCAGTATTTTGTCTTGCTTGTACTCCTATGTTGAAAATGTTTTTGCAGACCCCGTAAGCTCAATATCGACTAAACTGGGGAAGCACAAGGAAACGAACCGTAGGCTTTCGCGGCTCCGAAAGGATCCCCGGCCCGGTCTCGCCGTAAGAAACGACCCGTAGGCTTTCGCGGCTCCGAAAGGATCCCGGGCCCGGTCTCGCCGTAAGAGACGACCCGTAGGCTTTCGAGGCTCCGAAAGGATCCCGGGCCCGGTCTCGCCGTAAGAAACGACCCGTAGGCTTTCGCGGCTCCGAAAGGATCCCGGGCCCGGTCTCGCCGTAAGAAACGACCCGTAGGCTTTCGCGGCTCCGAAAGGATCCCGGGCCCGGTCTCGCCGTAAGAAACGACCCGTAGGCTTTCGCGGCTCCGAAAGGATCCCGGGCCCGGTCTCGCCGTAAGAAACGACCCGTAGGCTTTCGCGGCTCCGAAAGGATCCCGAGCCCGGTCTCACCGTAAGAAACGACCCGTAGGCTTTCGCGGCTCCGAAAGGATCCCGGGCCCGGTCTCGCCGTAAGAAACGACCCGTAGGCTTTCGCGGCTCCGAAAGGATCCCGGGCCCGGTCTCGCCGTAAGAAACGACCCGTAGGCTTTCGCGGCTCCGAAAGGATCCCGGGCCCGGTCTCGCCGGAAGAAACGACCCGTAGGCTTTCGCGGCTCCGAAAGGATCCCGGGCTCGGTCTCACCGTAACGAACGACCCGTAGGCTTTCGCGGCTCCGAAAGGATCCCGGGCTCGGTCTCACCGTAACGAATGACTTGTAGGCTTTCGTGGTTCCGAAAGGAGCCCGCGCCCAGCCTCGTAGATTTATTTATCACGCTGCACGACCTGAGGGTGGCCGCGGTCCTGACAGGGGCCCGCGCCCCGTCTCGCATATATTAACCCACCTCGATTTAGCCGACGTGCGACCTAAACAAGCAGGCAACACCAACGGTAGTTTCCTCGGGCCAACGCGAGCACCTCGAGAAAAACGACTATGACATGCGTCTCCCTATGGGAAACATACTCACAGCTCGGCAAACCCGGGTCCCGGACCACACACACCGGTAAACATAATATTTACATATTTATTTTTATAATATATATATATATATATATATATATATATATATATATATATATATATATATATATATATATATATATATATATATATAATTTACATATACACGTATGTATTGTAATCGGCTATGAGAAAGAAGAAAAAATCTCACCCAAAACCTGGGGCCGGAGCCGGCAAAAGAAAATATAATTATAATACCCGGGACCCGGAGTAGTCTACCCGCTACTACGTAACAAAGCATAAAATGGGTGTTTATGTATATATATACTTAACCCGTCAAAATAAAAAAAAGAGAGGCCCGGGAAGGAGGAAGTAATTAAAAGTGTCATTGGGGTCGTGTGCGTCACACTCCCATATTTAAAATGAATATACTTGTGCATGTGCATGCCATACAACCAATTATTGTGTGCATAAAATTTGCAACTTGTCGTAAGAGTGTAACACGGTCCCGGGAGAAATAGAGTGCATGTATTATAGTATATATATTTATATTTGAGCCCGGGACTCGGGAAGAAGAAAAACAAAATGGGTCCGTGAGAATTATAGTCAGAGCCGAGAGCCAGGAGCCGGGAGTCGGTGAGAGATAAAAAAAAAAAAAAATTCACCCAGGTATATATATATATATATATATATATATATATATATATATATATAGTATATATATTGTAGCCAGGTTTACGCCAAATGAAGACCGAGACGAAACGAAGGTCGATCGAGGCACAAACGCCCAGCCACCGCGACAAGCCGCTGCTACTCGTACCAGCCCTGACCAGCCGCACGCCCTAGACCTTGCCGCCGCCGCTGAAACGCCGCTATCACCTCTGCCACGCTATCAGTACCTCAGTCGTGTGGATGAGTTGCAGCCCGCTGCCGAGAGGACGAGGAGCTGTACCTGGCCGGAGCAAACAAGCTGTTGTCTGTGTGAGCCGTGGCGAGCCGACAACGATCAACCGCGAGACACGCACCCCCCGAGCTGCTGACACGATCGTCAACAAAAGGCGACACTTAGTCAAGCCCAACCATTCCTTTAAAGAAAAACAAGCGACAAGCCCATGAACCAAAGACCAGAGTTAACTCAACCTACAGAGAAATCAGCGGAGTTCCTCCACGGACTTCTCTGGGGGCCAATGTTGAGCCACAAAAATCCTCCACAGACACGTGTCATGGGCCCACCTACCAACTCGCTTCTACGAAAAGTCGGGTCGAGCGTAACGGCCACCCTTCACGGAGCATAGGTTCAGCCCGCGCCGGGAGAGAATATTCGTAGAAGACTTCTACCAGACCCGGGGCCAGACACATATAATAACGAGACTCAGGACCTTATCCCGGGACCGTACCCCGGACCTCACCACGGGCATCAAGCACGGGCAAAGACGACCATACATGCGGGTCCCGGAACCGTACTGATGGAGTAGTATACTTAATGTCTAGATTTGAGTATTCTGAACTCTATGTGCACTTTCATTTACCTATTTATAATGAACATTCATTTGCTTTTAATTATTGTTAATTAAATATATGCAAATTATAGTCCTGGATTTTATACGTTGTAGTTAGTATGGTGTGCATGGGCGCACAGAAGATCATACTATCGGTTACTCGTATTTAATCGAACAGTTGCTCACGACCTAGATGGACACGGACCAATCCATCGGTATAGTCGTTGTGTGAGAGAGAAAATAATTTATCTTAATTATTTTATCACACTTGTACACTTGGTGTATTGGGCGGATCGCTTGAGACTTATCAATTAGGATTGCTCTGTGATAATTGATTTAAGTCTCGGAGTATTTTATTCTTAATCCCTGAAACAATTGCGGGTGTGTATATTTAATATAAGTGACTTTGATTTTCCAAAGGAATTAACCGATTTAATTATTGGGTTAATTACCGGTTAAGTTGGGTCACTATATTTTATATATGGCATGCCGTGAATTCTTGAAGGGACAGTGTATCCCGAAAGGGTTGATAATATCCCCGAGATGAGCTCATAAGGATTTATTATGTAAACCTCGCGAGTGGATTTGTTCCGCATAATAAATAAGGTTCAGTGGTACTATTCTCGGATACAAGAGATGAATAAATTTATTAAGCAATAAATAAATTTTATTCATGGATATTGAAATCTTAAATACACGGAATAAATAATACTAACCGGAGAAATATTATTTGATATAATATGGATAAATATTGGGAGTGCAATTTTATTTATATAGTGGAAATTAAATAAAATTAATATTGATAAGAATTAATGGATTTGGGTTGGACCCAATTTAATTTTCAATATTAGAAGCCCAATATTTAATCTCCTTTTGATCCCCTACGTAGCCTATAAAAGCACTACATGGTCTTCACAATTCAAAAACCTAAGATACGCCAATCATAAAGTCTTGAAGAGTGAAGAAGATCCATAGGAGTTCGATAGATCGTCGCCCACCCGACGTTCGAACGGAGTGCAAGGAATACGCGGGAAGATCACGAGGTCATATTGATTTCGTTTCTCCGAACAACGAATCGTAGGTATGATATCTAAACTAACTTGATATTATTCGATTTTTGTTTTTCGAGAATACCGTAGGACGAAGATCCGAAGATCGAAGCCCGGAATAGACGGACGAACGCGTGGTGGTGGCGAAGCCACCGGACCACGGCGTGCGCCCGCTAGGGTTTCGGCGAGGCGTGCGATCGATCCACGGGATCGATCGCTGGGCACGGGCTGGTGCCGTGCCCTACCCCGCCGTGAAGGCGGGGGCCTCCTGGTGGCGGCGAGTCGCCGGACTCGCCGCGGGGGATGCTGGGCAGCCCCACCCCGATCGATCGCCGGCGTGCGATCGATCACTCGATTGTATGAACCCCGGCTCGCGGGGGTTCGGGTGGGGGCGAGCTACGTGCCTTCGGGCGCGTGGTCTCCAAAGCCCGGACTCCGGCGGATGAGTCGGCGTTCGTGTGATCTCCGGCAAAGGGTTCGTTCGGGTTATCGGTTCCGCAAATTTTTAATAACCCGGGATATCGAATTCCAACAATTGGTATCAGAGCGTGGTTTACGTTCGCGGTATTTTCGATAAAATTGTTCTACCTTGCAGGGTTCCGACTATTATGGCTTGATTAATTACTCGTTTAATTTATTTTGTCATGATTGTTGGTTTTATTAAACTCTCGGACATGTCGAGATTCGTTTTTGGTGGTGAATGCTTGTAATAGTAAAAATTCGGGGGTTGACCGAATTTAGGATTTATTATTATGTTCATCGTTTTTCCGGAAAATGTATAGGGTCGATTTCGTGTATAGAATCGATACCGGAATTGTAATTTAGATTTTTGTAAATTTATTTTGCGATTGGATCGACGGATCGAAGACCCCGGAGAAGACGAAGTGACGAGAAGACGAAGGACCAGGGATCGATCGACCCGCGGCCCTAGGCGGGCTGTCCGTGGGAGTCCCGGCCACGCCGGCCACCAGTGGTGGTGGCGCGTGGGCTGGGCGGCGGCGGCGTGACCTGGGCGGCGGTCGGACGAGGGTGGGGGTGGCGTGGGGTCTCCCAACCCGTGCTACTCCCACCGGAAATTCGCTTTCCTTTTTTAATTCGGTTTCCTATTTTGGTTATTTCTTTATGGCTTATTCATAAAAATAGAAAAGAATTAATTTAGCATTAAGTTATTTTTCCTATTTGATTATTCCTACTCATGGGAATATTCATGGATTAGGAATAAAATAAATTTGGAAAGTAGAAGAGTCCTAAGTAATTATTTTATTTCTTTATTTCATTATGGATATTGTTTTGGGTCGTTTTTGTTGGAAAGAATGAAGTACGGGTGGATACGAGGGTTTCGCAACGACTACCAAACCAAGTAAATTTTTATGTAGAAAGGGCTGAAATTTCTAGGCCCGGGGGGAAAAGGATAAGAATCCGAGCTCAAGAAGATAATGTCTTTTATTTCGATAATACTTTTAATTGTATTTTTCGCCGCCCTTACAATGAGACGGGGAGGCCGGCTTTTATAGGCGAGAGCACATGCTCATGCATAGCCACGACATCACGACACGTTAAGTCTACTCTAGGATCATTAAATGCCGGGGCACGATTCCGAGCTGGGTTTAAGCGAGTCCCGGGGCATGAGTTCGGCTGGATTGGTGCGACTTCCGTTCGGAGACTTTGGCGGAGGTGCTTCCCGATTTGTCCTTTTGGATTAGCCATGAGAGGGCGGTACTATTTCCTCGGCCCGGGGTGGCGCTTCGAGCGCGTTGCATGAGCCCGGGCCCGGGGTCCGGTTGGGATTCGTTGCGGGGCATGCCCCGTCTGATGCTTCGGGATGTCGTTCCCTAGTCGTTGGGTCGTGGGGATCAGCGCAGCTCCCTCCCCTCCGTCGGTTTCCCGGGGTTGCGCTCATGCATGGCTTGCATGGGCTCGGACCCGGTGTTCGGCCTAAGCTTCCTTCGTCGGTTTTGAGCACCGCGGGCGGGCCTGCCTTTCCACGTGTACAAATTGATTTTTTATCCCCCAACATTGGCCCCCGGAAACATCGTCGGAAAGTACGAGATCCGGGGAGGTTTCCGCTCGTTGGGCTGGCGACGCGCCACTTCTATTGTTGATTGGGCTGATTTCCCGCCGGTTGGTCCTTCCTTAAATGAGGTAGTTGGTGGCTGGATGACCTGTTCGCCTCACCGTTCTCCTCGAGGGGCTCGTCTTGGTCTGGGTGCCTTTCGTCCTGCGGCTCTCTGAAAGGCTGAATTAGCCAATAAATGCTGTGCTCTCGGAGTGGTGCTTTCAGGAGGTGGTGTTGGAGAATGGGATTGACCGTCTGGTTCTTCTGGGCTATAAATCGGGTCCGAGGCCGTTGCTCGCCTTATCTCGCTTCCTTTATGTCTAACCATCCCCAGCGATCCGCTCACTCCGCAGTGGGACCTATCATCCAAGTTCGCGAGCATGAGCCGGGTGACGAGTCGCGGGTGGAGACGGCGGATTCCAGGGCGCGACGCTACGTGGTGTCCCGTAAGTTCAATCCACGTTACCACCGCGAGGTTCTCCTGATGCCGTCGCCCTTCGCGCAGATGTACAAACATGTGTGGCCCGCCCTGCTCGCTGTCAGCGACTCCTCCGGCTGCCTCTGGGTTTTTTACTTGATCCCCGGTGGCAATCGCCTGGGTATCGGAGGCATTGGCTGGGCCGTGTTCGTGAAGCACATGCAGCTTCAAGATGGATGGCGGGTGGAGCTTCGGTGGTCGGAGATGGAGGATGTCAACGTCGCCGTTACTCGAGAGGACGGGTCTTTGGTTCCTGTCCCGCCGACCTTGTTTTGACTCGGTGGTCGGGGAAGCTCTCTCTCTCCCGCGTCGTGCTTCGGCGGCTTTTGAAAAGGGTTTTGTAATTTCTGTGTGCTTGTATCTCGGGCCCCGGGACCCGGACATCGCGTCGCGGTGCGAATACCCTGAAATAATTTTTTAATAAAAGAAAGGAAATTGATAATAGAAAAATAGGTTCCCGGGCGTCGGTTCGGAATCCGGTCCAAACCCATTCGGGGCCATCACCCGGCGCGGTTTGGTTCCTTGGGATTCGGACGGTCGCGGCGGTTCCCCAGGCTAATGATGACGCCTTTTTGGTGTGTCACGTCTGCTGGGCACCTTTTTAAAATCCGATCCTAATCCAATCATTCCTCCGACTCCGAAATCCCTTACGCCCTTTTCCGGTCATCTTCTCCGGCGAAGAAAAAAGAAAAACCTTTTCTCCATAAAACTCGAAACCATGGTGAGCTCCTCCGTGGGAAGCAACGACTTCAACCCGCCGGAGATAATCTACATCTCCTCCGACGAGGAGCCCGCGGCGGCACCGGAGCCACCTCAAGAGGCGCCGGAAATATTCGACGTTTCCTCCGACTCGGATCCGGATGCCGGGGACAGCCACCTGTCCGTCCCCCCTTCTTTCGAGGTCGCGCGCTTTTGGCACGCCCGGACCTTCACCGGGTCCCTGCGCCGGCCGGGGGCGAGGCTGCCGCCGCCTCTGACCGTCCCCTTTCGGGGCTTGGAGAAACGGAGCATAGTTCTCCGGGATGAGCTGGGTCAAAATTGGCCAATGCACATGGTGCGCTGCGGAGATCGCCTCCGTATCTCAGGAAAAGGGTGGAGGACCTTCTGCCGCCACGTAGGCATAGGCCAAGGGTGGCGCGTGCGAGTCCAGTGGGACTGGGAGATGTGGTCGAAGGTCTTCGTGATCGACGGAGAGGGCGTGGCCCGGTCGCGGCTTAGATAACTCCTCCTCCGGGGGATAGGTTAGCTAGGGTTTTTTCTGGTGTTTCATATGTACTTTTGCGATGATGTAGTGTAGACCCCCTGAGGTCCCTCCGTTTCTTGTAAAGAATTATCATATGTAATTTCATCATTTTGTCCGATCGGCAACCCTCCTTGTTTCGATCGCCTTTCTCTTGTATTCTTCTTTTTGCGGAATCGAGACTCAATTCTTCCCGAACGAACTTTCCCGGGTGTCACGACCTAATCAGGCTTGCCCCGGGGTTGATACCCAACGCTTCACGCCCCGGGCCCCGGGCGTTGATTCGCGTTAGAGCCTCGAGCGGTCCTTTGTTGCGAGTCCGGGCCTCGGGCCTATTTCGTAGGGTTGCAGGGGCGAGCAATCCAGTGGGCAATCATTTGAGATCTCGTAGGGCCCACTTACGCCCAATGGGCCTTGTTGGGCCGCGTGGAAAAGACCAACACTCGAGTGCGTTTATGGGTAACCGCTCCCGCCCCTTCAAATTTTGCGTGCGTATCCTGACTAAAAAATTGCCGTGTTTGTTGCCCACTTCCTTACGTGCTTTGGTGATCTGCAAACCCTAAATTGGCAGGTGCATAGGTACCCGATCCCTCTTGCTTTTATTTTCTTTCTCGCCCAATTTCCTGCTGCTTCCGTTCTGAGACGATGTCGAGCCCGCGGGATGAAGTCATGGTCGAGGCGGAAGGATCCTTCGCGAGTTCGGGCGGTGGTAACGTACTGAGTGATTCCTCGTCCAGTTCCGGCGAAGACAACGATATTCACCTGCTCCATGCCCAATTTCTCCGTCTGATGGATGAGAAGTTTCCGCCGTCCGCCGCCCTTGATTACCCGAGCTACTATCGGACCCACCGCTACGTGGCCGTCGTTCGCGACCCATACTCCCCGCCCGCCGAATGCCATACCCCTAAATGGGGCGATCATGGCAAACCTAGCGTGATCACCGCTGAGATGATCGAGCGGAAGAGAGTCATATGGCGGGTGCCGGTGGACGTTCACCTGCACGCTGCGGCCCCCGGGGAGTCCCCGTGTTGTCCGCCTCCCGGGATGGTGGCCGTGGGGACGGATGCCCTGGATCTTGGGTTGCGCTTCCCACTTCACCCCTCGGTGAGCGCGGCGCTGCGGTTTTGGCGGGTGGCCCCGCACCAGATCCACCCCAACGGATGGGCCCAAATCATCGCCTTCCTATCCCTGTTGGGTAGCTCCGGATTAATTCGGGTCTTGACTGACGCCGAGATCCGTCGTTCGTTCGGGATCTCGAGCACTGGAGGGCTGAAAGGGCGTTTCACGGTGAAGGGTCGCGATGGCATCCCCACTGTCGGGGTGAAGTCATCGAAGGTTGACATTCCTTGGCCGAGATGGCTCTACGTTTCTGGGGCCTGGCGGACTCTGACGCCGGCGGGGGAGATCGATATCCCTACGAAATATTCTGAAAAAATCCCGAGTGAGTCGCGTCTGTCTTTAAATATCGTTCACCCTTGCTGATTCTTGACCTTTTCTTCCTTGTGATCAGGCGTCAACACTCGGAGAGAGGGCCCCCTGAACTGGGACTACCAGGTCGCCCTGAAGATCGCCGAAGCCTACACCTCGTCCGAACGCCAGGCCACCGTCCTTTGCCGAGAGGATTTATTGCTGAACACCCGCCTCATCTGCCCGCCGAGACATCTCCACGATCCATACCCAGGTAATGAGGCGAGATCTTAGCCTAACCTCTTCTTTAGACGTCCTCCTGGACTTCGTGATTTCTAAATGCGTTCTGATTGCAGCTCCTCGTACCTTTATTTTTGAGGACCGCCCCTGCGCGAAGATGTCTGAGTTCCCCGGGATCACCGATCGCAAGGGGTCGGATTTTCCGATCCCCGCGTCGCGGAGTCGATCGGTCGGGTCAGCCGGTCCTTCGACCTCCGCGGCTCCGCCGCGCTCGGGGTCCATCCCGATCGATATGCCCCGGGCCTCGCCGGACGTCTCTACTGATGTGGTCGACCCGGACGCGTCCAGGCAGACGGCGGATGGCCCCCCGTTTTCCCGTGCTAGTGGCGAGGACGTGATCGATCTGACCTCCGACTCCGCACCCCGGACCTCGGAGCAGTTAGCGGTTCCCCCGGTCTCCTCTCCTTCGCGGGTGAGGATGGAGGCAGTGGACTGTCCTCCCTTGTTTGCCGCGGTCCGAGCTACCCCTCTCTGTATGGTGGAGGGCTCGGTTGCAGGTGAATCGCGGAAACGCAAAGCTGTCGAGGACCCGGTGGCCCCGGACCTTGGTTCCGGACGTCCGCCGGTGACTGCGTATGAGGCATCTGGACTCCTGCCGGCCGTGATGGGATGCTCGCCGTACTACGGTGTTGACCCGAGCCGCCAACAGGGGTAAGACCAATACTGAAAACCCTTCTTTGGTGGTCTCGTGAAATTCGATTTTTAGATCGCGATTCGGGACATCTCTCTGGGTTTCGTCTGTTCTCTTTAAACACCTCACCACAACCTCGTCCTTTCTTTGAATGCAGGATCCTGGACGCCACCCCGGACATGCCCCCCGTGATCCGGGATTATCTGGCCGGCTACGGCCCCGCGCTCCCGGTGGTTACTCCCGGGACCCCGGTCGGCGCGGCTCTGAGCGCTCTTGGCCGGTCCTGGACTCACGAACTGCAGGGCCTAGTTTGCCGTCGGGATCATACGTTCATGTTGGCCACGATGGTGATTAGTAAGGCCGCCATAGTCAACGCCGCGGGGTTCGAGTGGTCGGAGAACCAGGCCCGTCAGATCGAGCAACTCACCACGTCGGTGGAACAGTGGAAAGCGTCTGCTCATGCGAAGGACAGGCAGGTCGGGGAGATGGCGAAGCTGAACGAGGAGGTGATTGTCCAGAGTGACCACCTTATGTCGGAGGTTAAAGATTATACTGCCGCCCTACCCGCGGCCTCGAAGGACAGGGACATGTGGCGCGAGTTGGCCGAATACCGGAACGACAAGCTGGAGATAGCGGGCGCGGAGGCCACTGCCCTCAAGTCACGAGCCACGGTTCTGTCACAGCAGATCATTGAGGCGAATGGGGAGGTGGCGAGACTCACCGAGTCCTCTGAGGCCCGGGTTGCGGAGGCCGCTACTCTAAAAGTCCAGCTAGAGGAAGCTCGGGCTCGGATCGCCGTCCTTGAAGATGAGCTATCTAGCCCGTGGACCGACCACCGTGTGCTCAACGATCATTTCTACTCTAGTGGCCTGGCCGATGCCGTCCGGTATGCTCACTCGAAAAACGATGTGGCGGCTCGGGACCGCGTGCTGGAGTACTGGAAAAAGTATATGAGCACCAGGGTCCTCGATCCTCGGCTTCACCAGGAGTATCTCGACCTCGAGGAAGATTTCCATATCGATATGAAATGGTGGCCGAGTTACGACCTCCTGGTTCGTCCCAAGGAACCGCTGATCAGGCTTCCCGCGCCGGCACCAGGAGAGAGGGTGGAGATCGAGCCCGAGGCGGGAGACGCTGTTTCTTCCGTTGGTGCGGCGGGTGGCTCCCCGAGGCCCGAGGATGGGCTGTCCCCTCGTCAGGTGGCGGTCATGGAGGACGTTGTTGCCGGTTTCCCTGAGCAGAGCATAGATGCATTCTATGAAGGTTTCGAAGCTGACCAGTCCGCGCCGCCTGCTGAAGGAGGTGCTGAAGCCGACGCCGGTGCCCTAATGAAGGAGACCCCTGATGCTGACCTGGAGTTAGCGGCGAAGTCCCCGAGGTCGTAGGTGGTGGTTGTTCTTGGAGTTCGTCCCTGATTGTCTTATGAATTCTGATCCTTTTTTTGTTTCGTTCTGATAAGGACCTCGGCCTGAAAACAATTTCTTGCTTTGATTTGGTTTTTGTTGGGGCAGTAGCCCGGATATTTCTTGATTTTGTGGGGGTGACCCCTGGTATGTTAATCATGTTTTTATTTCTTTATGACTAACATCTTATTTGCGTGTTTCGCGTGGTGCCTTAGGGCTTTGCTTTAGTCCTGGATTCGCAGGGCTTTTAGCTTGGTTTCTCTGAGCCGCGGGTCCCGGGTTTTGGTTGTCCCGGGCACCGGGGCCCTGTTTGTGGCGTTCATTTTTGAACTTTGCCTGTTAATGCGATTTTTTATTCTTTCCGAAGTTCGGTTTTGGCCAAAGATTTTTGGTTCTTTTTGTACCCGTACCTCCGCGACCCGGGGCTCGGTAGAGTCCTTATGGGTTTGGGGATTTAATGGTTTAAATGGGGTTTTTGTGGCTTTTTCTAGCTTTTATTTTCTCCCCCCGTGCTCGCAACTTGGGACATGGTAAATGACTTTCTTACTCTAGAGTCGCCTAAGTTGGAGACTGAATGGGTTCGTGGCCTTTTGGGCTTTTGCGGATGAGTCCACAAATTATTCTCGTATCGTCCCCGCAGCCCGCGTCCCGGGATTGTGTTATTTCAATCTCCGCTCTTCGGGTCTTAAGCAGGTTAGGCCTTATTCTCGACTAAACGACAATACTCAAATCATAGGGAATTGTTTCAAATTCGCCGACACTCGTGGGTGCTCTTTTTATTTTTGCTATCTTAGAGCATATACATATAGCCTTCGTTCATCGGCTTCGTGGGGGCTCGGGCCTGCTCCGGTCTCCGTCCCTCTAGTGGTAGAATTTCTTTAGATGTAATGCGTTCCATCGGTATTGGTCTGGCGTCCCGTCCATCAGTTCTAGTGCGTACGCCCCGTTCTCCAGGCAGGTTGTCACTCGGAAAGGTCCTTCCCATGTCGGCCCGAGGGCCCCGGGGTGGGTTCCTAGTAATTTTTTCAACACCAACTCCCCGGGGCTGAATTCTCGGGTCCTCACCTTTGTATTGTACATCTTGGCAATTCGTTGTTTATTCATCGCGTTGAGGGAGTCAGAACTCAACCTCCGCTCCTCAAGGAGGTCTAACTCGAGGCGCAGTACCGCCTCATTCTCCGGGGTGACGTCCTGGGTGGTACGGTGCGAGCGGACTATCACCTCGGCCGGGATCACGGCCTCCGTGCCAAACGCGAGAGCATAGGGCGTCTCTCCGGTGGCGTTCTTCATCGTGGTGCGGTATGACCACAGCACCTCGGGTAGCTCCTCGGCCCACCTTCCTTTCCGCAACTCTAGTTTCGCCTTGATGGTGTGCTTCAATATTTTATTCACCGCCTCGACCTGCTGATGAGCCATATTTTTTGGCTCATTTTGAGTCCTTTTGAGTCAAGTAATCGAGTCTTTATTTTCTTTTTATTGTTTTATTATGTCTGGGAGGACACATTTGGAGTAAGAGTGATGCAGGGCATAGAAGGAGACACCTTGGGCATAATAGGAGTGAATTACGTGAAAGATGAAGAAGTCCAGCCATTTGGGCAAAACACAGCACAAGCTGGCGATTTGGGCATAACACCTACTTTGGCCTGATCACCCAATGTGGGCAAAACACTCACTTTCGACTGATCACCGACAGTTGAGCAAGCAGCCACCATGGGCATACACCGCATACATAAAGGGAACCAGTCCCTTTGACCAAAATCAAGGAATCAAAGCAACAGTGACTCAAACACTTGGGCCTATTGGGCAAGCAACCATTATGGGCGAAGGCACCTTGCGAAGATTCCCAACTTCTAAAATCTCACACGTGATCCATGACTTAACCAAGGCAAAGAAATGACCGAGGCGCAAATGGTGTGAAAGAGGCAAGGAAAACAGCTTCTTGGTCAAGTGTGCTGGTTGAGCAAGCTACCCTGACTCGAACACCCGGGCCCAGTTGGGCAATGAGACATGTTGGGCAAGGTCAGTGAAGTGATCAAGATAGAAGGATGACCAAGCACCACACGAAGCAGTTGACGAGATACATTAACTGACCAGATACGGAACATTGACCAAAGACGCGTTAGGATCTTATATTTTGGGAAAGAATATTTTCTTTCCTTATCTCAAGTATCAAATCAAGGCAGCGATTTTCCTTGGTCAGCAAGACAACCAGCGCCTATAAAAGAGGAGCATCAAACCCTAAAAAAACGCAGAGAGCAATTCATATAAGCAGCGAGAGTCAGCCATACATAGAACACAACACACGAAATTTATGAGAGTTCATATGTATTTTTTTTGAGAGTCGAGTGAGGAGAAACACCGCCCTTTTGGGCAGCCCGTTTGGGCGAAATTGTATATTATGTTTTTCTTTAATTTAATTCCCTTTTGTTTCAGTTATTTAATTTCGTTTTTACTTTCGTTATTTATTTTAATTATGTATTGCTGAATTAACATCGTTTGGTCAAGTTCTGATCCTGATCAGGCTGCTGTGTAAAATACTGTGAGGCTTCTTGATGACAGCAACTAGCTTAGCTTTGTTCCCGATTCAACAGGGTAGTATATCGAGGATGTTAGGGACTTGGGCAATCCTACAATGACCAGTGGGAACCCCGACTTGCCTAACACACAAGTACGTGGATCAACGCGACCGGGAGACTGGGCGTCCGCGAAGTACAACATGTTGCTGGAGATGTGGTCGTATGACTCGGGTCTGTCCGGGCATGCTATTGGCCTTTCTGGGTTTGCTTGGAGGATGAAAGCGGCTTGATCAACTTAGACTCATGCGGTCACATAGTGTCGAATTGGTCAACGTCAGGAGACCTATTGAGAGAGATCTAATAGGACTTTAAACATAAGAGCGAATGAGGGTCAGGGGTATTGGCGTGCGTGACATCATAGGGACGTTAATATTTTGGGCCTATAACCGGAAGATGAAGCTGTTAGCAAAATGATATATGTGCCAGTGAACAGTAAACACTTGACCAGTGTGATCAAGGTAACGACTTGCCCGAATGTTTTTAATTCGTTTTTTATTTTGTTTTTGTTTTATTTCTGTCAAGGTAGCAAGGAGATCACGGAACCGCTGTGCCCACAGCGAACACAAAATTCCCTTTTAAACGTGACAACTCTTTGGGCAAAGCCGGGGGAAAGTAACAATAAACTCCTCGTGGGATCGACCCTATACTTGCCACTAATACTCGTTGTTGGTGAAAGGTCTAGGAAACTTACAAATTTATTTTGACCGGCGTTTGTTCCACGACAAACACTCGTCGATCGTCACCTGCCCATTGGATTGCGGGTGGTATGGAGTCGAGAATGCCCTCCTTATGCCCCATAGCGCGCAAAAGTCCGAGACTCGCTCGCCGTCGAATTGTCTACCGTTGTCCGAGATGATGGACTCGGGTAATCCGAAACGGCATATGATGTTCTTCCAGATGAACTTGATCACTTGTGGTTGGTCGATCTTCTGGACTGCTTCCGCTTCGGCCCACTTGGTGAAGTAGTCGACCGCGACAAACGCGAACTTGACTCCGCCCGGGGCGGGGGCCAACGGGCCGATGATGTCTATGCCCCACCGGGCAAAGGGCCATGGGGAGTACAACGCCTTGAGGGATCTGGGTGCGGTGAGGATGTTGGGTCCCATGAGCTGGCACTGGACGCATCTCTTCGCGAACTCGGCGGCGTCGTGGCGTAGGTTTGGCCAATAGAAACCTTGACCCATGGTTTTGTGGGCTAGCGACCGACCTCCGGCGTGGTTACCGCAAATGCCCTCGTGGATTTCGGACAGGACTTTTGCTCCCTCGTCCCTAGATATACATTTTAACAAAGGCATGGAAAAACTCCTGCGATAAAGTTGGGAGCCCAGAACGGAGTACCTTGCAGCTCGCGTTTGGAGCTGTTTTGCCTCGACCTTGTCCGAGGGCAGGGCCCCGGACTCGATGAAACCTTTGATCGCGTCCCGCCAGTCGGCCCCGGGCTCGAGGGCTACGGGGAGGATCTCCTCTCGGGCGTCGACTGAGGGAGTCTTCAGCTGCGTCAACATGACTCGGGATAGATCTGCAACCCCTTCGGAAGAGGCTAATTTGGACAGCGCGTCGGCCTGCGAGTTCTGCTCCCTGGGGATCTGCTCGATCCGGACGTCGGGAATCTTGCCGCACAGCCTCCATACCAGCTCGAGGTAATTGATCATTTGCTCTCCTTTGGCTTCGTAGTCGCCCGTGACTTGGTTCACCACCAGCTGCGAGTCCATGTACACGTGGAGTTGCGGGACGTCCACCGCGATGGACATTTCGAGGCCGGCCACAAGCGCCTCGTACTCTGCTTCATTATTTGTTGCGGAAAATTCAAATTTTACCGCGTGGGCAAACGAGTCACCATCTGGCCCGAGGAGCACTACTCCGGCCCCCGAGCACGCACTGGTAGACGATCCGTCCACGTAGAGTCTCCAGGGGCGTGCTTGACCCGTGCTCCGCTGGGGAAATGTTAGCTCGACCACAAAGTCCGCGAGTGCCTGAGCTTTTATCGCGGTGCGAGGCGCAAAAGTTAGATCGTACTGGCTCAGCTCCAGGCTCCACCGGAGCAATCTTCTTGATACGTCGGATGGGTGCATGACTTGCCGTAACGACATTGTGGTGAGTACTTCTACGGGGTGTTCGAACAAATACGCCCTGAGTTTGCGGACCGAAATTATCAGGGCGTACGCTAATTTCTCTAGCGGCGTGTAGCGGGCTTCCGCCTCGTGGAGGACGTGGCTCACAAAATAGATAGGTAGATGGAGGGTCCCTTCGGCCCGGACGAGCACTGCGCTCAGCGCGCACTCCGACGCGGCGAGATAAAGGAAAAGTTTCTCTCCTGCCTTGGGGACCGTCAAGATATGGGGTCCCGCGAGGTATTCCTTGATCCGAAGAAAAGCGTCTTGGCTATCCTTCTTCCAGTGGAACTCTTGGTTTTTGATTGATGCGAAGAACGGGCGAGTTTTGTCCCCGAGCCGCGACATATACCGGCTGAGCGCCGCGAGGCAGCCGGTGAGCCGCTGGACTCCCTTCACGTCCCGGGGCTCGGCCATATCGAGCACGGCTTTGATCTTCGCGGGGTTGGGCTCGAGCCCGTACTCTCCAAACACGTGTCCTAGAAACATTCCCTTCTTGATCCCGAAATGGCATTTCTTGGGGTTTAGCCTCATGTTGTAGGCCCCGAGGATCTCGAAAACTCGAGCGAGGTCCGTCACGTGGTCCGCCTCGCTCGCACTCTTCACAATGATGTCGTCGATGTATACTTCCACTGTCTTGCCGATTTCTCCGGCGAACATGGTATTGACCAACCTTTGGTAGGTGGCCCCGGCGTTCTTCAGGCCGAAAGGCATCCGCTCCAAGCAGTAGATGTTACTCCCCGTGTAGAAGGCGGTGTGACGGGTATCCTCGGGATCCATCGGAATCTGGTGGTATCCAGAGCTCGCATCCATGATGGAGAACATTGCGTGGCCCGCGGTGCTGTCGACTAGCTGGTCGATGTGGGGCATTGGGAAATGGTCTTTGGGGCATGCCTCGTTGAGGTCCGAGTAGTCGATGCAGAGTCTCCACTTGCCTCCTGTTTTCCGCACCATCACCGCGTTGGACACCCACGTCGCGTCGTGCGGGGCGAGGCGTATCAGTCCGTCCTTCAAGAGTTTGTTGGCTTCCGCGGTCAGTGCCTCGCTCTTCTCGGGCCCCATCTTCCTTCGTCTCTGGGCTATGGGGCGGTGCTTCGGGTCCAGGCGGAGGCGATGGCTAGCGTGCTCCGGGTCGACTCTCCCGAGCTCCCCGCTGCTCCACGCGAACGTGGCCAGACTGGTCTGTAAGAATGACTCGAGGTTGGTCCGGGTCCCGGGATCCATGAGGGAACCTAGCAAAACCTGTCGGGGCACCTCCGGGGTCCCGATCTCATACCGGATGGGTTCTTCGAGGGCCTCGACGCCGCGGTCATGTTTAAGGCGAGTCTCGGGGAAGGGGTCGGGATTTGACTCGCCGAGACCCGGGAGCGCGAGGTCCTGTCCCGCCCCGAGGCTCACGACTCGCTCGCCTGTACCTGGGCTCGGGACATCCTGGGGAACTCCGCGATGCGTCCCGAGCGCTGGGCTAGTCTCAAGGACGGGGACGACTCCGGTTGTGGGAACCGTACTTTCTTCAGGACCTCGGACGGTGGGTGGGTCTAGATCGAACACGCTCGTCCGAGGGCCCGGGGTGCTGAGCCTGGCCACCAGTTGGCTGACTCGGGAGGTGTCCGTCGCGGCTTCCGCCGATGGATCCGTCAATTCATACGAGGTTGAATAGAGCAAACACTTCTTCGCCATTAATTGGTCCCCTCGAATGGTGCCAATGGCCCCGGAGGGGACCGGGAACTTGATACAATAGTAGTAGGTGGAGGCCACAGCTTCAAAAGCTTCCAAGAAAGGCCTCCCTAGGAGCGCGTTGTACCCACTGGCCCTATCTATGATTACGAACTCCAAGTTCCTCAACACCTTGACCTCGGGTCTGACCGAGTCCGCGAGCTCCAAGGGCAGGGTGATTGTTCCGAAAGGGGTCACCACGTCGCTGCCGAATCCTTTGAGCTTGAGATCGCAGGGGAGGATATATTGCGCGAGCTGACCCATTTGATCCAAGGCCTGCTTGTATAAGATGTTGCAGTGGGCCCCGCTGTCGATCAGCAACCTTGAAACCTCCATTCCTAAGATGGGGGTCTTAATCACCAGGGCGTCCCTTTTGGGGAAGGTGACGCCGTCCTTGTCCGCTGGGGAGAACGAGATCTCCGCCCTTTCCGTGATTCCGGGGGGTGGGGCTGGTCGCGTCGCGTGGTAAACCTGCCACACCTCGAGTTCGCGCCTCCTCTTGCGCTTACTTATACTGGCGATCGGCCGTAGCCCGCCAATCATCAGGATCTGGCCTCCCTGGCCCCGCTGTTGGTCGCGATACTGCGGGTCGCGACCCGCTCCTGCCTGCTCGGGGTTGCCTCGAACTGCAGCCCCGTCGCCTCGGGGACCGGGACGCGAGAGCAGGTCCCAAAGCTTTCCGTCTTCGAAGAGCTTCCATAGCTGTCTGAGTAGCTGTCTGCACTGGCCGGTGGCGTGCCCGTGTTGGTCGTGGAACGAGCACCACAGCCTCTTGTCTAACTTTCCTTCGGGGGCTCGCATGGGCCCCGGCTTTACTAGGAAGTCTCCTCCTGTAGCTAATAGAACCTCCATCATAGTCATGGTGTCTTGACCCGTCAGTGCGACGAGCTTCACCTCCATCTCTTTGTAGCCCGGGAGCGACCGACCCTGCTCGTATGGTTTGTTGGGGGCCTTTCGCGGTGCGGGTGCGACCCTCCGGTCCACGGGCTCCGCGTCCTGTCTCTTTTGCTCCGGGGCACTTTCGTTTCCCCGCATAAGACGCTGGAACCAGCACTGGGCCCCGGCTTTGATGCGGAAATCTTCGTAGCTCCTCGGGTAGCAAAGCATCAGGTGTTTGAATAGCTCCGAGTTCTTCCGGAGTCCGCTCATGGCGGTGTGTAATTTCAAATCGTCGCCGACCTCCTCGCCGCCGAGCAGGATGTCCCCTACCCGGTCCACATATGACTCGTCGCTCTCGTCCGCCGCCTGCCGGACCCCGATCAACCTCTGGCTTTGCTCGAGTCGATTGACCTTTGAGGCAAAATGGGCGACGAAACGTTGGACCAAGTCGTCAAAGCAATGGATGGATCGGGAGGGTAGCCCCGCGAACCATTTGTGGGCCGTGTCCCCTAGAGTGAGTGGGAACAGCCGGCACCTCGTGGCGTCGCTGGCACCCCGTCCCGACATGTAGGTGCGGAAGCGGCTGAGGTGGACCTCGGGGTCTGTCTTCCCGTCATAGAGGGCGGTCTGTAGGGGCTGGATCTCGTATTGCATGATGGCGTGCTCGACCTCCAACGCCAATGGCTCCTTGCAGAAGTCGACGCGTTCGGGTTTGACTTGGGCCTCGGCGAGCCTTCTCTCCACTTCGGTCACTTTCTCGTACAGGTCGCGGAGTCCTGCCTCGGGTCCCGTCGCTGTTGGACACGGGACGACGGGATGCGACCTGCGTCCGTCGTGCGTCTCCCGCGCGTTGGTTGTTCCGAGCTCCGGGGCCTCGTGCGCCGTTGATGCGGACAGGTACTCGGCTGGGTCGTTCAGATCGAACATCAGCCTCCGGGCCGGGGGCAGGCGCTGGTCTTGACTCGCTTGCCCTGGTCCGAGGCGGTCGAACGCGCTGGTTTTAACCTGTTTTCTCGATGATAGAGAAATAGGAGTGGTAAGGGTGTGCTTACGCTGGGCCAATCTGGCCATTACTTTGTCGATCTTCTCGGGGGTATCGAGCATACTGCCCGAGAAGAGAGCCGGGGTAGCGGGAACTGGTGGGTCTCGGCGTGGGCCGGGGCGCGCGCGCCAGTTGTGTCGTTCGGTGAGCAGGTGACGCTTCAGACGATGTGCTTCGGAGCTGCTTCGCACCTGCCGACGAGCGATTCGTCGAGAACATGGTTCCCTCAAGTGGATCTCGGCCTCCAACGCGGGATAGCCTCCGTGGGTGGTCGGTGCCGGGACCGCGGGTTCATCTTCCACGGGCATCTTTCCTCTCCGGGTGGCGGATCTCGAAGAGTCCGACGCCGTGGCTCCGTCTTGCTCCTGGCTGGACATTTCTTCACAAAAAGCTCTTTTCTTGGGTCTAGAAATACAACCCCCTCCTTCTAGCGCCAACTGTTTTGGGTCGTTTTTGTTGGAAAGAATGAAGTACGGGTGGATACGAGGGTTTCGCAACGACTACCAAACCAAGTAAATTTTTATGTAGAAAGGGCTGAAATTTCTAGGCCCGGGGGGAAAAGGATAAGAATCCGAGCTCAAGAAGATAATGTCTTTTATTTCGATAATACTTTTAATTGTATTTTTCGCCGCCCTTACAATGAGACGGGGAGGCCGGCTTTTATAGGCGAGAGCACATGCTCATGCATAGCCACGACATCACGACACGTTAAGTCTACTCTAGGATCATTAAATGCCGGGGCACGATTCCGAGCTGGGTTTAAGCGAGTCCCGGGGCATGAGTTCGGCTGGATTGGTGCGACTTCCGTTCGGAGACTTTGGCGGAGGTGCTTACCGATTTGTCCTTTTGGATTAGCCATGAGAGGGCGGTACTATTTCCTCGGCCCGGGGTGGCGCTTCGAGCGCGTTGCATGAGCCCGGGCCCGGGGTCCGGTTGGGATTCGTTGCGGGGCATGCCCCGTCTGATGCTTCGGGATGTCGTTCCCTAGTCGTTGGGTCGTGGGGGTCAGCGCAGCTCCCTCCCCTCCGTCGGTTTCCCGGGGTTGCGCTCATGCATGGCTTGCATGGGCTCGGACCCGGTGTTCGGTCTAAGCTTCCTTCATCGGTTTTGAGCACCGCGGGCGGGCCTGCCTTTCCACGTGTACAAATTGATTTTTTATCCCCCAACAGATATCATCTAGAATATTCCAAGATTATCTTGGATAGATTATTCTAGAGATTTAATGGAGTGGAAAAAGAAAATAAAATAAATAAAAATTAATAATATTTAATTTTATTTTTGATATATTCAATTGACTTAATTTTCGAATTAAGTAACTTTTGGATTAATTGAAAATAAATAGATTTAAATATTGGATATTAATATTCTCGTCACATGGAGCATTCAAGAAACGAAGACTGAAGACTAGAAGATGCGTACGGAAATGTGATAAAGCCATAATAGTCGGAAAATAATATTCTAGTATTATTTTGATTATGTGATAATACTATGTGCTTTATTACATGTATGCATGCTATATGTGTTTATTTTATGCACTAGATAGCGTATCCCTTTATTGTAAAAAGCTAAGTGGGAGAGGGTATGGAAACATACCCATGGTCTCCATTGCTGCTCTCTTGGTGACTTTTATAAACTTTTGAAGTTTATATAGATAAGTCATTAGAGGAGAGTTCTTGTAATTCCTCTTACGAGAAACATTGATTAAGTTATCAAACAATGCCTAATTTGTCTTTCCAAAGCTGATTTCAAGTCGACTCATTCTCACCCCGGGGAGTGGAATGGAGCCAGAGCCACTTGGTCATGTAGAGGACACAAATTAGAGACCTTCGTACCATTCTTTGATAGATGGGTCGTTTGTCTGCTCGGCTCCCTCATTTATGAGAGATAGGGTTGTTCGCATGGTGAATCACTGGTTAGAAACTTCGAGTTTCACTTATGATTCTCCACGTCTTGATTTACAAGATTAAATAGATCAAGTAATTGGGAGTCAATTATAAAAGTCTCTTAGTGTAGTAAACGTCCACACCACGTGGCTTGCTATGCTGACGGACTTTGGATTAATTGATGTAGACAGTTGTAAGTAACTATGAAGAGTTGTGAAGTTATCGTAAACGTCCACACCACGTGGCTTGCGGTGATGTAGCGATTCCAAATAATTTACTTTGGTACTGAGTAATGGTTTACACTTAGATACGCGTTATAGTATTCCTCCCCACGAGGTCACGCTATAATTGATGTATGACCAAAGAAAATCTAATTGCTAAATCATTTGGGTGGGTAAACGTCCACACCACGTGGCTTGCCTTACCTGATGGGATTTTAGATGTGATTAGTGATTTAATGATATTATTTGAGGGAGATAATATCGGATATTAAATTGTTTGTTTGTTTTATGTGCTTATAGGTTAAGAATGACTGTGACCCCACTTTGTGATATACTTAAGGATGAAAACTCACCGGTTCCATATAGTAATGATTGGGAACGAAATCTGGACATTGTTCAGACTGTTGAGCTTTCCGAATCCATTGTTGTCCCAACTGATGAGGACATTCGGAATGACCTCAGGATGATGTTGAGGCATAGCGTGGAAGCCGGACAAGAGGTGATTAACATACTCACAGAATCTTCTCTCAACGAGTCTCTTAAAAAGGATTCGGCGAGAGCGGAGTTTGTGCGTAAGTTAAGAAAATCACAAGCTTTTGTGGCAAGGCTAGAGGAAAAGCGTGCAAAGAAACCCAGTGGTTTAAAACCACGGAATGGGAAAGGCAAGCCTTTGGGCAAGTGCTTTCGATGCAAGCAGTTTGGGCACTGGAGGTCTGATTGTCCTCTCATCAAAGGTACGAAATTTTCCTTAGTCACTGAAACATTGTCAGCGGTGATATCTACCAGCACCTGGTGTGTAGATACGGGCGCCACTGACCATGTCTGCAATTCATTGCAGGGGTTCCAGGAAACCCGGAGACTTAGAGAGGGAGAGATCGTGGTCTACATGGGCAATGCCGCGAAGGTGGCGGCTGTTGCAGTGGGAGACGTTCACTTACGCTTTAGTAGTGATAGGGTTTTAGTTTTACAAAATTGTCTTTATGTACCGAATTTTAGAAAGAATTTGATTTCAGTTTCTAAGTTAATTCTGAATGGATATTCTGTTTCTTTTGATCACTCTGTGGTCATAAGAAGAAATAGTGAGATTGTCTGTTCTGGTACATTGGTAGACGATTTGTATATTCTAAATCCTGAGTCTAACACGATGCAACTAACCGAGAGTAATAACACATCTACGAACACAAATAAGAGAAAGGAACCTTCTAAAATGAATCAATTATACTTGTGGCATCTAAGGCTAGGTCATATTAATTCGAATAGAATTCAAAGGTTGAAAGCTGATGGTCTCATTAGCGGCATAGAAGGAGAGGACCTTCCAACCTGCGAATCCTGTTTGGAGGGTAAAATGACCAAGCGTTCTTTTTCTGGTAAAGGACGTAGAGCTGAACAAGTATTGGATTTGATTCACTCTGATGTATGCGGACCTATGTCTACTCAGGCAAGGGGAGGGTACGAGTATTTCATCACCTTTACTGATGATTACTCAAGGTATGGATATATTTACCTGATGCGCCACAAGAGTGATTCTTTTGACAAGTTCAAGGAATTCAAGGCTCTTGTGGAGAACCTTCGTGGTAAATCCATAAAATGCCTGCGATCTGATCGCAGAGGCGAGTACCTGTCTGGAGAATTCAAGGCATACTTGGCAGAGAATGGGATTGAATCCCAGCTGACTTCACCATATACTCCTCAACAGAATGGTGTGTCAGAAAGAAGGAATAGGACTCTTATGGAGATGGTGCGATCGATGATGAGTTACTCGGACTTACCTGTTATGTTCTGGGGACTTGCCTTGGAAACAGCGGCGTACATTCTGAATAGGGTTCCGACCAAAACGGTACCAACTACACCAATGGAATTGTGGAGTGGGCGTAAGCCTAACTTAAAACACATTCGGATCTGGGGATGTCCAGCACATGTGTTGCGACAAGTCGCCGATAAGTTAGAACCTAGATCAGAAATACGGTTGTTTGTAGGATACCCGAAAGGAACTAAGGGTGGCATGTTCTATAGTCCTACGGACCAGAAAATCGTTATAAGTACTAACGCTCGGTTCCTAGAGGAAGACTATGTCATGGACCACAAGCCCAAAAGTGACATAATGCTTGATGAGTTGAGAGGTAACGAGGAAGACCTGGACACAGCCGACCGAGTATAGATACACCACTAGAACCTGCACCTAATACTGTCACTATTAATACACCGGAGCGCCGTCGTAGTGGGAGGGTTGTTAAACAACCGGACAGATGGATTGGACTGGGTGAGTCTTCGGACTCGGCACCCGGAGTTCATGAAGTCGATCCCTGGACCTATGATGAGGCGGTACAAGATATAGATGCGCCTTCTTGGAAGAAAGCAATGAAATCCGAAATAGAATCTATGGATTCTAATAAAGTCTGGGATCTTGTAGAACCACCAAGCGGCGTAAAGCCAATTGGGTGTAAATGGGTCTACAAGAGAAAGAGAGGATCTGACGGAAAGGTTGAAACCTTTAAAGCTCGGCTTGTTGCGAAAGGATATACTCAGAAAGAGGGAATTGATTATGAGGAGACCTTCTCGCCGGTAGCCAAGATAAAGTCAATCCGGATTCTCTTATCCATAGCAGCTCATATGGATTATGAGGTGTGGCAAATGGATGTCAAGACAGCTTTCCTTAATGGAAGTCTTGACGAGACGATTTATATGAAACAACCAGAAGGATTCATTGCTAAGGGGCGAGATCATCTAGTGTGCAAGCTTAATCGATCCATTTATGGATTGAAACAAGCCTCGAGATCGTGGAACCTGCGGTTTGATGAAGTATTCCAATCTTTTGGATTCATTCAAAGCATGGACGAATCGTGTGTGTATTGGAAACGTGATGGAAAGAAGGTGGTGTTCCTCGTACTTTATGTAGACGACATACTTCTCATTGGCAACAGTGTAAAGATGTTATCAGACATAAAGGGATGGTTGTCTAGACAATTCGATATGAAAGATTTGGGAGAAGTTGGACATGTTCTAGGGATCAAAGTTATAAGGGATCGCCGGAGTAGAACATTGTGTCTTTCCCAGCAATCTTACATAGACACGATTCTAGCTCGTTTTAACATGCAAGATTCCAAGAAGGGTGATCTGCCCTTCAGTAAAGGAACTTATCTTTCTAAGGAAATGTGTCCTCAGACACAGAAGGAGAAGGATGACATGAAAGCGGTTACCTACGCTTCGGCTGTGGGAAGCTTAATGTATGCAATGTTATGCACGAGGCCTGATATCTGTTATGCCGTTGGCATAGTAGCAAGATATCAGAGTAACCCTGGAAAGGCTCATTGGACTGCCGTAAAGAGCATTTTCAAGTATTTGCGAAATACTAAGGATTATGTTCTGAGATACAGTGCAGACAATCTGATTCCTTTGGGTTACACAGATTCGGATTTCCAAGCTGATAAGGACCGGCGTAAGTCGACATCAGGCTATGTGTACACTTTGGGAGGTGGAGCCGTATCGTGGAAGAGTGTTAAGCAAAAGTGCATTTCGGACTCTACCATGGAAGCTGAATATGTTGCAGCCTCAGAGGCAGCGAAAGAGTCAGTGTGGTTCCTTAATTTCCTCCAGGACTTAGATGTGATTCCGAGTTTGCCCAAGGCTATGACAATTTATTGTGACAATAGCGTTGCAGTGGCAAACAGTAAGGAACCACGGTCCCATAGTGCTACGAAACACATAGAGCGCAAGTACCACCTGATTCGAGACATCGTCAAGAGGGGCGATGCGATAGTCACCAAGATAGCTTCGGAAGACAACCTAGCGGACCCTTTCACCAAGATACTTCCTAAGGAAGTATATTACAAGCACTTGGTGGGTTTGGGAGTCAGAAGTTTGGAAGATAAGACTAGACCTTAGTATAAGTGGGAGATTGATGGAGTAGTATACTTAATGTCTAGATTTGAGTATTCTGAACTCTATCTGCACTTTCATTTACCTATTTATAATGAACATTCATTTGCTTTTAATTATTGTTAATTAAATATATGCAAATTATAGTCCTGGATTTTATACGTTGTAGTTAGTATGGTGTGCATGGGCGCACAGAAGATCATACTATCGGTTACTCGTATTTAATCGAACAGTTGCTCACGACCTAGATGGACACGGACCAATCCATCGGTATAGTCGTTGTGTGAGAGAGAAAATAATTTATCTTAATTATTTTATCACACTTGTACACTTGGTGTATTGGGCGGATCGCTTGAGACTTATCAATTAGGATTGCTCTGTGATAATTGATTTAAGTCTCAGAGTATTTTATTCTTAATCCCTGAAACAATTGCGGGTGTGTATATTTAATATAAGTGACTTTGATTTTCCAAAGGAATTAACCGATTTAATTATTGGGTTAATTACCGGTTAAGTTGGGTCACTATATTTTATATATGGCATGCCGTGAATTCTTGAAGGGACAGTGTATCCCGAAAGGGTTGATAATATCCCAGAGATGAGCTCATAAGGATTTATTATGTAAACCTCGCGAGTGGATTTGTTCCGCATAATAAATAAGGTTGAGTGGTACTATTCTCGGATACAAGAGATGAATAAATTTATTAAGCAATAAATAAATTTTATTTATGGATATTTAAATCTTAAATACACGGAATAAATAATACTAACCGGAGAAATATTATTTGATATAATATGGATAAATATTGGGAGTGCAATTTTATTTATATAGTGGAAAATAAATAAAATTAATATTGATAAGAATTAATGGATTTGGGTTGGACCCAATTTAATTTTCAATATTAGAAGCCCAATATTCAATCTCCTTTTGATCCCCTACGTAGCCTATAAAAGCACTACATGGTCTTCACAATTCAAAAACCTAAGATACGCCAATCATAAAGTCTTGAAGAGTGAAGAAGATCCATAGGAGTTCGATAGATCGTCGCCCACCCGACGTTCGAACGGAGTGCAAGGAATACGCGGGAAGATCACGAGGTCATCTTGATTTCGTTTCTCCGAACAACGAATCGTAGGTATGATATCTAAACTAACTTGATATTATTCGATTTTTGTTTATCGAGAATACCGTAGGACGAAGATCCGAAGATCGAAGCCCGGAATAGACGGACGAACGCGTGGTGGTGGCGAAGCCACCGGACCACGGCGTGCGCCCGCTAGGGTTTCGGCGGGGCGTGGAGGGCGAACCCTCGGCTGGGCCGAGGGTGTGCGATCGATCCACGGGATCGATCGCTGGGCACGGGCTGGTGCCGTGCCCTACCCCGCCGTGAAGGCGGGGGCCTCCTGGTGGCGGCGAGTCGCCGGAATCGCCGCGGGGGCTGCTGGGCAGCCCCACCCCGATCGATCTCCGGCGTGCGATCGATCACTCGATTGTATGAACCCCTGCTCGCGGGGGTTCGGGTGGGGGCGGGCTACGTGCCTTCGGGCGCGTGGTCTCCAAAGCCCGGACTCCGGCGGATGAGTCGGCGTTCGTGTGATCTCCGGCGAAGGGTTCGTTCGGGTTATCGGTTCCGCAAATTTTTAATAACCCGGGATATCGAATTCCAACACGTACTCCGGACCACGCCCGAGCACCGAGCACGGAGACTGACAACCCAGCATACACAAGGACCGCGCCGCGAGCACCCGGCACGGGCGACCACAACCGTACATGCGGGACAGCGGGACGACGAGCTTTGAGCCTGATGGAGTTATATTCTAAATGTCTAGTTTAGTGACAATATGGAACTCCTTATCTGTGTTTTATTATCTATTAATCAAACAGTCTGCATTTTGTTTATATACCTTTGTGCTCTATAGTCCTAGATATATACGTTGTAGACAGTATGGCGTGAGGAGACACGCGGAAGATCATACTGTCGGTTACTCGTATACTATCGAACAGTAGCTCACGACTTAGATGGACAGGAACAATCCATCGTTACGTCGTAGTGTGACTGGTAGATAGTCGGTCTTGACTATCATGTTACACTCGTACACTTGGTGTATTGAGCAGGACCACGGGAGGGCGTTCGGTTTATACTAATCGCAATAATCGAACTAGACCTCAGATATTACGGATATACGAATTCCTAATCCCTATATAATTATAGGTGCGTGTGTCCAATTCTCGGTTCTTTAACTTGCCAATGAGTGAGACTAATTGACTAGTCGAGATTCTCGATAAATTGGGAATCGTAATTGTACGCACGGCATGCTATAGATTATAGACAGGAAACCGTGTCTCGTTTATCGGGTTGATGACGTCCCCGAGATGAGCTCATAAAGTTTATCATGTAAACCCTGCAGGTGGATTTGTTCCACATGATAATAAGGATGAGTGGTACTAGTCTCGGATAATAAGAGACGAATTAATTTAATTATTAGTAATTAAATAAATTCGTGGACGTTCGATATCTTAAACACGGGGAAAGTCGTATATGTAATTTCGGCGGAAAATATTATTGGTAAAATAATATGAAT
The DNA here is from genome assembly GCA_954870475.1 of Euphrasia confusa. Classification (NCBI taxonomy): domain Eukaryota; kingdom Viridiplantae; phylum Streptophyta; class Magnoliopsida; order Lamiales; family Orobanchaceae; genus Euphrasia; species Euphrasia confusa. The sequence continues at coordinate 24,494,519 of OX940968.1, read as the reverse complement.
TAATTAATTGAGAATTCAATTATAATTTTATAGTGGAATTAATTATAATTAAAATTGGATTTAATTAAAGGTTTTCTTTTAAGGACACCGGTTTAATTAAATTGCAATTTAGCCTAATTAATTAATTAACCTAAGGTCCCTAGTGTGGCCTATTTAAACCCCTCCCCCTCTCTTCTCTAGACCTAACTTACGCAGCTTTTATTTTTCTTCACTTGAGAAAATAAAACGTGAGAGAGAGTTTAAGAGAGAAGAAGAAGTGGAGACTTCCGGTGGATCGTTGCCCACACAACGTCTGGAGTCGAGGGCTAGGATACACACTAGAAGATCAGAGATGTTCGCCTATTCGGCTTCTCCGAATCACGCATCAAAGGTAAAGAATCGAAAACCCTATTCCGCATCTTTTTCGATTCTTATTGTACGTAATAATATAACGAACCTCCGATCGAGTTCCGGGATCGTGGTTGGTGTTCCTAGATCACTGTGGGGTCGCTGACTTCAAGAGTGGTGGTCGGAATCGGAAAAACCAGCCGGAAACGAGCCTGAAACAGCAGCGTCGCGCTGCTGTTCGCGACGACTGTCGGCCGACATGTATAGCTGTCGGCCGACATTGGCATGTTGGACGACACCTTCTGGTATCGGACGACAGAGAGGCCAGAAGCCTCTCGTTTTGCGCGGTCGTGCCTCGGGTGCGATGGCTGGGCGTTAGACGGGTCAGGGGCTTCGTCGTGGACACAGTAGGCACGCTGGAGGTCGACTGGGCTTGTCCGGATGTTCGAGTAGTCGAACGGACATGTCCCGGGTATTCGATTTCCAACAATTGGTATCAGAGCCGGTTATTGGTTTGTTGTATTGTTCGTACGTTTATGATGCAGGATGAACCCGATTATTATGGCCAACATTGTGGGATGTTGTATGATAATTTTATTGTGGTTTGTTAAACTCTCGGGCTTGTCGAGATTGTTTTTGTTTTGGAAAATGTTGCTTGTTTGTAATAGATAAAAACAACGGGTTGAGTCGTTAAGTTTATTTATTTATTTCCGTTGTTTTTCCGGGCATGTATAGGATCGATCACCCTGTATAGGATCGATCGATGCCGGATTTAGTAGATTTATTTTTGTAATTTTTCTTGCTATTTTTGGTGGATCGAGACGAGATCGAAACCCGGAGAAACGAGAGTCGAGGAGACGAACCGGCGACGGGCAGCCATCGAACACATCCCGTGTTCGTGACGGGCAGCAGCGGAGCTGGGATTCGTTCGACCCCACGGACGACTCGATGAGACTCGAGACGAGGCTCCAGTGGGAGGAGTTCATCTCTTGATCCTCGAGCGAGTCGGTGGTGGACCGAGATCGAGACGAGCAACAAGATCCAAGAGACGTGCATTGGAGAACACTTAAGGCCATAATAATCGGGACCACGTTAATTGCTTTTTGCTTGTTTTACGTGCTTTATTATTATGCTTAATTGTTTATGCATGTTATCCCTTTCGTAAAACACTAAGTGGGAGAGGGATTGGAAACAATCCCGCGGTCTCCATTCTCTGTTTTGATGGTGATGTGTGTCGCTTACGAGTTGGCTTTAGTGTCATCCTCCCTATCGGATAAAGTTGACACACGGATATCACTGTATCAAAATTCGAATTTCAATTTCATTTATAGAATTGAACATTTAAGTTTTTCAAAGCAATGCCTAATTTGTTTTTCAAAGACTAAGTTCAACTCGACTCATTCTCACCCCGGGGAGTGGAATGGAGCCAAAGCGCTTGCTTATGTCGATGACACATGATTAGAGACATTCGAGTCATTCGATGACTAGATCGATTGTCTGGTTGGCTCCCTCACTTTGTGAGAGATAGGGCTCAATTGCATGATTGATCGCTGGTTAGAAACTTTCGAGTTTCACTTACGAGATATCAAGCTTTGATTAATGAAATTGTGAAATTTATGAAATGGAATTCAATTAACAAAGTTGTTTGTTTAGTAAACGTCCACACTATCGTGGCTTACTAGACGAAAACGGAACTTTGGGTTAATTGAGGCTCGACAGTTATAGGAAATCGTAAAGGGACCGCATGTCAACGTAAATGTCCACACTAACGTGGCTTGCGGTGGATATGTAGTTCCCGAGCGGTTAACTTAGTACTGAGAAATGGTATATACTTAGGTACGCTTTACAGTATCCTCCCCATCGGAGTCACTGCTGTAATGATGTACGACCGAAGTAAAAGTCCAGTTATAAAATCGTTTGGACTAGTATACGTCCACATGAACGTGCCATGCTGGTCTGATGGGATTTTAGGATTGATTGGTAAATTTAATGATATTAATTAAGGGAGTTAATATCGAATTAAATTTGACGGTTTGATTTGTCTCTTTTATAGATATGGCACTCAACCCACTGTCTGTGATACTAAAAGAAAACAAACTCACTGGTCCAAATTATGTTGATTGGAAATGAAACTTGGACATTGTCCTAACTGCTGAGGAGTACAAGTATGTACTCCAGGTCGATTGCCCTGCTGAACCCATTGAAACATCCACTCCTAAAGAAAAGGAAGCTCATCGGAAGTGGGTCAAGGCTGATCAGATGGCGCGGTGCTACATTTTGGCTTCTATGTCAAATGTGCTGCAACATCAGCATGAAGCCATGGACACTGCCTATGATATGATGCTTAACCTCAAGGAGATGTTTGGTAGTCACGACAGGGCAGCCAGGCAAGATGCTATGAGGAAACTCATGACGGCCACCATGTCCGAAGGAACGCCCGTGAGGGATCACGTTCTTAGGATGATAGGCTATCTGAATGAGATAGAGATTATGGGAGGAGCTATCGATGGGGAAACCCAGATCGATATAGTGCTCCAGTCTCTGCCTAGGAGTTTTGAGCAGTTTCGCCTGAACTATAACATGAACAAGAGGTTATATACGTTGGCGGAACTCCTGACTGAACTCCAGGCGGCAGAGGGAATCTTTAAGAACTCTCAAGCACTTGTGGCTGTGAAATCGACTCTTCCTCGCCCTTCGGGGATTAAGAAGAAGAAAAAGCTAGGACGGAAACCCAGTGGACCCAGAGTTGGTGGACCACAGAATGGAGTGAACATGCCTAAGGGCAAGTGTTTCCGTTGCAAGCAGTCTGGACATTGGAAGTCTAATTGTCCTCTCAGACAAGGAGGTATGAACTTTTCCTTAGTCACTGAAACATGTTTAGCGGTGTTATCCACCGGTACCTGGTGTGTGGATACGGGAGCCACTGATCATGTTTGCAATTCTTTCCAGGGGTTCCAGGAAACCCGGCGGCTTAGAGAGGGAGAGATCACCATCTACATGGGCAACGCTACGAAAGTGGCGGCGGTTGCAGTGGGAGATGTTCATTTATCTTTTAATAATAATGTTTTGGTATTGAATAATTGTCTTTATGTACCGGATTTTAGAAAGAACCTTGTTTCGGTTTCTAAGTTGGTTTTGAATGGATATTCAGTTTCTTTTGATAATTCTGTTATTGTCAAAAAGAATGGTGATTATATCTGTTCTGGTACATTGATAGGCAACTTATATATACTGAATCCTAATTATTCCACGATGCAACGAGTAGAGTCGTATAACACATCTAGTACCAATAAGAGAAAGGAGCCTTCTAGGATGAATCAAAAGTACTTATGGCATCTTAGGCTAGGTCATATTAACTTGGGCAGGATTCAAAGGTTGATAACTGATGGAATACTCAGTGATGTGAAAGATGAGGACTTTCCAACCTGCGAATCATGCCTGGAAGGAAAAATGACCAAGCGACCCTTTAGTGATAAGGGGTATAGATCCAAGGAAGTACTGGAATTGATTCACTCGGATTTGTGCGGGCCTTTATCTGTCCAAGCGAGAGGAGGTTACGAATATTTTGTAACCTTCACTGATGATTACTCAAGGTATGGTTTTATATACCTGATGCGCCGCAAGAGCGAGTGCTTTGACAAGTTCAAGGAGTACAAAGCTCTTGTGGAGAACCTTCATGGTAAAACCATAAAGACTCTACGATCTGATCGTGGAGGAGAGTACCTCTCGGGAGAGTTTAAGGCGTACTTATTAGAGAATGGGATTGACTCCCAGATGACTGCACCATACATGCCCCAGCAGAATGGTGTAGCAGAAAGAAGGAATAGGACTCTTATGGAAATGGTAAGATCTATGATGAGTTACTCAGAACTACCAGTTTCGTTCTGGGGATATGCCTTGGAAACAGCGGCTTATATCCTGAACTTAGTTCCCTCCAAATCAGTCCCTAAGACGCCCTTGGAATTGTGGACCGGGCGTAAGCCGAACTTGAAACACATTCGGATCTGGGGTTGTCCAGCACATGTGCTGAAGCATGGGGCTGATAAGTTGGAGTCACGTTCAGATATTCGGTTGTTTATAGGATATCCTAGAGGAACGAAAGGTGGTCTATTTTATAGTCCTAAGGACCAGAAGATCGTTGTTAGCACCAACGCTCGGTTCTTGGAAGAGGATTATATAATGGACCACAAGCCCAAAAATGAGATAATACTTAACGAACTGAGAGGGGACGATCAAGGCTTAGATCCAACCCAATCGAGTGATACGCCACCACAGTCTGCACCTGTAGTTACTGAGGTTACACCGGAGCGTCGTCGTAGTGGGAGGGTTGTTCGACAACCCGACAGGTTCATGTTTATAGGCGAGTCTTCGGACTTGTTACCTGGAGAACATGAAGCCGATCCCTGGACCTACGACGAGGCGCTTAAAGATCAAGATGCTCCATCTTGGCAAAAGGCGATGAAATCTGAGATTGAATCTATGGATTCATATCAGGTCTGGGATCTTGTTGCACCGCCCAAAGGTGTAAAAGCTATTGGTTGCAAGTGGGTGTACAAGAGGAAAAGAGGATCTGACGGGAAGGTTGAAACCTTCAAAGCTAGGCTTGTTGCGAAAGGGTATACTCAGAAAGAAGGGATCGATTATGAGGAAACCTTTTCGCCGGTAGTTATGCTAAAGTCGATCCGGATTCTTTTGTCTATATCATCTCATATGGATTATGAGGTGTGGCAAATGGACGTCAAGGCAGCATTCTTGAATGGGAATCTTGACGAGACCATTTATATGAGACAGCCAGAGGGATTCATCGAGAAGGGCCAAGAGCATCTAGTGTGTAAGCTAAAGCGATCCATTTATGGATTGAAGCAAGCTTCTAGATCTTGGAACATGCGGTTTGATGAGGTTATCCAGTCTTATGGATTCATTCAAAGAATGGACGAGTCGTGTGTATACCGGAGAAGTGACGGAAACAGCGTGGCGTTTCTCGTGCTTTATGTAGACGACATTCTTCTAATTGGCAACAATGTGAAGATGTTGTCGGACATAAAGGGATGGTTGTCCAAGCAATTCGATATGAAAGACTTAGGACAAGTAGGGCATGTTCTTGGGATCAAGGTTATACGAGATCGCCGGAAAAGAACATTGAGCTTGTCCCAGGCTTCATATATTGATACGATTCTAGCTCGTTTCAACATGCAGAATTCCAAGAGAGGTTCTCAACCTTTCTGCCATGGAATTCATCTATCTAAGGATATGTGTCCCAAGACACAAAAGGAGATAGATTACATGAAGACGATTCCTTATGCTTCGGCAGTAGGTAGTCTAATGTATGCTATGTTGTGCACGAGACCTGATATCTGCTATGCCGTGGGCATGGTAGCTAGATATCAGAGTAGCCCTGGACAGGGTCACTGGACTGCTGTAAAGAACATACTTAAGTACCTGCGAAGGACTAGGAATTATGTTCTGAGTTACAAAGCGTCTGAATTGATTCCTGTGGGTTACACAGACTCGGATTTCCAATCTGATAAGGAACAGCGAAAGTCTACATCAGGCTATGTGTTCACATTGGGAGGTGGAGCAGTTTCATGGAGGAGTGTTAAGCATAAATGCATTTCGGACTCTACCATGGAAGCCGAATATGTAGCAGCCTCTGAGGCAGCTAAAGAATCGGTGTGGCTCCGGAACATCATCATGGACTTGGATGTGATTCCTGATTTGCCTAGAGTTATCACAATTTATTGTGACAATAGCGGTGCAGTGGCAAATGCGAAGGAACCACGAGCCCACAATGCGAGTAAACACATAGATCGCAAGTACCACCTGATTAGAGACATCGTCAGGAGAGGCGATGCGGTTGTCACCAAGATTGCATCAGCGGATAACCTGGCAGACCCCTTTACGAAGGCACTTCCAGCGGAAGCGTTCAAGAGACACGTGAAGGGGATGGGTATCGGATGTATGGGAGAGGGCAACTAGACTTTTAGTATAAGTGGGAGATTGATGGAGTTATATTCTAAATGTCTAGTTTAGTGACAATATGGAACTCCTTATCTGTGTTTTGTTATCTATTAATCAAACAGTCTGCATTTTGTTTATATAACTTTGTGCTCTATAGTCCTAGATATATACGTTGTAGACAGTATGGCGTGAGGAGACACGCGGAAGATCATACTGTCGGTTACTCGTATACAATCGAACAGTAGCTCACGACTTAGATGGACAGGGACAATCCATCGGTACGTTGTAGTGTGACTGGTAGATAGTCGGTCTTGACTATCATGTTACACTCGTACACTTGGTGTATTGAGCAGGACCACGGGAGGGCGTTCGGTTTATACTAATCGCAGTAATCGAACTAGACCTCAGATATTACGGATATACGAATTCCTAATCCCTATATAATTATAGGTGCGTGTGTCCAATTCTCGGTTCTTTAACTTGCCAATGAGTGAGACTAATTGACTAGTAGAGATTCTCGGTAAATTGGGAATCGTAATTGTACGCACGACATGCTATAGATTATAGACAGGAAACCGTGTCTCGTTTATCGGGTTGATGACGTCCCCGAGATGAGCTCATAAAGTTTATCATGTAAACCCTGCAGGTGGATTTGTTCCACATGATAATAAGGATGAGTGGTACTAGTCTCGGATAATAAGAGACGAATTAATTTAATTATTAGTAATTAAATAAATTCGTGGACGTTCGATATCTTAAACACGGGGAAAGTCGTATATGTAATTTCGGCAGAAAGTATTATTGGTAAAATAATATGAATTAATTAATTGGGAATTCAATTATAATTTTATAGTGGAATTAATTATAATTAAAATTGGATTTAATTAAAGGTTTTCTTTTAAGGACACCGATTTAATTAAATTGCAATTTAGCCTAATTAATTAATTAACCTAAGGTCCCTAGTGTGGCCTATTTAAACCCCTCCCCCTCTCTTCTCTAGACCTAACTTACGCAGCTTTTATTTTTCTTCACATGAGAAAATAAAACGTGAGAGAGAGTTTAAGAGAGAAGAAGAAGAGGAGACATCCGGTGGATCGTTGCCCACACAACGTCTGGAGTCGAGGGCTAGGATACACACTAGAAGATCAGAGGTGTTCGCCTATTCAGCTTCTCCGAATCACGCATCAAAGGTAAAGAATCGAAAACCCTATTCCGATCGAGTTCCGGGATCGTGGTTGGTGTTCCTAGATCACTGTGGGGTCGCTGACTTCAAGAGTGGTGGTCGGAATCGGAAAAACCAGCCAGAAACGAGCCTGGAACAGCAGCGTCGCGCTGCTGTTCGCGACGACTGTCGGCCGACATGTATAGCTGTCGGCCGACATTGGCATGTCGGACGACACCTTCTGGTGTCGGACGACAGAGAGGCCAGAAGCCTCTCGTTTTGCGCGGTCGTGCCTCGGGTGCGATGGATGGGCGTTAGACGGGTCAGGGGCTTCGTCGTGGACACAGTAGGCACGCTGGAGGTCGACTGGGCTTGTCCGGATGTTCGAGTAGTCGAACGGACATGTCCCGGGTAGTCGATTTCCAACAGAGCCCCCCGAGCACCAAGCACGACAATGAAGACTATACATGCGGGACGACGAGAGTCCGAGACCCAAGACCGCACCCGAGCTTACATGCGGGACGACGAGAGTCCGAGACCCAAGACCGCGCCCGAGCACCCGCCACGAGCGACGAAGACTTCACATGCGGGACGACGGGAGTCCGAGACCCAGAACCGCGCCCGAGCACCATGCACGGGTGCCGACAACCCGACGTGCACAAAGATGATGATGATGGGCCCCGGGCTCCAGAACCGTACCCCGGGCAACACGCAGATAAGACCTACACCAGCTAGAAGTGGACAAATAGAATACGTTCTTATCTTTGCATGCGCAGGTTACGTGTCGATAATGAACAGGTGTATTCTACTTAATTCTCCTATAAATAGGGACGATCCGGGACAACGGAAAGGGGGAACCCACCTAGGAAGAAACCCACTGTAATAGTTCTCGAGGAAGAATAAGATAAAATACCAGTAAATAAATAGAGATATTAATCTCGGGCATTCAAGCCTAGTCTCGGTGTGATTTCATTTCAGTTCCCTTCTACATATAAATATCCCTGTTTTTTGCGTCGTCTCCAAACCCTACCAAGCGCGTATAATATATAATAATCCCCGACAAAAACGACCCAAAACAAAGGGGACAGAAACAGATTTACAGGAAGTCATAGAAAACCTTTCAAGCAATTTTTCAACATATGAAGTTTGATTTAGATGAATGCTACAGTCAGCCCTATTTCTAATGATGTTCATGCCCAAGATTTTTCTAGCATCTCCTAAGTCTTTCATATCAAATTTAGCGCACAAATATTTTTGTACTTTTTCAACAGATTTAAGACAAGGACCAAAAATCAGCATGTCATCCACATACAATACCAAATAGACAGGCAGTTCAGCAGACAGATAATATAAGCAAGGGTCATAAGAGCTTCTGCAAAATTTCATAGAAATCATAAACTCATCAAATTTTCTGTTCCACTGCCTAGGGGGCTGTTTTAAACCATAAAGCGACTTTTTAAGCAAACACACATGTTCAGCTTTGGATTTATCAATAAAGCCCTCAGGTTGTTTCATAAAAAATTGTTCATCTAATTCACCATGCAAGAAAGCAGTTTTCACATCCATTTGTTTCATTTCCCAATCAAAGTGAGCACACAAGGCAAGCATGATTCTAACAGTTGTGAATTTTACCACAGGAGCAAATATCTCATTATAGTCTACCCCTTCCCTTTGAGAGAACCCCTTAGCAACAAGTCTAGCTTTGAACCTAACACTATCACCCTCATGTTTCATTTTGTACAGCCATTTGCAACCAACAACAGAACATTTAAAGGGTTTTGGGACAAGTGTCCAGGTTTCATTTTTATGCAAAGAAGACATTTCTTCATTCATAGCATGCAACCATTTATCAGAGTGTTCAGATTCAACAGCTTCAGCAAAGCACTTAGGTTCACAGTTCTCAATCAAGTCATGCATATTAAACACAAAGTTATTCAACTGAAAATCCTCAAATCTAGCAGGCAGCCTAGGATTTCTTCTAACTCTATCTCTAGCTAATTGATAGTCATTCAAGTCAGGTTCATTTTCAGAAAGATCATCAACATATTCATGTTCAACATGCATTGGGGAATTATCAACAGGCAAATTCACATTCTGGTCAGCCACATTTTCATGCATTTCAGGCAGATTATCAGGTACATCAGCAGGAGCATTTTCAGGCAAGTTTTCAGGTACATTATTATCAGGCAGATCAGAAACATGTTCATCATCAGAATCTCTTAAAGGACCTACAGAGGGAGCAGACTCCACCTCACTAGAGGCACCATTATCCTTAGGCGGATAAGCAAGCAAACAGGGCATTTCATGTTCATTAAACACAACATCTCTACTGACAATAGTTTTAAAACCTGGTTCACACCTTAGCCACAGCCTGTAGCCTTTGGTTCTCTCAGGATATCAAAGGAAAACACATTTCCTAGACCTAGGTTCAAGTTTATCACCAGTATGGTGGACAAAAGCAGCACAACCAAAGACTTTTAGATTAGAAAAATCTACAGGCTTACCATAGAAGACAGATTCAGGACACCTACCCTCCAGAGGCACTGAGGGAGACCTATTGATCAAGTAGGTAGCAGTTATTACAGCCTCACCCCAGAATTTCTTACTTAAACCAGATGAAGCAAGTAAACACCTAACTTTTTCAAGTAGAGTCCTATTCATTCTCTCAGCTACACCATTTTTTTGTGGAGTGTAAGGTACAGTCCTATGTCTTCTAATACCAAATTCAGCACAAAGATCATTCATGGCAGAGTTACAAAATTCCAGACCATTGTCTGTCCTTAAGGCTTTAATTTTAAATCCAGTTTGGTTTTCAATCAAATTTTTAAAGTCCTTAAATTTTGTAAAAACATCAGATTTGTTTTTCATCAAAAACACTCATACTTTTCTTGAAAAGTCATCAATAATGGACAGGAAATACTTGTTACCACCTTGAGTAGGTTCAGGGGCTGGGCCCCACACATCAGCATGTAAATATTCAAGTATACAAGTAGAGGCAGGCAATTTGGGGGCAGGGGATACAGGAAAGCTAACTCTTGTCTGTTTACCTAGCACACAAGTTTCACAAAAGGGAACACAAGACATTTTTGTATCACCAAAGACACCATCTTTATGGAGAAATTCTAAACCCCTTTTACTTATGTGACCAAGTCGTTTATGCCATAAATCAGATTCTTTATCATGAGCAGAACATGCATATTCATGGAGACAAGGAACAGCTTTGCATATATACAAGTTATGCTGCCTAGCAGCCTTACAAACAGTTAATGCACCCTTCACAATAGTCATGCAACCCTTCCCCCATTTCCCAGAAAGTCCATCAAGTTCTAATGCAGCACAAGACACCAAGTTTTGGCACAAATCAGGTACATGCCTTACATTTTTAAAAGTGTACACAAATCCAGTTTCAAATTTCACACAAATGTCACCTATTCCAACTACCATGCATTTTTTTTCATTAGCCAAAGAAACAGATGAATTAGCAAGTTCTTTATATGATGTGAATAAATGCAGGTAATGGGACATATGGTATGTGCATCCAGAATCAATGAGCCAATCAGTTTCACTTAAAAAATAATTTTTGGCAGAATTCACATTTGAAAACAGAGATAAGTCAGACACCATAAAGACATCACCAACATTGTTTACTTGTGCAGCTACATTAGCAAGGTCACCAGAGGCCTTTTTAGGTTTGGTACACTGTTTCATAAAGTGTCCAACCTCACCACAGTTATAGCATTTTTTACCCTTTGACTTAGACTTAGACCTAGACCTACTCCTCCCTTTCCCTTTGCTGTTGTATTGATTCCCAGAGCCTGTTTGGCCTTGGTTACCAGAATTCCTATTCTTAGTTCTGCCTCTAACACTATTCACTTCAGTTACCTTATGACTTCTAGTGGATTTCACATCAAGTTCTTTACTTTTTAATCCATTTATCACAGTGTCCAAAGTAATAGAGTCTCTACCATATTTAATAGCAGATTTAACATCAGAGTAAGAATCAGGAATTGCATTCAAGAGCACAATAGGAGTGTAGTCATCAATATGCTTATCACCAGTCAGCTTTATATCTTGGATAAGTTTAGTGAAAGTATCAATATTATCTGAAATATCTTTACTCATGTCCAGTTTGAATCTAAAAAACTTTTCCAACAAAAACAGTTTGCTATTCAAAGAAGTTTCAGTGTATAAATCATGAAGTTTTTTGTAACAACCCAAAATTTTATTTACTTGAACATTGAATTCACCTAAATAATTTAAAATTTTATAAACTAATTTAATTAATTAAAATTATAAAATAAACTATAAATCTTAATTAAATAGTAATTTTAATAAATAGTATAATGATAATTATATAATCAATAATCTTGATCCAATCAAATTAATAGTAATCATTAGAACATATATTTAGTTCATATAAAACACAACCAGCAAATTAAACTCCATCTTGATCAAAATCTTAGTCATATTCAAACCAAATCCACCTTGTCCTCGTAAAGTTAGTCCATTTTCTTTTCAGCCCACTTTTCGGTCCACAACTTCAAAACTAAAATCAAATCCAATATACTTTTATCCAATTACAAGCGGCCTAAATGTTTGATTCAATTAACATGTTAATTATAAGCATCCTAACTCTACGACACATTCCAATCAAACTAAGGACTCCTAAACCAACCTTATTTAATGTGACTACCGAAGCCCTAATAACCCTTATAAATATCATTCACCTGTTGCAAATCACAAACCAAAAACAATCCCCTTGATCGTATCTAGACTCCACTACTCTCTCTGCTTGTATTCTAATCCTAAGCCGTCCTTGGTATATCCCGATAAAAGCAACCAAAAACAGCCCCATAAACCAAACGAGATTAACATGTGTTCATCCCGTAGTCGAGTCGACCCTCCTCTTTGATTCGCAGCCAATACCCTAAAACCAATGTATACGAGACCAAAACCAGTAGTTCACCTTATTCGGGAACTATGATTTCTGATGCTGCCCCTCCTTTGGCCGAAACCTAGTCAACCAACAACAGCGGTCATCTTCTCACCGCCATGACGTCTCTTCCCGATCATCGAAGTTGCTGCTGCCCGTGAATAGATCGAACAAATGTTGTCAAGAAAGCCGGATAAGATGAATCCCCACGACCACCATCGAAGGCTCTGTGATTTCACCGGCGTCAAGCTCCGTTCCCAATCTCGCTCTCGCTCTGTACAATTGGAAGAAAAAGGTGAAAGTAAATTCTTAATCCCAAATTCAATCCCATTCAATTACATTACCGTATTTAATATTAAAAAGTCCATATTACACTAAGGTCCCTATTAATTGAGGATATTATGGGCCACACCATTAATAAATCCTAATAATATTTTTCAATCCATATTAAGTCTTAAAAATTATTAATCCAGCCCCTAAAGATTTGGAAGTTGCTAGTTCAATCCTCTAAGGTCTTAGACGCACTTTGGATTTTCACGTTCACGTCCCAGCTCATCGAGGTAGGTGTCATGTTGTCGATTTACCTCTTCTATTACTTGTTTCACTATGTGTGTCTCTATGTGTGCATTTATGTGAATTTATTAAAACTATATTTTCCGTTGTAACCGGAGACCGTGGAAAATGGTCGAAGGGGACCAACGCAATAGTTGGCGCAACTCGCAATATCCAGATTATTAAATGGATCTCATGTTTATTAAAATTACAATATTTTCATGTTATCCAGATTATTAAATGGATATCATGTTCTATTAAAATTACAATATTTTCATGTACTGTTCATTGGTTATACATGTACTTGATTCTGGTAGTGGTTGAGGTAATGACCATATTGAGCGCATTGAGCTCACCCTTTCGACAACAACTATTTTTAGGTACACACGAGGATGCCGAGCGAGAGAAGTGATCAAGGTTGGAGGATAAAATAAAATAAATAAATGCTTCTCTTTGATTAATTTAGTACAAGTAATTCTCTTTTGGATATTATGCAAATATTATTTCATGTTTCAAACTACTTCAATAACGAGCACTTTCAAATTCTTCGGTAATTTTATTTTACAATTTCAACATCCAGTTAATGTTCTTTTAGTTAGTAGGTTGTCTTATATGTATTTATATTTGCTGCTGAAGTTCCAATATAAGATGGCCTAGGTATTTATAAGTATATGAATATACATGATTATGTTTATTTTGCATGCTACGTGAACACCGTTTAAATTACATATATACACATATACATAAACTATTATATATATAAATATGTGTGTTGTGTGTATGTAGTAATATTGTTGTGCTTATATAGTATTATTGAGAATTATTAGTTAAGATTTCTAACATAATAGTAAATTATTGTTTTTAAAAGTAAAATTTCGTGACCCCGCACTTTATTAAAAGTTATTTCCAAAATTAACACTTTCCGCTGTTTTTTAAAAATACGGGTCGTTACATTTTTCCCAAAGTTCCTTTGCATATTCAAGTTCACCAACTTTCCTTAAAACAGATTCAGACAAGCATAAGATAATTGCAGAGTGAGCTAGTTCATTAAGTTCAAACTTAATTTCATCAGTGTCATCAGGGGAATAGCCACCACTTATGGCTTTGAAAACCTTTTGCTGTATCAAAATACCTTTCATTTTTTGTTTCCAAATAGAAAAATCACTTTTCCCATCAAAGGGAGCCAAGTTAAAACCTGACATTTTTCAAAATGGTTTTGATGACAAGGTTTTTGAAAAGAACACACAGTAACAACATTCAAGGGTTTCACAGAATAACAGCAAGAGCAATCAAACACAAAGTAACAGCTACTTGACAGCAGACCTACTCAACAGCAGATCAGAGAGAGTGAGCACCACACAGGTTCTAAACACACAGAATTTAAGGCACAACAGCAAACCCTAGGTAATCTAGCTTACAGTTTAAAACCACAGAGGTTTTTCAGGCAGACACAACCACAGAACACACAAAGGTTCAGATAGCAACAAGTCACAGTATAACCACAGTTCAGCAATTTTCAAATTTCAGAGAGTTCACAACTCTTAAAATTTTTCAGAAAAAGATTCTAACTAGGGTTTTTGAAAAACAACAATTTTCAACACTGCAAGTTCACTACGACCACCAGGCGGGCCACACCATCAAATAAAGCCTCCAGGCGGGCTGACCATCACATAGAGAGAGGGGGTTAAAGCCAATCACTCACCAGGCCGGGTGTTCGCAAGTGACCCGTTTTGCAGCGCCCGTTTCGCGTTTCACAGGTAGGCTCGGGTACACTCGGCCAAGGGGGTCATCACTCCCAATTTTCCAATGGCCCGTGTACCTTTCGAGCTCGTTTACCTGGGTCTCCTCGCAGTCACCACCTAGGACGGCCCTCCGGGAGGTCAGATCTGCAACATGCAGCCGCGGATCTTGAAGCTCCGGTTGCTGAACAGCCTTAACCTGGCTCTGATACCACTGTTATGACCAGATCCGGTTTGCTCTCGGTGTGACCTGCGAATATAAACACCAAAAACAGAGAAAGGTCAGATCTGTAATCCGCCCAAAGGATATCACGAAATCCCAGAGCCCCGCAGTCAACGGGTTCGAAAACCCGGCCCGCTCCAATGGATCTGGGCTTGGATAACCAGAGAGCAAAAGCAGCGGAATAAACAAAGAAGAAGAAGATGTATATGTATATATATATCAAAATAGGTCAGATCAGAAAAACATCGGCTCAGGACTGTATGATCTGACTGCAGTAGTGAGTCGGAGCCTGGAGTATGCGCTTTCGAAGGTCGGAGCCGACAGTGGCCTCGCCGGAGAGACCCAAGAGCACACAGCTAGTCACCTCACTCGAAGCACGCTCCGCCTCACAAAGAGGTGAATCACTCGGACGCCCGAGGCTTCACCGATCTTCTCCGTGGTCACAGAACCCTAGGGTTCAGACCGGAGATGACAGCCGAAGCGGCGGCGCCGGTGAACGGAGCTGCTGTCTAGAAATCGCACACACTCAAAGGGGTGAACACACACAGTTTCTAGGGTTTGAGTCAGGTGCAAAGTGAGTAAAGACGGAGGCTGAGAGTTCATTATATCATAAGGTATCAAGGGACCAGATTGCACCACAACTCAACGGATCCAAGATCAACGGTCAAGGTAAGTCAAGGCTAGGGTTGGGCTTTTAATTGTTTCAGAAAACATTTAAATGGTGGGCTGCAATATGGGCTATGGGCTCACAACAAATGGGCAGATGATATAGAAACAATGGCTCTCACATATGGGTTGTGCGCATCGATTGGGCCCGACTGCCTGCAATACAAGTGATAAGCCCAAATAATAAATAAATGGCCAACACATTATTACAACAAAGTATAGGTTAATTCAGATTATATCTTTGAATTAACTTTATCTCCTTAAAATTTACAAAAACAAAACACAAAAAATCGCTCCAGATCTACTCCTCTTCCTTTTCTTCTCTCATAAATTCAGGTTATGATTCTAACTTCCAGTGGGACAAATTTTGATTGAAATATTATGAAGGTTTGTCCTTGAGTGAGACATGTTGGCTCTCTCGCACAGGTATCTACTACTCGAGCATATCCCCCGATTTATATTTTACCCGTTCGAAGGACCTCCGATCGAGTAGAGGAGGAGTTTCTCGTCTCTCCTCCTTATCAAAATAAAGCATAGGTTAATTCAGATTATATCTTTGAATTAACCTTATCTCCTTAAAATCCACAAAAACAAAACACAAAAAATCGCTCCAGATCTACTCCGTTTCCTTTTTTTCTCTCATAAATTCAGGTTATGATTCTTACGGTACACATTTCTTGAATTATTTTTCTTCTTTACTTTAATTCTGTAAAGTATGAACATAAAGTTTAATTTCTATTTTCTGTGGATTCTCTTCAAATTATGTTGTTAGAGAGAGAAAGAGAGTTTGGGAGTTCGGGGCAGAACGATGAACTAGGAATAGTGGGTACGATCTACGAGGAAGAATTCGAACGGGATATCATACTCTCCGATATGGCGTTATAGTCTATCCCTCAAATTCACTATTCTCCCAGTAATTTTTTTGACTAATTACCATGTTTGTATTTTTAATAAGTTCATGCTCGAATACGATATCTAATATACATAAGTCTAAACAAAAAATAACATATTTTTGTTTTAAATTCCTTCGTTTCTCGGGTTATGTTCCTGAGCGTTTTTCCTTCATTAAAATCATCTCGGCTTTATCTCCAGTTATTTACAACATTTATCAAAAGTGTTTTAACTTGTAAAATTAGTGCGCAATTTAGTATCATGCATCTCGAAATCAGGCGAGCGTTGACGGATATTTCTCGTTTATTACACTTCTGTCACATTGTATTTCTCCTTTATTACACTCATTTTTTCCTTTTAGTTTCTATGTGCCCATAAGGTGTTTGAACATATGTTTCTCTTGTACAACAACCTTGTTAGATATTGTTTTTTTGGGAATTAATAGATGTTCGTTTCCTTAGCATTTTTTTTAAGCTTTGCGCGTGTTTTTAAACTTTAACCAAGAATTTTTTTCCAATTCGAATAGATGGCCATTTTATTGATATTTGAGAGTAATGAACCACATTCTAAACATGCAATTCCACTCGATCGATAAGATAAGCGGCACGCAGTCCTGTTTCAGCACAAAACCAAGAGCAGAACGAGATTGTACTCGTGTTTCGGAATCTCGGATCCACTAAACTTCAACTCTGGAGATTCCAACTGTTCACAAAATAAACATGTGTATCTTCTGAGAAATATTTATTATGGATTATGGCAGCACAATCAAGTGTTGAGTGTGAAGGGTGAATTCATGAGAAAAATCAACAAAGACAGGCTCAGCACCCGCCAGGGGTCTGGCGGGTGCCAGACAAGCTCCAGCGGGCGCCAGACAATACCAGCGGGCGCCGACTACTTTCGGCGGGCGCCGAAAAGGTTTCGGCGGGCGCCGAAACCAGAAAATCAGGTTTGGACGTTTTTGGCTCTTTCGGCGGGCGCCGAAATGTGTTTGGCGGGCACCAAAAGTACTAAATCCCAGAATCGAGATTTAGCTTGTTCCCTAAGTTTTCCCTCCCCTATATAAACCCTATGTGCGTGTAAAATAGGGTTAACACCTCCAGAAAGTCTAGAGTCGAATTTATAGCTTTATAAGCGTGTAATCGAGTACTATAATCGATCTAGTGAATTATTGCAGCGACAAGAAGTGGACGTATCCCTCCGAGAAACACCACTTTGTTTCCATCACGTTTCCCATACACACGATTCGTCAATGCCTTTTGATGAATCCATCAAATGGACTATCTCATCAATGCGCAAGTTCCACGAACTCTAGCTTCGTTTCAATCCATAAATGGATCAACTAAGCTTGTACTCTAAATGATCTCGCCTCTTAGCAATAATCCTTATTGCTTTCCAAGAAGGCACATTTAGATCTAGTACTGCCTTCATGTAGATCCAGGGATCGATTTCATGTATACCAGGTCCAGAGTCTGAGAACTCTCCTAGCCTTATGAACATCTCTGGTTGTCATACAACCTCCCACTACAGCGGCATTCCGGTGTATAAACAGTAATAACAGTAGGTGCCGTTAGTGGTGTACCGCTACTCGGTTTGGCTGGTTCCCAGTCCTTATCCCTTTCTCTTATTCAAAGTATTACGTCGCTTTGGGCCTGTGGTTCATCTAATAGTCTTTCTCTAAGAACCGGGCGTTAGAACTTATAACGTCCTTCTGGTTCATAGTACTATTGAACACACATCTTTTGTTCTTCTAGGATATTCTACAACCGCATTTGAATGCGCCGTCGTTTCCAGACATATCCATAGAACACAGGTAGTTCTGTATAACTCATGCTTTTACCATTTCTATAAGAGTTCCATTTCTTATCTCCGACACACCATTTCTACACAAGAGTGTATGGTGTAGTCATTTGGGATCATATCCCAATCTCTGATCAGTATGCCATGCATTCCTCAGACAGGCACTTGCCTCCGCGATCAAATCGCAGACTTCTAATGGATATACCTTGAAGGTTCTCCACAATTGCTTAGTGTCCATTGACTTGTCAACACACTTTGCTTTTGTGGCACATCAGGTATGCTAATCCATTTTTCGAGTAATCATAAAATGAAGTACTCGTACCTTATTGTCTGAGTAGACATAGGTCTGCATACATCAGAGTTTACATCTTGCATGTTAAAACGAACCATAATCATTTATATGTAAGATGTCCAGGAGAAGTACAATGTTCTTTTCTAGAGATCCTAGATCTCAAGAACATGTCCAACTTCTTCCTATATCTTTCATAATGATTTATCTAGACAACCATCATTTTTATGTCTGACAACATCTTTGCATTGTTGCCAATGATAAAATGTTATCTACATAAAACCCGAGAAACACCACCTTGTTTTCATCACGTTTCCAATACACACTATTCGTCCATGCTTTGATGAATCCATAAAATGGACTATCTCATCAATTTGCAAGTTCCACGAACTCAATGCTTGTTGGAGTTGTGTACTTAATGTCTAGATTTAAGTAACGGTAACTCCCGGTCATTGCTATTAATCTATTTAATTAAATAAACAATTATTTGCATTTAATTATTTATAATTAAATATATGCAAATTATAGTCCTAGATTATATACGTTGTAGTTAGTATGGTGTGCGACGTCACACGGAAGATCATACTATCGGTTACTCGTATATAATCGAACAGTTGCTCACGACCTAGGTGGACACGGACCAATCCATCGGTATATTCGTTGTGTGAGAGAAAAAATAATCTGTCTTGATTATTTTATCACACTTGTACACTTGGTGTATTGGGCGGATCGTTTGAGATTTATCGATTAGGATTGCCGGCGATAATCGATTTAAGTCTCAGTGTATTTTATTCTTAATCCCGGATACTATTGCGGGTGTGTATATTTAATTTAAGTGACTTTGATTTTCCAAAGGAATTGACCGGTTTAATCATTGGGTCAATTACCGGTTAAGTTGGGTCGCTATATTTTATATATGACATGCCGTGAATACTTGACGGGAAAGTGTATCCCGTAAGTGTTGGGATTTGCGCCCAATTCCGTCTACAAGAAACGATAAACAAACACGAACGAAAGTACGAGAAAATAAAGACACAAGAATTTATAGTGGTTCACCCAAATAGGCTACGTCCACTCTCGCCGCTGCAGATCTTTCCACTAGAAATAATAATAGACGACTCCGGGGAGTTTACAAACGCACACGCGTATCTCAGTATTCTCACGCTCTCGTCTATTCTAACACTCTAGTATTTTTCACGATGGTGGGGATAATGAAATACATGGATGGGGATCTCTATTTATAAGGGTAGAAACCTAAACCCTAATCATAAAATAGGTAGGAGTCCAAATCATAAAAGGACACAAGATCACATCTAGAATCTTCCTCAATAATTAATTACCCAACTAATTATTCTCCTAATTTGACTCCACACCCCAACAATCTCCCACTTGGAGGAAAATCCGATCACCTCCCAATCTCCCACTGCAGCGGCATCCCCGGTCTTCACCAACATCGCCCAGTCGAAGTTTCAACCAAATTCGACGCATCGCGACTTCTCAGGTTCTTCCAGGCTTTCTTCACATTGTCATCCCCGTTAACCTTCTCATCACCTCGCAACTCCCTTTCGGACTTCCGAAATCGCAACATTGAAATCAAGCTTCCCAAAGCTCCCAAATGTCGCCTCCCCGAATTGCTTGTGATACGGCTAACTCCCACTGTATGGATAACGTCAGCATTCGCATGCCCGTCGTCTATCCCTGACGACCTTTTTCGAAATCCTCCAACATTCTCATTGCTAGCCTCACGATTCCCTTGCATACTCCTCTCCGTTTCCAGAATCCTAATCACCGGACTCTCTCTAAAACGATCCCCAGAGATGCACTCAAATCGTCTAACAACTCCCACCGCATGGGAAATGTAGGACTTCTCATCAATGCAATTCGAAATTTTCATAAGACTTCCTCCAGCAGAGTCGCAAGGAAACTTACCCGAATGCATTACCTCGTCTCTTACCAACGAGTCACACCTTGACAATAACGAGCTCATCTCGTTTTTCATTTTCCTATTGCTCGCATTTTCAACCAACATTGCTACGTCATCTCGCTTTGAAAGCATATGATTGAACATCGAGACCTCATCCGGTTGGTCTACATGGGCCACATCTACCGGAACATCTCCCAAATCATATCTCAGCTCTCCATCTTCCGATTCTCTCTCGGCTACCGAGAATCGTACTCTTCTCTCTTTCTCGAGACACGGACTCCGATCCATATGAGTTTCCTCCGAACTCACTTTTGGTTGCAACCGTCTTTCGCTCATATGATCCAGCCCACAATGCTCAGGCACATTGGTGTCGTCGGCCACACCAATATCACGACAATAAGTCGTAGTGTAAAGGGTACCCGTCCTTCGACCACGAGCAATAATCATCGCACCCTTTGACACCTTCCAAGACCCATTCTCGAATGTAACTTTGTGTCCAGCCCTCTCAAGCTGGCTAACCGAGATCAAATTCCCCCACAGCTTCGGCACACACCTCACATTCGACAGCTTCAACGTCTGCCCAAACGTCGTCTTCAATCTCACGTTACCAACACCCACGACGCCCAAGGTCTTTCCATCCCCGAGATGAACCTTACCGTGATCTCCGGCAACGAAATCCTCCATGCCTTCACGTCTCGTCGTTGTGTGAAACGATGCTCCCGAGTCAAGCACCCAAGAGTCTCCGAGAGGCTCAGAAGATGTTAGCAAGACATCTCCACTCTCGTCTTTTTCCATCACCGCATTTGTCTCGCCTCCGATCCCCGAAAGCTCTCCACAATGCCTCTTTAAGTGACAAAGTTTTCTGCAATTCCAGCACTTGAATTGCTTCTTCTTTCGGTTGCTCGAACTCACCCTTCCGCTGCGTTTAGAATTCCCATAGCGATGCTCACATCGGCTCATAGACATGGCCGACGTAGTCGAAGTAGATGCTTCCCCGGAATCCCTTCTCCAAACTCCCTCGGCAAGGACGCAGTCCCTCACATCTTCTAGCTTCAACTGCCCACCTCCCATGGAATCACCCAAAGCCTCTCATATTGGTTCCCAGCTAATCGGTAGCGATGTCAATAAGGTCAGGGCCAGAACTTCATCATCAACCTCGATCTCAAACGAAGCCACTTCTTTTACAATCGAGTTGAACTCGTTCACTTGAGTCGCAACCACACCATCGTCTTCCATCTTCAAATGGAACAACCTCTGCAGCAAGGCCACTTTGTTCGTCACCGATGGCTTCTCGTACAAGTCGGACATAATTTTCATCATCCCCGCGGTCGTCTTCTCCTTCATCGCCTTCTTGGCAATGTTCTCCGACAACGTCAAACGGATCAATCCGAGTACTTGTCGATCAAGGAGAGCCCAATCCGCCTCGCTCGTCTCCTCCGGCTTCGCGCCTTCCAACGAGTGATGAATATTGTTCTCGTCCAATTAGTTCACGATTTCCATCCTCCAAGATGCGAAACCCAAGCCATCAAATCTCGTAACTCCAAAGGTCGTGATGTCTCCCATCGTTTCTTCGATTGCCCAGCTTTTCCACCAAAGCTCTGATACCAGTTGTTGGGATTTGCGCCCAATTCCGTCTACAAGAAACGATAAACAAACACGAACGAAAAATAAACGAGAATAAAAGAACACAAGAATTTATAGTGGTTCACCCGTTAACAAGGGTTACGTCCACTCTCGCCGCTGCAGATCTTTCACTAGAATAATAATAGACGACTCCGGGGAGTTTACAAACGCACACGCGTATCTCAGTATTCTCACGCTCTCGTCTATTCTACCACTCTAGTATTTTTCACGATGGTGGGGATAATGAAATACATGGATGGGGATCTCTATTTATAAGGGTAGAAACTTAAACCCTAATCATAAAATAGGTAGGAGTCCAAATCATAAAAGGACACAAGATTACATCTAGAATCTTCCTCAATAATTAATTACCCAACTAATTATTCTCCTAATTTGACTCCACACCCCAACAGTAAGAGTTGATAATATCCCCGAAATGAGTTCATAAGGAATTATTATGTAAACCCTGCAGGTGGATTTGTTCCGCATAATAATTAAGGATGAATGGTACTAGTCTCGGATATAAGAGATGAATAAATTAATTAGCAATAAATTAATTTTATTCATGGATATTTATATCTTAAATACACGGAATAAATAATACTACCGGAGAAATATTATTTGATATAATGTGCGGACTGCTGCTGGAGCGAAGTCGATGGCATGGGACGTCGACGACGTCGTCAAGCCGGAAGTCGGCTGCTCCGGCGAAGGCCCAGATAAACGCCGGCGCGATCGATCGGACGGCCGAGTTCGTTCGTCTCGATCGCGGGCTGCTCGTGCGTCGCTGCACGATGGGTCGATGGCATGGGTCGTCAGTGGAGACGCCGTGCCGGAAATCGACCAGGGCTGGTGCACAGGTTCGCCGGAAAAGATGATCGCGGGCTGCTGTGGTTTCACGCGGGCTGCTGTGATTTCGTGGGGCAGGTGCTACGCATCGTTGCTATTGCATGGGCTTGGTTTTGGAAGTGGGCATGCATGTGCGTATTGCATGGCTGAGTGATTAATTCACTTGATTCATGGAGCTGTACATATTAAATCAATTGATGGATTAATTGATGGTGCTACATGCACGTTGGTGTGTATGTACATGAACCAACTAGGTGCATGTTGGGTTCGATAGGGGTGACCGGAATTTTCGTTTCGGTTCGTCCCGGTAAATCCGATCTTTCCGCAAATAATTTAATCTTTCTAATTTTATTTAATTTAATTTTGGAATTAATTCAAATTCTATTTGGATTAGATTTCTTAATTATGGAATTAAATAATGGAATTAGATGGAGAGTTAAATTAGGAAAGAAAATCCTAGTTTCTCTACATATCCTATACCTACTTGGATTAGAAGTCTTAAGAAGAATCAAAATTCGATTTTGATTAGGATTCTTGAGATCTAATCTAAATAGGATTGAGAAATTATTAAAATATTGATTTTATTTAATTTAAGTATTTTATTTAAAATCATTAGATTAATTCAAAAATTATTTTGGATTGGAAAAATCTTGGATTTTATTTAGAATAGAATTAAATATGGAAATCAATGGATTTTAATGAAATTGATTTTATTTTATTTAAGTATTTTATTTAAAATCATTAGATTAATTCAAAATTTATTTTGGATTGGAAAATCTTGGATTTTATTTAAAATAAAATTAAATATGGAATACAATGGAATTGATTTTATTTAATTGGAGTATTTTATTTAAAATCATTAGATTGATTCAAATTTATTTTTGAATTGGAATCTTGGATTTTATTTAAAATAAAATTAAATATGAGAATCAAAGAATTTTTCCGTCGCTCGGCAAAGTATTCAAGACGTAGAATGAAGACTCAAGACAAGCATGCAGGAATTCATCAAGGTACGAATAGTCGAGAAATAATTTTACTTGAGCAATTATTTGATTATTTGTGTACGTACTTGCATGAAATGTATGTTTGTTATTATGCTTATGTGTATTTAATTATGCATTAGATAGCGTATCCCTTTTGTTATAAAAAGCTAAGTGGGAGAGGGAATGGAAACATTGCCATGGTCTCCATTGCTGTTCTCTTGGTGACTTTTATGGACTTTTGAAGTTCGTATAGACAAGTCATTTGAGGAGAATTCTTGTAATTCCTTTTACGAGAAACATTGATTAAGTTTATCAAACAATGCCTAATTTGTCTTTCTGAAATTGATTTCAAGTCGACTCATTCTCACCCCGGGGAGTGGAATGGAGCCAAAGCCACTTGGTCATGTGGATGACACAAATTAGAGACCTTCGTACCATTTCTAGAAATGGATCGATTGTCTGCTCGGCTCCCTCATCTAATGAGAGATAGGGTTGTTCGCATGGTGAATCACTGGTTAGAAACTTCGAGTTTCACTTATGATTCTCCGCGTCCTGATTTACAAAAATCGAATGGATCAAGTAATTGGAAGTCAATTGTAAAAATCTTTTAGTGTAGTAAACGTCCACACTATCGTGGCTTGCTGCACTGAATGGGATTTTGGATCGATTGATGTAGACAGTTATAGAGGGGAGTAAAGGAGCGTATGTTAACGTAAACGTCCACACTATCGTGGCTTGCGGTGAATATGCGTGTCCCAAACAATCTTCTTAGATACTGAGTAATGGTTTACACATAGGTACGCTTCTTAGTATTCTTCCCATCGAAGTAACGCTAATGATGATGTACGACCGAAGAAAATCTAATTGCTAAATCATTTGGGTAGGTAAACTTCCACACTATCGTGGCTTGCCTTACCTGATGGGATTTTAGATGTGATTAGTGGTTTAATGATATTATTTGAGGGAGATAATATCGGATATTAAATCAATTGTTTGTTGTTATATGTGCTCATAGATTAGGAAATGGCTTTGAACCCACTTTATGTGATACGTAAGGATTTTAACTCACTGGTCCCTAAATGTAATGATTGGAATAGAGATCTAGACATTACCCAAATTGTTAAAGAGTGCAAGGTTGTACTCTGTGAGCTTTGTCCACCCGAGCCTATTGACATAGGCGGCTAGACAAGAAGCGATGAGGATACTCATAAAGGCCAGTCCTTCGAGGAAACGCTTAAACACGTTTTTGAGATGATTGACCTTTTGGACGAGTTGAGACGGAAATCGCAAGCTCTTGTAGCCAGTGCCAAAGGTTTTGAACCTAAGGGCAAAATCGGGGGATAGGAAAAGAAAGCAATGAATCCCAGTAGTCCTAAGTTACTTGGACCACGAGATGGGACGAGAAAGCCATGAGGCAAGTGTTCTCGATGCAAACAGTCTGGGTACTGGAAGTCTGATTATCCTCTCAAAGAAAGTACGAAATTTTCTTTAGTCGTGAAACATAGTCAGTGGTATTATCTACCGGAACCTGGTGTGTAGATATGGAACCACTGACGGTATGTGCATTTTAAATGCAAAGGTTCCAGGAAACCCGACGACTTAAAAAAGAAAAGATCGTAGTCTATGTGGGCAATGCTGTGGAGGAGACAACAGTTGCAGTTGAGGACATTTTATAGGATTTCATTTTGAGTTATTGCTTTTATGTACCTTTCATATTAGAAAGAACTTTGTTCTGGATTTCTAATGAATGGATATTTTATTTCTTTTAATAATTTGATGGTTATAAGAAGAAATAATGATATTGTCTATTTTGGTACATTAGCTAGCAATATATAAATGATGAATCCTGAGTCCACCACGATGCAACGAACCGTTATACATAACTCGTTTTACTAATAAGAGATTTCTTTATTAAATCATTTATACTTGTGGATTCTTATGCTAAGTCATATTTATTCAAATAAGAAGTTCAAAAGTCGAAAATTGATTGTAAGATCAATTAAGTTGAAGGAGTGGACCTTCCGACCTAAGAATCTAATTTGGAAGATAATACGACTAAGCAATCCTTTATGGATATAAGATATAAGATCCGGACAAGTATTAGAATTGATTGACTCTGATTTATGATCAGAGCTTGGGATTTGATCCCAAGTGACTACACCATACAGTCCTCTGTAGGATTGGTGTGTCGGAAATAAGAAATTGAACTCTTATAGAAATAATAAAAGCTTGAGTTATACGGAACTACCTATGTTCTATAGATATGTCTTGGTAACAACGGCGCATTTCAATGCGGTTGTAGAATATCTTAGAAGAACAAAAGATGTGTGTTCGATAGTACTATTAACCAGAAGGACGTTATAAGTTCTAACGCCCGGTTCTTAGAGGAAGACTATTAGATGAACCACAAAGCCCAAAATGACATGATACTTTTGTAAAGAGAGAAAACGATTAAGACTTAGAACCAGCCGAACCGAGTAGCGGTACACCACTAACTGCACCTACTGTTATTACTGTTTATACAACGGAATGCAATTATAGTGGGAGGTTGTTTGACAACCGAAGATATTCATAAGACTAGGAGAGTTTTGAACTCTGGACCTAGTATACATGAAATCAATCCCTGGATCTACATGAAGGCGGTACTAGATCTAAATGTGCCTTCTTGGAAAGCAATAAGGATTATTGCTAAGAAGCAAGATCATTTAGAGTACAAGTTTAGTTGATCCATTTATGGATTGGAACAAAGCATTGAGTTCGTGGTACTTGCAAATTGATGAGATAGTCCATTTTATGGATTCATCAAAGCATAGACGAATCGAGTGTATGGGAAACGTGATGGAAACAAAGTGGTGTTTCTCGGAGGTTTTATGTAGATAGCATTTTATCATTGGTAACAATGTAAAGATGTTGTCAGACATAAAATGATGGTTGTCTAGAAAAATAGATATATGAGATAAAGAAGAAGTTAGAGCATGTTCTTAAGATCTAGGATCTCAAGAAAAGAACATTGTACTTCTCTTGATATCTTACACGATTATGGTTCGTTTTAACATGCAAGATTCCGAGAAAGGTTCGTTACCTTTCAGAGACGGAATGCATTTATCTAAGGATATGTGTTTTGGAACACAAAAGGAGATAGAAGCAATGAAAGCGGATTCCAACACTTACAGTGAGGAAAGCTTAATAACTGCATTATTCAAAACAAGAACCTGATATCGGCTATGCGGTTAGCATAGTGGGAGGATATCAAGGTAATCCTGGAAAGGAATACTTGATTGCAGTAATAAACATTTTAAGTACTGGAAACTATGTTCTGGATTACGGAGCAGACAAACATTTCCTTTGGATTACATTCTCTTAGATTTCTAATCGAATGAGGACCGGTGTAAGTCGATATCAGGCTATGTGTTTCACTATTGAAGGAGAAGGAGTTTTAACATGGAAGAGTGATGAGCACGATGCTTTTCGGACTCTACCATGGGTAACCAAATAAGCGGCCTCAGGGGCAGCGGAAGTTTTGGTATAACTCCGGGATAATCTCTGGGACTTAGATGTGATTCTTAATTTGCCAAAGGCTATGTAAATAGCGGTGCGATGGCAAATGGTAAGATCACAAGTCCATAAGTGTAAGATAACACATAGTGCAAGTACCACCTGATACGAGTCATCGTCGAGGGAGACGACGCTGTAGTCACCAAGATAACTTCAGAGCGGCAACCTAGATTGCTCATTCACATAGTACTTCTTGGAAGTACAACTTAAGCACGTGATGAGTATGGGAGTCGGGAGTTTGGAGGAAATGACTAGACCTTAGTACAAGTGGGAGATTGTTGGAGTTGTGTACTTAATGTCTAGATTTAAGTATCGGTAAACTCCCGGTCATTGCCATTAATCTATTTAATTAAATAAACAATTATTTGCATTTAATTATTTATAATTAAATATATGCAAATTATAGTCCTAGATTATATACGTTGTAGTTAGTATGGTGTGTGACGTCACACGGAAGATCATACTATCGGTTACTCGTATATAATCGAACAGTTGCTCACGACCTAGGTGGACACGGACCAATCTATCGGTATAGTCGTTGTGTGAGAGAAAAAATAATATGTCTTGATTATTTTATCACACTTGTACACTTGGTGTATTGGGCGGATCGTTTGAGATTTATCGATTAGGATTACCGGCGATAATCGATTTAAGTCTCAGTGTATTTTATTCTTAATCCCCGATACTATTGCGGGTGTGTATATTTAATATAAGTGACTTTGATTTTCCAAAGGAATTGACCGGTTTAATCATTGGGTCAATTACCGGTTAAGTTGGGTCGCTATATTTTATATATGACATGCCGTGAATGTTGGAAATCGATATCCCGGGCTATTAAAATTTGCGGAAAATAATAACCCGAACGAAATCCTTCATCGCCGGAGATCCGAACGCGAACCACCGTACGAGCCGGGGCCCGACCAAACACCCAGTGAGGCCCGAAGGCCGCGAGCATCCAGCCGAGCCCCCGCACGGGGCTCGCGATCATCTCCATGATGATCGCTGGGGATGCACGAGGCATCCCCGGGGCTGCTCATAGCAGCCCCGCAGCGGGTCGCGTGACCCGCTGCACAACGCGCTGGGCTCGTCCCAGCGCACCGCTGCGGGAAGTCCCGCAGCACGCTACGAGTCGCTGCGGGTTACTCCCGCAGCTCCCAGCGATCGAGCCTACGGGCTCGATCGACCCCTCGGCTCCCAGCCGAGAGGGTTTGCGCTGCACGCGCCTCCGACAAGGGCGGCCGGCGGGTCCTCCTGCCGTGGCACCAGCCCACGGCGGACCCCCGGTGATCGACCCTTGGTCGATCCCGTGCCCCGGCGATAAGCCGGGGCTCCCTTCGTCGCGCGTCACCGGCGGTCGAACCCTAGGGTTCGGCCGCCACCCTCGATCCCATCGAGGGTTTCTCGATCTTCGCCGGGGATCTCGAATCCCCGTCCCCGAAGTTCGTACGTTTACCCGGATCGTGTGTTCATGTATATGCTACAATAAATTCACATAAAATCATAGAACGGGTTTATGATTTTACCTTCGATTCGTTGTGCGGAGAAACGAAATCAAAAACACCTTTGATGACCTTGCGATCTTCCCACGTATTCCTTGCACTTCGTTCGAACGTCGTGTGGGCGACGATCTATCGAACTCCTATGGATCTCCTTCACTCTTCAAGACTTTATGATTGGCGTATCTTAGGTTAATGAATTGTGAAGACCATGTAGTGCTTTTATAGGCTACGTAGGGGATCAAAAGGAGATTAAATATTGGGCTTCTAATATTGAAGATTAAATTGGGTCCGACCCAAATCCATTAATCCTTATCAATATTAATTTTATTTATTTTCCACTATATAAATAAAATTGCACTCCCAATATTTATCCATATTATATCAAATAATATTTCTCCGGTTAGTATTATTTATTCCGTGTATTTAAGATTTAAATATCCATGAATAAATTTATTTATTGCTCAATAAATAATATTCATCTCTTATATCCGAGAATAGTACCGTCCAACCTTAATTATCATGCGGATTAAATCCACCTGCAGGGTTTACATAATAATTCCTCATGAACTCATCTCGGGGATATTATCAACCCTTACGGGATACACTTTCCCGTCAAGTATTCACGGCATGTCGTATATAAAATATAGTGACCCAACTTAACCGGTAATTAACCCAATAATTAAATCGGTTAATTCCTTTGGAAAATCAAAGTCACTTATATTAAATATACACACCCGCAATAATATCGGGGATTAAGAATAAAATACTCTGAGATTTAAATCGATTATCATATCCAAGGCAATCCTAATCGATAAATCTCAAGCGATCCGCCCAATACACCAAGTGTACAAGTGTGATAAAATAATTAAGATAAATTATTTTCTCTCTCACACAACGACTATACCGATGGATTAGTCCGTGTCCATCTAGGTCGTGAGCAACTGTTCGATTAAATACGAGTAACCGATAGTATGATCTTCGGTGTGGGCCCGACACACCATACTAACTACAACGTATAAAATCCAGGACTATATTTTGCATATATTAATTAATAATAATTAATTGCAAATAATTGTTTATTAATTAAATAGGTTAAATGCTATGACCGGGAGTTTACCGATACTTAAATCTAGACATTAAGTACACAACTCCAACAATCTCCCACTTGTACTAAGGTCTAGTCATTTCTTCCAAACTCCCGACTCCCATACTCATCACGTGCTTAAGTTATACTTCCTAGAAGTATTATGTGAATGAGCAATCTAGGTCGCCGATCTGAAGTTATCTTGGTGACTACTGCGTCGTCTCTCTGACGATGATTCGTATCAGGTGGTACTTGCTCTATGTGTTATCATCACCTTTTAAACTTATGACTTCTTCCAGTTCTCCATGCACCGCTATGAAGATAGCTTTTGGTGAACCAAGAATCATATCCAAGTACAGAGGTCATTCCGGAACCTAACCAAAACTTCCGCTGCCTCTGAGGCTGCTTTTTGGTTTATGATAGAGTCCGAGAAGCATCACGCTTATCACTCTTTCATCCTTAGGTTCCACCTCTTTTAAAAGTGAACACATAGCCTGATATCGACTTACACTAGTCTTTCTCTGATTTTTGGATCTGAGAAACTGTGATCTAAGAAGATTTCGTCTTGCTCAGTAATCCAGTACTTCCAAGTACTTTTACAGCATTCGAATATCTCTTATCCAGATCACTTTGATATCCTCCCACTACGCTAACCTCATAGTTGATATCGGGTTCTTGTTTTATAACACCGCATTTACAAAGCTCTCTACACTGGAAGTGTAGGAAACTGCTTTGTCTATACCCATCTCCTTTATGCGTTCGAAACACATACCTTTAGATGTATTCAGTTCCTGAAAGGCAATAACCTTTCTCAGAATTGTGCATGTTTAAAACAAACAATAATCGTATAAGATATCTTAAGAAAAGTACAAATGTTCTTATCTAGAGATCGAAAGATTTCTAAGAACATGATCCAACTTCATCTTAATCTCATATCTCGATTTATTCAGACAACCTCTATTTTATGTCTGACAACACTTTTACATTGTTGCCAACGATAAAGTGTTATCTACACAAAATTTCGAGAAACACCACCTTGTTTCCATTACGTCTCCAATACACCTTTCTCATCTATGCCCTTTGATGAATCCATAGAAATGGACTATCTCATCAATTCGCAATTTTTACAATTTTCAGCTTTGTGATAATCCATAAATGGATTTACTAAGCTTGTACTTCTAAATGATCTTGCCTTTTTAACAATAATAAATTATTGCTATCCAAGTGGGCACATTTAGATTAGTACTGCCCCCCTATGCAGAACTAGGGATCGATTTCATGTCTACTAGATCCAGAGTTTAAAACTCCTCCAGTCTTATGAACATCTCCGGTTGCTTAACAACCTCCCACTGCAATGGCGTTCCGGTGTATAACAATAATAACATTAGGTGCAATTAGTGGTGTACTACTACTCGGTTAGGCTGGTTCTCAGTCTTCTCTTTCCTCATTATAAAGTACCTGCTGGGATTCGATGTCCGGGCTATCAAAAAATGCGGAACCGATAACCCGACCGAAAACCCGTCGCCGGAAACCGCACGAACACCAACTCATCCGCAGGAGTCCGACCTTTGGAGACTACGCGCCCGAAGACACGCAGCCCGCCCCCAGCCGATTTTCTCCCGCGAGTCGGAAATTACGAACGCGAACACCACGAAGAACCGGGCTCGACGAGAGCATCGCCGCGGGATGAACCCGCGGCTAAACCCTAGCCGAACCCCATCCGCGGGGTTCGCGATCGCCGTGCATGGCGATCGCCGGGGCTGTTCGGAACAGCCCCTTGGCGGTGAGTCCGGCGACTCACCGCCGCCATCCGACGGGAGGGGGACCACCAGTCGCGGCGCGAAGCCGCGACGGTCCCCGGCGATGGAGCTAGGGCTCGATCGCCCCAGCCGCGGCGTCCAGCCGCGGCCTTCTCCCTTGCGCGCACCACCGGCGGAGGGAGGCCGGGGGGTTCGATCCGCCGTGGCACCAGCCCACGGCCGAACCCCCAGCGATCGACTTCACGTCGATCGCTCACCCCGGCGTCCAGCCGGGGCTCTCCTCACGCCCGCGCGCCGGTGGTCGAACCCTAGGGTTCGGCCGCCCCTTCCTCGATCCCGACGGGGATCGCGAGATCCCCGTATCCCGGTCTCGACGTTCCCGGATCGTGCGTTCATGTATATATCACAATTATTCAACGCAAATAATCATAGAAGGGGTTTCTCGATTATACCTTCGATTCGTTGTACGGAGAAACGAAATCGGTTGACGACCTTGTGATCTTCCCGCGTATTCCTTGCACTCCGTTCGAACGTCGTGTGGGCGACGATCTATCGAACTCTATGGATCCTCCTCACTCTCAAGACTTTATGAATTCCGTAGGTCAATTAATTCTCTCTTGAAAAGTGAAGACCATGTAGTGCTTATATAGGCTACGCAGGGGATCATAAGGAGAATAAATATTGGGCTTCTAAATATTGAAAATTAAATTGGGTCCAACCCAAATCTATTAATTCTTATCAATATTAAATTTTATTTATTTTCCACTATATAAATAAAATTGCACTCCCAATATTATTCCATATTATATCAAATAATATTTCTCCATCTTAGTATTATTTATTCCGTGTATTTAAGATTTAAATATCCATGAATAAATTTATTTATTGCTCAATAAATAATATTCATATCTTATATCCGAGACTAGTACCGTTCAACCTTTATTATTGTGCGGAACGAATCCACTCATGAGGTTTACACAATAATTCCTTATGAACTCATCTCGGGGATATTATCAACCCTTCCGGGATACACTTTCCCGTCAAGTATTCACGGCATGTCATATATAAAATATAGCGACCCAATTTTACCGGTAATTAACCCAATAATTAAATCGGTTAATTCCTTTGGAAAATCAAAGCCTCTAGTATTAAATATACACACCCGCAATAATATCGGGGATTAAGAATAAAATACTCTGAGATTTAAATTGATTATCCAAGGCAATCCTAATCAATAAATCTCAAGCTGATCCGCCCAATACACCAAGTGTACAAGTGTGATAAAATAATTAAGATAAATTATTTTCTCTCTCACACAACGACTATACCGATGGATTGGTCCGTGTCCATCTAGGCCGTGAGCAACTGTTCGATTAAATACTAGCAACCGATAGTATGATCTTCTGTGCGCCCATGCGCACCATACTAACTACAACGTATAAAATCCAGGACTATATTTTGCATAATTAATTAATAATAATTAAATGCAAATAATTGTTTATTAATTAAATAGGTTAAATGCTATGACCGGGAGTTTACCGGTACTTAAATCTAGACATTAAGTACACAACTCCAACAATCTCCCACTTGTACTAAGGTCTAGTCATTTCCTCCAAACTCCCGACTCCAATACTCATCACGTGCTTAAGTTATACTTCCCAGAAGTATTATGTGAATGAGCAATCTAGGTTGCCGCTCTGAAGTTATCTTGGTGACTACTGCGTCGTCTCCTGACGATGACTCGTATCAGGTGGTACTGGCTCTATGTGTTATCATCACTTTTCGAACTTATGACTTCTTCCAGTTCTCCACGCACCGCTATGTACATAGCCTTTGGTGAACCAAGAATCATATCCAAGTTCAGAGGTCATTCCGGAACCTAACCAAAACTTCCGCTGCCTCTGAGGCTGCTATTCGGTTTATGATAGAGTCCGAGAAGCATCATGCTTATCACTCTTTCATCCTTAGGTTCCACCTCTTCTAAAAGTGAACACATAGCCTGATATCGACTTACACTGGTTTTCTCCGATTTTTGATCTGAGAAACTGTAATCTAAGAAGATTTCGTATTGCTAGTAATCCAGTACTTCCAGGTACTTTACAGCATTCGAATATCTCTTATCCAGATTACTTTGATATCCTCCCACTACGCTAACCGCATAGTTGATATCAGGTCCTTGTTTTTCAACATTGCATCTACAAAGCTCTCTACACTCAAAGTGTAGGAACCTGCTTTGTCTATATCTATCTCCTTTATGCGTTCGAAACACATACCTTAGATAGATGCATTCTGTTCCCGAAAGGCAATAACCTTTCTCAGAATTGTGCATGTTTAAAACAAACCATAATCGTATAAGATATCTTAAGAGAAGTACAAATGTTCTTATCTAGAGATCGAAAGATTTCTAAGAACATGATCCAACTTCATCTTAATCTCATATCTCGATTTATTTAGACAACCTCTATTTTATGTTTGACAACGCTTTTACATTGCTGCCAATGATGAAGTGTTATCTACACAAAATTCCGAGAAACACCACTTTTGTTTCCATTACGTTTCTAACACACCTTTTCGCAAACTCCTATGCAGACCTAGGGATCGATTTCATGTATACTAGATCCAGAGTTCAAAACTCCTCCAGTCTTATGAACATCTCTGGTTGCTTAACAACCTCCCACTGCAATGGCGTTCCGGTGTATAACAGTAATAACATTAGGTGCAGTCAGTGGTGTACTGCTACTCGGTTAGGCTGGTTCTCAGTCTTTCCTTTCCTCAATTTTAAATTACTGTATCAGTTAGGGCATTGTAGTTCATCTAATAGTCTTCCTCTAAGAACCGGGTGAGGATACCCATCTGGTTCGTAGTACTATTGAACATACAATTACTTGTTCTTCTAGGATTATTCTACAACCACATAGAATGTGCCGTTGTTTCCAGAAATATCCATAGAACATAGGTAGTTCCGAATAAACTTGTCCTTCTACTATTAGAATCCCATTTCTTATTCCTGACACACCATGTCTACACATCAGTGTATGGTGTAGTCTTTTGAGATTTAATCTCAATCTTTGATTTATGCTATGTGTTATTTAGATAGGTGATAGCCTTCGCGAACAAGTCGCAGGCTCCTAATGGATATACTTTGAAGGATCCCCATAATAGCTTCGTGTTGAAAACACTCCGCCTTTATGGCACATCAAGCATTCTAATCCATCTTCGAGTATTCTTGAAAGAACGACTCGTACCTTCTCTAATTACACATACCGCATTAATCATCAATCATTTTCTATACTTGTCCGAATTCCATCCTTTATCCAGAAAGGTTGACTTAGTCGTATCATCTTTCAAGATTGATTCTTAGGTCGGGAGGTCCATTCCTCCAACTATAATTGATCAAATCAATTTCGACCCTTTTGAATCCCTTTTGAATAGATACTACCAAGTTCAAGAATTCACAAGTATAATGATTAATAAGAGAAATACATCTAACAAGTAAAACAAGTTATACATAACGGTTTGTTGCATCGTGGTAGACTAAGGATTCATTATTCACATATTGCTATCTAATGTACCATAATAGATATCACCATTATTTCTTATCCAAACCATCAAATGATTAAAGAAATAAAATATCCATTAATAATAAAGAAAACCAGAACGAAGTTCTTTTTCAAAATAAAGGGGTACATAAGCAATAACTGAAATGAAAACTTAAAACAGATAACTGTCTTCCACTGCAACCGCTGCTACCCCAACAGCTTCGCCCATGTAGACTCGAACTCTTCTTCTCTAAGTCGCCGGGTTTTCTGGAACCCCTGCATTTAAAGAAATGCACATACCGTCAGTGGTTCCATATCTACACACCAGAATTCTGGTAGATAATACCGCTGACTATGTTTTTACGACTAAAGAAAAATTCGTACCTCTGAGAGGACATTCAGACTTCCAGTGTCCAGACTTCTTGCATCGGAAGCACAAGCCCTTTGGCTTACTAGCCCCCACTCGTGGTCCATTCCTCTTGGCACCACTGGGTTTTATGGCTTGCTTCCTTTTCTTGCCCCTACCTCCAATAGCTTTCAAGCTTTTGGGCCTGGTAGTTACAAGCGCTTGAGACTTGCCCTTCTTGTAGATCCCCTCTGCCGCCTTCAGTTCAGTCAGGAGTTGCGCAAGAGTATAAGATAGTTTACCCATATTATAGCTCATACGAAACTGCTCAAACTTAGGGGTCAGAGACTGGAGTATGATGTCGACTTGCGTCTCATCATCAATGGATGCTCCTAGGACCTCAAGTTCATTCAACAAACTCATCATCTTAAGAACGTGCTCCCCAACGGGCGTTCCTTCAGACTGAGTAGTCGACATAAGGACTCTCATGGCTTCTTGCCTTGCCGCACGATCCTGCTCCCCAAACATCTCCTTGAGGTTAGTCATCATATCCCTGGCAGTGTCCATCGGCTCATGTTGGGTTTGGAGTACATTTGACATGGAAGCCAAAATATAGCACCTAGCCATTTCATCAGCCTTTTTCCACTTCCGATATGTTGCCTTCTCCTCATCAGTTGAGGCAGCCGTGGGCTCAGCAGGGCATTTATCAGAGAGTACAAACTTGTACTCTTCTGCAGTCAGGACAATGTCCAAATTTCTCTTCCAATCAATGTAATTGGGACCAATGAGTTTATGTTCCTTGAGTATCACAGAAAGTGGATTCATAGCTATTCTCTAAACCTATAAGCACATGTAAACAAACAATCAATTTAATGTCCGATATTATCTCCCTCAAATAATATCATTAAATTACTAATTGCGTCTAAAATCCCATCAGGTAAAGCAAGCCACGTGGTGTGGACGTTTACCCACCCAAATGATTTAGCAATTAGTTTTTCTTCGGTCATACATCAATCATAGCGTAACTTCGTGGGGAAGAATACTATGACGCGTATCTAAGTGTAAACCATCACTCAGTACTAAAGTATATCGCTTGGAATTGCTACGTCACCGCAAGCCACGTGGTGTGGACGTTTACGACAATTTCACAACTCTTCACAATCACTTATAACTATCTACATCAATTAATCCAAAATCCGTCGGTATAGCAAGCCACGTGGTGTGGACGTTTACTACACCAAGAGATTTTTATAATTGACTCCCAATTACAAGATCCATTCGATTTCGTAAATCAAGACTCGGAGAATCATATGTGAAACTCGAAGTTTCTAACCAGTGATTCACCATGCGAGCGACCCTATCTCTCATAAATGAGGGAGCCGAGCAGACAAACGACCCACCTATCAAAGAATGGCACGAAAGTCTCTAATTTGTGTCATCCACATGACCAAGTGGCTCTGGCTCCATTCCACTCCCCGGGGTGAGAATGAGTCGACTTGAAGTCAGTTTCAGAAAGACAAATTAGGCATTGTTTGATAAACTCGATCAATGTTTCTTGTAAGAGGAATTACAAGAATTCTCCTCCAATGACTTGTCTATATGAACTTCGAAAGTCCATAAAAGTCACCAAGAGAACAGTGATGGAGACCATGGGAATGTTTCCATCCCCTCTCCCACTTAGCTTTTTACGATAAAGGGATACGCTATCTAGTGCATAAAAATAAACACATATAGCATGCATGAAAGCAATAAAGCACATAGATCACATAGTCAAAATAATACTAGAGAAATTATTTTCCCCGACTATCATGGCTTTATCTTCATATGCATCCTCTAGTCTTCAGTCTTCGTTTCTTGAATGCTCCATGCGACGAGAATATTAATTTCCAATAT
The DNA here is from genome assembly GCA_954870475.1 of Euphrasia confusa. Lineage (NCBI taxonomy): Eukaryota > Viridiplantae > Streptophyta > Magnoliopsida > Lamiales > Orobanchaceae > Euphrasia > Euphrasia confusa. The sequence goes on along the minus strand of OX940968.1, from coordinate 24,456,927 downwards.
TTAAATCTATTTATTTTCATTTAATCCAAAAGTTACTTAATTCGAAAATTAAGTCAATTGAATATATCAAAAATAAAATTAAATATTATTAATATTTTTATTTATTTATTTTCCTATCTAGTTCTATTAAATCTCTAGAATAATCTATCCAATTAAAATTGGAATATTCTAGAAGACATCTATAATAGAACAAGGAAATAAAATAAATTAGGACTTACTACTTTCCAAATTTATTTTTATTCCTAATCCATGAATATTCCCATGAGTAGGAATAATCAAATAGGAAAAATAAATTTAGTACTAAATTAATTAAATTTCTAATCTATGAATATTTCCATGAAGGAAATAAATCAATAGAAAATAAAATTAATTTAAATTAATTCTTTTCCTAATCCATGAGAGTTTCCATAAGGAGAACACTCAAATAGGAAAAACCCGAATTAATTAGGAAAGTTGATCTTGGTAGGAATAGCATGGGATTGGGAGATCCCATGCCATCCCCACCGTCGACCTCCACCGCCCGGGACCACCACCACCGCCGCCCCCAGCCCACGCGCCACCACCACCGGTGGCCGGCGTGGCCGGAAACCCTAGCGGGCAGCCCCCGGGATGGGGTCGATCGATCCTCATGGGGATCGATCATGGGGATGATCGACCCCCCCGGTTTTTCGTCCTCTCGTCTTCGTCACACGTCTTTGTCTTCCGGCGATCGTCTCATCATCGAACCAACGTAAATAATAATTACAAAAAAATTTAAATTACTATTCCGGTATCGATTCTATACATGAAATCGACCCTATACATTTTCCGGAAAATAAGGTGCGTAATAATAAATCCTAAATTCGGTCAACCCCCGAATTTTTACTATTACAAACATTCAACCACACAAAAACGAATCTCGACATGTCCGAGAGTTTAATAATCATGATAATTAATTAAAAAACAATTAATTAAATCCAACCATGATAGCCGGAAATCCTGCAAGGTAGAACAATAATCGAACATATACATGAACACGAAACCAAACGCTCTGATACCATTTGCTGGGATTCGATGTCCCGGGCTATCAAAAAATGCGGAACCGAAAACCCGTCGCCGGAAACCGCACGAACACCAACTCATCCGCAGGAGTCCGACCTTTGGAGACTACGCGCCCGAAGACACGCAGCCCGCCCCCAGCCGATTTTCTCCCGCGAGTCGGAAATTACGAACGCGAACACCACGAAGAACCGGGCTCGACGAGAGCATCGCCGCGGGATGAACCCGCGGCTAAACCCTAGCCGAACCCCATCCGCGGGGTTCGCAATCGCCGTGCATGGCGATCGCCGGGGCTGTTCGGAACAGCCCCTTGGCGGTGAGTCCGGCGACTCACCGCCGCCATCCGACGGGAGGGGGACCACCAGTCGCGGCGCGAAGCCGCGACGGTCCCCGGCGATCGAGCTAGGGCTCGATCGCCCCAGCCGCGGCGTCCAGCCGCGGCCTTCTCCCTTGCGCGCACCACCGGCGGAGGGAGGCCGGGGGGTTCGATCCGCCGTGGCACCAGCCCACGGCCGAACCCCCAGCGATCGACTTCACGTCGATCGCTCACCCCGGCGTCCAGCCGGGGCTCTCCTCACGCCCGCGCGCCGGCGGTCGAACCCTAGGGTTCGGCCGCCCCTTCCTCGATCCCGACGGGGATCGCGAGATCCCCGTATCCCGGTCTCGACGTTCCCGGATCGTGCGTTCATGTATATATCACAATTATTCAACGCAAATAATCATAGAAGGGGTTTCTCGATTATACCTTCGATTCGTTGTACGGAGAAACGAAATCGGTTGACGACCTTGTGATCTTCCCGCGTATTCCTTGCACTCCGTTCGAACGTCGTGTGGGCGACGATCTATCGAACTCTATGGATCCTCCTCACTCTCAAGACTTTATGAATTCCGTAGGTCAATTAATTCTCTCTTGAAAAGTGAAGACCATGTAGTGCTTATATAGGCTACGCAGGGGATCATAAGGAGAATAAATATTGGGCTTCTAAATATTGAAAATTAAATTGGGTCCAACCCAAATCTATTAATTCTTATCAATATTAAATTTTATTTATTTTCCACTATATAAATAAAATTGCACTCCCAATATTATTCCATATTATATCAAATAATATTTCTCCATCTTCGTATTATTTATTCCGTGTATTTAAGATTTAAATATCCATGAATAAATTTATTTATTGCTCAATAAATAATATTCATATCTTATATTCGAGACTAGTACCGTTCAACCTTTATTATTGTGCGGAACGAATCCACTCATGAGGTTTACACAATAATTCCTTATGAACTCATCTCGGGGATATTATCAACCCTTCCGGGATACACTTTCCCGTCAAGTATTCACGGCATGTCATATATAAAATATAGCGACCCAATTTTACCGGTAATTAACCCAATAATTAAATCGGTTAATTCCTTTGGAAAATCAAAGCCTCTAGTATTAAATATACACACCCGCAATAATATCGGGGATTAAGAATAAAATAATCTGAGATTTAAATTGATTATCCAAGGCAATCCTAATCAATAAATCTCAAGCTGATCCGCCCAATACACCAAGTGTACAAGTGTGATAAAATAATTAAGATAAATTATTTTCTCTCTCACACAACGACTATACCGATGGATTGGTCCGTGTCCATCTAGGCCGTGAGCAACTGTTCGATTAAATACGAGCAACCGATAGTATGATCTTCTGTGCGCCCATGCGCACCATACTAACTACAACGTATAAAATCCAGGACTATATTTTCCATAATTAATTAATAATAATTAAATGCAAATAATTGTTTATTAATTAAATAGGTTAAATGCTATGATCGGGAGTTTACCGGTACTTAAATCTAGACATTAAGTACACAACTCCAACAGTACCTTGTTCGTTAGGGCATTTGCAGTTCATCTAATAGTTTTCTCCAAGAACCGGGCGAAGACACCCTTCTGGTTCGTAGTACTATTGAACATACAATTACTTGTTCTTCTAGGATATTCTACAATCACATTGAATGTGCCGTTGTATCCAGAAATATCCATAGAACACAGGTAGTTCCGAACAAACTTGTTCTTTTACTATTAGAATTCCATTTCTTATTCCTGACACACCATGTCTACACATCAGTGTATGGTGTAGTCGTTTGAGACTTAATCTCAATCTTTGATTTATGCTATGTGTTATTCAGATAGGTGACAGCCTCCGCGAACAAGTCGCAGGCTTTCAATGGATATACTTTGAAGGATCCCCATAATGACTTTGTGTCGAAAAACACTCCGCTTTTATGGCACATCAAGTATTCTAATCCATCTTCGAGTATTCTTGAAAGAACGACTCGTACCTCTCTAATTTCACATGTCACGACATTAATCATAAATCATTTTCAATACTTGTCCGAATTCCATCCTTTATCCAGAAAGGTTAACTTAGTTGTATCATCTTTCAAGATCGATTCTTAGGTCGGGAGGTCCATTCCTCCAACTATAATTGATCTAATCAATTTCGACCTTTTGAATCCCTTTTGAATAGATACTACTAAGTTCAAGAATTCACAAGTATAATGATTGATAAAGAAATGCATCTAATAAGTAAAACAAGTTTATATATAACGGTTTGTTGCATCGTGGTAGACTAAGGTTTCATCATTCATATATTGCTATCTAATGTACCAGAATAGATATCGCCATTATTTCTTATCTAAACCATCAAATGATTAAAGAAATAAAATATCCATTAATAATAGAAAACCAGAACAAAAGTTCTTTCTAAAATAAAAGGTACAAAGCAATAAACTTGAAATGAAATCCTATAACTATCAAACAGATAGATAAATGTCTTCCACTGCAACCGCTGCTTCCTCAACAGCTTCGCCCATGTGGACTCGAACTCTTCTTATCTAAGTCGCTGGGTTTTCTGGAACCCCTGCATTTAGAATGCACATACCGTCAGTGGTTCCATATCTACACACCAGAATTCTGGTAGATAATACCGCTGACTATGTTTTACGACTAAAGAAAAAAATTCGTACCTTTGAGAGGACAAGATGTAGACCCCCAGTACTCAGACTGCTTCCCTTGGGGATATTTGCCAGAAGGCTTCTTTATCCCACCCTTTGGTCCAAGTCCCTTAGGACCACTGGACCCCCTTGTCTTCTTCTCCTTTCCCTTGCCTTTAGGTCCGAAACCTTTGGCTTTGGCTATAAGAGCTTGCGATTGTTTCAACTCGTCTAAAAGATCCATCATCTCAAAAACATGATCAAGTGTTTCCTCGAAGCAACAGATCTTTATGAGTATCCTCATCGCCTCTTTTCTAGCCTCCCCATCATGTCCAAACATCAACTTGAGTTTAAGCATGACATCATGATTAGCGGCTAATGCATGAGCACTATCCCACTTTTCAAAGTCAACTATTTCCTCATCAGTTGAGTTAATGGTGGGTCTAGGAGGACAAGTTTCACTGAGTACGTCTTTGTACTCCTTTACAGTCTGAGCAATGTCTAACTCTTCTTTCCATTCAACACAGTATGGAACCAGTGCGTTAAATTCCTCAAGTATCAACGAAAGTGGATTCATAGCAATTCTCTAAACCTATAAGCACATATAAACAAACAATCGATTTAATCTCCGATATTATCTCCCTTAAATAATATCATTAAACCACTAATCACATCTAAAATCCCATCAGGTAAGGCAAGCCACGTTCGTGTGGACGTTTACCCACCCAAATGATTTAGCAATTAGGTTTGCTTTGGTCGTACATCATTATAGCGTTACTTCGTTGGGAAGAATACTAAAAAGCGTACCTAAGTGTAAACCATCACTCAGTACTAAGGCGAATCGTTTAGAATTGTTATGTTACCGCAAGCCACGTTCGTGTGGACGTTTACGATAACTCGCAATCCCTCACAATTTCCTATAACTGTCTGCATCAATTATTCTAAAATCCCTTTCAGTATAGCAAGCCACGTTCGTGTGGACGTTTACTACACCAAATAGATTTATATAATTGAAATCCAATTACTTGATGCATTTGATGTTGTAAATCAAGACGCGGAGAATCATAAGTGAAACTCGAAGTTTCTAACCAGTGATTCACCATGCGAACGACCCTATCTCTCATAAATGAGGGAGCCGAGCAGACAATCGATCCATCTATCAAAGAATGGTACGAAGGTCTCTAATTTGTGTCATCCACATGACCAAGTGGCTTTGGCTCCATTCCACTCCCCGGGGTGAGAATGAGTCGACTTGAAATCAGTTTCAGAAAGACAAATTAGGCATTGTTTGATAAACTTTGATCAATGTTTCTCGTAAAAGGAATTACAAGAATTCTCCTCCAATGACTCGTCTATACGAAATTTGAAAGTTCATAAGAGTCACCAAGAGAACAGTAATGGAGACCATGGGAATGTTTCCATCCCCTCTCCCACTTAGCTTTTTATAACAAAGGGATGCGCTATCTAGTGCATAAAGTAAACACATATAGCATGCATATAAGCAATAAAGCACATAGAAACATGTAGTCAAAATAATGCTAGAAAATTATTTTCCGACTATCATGGCTTCATTCCATCTCCATATGCATCTTCTAGTCTTCAGTCTTCGTTTCTTGAATGCTCCATGTGACGAGAATATTAATATCCAATATTTAAATCTATTTATTTTTAATTAATCCAAAAGTTACTTAATTCGAAAATTAAGTCAATCGAATATATCAAAAATAAAATTAAATATTATTAATATTTTTATTTATTTAATTTCCTATCTAATTCTATTAAATCTCTAGAATAATCTATCCAAGTTAAACTCGAAATATTCTAGAAGACTTCTATAATAGAATAAGGAAATAAAATAAATTTAGGACTCTTCTACTTTCCATTATCAATTAATTTCCATCTAATGAAAATTCCCAAGAATAGGAATAATCAAATAGGAAATAAATTAATACTAAATTAATTAAATTCATAATCCATGAATATCTCCATAAAGGAAATAAAACAAATAGGAATAAAATTAATTAAATTAATTCTTTTCCTAATCCATGAGAGTTTCCTAAAAGGAAGATACTCAAATAGGAAAGCCGAATTAATTTAGGAAAGTCGAATTTTGGTAGGAGTAGCGTGGGTTGGGAGACCCCACACCACCCCCACCTTCGATCGGCCGGCCACCGGGGAGGAGAACCGCCGCCGCCCCCAGCTCACGCGCCACCACCACCGGTGGCCGGCGTGGCCGGAAGCTCCCACGGACAGCCCCTTCGCCTAGGGCGCGATCGATCCTTCACGGGGATCGATCATGGGGATGATCGACCCCTCGTCCCCTCGTCTTCTTCGTCACATCTTCTTCGTCTTCCGGCGATCGTCTCAATATCGAACCAACGTAAATAAATTACAAGAATCTAATTTACAATTCCGGTATCGATTCTATACATGAAATCGACCCTATACATTTTCCGGAAAAAAAAAGAACGTAATAATAAATCCTAAATTCGGTCAACCCCCGAATTTTTACTATTACAAACATTCATCCACACAAAACGAATCTCGACATGTCCGAGAGTTTAATAAATAATCATGATAATTAATTAAGCAATAATTAAATCAACCATGATAGCCGGAAATCCTGCAAGGTAGAACAATAATGGAACATATACATGAACACGAAACCAAACGCTCTGATACCAGTTGTTGGAAATCGATATCCCGGGCTATTAAAATTTGCGGAAAATAATAAACCGAACGAAATTCTTCATCGCCGGAGATCCGAACGCGAACCACCGTACGAGCCGGGGCCCGACCAAACACCCAGTGAGGCCCGAAGGCCGCGAGCATCCAGCCGAGCCCCCGCACGGGGCTCGCGATCATCTCCATGATGATCGCTGGGGATGCACGAGGCATCCCCGGGGCTGCTCGTAGCAGCCCCGCAGCGGGTCGCGTGACCCGCTGCACAACGCGCTGGGCTCGTCCCATCGCACCGCTGCGGGAAGTCCCGCAGCACGCTACGAGTCGCTGCGGGTTACTCCCGCAGCTCCCAGCGATCGAGCCTACGGGCTCGATCGACCCCTCGGCTCCCAGCCGAGAGGGTTTGCGCTGCACGCGCCTCCGACAAGGGCGGCCGGCGGGTCCTCCTGCCGTGGCACCAGCCCACGGCGGACCCCCGGTGATCGACCCTTGGTCGATCCCGTGCCCCGGCGATAAGCCGAGGCTCCCTTCGTCGCGCGTCACCGGCGGTCGAACCCTAGGGTTCGGCCGCCACCCTCGATCCCATCGAGGGTTTCTCGATCTTCGCAGGGGATCTCGAATCCCCGTCCCCGAAGTTCGTACGTTTACCCGGATCGTGTGTTCATGTATATGCTACAATAAATTCACATAAAATCATAGAACGGGTTTATGATTTTACCTTCGATTCGTTGTGCGGAGAAACGAAATCAAAAACACCTTTAATGACCTTGCGATCTTCCCACGTATTCCTTGCACTTCGTTCGAACGTCGTGTGGGCGACGATCTATCGAACTCCTATGGATCTCCTTCACTCTTCAAGACTTTATGATTGGCGTATCTTAGGTTAATGAATTGTGAAGACCATGTAGTGCTTTTATAGGCTACGTAGGGGATCAAAAGGAGATTAAATATTGGGCTTCTAATATTGAAGATTAAATTGGGTCCGACCCAAATCCATTAATCCTTATCAATATTAATTTTATTTATTTTCCACTATATAAATAAAATTGCACTCCCAATATTTATCCATATTATATCAAATAATATTTCTCCGGTTAGTATTATTTATTCCGTGTATTTAAAATTTAAATATCCATGAATAAATTTATTTATTGCTCAATAAATAATATTCATCTCTTATATCCGAGAATAGTACCGTTCAACCTTAATTATCATGCGGATTAAATCCACCTGCAGGGTTTACATAATAATTCCTCATGAACTCATCTCGGGGATATTATCAACCCTTACGGGATACACTTTCCCGTCAAGTATTCACGGCATGTCGTATATAAAATATAGTGACCCAACTTAACCGGTAATTAACCCAATAATTAAATCGGTTAATTCCTTTGGAAAATCAAAGTCACTTATATTAAATATACACACCCGCAATAATATCGGGGATTAAGAATAAAATACTCTGAGATTTAAATCGATTATCCAAGGCAATCCTAATCGATAAATCTCAAGCGATCCGCCCAATACACCAAGTGTACAAGTGTGATAAAATAATTAAGATAAATTATTTTCTCTCTCACACAACGACTATACCGATGGATTAGTCCGTGTCCATCTAGGTCGTGAGCAACTGTTCGATTAAATACGAGTAACCGATAGTATGATCTTCTGTGTGGGCCCGACACACCATACTAACTACAACGTATAAAATCCAGGACTATATTTTGCATATATTAATTAATAATAATTAATTGCAAATAATTGTTTATTAATTAAATAGGTTAAATGCTATGACCGGGAGTTTACCGATACTTAAATCTAGACATTAAGTACACAACTCCAACAGTGAATACTTGACGGGAAAGTGTATCCCGTAAGGGTTGATAATATCCCCGAGATGAGTTCATAAGGAATTATTATGTAAACCCTGCAGGTGGATTTGTTCCGCATAATAATTAAGGATGAATGGTACTAGTCTCGGATATAAGAGATGAATAAATTAATTAGCAATAAATTAATTTTATTCATGGATATTTATATCTTAAATACACGGAATAAATAATACTACCGGAGAAAATATTATTTGATATAATATGGTTTAATATTGGGAGTGCAATTAATTTTATATAGTGGAAAATAGAATTAATTAATATTAATGGATTAATAGATTTGGGCTTGGGCTCAATTTAATCATTAATATTGGAAGCCCAATATTCCACCTCCTTAAGATCCCCTACGTAGCCTATAAAAGCACTACATGGTCTTCTCTATTCTCATAACTTGAAGATCACAATTCAAGAGAGAGAAAGGAGAGAAGGAGATCCATAGAGTTCGGAGGATCTTCGCCCACCCGACGTTCGAACGAGTGCAAGGAATACGTGGGAAGATCTCAAGGTCATCATAAGATCTCGTTTCTCCGCACAACGAATCGAAAGGTGAATTAAATTTCCGCAAATTTAATTCAAGTTTATTGAATCAATTATCGAAGAACCAAGATCCGAGGACGAACCCCGGACGAGGATCGAACCGGGCGGTGGTGGTTGAACCACCGGACCGCCGGCGGTTCAAGGATCCCCGTGGGGATCGAACCAAACACGCCGCAGCTGAACCGGGGGCGTGCGCATCGAAGGACCCCAGCCCACGGCTGGGGGTGCGATCGAACCCTAGGTTCGATCGCTGGGGTGGCGGGCTGGTGCCGCCCCCTCCTATGCGAACGGCGAGTCGCCGGACTCGCCGTAGGGTTGCTTCGATGCAACCCGGCGATCGCATGGTGCGATCGCGAGCTCGCACCCGCGGGGGTGCGGCTGGACGTGCGCCGTCTTCGAACGCCGCTGTGCGTTCGGTCGTATCCCGGCTCGCGTGGTGGTGTTCGCGTGATCTCCGGCGAAGGGTTTTTGATCGGGTTATTGTTTCCGCAAATTTTAATAGCCCGGGATATTGAATTCCAACAATGCTTTGTTCCAATCCATAAATGGATCAACTAAGCTTGTACTCTAAATGATCTTGCCTCTTAGCAATAATCCTTATTGCTTTCCAAGAAGGCACATTTAGATCTAGTACTGCCTCCATGTAGATCCAGGGATCGATTTCATGTATACTAGGTCCAGAGTCCGAAAACTCTCCTAGTCTTATGAATATCTCCGGTTGATCCACAACCTCCTACTACAACGGCATACCGGTGTATAAACAGTAATAACAGTAGGTGCAGTTTGTGGTGTACCGCTACTCGGTTCGGCTGGTTCTAAGTCTTAATCTTTCTCTCTCATTTCAAAGTACTTCGTCACTTTGGGCTTGTGGTTCATCTAATAGTCTTCCTCTAAGAACCGGGCGTTAGAACTTATAACGTCCTTCTGGTTCATAGTACTATTGAACACACATCTTTTGTTCTTCTAGGATATTCTACAACCGCATTTGAATGCGCCGTTGTTTCCAGACATATCCATAGAACACAGGTAGTTCTGTATAACTCATGCTTTTACTACTTCTATAAGAGTTCCATTTCTTATCTCCGACACACCATTTCTACACAATAGTGTATGGTGTAGTCATTTGGGATCAAATCCCAATCTCTGATCAGTATGACATGCATTCCTCAGACAGGCACTTACCTCCGCGATCAAATCGCAGGCTTCTAATGGATATACCTTGAAGGTTCCCCACAATAGCTTTGTGTCCATTGACTTGTCAAAACACTTTGCTTTTGTGGCACATCAGGTATGCTAATCCATTTTTCGAGTAATCATAAAATGAAGTACTCGTACCTTATTGTCTGAGTAGACAAAGGTCTGCATACATCAGAGTTAATCAATTCTAATACTTGTCCGGATCTTATACCTTATATCCATAAAGGATTGCTTAGTTATTTTATCTTCCAAATTAGATTCTTGGGTCGGAAGGTCCACTCCTTCAACTTAATTGATCAAAATATCAATTTTCGACCTTTGAACTTCTTATTTGAACAAACATGACTTAGCATAAGAATCCACAAGTATAAATGATTCATTACAGAAATATCTCTTAAAAGTAAAACGAGTTTTATGCTATGGTTCGTTGCATCGTGGTGGACTTAGGATTCATCATTTATATATTGCTAGCTAATGTACCAGAATGGATAATATCCTTATTTCTTCTTATAACCATCAAATGATTAAAAGAAATAAAATATCCATTCATTAGAAATCCAGAACAAAGTTCTTTCTAAAATGAAAGGTACACAAAAGCAATAACTCAAAATGAAATCCTATAAAATGTCCTCCACTGCAACAGCTGCCTCCTCCACAGCATTGCCCATGTAGACTACGGTTTCTTCTTTTCCAAGTCGTCGGGTTTCCTGGAACCCTTGCATTTAATATGCACATACCGTCAGTGGTTCCATATCTACACACCAGGTTCCGGTAGATAATACCATTGACTATGTTTTACGACTAAAGAAGATTTCGTACTTTCTTTGAGAGGATAATCAGACTTCTAGTACCCAGACTGTTTGCATCGAGAACTCTTGCCTATTGGATTTCTCGTCCCATCTCGTGATCCAAGAAACTTAGGACCACTGGGTTTCTTTGCTCGCTTTTCCTTTCCCCGACTTTTGCCCTTAGGTTCAAAACCTTTGGCATTGGCTACAAGAGCTTGCGATTTCCGTCTCAACTCGTCTAAAAGGTCCATCATCTTAGAAACGTGTTCAAGCGCTTCCTCGAATGAATGACCTTTATGAGTATCCACATCGCCTCTTGTCTAGCCACTACGTCATGTCTAAACATCTCTTTGAGTTTGAACATGATATCATAATCAGTGGTTATTGCAAAAGCATTTTCCACTTCTTAAAATCAGTTCATTCCTCATCAGTTCAAACATTAGTAGGCTCGGGAGGACAAAGCTTCACTGAGTACAAACTTGTACTCTTTAACAGTCTGGGCAATGTCCAGGTCTCTATTCCAATCAATACATTCAGGAACCAATGAGTTAAATTCCTTAAGTATCACAGAAAGTGGGTTCAAAGCCATATCCTAATCTATGAGCACATATAACAACAAACAATTGATTTAATCTCCGATATTATCTCCCTCAAATAACATCATTAAATCACTAATCACATCTAAAATCCCATCAGATATGGCAAGCCACGTGGTGTGGACGTTTACCTACCCAAACGATTTAGCAATTAGATTTGCTTCGGTCATACATCACTTATAGCGTAACTTCGTGGGGAAGAATACTATAATGCGTATCTAAGTGTGAACCATTACTCAGTACTAAAGTAAATCGTTTGGAACCGCTACGTCACCGCAAGCCACGTGGTGTGGACGTTTACGATGATTTCACAATCCTTCACAATTCCTTATAACTGTCTACATCAATTAATCCAAAATCCGTTAGTATAGCAAGCCACGTGGTGTGGACGTTTACTATACAAGGAAACTTTTATAATTGACTCCCAATTACTTGATACATTCGATTTTTGTAAATCAGGACGCGGAAAATCATAAGTGAAACTCAAAGTTTCTAACCAGTGATTCACCATGCGAATAACCCTATCTCTCATTAGATGAGGGAGCCGAGCAGACAATCGATCCATTTCAAAAAATGGTACGAAGGTCTCTAATTTGTGTCATCCACATGACCAAGTGGCTTTGGCTCCATTCCACTCCCCGTGGTGAGAATGAGTCGACTTGAAGTCAGTTTCAGAAAGACAAATGAGGCATTGTTTGATAAACTTAATCAATGTTTCTTCGTAAAAGGAATTACAAGAATTCTCCTCCAATGACTTGTCTATACGAACTTCAAAAGTCCATAAAAGTCACCAAGAGAACAGTAATGGAGACCATGGGAATGTTTGTTGGAGTTGTGTAGTTAATGTCTAGATTTAAGTAACAGAAACTCACGATCCATTGCCATTAATCTATTTAATTAAATAAACAATTATTTGCGTTTAATTATTTATAATTAAATATATGCAAATTATAGTCCTGGATTTTATACGTTGTAGTTAGTATGGTGTGCATGGGCACACAGAAGATCATACTATCGGTTACTCGTATTTAATCGAACAGTTGCTCACGACCTAGATGGACACGGACCAATCCATCGGTATAGTCGTTGTGTGAGAGAGAAAATAATTTATCTTAATTATTTTATCACACTTGTACACTTGGTGTATTGGGCGGATCGTTTGAGATTTATCGATTAGGATTGCCTTGGATAATCGATTTAAATCTCAGTGTATTTTATTCTTAATCCCCGATACTATTGCGGGTGTGTATATTTAATATAAGTGACTTTGATTTTCCAAAGGAATTGACCGGTTTAATTACTGGGTCAATTACCGGTTAAGTTGGGTCGCTATATTTTATATATGACATGCCGTGAATAATTGACGGGAAAGTGTATCCCGTAAGGGTTGATAATATCCCCGAGATGAGTTCATAAGGAATTATTATGTAAACCCTGCAGGTGGATTTGTTCCTCATAATAATTAAGGTTGAATGATACTAGTCTCGGATATAAGAGATGAATAAATTAATTAGCAATAAATTAATTTTATTCATGGATATTTATATCTTAAATACACGGAATAAATAATACTACCGGAGAAATATTATTTGATATAATATGGTTTAATATTGGGAGTGCAATTAATTTATATAGTGGAAAATAAATTAATTAATATTGATAAGGATTAATGGACTTGAGCATTGGGCTCAATTTAATCTTAAATATTAGAAGCCCAATATTCCACCTCCTTTTGATCCCCTACGTAGCCTATAAAAGCACTACATGGTCTTCTCTATTCTCATAACTTGAAGATCACAATTCTAGAGAGAGAAAGGAGAGAAGGAGATCCATAGTGTTCGGAGGATCGTCGCCCACCCGACGTTCGAACAAGTGCAAGGAATACGTGGGAAGATCTCAAGGTCATCATAAGATCTCGTTTCTCCGCACAATGAATCGAAAGGTGAATTAAATTTCCGCAATTTAATTCAAGTTTTATTGAAATCAGTTATCGGAAAAACAAGATCCAAGAGTCGAACCCGGATTAGACGAACGATCACGCGGTGGTGGCGAAGCCACCGGACCGCGGGATCGCCCGCTAGGGTTTGACGGCGCGCGGAGGAAAGGAACCCTCGGCTGGGCCGAGGGCTCGCGATCGATCACGGGGATCGATCGCCGGGGGCGCGGGCTGGTGCCGCACCCCACCCGCCGTGAAGGCGGGGCTCCTCCAGGCGGCGGCGAGTCGCCAGACTCGCCGCGGGGGGCTGCTGGGCAGCCCCATCGATCGCGAAGATCGAACGCGATCTTCGATCGCGTGAACCCCGTCTCGCGGGGGTTCGTCTGGGGGCGGGCCGCGTGCCTTCGGGTGCGTGGTCTCCAAAGGCTGGACTCCGGCGGATGAGTCGGCGTTCATGTGATCTCCGGCGAAGGGTTTGATCGGGTTATTGGTTTCCGCAAATTTAAAGAACCCGGGATATCGAATTCCAACAATTGGTATCAGAGCGTATGGTTACGTTTTTCGTTAATTGTTTCGATAATCGATTATCGTTGTTTATAGCCATAGATTAATTTAAATTGTTAAATTATTGTGCTATATTGTTCTACGTGCTTGTTTTATCTCTCGTATGAATTGTGATGGACGGAAAAATTAAATCGAGTTTTTTCGGAAAAGTCGAACCGAATCGATCGACCGTGGGGCTCGGTGCGGGCTGCCGGGGAGGTAGCTGGAGGCACGAGCTGTGCGGGCTGCCGGACGTGGGCTGAACGCAGCTGGGCGTGTCGGCGTATGCCACCAGTGGTGGTGGTTCGCCGGCAGCCGGCGGCGGCGTTCGAAGGTCACGATTGGCGGCATCGGCTTCGGTTCGCGGCTTCGGCTTCGGATCGTGGGCTGCTGGTGCGCCAAGGCTCGGAGCTCGATGGCTGCTGAACGTGAGCGGGGCACGGCTGGGCGTGCCGGCGTAAGCCACCAGTGGTGGTGGTTCGCCGGCAGCCGGTGGTCGGCGGTCGCGGTGGCGGTTTTGGAGTCGAGCTCGGCGATCTCAATCGCGGGCTGTTCGTGCGGTGGGTCGCAGCAAGTCGATGGCATAGTCGGAGGAGACGACGTGCCGGAGATCGACTAGGCCGCTGCACCCCTCGCCGAAGAAGATCTTTTAATCGCGCTGCTGACACCATGCGATTAATGGATGCTGTGCGTGTTTGGCCGTGGACTATTTTGCTCCATGCAAAATTGTATGGCTTGGTGCGTGCATATCCACATGCATGGCCAGCCCGTTGATGCACACCCACATGTGCATGGTTTGATGGGGCACGGATTTTTTTGATTCGAGCGGGTCTCGTTTTTTCGGTTCGTCCCGGTAAATCCGATCTTTCCGGAAATAATTTAATCTTTCTAATTTTATTTAATTTTTTGGAATTAATTCAAATTTTATTTGGATTAGATTTCTTAATTATGGAATTAAATAATGGAATTAGATGGAGAGTTAAATTAAGGAAAAAAAATCCTAATTTCTCTAGATATCCTATACCTACTTGGATTAGAAGTCTTAAGAAGAATCAAAATTCGATTTTGATTAGGATTCTTGAGATCTAATCTAAATAGGATTGAGAAATTATTAAAATATTGATTTTATTTAATTTAAGTATTTTATTTAAAATCATTAGATTAATTCAAAATTTATTTTGGATTGGAAAATCTTGGATTTTATTTAGAATAGAATTAAATATGGAAATCAATGGATTTTAATAATATTGATTTTATTTAATTTAAGTATTTTATTTAAAATCATTAGATTAATTCAAAATTTATTTTGGATTGGAAAATCTTGGATTTTATTTAGAATAGAATTAAATATGAAAATCAATGGATTTTAATAATATTGATTTTATTTAATTTAAGTATTTTATTTAAAATCATTAGATTAATTCAAAATTTATTTTGGATTGGAAAATCTTGGATTTTATTTAAAATAGAATTAAATATGGAAATCAATGGAATTGATTTTATTTAATTGGAGTAAAATTAAATATGAGAATCAAAGAATTTTTCCGTCGCTCGGCAAAGTATTCAAGAGGTGGAATGAAGACTCAAGACAAGCATGCTGGAATTCATCAAGGTACGAATAGTCGAGAAATAATTTTACTTGAGCAATTATTTGATTATTTGTGTACGTACTTGCATGAAATGTGTGTTTGTGATTATGCTTATGTGTATTTAATTATGCATTAGATAGCGTATCCCTTTGTTATAAAAAGCTAAGTGGGAGAGGGAATAGAAACATTGTCATGGTCTCCATTGCTGTTCTCTTGGTGACTTTTATGGATTTTTGAAGTTCGTATAGACAAGTCATTGGAGGAGAATTCTTGTAATTCCTTTTACGAGAAACATTGATTAAGTTTATCAAACAATGCCTAATTTGTCTTTCTGAAACTGATTTCAAGTCGACTCATTCTCACCCCGGGGAGTGGAATGGAGCCAAAGCCACTTGGTCATGTCGAGGACACAAATTAGAGACTCTCGTGTCATTTAATGACTAGATCGATTGTCTGCTCGGCTCCCTCATTCTATGAGAGATAGGGTCGTTCGCATGGTGAATCACTGGTAAGAAACTTCGAGTTTCACTTATGATTCTCCGCGTCTTGATTTACAAAAATCGAATGGATCAAGTAATTGGGAGTCAATTATAAAAGTCTCTTGGTGTAGTAAACGTCCACACCACGTGGCTTGCTATACTAACGGATTTTGGATTAATTGATGTAGACAGTTATAAGAAATTGTGAAGAGTTGTGAAGTTGTCGTAAACGTCCACACCACGTGGCTTGCGGTGATGTAGCAATTCCAAACGATTTACTTTAGTACTGAGTAATGGTTTACACTTAGATACGCATTATAGTATTCCTCCCCACGAGGTTACGCTATAAGTGATGTATGACCAAAGAAAATCTAATTGCTAAATCATTTGGGTGGGTAAACGTCCACACCACGTGGCTTGCCATATCTGATGGGATTTTAGATGTGATTAGTGGTTTAATGATATTATTTGAGGGAGATAATATCGGATATTAAATCGATTGTTTGTTGTTATATGTGCTCATAGATTAGGAAATGGCCTTGAACCCACTTTATGTGATACGTAAGGATTTTAACTCACTGGTCCCTAAATGTAATGATTGGAATAGAGATCTAGACATTACCCAAACTGTTAAAGAGTGCAAGGTTGTACTCAGTGAGCTTTTTCCTCCCGAGCCTATTGACATAGGCGGCTAGACAAGAAGCGATGAGGATACTCATAAAGGCCAGTCACTTCGAGGAAACGCTTAAAAACGTTTTTGAGATGATTGAACCTTTAGACGAGTTGAGACGGAAATCGCAAGCTCTTGTAGCCAATGCCAAAGGTTTCGAACCTAAAGGCATGAATCGGGGAAAAAGACAAGAAAGCAAAGAAACCCAGTGGTTCCTTTTTGGACCACGAGATGGGACGAGAAAGCCAATAGGCAAGTGTTCTCGATGCAAACAGTCTGGGTACTGGAAGTCTGATTATCCTCTCAAAGAAAGTACGAAATTTTCTTTAGTCGTGAAACATAGTCAGTGGTATTATCTACCGGAACCTGGTGTGTAGATATGGAACCACTGACGGTATGTGCATTCTAAATGCAAGGGTTCCAAGAAACCCGACGACTTAGAAAAGAAGAAATCGTAGTCTACATGGGCAATGCTGTAGAGGAGGCAGCAGTTGCAGTGGAGGACATTTTATAGGATTTCATTTTGGGTTATTGCTTTTATGTACCTTTCAAATTAGAAAGAACTTTGTTTTGAATTTTAATAAATGGATATTTTATTTCTTTTAATCATTTGATGGATATAAGAAGAAATAATGATATTATCTATTTTGGTACATTAGCTAGCAATATATAAATGATGAATCCTGAGTCCACCACGATGCAACGAACCGTTTAATATATAACTCGTTTTACTAATAAGAGATTTCTTTATTAAATCATTTATACTTGTGGATTCTTATGCTAAGTCATATTTATTCAAATGAGAAGTTCAAAGGTCGAAAATTGATTGTAAGATCAATTAAGTTGAAGGAGTGGACCTTCCGACCTAAGAATCTAATTTGGAAGATAATACGACTAAGCAATCCTTTATGGATATAAGATATAAGATCCGGACAAGTATTAGAATTGATTGACTCTGATTTATGATCAGAGCTTGGGATTGGATCCCAAGTGACTACACCATACAGTCCTCTGTAGGATTGGTGTGTCGGAAATAAGAAATGGAACTCTTATAGAAATAGTAAAAGCATGAGTTAAACGGAACTACCTATGTTCTATGGATATGTCTTGGAAACAACGGCACATTCAAATGTGGTTGTAGAATATCCTAGAAGAACAAAAGGTGTGTGTTCGATAGTACTATGAACCAGAAGGAGGTTATAAGTTCTAACGCCCGGTTCTTAGAGGAAGACTATTAGATGAACCACAAGCCCAAAATGACATGATACTTCTGAAGAGAGAGAAAACGATTAAGACTTAGAACCAGCCGAACCGAGTAGCGATACACCACTAACTGCACCTACTGTTATTACTGTTTATACACCGGAATGCCGTTGTAGTGGGAGGTTGTTTGACAACCTGAGATATTCATAAAACTAGGAGAGTTTTGAACTCTGGACCTAGTATACATGAAATCAATCCCTGGATCTACATAAAGGCGGTACTAGATCTAAATGTGCCTTCTTGGAGAGCTATAAAGATTATTGCTAAGAGGCGAGATCATTTAGAGTACAAGCTTAGTTGATCCATTTATGGATTGAAACAAAGCGTTGAGTTCGTGGTACTTGCAAATTGATGAGATAGTTCATTTTATGGATTCATCAAAAGCATAGACGAATTGTGTGTATTGGAAACGTGATGGAAAACAAGGTGGTGTTTCTCGGGTTTTATGTAGATAACATTTTATCATTGGCAACAATGTAAAGATGTTGTCAGACATAAAATGATGGTTGTCTAGAAAAATCGATATATGAGATAAAGAAGAAGTTAGAGCATGTTCTTAAGATCTAGGGTCTCAAGAAAAGAACATTGTACTTCTCTAGATATCTTATACGATTATGGTTCATTTTAACATGCAAGATTTCGAGAAAGGTATGTTACCTTTCAGAGACGGAATGCATCTATCTAAGGATATGTGTTTTGGAACACAAAAGGAGATAGAAGCAATAAAAGCGGATTCCTACACTTACAGTGAGGAAAGCTTAATAAATGCATTGTTGAAAACAAGAATCTGATATCGGCTATGCGGTTAGCATAGTGGGAGGATATCAAGGTAATCCTTGAAAGGAATACTTGACTGCTGTAATGAACATTTTAAGTACTGTCGAAGTACTGGAAACTATGTTCTGGATTACGGGGCAGACAAACATTTCCTTTAGATTACATTCTCTTAGATTTCTAATCGAATGAGGACCGGTGTAAGTCGATATCAGGCTATGTGTTTCACTATTAAAGGAGAAGGAGTTTTTACATGGAAGAGTGATAAGCACGATGCTTTTCGGACTCTGCTATGGGTAACCAAATAAGCAGCCTCAGAGGCAGCGGAAGTTTTGGTATAACTCCGGGATAATCTCTGGGACTTAGATGTGATTCTTAATTTGCCAAAGTCTATGTAAATAGCGGTGCGATGGCAAATGGTAAGATCACAAGTCCATAAGTGTAAGATAACACATAGTGCAAGTACCACCTGATACGAGTCATCGTCGAGGGAGACGACGCTGTAGTCACAAAGATAACTTCAGAGCGACAACCTAGATTGCTCATTCACATAGTACTTCTTGGAAGTAAAACTTAAGCACGTGATGAGTATGGGAGTCGGGAGTTTGGAGGAAATGACTAGACCTTAGTACAAGTGGGAGATTGTTGGAGTTGTGTACTTAATGTCTAGATTTAAGTAACGGAAACTCACGATCCATTGCCATTAATCTATTTAATTAAATAAACAATTATTTGCGTTTAATTATTTATAATTAAATATATGCAAATTATAGTCCTGAATTTTATACGTTGTAGTTAGTATGGTGTGCATGGGCACACAGAAGATCATACTATCGGTTACTCGTATTTAATCGAACAGTTGCTCACGACCTAGATGGACACGGACCAATCCATCGGTATAGTCGTTGTGTGAGAGAGAAAATAATTTATCTTAATTATTTTATCACACTTGTACACTTGGTGTATTGGGCGGATCGTTTGAGATTTATCGATTAGGATTGCCTTGGATAATCGATTTAAATCTCAGTGTATTTTATTCTTAATCCCCGATACTATTGCGGGTGTATATATTTAATATAAGTGACTTTGATTTTCCAAAGGAATTTACCGGTTTAATTACTGGGTCATTTACCGGTTAAGTTGGGTCGCTATATTTTATATATGAAATGCCGTGAATACTTGACGGGAAAGTGTATCCCGTAAGGGTTGATAATATCCCCGAGATGAGTTCATAAGGAATTATTATGTAAACCCTGCAGGTGGATTTGTTCCGCATAATAATTAAGGTTGAATGGTACTAGTCTCGGATATAAGAGATGAATAAATTAATTAGCAATAAATTAATTTTATTCATGGATATTTATATCTTAAATACACGGAATAAATAATACTACCGGAGAAATATTATTTGATATAATATGGTTTAATATTGGGAGTGCAATTAATTTATATAGTGGAAAATAAATTAATTAATATTGATAAGGATTAATGGACTTGAGCATTGGGCTCAATTTAATCTTCAATATTAGAAGCCCAATATTCCACCTCCTTTTGATCCCCTACGTAGCCTATAAAAGCACTACATGGTCTTCTCTATTCTCATAACTTGAAGATCACGATTCTAGAGAGAGAAAGGAGAGAAGGAGATCCATAGTGTTCGGAGGATCGTCGCCCACCCGACGTTCGAACAAGTGCAAGGAATACGTGGGAAGATCTCAAGGTCATCATAAGATCTCGTTTCTCCGCACAACGAATCGAAAGGTGAATTAAATTTCCGCAATTTAATTCAAGTTTTATTGAAATCAATTATCGGAAAAACAAGATCCAAGAGTCGAACCCGGATTAGACGAACGATCACGCGGTGGTGGCGAAGCCACCGGACCGCGGGATCGCCCGCTAGGGTTTGACGGCGCGCGGAGGAAAGGAACCCTCGGCTGGGCCGAGGGCTCGCGATCGATCACGGGGATCGATCGCCGGGGGCGCGGGCTGGTGCCGCACCCCACCCGCCGTGAAGGCGGGGCTCCTCCAGGCGGCGGCGAGTCGCCGGACTCGCCGCGGGGGGCTGTTGGGCAGCCCCATTGATCGCGAAGATCGAACGCGATCTTCGATCGCGTGAACCCCGTCTCGCGGGGGTTCGGCTGGGGGCGGGCCGCGTGCCTTCGGGTGCGTGGTCTCCAAAGGCTGGACTCCGGCGGATGAGTCGGCGTTCATGTGATCTCCGGCGAAGGGTTTGATCGGGTTATTGGTTTCCGCAAATTTAAATAACACGGGATATCGAATTCCAACAATGTTTCCAGTCCCTCTCCCACTTAGCTTTTTATAACAAAGGGATACGCTATCTAATGCATAATTAAATACATATAAGCATGCATACATGGAATAAAGCACATAAATATTATCACATAGTCAAAATAATACTAGAATATTATTTCCCGACTATTATGGCTTTATCGCATCTCCGTACGCATCTTCTAGTCTTCAGTCTTCGTTCTTGAATGCTCCATGTGACGAGAATATTAATCCCAATATTTAAATCTATTTATTTTCAATTAATCCAAAAGTTACTTAATTCGAAAATTAAGTCAATCGAATATATTAAAAATAAAATTAAATATTATTAATATTTTTTATTTATTTTTATTTTCCTTTCTAATTCTATTAAATCTTTAAAATCCCATCCAAGTCAGACTTGGAACATTCTAGAAGACTTCTATAATAGAATAAGGAAATAAAATAAATTAGGACTCCTAATCCTTCCAAATTAAATCCTTTCCTAATCTATTAAAATTTCCATAAAGGAATAATTAAATAGGAAAAATTAATTAAGGACTTTAAAACTTTCCAAATTCATTATTTTCCTTATCCATTAAGAATTCCATAAAGGAATAATTCAATAAGAAAAATAAATTAATTACAAATTAATTTTTTTCCTAATCCATGAATATTCCAAAGTAGGAATAATCAATTAGGAAGACCAAATTAATTCTAAATTTATTCTTTCCTTATCCATGAAAATTCCCATAATAGGAATAATCAATAAGGAAATAAATTTATTCTAAATTTATTCTTTTCCTATTCCATTAGAGTTCCAAAAAAAATTAGGAATACTCAAAATAGGAAAACTGAATAATTTAGGAAAGTTGGATCTTGGCGGGAGAGCACGGGTTGGGAGTCCCCGCGCCCCACCACCTTCGATCGCCGGCCTCGGAGCACCGCCGCCGCCGCCCCCATCCGGCCAGCCACCTTGCCGGCGGTATCAAGGCCGAGAGGGCTTCGCGGGCAACCCCTTTGTGGTCGATCTATCCTACGGGATCGGCCATGGGGTTGGCCGATCCGAAGCCCTCCTTCTCTTCATCTCCTCCGTCACACGTCTTTGTTCCGGCGGTCGTTTCGGCATCGATCCAACGTAAAATAAATTACATAATTTAATTACAATTATCCGGTATCGATTCTATACATGAAATCGACCCTATACATTTTCCGGAAAAAGTAGAACGTAATAATAAACCTAAATTCGGTCAACCCCCGAATTTTTACTATTACAAGCATTCACCGCACATAAAACGAATCTCGACATGTCCGGGAGTTTAATAAAAACATATTATGACAATAATTAACCGAAAAATTATATCTAGCCATAATAGTCGGAAACCCTGCAAGGTAGAACAATTTATCGCATATACAAATGAACTAGAACCAACGCTCTGATACCAATTGTTGGAAATCGATATCCCGGGGTTAACGGAATTGCGGAAACATAACCCCGATCAAAATCCCTTCGCCGGAAAAACATCACGAACCACCTGACGAGCCGGAGCCCGGCCGAGAACACCCGCCGCGGGATGAACCCGCGGCTGCCCTAGCCGAGCCCCCGCGAGGGGCTCGCGATCGCACCGATTGCCGGGTTGCGCACGACAACCCCACGGCGAGTCCGGCGACTCGCCGTCCGCGGAGGAGGGGGCTGCTCGTCGTGCGAGCAGCAGCGGCACCAGCCCGCCACCCCACGCGATCGAGCACGCGCTCGATCGCATCCCCGGCGTCCAGCCGGGGTCCTTCGTGCGTCGCCGGCGGTCGAAGCCCTAGGGCTCGACCGCCACCCTCGGCGTCCAGCCGAGGGTTTGTCCTCTCGATCCCGGCGAGGATCTCTCGACCTCCCGCGGTCCGGTGATCCTCGATCACCACCGCGAGGTCGATCCTCATCCCCGGGTTCGTACGTCCTTCGGATCTTCGTTCATATGCATATACGAATTAATTATTAAAATCATCGAAGGGGGTTCAACGATTTTACCTTTGTTCTCGTTGTACGGAGAAACGAGATCTATGAAGACCTTGAGACCTTCCCACGTAATCCTTGCACTAGCTCGAACGTCGGGTGGGCGACGATCTTCCGAACTCCATGGATCTCCCTCTCTACTTTCTCTCTCTAAAATTGTGATCTTCAAGTTATTAGAATAGAGAATACCATGTAGTGCTTGTATAGGCTACGTAGGGGATCTTAAGGAGGTGGAATATTGGGCTTCCAATATTAATGATTAAATTGAGCCCAAGCCCAAATCCATTAATCCCATTAATATTAATTAATTTATTTTCCACTATATAAATTAATTGCACTCCCAATATTAAACCATATTATATCAAATAATATTTCTCCGGTAGTATTATTTATTCCGTGTATTTAAGATATAAATATCCATGAATAAAATTAATTTATTGCTAATTAATTTATTAATCTCTTGTATCCGAGACTAGTACCATTCAACCTTAATTATTATGCGGAACAAATCCACCTGCAGGGTTTACATAATAATTCCTTATGAACTCATCTCGGGGATATTATCAACCCTTACGGGATACACTTTCCCGTCAAGTATTCACGGCATGTCATATATAAAATATAGCGACCCAACTTAACCGGTAATTGACCCAGTAATTAAACCGGTCAATTCCTTTGGAAAATCAAATTCACTTATATTAAATATACACACCCGCAATAGTATCGGGGATTAAGAATAAAATACTCTGAGATTTAAATCGATTATCCAAGGCAATCCTAATCGATAAATCTCAAGCGATCCGCTCAATACACCAAGTGTACAAGTGTGATAAAATAATTAAGACAAATTATTTTCTCTCTCACACAACGACTATACCGATGGATTGGTCCGTGTCCATCTAGGTCGTGAGCAACTGTTCGATTAAATACGAGTAACCGATAGTATGATCTTCTGTGTGGGCCCGACACACCATACTAACTACAACGTATAGAATCCAGGACTATAATTTGCATATATTTAATTATAAATAATTAAACTCAAATAATTGTTAATTTAATTAAATAGATTAGTGGCAATGGATCGTGAGTTTCCGTTACTTAAATCTAGACATTAAGTACACAAATCCAACACTTAGACATCAAGCGATAAGGGAAACGTGGATATACACTGGATCTAAAGTGCAAGTGGAAGATTGTTGGATTTGTGTCCTTCATTCCACGTGTGTTGTACCGAGATAAGTTATATAGTGCGTCCCATGTAGATGGATCGATTAGTCGGTGTTAAGTGTCTTGTCGAGAACACGAACTTTACACTCGATGATCATGCCAAATGAGTCACACGACCCTCTTGATCATGTATACTTGGAGTATACAAACTTCGGTTGGGAACCGGGATGAAACGACGAAGAAAACGGAGAGAAATCAAAGTCTGGACAGCCAAGCGGCGGCTACGCCCCCCAAGCGGGCGCTTGGGGTAAGTCGGTGGACCAAGCGGCCGCTTGACCCCCCAGGCGGGCTCCTGGTCCTCCAGATCGGGAATTTTGGAAATTTTCGGATTTCTTTCCTTTTTGGACTCCTACGCCTACTAGGAAACCCTAAGGGATTACTCCTATATAAAGGGACCTTATGACCATGAAATTAACTACTACATTATCATATATTCGTGAGAGAATTTCGTGGAGAGGCCGAAGGAATCGAGGAATCGAGCGGGGTTCGTTCCAATTCCAAGTTCACGTCGTTTCAAGGATCAAGGAGGGTTCGTGCAACGAATTGAGGCCGGGTATTTTCGCGGCTGATCTATCTACGTTCGGGCATCAATTATTAAGAAGAATCACAAGGTACACGATTCTTAAACTAACTCATTAATTGTTCTTACTACATACGTGCGCACTAGATCCGTAATTAGGGTTTTACGTATTTATGCATGATTCTTTCTTCCGCACCTTTTCATGCTTGTAAAATACGTAAATCCATCTATTGGGGTATGGATGAGATCCATACAAAATCCCAACAAATTATACATTTCCATGTATCTCATTTATCTGTGCGGCCTTCCTGCATTCACGAGAAAGAAAAACAGGCTTTCATCTCAATATGCATTGATTCAAAGAAACAATTTTTTGTTAATATTTAAAGCCTGAAAAAAACGTTGGACATGCCTCTAGAGTCAAAATTATAGAACGATTTAAATATGATGACCAAGCCTTGAACAAGTGAGCTCTAACACCACTGCAATCAATTGATAGCTTCTCTATTTCTTGGTGTACATGTTTTGCTTTGTTCTTGTGGCACCAAGATTGAGTATCCAATCGTCTTCATGTTGACAATCCAGAGGTGCAACATTATTTGTTCTATTACTCTATCCTTAGTGGAAACATCTTATTGATAAAATTATGGAAATAAAATTTGTAAACAAAATTATATAGAGAATTTAAAATTATATTTTTATAAATTTTACATTTTCATATATAATTTCGATACAAAATATTCAATCAAGTTGAAATTGAAAATTAATTACTATATAAGACAATAGAGAATATATATGTAGATATTCAACCAAGTTGAAATTGAAAATGAATTCGGGCAAATATCGAATGCTTAAAACTCGTCCGCCAGAGAACGCTGAATTCCGAAATCCTTTTTCTGCGTCCTCGACGTGCAATGAACGAGCACGACATTAGGATCGTTCAAAGGCATTTTGTTGATAATCGCGGCTTGAAATTGACCGGTCGTGCAGAAAGCCTCGGTTTCTTGGAAATAAACGAGGCTTGTGAAAAATTAATAACCATTTTTTGACATTGAAATTACGTCTTCGACGTAGGATACCAACTTTTCGCGAAGTTGGCCTAAAACACACAATCAACAGCTTCAGTCGATGAATCTCACAATGTGTAGATAGAGTTTATGAAGACAAAACTCAAACGTCAACAACTTCAGTCGATGAATCTCACAAAGTGTAGATAGAGTTTACGAAGACAAAACTCAAACGTCAACAACTTCAGTCGATGAATCACTCAAAGTGTAGATAGAGTTTATGAAGACAAAACTCAAACGTCAACAGCTTCAGTCGATGAATCTCACAAAGTGTAGATAGAGTTAAGAAGACAAAACTCAAACGTCAACAACTTCAGTCGATGAATCACACAAAGCGTAGATAGAGTTTATGAAGACAAAGTTTATGTAATATATTTCATTTCATTTAATAAACAAAACGAAACTATTGCAAGGAGTATGGTAGGCAAAGTGATTACAAGAAGTTTCCCGAGTGTCGCAACACTCCCACTTACTAGTAACCTAGCACTAGTGCACCTAGAGTTATATCTCCTAACTCTAATCTTGGCGCACAACGCAAAAGCAAACTACACAAACTCGAAGCTGAAAGCTATCGGTTATGATTCTAAAAATTAGATTTCGTTCTCTCAAAATCGTCAAGTGATGGCAAGGAAATCCATGGGTATATATAGGCAGCCCACACATGTGAGACGTTGACGTGGCACGTTCTGATTGGTCACATGCTTGGCTGATGTCACTTCTCCATGGATAACATCACTTTTGTAAAATTTGGATTCTTGATTCTTGGAATCTTGAATCTTTGATTCCTTCAAATTCAATTTCATACTTCAATTACAATATTGACTCCATCGATCTCAATTCTTCATTTTCAATTACTTGTGAAAATCTCTAAGTATTGAAGCTTCAGAATTTCATCGTCTTCATAGTCGTAGATATCATTGAGGTTGAAAGACAAAGTCGTCGAATCCAATACATGAAGATAGTTGTCAGTTGCTGGGTTCGACAGTCGACAGTCGTTGGGTTCGACAGTCGCCAGTTGCTGGGTTCGACAGTCGACAGTCGCCGGGTTGGACAGTCGCCAGTCGCTGGGTTCGACAGTCGCCAGTCGCTGGATTGGCCAGTCGCCAGTCGTTGGGTTCGACAGTCGACAGTCGCTGGGTTGGACAGTAGTTGGGTTCGACAGTCGACAGTCGCTGGGTTGGACAGTCGCCAGTCACTGGGTTCGACAGTCGACAGTCGCTGGGTTGGACAATCGCCAGTCTTTGAGTCTCCGGATTTGAGTCTCCGGAATTGAGTCTCCGGATTTGAGTCTCCGTATTTGAGTCTCCGGAATTGAGTCTCTGGATTTGAGTCTCCGGATTTGAGCAGTTGGAGTCTCCGGATTTTTGTATGAAAGACATGAGTCATCGGTTTTGATGAAACGTCCAAAAGTGGCGACTCCAGTCGCTGGTTCCAAAGGCGGCGACTCCAGTAGCCAGATCTATTTTGAAGATCTTGAAGTTATTATTCCAAGGAATTTTGAATCATGTCAATCGGAGCTTGCACGAAGGAGATATGACAAAAATCGACGGACTGCTCATGGTGAAGCCTTGTAGTCGCCGGATCCAAATGTGGCGACTCCAGTTGCCGGATCCAAATGCGGCGACTCCAATCGGCGGATCAATGTTGTAGCTCTTGAAGTTTAGATTCCAAAGAATTTTGAATCAAGTCAATCGGATCTCGCACCAAGGAGATATGCCCAAAATCGACGGACTGCGCATGGTGAAGTCTTGTAGTCGCCAAATCCAAATTGTGGCGACTCCAGTCTCCGGATCCAAATTCGGCGACTCCAGTCGTCAGATCCATTTTATAGCTCTTTAAGTGTGTATTCCATAGAACTTTGAATCAACGCAATCGGAGCTCGTACGAAAATGATATGACAATAGTCGACGGACAGCGCAAGGAACGCACAAAGTTGATGCCAAAAACTTGTATTTACAATCTCCCCCTTGCATCAATCATGAGTAGACTTGCAAAGCTTAGATGTTGTCGCCAAAACATACTTCGACAATCTCCCCCTTTTTGGCACAACTCATAAGAGAAACAATGAGTCAAAGAGATTCAACAAATCTCCCCCCCAAGAGATACATCACCTGAAAAAATGACTAAGTAAAAAATGAAAAACATCAATCAATCAATTTATGAAAAACCAAAAAACTTAATCAAATATTCAAAGCGAAAACATCAAATGTTTTGCGCCAAGCGCCGAATATTCAAAAAGGCAAATCATCAAACGAGAAACATGTATGATAAGAATACGATAGTCCTTCAAACTTTTTTCAGGTGGCCCAACATCGCCTAATCCTCCCCCTTGTTGGGGCAGCTGTTGAAGTTCATACGTAGCATAAGCAGCAAGATGCAGTTCATATACGGCGACGAAGTTTAACACAAAGTAAGAACCCGTAGTTGTTGATTCCGTAGACGCCGATTTCTGAATGTGCGTTAGGAGAGTCACCACACTCACGTATGAATTTCTATTGACGATGAACCACTTAGTACTGGATATGAACTACAGGAATGCAAAAACAAAATAACACATCCCGAGTTAGCATTCAAACGTTCAACACATATCAAAACATTCATAAAACATTTTAGTGGAGATTCGAGGGGTGATATTAGGCAGTGAAGAGCAAATTTTTTCCCCAGAAAAGAATCCACATTTCATTAGTTTTCAAAACAAAAAATTTCACACAAGGTGATAGCAACTTTGATGTAAAATGAAAAAATCTCTCAGATTAAAAACCGGTGGAATGGACCGAAGTATGTTGACATATATTTTACTCGTCCTTCGTCACAGTCACAAGAATGCTGTCGTGTTTCGTCGAAACATATGTGATGAGTTAACACCGCACAAGAGATTTTAATTCATAAGTGCATGGTGAACAAACAAGGCACTCCAATCAGGAACTAGCATTACCTCAATCAGAGGGGAGCTGGGGGAACCGGCGTCCTCCAGATGAGTTTTTAGCTTTCGATGAAATGCAACAGACACTCATTACAGCAGTCAGAGGGGAGCAAGGTTCACTTGCGTCCTCCGAAGTGTGTTGGGAGAGTGTCTTAAAGTTCAGCGTCCATGTACGACTTTTCGAAGAGGGGAGCCGGGGGTACCGACGTCCTCCGTTACTTGGCATTATGGATCAATGCAAAATGAAGCGAGGAGTTATAAGCCATGTTCACATGTTTGCACTCAGAGGAATAAATACACTTGGGTCCGAAGACTAAAGCGGCCTCGAATCCATGTTCAACTGATTAGACTAGTCCACGACGATTCCGAGTTCATATTCAGAAGTAAAGAAAATAATCTTTCAGACTTCAAAAAATTTCGTGAACTCTTAGAGAGAACACATGCAGAGAGAATTTCGTAGAGTTTGAAATTTCTCAAAGTCATGAGGTTTGGTAAAGATGTCAGCAAGCTGTTTTTTTGTTGAAATATTATGTAGACTGACTATATCACGATCAACCAAATCTCTAATGAAATGATGTCAAATGTCGATGTGTTTAGTTCTTGAATGCTGGACAGGATTTTCGCTGATTTTGATAGCACTTTGATTATCACAATACAACACCAAGGGAACACTCTCGATAAGATACTCATCCAACATTTGCTTTAGCCATAGCAATTGAGTGCAGCAACTCCCGGCTGCAACATACTCAGACTCGGCCGTTGACAACGCAATGCAGTTCTGTTTCCGACTATGCCATGAAACAACATTATTGCCAAGGAAGCAACAACATCTGGAAGTACTCTTTCTTTCATCTGTATCACTTTCCAAATACACATCGGTGAAGCCGACGAGATTTTAAGAAGTATCATGCGTATACCAAAGTCCCAAATCAGAAGTTCCCGAGATGTAGCGAAGGATTCGTTTGACAGCTCGTGGATCTTCTTGGTACCTAGAACACATGAAAACACTAAACATTATATCAGGGCGAGTAGCAGCTAAATATTGTAAACTTCCAATCATGGAACGAAAGAGTGTTTGATCAACACTTTGACTTTTAGTCGATTTTGATAACCGTTTAGTTGTTGCCATATGGGTCGTTGTTGATTCAAATCATACTTGTCAAACTTCTCTTCCATATTTTACGCGACCTTTTGAGATACAAAAATAGGAGAACTTTCATAAGTACGAATCTTAAGAGTTAGCTTAGGAGAAGAAGTCTTCGAAGTAAACGTCAAGTTTTTCGGCGAGTCAGATGTAGCTTCAGCAATTTTGGGCGTCAGAGCCTTAGGTAGTACTGCCTGCGCAAGAGAGTTCGTGAAGGAATCCAAAACTTCTCTTTCAGTTGAGTCCTATGATTTTTGTTTGACATTTTGACAGTTGCCATAGACGTAGCAATTTTTCTTAGCACGAGGACACTTCAAAATGCACTTCCCTTCACTATCAAAGACTTTGCAAGAAACTTTGTCAAAACTGACATTCAGCTGGTCATCACAAAGTTGGCTTATACATATTAGATTTGCCACAAGTCCTTCAACATGGAAAACATTCTTGATTGGTGGCAATCCTTTGAGATGAAGAGTTCCTTTGCCCAACACGATACCTTTTGCTCCCCCTCCAAACATGATGGGGGCGTCAGTCACAGGTTCGTAGTTTTTCAGAAATTTCTTTGTTCCAGTCATGTGTCGTGAACAACCGCTATCAAAATACCAGATCACTTTGGAGCCGGTTTCAGAGGCATTGAGTGCAACATTGCAGAAAATGAGTTCTCTTGGTTGCCAAACATTGTTAGTGGTGGAGTTAAGTTTAACTTCACTCTTTTGTGAATTCGGCACCAATCTCTTCTTCACTTGCTTTGCAGAGCCATTCTTCTTTTTCACAGCCACCAAGCCACGATTCACATCATCCCTCATTTTGTAACAATACGGCCAAATATGTCTAGGCTTGTTGCAATAGTGGCAAACATTCTTTTTCTTGTGCTTTACTTCCTTTCGTTTGATGTTTTCAACATTAGTAGAGAGAGGAGCAAGCATTCTGAGTTTCGATCTTGTAGAAGAGGACTCCGTTAAAATTTTCATCGAAGCATCTTCATGAAACGGAGTTTGACGTCGGAATCTCGTGGAATATGCGTTCATTTTCTCAGTCACTATCCCTTGGTTCACATCATCTTTCAACTTGTAGCATTAAGGTTGGATATGTCCGGGTTTGTTACAGTAGTGACAAACAAACTTCTTCTTGGGCTTATCTTCCTTTAGCTTTGAATTTTCAATCTTAGTAGAAGAAGAAGTAGACTTTTCTTTCAGAGTGACACTTGGAGCTAATTTCTTTAGTTTATTCATGAAGGCATCCTCATAAGATAGAGTGTTTCTAGATTTCTTCATGATAGTCTTTGGAGGCTGATATAACTTGACATTGAAACATTTTGAGGATCTAGCTTCTGGAATCTCAACCTCGGACTCTAAAGTCATAATTTTCTTTCCCTCTGCAATCTCCTTTCGCTTAGATGTTTCATTTTCGATTCTCTCATCAGTCTCAATTTTTGAATTTTCATCAAAAGAAGAAGCCTTTGATGGAAATCGACTACCCGGGACATGTCAGTTCGACTACTCGAACATCCGGACAAGTCCAGTCGACCCCCGGCGTACCCACTGTACTTAACACGAAGCCCTAGACCCGAAACACGCCCAGCCATTGCAACGAAAGTGCAACCGCGCGAAATGGGGCGCTTCTGCCCTGTCTGTCGGCCGATGCCATAAGGTTGTCGCCCGACAAGAATAGCTTTCGGCCGACATCGTCGCGATTCCAGCAGCGGGTTTCGCCCGTTCTGGCTGTTTCGACGAGATTTTCTCGATCCGACCACTGCGCCGGAGGTCAGAGACCTCCCAGCAGTCCGAGAACATCAAATCCAAACCTTACAAACCAATCGTTGGTTCGTTGTATGATTAGCGCAATAAAGAGATCGAAAAGTGCGGAAGAAGGAATTCTATCTCATACCTTCTCGGTCGATTGTTGAGACCTTAGATGTTTCTAGCGTATGTCTCTGCCCCGATTCCAGCCGTTTTGTGGGCAACGATCCGCTGGATTCTCCTTTTCTGCTTCTCTGATAAACCACCGCAAGAATATTTTTTTACTAGTCTGTATAGAAATATTTGCGCAAGCTTTTATTTATTTTACTGAGAAAAATAATTGCGTAAAGATTTTAATTATTCTCAGCAAAATAAATTGCGGCGAGTTGTAGGTTTAGGAGAGGGCAAGGGGGGGGGGGGGGGGGGGGGGGGTGTTAAATAGAGCTACACTAGGGACCGACCTCTTAGGTAAATAAATCCCGGGCTAATTTGCAAATTAATTAACTATGAGCCCTTAAAAGAAAACCTTTAATTAATTACAATTTTAATTATTATTAATTCCACTAAATAATAATAATTGAATTCCCGAAATTAATTTAATATTATTTCAACAATAATAATTCCGCCGAATTACATATACGACTTTCCCCGTGTTTAAGATATCGAATGTCCACGAATTAACTTTAATTACTAATAATTAAATTAATTCGTTTCTTATTATCCGAGACTAGTACCACTCATCCTTAATATCATGTGGAACGAATCCACCTGCAGGGTTTACATGATAAACTTTATGATCTCATCTCGGGGACATCATCAACCTAATAAATGGGACACGGTTTCCTGTCTATAATCTACAACATGCCGTGTGTACAATTCCGATTCCCAATTTACCGAGAATATTGACTAGTAAATAAGTCTCACTCACTAGTAAGTCAAAGAACCGAGAATTGGACACACGCACCTATAATTATATAGGGATTAGGAATTCATATATCCGTAATATCTGAGGTCTGGTTCGATTACTCCGACTAGTATAAATCGAACGCCCTCATGTGGTCCTGCTCAATACACCAAGTGTATGAGTGTAACATGATAGTCAAGACCGACTATTTACCAGTCACACTACGACGTACCGATGGATTGTCCCTGTCCATCTAAGTCGTGAGCTACTGTTCGATAGTATACGAGTAACCGACAGTATGATCTTCCGCGTGTCTCTTCACGCCATACTGTCTACAACGTATATATCTAGGACTATAGCATAAAGTACATAATAGACAAAATGCAGACTGATTGATTAATAGATAATAAAACACAAATAAAGAGTTTCATATTGTCACTAAAGTAGACATTTAGAATATAAATCCACCAGCCTTGACAAACTTTATTTGGTTTTTCTAAGGAGTTGAGTATATAGAGTTGAACACTTTTTGGAATCCTAGCCTATATCAATACGGATTCACCAAGGAGGTAGCATTATCAAAAACTGAAGAATTTGTGTTCATCTTCTTTAAAAGCTTATATGTCATGTGCAATTTAGCTTTCAAATTGAAACAATCTTTGACACTCATAGCAAGATCCGTTTGAGTCTGTGTCAAAGTCGTTTTTAATTCATCATTCTCAGTATCGGAAGTTTTGAACAAATTTTGAAGCATTTTGACTTCGGGAATTTCCTTTTTCAAGGATGTTTTCAACTTAGAATTTTCAGCATTAGACTTTTCGAATGCAGATCTCAACTCAACTGCTTCCTTGAATACCCTTCAACCAAGTTTCTCAACTCAATAGCTTCTTCAGAGAATTTTTGTTTTGATTTAGAGAATTTAACAACGCGTTCTTTCATACATTTCAGGGACACTTCAAGTGTTCCTTTCTCAGTGATAGCTGCTTCATAAAGTTTTTGGTGTTCAAAGATATTCACCTTCAACACAAGCAATTCATCAGACATAATTTCATTTTGAAACACAAATGGCGTTGACTTTGATGGAGTTGTATTCTAAATGTCTAGTTTAGTGCAAATATGGAACTCCTTATCTATACCTTAATTCGAGATATGATTAAAACATAATTGCATTTAATGCAATAGTCCTTGATGTATACGTTGTAGATAGTATGGCGTGAGGAGACACGCGGAAGATCATACTATCGGTTACTCGTATACTATCGAACAGTAGCTCACGACTTAGATGGACAGGGACAATCCATCGGTACGTCGTAGTGTGACTAGTAGATAGTCGGTCTTGACTATCATGTTACACTCGTACACTTGGTGTATTGAGCAGGACCACGGGAGGGCGTTCGATTTATACTAATCGGAGTAATCGAACTAGACCTCAGATATTACGGATATATGAGTTCCTAATCCCTATATAATTATAGGTGCGTGTGTCCAATGCTCGGTTCTTTGATATGCCAATGAGTGAGACTAATTGATTAGTCGAGATCCTCGGTATATTGGGAATCGGAATTGTGCACACGGCATGCTGTAGATTATAGACAGGAAACCGTGTCCCATTTATTGGGTTGATGATGTCCCCGAGATGAGCTCATAAAGTTTATCATGTAAACCCTGCAGGTGGATTCGTTCCACATGATAATAAGAATGAGTGGTACTAGTCTCGGATAATAAGAAATGAATTAATTTAATTATTAGTAATTAATTAATTCATGTACATGCGATATCTTAAACACGGGGAAAATCATATATGTAATTTCGGCGGAAATATTATTGGTAAAATAATATAGATTAATTAATTGGGAATTCAATTATAATTTTATAGTGGAATTAATTATAATTAAAATTGTATTTAATTAAAGGTTTTCTTTTAAGGACACCGGTTTAATTAAATTAAAATTTAGCCTAATTAATTAATTGTCCTAAGGTCCCTAGTGTGGCCTATATATACCCCTCAATCTCTCTTCTCCTAACCTAACTTACGCAGCTTTTATATTTCTTCACAAGAGAAAAAAATAAGAGAGAAAAGAAAGGTTTTGAGAGAGAAGAAGAAGAGAAGATCCCGGTAGATCGTTGCCCACACAACGTCCGGTGTCGAGGGCTAGGATACTGATGAGCCATTTTATTTGCTCATCTTGGAGCCTTTTTAGAGTCATAATTGAGTCAGTTTGAGTCGTTTATGTGTCTGGGAGGACACAATGGAGTGTTTGGGCAAAGTATGCAGGGATTCATGTCAGCAGGTGGAGATTGCGCGGAAAAGGCAATGGAATGGTCCACTTTGGGCAAACGCGCGAATTCAAGGCAAAGTGATTTGAGCAGTTTGACCCAAGAAGGCAAAGTCAACACTATGGGCAAAGTGAAGATGTCGAGGAGTCAGAGGAATAGTCACCACCACCACCTGGGAAGAGAAGGAACTGAACTAAAGTCTTTGTACCGGGCAGAGATTCGCTATCGGGCAAAGTCAAAGGCAGCAGAACTTAAATATGGAAAGCGGATTTCTTATGGAAATTGCGGCGCCTAATTCCAGGAGGCCCATGCAGGCCCATGCAGCTGCGATTCTTAACCCTAATTAAAGCCTATAAAAGAGAGGAAGACCTCACGAAAAAGAACAGCACGAAAGACCGAGATTCACGCACATAGACGAGGACGAGAGAGAAGCCGCCGGAGAGCGGAGAAGAGATCGGAGCCACCATGGCCGAGATCTTTTCTTCGTTTTAATCTTTTTATGTTTTAATTTCTGTTTTGTTATTTCAGTTTGAACAATTCCAGATTTCTTAGTTATGAAATTTAGTTTTAGTTTCCAATTTATTTCTTGTTTTATTTCTTCGCGTATGAGTAGCTAAACTTGCAGGGCGTCTGGGCAAAGGCTGATCGAAGGTAACTCTGGGCTAAGATAGAACCGTGAGGTTGTTAGGGATTTTAGTTAACTGCCTGGAGGTTTGTTCCCGATACATAGTTGAGGTTTAACTATATTCTTGCAGGTTTGGGCAGACTAATTTGGTCGTTAGGAAACCCTTACACTTTGAGATACCAGCGATTGATCAACCGAGTATTCCGCGTTAGATGTACTACGGGCATAGCGCTAGAACGTGTTGGAGTAGCGGTCGTATGATTCGGATTTCCGGACATGCTATTGGCCGAATTGGGTTCGTCGAGAGAGTAATGCGAGTTTGGGCAAACTAGATCCATGCGACCACATAGGTATCGAATTGACTAGACTCAGGGGATTAGGCATAAGTATACCTTGCCTTTTCTTTACCCAGTAAGGACGGATTGGGGTGGGGTGACTGTAGGCGTGATTTAATAGGACTGCTTTCACTTTGTTAGACATCCTATAACCGATTGACAAACCATCAGTTAAAACCATAAGTGCCAGGGATCGGTAGTTTGCCCAGAGAACTCAGAGAGAAGCCAAAGCCCAGAAGCCTACTTTCTCTTATTTGATTTCAGTTTGATTAATTGTTTTTTGTTTCCAGTTTGGTCAAAGTGGTAGTTTATTATTTCTGCATGTTAGTTTAGGTTAATTAGTTTAATTGTTTCTGTTAGTTGGTAGTTTGATTAAACGCTGTGACTCAGCAACCAAACTTAAAACCTTTTTATTGTGACACTATTTGGGCAAAGCCGAGATTAACTAAATTGCAATTGCTTCCTCGTGGGATCGACCCTATACTTACCACTTGCTATCTTGTGTTGAGTTTAGGAATCTTTATAAATTTATTTTGCGCGCATTAGCTTCCACGACAAAGTTTTCGCGTCGTCAAAATTGGCGCCGTTGCCGGGGAAGCAATATTCCAGCAATTAGTTTTCTGTGCTATTTGACTTGTTTTTTTTGTTTTTGCTCAGGTTGACCGTTCAGGGCAAAGGAAAGCAGAACGAAGAAACCAGGGAAAACAGCACGTGCAGCCCAAAGTAACTATCCTGCCCAAACAAGAGCCAGGGCAGTGGAGACAAGAAGAGTTTGCCACGTACTAACCTCAAAATCTACGATGGGAGAGGCGAATAAGACACTAAGGGACATGATGTTCCCTTCGAATCTGAATCTGAGACCTTCAGGCATCACTTTGCCCACGATCAATCAGAACTGGGAGATGAAGCACGACTTCCTACAAATTCTGCCCAATTTCAGTGACATGCCGTGGGAGGATCCCCAAAGGCATATCCAAGACTTTGAACTAGCCTGTGGAACGATCCAAGGAGCAGCCCCTTTGGGCGAATACATCAGACTTTTGGCGTTTCCATTCTCTTTGGCCGACGGAGCAAGAGAGTGGCTCTATACTTTGCCCGAAGGAGAGGTGAGCACCTGGGCACAGCTCCAGCATAAGTTTCTTGCGAAGTATTTCCCAATATCAAAGATTCAAGAGGTGAGGAAGAAGATCAACAACATAAAGATGGGGAATAATGAAAGCTTCCATGACTACTGGGCTAGGTTCAAACATATATTGGTCAAATGCCCACAACATCAAATCCCATACCATGATCTTATACAATACTTCATGACTGGACTTTGCCCAATGGAGAGGAAACTCCTCAACGTTGCATGTGGAGGATCAGTGTTAAATAAGAGCGCAAATGACGCATTCAGATTGTTCCAGGAGTTGGCAGAGGCTTCAAGAGAAGGAGAAAGTGATCTGCCCAAACAGAATATGCCTTTGCCCACAACGGAAGACTCCAAAATCGACAGGTTGTGTAGTACCATGGAGCAATTCATGGAAAACATGGTAATGAGGTCAAAGAAAGTGGTCAAGGCATGTAAAATATGCAAGGATGAAGATCACGGTACGGATCAATGCCCCAGACTTGTCGTTAAGAAAGTAAATCCAATGGGTCATATGAACGGATATGGGCAAAGCTGGGGAAAACATCACTTTGACCCCCACTCAGATCTATACAACACCGAATGGAGGAACCACGAAGATTTTGGGTACGGGAACGAACCAGTGGAGGGTCAGTATGCGAACCAATACCCCCAGCACTACCATCAGCATCAATTCCAAGGGCAATACCCTCAGCAAAACCAAAGCAATGAACCCTCACTTGCGGAACTGGTCAGCACCATGGCTAGGGAGAATTTGAAGGCTCAACAAGAGAATGAGAGGTTCAAGGCTGAGGCACGTGGGCAATTTCAGAATATTAATTTACTGTCCGAGATGGTTCAGACTTTGGTCAAAGAGAATTTGAAGTCCCAGCAAGAGAGTGAGAAGTTCAAGGTAGATACATGTGGGCAGCTCCAAAGCATTAATTCACAGTTGGCGTACCTTGCCCAAACAGTGGCTAAAGTAGAAAAGAAAGTGGAGGAGCTGCCTGCCCAAACTGAAGTGAACAAGGCCCAAGTGTGTGCGATTCAGACTAAGAGCGAGAAACGTCCACCTGAGATACATAGACCAGTAGAGAAGGATCGAGAATCTGGAGAAGAACATAAAGAAGAGCCTCAGGGACACACCTCAGATGACCAAAGAGCAAAAGAGACAGCACTTAGGGCAAAGCGAGACAAATCTCCACCACCGAAGATCAGATTACCCTTCCCGGGAAGATTGATTAGAAGCAATGAAAGGAAGGATGCAGATGAGATGATCCAACTTTATAAGAAGGTAGAAATCAATATGCCTCTTCTTACCACTTTGAACACTATGCCCAGGTGTGCCAAGTTCTTGAAGGAGTTATCTACAAAGAAAGTCCAATACCGAAGGGATGCAATATTTGAAGCCAGAGAGAGTGTGTCCTCGATCATAAAGAACAATGGACTGACCGAGTGTAGAGACCCAGGGATGTTTCACACCCCTTGCATCATTGGTACAAAGTGTTGGAGTTGTGTATTTAATGTCTAGATTTAAGTAACGGAAACTCCCGATCCATTGCCATTAATCTATTTAATTAAATAAACAATTATTTGCGTTTAATTATTTATAATTAAATATATGCAAATTATAGTCCTGGATTCTATACGTTGTAGTTAGTATGGTGTGTCGGGCCCACACAGAAGATCATACTATCGGTTACTCGTATTTAATCGAACAGTTGCTCACGACCTAGATGGACACGGACCAATCCATCGGTATAGTCGTTGTGTGAGAGAGAAAATAATTTGTCTTAATTATTTTATCACACTTGTACACTTGGTGTATTGAGCGGATCGCTTGATACTTATCAATTAGGATTGCTCTGTGATAATTGATTTAAGTCTCGGAGTATTTTATTCTTAATCCCTGAAACAATTGCGGGTGTGTATATTTAATATAAGTGACTTTGATTTTCCAAAGGAATTAACCGATTTAATTATTGGGTTAATTACCGGTTGAGTTGGGTCACTATATTTTATATATGGCATGCCGTGAATTCTTGAAGGGAAAGGGTATCCCGTAAGGGTTGATAATATCCCCGAGATGAGTTCATAAGGAATTATTATGTAAACCCTGCAGGTGGATTTAATCCGCATAATAATTAAGGTTGAACGGTACTATTCTCGGATATAAGAGATGAATATTATTTATTGAGCAATAAATAAATTTATTCATGGATATTTAAATCTTAAATACACGGAATAAATAATACTACCGGAGAAATATTATTTGATATAATATGGTTTAATATTGGGAGTGCAATTAATTTATATAGTGGAAAATAAATTAATTAATATTGATAAGGATTAATGGACTTGAGCATTGGGCTCAATTTAATCTTCAATATTAGAAGCCCAATATTCCACCTCCTTAAGATCCCCTACGTAGCCTATAAAAGCACTACATGGTCTTCTCTATTCTCATAACTTGAAGATCACAATTCTAGAGAGAGAAAGTAGAGAGGGAGATCCATGGAGTTCGGAAGATCGTCGCCAACCCGACGTTCGAGCTAGTGCAAGGAATACGTGAGAAGGTCTCAAGGTCTTCATAGATCTCGTTTCTCCGTACAACGAGAACAAAGGTAAAATCGTGAAAACCCCCTCGATGATTTTATCGTTTAATTATCGTAAAATTATCGTGAACCAAGATCCGAAAGACGCGACCCATGACGAGGACGAACCGGGCGGTGGTGGTCGAAGACCACCGGACCGCCGGCGGATCGTCGGCTCGGCATGAGAGGGTCGAAGGGGGCGAGCCTCGGCTGGAAGCCGAGACTCGATCGAGCGCGTGCTCGATCTCCCCGGACGGACCCGTAGCGAGCTGCGGGAGTTCCCGCAGCGGACTCGCTGGACACGAGTCCCGTCCGGACGCGCTACGGGCTGCTACTAGCAGCCCCGCCCAGTCCCGCTCGCGCGGCACCTCGCTGCTCGCGCGGAGCGAACGCCGCCTGCGCGGCTGGACCGCCGCTCGCGCGGCGGCGGGCTGTGGTGATCACACGCCACGATTTTGATCGTGGCGGATGTGCGATCACCCGAGGCATGGCTGGGCAGCCCCGTACGGCTGCTACGAACAGCCGCGAACCCCACACGGGGGGCTCGACCGGACAGCCGCGGGCTATCCCCGCGGTTAGGGTTTCGGTTGGGTTCTATCCCCGTGGAGGTTCGTGGTGGTGTTCCGGCAACCGGGAGTCGATTGGAGTTGTCGTTCCGCAACTTTGACAACTTCGGATATTCGATCTCCAAAGGATTTCGGTCGGAATTAATTAGATAATTAATTTTAATTAATTTATTAATTCCGGGATATCGATTTCCAACAACTGGTATCAGAGCGTTGGTTTTAGTTCACGGTATTTTTCGATAAATTGTTCTACCTTGCAGGGTTTCCGACTATTATGGCTAGATATAATTCTTCGTTAATTATTGTCATAATATTGTTCTTGATTATTAAACTCTCGGACATGTCGAGATTCGTTTTATGTGTGGTGAATGCTTGTAATAGTAAAAATTCGGGGGTTGACCGAATTTAGGTTTATTATTACGTTCTACTTTTTCCGGAAAATGTATAGGGTCGATTTCATGTATAGAATCGATACCGGATAGTTGTAATTTAATTCTTGTAATTTATTTACGTTGGTTCGATGCCGAAACGACTGCCGGAAGAAGACGTGTGACGGAGGAGACGAAGAGAGGGAGGATTCCGGGGATCGATCAACCCCATGATCGAATCCCATGAAGGGTCGATCGATCGAAGGGAGAAGGGGGCTGCATGAGGCTCTCGACCACGCCTAGCCACCAGTGGTGGTGGCGCGTGGGCTGGGACGGCGGCGGTGCTCCTCCTCGAGCCGCGGTCGATGGTGATGAGGCGCGGGGACTCCCAACCCGTGCTCTTCCGCCGAGATCCAACTTTCCTATTTTAATTCGGTTTTCCTATTTGATTATTTCTTTTATGGAATATTCATGGAATAAGAAAAGAATTAATTTAGTATTAAATTTATTTTCCTATTTGATTATTCCTACTCATGGGAATTTTCATGGAATAGGAAAAAGAATAAATTTAGAATTAATTTATTTTTCCTATTTAATTATTCCTTTATGGAATTTTTAATGGATTAGGAAAATAATTAATTTGGAAAGTTTTAATGGTCCTTAATTAATTTTTCCTATTTAATTATTCCTTTATGGAATTTTTAATAGATTAGGAAAATAATTAATTTGGAAGGATTAAGAGTCCTAATTTATTTTATTTCCTTATTCTATTATAGAGGTCTTCTAGAATATTCCAAGTTTTACTTGGATAGACTATTCTAAAGATTTAATAGAATTAGAAAGGAAAATAAATAAATAAAATATTAATAATATTTAATTTTATTTTCGATATATTCGATTGACTTAATTTTCGAATTAAGTAACTTTTGGATTAATTGAAAATAAATAGATTTAAATATTGGAATTAATATTCTCGTCACATGGAGCATTCAAGAACGAAGACTGAAGACTAGAAGATGCGTACGGGGATGCGATAAAGCCATAATAGTCGGAAAATAATATTCTAGTATTATTTTGACTATGTGATAATATTCTATGTGCTTTATTTCATGTATGCATGCTTATGTGTATTTAATTATGCATTAGATAGCGTATCCCTTTATTGTAAAAAGCTAAGTGGGAGAGGGTATGGAAACATACCCATGGTCTCAATTGCTGCTCTCTTGGTGACTTTTATAAACTTTTGAAGTTTATATAGATAAGTTATTGGAGGAGAGTTCTTGTAATTCCTCTTACAAGAAACATTGATTAAGTTTATCAAACAATGCCTAATTTGTCTTTCCAAAGCTGATTTCAAGTCGACTCATTCTCACCCCGGGGAGTGGAATGGAGCCAAAGCCACTTGGTCATGTAGAGGACACAAATTAGAGACCTTCGTACCATTCTTTTATAGATGGATCGATTGTCTGCTCGGCTCCCTCATCTAATGAGAGATAGGGTTGTTCGCATGGTGAATCACTGGTTAGAAACTTCGAGTTTCACTTATGATTCTCCGCGTCTTGATTTACAAGATCGAATGGATCAAGTAATTGGGAGTCAATTATATAAATCTTTTTAGTATAGTAAACGTCCACACGAACGTGGCTTGCTATACTGAATGGGATTTTAGAATAATTGATGTAGACAGTTATAGGGAATTGTGAAGGGTTGCGAGTTGTCGTAAACGTCCACACGAACGTGGCTTGCGGTGACGTAACAATTCTAAACGATTCGCCTTAGTACTGAGTAATGGTTTACACTTAGATACGCGTTATAGTATTCCTCCCAACGAGGTTACGCTGTAAGTGATGTATGACCGAAGCAAATCTAATTGCTAAATCATTTGGGTGGGTAAACGTCCACACGAACGTGGCTTGCCTTACCTGATGGGATTTTAGATGTGATTAGTGGTTTAATGATATTATTTAAGGGAGATAATATCGGAGATTAAATCGATTGTTTGTTGTTATATGTGCTCATAGATTATGGATGGCTTTGAACCCACTTTATGTGATACTTGAGGAATTTAACTCACTGGTCCCTAAATGAATTGATTGGAATAGAGATCTAGACATTGCCTAGACTGTTAAAGAGTACAAGTTTGTACTTAGTGAGCTTTGTTCTCCCGAACCTACTAATGTCTCGACTGATGAGGAAAGAACTGATTTTATCATGTTCAAACTCAAGGAGATGTTTAGACATGACATAGGCGGCTAGACAAGAAACGATGAGGATACTCATAAAGGCCAGTCGCTTCGAGGAAACGCTTAAACACGTTTTTGAGATGATTGACCTTTTAGACGAGTTGAGACGGAAATCGCAAGCTCTTG
Source organism: Euphrasia confusa (assembly GCA_954870475.1). NCBI lineage: Eukaryota > Viridiplantae > Streptophyta > Magnoliopsida > Lamiales > Orobanchaceae > Euphrasia > Euphrasia confusa. The sequence goes on along the minus strand of OX940968.1, from coordinate 24,413,920 downwards.
TAGCCAATGCCAAAGGTTTCGAACCTAAAGGCAAAATCGGGGGAAAGGAAAAGCAAGCAAAGAAACCCAGTGGTCCTAAGTTTCTTGGATCACGAGATGGGGCGAGAAAGCCAATAGGCTAGTGTTCTCGATGCAAACAGTCTAGGTACTGGAAGTCTGATTATCCTCTCAAAGAAAGTACGAAATCTTCTTAGTCGTAAAACATAGTCAGTGGTATTATCTACCGGAACCTGGTGTGTAGATATGGAACCATTGACGGTATGCGCATTCTAAATGCGAGGGTTCCAGGAAACCCGACGACTTGGAAAAGAAGAAGTCGTAGTCTACATGGGCAATGCTGTTGAGGAGGCAGCTGTTGCAGTGAAGGACAATTATAGGATTTCATTTTGAGCTATTGCTTTTATGTACCTTTAGAAAGAACCTTGTTCTGGTTTTCTAATGAATGGATATTTTATTTCTTTTAATCATCTGATGGTTATAAGAAGAAATAAAGATAGTATCTATTCTGGTACATTAGCTAGCAATATAGAAATGATGAATCCTGAGTCCATCACGGTGCAACGAACCGTAGTGCAAAACTCGTTTTACTAATAAGAGATTTCTTCATTAAATCGATTATACTTGTGGATTCTTATGCTAAATCATGTTTATTCAAATAAGAAGTTCAAAGGTCGAAAATTGATATTTGATCAATTAAGTTGAAGGAGTGGACCTTCCGACCTAAGAATCTAATTTGGAAGATAACATGACTAAGCAATCCTTTATGGATATAAGATATAAGATCCGGACAAGTATAAGAATTGATTGACTCTGATGTATGCAGACCTTGTTTACTCAGACAATAAGGTACGAGTACTTCATTTATGATTACTCGAAAGAATGGATTAGCATACCTGATGTGCCACAAAAGCAAAGTGTTTTGACAAGTCAATGGACACAAAGCTATTGTGGGGAACCATCATGGTATATCCATTGAAAGCTTGCGATCTAATCGCGGAGGCAAGTGCCTGTCTGAGGAATGCATGGCATACTGATCAGAGATTGGGATTTGATCCCAACTGACTACACCATACACTGTTGTGTAGAAATGGTGTGTCGGAAATAAGAAATGGAACTCTTATAGAAATAGTAAAAACATGAGTTATACGGAACTACCTATGTTCTATGGATATGTCTGGAAACAACGGCGCATTCAATGCGGTTGTAGAATATCCTAGAAGAACAAAAGATGTGTGTTCAATAGTACTATGAACCAGAAGGACGTTATAAGTTCTAACGCCCGGTTCTTAGAGGAAGACTATTAGATGAACCACAAGCCCAAAGTGACGTAATACTTTAAAATGAGAGAGAGAGATTAAGACTTAGAACCAGCCGAACCGAGTAGCGATACACCACTAACTGCACCTACTGTTATTACTGTTTATACACCGGAATGCCGTTGTAGTGGGAGGTTGTGTGACAACCGAAGATATTCATAAGACCAGGAGAGTCTTCGGACTCTGGACCTAGTATACATGAAATCGATCCCTGGATCTACATAGAGGCAGTACTAGATCTAAATGTGCTCTCTTAGAAAGCAATAAGGTTTATTGCTAAGAGGCAAGATCATTTAGAGTACAAGCTTAGTTGATCCATTTATGGATTGGAACAAAGCATTGAGTTCGTGGTACTTGCAAGTTGATGAGATAGTCCATTTTATGGATTCATCAAAGCATAGACGAATAGTGTGTATTGGAAACGTGATGGAAACAAGGTGGTGTTTCTCGGGTTTTTTATGTAGATAACATTTTATCATTGGCAACAATGTAAAGATGTAATCAGACATGAAATGATGGTTGTCTGGATAAATCATTATGAAAGATATAGGAAGAAGTTGTACTTCTCCTGGACATCTTACATATATATGATTATAGTTCGTTTTAACATGCAAAATTCCGAGAAAGGTTTGTTACCTTTCAGATACGGAATGCATCTATCTAAGGATATGTGTTTTGGAACACAAAAGGAGATAGAAGCAATTAAAGCGGTTTCCTACACTTGGAGTGTGGAAAGCTTAATAAATGCGATGTTAAAAAACGAGAACCTGATATCTGCTATGCGGCTAGTATAGTGGGAGGATATCAAGGTAATCCTGGAAAGGAATACTCGACTGCTGTAATGAACATTTTAAGTACTTTCGAAGTACTAGAAACTATGTTCTGGATTACGAAGCAAACAAGCATTTCCTTTGGATTACATTCTCTTAGATTTCTAATCAAATGAGGACCGGTGTAAGTCGATATCAGGCTATGTGTTTCACTATTGAAGGAGAAGGAGTTTTAACATGGAAGAGTGATAAGCACGACGCTTTTCGGACTCTGCCATGGGTAACCAAATAGCGGCCTCAGAGGCAGCGGAAGTTTTGGTATAGCTCCGGGAATCTCTGGGACTTAGATGTGATTCTTAATTTGTCAAAGGCTATGTAAATAGCGGTGCGATGGCAAATGGTAAGAAATCACAAGTCCATAAGTGTAAGATAACACATAGAGCAAGTACCACCTGATACGAATCATCGTCAAGGGAGACGACGCTGTAGTCACCAAGATAACTTCAGAGCGGCAACCTAGAGTGCTCATTCACATAGTACTTCTTGGAAGTACAACTTAAGCACGTGATGAGTATGGGAGTCGGGAGTTTGGAGGAAATGACTAGACCTTAGTACAAGTGGGAGATTGTTGGAGTTGTGTACTTAATGTCTAGATTTAAGTAACGGAAACTCCCGATCCATTGCCATTAATCTATTTAATTAAATAAACAATTATTTGCGTTTAATTATTTATAATTAAATATATGCAAATTATAGTCCTGGATTCTATACGTTGTAGTTAGTATGGTGTGTCGGGCCCACACAGAAGATCATACTATCGGTTACTCGTATTTAATCGAACAGTTGCTCACGACCTAGATGGACACGGACCAATCCATCGGTATAGTCGTTGTGTGAGAGAGAAAATAATTTGTCTTAATTATTTTATCACACTTGTACACTTGGTGTATTGAGCGGATCGCTTGAGACTTATCAATTAGGATTGCTCTGTGATAATTGATTTAAGTCTCGTTGTATTTTATTCTTAATCCCTGAAACAATTGCGGGTGTGTATATTTAATATAAGTGACTTTGATTTTCCAAAGGAATTAACCGATTTAATTATTGGGTTAATTACCGGTTGAGTTGGGTCACTATATTTTATATATGGCATGCCGTGAATTCTTGAAGGGAAAGTGTATCCCGTAAGGGTTGATAATATCCCCGAGATGAGTTCATAAGGAATTATTATGTAAACCCTGCAGGTGGATTTAATCCGCATAATAATTAAGGTTGAACGGTACTATTCTCGGATATAAGAGATGAATATTATTTATTGAGCAATAAATAAATTTATTCATGGATATTTAAATCTTAAATACACGGAATAAATAATACTACCGGAGAAATATTATTTGATATAATATGGTTTAATATTGGGAGTGCAATTAATTTATATAGTGGAAAATAAATTAATTAATATTGATAAGGATTAATGGACTTGAGCATTGGGCTCAATTTAATCTTCAATATTAGAAGCCCAATATTCCACCTCCTTAAGATCCCCTACGTAGCCTATAAAAGCACTACATGGTCTTCTCTATTCTCATAACTTGAAGATCACAGTTCTAGAGAGAGAAAGTAGAGAGGGAGATCCATGGAGTTCGGAAGATCGCCGCCCACCCGACGTTCGAGCTAGTGCAAGGAATACGTGGGAAGGTCTCAAGGTCTTCATAGATCTCGTTTCTCCGTACAACGAGAACAAAGGTAAAATCGTGAAAACACCCTCGATGATTTTATCGTTTAATTATCGTAAAATTATCGTGAACCAAGATCCGAAAGACGCGACCCATGACGAGGACGAACCGGGCGGTGGTGGTCGAAGACCACCGGACCGCCGGCGGATCGTCGGCTCGGCATGAGAGGGTCGAAGGGGGCGAGCCTCGGCTGGACGCCGAGACTCGATCGAGCGCGTGCTCGATCTCCCCGGACGGACCCGTAGCGAGCTGCGGGAGTTCCCGCAGCGGACTCGCTGGACACGAGTCCCGTCCGGACGCGCTACGGGCTGCTACTAGCAGCCCCGCCCAGTCCCGCTCGCGCGGCACCTCGCTGCTCGCGCGGAGCGAACGCCGCCTGCGCGGCTGGACCGCCGCTCGCGCGGCGGCGGGCTGTGGTGATCACACGCCACGATTTTGATCGTGGCGGATGTGCGATCACCCGAGGCATGGATGGGCAGCCCCGTACGGCTGCTACGAACAGCCGCGAACCCCACACGGGGGGCTCGACCGGACAGCCGCGGGCTATCCCCGCGGTTAGGGTTTCGGTTGGGTTCTATCCCCGTGGAGGTTCGTGGTGGTGTTCCGGCAACCGGGAGTCGATTGGAGTTGTCGTTCCGCAACTTTGACAACTTCGGATATTCGATCTCCAAAGGATTTCGGTCGGAATTAATTAGATAATTAATTTTAATTAATTTATTAATTCCGGGATATCGATTTCCAACACAAAGAAAATTGAAAAAACCATGTTGGATCTGGGCACATCGATCAACATCATGCCCAAGACGATGTATGAGGATTTGGGCATACGACAACTGAAATCCACAAGGGCTGTGATTCAGCTAGCCGACGAATCAAACGTCTACCCCGAGGGCTTACTGGAAGACATTTTGGTCAAGGTGGAGGACTTCATTTTCCATGCCGATTTCTATGTGGTGGATATGGGCAAATTGAATAAAGAGCCAGTGATGATTCTGGGCAAACCGTTCTTGAAATCGACGAAGACTGATGTTGATTGGCAAACTGGGAGGCTGACATGTAAACTTGAGGAAGAGACGGTCACCTTCGACTTATACAAGCCCAAGCACTCCGTACACATTGAACAAGTCTACTAAATTGACCAAATCAAGAAGGATGTTAAGGAAATACCTATCGAAAGTGGGGTGTATGACCAAACTGACATTGCTGTCCAGCAAGGAATGATAAACGATAAAATCAAAGCTCAAACAGAGGAGGTACAATGGACAACCGAAGAGTTTGGGTCGCTGGAAAATTACACTGACGGTTTGGGCAAACTGTCAACACCAGAGGAGATTTTCATGACACCCCCTCCTGATAAACCAACAATGATGGAACCCAATATGCCTCCCGAGCATTTGAAGGACATGTTTCTAGGGCAAGCAGGCACTTTGCCCGTAAGCGTCGATGCATTTTTGACGTGCCCAAAGGAAGAAAAGCTCGCGGAAATGCGTGGGAAAAACAAGAAGGGCATAGGATTGCCAGTGGCGGTCATAAGAAGTATTAGCCCGACCATATGCAGGCGTCACATCTTGTTTGAGGAAGAGGTTGTACCCATACAAGACCCCCAAAGGAAGATTAACCCGAAAACGGAAGAAATGATATCAAAGTTTCCATACCCAAGCATTGTGAAGCAACTGAGAAGATTCCTTGGGCATACTGGGGCAGTCAAGAATTTTGTGAAGGATCTTCTAGCATTGGTCTTTGCCCTCCAAAATTTCAGGTCATTTCTATTGAGAAGTAAGACCACAACTGACCACTATGCTTTGAAGTACCTTAGTGCGAAGAAAGAGAGCAAGTCACCCCTGACCAATGTGCTACCAATTGGTTTGGGCAAACTACCAGGCACTCTACATGGATGGATGATGAGCAACTGCACAGACTTACTCAAGTGCCTGAAGGCCTCATATGGGCATAACGAGGAGAAGCTTAAACCTCGCACCATGAATAATGGTGAGCATACATCACGTCATGCCTATGACGATAACTAGGGCGCTGACCAGGAGGCAACCTGGTATGTTTTTCTTTTATTTTTATTTTTATTTTATTTAGGAATAAAACTTCTTCGCGGATAGAGCACTTTGACTTGTCTCAACCAAAGAGAAAGGAAGGGTTTGTTTGTTTTTGAGGTGCAGGTCAAGGAGGGAGAAAGGGCAGCGGTGTGGGCATACCGGCTACTTGGTCAAACTGCAGACTACGCAAGAAGATGGATGAGCTCCCTAAAGTTGCAAGGATAACACCTGGAACGAAGTCAAGGTCTGGGCAGTCGTGCTCACGCTACTGATTCCGGGCAAAGTCCTAAGGCGACGAGACAACATGAAAAAAGGCCTCGTAGAGCTGCTGAACACATTAATATCACACTTTGCCCGTGCCTAATTCAGGTTCTACATTGCATCTACCTCCTCCTTATTTGCCCTCCCTATAGTCTTTTTTCTTTTCATTTCATTTCATTTCTTTTCTTTTCTTTGAGTCACTTCGAGTCATGGGGTGATCTTTTCATTGACACACTTTGCCCAGGCAAAGTGTGTGAGGAGGTTCACCATACTCAGTATGATCGTTGTTGTTTGGATTTTTGGTCGAGGGAAGCCCCTACTGATCTTATTACTTTCACCCACTTTGCCAAGGCAAAGTGTGTGAGGGGGGAAAGGGAAAGGGCAAACCTCTGTGTCTGATCGTTGTCAGCATGATTGTGTGAATACTTTGGGCTAACTAAGAGCATGATATTTGTACAGCAACTCGAACTTTGTAGTTAAAGGCATGAGATAGGGACGATGGATCTATACTAGGCAAACTGTGAGACTTGAGCCATACATCGAATTGAATTTTCTTCCTTGAGAGTCTGCTATGATATTTATGATGCCTGACTTTGCCTATTTGTTGTGATGAGTAGTTTTGTTAAGTAGGGTTATTAGATGATTAGGGCATTTCTTTCCAGTTTGACCAAATAAATAACATTAATCCCTTGTTAGCCCCTTTGAGCCTGTTGATTTTCTTGTATACCAGTCTGGTGCTATGCCCATAGGCACCTGAAAAGATATGAGGGTAGAGAGATTTATGTTCAACAAAAAAAAAAAAAAAAAAAAAACGAAAAAAAAAAATGAAAAAAAAGAGAAGCAATAAGTGGTTGTGTGCTGAGGCCCGTAAGAAAGGGGCAAAGTGGTAGAGAAAGGCTAAACCCAAAATATATAGCCCTCTGCCCAAACAAGGCCTACTCCTCAAAATCCACCCAAAGAGCCTTCATTACAACCCAATAAAAGCCCCTATGATGAGACCACCACTTAGTCAGAATAACTTGATCAGCAAACTGTCAAATTTTGGCAAAGTAGATTCACAGCAGAAAATGAGTGACATTATACCCATACACTGAAAAGAGAGATACACTTGTGAGGGAGTGACCCAAAGTCCTAGTACAGAATCTTGACCGAATTTTTATGTTTCTAACTCGAATTTTGATTTGTCTGTATATGCTATGCCCATTTCAATTATATCAGTCATGCTAGTTCTTTGAGTCTCTGTTTACTTTGTTCCCCCCCAACTTTGATTTCTTTTTATTTTGGTCTTGAGTCTGGTAAGTCATACCCTACGCTTGAGGACAAGCGTACTTCAAGTGTGTGCGGTTTGATGAGCCATTTTATTTGCTCATCTTGGAGCCTTTTTAGAGTCATAATTGAGTCAGTTTGAGTCGTTTATGTGTCTGGGAGGGCACAATGGAGTGTTTGGGCAAAGTATGCAGGGATTCATGTCAGCAGGTGGAGATTGCGCGGAAAAGGCAATGGAATGGTCCACTTTGGGCAAACGCGCGAATTCAAGGCAAAGTGATTTGAGCAGTTTGACCCAAGAAGGCAAAGTCAACACTATGGGCAAAGTGAAGATGTCGAGGAGTCAGAGGAATAGTCACCACCACCACCTGAGAAGAGAAGGAACTGAACTAAAGTCTTTGTACCGGGCAGAGATTCGCTATCGGGCAAAGTCAAAGGCAGCAGAACTTAAATATGGAAAGCGGATTTCTTATGGAAATTGCGGCGCCTAATTCCAGGAGGCCCATGCAGGCCCATGCAGCTGCGATTCTTAACCCTAATTAAAGCCTATAAAAGAGAGGAAGACCTCACGAAAAAGAACAGCACGAAAGACCGAGATTCACGCACATAGACGAGGACGAGAGAGCAGCCGCCGGAGAGCGGAGAAGAGATCGGAGCCACCATGGCCGAGATCTTTTCTTCGTTTTAATCTTTTTATGTTTTAATTTCTGTTTTGTTATTTCAGTTTGAACAATTCCAGATTTCTTAGTTATGAAATTTAGTTTTATTTTCCAATTTATTTCTTGTTTTATTTCTTCGCGTATGAGTAGCTAAACTTGCAGGGCGTCTGGGCAAAGGCTGATCGAAGGGAACTTTGGGCTAAGATAGAACCGTGAGGTTGTTAGGGATTTTAGTTAACTGCCTGGAGGTTTGTTCCCGATACATAGTTGAGGTTTAACTATATTCTTGCAGGTTTGGGCAGACTAATTTGGTCGTTAGGAAACCCTTACACTTTGAGATACCAGCGATTGATCAACCGAGTATTCCGCGTTAGATGTACTACGGGCATAGCGCTAGAACGTGTTGGAGTAGCGGTCGTATGATTCGGATTTCCGGACATGCTATTGGCCGAATTGGGTTCGTCGAGAGAGTAATGCGAGTTTGGGCAAACTAGATCCATGCGACCACATAGGTATCGAATTGACTAGACTCAGGGGATTAGGCATAAGTATACCTTGCCTTTTCTTTACCCAGTAAGGACGGATTGGGGTGGGGTGACTGTAGGCGTGACTTAATAGGACTGCTTTCACTTTGTTAGACATCCTATAACCGATTGACAAACCATCAGTTAAAACCATAAGTGCCAGGGATCGGTAGTTTGCCCAGAGAACCCAGAGAGAAGCCAAAGCCCAGAAGCCTACTTTCTCTTATTTGATTTCAGTTTGATTAATTGTTTTCTGTTTCCAGTTTGGTTAAAGTGGTAGTTTATTATTTCTGCATGCTAGTTTGGGTTAATTAGTTTAATTGTTTCTGTTAATTGGTAGTTTGATTAAACGCTATGACTCAGCAATTAAACTTAAAACCTTTTTATTGTGACACTATTTGGGCAAAGCCGAGATTAACTAAATTGCAATTGCTTCCTCGTGGGATCGACCCTATACTTACCACTTGCTATCTTGTGTTGAGTTTAGGAATCTTTATAAATTTATTTTGCGCGCGTTAGCTTCCACGACAAAGTTTTCGCGTCGTCAGATACACACTAGAAGATCTCAGGGTGTTCGCCTATTCGGCTTCTCCGAATCACGCATCAAAGGTAAAGAATCGAAAAACCCTATTCCGCATTATTTCGATTCTTCTCGTACGTAGTCATACAACAAACCACGATCGGGTTTCCAAGGACCATGGTTAATGTTCTCAGATCATTGGGCAGTCTCTGAACGCCGGACCAATGGTCGGAATCGAGAAAAACGGCCAGAAACGGACCTGGAACAGCAGGGTCGCGCTGCTGTTCGCGACGCTGTCGGCCGACGGCTTTTCATTTCGGCCGACATGGACTTGTCGGACGACACCAGATGGTGTCAGACGACAGAGAGGTCAGCAGCCCCTCGTTTCGCGCGGTTGTGCCTCGGGTGCGATGGCTGGGCGCGTTTCGGGTCTGGGGCTTCGTCGTGAACACAGTAGGCACGCTGGAGGTCGACTGGGCGTGTCCGGATGTTCGAGTTGTCGAACGGACTCGTCCCGGGTAGTCGATTTCCAACAATTGGTATCAGAGCCAGTTTATCGGTTTGTTGTATTGTTCGTACAATTTGTGTTGCAGGATGAACCCGGTTATTATGGCCAACGTGTGTGATGAGCCATTTTATTTGCTCATCTTAGAGCGTTTTTACACCTTTTATTGAGTCAGTTTGAGTCAGTTTTGTGTCTGGGAGGGCACATTGGAGTGTTTGGGCAAAGTATGCAGGTATTCATGTCAGCAGGTGGAGATTGTGCGGAAAAGTCAAATTAATGGTCCACTTTGGGCTAACGCGGGATTCTGAAGAAGTGACTCAAGCAGTTAGGCCTAATAAGGCAAAGTCGCCACTGTGAAGCAAAGTCGTCACTATGGGCAAAGTCACTATCCGTAAGAGTCAACCGCGCAACAAGCATCGCACATGGTCCACCTACCTGGGAGGTTCATTTGGGCAAAGTCGCTTCTTTGGGCAAAGGGCAGAAGGCGACCAGTTTGGGCAAACGGCGAGTATCGGGCATACCAGAGCAACAGATTCCGAAAGTTTGGGGATTCTGCCTTATCTCCCCATCTCTATCCGGTCAGCAGATAAGGAAAGAGACCCTAAAGACCAGGAGTTTCTTTGACCGCCAAGAGTCCCAGCAAAAACAAACTCTGGACGGACTACGCCCAAACGGCCCAAGCCCACCAGGCCCATCAACCCATTAATACAAATCTGATGCCCTAGAGCCGCACATATAAAAGGGGAATCGCTGATCAGAAGAAGGGGACGAGAAGAGACGATACAACACACGACGCCACACACAAGAAGAAATATAGAGAGCTTAATATACAAAATTTATGAGAGTTCATAGATATTTGTTTTGAGAGTCGAGAAGTGAAACACTGCCCTTTGGGGCAGCCCGTTTGGGCGAAATTGTATATTATGTTTTTCTTTATTTAATTTAAAGCTTTTCTTTTTAGTATTTGATTTCGTTTTTGCTTTATTTATTTGTTTTAATTATTTGTTGATGGATTATTGCATCTGGGCAGGGACGGATCGAAGGTGAAATTAGGGTTTAGTTAGGCCGCAAGGTTGGAGGGGCTGAACTAACCGGTTGGGTGTTTGTTCCCGAGGCAAAGTTGTTTGAGGTTTATTTCTGGGGAGTTTGGGGAAACTAGGACGACCACTAGTGAACCTTTACAAACTGGGATACTGGTGATTGGCAAACCGCATAGATGTACCTTGTAGTATTGTTGCGGGCATAGCACTAGAACTTGCAGGAGATGCGGTCGTATGTTTCGAGCATGCTATTGGCCGAGCGGGTCTGTCTAGAGGGTAATGCGGGTTTGGGCAAACTAGATCCATGTTTGGTCGCATAGGTTATCGAATTGTTCAGATCCAGGGGGATTAGGCAAAGTGTTAACCAAGCCTTTTCTTTATACAGTAAGGATAGATGAGGGGTGGGGCAATTGCTGGGCGTGACGCAATAGGACCACTTTTGTTTTTGCACCCTATAACTGCTGACAAACCGCTGGTAAAAATCCTTAGTGCCGATGAACGGTAGTTTGCCCTAATGAACCTAAGAGATGTTGTATGCCCAGATACTGATTTTCATCAACTTAGTTTAGTTTAGTCGTAGTTAGGTGAGTCGAGTTGTTCATGAGAGAACCGCTGTGCCCACAGCAAATCAAAACAAAACCTTTTAAATCGTGACAACCCTCTGGGCAAAGCCGAGATCACCTACTGCAATTGCCTCCTCGTGGGACCGACCCCACGTACTTACCATTATCTACCTTGTAGTGTTAGGTGTTGGCAGAATTATAAATTTATTTTGGCAGCGCGTTTGCTCAAACGACAAGCATTCGCGTTCGTCAAAATTGGCGCCGTTGCCGGGGAGGCAATATTCCAGCAGTAAGTCGTCTGTGCTATTTGACCTGTGATTTTTTGTTTTTGCTCCAGCTTGACCGTCAGGGCAAACAAGGGCAGAACGGGAGGAGCAGGGCAAAGAGCACGTGCCGCCCAGAAACAAACGTCATGCCCATGACGATAACTAAGGCGCTGGCCAAGAGGCAACCTGGTATGTTTTCTCTTTTTATTTTGTTTTGATTTAATAAATAAGCCTTGAGCAGTGTTCTCCTCGAAAGGTAGTGTGTTTTGTATTGCAGATTATGGGCAAAGAGCCCGAGCAGAGGGAGAAAGGGTAGCTGTGTGGGCATACTAAAAGACCACTTGTTCAAACTGTTGGAGTTGTGTACTTAATGTCTAGATTTAAGTAACGGAGACTCACGATCCATTTCCACTAATCTATTTAATTAAATAAACAATTATTTGCGTTTAATTATTTATAATTAAATATATGCAAATCATAGTCCAGGATTTTATACGTTGTAGTTAGTATGGTGCAAGCATGGGCGCACAGAAGATCATACTATCGGTTACTCGTATTTAATCGAACAGTTGCTCACGACCTAGATGGACACGGACCAATCCATCGGTATAGTCGTTGTGTGAGAGAGAAAATAATTCATCTTAATTATTTTATCACACTTGTACACTTGGTGTATTGAGCGGATCTGCTTGAGATTTATCGATTAGGATTGCCGGCAATAATCGATTTAAGTCTCAGTGTATTTTATTCTTAATCCCTGATACTATTGCGGGTGTGTATATTTAATATAAGTGACTTTGATTTACCAAAGGAATTAACCGATTTAATTATTGGGTTAATTACCGGTTAAGTTGGGTCACTGTATTTTATATATGACATGCCGTGAATACTTGACGGGAAAGTGTATCCCGTAAGGGTTGATAATATCCCCGAGATGAGTTCATAAGGAATTATTATGTAAACCCTGCAGGTGGATTCGTTCCGCATAATAATTAAGGTTGAATGGTACTAGTCTCGGATATAAGAAATGAATAAATTAATTAGCAATAAATTAATTTTATTCATGGATATTTATATCTTAAATACACGGAATAAATAATACTACCGGAGAAATATTATTTGACATAATATGGTTTAATATTGGGAGTGCAATTAATTTTATATAGTGGAAAATAGAATTAATTAATATTGATAAGGATTAATGGACTTGAGCATTGGGCTCAATTTAATCTTCAATATTGGAAGCCCAATATTCCACCTCCTTAAGATCCCCTACGTAGCCTATAAAAGCACTACATGGTCTTCACAATTAGACAAGACAAGATAATCATACTTGATTAGTCTAGAGAGTTCGTGAAGGAGATCCATGGAGTTCGGTAGATCGTCGCCCACACGACGTCCGGGCTAGTGCAAGGAATACGTGGGAAGATCTCAAGGTCGTCAAATTGAGTTCTACGTTTTTCCGAACAACGAGAACGAGGTAAATCGTAAAACCCTCTTTATGATTTTATCATTTAATTATCGTAAAATTATCGTGAACCAAGATCCGAAAGATGCGACCCATGACGAGGACGAACCGGGCGGTGGTGGTCGAAGACCACCGGACCGCCGGCGGATCGTCGGGTCGGCATGAGAGGGTCGAAGGGGGCGAGCCTCGACTGGACGCCGAGACTCGATCGAGCGCGTGCTCGATCTTCCCGGACGGACCCGTAGCGAGCTGCGGGAGTTCCCGCAGCGGACTCGCTGGACACGAGTCCCGTCCGGACGCGCTACGGGCTGCTACTAGCAGCCCCGCCCAGTCCCGCTCGCGCGGCACCTCGCTGCTTGCGCGGAGCGATCGCCGCCTGCGCGGCTGGACCGCCGCTCGCGCGGCGGCGGGCTGTGGTGATCACACGCCACGATTTTGATCGTGGCGGATGTGCGATCACCCGAGGCATGGCTGGGCAGCCCCGTACGGCTGCTACGAACAGCCGCGAGCCCTACGCGAGGGCTCGACCGAACAGCCCGGGCTATCCCCGTGGTTAGGGTTTGGTTGAGTCCGGCTTCGCGTTGTGGTTCGTGGCGGGATGTTCCGGCAACCGGGAGTCGATTGGAGATGTCGTTCCGCAATTTGACAACCCCGGATATTCGATCTCCGAAGGACTTCGGTCGGAATTAATTAGATAATTAATTTTAATTAATTTATTAATTCCGGGATATCGATTTCCAACAATTGGTATCAGAGAGTTGGTTTTCGTTCACGGTATTTTTCGATAAATTGTTCTACCTTGCAGGGTTTCCGACTATTATGGCTAGATATAATTGTTCTTAATTATTGTCATAATATTGTTCTTGATTATTAAACTCTCGGACATGTCGAGATTCGTTTTATGTGTGGTGAATGCTTGTAATAGTAAAAATTCGGGGGTTGACCGAATTTAGGTTTATTATTATGTTCTACTTTTTCCGGAAAATGTATAGGGTCGATTTCATGTATAGAATCGATACCGGATAATTGTAATTTAATTCTTGTAATTTTAATTACGTTGGATCGATGCCGAAACGATCGCCGGAAGACGAAGAAGATGTGACGAAGAAGACGAGGGGACGAGGGGTCGATCATCCCCATGATCGATCCCCATGAGGATCGATCGACCCGCCGGCGTAGGGGCTGTCCGCGGGAGCTTCCGGCCACGCCGGCCACCGGTGGTGGTGGCGCGTGGGCTGGGGGCGGCGGCGGTGCTCCTCCCGGGCGGCGGTCGACGGTGGGGGTGGTGCGGGGACTCCCAACCCGCACTACTCCTACCATAATCCGACTTTCCAAATTAATTCGGTTTTCCTATTTGAGTGTTCTTAATTTTTAGGAACTCTCATGGAATAGGAAAAGAATTAAATTGGAATTAATTTATTTCCTATTTGATTATTCCTATTCTTGGGAATTTTCAATAGATGGAAATTAATTAATTATGGAAAGTAGAAGAGTCCAAATTTATTTTATTTCCTTATTCTATTATAGAAGTCTTCTAGAATATTCCGAGTTTGACTTGGATGGGATTCTAGAGATTTAATAGAATTAGATAGGAAAATAAAAATAAATAAAAATATTAATAATATTTAATTTTATTTTTGATATATTCGATTGACTTAATTTTCGAATTAAGTAACTTTTGGATTAATTGAAAATAAATAGATTTAAATATTAGGATTAATATTTTCGTCACATGGAGCATTCAAGAACGAAGACTAAAGACTAGAAGATGCGTACGGGGATGCCATAAAGCCATAATAGTCGGAAAATAATATTCTAGTATTATTTTGACTATGTGATAATATTCTATGTGCTTTATTACATGTATGCATGCTTATGTGTATTTAAATTATACATTAGATAGCGTATCCCTTTATTGTAAAAAGCTAAGTGGGAGAGGGTATGGAAACATATCCATGGTCTCCATTGCTGTTCTCTTGGTGACTTTTATGGACTTTTGAAGTTCGTATAGACAAGTCATTGGAGGAGAATTCTTGTAATTCCTTTTACGAGAAACATTGTTTAAGTTTATCAAACAATGCCTAATTTGTCTTTCTGAAACTGATTTCAAGTCGACTCATTCTCACCCCGGGGAGTGGAATGGAGCCAAAGCCACTTGGTCATGTCGAGGACACAAATTAGAGACCTTCGTACCATCCTTTTGAAGGTGGATCGATTGTCTGCTCGGCTCCCTCATTTATGAGAGATAGGGTCGTTCGCATGGTGAATCACTGGTTAGAAACTTCGAGTTTCACTTATGATTCTCCGCGTCTTGATTTACAAGATTGAATGATTCATGTAATTGGGAGTCAATTGTAAAAGTCTTTTGGTGTAGTAAACGTCCACACTATCGTGGCTTGCTGCATTGAATGGGATTTTGGAACGATTGATGTAGACAGTTATAGAAGGGAGTAAAGGAGCGTATGTTAACGTAAACGTCCACACTATCGTGGCTTGCGGTGAATATGCGTGTCCCAAACAATCTTCTTAGATACTGAGTAATGGTTTACACTTAGGTACGCTTCTTAGTATTCTTCCCATCGAAGTAACGCTAATGATGATGTACGACCGAAGGAAATCTAATTGCTAAATCATTTGGATAGGTAAACGTCCACACTATCGTGGTTTGCCATATCTGATGGGATTTTAGATGCGATTAGTGGTTTAATGATATTATTTGAGGGAGATAATATCGGAGATTAAATCGATTGTTTGTTGTTATATGTGCTCATAGATTAGGATATGGCTTTGAACCCACTTTATGTGATACGTAAGGATTTTAAACTCATTGGTCCCTGAATGTAATGATTGGAATAGAGATCTAGACATTACCCAAACTGTTGAAGAGTACAAGTTTGTACTCAGTGAGCTTTGTCCTCCCGAACCTACAAATGTCTTAACTGATGAGGAAAGGACTGATTTTGATATCATGTTCAAACTCAAGGAGATGTTTAGACATGGTGTAGAGGCTAGACAAGAGGCGATGAGGATACTCATAAAGGCCAGTCGATTCGAGGAAACGCTTAAACACGTTTTTGAGATGATCGACCTTTTAGACGAGTTGAGACGGAAATCGCAAGCTCTTGTAGCTAATGCCAAAGGTTTCGAGCCTAAGGGCAAAATCGGGGGAAAGGAAAAGCAAGCAAAGAAACCCAGTGGTCCTAAGTTTCTTGGACCACGAGATGGGACGAGAAAGCCAAGAGGCAAGTGTTCTCGATGCAAACAGTCTGGGTACTGGAAGTCTGATTATCCTCTCAAAGAAAGTACGAAATTTTATTTAGTCGTAAAACATAGTCAGTGGTATTATCTACCGGAACCTGGTATGTAGATATGGAACCACTGACAGTATGTGCATTTTAAATGCAAGGGTTCCAGGAAACCCGACGACTTGGAGAAGAAGAAATCGTAGTCTACATGGGCAATGCTGTAGAGGAGACAGCAGTTGCAATGGAGGACATTTTATAGGATTTCATTTTGGGTTATTGCTTTTATGTACCTTTCATATTAGAAAGAACTTTGTTCTGGATTTCTAATGAATGGATATTTTATTTCTTTTAATCATTTGATGATTATAAGAAGAAATAATGATATTTTGGTACATTAGCTAGCAATATATAAATGATGACTCCTGAGTCCACCACGATGCAACGAACCGTAGTATGAAACTCGTTTTACTAATAAGAGATTTCTTTATCAATTATACTTGTGGATTCTTATGCTGAGTCATGTTTATTCAAATAAGAAGTTCAAAGGTCGAAAATTGATATTTGATCAATTAAGTTGAAGGAGTGGACCTTCCGACCTAAGAATCTAATTTGGAAGATAATATGACTAAGCAATCCTTTATGGATATAAGATGTAAGATCCGGACAAGTATAAGAATTGATTGACTCTGATGTATGCAGACCTATGCCTACTCAGACAATAAGGTACGAGTACTTCATTTGATGATTACTCGAGAAATGGATTAGAATACCTGATGTGCCACAAAAGCAAGTGTTTTGACAAGTCAATGGACACTAAGCAATTGTGGAGAACCTTCAAGGTATATCCATTTATCACCTGCGATTTGATCGCGGAGGCAAGTACCTGTCTGAGGAATGCATGGCATATTGATCAGAGATTGGGATTTGATCCCAAATGACTACACCATACACTCTTGTGTAGAAATGGTGCGTCGGAAATAAGAAATGGAACTCTTATAGAAATAGTAAAAGCATGAGTTATACGGAACTACCTATGTTCTATGGATATGTCTGGAAACAACGGCGCATTCAATGCGGTTGTAGAATATCCTAGAAGAACAAAAAGATGTGTGTTCAATAGTACTATGAACCAGAAGGACGTTATAAGTTCTAACGCCCGGTTCTTAGAGGAAGACTATTAGATGAACCACAAGCCCAAAGTGACGTAATACTTTGAAATGAGAGAGAGAGATTAAGACTTAGAACCAGCCGAACCGAGTAGCGGTACACCACTAACTGCACCTACTGATATTACTGTTTATACACCGGAATGCCGTTGTAGTGGGAGGTTGTGTGACAACCGAAGATATTCATAAGACTAGGAGAGTCTTCGGACTCTGGACCTAGTATACATGAAATCGATCCCTGGATCTACATAGAGGCAGTACTAGGTCTAAATGTGCTCTCTTAGAAAGCAATAAGGTTTATTGCTAAGAGGCCAGATCATTTAGAGTACAAGCTTAGTTGATCCATTTATGGATTGGAACAAAGCATTGAGTTCGTGGTACTTGCAAGTTGATGAGATAGTCCATTTTATGGATTCATCAAAGCATAGACGAATAGTGTGTATTGGAAACGTGATGGAAACAAGGTGGTGTTTCTCGGGTTTTTATGTAGATAACATTTTATCATTGGCAACAATGTAAAGATGTTGTCAGACATAAAATGATGGTTGTCTAGAAAAATCGATATATGAGATGAAGAAGAAGTTAGAGCATGTTCTTAAGATCTAGGATCTCTAGAAAGAACATTGTACTTCTCCTGGACATCTTACATAAATGATTATGGTTCGGTTTAAATATGCAAAATTCCGAGAAAGGTTCGTTACCTTTCAGAGATGGAATGCATCTATCTAAGGATATGTGTTTTGGAACACAAAAGGAGATAGAAGAAATGAAAGCAGTTTCCTACACTTTGAGTGTGGAAAGCTTAATAAATGCATTGTTGAAAACAAGAACCTGATATCAGCTATGCGGTTAGCGTAGTGGGAGGATATCAAGGTAATCCTGGAAAGGAATATTCGACTGCTGTAAAAGTACTTTCGAAGTACTGTTCTAGACTACGAAGCAGACGAGCATTTCCTTTGGATTACATTCTCTTAGATTTCTAATCGAATGAGGACCAGTGTAAGTCGATATCAGGCTATGTGTTTCACTATTGAAGGAGAAGGAGTTTTAACATGGAAGAGTGATAAGCACGATGCTTTTCGGACTCTGCCATGGGTAACCAAATAGCGGCCTCAGAGGCAGCGGAAGTTTTGGTATAACTCCGGGATAATCTCTGGGACTTAGATGTGATTCTAAATTTGCCAAAGGCTATGTAAATAGCGGTGCAATGGCAAATGGTAAGAAATCACTAGTCCATAAGTGTAAGATAACACATAGTGCAAGTACCACCTGATACGAGTCATCGTCAAGGGAGACGACGCTGTAGTCACCAAGATAACTTCAGAGCGGCAACCTAGATTGCTCATTCACATAGTACTTCTTGGAAGTACAACTTAAGCACGTGATGAGTATGGGAGTCGGGAGTTTGGAGGAAATGACTAAACCTTAGTACAAGTGGGAGATTGTTCGAGTTGTGTACTTAATGTCTAGATTTAAGTAACGGAGACTCACGATCCATTTCCACTAATCTATTTAATTAAATAAACAATTATTTGCGTTTAATTATTTATAATTAAATATATGCAAATCATAGTCCTGGATTTTATACGTTGTAGTTAGTATGGTGCAAGCATGGGCGCACAGAAGATCATACTATCGGTTACTCGTATTTAATCGAACAGTTGCTCACGACCTAGATGGACACGGACCAATCCATCGGTATAGTCGTTGTGTGAGAGAGAAAATAATTTGTCTTAATTATTTTATCACACTTGTACACTTGGTGTATTGAGCGGATCGCTTGATACTTATCAATTAGGATTGCTCTGTGATAATTGATTTAAGTCTCGGAGTATTTTATTCTTAATCCCTGAAACAATTGCGGGTGTGTATATTTAATATAAGTGACTTTGATTTTCCAAAGGAATTAACCGATTTAATTATTGGGTTAATTACCGGTTGAGTTGGGTCACTATATTTTATATATGGCATGCCGTGAATTCTTGAAGGGAAAGGGTATCCCGTAAGGGTTGATAATATCCCCGAGATGAGTTCATAAGGAATTATTATGTAAACCCTGCAGGTGGATTTAATCCGCATAATAATTAAGGTTGAACGGTACTATTCTCGGATATAAGAGATGAATATTATTTATTGAGCAATAAATAAATTTATTCATGGATATTTAAATCTTAAATACACGGAATAAATAATACTACCGGAGAAATATTATTTGACATAATATGGTTTAATATTGGGAGTGCAATTAATTTTATATAGTGGAAAATAGAATTAATTAATATTGATAAGGATTAATGGACTTGAGCATTGGGCTCAATTTAATCTTAAATATTGGAAGCCCAATATTCCACCTCCTTAAGATCCCCTACGTAGCCTATAAAAGCACTACATGGTCTTCACAATTAGACAAGACAAGATAATCATACTTGATTAGTCTAGAGAGTTCGTGAAGGAGATCCATGGAGTTCGGTAGATCGTCGCCCACACGACGTCCGGGCTAGTGCAAGGAATACGTGGGAAGATCTCAAGGTCGTCAAATTGAGTTCTACATTTTTCCGAACAACGAGAACGAGGTAAATCGTAAAACCCTCTTTATGATTTTATCATTTAATTATCGTAAAATTATCGTGAACCAAGATCCGAAAGATGCGACCCATGACGAGGACGAACCGGGCGGTGGTGGTCGAAGACCACCGGACCGCCGGCGGATCGTCGGGTCGGCATGAGAGGGTCGAAGGGGGCGAGCCTCGGCTGGACGCCGAGACTCGATCGAGCGCGTGCTCGATCTTCCCGGACGGACCCGTAGCGAGCTGCGGGAGTTCCCGCAGCGGACTCGCTGGACACGAGTCCCGTCCGGACGCGCTACGGGCTGCTACTAGCAGCCCCGCCCAGTCCCGCTCGCGCGGCACCTCGCTGCTTGCGCGGAGCGATCGCCGCCTGCGCGGCTGGACCGCCGCTCGCGCGGCGGCGGGCTGTGGTGATCACACGCCACGATTTTGATCGTGGCGGATGTGCGATCACCCGAGGCATGGCTGGGCAGCCCCGTACGGCTGCTACGAACAGCCGCGAGCCCTACGCGAGGGCTCGACCGAACAGCCCGGGCTATCCCCGTGGTTAGGGTTTGGTTGAGTCCGGCTTCGCGTTGTGGTTCGTGGCGGGATGTTCCGGCAACCGGGAGTCGATTGGAGTTGTCGTTCCGCAATTTGACAACCCCGGATATTCGATCTCCGAAGGACTTCGGTCGGAATTAATTAGATAATTAATTTTAATTAATTTATTAATTCCGGGATATCGATTTCCAACACAAACGGCAGTGTATTCTAGATGGACGACAAGCTCCCTGAAGTTGCAAGGATGACCCATGGAACGAAGTCAAGGTCTGGGCAGACGTGCTCACGCTACTGATTCCGGGCAAAGTTCTAAGACGACAGGGCAACATGTAAAAAAGTCTTGCGGAGCTGCTGAACAAGTTAATGGCCCACTTTGCCCACACTGGATTTAGGTACTCACCTGACTCCACCTCCTAATTGTTCCCTCCCAATTGTTGTAGTTTTTAGTTTTTTTTATTTTTTTTATTTTCTGAAAGTCACCTCGAGTCACTTTGACTCTGGTAACTAGGTCGATCTCCCTGCTGACACACTTTGCCAAGGCAAAGTGTGTGAGGGGGCAGGTGCGCCAACTTTTAGAGTCATAGTCTGGTCGTGGGTAGCCCCTACCAATCTTATTACTTTTGCACACTTTGCCCAGGCAAAGTGTGTGAGGGGGGAAAGGGAAAGGGCAAACCCCTGTTTCTAATCGAGTCAACATGATTATGTGATCACCTTGGGCAAACATACATACAGTAACTCAAACTTTATAGTTAAGATGCATGAAATAGGGATGATGGAACTGTTCTAGGCAAACTGTGAGAATTGAGCCAACATTGATATATGATTTCTTTCTTTGAGAGTCTGCTGTGATCTTTACAATGCTTGTCTTTGCCTGTTTGCTGAATTGAGTAGTTTGACTGAGTAGGGTTGTTAAATGATTAGGGCAATTTCTTGTTTCAGTTTGTTTGAATAAATAACACTTTCCCTTGCTAGCCCTTTGAGCCTGAATTGAATATTCTTTGTGAACCCATCTGGTATTATGCCCACAGTACATAGGCAGCCAGAGAGAGAAGAGGAAGTTAGGGCATAGTGTTCAAAAAAAAAAAAAACAGAAAAAAAAAAAATAAAAAAAAAAAAAATAAAAAAACAGAAAAAGAAAAAAAAAGAGAAGAATAAAAAAGTTGTTGTGCTAAGGCCGTAAGAAAGGGGCAAAGTGGCAGAGAAAAGGCTAACATCAAAAAGCCATCTGCCCAAATAGAACCTACTCCTCAAAATCTACCCATATGAGCCCAACACTACAACCCAATAAAAGTCCCTTTGATAAGACCCCTACTTAGTTTAAACCAACTCAGATTAGCAATATGTCAAATTTAGGCAAAGTGGAGTCACAGCAGAAAATTGAGTGTCATTGAACCCATACACTGAAAAGAGAGAAACACTGTGAGGGAGTGAACCCAAAGACCTTGAACAGACTCTTGACATATTTTTTATCTTTACTTGAATTTTGTGTTATCTGTATGTACTATGCCCTGTACTGATCATGCTAAAGTCCTTTGTTTTATTTCTCCCTACTTCTTTCATTTCTGTTTTCACTTTGGTCTTGAGTCAGGCAAATCAGAGCCCACGCTTGGGGACAAGCGTATCCAAGTGTGTGCGGTTCTGATGAGCCATTTTATTTGCTCATCTTAGAGCGTTTTTACACCTTTTATTGAGTCAGTTTGAGTCAGTTTTGTGTCTGGGAGGGCACATTGGAGTGTTTGGGCAAAGTATGCAGGTATTCATGTCAGCAGGTGGAGATTGTGCGGAAAAGTCAAATTAATGGTCCACTTTGGGCTAACGCGGGATTCTGAAGAAGTGACTCAAGCAGTTAGGCCTAATAAGGCAAAGTCGCCACTGTGAAGCAAAGTCGTCACTATGGGCAAAGTCACTATCCGTAAGAGTCAACCGCGCAACAAGCATCGCACATGGTCCACCTACCTGGGAGGTTCATTTGGGCAAAGTCGCTTCTTTGGGCAAAGGGCAGAAGGCGGCCAGTTTGGGCAAACGGCGAGTATCGGGCATACCAGAGCGACAGATTCCGAAAGTTTGGGGATTCTGCCTTATCTCCCCATCTCTATCCGGTCAGCAGATAAGGAAAGAGACCCTAAAGACCAGGAGTTTCTTTGACCGCCAAGAGTCCCAGCAAAAACAAACTCTGGACGGACTACGCCCAAACGGCCCAAGCCCACCAGGCCCATCAACCCATTAATACAAATCTGATGCCCTAGAGCCGCACATATAAAAGGGGAATCGCTGATCAGAAGAAGGGGACGAGAAGAGACGATACAACACACGACGCCACACACAAGAAGAAATATAGAGAGCTTAATATACAAAATTTATGAGAGTTCATAGATATTTGTTTTGAGAGTCGAGAAGTGAAACACTGCCCTTTGGGGCAGCCCGTTTGGGCGAAATTGTATATTATGTTTTTCTTTATTTAATTTAAAGCTTTTCTTTTTAGTATTTGATTTCGTTTTTGCTTTATTTATTTGTTTTAATTATTTGTTGATGGATTATTGCATCTGGGCAGGGACGGATCGAAGGTGAAATTAGGGTTTAGTTAGGCCGCAAGGTTGGAGGGGCTGAACTAACCGGTTGGGTGTTTGTTCCCGAGGCAAAGTTGTTTGAGGTTTATTTCTGGGGAGTTTGGGGAAACTAGGACGACCACTAGTGAACCTTTACAAACTGGGATACTGGTGATTGGCAAACCGCATAGATGTACCTTGTAGTATTGTTGCGGGCATAGCACTAGAACTTGCAGGAGATGCGGTCGTATGTTTCGAGCATGCTATTGGCCGAGCGGGTCTGTCTAGAGGGTAATGCGGGTTTGGGCAAACTAGATCCATGTTTGGTCGCATAGGTTATCGAATTGTTCAGATCCAGGGGGATTAGGCAAAGTGTTAACCAAGCCTTTTCTTTATACAGTAAGGATAGATGAGGGGTGGGGCAATTGCTGGGCGTGACGCAATAGGACCACTTTTGTTTTTGCACCCTATAACTGCTGACAAACCGCTGGTAAAAATCCTTAGTGCCGATGAACGGTAGTTTGCCCTAATGAACCTAAGAGATGTTGTATGCCCAGATACTGATTTTCATCAACTTAGTTTAGTTTAGTCGTAGTTAGGTGAGTCGAGTTGTTCATGAGAGAACCTCTGTGCCCACAGCAAATCAAAACAAAACCTTTTAAATCGTGACAACCCTCTGGGCAAAGCCGAGATCACCTACTGCAATTGCCTCCTCGTGGGACCGACCCCACGTACTTACCATTATCTACCTTGTAGTGTTAGGTGTTGGCAGAATTATAAATTTATTTTGGCAGCGCGTTTGCTCAAACGACAAGCATTCGCGTTCGTCAGTGTGTATGGATGTTGTGCTTTAATTTTGTGGTTTGTTAAACTCTCGGGCTTGTCGAGATTGTTTTGTTTTTTGGAAAACGTTGCTTGTTTGTAATAGATAAAAACGACGGGTTGAGTCGTTAGGTTTATTTATTTATTTCGTCGTTTCCGGGCATGTATAGGGTCGATCACCTTGTATAGGATCGATGCCGGATTTAGTAGATTTATTCTTGTAATTTTTCTTACTATTTTTGGTGGATCGAGACGAGACCAAAACCCGGAGAAACGAGGATCGAGGAGGGCGAACCGGCAACGGGCAGCCATCGAACACACCCCGTGTTCGCGACGGGCAGCAGCGGGGCTGGGGTTCGTTCGACCCCACGGATGACTCAACGAGGCTCGAGACGAGGCTCCAGTGGGAGGAGTTCGTCTCTTGACCCTCGAGCGAGTCGGTGGTGGACCGAGATCGAGATGAGCAACAAGATGAAGTTCCAAGAGACGTGCATTGGAGAATACTTAAGGCCATAATAATCGGGGCCACGTTAATTGCTTTTTATGTGATTTACGTGCTTTTTATTATGCTTAATTATTTTATGCATGTTATCCCTTTTCGCAAAATACTAAGTGGGAGAGGGATTGGAAACAATCCCGCGGTCTCCATTCTCTGTTTTGATGGTGATGTGTGTCGCTTACGAGTTGGATTTAGTGTCATCCTCCCTATCGGATAAAGTTGACACACGGATATCACTGGATCAAAATTCGAATTAAATTCCACTTATAATAATCGAACAATTATATTTTTCAAAAGCAAGTGCCTAATCTGTCTTTCAAAGACTAAGTTCAACTCGACTCATTCTCACCCCGGGGAGTGGAATGGAGCCAAAGCGCTTGCTTATGTCGATGACACAGATTAGAGAAATTCGAGTCATTCGATGACTAGATCGATTGTCTGGTTGGCTCCCTCACCTAGTGAGAGATAGGGCTCAATTGCATGATTGATCGCTGGTTAGAAACTTCGAGTTTCACTTACGAGATATCAAGTTTTGAATAATAAAATTGTGAAATTTAATAAATGTAAGAGTCAATTAACAAAGTTGTTTGTTTTAGTAAACGTCCAAACTATTGTGGCTTGCTAAATGGAAAAGGTACTTTGGGTTAATTGAGACTCTATGACATTTAAATAAATGGGATTCAATTGATAAAGTTGTTTGTTTTAGTAAACGTCCACACTAACGTGGCTTGCTAGATGGAAACGGAACTTTAGGATTAATTGAGGCTCGACAGTTATAGAAAGTCGTGGAGGACCGCATGTCAACGTAAACGTCCACATGAACGTGGCTTGCGGTGGGCATGTAGTTCCCGAGTGGTGGACTTAGTACTGAGAAATGGTATACACTTAGGTACGCTTTATAGTATCCTCCCCATCGGAGTCACTGCTATAATGATGTACGACCGAAGTAAAAATCCAATTATAAAATCGTTTGGATTAGTATACGTCCACAATAACGTGGCATGCTAGTCTGATGGGATTTTGGAAATGATTGGTAGTTTAATGATATTATTTGAGGGAAATGATATCGAATTAAACTAATTGTTTGTTTTATATGGTATTATTCCCATTAAAAGTCGACAAACTCACTGAACCTGTTTTGTATGGATTAAAGAAGAAACTTGGACATTGTCCTAACTGCAGAGGAGTACAATTATGTACTCCAAGTCAATTGACCTGCTGAACCAAATGATGCTTCCACTACTGAGGAAAGGAAGCTCATTGGAAATGGATCAAGGCTAATGAGATGACGCAGAGCAACATTATGACTTTCATGTCAAAAGTGCTGCGACATCAGGATCAAGCTATGACCATTACCTATGATATGATGCTTAACCTCAAGAAGTTTTTGGTTATCAGGACAGGACAGCCGGGCAAAATGCAATGAGGCAACTCATGACGGCCATCGCATCCGAAGGAACGCCCGTGGGGAATCACGTTCTTAGGATGATGTGCTATCTGAATGAGATAGAGATTCTAGGATCAGTTATCGATTGGGTAACCCAAGTCGATATTGTGCTCCAGTCTCTGCCGAGAAGTTTTGAGCAGTTCCGCCTGAACTATAACATGAATAAGGGGTCTTACTCATTGGCGGAACTCCTGATTGAACTTCAAGCGGCTGAGGGAATCTTTAAGGGCTCTCAAGCACTTGTGGTTGAGAAATTGGCTATTCCTAGGCCTTCGGGCGGCAAAAGGAAGAAGAAACAAATACGGAAACCCAGTGGGCCTAATATATCTGGACCACGGAATGGGACAAGCAAGCCCAAGGGGCAAGTGCTTCCGTTGTAAGCAGTCTGGATACTGGGAGTTTTAATTGTCCTCTCAAGCCACAAGAAGTTGACTCTTCCTTAGTCACCGAAACATGTTTAGTGGTGTTATCTACCAGTACCTGGTGTGTGGATACGGTAACCACTAATCATGTCTGCACTTATATGCAGGGGTTCCAGGAAACCCGGAGACTTAGAAAGGAAGAAGTAATAACCTACATGGGCAATACTGTTAAGGTAACAGCCGTTGCAGTGGGAGATGTTAAATGTTTTTAACGGTAGGACTTTAGTTCTAATAAATTATCTTTATGTGCCTGCATTTTGAAAGAGATTTTATTTCGGATTTCTAAATTGGCTTAGAATGGATATTCCGTTTCTTTGGACAGTTTCGTACTTTTCAAAGTAGGAAACGGGGTTGTTATCCATTCTGGTACATTGATAGACAATTTAATACTAAATCTATATTCTTCCACGATGCAACATACCGGAGAAAATAACACATTGTCGAACCCCAATAAGAGTAAAGATCCTTCTAGGATGAATCAAATGTACTTATGGAATCTTAGGCTAGATCATTTTAACTTGAGTACGATTCAAAGGGTGAAAGCTGATGGACTACTCAGCTAGGTTGAAGGAAAGGACCTTCCAATCTTCGAATCATACTTGGAAGTTTAAATGACCAAGCAACCCTTTACGGTTAAAGGGAAAAGATCTAAGAAAGTACTAGAGTTGATTCGCTCGGATATATGCAGACCTCTTTGAGGAGTAAGGCATACTTATCAGAAAATGGGATTAACTCCCGACAGACTACACCATTTATGCTTCGGCAAAATAATGTGTTGTAAAGAAGGAATAGGACTCTTATAGATATGGGAAAGTAGACAATGAGTTATTCGGAGTTACCTAATTAGTTTTTGGGATATGGCTTGGAAACAGCGGCGTTTATCCTGAACTTGATTTCTTTGGAAACTTGTACAGATATTCGGCTGTTTATAGGATACCCTAAGAAAACGAATTGAGATATGTAATATAGTCCAAAGGACCAGATGTTCGTTGATTGCATCAATGTTCGGTTCTTAGACATGGACTATATATATGCAATATCACAAGCCCAAGAGTAGGGTAATACTTAATGTGCTTAGAGGGACTGATCAAGACTTAGAACCAGCTTAACTGAGTAGTTCACTACTGTAATCTTTATTCACTAAAGATACACCGGAGCGTCGTCGTAGTGGGAGGGTTGTTAGACAACCTGACAGGTTCATGTTTATAGGTGAGTCTTCGGGGACTTGTTACCTGGAGAACATGAAGCCGACCCCTGGATCTATGACGAGATGCTGAAAGATCAAGATGCTCAGTCTTGGTAAAAGACGATGAAATATGAGATTGAATCTATGGATTCAAATCATGTCTGGGATCTTGTAGCACCGGCCAAAGGTGTAAAAGCCATTGGTTGCAAGTAGGTGTACAAGAGGAAAAAGAGGGTCTGACGGGAAGGTGTAAACCTTCAAGGCTAGGCTTGTTGCGAGAGGGTGCACTCAGAAAGAAAGGGATCGATTATGAGTAAACTTTCTCGCCGGTAGCTATGCTAAGGTCGATCCGGATTCTTTTGTCTTCACATGGAAAATGGAAGTCAAGACGGATTTCTAAATCGAAGTCTTGACGGGACCATCTATGTGGGACAGCCAGAGGGATTCATCGAAAAGAGCCAAGAGCATTCGGTAAACAAGCTTAATCAATCTTAGGATTGAAGGAAGCTTCAAGATCTTGGACACATGCGGACCTATGAGAAAATCCATTTCATGGATTCATTCAAGGCATGTTTAGGTCCTGTGTGTAATAAAGAAGTGACAGAAAAGATGTGGTGTTTTCTCATTCTTTATGTAGACGACATCCTTCTAAATTGGCAACAATGTGAAAGATGTTATCGGACATAAAGGGATGGTTGTCCGAGTAATTCAATGTAAGAGACTTAGGAGAAGTCAGGAATGTTCTTGGGATCAAAGTATTAAATGATTGCCAGAAAAGAACATAGAACTTATCTCGAGCCTCATACATAAATACAATTCTTACTCGTTGCAGCATACAGAATTCTAAGAAAGGTCTTCACCTTTTAGATGTGGAATTCATCTATCTAAAGTTTTGTGTCCGACACAATAAAGGAGATAGATGAAGATTAAGCAGTTCCCTGCACCTTAATGGTGGGAAGCTTAATGTATGTAATGCTATGCACGAGACTGATATCTACTATGCCGTGGGCATGGTGGTGAGATATCATAGTAATCCTGGAAAGGATCACTCGATTGATGTAAAGAACATGTTTAGGCTCCTGCAGAGGACCAGGAATTATGTTTTGAGTTACAAAGCAATCAAGTTGTTTCCTTTGGATTACATAGAATTGGATTTCCAAATCAAACAGGGACAGTCGAAAGTCGAAGTCAGGCTATGTGTTCTCACCGTGAAGTGGAGCAGTCACATGGAAGAATGTAAAGCAGCGATGCATTATGGACTCTACCATGGAAACTGAAAGGATAACGGCCTCTGAGGCAGTTAAAAGGTCAGTATGGATCCAGAAATTCCTAAGGGACTTAGACGTGGTTTCCAGTTCACCCAAAGCTATTTTGAATAGCGGTATTGGCAAACTTGAAATGCCACGAGTCCACAGTGGGATATAATACGTAGAGCGCAAGTACCACCTGATTCGAGAGATCGTCTAGTAAGACGATGAAGTTGTCACCTAGATAGCATCGAGAGGATTTCCTGGTAAAACCCGTTCACAGAGGCACTTCCAGCGAAAGCGTTGGGTAGGCGTGATGAGGTTATGGGTA
Source organism: Euphrasia confusa (assembly GCA_954870475.1). NCBI lineage: Eukaryota > Viridiplantae > Streptophyta > Magnoliopsida > Lamiales > Orobanchaceae > Euphrasia > Euphrasia confusa. The sequence goes on along the minus strand of OX940968.1, from coordinate 24,384,957 downwards.
TCTGATGTTTGGGAGAGGGCGACTAGACTTTTAGTATAAGTGGGAGATTGATGGAGTTGTATTCTAAATGTCTAGTTTAGTGCAAATACTGAACTCCTTATCTATACCTTAATTCGAGATATGATTCAAACATAATTGCATTTAATGCAATAGTCTTTGATGTATACGTTGTAGATAGTATGGCGTGAGGAGACACGCGGAAGATCATACTATCGGTTACTCGTATACTATCGAACAGTAGCTCATGACTTAGATGGACAGGGACAATCCATCGGTACGTCGTAGTGTGACTGGTAGATAGTCGGTCTTGACTATCATGTTACACTCGTACACTTGGTGTATTGAGCAGGACCACGGGAGGGCGTTCGATTTATACTAATCGGAGTAATCGAACTAGACCTCAGATATTACGGATATATGAGTTCCTAATCCCTATATAATTATAGGTGCGTGTGTCCAATGCTCGGTTCTTTTGTTGGAGTTGTGTACTTAATGTCTAGATTTAAGTATCGATAAACTCCCGGTCATAGCATTTAATCTATTTAATTAATAAACAATTATTTGCATTTAATTATTATTAATTAATTATGCAAAATATAGTCCTGGATTTTATACGTTGTAGTTAGTATGGTGTGCATGGGCACACAGAAGATCATACTATCGGTTACTCGTATTTAATCAAACAGATGCTCACGACCTAGATGGACCCGGACCAATCCATCGGTATAGTCGTTGTGTGAGAGAGAAAATAATTTATCTTAATTATTTTATCACACTTGTACACTTGGTGTATTGAGCGGATCGCTTGAGATTTATTGATTAGGATTGCCTTAGATAATCAATTTAAATCTCAGAGTATTTTATTCTTAATCCCCGATATTATTGCGGGTGTGTATATTTAATATTAGAGACTTTGATTTTCCAAAGGAATTAACCGATTTAATTATTGGGTTAATTACCGGTAAAATTGGGTCGCTATATTTTATATATGACATGCCGTGAATACTTGACGGGAAAGTGTATCCCGGAAGGGTTGATAATATCCGTGAGATGAGTTCATAAGGAATTATTGTGTAAACCTCATGAGTGGATTCGTTCCGCACAATAATTAAGGTTGAACGGTACTAGTCTCGGATATAAGAGATGAATATAATTTATTGAGCAATAAATAAATTTATTCATTGATATTTAAATCCTAAATACACGGAATAAATAATACTACCGGAGAAATATTATTTGATATAATATGGTTTAATATTGGGAGTGCAATTAATTTATATAGTGAAAAATAAATTAATTAATATTGATAAGGATTAATGGACTTGAGCATTGGGCTCAATTTAATCTTCAATATTGGAAGCCCAATATTCCACCTCCTTATGATCCCCTACGTAGCCTATAAAAGCACTACATGGTCTTCACAATTCATTAACTTAACTTACGCCAATCATAAAGTCTTGAAGAGTGAAGGAGATCCATAGGAGTTCGATAGATCGTCGCCCACACGACGTTCGGACGAGGTGCAAGGAATACGTAGGAAGATCGCAAGGTCATCAACTCGTTAATTCGTTTCTCCGTACAACGAATCGAGGTAATATAATCGTAAACCCCCTTTATGATTATATGTTCGTTAATTGTGATGTATACATGAACAAGACGATCCGAGAACGTCGAGACCGGGATACGGGGATCACGCGATCCCCGTCGGGATCGAACGAGGGGCGGTCGAACCCTAGGGTTTCGACCGCCGGTGTGCCGCGCGAGGAAGCCCCGGCTGGACGCCGGGGCATGCGATCGACCTAGGGTCGATCGCTGGGGATGCCACGGGCTGGTGCCGTGGCGGATCCCCGCCGCCTCCACGGCGGCGTGCGCGAGAAGGCGCCTCGGCTGGGCCGAGGCGGGCGATCGATCGCCGGGGGTAAACCGCGGCTGTTGCCGCGGTGGTAAGCTGGGCTGACCGCCCCTCCCGGTGGCGACGGCGGTGAAGTCGCCGGACTCACCGCCATCCGGGGGCTGCCGGAGCAGCCCAGGCGATCGCCATGCACGGCGATCGCGAACCCCAGCCGCGATGGGGTTCGGCTAGGGTTTAGCCGCGGGTTCATCCCGCGGCGATGCTCTTGTCGAGCCCGACTTCGCGCGTGGTTCGCGTTCGTGGTTTCCGGCGACGGGGTTTCGGTCGGGTTATCGGTTCCGCATAATTTTTGATAGCCCGAGACATCGAATCCCAGCAATTGGTATCAGAGCGTTTGGTTTCGTGTTCATGTATATGTTCGATTATTGTTCTACCTTGCAGGGATTTCCGGCTATCATGATTGGATTTAATTATTGTGTTGATTAATTATCATGATTATTTGTTTATTAAACTCTCGGACATGTCGAGATTCGTTTTGTGTGGATGAATGTTTGTAATAGTAAAAATTCGGGGGTTGACCGAATTTAGGATTTATTATTACGTTCTTGTTTTTCCGGAAAATGTATAGGGTCGATTTCATGTATAGAATCGATACCGGAATTGTAATTTAGATTATTGTAATTTATTTTGCGATTGGATCGATGAATCGAAGACCGCCGGAGAAGACGAGATGACGAAAGGGGGCTAGGGCTCAGATCGACCATCCCTATGGTCGATCCATGAGGATCGATCGACCCTCACATGGAGGAGCCGCCGGCGAGGGTGGCCGGCCACCTCCTAGGCATGGGTCGAGGGTGGCGTGGGGACTCCCACCCCATGCTATCCCGGTCCGGAAATTTACTTTCCTATTTTAATTCGGTTTTTCTATTTTGATTATTTCTTTTAAGGAATATTCATGGAATAGGAAAAGAATTAATTTAGTATTAAATTTATTTTTCTATTTGATTATTCCTACTCATGGGAATATTCATGGATTAGGAATAAAATAAATTTGGAAAGTATAAGAGTCCTATATTATTTTATTTCCTTATTTCATTATGGATATCATCTAGAATATTCCAAGAGTATTTTGGATAGATTATTCTAGAGATTTAATGAAGTGGAAAAGGAAAATAAAAATAAATAAAAATATTAATAATATTTAATTTTATTTTTAATATATTCGATTGACTTAATTTTCGAATTAAGTAACTTTTGGATTAATTAAAAATAAATAGATTTAAATATTGGGATTAATATTCTCGTCACATGAAGCATTCAAGAACGAAGACTGAAGACTAGAAGATGCATATGAAGATGGAATAAAGCCATGATAGTCGGGAAAATAATTTTCTAGCATTATTTTGACTATGTGATACTATGTGTTTTATTACTTGTATGCATGCTATATGTGTTTTATTTTATGCACTAGATAGCGTATCCCTTTATCGTAAAAAGCTAAGTGGGAGAGGGGATGGAAATATTCCCATGGTCTCCATTGCTGTTCTCTTGGTGACTCTTATGGACTTACGAAGTTCGTATAGACGAGTCATTGGAGGAGAATTCCTTTAATTCCTTTTACAAGAAACATTGATCAAGTTTATCAAACAATGCCTAATTTGTCTTTCTGAAACTGACTTCAAGTCGACTCATTCTCACCCCGGGGAGTGGAATGGAGCCAAAGCCACTTGGTCATGTGGATGACACAAATTAGAGACCTTCGTACCATTCTTTGATAGATGGATCGATTGTCTGCTCGGCTCCCTCATTTATGAGAGATAGGGTCGTTCGCATGGTGAATCACTGGTTAGAAACTTCGAGTTTCACTTATGATTCTCCGCGTCTTGATTTACAATATCAAATGGATCAAGTAATTGGATTTCAATTATATAAATCTTTTGGTGTAGTAAACGTCCACACGAACGTGGCTTGCTATACTGAATGGGATTTTAGAATAATTGATGTAGACAGTTATAGGAAATTGTGAGGGATTGCGAGTTATCGTAAACGTCCACACGAACGTGGCTTGCGGTGACGTAACAATTCTAAACGATTCGCCTTAGTACTGAGTAATGGTTTACACTTAGGTATGCTTTATGGTATTCTTCCCAACGAAGTAACGCTATAATGATGTACGACCGAAGCAAACCTAATTGCTAAATCATTTGGGTGGGTAAACGTCCACACGAACGTGGCTTGCCTTACCTGATGGGATTTTAGATGTAATTAGTAATTTAATGATATTATTTGAGGGAGATAATATCGGACATTAAATTGATTGTTTGTTTACATGTGCTTATAGGTTTAGAGAATAGCTATGAATCCACTTTCTGTGATACTCAAGGAACATAAACTCACTGGTCCCAATTACATTGATTGGAAGAGAAATTTAGACATTGTCCTGACTGCTGAAGAGTACAAGTTTGTACTCTATGAGAAATGCCCTGCTGAGCCCACGGCTGCCTCAACTAATGAGGAAAAAGAAGCATATCGGAACTGGAAAAAGGCTGATGAAATGGCTAGGTGTTATATTTTGGCTTCCATGTCAAATGTACTCCAAACCCAACATGAGCCGATGGACACTGCCTTGTTGGAAATCGATATCTCGGGCTATTAAAATTTGCGGAAAATAATAACCCGAACGAAATCCTTCATCGTCGGAGATCCGAACGCGAACCACCGCACGAGCCGGGGCCCGACCAAGTACCCAGCGAGGCCCGAAGGCCGCGAGCACCCAGCCGAGCCCCCGCACGGGGCTCGCGATCATCTCGCGATGATCGCTGGGGATGCGCGAGGCATCCCCGGTGTTGGAATTCGATATCCCGGGTTATTAAAATTTGCGGAACCGATAACCCGAACGAACCCTTCGCCGGAGATCATACGAACGCCGACTCATCCGCCGGAGTCCGGGCTTTGGAGACCACGCGCCCGAAGGCGCGCAATCCGCCCCCACTCGAACCCCCGCGAGCCGGGGTTCATACGATCGAGTGATCGATCGCACGCCGGCGATCGATCGGGGTGGGGCTGCCCAGCAGCCCCCCGCGGCGGGTCCGGCGACCCGCCGCCACCAGGAGGCCCCCGCCTTCACGGCGGGGTAGGGCACGGCACCAGCCCGTGCCCAGCGATCGATCGCGTGGATCGATCGCACACCCTCGGCCCAGCCGAGGGTTCGCCCTCCACGCCCCGCCGAAACCCTAGCGGGCGCACGCCGTGGTCCGGTGGCTTCGCCACCACCACGCGTTCGTCCGTCTATTCCGGGCTTCGATCTTCGGATCTTCGTCCTACGGTATTCTCGATAAACAAAATCGAACAATTATCAAGGGGGTTTAGATATTGTACCTACGATTCGTTGTTCGGAGAAACGAAATCGATGACCTCGTGATCTTCCCGCGTATTCCTTGCACTCCGTTCGAACGTCGGGTGGGCGACGAGCTATCGAACTCCTATGGATCCTTTTCACTCTTCAAGACTTTATGATTGGCGTATCTTAGGTTGTGAAAAGTGAAGACCATGTAGTGCTTTTATAGGCTACGTAGGGGATCAAAAGGAGATTAAATATTGGGCTTCTAATATTGACAATTAAATTGGGTCCAACCCAAATCCATTAATTCTTATCAATATTAATTTTATTTATTTTCCACTATATAAATAAAATTGCACTCCCAATATTTATCCATATTATATCAAATAATATTTCTCCAACTTAGTATTATTTATTCCGTGTATTTAAGATTTAAATATCATGAATAAAATTTATTTATTGCTTAATAAATTTATTCATCTCTTATATCCGAGAATAGTACCACTCAACCTTATTTATTATGCGGAACAAATCCACTCGCGAGGTTTACATAATAAATCCTTATGAGCTCATCTCGGGGATATTATCAACCCTTCCGGGATACACTGTCCCTTCAAGAATTCACGGCATGCCATATATAAAATATAGTGACCCAACTCAACCGGTAATTAACCCAATAATTAAATCGGTTAATTCCTTTGGAAAATCAAAGTCACTTATATTAAATATACACACCCGCAATTGTTTCAGGGTTTAAGAATAAAATACTCCGAGACTTAAATCAATTATCACAGAGCAATCCTAATTGATAAGTCTCAAGCGATCCGCTCAATACACCAAGTGTACAAGTGTGATAAAATAATTAAGATAAATTATTTTCTCTTTCACACAACGACTATACCGATGGATTGGTCCGTGTCCATCTAGGTCGTGAGCAACTGTTCGATTAAATACGAGTAACCGATAGTATGATCTTCTGTGTGCCCATGCAACACCATACTAACTACAACGTATAAAATCCAGGACTATAATTTGCATGTATTTAATTAACAATAATTAAAAGCAAATGAATGTCTGTAATTAATAGGTAAATGAAAGTGCATACAGAGTTCAGAATACTCAAATCTAGACATTAAGTATACTACTCCATCAATCTCCCACTTATACTAAGGTCTAGTCTTATCTTCCAAACTTCTGACTCCCAAACCCTCCAAGTGCTTGTAATATACTTCCTTAGGAAGTATCTTGGTGAAAGGGTCCGCTAGGTTGTCTTCCGAAGCTATCTTGGTGACTATCGCATCGCCCCTCTTGACGATGTCTCGAATCAGGTGGTACTTGCGCTCTATGTGTTTTGTAGCACTATGGGACCGTGGTTCCTTACTGTTTGCCACTGCACCGCTATTGTCACAATAAATTGTCATAGCCTCGGGCAAACTCGGAATCACATCTAAGTCCTGGAGGAAATTAAGGAACCACACTGACTCTTTCGCTGCCTCTGAGGCTGCAACATATTCAGCTTCCATGGTAGAGTCCGAAATGCACTTTTGCTTAACACTCTTCCATGATACGGCTCCACCTCCCAAAGTGTACACATAGCCTGATGTCGACTTACGCCGGTCCTTATCAGCTTGGAAATCCGAATCTGTGTAACCCAAAGGAATCAGATTGTCTGCACTGTATCTCAGAACATAATCCTTAGTATTTCGCAAATACTTGAAAATGCTCTTTACGGCAGCCCAATGAGCCTTTCCAGGGTTACTCTGATATCTCGCTACTATGCCAACGGCATAACAGATATCAGGCCTCGTGCATAACATTGCATACATTAAGCTTCCCACAGCCGAAGCGTAGGGAACCGCTTTCATGTCATCTTTCTCCTTCTGTGTCTGAGGACACATTTCCTTAGAAAGATAAGTTCCTTTACTGAAGGGCAGATCACCCTTCTTGGAATCTTGCATGTTAAAACGAGCTAGAATCGTGTCTATGTAAGATTGCTGGGAAAGACACAATGTTCTATTCCGGCGATCCCTTATAACTTTGATCCCTAGAACATGTCCAACTTCTCCCAAATCTTTCATATCGAATTGTCTAGACAACCATCCCTTTATGTCTGATAACATCTTTACACTGTTGCCAATGAGAAGTATGTCGTCTACATAAAGCACGAGAAACACCACCTTCTTTCCATCACGTTTCCAATACACACACGATTCGTCCATGCTTTGAATGAATCCAAAAGATTGGACTACTTCATCAAACCGCAGGTTCCACGATCTCGAGGCTTGTTTCAATCCATAAATGGATCGATTAAGCTTGCACACTAGATGATCTCGCCCCTTAGCAATGAATCCTTCTGGTTGTTTCATATAAATCGTCTCGTCAAGACTTCCATTAAGGAAAGCTGTCTTGACATCCATTTGCCACACCTCATAATCCATATGAGCTGCTATGGATAAGAGAATCCGGATTGACTTTATCTTGGCTACCGGCGAGAAGGTCTCCTCATAATCGATTCCCTCTTTCTGAGTATATCCTTTCGCAACAAGCCGAGCTTTAAAGGTTTCAACCTTTCCGTCAGATCCTCTCTTTCTCTTGTAGACCCATTTACACCCAATTGTCTTTACGCCGCTTGGTGGTTCTACAAGATCCCAGACTTTATTAGAATCCATAGATTCTATTTCGGATTTCATCGCTTTCTTCCAAGAAGGCGCATCTATATCTTGTACCGCCTCATCATAGGTCCAGGGATCGACTTCATGAACTCCGGGTGCCGAGTCCGAAGACTCACCCAGTCCAATCCATCTGTCCGGTTGTTTAACAACCCTCCCACTACGACGGCGTTCCGGTGTATTAACAGTGACAGCATTAGGTGCAGGTTCTAGTGGTGTATCTATACTCGGTTCGGCTGTATCCAGGTCTTCCTCGTTATCTCTCAACTCATCAAGCATTATGTCACTTTTGGGCTTGTGGTCCATGACATAGTCTTCCTCTAAGAACCGAGCGTTAGTACTTATAACGATCTTCTGGTCCGTAGGACTATAGAACATGCCACCCTTAGTTCCTTTCGGGTATCCTACAAACAGCCTTATTTCTGATCTAGGTTCTAACTTATCGGCGCCTTGTCGCAACACATGTGCTGGACATCCCCAGATCCGAATGTGTTTCAAGTTAGGCTTACGCCCACTCCACAATTCCATGGGTGTAGTTGGTACCGTTTTGGTCGGAACCCTATTCAGAATGTACGCCGCTGTTTCCAAGGCAAGTCCCCAGAACATAACAGGTAAATCCGAGTAACTCATCATCGATCGCACCATCTCCATAAGAGTCCTATTCCTTCTTTCTGACACACCATTCTGCTGAGGAGTATATGGTGAGGTCAGCTGGGATTCAATCCCATTCTCTGCCAAGTATGCCTTGAATTCTCCAGACAGGTACTCGCCTCCGCGATCAGATCGCAGGCATTTTATGGATTTACCACGAAGGTTCTCCACAAGAGCCTTGAATTCCTTGAACTTGTCAAAAGAATCACTCTTGTGGCGCATCAGGTAAATATATCCATACCTTGAGTAGTCATCAGTAAAGGTGATGAAATACTCGTACCCTCCCCTTGCCTGAGTAGACATAGGTCCGCATACATTAGAGTGAATCAAATCCAATACTTGTTCAGCTCTACGTCCTTTACCAGAAAAAGAACGCTTGGTCATTTTACCCTCCAAACAGGATTCGCAGGTTGGAAGGTCCTCTCCTTCTATGCCGCTAATGAGACCATCAGCTTTCAACCTTTGAATTCTATTCGAATTAATATGACCTAGCCTTAGATGCCACAAGTATAATTGATTCATCTTAGAAGGTTCCTTTCTCTTATTGGTGTTCGTAGATGTGTTATTACTCTCGGTTAGTTGCACTGTGTTAGACTCAGGATTCAGAATATACAAATCGTCTACCAATGTACCAGAACAGACAATCTCACTATTTCTTCTTATGACCACAGAGTGATCAAAAGAAACAGAATATCCATTCAGAATTAACTTAGAAACTAAAATTAAATTCTTTCTAAAATTCGGTACATAAAGACAATTTTGTAAAACTAAAACCCTATCACTACTAAAGCGTAAGTGAACGTCTCCCACTGCAACAGCCGCCACCTTCGCGGCATTGCCCATGTAGACCACGATCTCTCCCTCTCTAAGTCTCCGGGTTTCCTGGAACCCCTGCAATGAATTGCAGACATGGTCAGTGGCGCCCGTATCTACACACCAGGTGCTGGTAGATATCACCGCTGACAATGTTTCAGTGACTAAGGAAAATTTCGTACCTTTGATGAGAGGACAATCAGACCTCCAGTGCCCAAACTGCTTGCATCGAAAACACTTGCCCAAAGGCTTGTCTTTCCCAATCCGTGGCTTTAAGCCACTGGGTTTCTTTGCACGCTTTTCCTCTAGCCTTGCCACAAAAGCTTGTGATTCTCTTAACTTACGCACAAACTCCGCTCTCGTTGAATCCTTTTTAAGGGACTCATTGAGAGAGAATTCTGTGAGTATGTTAATCACCTCTTGTCCGGCTTCCACGCTATGTCTCAACATCATCCTGAGGTCATTTCGAATGTCCTCATCAGTTGGGACAACAGTGGATTCGGAAAGCTCAACAGTCTGGACAATGTCCAGATTTCGTTCCCAATTATCACCATATGGAACCGGTGAGTTTTCATCCTTAAGTATATCACAAAGTGGGGTCACAGCCATTCTTAACCTATAAGCACATAAAACAAACAAACAATTTAATATCCGATATTATCTCCCTCAAATAATATCATTAAATCACTAATCACATCTAAAATCCCATCAGGTAAGGCAAGCCACGTGGTGTGGACGTTTACCCACCCAAATGATTTAGCAATTAGATTTTCTTTGGTCATACATCAATTATAGCGTGACCTCGTGGGGAGGAATACTATAACGCGTATCTAAGTGTAAACCATTACTCAGTACCAAAGTAAATTACTTGGAATCGCTACATCACCGCAAGCCACGTGGTGTGGACGTTTACGATAACTTCACAACTATTCATAATTACTTACAACTGTCTACATCAATTAATCCAAAATCCGTCAGCATAGCAAGCCACGTGGTGTGGACGTTTACTACACTAAGAGACTTTTATAATTGACTCCCAATTACTTGATCCATTTAATCTCGTAAATCAAGACGTGGAGAATCATAAGTGAAACTCGAAGTTTCTAACCAGTGATTCACCATGCGAACAACCCTATCTCTCATAAATGAGGGAGCCGAGCAAACAAACGACCCATCTATCAAAGAATGGTACGAAAGTCTCTAATTTGTGTCCTCTACATGACCAAGTGGCTCTGGCTCCATTCCACTCCCCGGGGTGAGAATGAGTCGACTTGAAATCAGCTTTGGAAAGACAAATTAGGCATTGTTTGATAAACTTAATCAATGTTTCTCATAAAAGGAATTACAAGAACTCTCCTCTAATGACTTATCTATATAAACTTCAAAAGTCTATAAAAGTCACCAAGAGAGCAGCAATGGAGACCATGGGTATGTTTCCATACCCTCTCCCACTTAGCTTTTTACAATAAAGGGATACGCTATCTAGTGCATAAAATAAACACATATAGCATGCATACATGTAATAAAGCACATAGTATTATCACATAGTCAAAATAATACTAGAATATTATTTTCCGACTATTATGGCTTCATCACATCCCCGTACGCATCTTCTAGTCTTCAGTCTTCGTTTCTTGAATGCTCCATGTGACGAGAATATTAATTTCCAATATTTAAATCTATTTATTTTCAATTAATCCAAGAGTTACTTAATTCGAAAATTAAGTTAATTGAATATATCAAAAATAAAATTAAATATTATTAATATTTTTATTTATTTTATTTTCTTTTTCCACTTCATTAAATCTCTAGAATAATCTATCCAAGATATTCTTGGAATATTCTAGATGATATCCATAATGAAATAAAGAAATAAAATAATTAGGACTATTATACTTTTCCAAATTTATTTTATTCCTAATCCATGAATATTCCCATGAGTAGGAATAATCAAATAGGAAAAATAAATTTAGTACTAAATTAATTCTTTTTCTATTTCTTGAATATTCCATAAAGAAATAATCAAAATAGGAAATAACGAATTAAATAGGAAAGTATATTTCCGGTAGGAGTAGCCCGGGTTGGGAGACCCCAAGCCACCCCCACCCACGTCCGACCGCCGCCTAGGGCACGCCGCCGCCGCCCAGCCCACGCGCCACCACCACTGGTGGCCGGCGTGGCCGGGACTCCCACGGACAGCCCGCCTAGGGCCGCGGGTCGATCGATCCCCTCGGGATCGATCATGGGGATTGATCGATCCCGGTCCTTCGTCTCCTCGTCACTTCGTCTTCTCCGGCGGTCTTCGATTCGTCGATCCAATCGCAAAATAAATTTACAAAAATCTAAATTACAATTCCGGTATCGATTCTATACACGAAATCGACCCTATACATTTTCCGGAAAAACGATGAACATAATAATAAATCCTAAATTCGGTCAACCCCCGAATTTTTTACTATTACAAGCATTCACCACCAAAAACGAATCTCGACATGTCCGAGAGTTTAATAAAACCAACAATCATGACAAAATAAATTAAACGAATAATTAATCAAGCCATAATAGTCGGAACCCTGCAAGGTAGAACAATTTTATCGAAAATACCGCGAACGTAAACCACGCTCTGATACCAATTGTTGGAATTCGATATCCCGGGTTATTAAAATTTGCGGAACCGATAACCCGAACGAACCCTTCGCCGGAGATCATACGAACGCCGACTCATCCGCCGGAGTCCGGGCTTTGGAGACCACGCGCCCGAAGGCGCGCAATCCGCCCCCACCCGAACCCCCGCGAGCCGGGGTTCATACGATCGAGTGATCGATCGCACGCCGGCGATCGATCGGGGTGGGGCTGCCCAGCAGCCCCCCGCGGCGGGTCCGGCGACCCGCCGCCACCAGGAGGCCCCCGCCTGCTGGGATTCGATGTCCCGGGCTATCAAAAATTTGCGGAACCGATAACCCGATCAAAAACCCTTGATCACCGAAGATTGGATCCCCGACTCATCCGCAGGAGTCCGACCTTTGGAGAATACGCGCCCGAAGACACGCAGCCCGCCCCCAGCCGATTTTCTCCCGCGAGTCGGATCCACGAACGCGAACCACCTCACGAGCCGGGGCCCGACCGAACGCCCAGCGAAGCCCGAAGGCTGCGTGCGCCCAGCCGAGCCCCCGCGAGGGGCTCGCGATCGTCCTCGACGATCGCTGGGATCGCTCGCGCGATCCCCGGGGCTGCTCGTAGCAGCCCCGCAGCGAGTCGTGGACTCGCTGCTCGCATGGGGTCAGCCCCGTGCGCATCCGCTACGGGAACACCCGTAGCGCGCACGAGGCAGCTGCGGGTCATCCCCGCAGCGACCCACGATCGAGCTCACGGGCTCGATCGCCCCTCGGCTCCAGTCGAGGGCTTCGCGACCCACGCGCCTCCGACGACGGCGGCCGGGGATCCGCCGTGGCACCAGCCCACGGCATCCCCGGCGATCGACCGAGGTCGATCGCACGCCCCGGCGTCCAGCCGGGGCTCGGCCCTTCGTCGCGCGTTGGGGCGGTCCGAACCCTAGGGTTCGACCGCCTCCTTCGATCCTCGCCGGGGATCTCGAATCCCCGTCCCCGAGGTTCGTCGTTTTCCCGGATCGGGCGTTCATGTATATATCACAATTATTCAACGCAAATAATCATAGAAGGGGTTTCTCGATTATACCTTCGATTCGTTGTACGGAGAAACGAAATCGGTTGACGACCTTGTGATCTTCCCGCGTATTCCTAGCACTCCGTTCGAACGTCGTGTGGGCGACGATCTATCGAACTCTATGGATCCTCCTCACTCTCAAGACTTTTTGATTGGCGTAGGTTATTAATCTCAAGTTATGAAAAGTGAAGACCATGTAGTGCTTATATAGGCTACGTAGGGGATCATAAGGAGAATAAATATTGGGCTTCAATATTGAAAATTAAATTGGGTCCAACCCAAATCTATTAATTCTTATCAATATTAATTTTATTTATTTTCCACTATATAAATAAAATTGCACTCCCAATATTATTCCATATTATATCAAATAATATTTCTCCAATTAGTATTATTTATTCTGTGTATTTAAGATTTAAATATCCATGAATAAATTTATTTATTGCTCAATAAATAATATTCATCTCTTATATCCGAGACTAGTACCGTTCAACCTTTATTATTGTGCGGAACGAATCCACTCATGAGGTTTACACAATAATTCCTTATGAACTCATCTCGGGGATATTATCAACCCTTCCGGGATACACTTTCCCGTCAAGTATTCACGGCATGTCATATATAAAATATAGCGACTCAATTTTACCGGTAATTAACCCAATAATTAAATCGGTTAATTCCTTTGGAAAATCAAAGTCTCTAGTATTAAATATACACACCCGCAATAATATCGGGGATTAAGAATAAAATACTCCGAGATTTAAATTGATTATCCAAGGCAATCCTAATCAATAAATCTCAAGCTGATCCGCCCAATACACCAAGTGTACAAGTGTGATAAAATAATTAAGATAAATTATTTTCTCTCTCACACAACGACTATACCGATGGATTGGTCCGTGTCCATCTAGGTCGTGAGCAACTGTTTGATTAAATACGAGTAACCGATAGTATGATCTTCTGTGCGCCCATGCGCACCATACTAACTACAACGTATAAAATCCAGGACTATATTTTGCATAATTAATAATAATTAATTGCAAATAATTGTTTATTAATTAAATAGGTTAAATGCTATGACCGGGAGTTTACCGGTACTCAAATCTAGACATTAAGTACACAACTCCAACAATCTCCCACTTGTACTAAGGTCTAGTCATTTCCTCCAAACTCCCGACTCCCATACCCATCACGTGCTTAAGTTATACTTCCCAGAAGTATTATGTGAATGAGCAATCTAGGTTGCCGCTCTGAAGTTATCTTGGTGACTACTGCGTCGTCTCTCTGACGATGACTCGTATCAGGTGGTACTGGCTCTATGTGTTATCATCACTTTTCGAACTTATGACTTCTTCCAGTTCTCCACGCACCGCTATGTACATAGCCTTGGGTGAACCAAGAATCATATCCAAGTTCAGAGGTCATTCCGGAACCTAACCAAAACTTCCGCTGCCTCTGAGGCTGCTATTCGGTTTATGATAGAGTCCGAGAAGCATCATGCTTATCACTCTTTCATCCTTAGGTTCCACCTCTTCTAAAAGTGAACACATAGCCTGATATCGACTTACACTGGTCTTTCTCCTGATTTTTGATCTGAGAAACTGTAATCTAAGAAGGTTTCGTTTTGCTAGTAACCAAGTACTTTACAGCATTCGAATACTTCTTATCCAGATTACTTTGATATCCTCCCAATACGCTAACCGCATAGTTGATATCAGGTTCTTGTTTTTCAACATTGCATCTACAAAGCTCTCTACACTCAAAGTGTAGGAAACTGCTTTGTCTATATCTATCTCCTTTATGCGTTCGAAACACATACCTTAGATAGATGCATTCTGTTCCCGAAAGGCAATAACCTTTCTCAGAATTGTGCATGTTTAAAACAAACCATAATCGTATAAGATATCTTAAGAGAAGTACAAATGTTCTTATCCAGAGATCGAAGATTTCTAAGAACATGATCCAACTTCATCTTAATCTTATATGTCGATTTATTTAGACAACCTCTATTTTATGTCTGACAACACTTTTACACTGTGGCCAATGATGAAGTGTTATCTACACAAAATTCCGAGAAACACCACCTTTGTTTCCATTACGTTTCTAACACACCTTTCTCGCAAATCTATGCAGACCTAGGGATCGATTTCATGTATACTGGATCCAGAGTTCAAAACTCCTCCAGTCTTATGAACATCTCTGGTTGCTTAACAACCTCCCACTGCAATGGCGTCCCGGTGTATAACAGTAATAACATTAGGTGCAGTTAGTGGTGTATCGCTACTCGGTTAGGCTGGTTCTCAGTCTTTCCTTTCCTCATTTGAAGTACATTGTCAGTTAGGACATTGTAGTTCATCTAATAGTCTTCCTCTAAGAACCGGGCGAGGACACCCTTCTGGTTCGTAGTACTATTGAACATACAATTACTTGTTCTTCTAGGATATTCTACAACCACATAGAATGTGCCTTCGTTTCCAGAAATATCCATAGAACATAGGTAGTTCCGAACAAACTTGTTCTTTTACTATTAGAATCTCATCTCTTATTTCCTACACACCATATCCACACATCAGTGTATGGTGTTGTCGTTTGAGACTTAATCTCAATCTTTGATTTATGCTATGTGTTATTTAGGCAGGTGATAGCCTCCGCGAACAAGTCGCAGGCTCCTAATGGATATACTTTGAAGGATCCCCATAATAGCTTTGTGTTGAAAACACTCCGCCTTTATGGCACATCAAGTATTCTAATCCATCTTCGAGTATTCTTGAAAGAACGACTCGTGCCTTTCTAATCACACATACCGCATTAATCACAAATCATTTTCTATACTTGTCCGAATTTCATTCTTTACCCAGAAAGGTTGACTTAGTCGTATCATCTTTCAAGATTGATTCTTAGGTCGGGAGGTCCATTCCTCCAACTATAATTGATCAAATAAATTTCGACCCTTTTGAATCCCTTTTGAATAGATACTACCAAGTTCAAGAATTCACAAGTATAATGATTAATAAGAGAAATACATCTAACAAGTAAAACAAGTTATACATAACGGTTTGTTGCATCGTGGTAGACTAAGGATTCATCATTCACATATTGCTATCTAATGTACCATAATAGATATCACCATTATTTCTTATCCAAACCATCCAATGATTTAAAGAAATAAAATATCCATTAATAAAGAAAACCAGAACGAAGTTCTTTTTCAAAATTAAAAGGGGTACATAAGCAATAACTGAAATGAAAACTTAAAACAGATAAACGTCTTCCACTGCAACCGCTGCTACCCCAACAGCTTCGCCCATGTAGACTCGAACTCTTCTTGTCTAAGTCGTCGGGTTTTCTGGAACCCCTGCATTTAAAGAAATGCACATACCGTCAGTGGTTCCATATCTACACACCAGAATTCTAGTAGATAATACCGCTGACTATGTTTTTACGACTAAAGAAAAATTCGTACCTCTGAGAGGACATTCAGACTTCCAGTGTCCAGACTTCTTGCATCGGAAGCACAAGCCCTTTGGCTTACTAGCCCCCACTCGTGGTCCATTCCTCTTGGCACCACTGGGTTTTATGGCTTGCTTCCTTTTCTTGCCCCTACCTCCAATAGCTTTCAAGCTTTTGGGCTTGGTAGTTACAAGCGCTTGAGACTTGCCCTTCTTGTAGATCCCCTCTGCCGCCTTCAGTTCAGTCAGGAGTTGCGCAAGAGTATAAGATAGTTTACCCATATTATAGCTCATACGAAACTGCTCAAAACTAGGGGTCAGAGACTGGAGTATGATGTTGACTTGCGTCTCACCATCAATCATAGCTCCTAGGACCTCCAATTCATTCAACAAACTCATCATCTTGAGAACGTGCTCCTCGACAGGCGTTCCTTCAGACTGAGTAGTCGACATAAGGACTCTCATGGCTTCTTGCCTACCCGCACGGTCATGATGCCCAAACATCTCCTTGAGGTTAAATAACATATCCTCGGCAGTGTTCATCGGCTCATGTTGGGTTTGGAGTACATTTGACATGGAAGCCAAAATATAGCACCTAGCCATTTCATCAGCCTTTTTCCACTTCCGATATGCTTCTTTTTCCTCATCAGTTGAGGCGGCCGTGGGTTCAGCAGGGCATTGCTCATAGAGTACAAACTTGTACTCTTCAGCAGTCAGGACAATGTCCAAATTTCTCTTCCAATCAATGTAATTGGGACCAGTGAGTTTATGTTCCTTGAGTATTACAGAAAGTGGATTCATAGCTATTCTCTAAACCTATAAGCACATGTAAACAAACAATCAATTTAATGTCCGATATTATCTCCCTCAAATAATATCATTAAATTACTAATTGCGTCTAAAATCCCATCAGGTAAAGCAAGCCACGTGGTGTGGACGTTTACCCACCCAAATGATTTAGCAATTAGTTTTTCTTCGGTCATACATCAATCATAGCGTAACTTCGTGGGGAAGAATACTATGACGCGTATCTAAGTGTAAACCATCACTCAGCACTAAAGTACATCGCTTGGAATTGCTACGTCACCGCAAGCCACGTGGTGTGGACGTTTACGACAATTTCACAACTCTTCACAATCACTTATAACTGTCTACATCAATTAATCCAAAATCCGTCGGTATAGCAAGCCACGTGGTGTGGACGTTTACTACATCAAGAGATTTTTATAATTGACTCCCAATTACAAGATCCATTCGATTTCGTAAATCAAGACTCGGAGAATCATAAGTGAAACTCGAAGTTTCTAACCAGTGATTCACCATGCGAGCGACCCTATCTCTCATAAATGAGGGAGCCGAGCAGACAAACGACCCACCTATCAAAGAATGGCACGAAAGTCTCTAATTTGTGTCATCCACATGACCAAGTGGCTCTGGCTCCATTCCACTCCCCGGGGTGAGAATGAGTCGACTTGAAGTCAGTTTCAGAAAGACAAATTAGGCATTGTTTGATAAACTCGATCAATGTTTCTTGTAAGAGGAATTACAAGAATTCTCCTCCAATGACTTGTCTATATGAACTTCGAAAGTCCATAAAAGTCACCAAGAGAACAGTGATGGAGACCATGGGAATGTTTCCATCCCCTCTCCCACTTAGCTTTTTACGATAAAGGGATACGCTATCTAGTGCATAAAAATAAACACATATAGCATGCATGAAATCAATAAAGCACATAGATCACATAGTCAAAATAATGCTAGAGAATTATTTTTCCCGACTATCATGGCTTTATCTTCACATGCATCTTCTAGTCTTCAGTCTTCGTTTCTTGAATGCTCCATGCGACGAGAATATTAATTTCCAATATTTAAATCTATTTATTTTCAATTAATCCAAAAGTTACTTAATTCGAAAATTAAGTCAATTGAATATATTAAAAATAAAATTAAATATTATTAATATTTTTATTTATTTATTTTCCTATCTAATTCTATTAAATCTCTAGAATAATCTATCCAAGTAGAACTTGGAATATTCTAGAAGATGTCTATAATAGAACAAGGAAATAAAATAAATAAATTAGGACTATTACTTTCCATTTATTTTTATTCCTAATCCATGAATATTCCCATGAGTAGGAATAATCAAATAGGAAAAATAAATTTAGTACTAAATTAATTAAATTCCTAATCCATGAATATCTCCATAAAGGAAATAAATCAATAGGAATAAAATTAATTTAAATTAATTCTTTTCCTAACCCATGAGATTTTCCTAAAAGGAAAGTACTCAAATAGGAAAAACCGAATTAATTTTGGAAAGTGAATATCGGTAGAAGTGGCATGGGTTGGGAGATCCCCATACCACCACCACACGATGGATCGGCCGGCCACTCGGGGAGGAGCGCCGCCGCCGCCTAGCCACGCCGGCTAGGCTATGGGTCGATCACCATCATGGGATCGATCCCAAGCCCTTTTTTTTTTTTTTTCTTCGTCACTTCTTCGTCTTCCGGCGATCGTCTCATCATCGAACCAACGTAATAAAATTACAAAATTTAAATTACAATTCCAGTATCGATTCTATACATGAAATCGACCCTATACATTTTCCGGAAAATAAAGTGCGTAATAATAAATCCTAAATTCGGTCAACCCCCGAATTTTTACTATTACAAACATTCAACCACACAAAACGAATCTCGACATGTCCGAGAGTTTAATAATCATGATAATTAATTAAAAAACAATTAATTAAATCCAACCATGATAGCCGGAAATCCTGCAAGGTAGAACAATAATCGAACATATACATGAACACGAAACCAAACGCTCAGATACCAATTGCTGGGATTCGATGTCCCGGGCTATCAAAAATTTGCGGAACCGATAACCCGATCAAAAACCCTTGATCACCGAAGATTGGATCCCCGACTCATCCGCAGGAGTCCGACCTTTGGAGACTACGCGCCCGAAGACACGCAGCCCGCCCCCAGCCGATTTTCTCCCGCGAGTCGGATCCACGAACGCGAACCACCTCACGAGCCGGGGCCCGACCGAACGCCCAGCGAAGCCCGAAGGCTGCGTGCGCCCAGCCGAGCCCCCGCGAGGGGCTCGCGATCGTCCTCGACGATCGCTGGGATCGCTCACGCGATCCCCGGGGCTGCTCGTAGCAGCCCCGCAGCGAGTCGTGGACTCGCTGCTCGCATGGGGTCAGCCCCGTGCGCATCCGCTACGGGAACACCCGTAGCGCGCACGAGGCAGCTGCGGGTCATCCCCGCAGCGACCCGCGATCGAGCTCACGGGCTCGATCGCCCCTCGGCTCCAGCCGAGGGCTTCGCGACCCACGCGCCTCCGACGACGGCGGCCGGGGATCCGCCGTGGCACCAGCCCACGGCATCCCCGGCGATCGACCGAGGTCGATCGCACGCCCCGGCGTCCAGCCGGGGCTCGGCCCTTCGTCGCGCGTTGGGGCGGTCCGAACCCTAGGGTTCGACCGCCTCCTTCGATCCTCGCCGGGGATCTCGAATCCCCGTCCCCGAGGTTCGTCGTTTTCCCGGATCGTGCGTTCATGTATATATCACAATTATTCAACGCAAATAATCATAGAAGGGGTTTCTCGATTATACCTTCGATTCGTTGTACGGAGAAACGAAATCGGTTGACGACCTTGTGATCTTCCCGCGTATTCCTAGCACTCCGTTCGAACGTCGTGTGGGCGACGATCTATCGAACTCTATGGATCCTCCTCACTCTCAAGACTTTTTGATTGGCGTAGGTTATTAATCTCAAGTTATGAAAAGTGAAGACCATGTAGTGCTTATATAGGCTACGTAGGGGATCATAAGGAGAATAAATATTGGGCTTCAATATTGAAAATTAAATTGGGTCCAACCCAAATCTATTAATTCTTATCAATATTAATTTTATTTATTTTCCACTATATAAATAAAATTGCACTCCCAATATTATTCCATATTATATCAAATAATATTTCTCCAATTAGTATTATTTATTCCGTGTATTTAAGATTTAAATATCCATGAATAAATTTATTTATTGCTCAATAAATAATATATATTCATCTCTTATATCCGAGACTAGTACCGTTCAACCTTTATTATTGTGCGGAACGAATCCACTCATGAGGTTTACACAATAATTCCTTATGAACTCATCTCGGGGATATTATCAACCCTTCCGGGATACACTTTCCCGTCAAGTATTCACGGCATGTCATATATTAAATATAGCGACCCAATTTTACCGATAATTAACCCAATAATTAAATCGGTTAATTCCTTTGGAAAATCAAAGCCTCTAGTATTAAATATACACACCCGCAATAATATCGGGGATTAAGAATAAAATACTCCGAGATTTAAATTGATTATCCAAGGCAATCCTAATCAATAAATCTCAAGCTGATCCGCCCAATACACCAAGTGTACAAGTGTGATAAAATAATTAAGATAAATTATTTTCTCTCTCACACAACGACTATACCGATGGATTGGTCCGTGTCCATCTAGGTCGTGAGCAACTGTTTGATTAAATACGAGTAACCGATAGTATGATCTTCTGTGCGCCCATGCGCACCATACTAACTACAACGTATAAAATCCAGGACTATATTTTGCATAATTAATAATAATTAATTGCAAATAATTGTTTATTAATTAAATAGGTTAAATGCTATGACCGGGAGTTTACCGGTACTCAAATCTAGACATTAAGTACACAACTCCAACACCGCCTTCACGGCGGGGTAGGGCACGGCACCAGCCCGTGCCCAGCGATCGATCGCGTGGATCGATCGCACACCCTCGGCCCAGCCGAGGGTTCGCCCTCCACGCCCCGCCGAAACCCTAGCGGGCGCACGCCGTGGTCCGGTGGCTTCGCCACCACCACGCGTTCGTCCGTCTATTCCGGGCTTCGATCTTCGGATCTTCGTCCTACGGTATTCTCGATAAACAAAATCGAACAATTATCAAGGGGGTTTAGATATTGTACCTACGATTCGTTGTTCGGAGAAACGAAATCGATGACCTCGTGATCTTCCCGCGTATTCCTTGCACTCCGTTCGAACGTCGGGTGGGCGACGAGCTATCGAACTCCTATTGGCGTATCTTAGGTTGTGAAAAGTGAAGACCATGTAGTGCTTTTATAGGCTACGTAGGGGATCAAAAGGAGATTAAATATTGGGCTTCTAATATTGACAATTAAATTGGGTCCAACCCAAATCCATTAATTCTTATCAATATTAATTTTATTTATTTTCCACTATATAAATAAAATTGCACTCCCAATATTTATCCATATTATATCAAATAATATTTCTCCAACTTAGTATTATTTATTCCGTGTATTTAAGATTTAAATATCCATGAATAAAATTTATTTATTGCTTAATAAATTTATTCATCTCTTATATCCGAGAATAGTACCACTCAACCTTATTTATTATGCGGAACAAATCCACTCACGAGGTTTACATAATAAATCCTTATGAGCTCATCTCGGGGATATTATCAACCCTTCCGGGATACACTGTCCCTTCAAGAATTCACGGCATGCCATATATAAAATATAGTGACCCAACTCAACCGGTAATTAACCCAATAATTAAATCGGTTAATTCCTTTGGAAAATCAAAGTCACTTATATTAAATATACACACCCGCAATTGTTTCAGGGAATAAGAATAAAATACTCCGAGACTTAAATCAGTTATCACAGAGCAATCCTAATTGCTAAGTCTCAAGCGATCCGCTCAATACACCAAGTGTACAAGTGTGATAAAATAATTAAGATAAATTATTTTCTCTTTCACACAACGACTATACCAATGGATTGGTCCGTGTCCATCTAGGTCGTGAGCAACTGTTCGATTAAATACGAGTAACCGATAGTATGATCTTCTGTGCGCCCATGCACACCATACTAACTACAACGTATAAAATCCACGACTATAATTTGCATGTATTTAATTAACAATAATTAAAAGCAAATGAATGTCTGTAATTAATAGGTAAATGAAAGTGCATACAGAGTTCAGAATACTCAAATCTAGACATTAAGTATACTACTCCATCACCCGGGGCTGCTCGTAGCAGCCCCGCAGCGGGTTCATGAACCCGCTGCTCGCGGAGGGGTCAGCCCCGTACGCCCGCTACGGGCGAACCCGTAGCACGTACGAGGCAGCTACAGGCGACCCCGTAGCATACCCGCGATCGAGCTCACGGGCTCGATCGCCCCTCGGCTCCAGCCGAGGGCTTCTCCGCGCGACGCCGCCGGTCAAGGGGCTGGGGTTCACCCTGCTGGGATTCGATGTCCCGGGGTATCAAAAATTGCGGAACCGATAACCCCGAACGAAATCCCTTCGCCGGAAACCGATTACGGATACCGACTCATCCGCAGGAGTCCGACCTTTGGAGACTACGCGCCCGAAGACACGCAGCCCACCCCCAGCCGATTTTCTCCCGCGAGTCGGATCCACGAACGCGAACTCCACGATGTCCGGAGCTCAACCGGAGAATCGCCGCGGGATGAACCCGCGGCCGAAACCCTAGCCGAGCCCCACCGCGGGCTCGCGATCGATCGATCGCGTGGGGCTGCCCAGAAGCCCCCGGCGGTGAGTCCGGCGACTCACCGCCGTCACCGGAGGTGGGGGGAGCCACCAGCCGCGGCGCCAGCCCGCGGCGGTTCCCCCCGGCGATCGAGCTAGGGCTCGATCGCCCCCATCCGCGGCGTCCAGCCGCGGCTCTCCTTCGATGCGCGCCGGCGGTCGAAGCCCTAGGCTCGACCGCCACCCCCTCGGCTCCCAGCCGAGGGCTTTCCTCGATCCCGGAGGGGATCTCTAGACCGCCGGCGGTCCGGTGGTCTTCAACCACCACCGCGCGGTCTATCCCCGTCCCCGGGTTCGTCGTTTTTCCCGGATCTTGTGTTCATGCATGTATCACAATTAAATCACATAAATTCACACGAAGGAGTTTATGATTGTACCTTTGATTCGTTGTGCGGAGAAACGAAATCAAGTTGAAGACCCTTGGATCTTCCCACGTATTCCTTGCACTTCGTTCGAACGTCGGGTGGGCGACGATCTATCGAACTCCTATGGATCTCCTTCAACTCTCTAGAATATCAAGTATGATAATCTTGTCTTATGATTTATGAAGGCCATGTAGTGCTTTTATAGGCTACGTAGGGGATCTAAAGGAGGTGGAATATTGGGCTTCCAATATTGAAGATTAAATTGAGCTCACTGCCCAAGTCCATTAATCCTTATCAATATTAATTAATTTATTTTCCACTATATAAATTAATTGCACTCCCAATATTAAACCATATTATTTCAAATAATATTTCTCCGGTAGTATTTATTTATTCCGTGTATTTAAGATTTAAATATCCATGAATAAAATTAATTTATTGCTAATTAATTTATTCATCTCTTTAATCCGAGACTAGTACCATTCAACCTTAATTATTGTGCGGAACGAATCCACTCATGAGGTTTACACAATAATTCCTTATGAACTCATCTCGGGGATATTATCAACCCTTACGGGATACACTGTCCGGTCAATTATTCACGGCATGTCATATATAAAATATAGTGACCCAACTTAACCGGAAATTAACCCAATAATTAAATCGGTTAATTCCTTTGGTAAATCAAAGTTACTTATATTAAATATACACACCCGCAATAATATCGGGGATTAAGAATAAAATACACTGAGACTCGAATCGATTATCGCCGGCAATCCTAATCGATGAATCTCAACGATCCGCTCAATACACCAAGTGTACAAGTGTGATAAAATAATTAAGATAAATTATTTTCTCTCTCACACAACGACTATACCGATGGATTGGTCCGTGTCCATCTAGGTCGTGAGCAACTGTTTGATTAAATACGAGTAACCGATAGTATGATCTTCTGTGCGCCCATGCTTGCACCATACTAACTTCAACGTATAAAATCCAGGACTATATTTTCCATATATTTAATTAATAATAATTAAACGCAAAACAATTGTTCGTTAATTTAATAGATTAAATGCTATGATCGGGAGTTTACCGTTACTTAAATCTAGACATTAAGTACACAACTCCAACAATCTCCCACTTGTACTAAGGTCTAGTCATTTCCTCCAAACTCCCGACTCCATTACTCATCACGTGCTTAAGTTGTACTTCCAAGAAGTACTATGTGAATGAGCAATCTAGGTTGCCGCTCTGAAGTTATCTTGGTGACTACTACGTCGTCTCCCTCGACGATGACTCGTATCAGGTGGTACTTGCTCTATGTGTTATCATCACTTTTAGACTTATGACTTCTTCCAGTTTATCACGCACCGCTATAAAATAGCCTTTGATAAACTAAGAGTCATTTCCAAGTCTTAGAGGTTATCCCAGAACCTAACCAAAAACTTCCGCTGCCTCTGAGGCTGCTATTCGGTTATGAGAGAGTCTGAGAAGCATCCCGCTTATTACTCTTTCATATTAAAGGTTCCACCTTTTCCAAAAGTGAACACATAGCCTGATATCGACTTACACTGGTCCTTCTCTGATTTGAAATCTGAGAATATGTAATCTAAGAAAATTTCGTTTTGAATATTTCTTATCCAGATTACTTTGATATCCTCCCACTACGCTGACCGCATAGTTGATATCAGGTTCTTGTTTTCTAACATTGCATTTAAGCTTTCCATACAAGGTGTAGGAAACTGCTTAGTATCATCTATCTCCTTAATGTGTTCGAAACACATGACCTTAGACAGATATACATGTTCTGTCTGTGAAAGGCAACGACCTTTCTCAGAATTATGCATGTTAAAACAAACCATAATCGTATAAGATATCCAGGAGAAGTACAATGTTCTTATCCCTAGATCATAAGATCTCAAGAACATGCTCTAACTTCTACTTAATCTTATATCCCGATTTATTTAGACAACCATTATTTTATGCTTGATAATACCTTTACATTGTTGCCAATGATAAAATACTATCTACACAAAATTCCGAGAAACACCACCTTGTTTCCATTACGTCTCCAATACACCTATCGTCTCTGCCTTTTTGATGAATCCATTGAATGGATTATCCCATCAATACGCAAGTTCCACGATTCATAGCTTTGTAACCATCCATAAATGGATTTACCAAGCTCGTACTCTAAATGATCTAGCCTTTTACCAATAATCCTTATTGTTTTTCAAGCAGGCTCATTTAGATCTAGTACTGCCTTTATGCAGAGCTAGGGATCGATTTCATGTTTACTAGATCCAGAGTCCGAACTCCTCTAGTCTTATGAATATCTCTGGTTGTTCAACAACCTCCCACTGCAATGGCGTCCCGGTGTATAACAGTAATAACAATAGGTGCAGTGTGTGGTGTACTTCTACTCGGTTTGGCTGGTTCCTAGTCTTTTGTCATTTTTCTCATTTCAAGGTATTAATTTAGTTCAGGCTTTGTGGTTCATCTAATAGTCTTTCTCTATGAACCGAACGAAAGTTCTTCTGGTTCATAGTACTATAGAACACACAATACTTCGTTCACCTAGGATATCCTACAATCACACGGAATGTGTTATTGTCTCCAGAAATATCCATAGAACATAGGTAGTTCCGAACAACTTGTTCTCTTTTACTTTTAGATTTCCATTTCTTATTTTCAACACACCATCTCTACACGTAAGTGTATGGCGCGGCTCTTTGGGATTGAATCCCAATCTTTGATTATGCTATGTGTTATTTAGATAGGCGATAGCCTCCACGACCGAGTCGCAGGCTTCTAATGGATATACTTTAATGGTTCCCCATAATAGCTATGTGTCCATTGACTAGTCAAAACACTTTGCTTTTATGGCACATTTAAGTACTCTAATCCATCATTGAGTATTCTTGAAAGAACTACTCGTGCCTTTCTAATTTTCACATGTGACTGCATATCTAATCATTTCCAATACTAGTCCGAATTCTATCCTTTATGAATAAAGGTTTGCTTAGATGTATTATCCTCCAAATTCAATTCTTAGGTCGGAAGGTCCATTCCTTCAAATATAATTGATCAAATCAATTTCGACCTTTTGAATCTTATTTGAAAATACTACTAAGTACAAGAATTCACAAGTATAATGATTTAATAAAGAAACATATCTAATCAAGTAAAACAAGTTATAGAACGGTTTGTTGCATCGTGGTAGACTTAGGATCTATCATTCATATATTACTATCTTAATGTACCAGAATAGATAATGCCATCATTTCTTATCAAAATCATCCAATGATTAAAGAAATAAAATATCCATTCATAAATAATAGAAATCCAGAACAAAATGTTCTTTCTAAAATAAAGGGTACATAATGCAATAATCTTGAAATGAAATCCTATTTAACTACTAAAGCAGATAAATGTCTTCCACCGCAACAGCTGCCTCCTCTACAGCTTTTGCCCGTGTAGACTCGAACTCTCCTTCTCTAAGTCGCCGGGTTTTCTGGAACCCCTGCATTCAAAATGCACATACCGTCAGTGGTTCCATATCTACACACCAGATTTCTGGTAGATAATACCGCTGACTATGTTTTTACGACTAAAGAAAAATTCGTACCTCTGAGAGGACATTCAGACTTCCAGTGTCCAGACTTGTTGCATCGGAAGCACTTGCCCCTTGGCTTTGCAGCCCCCACTCGTGGCACAGTCCTCTTGACACTACTGGGTTTCCCGGCTTGCTTCCTTCTCTTGCCCCTACCTCCACCAGGCTTAAAGCCTTTGGACTTGGTAGCTACAAGCGCTTGAGACTTGCCCTTCTTGTAGATCCCCTCTGCCGCCTTCAGTTCAGTCAGGAGTTGCGCAAGAGTATAAGATAGTTTACCCATATTATAGCTCATACGAAACTGCTCAAAACTAGGGGTCAGAGACTGGAGTATGATGTCGACTTGCGTCTCCCCATCAATAGAAGCTCCTAGGATCTCAAGCTCATTCAACAGACTAATCATCTTAAGAACGTGCTCCCCAACGGGCGTTCCTTCAGATTGAGTAGTTGTCATGAGGACTCTCATGGCTTCTTGCCTTGCCGCACGATCTTGCTCCCCAAACATCTCCTTGAGGTTAAACATCATATCATAGGCAGTGTCCATTGACTCATGTTGGGTTTGGAGTACATTTGACATGGAAGCAAAATTATAACACCTAGCCATTTCATCAGCCTTTTTCCACTTCCGATATTCCAGTTTTTCCTCATCAGTTGAGGCAGCCGTGGGCTCAGCAGGGCATACTTCATGGAGTACAAACTTGTACTCTTCCGAAGTCAGGACAATGTCTAAATTTCTCTTCCAATCAATATAGTTGGTGCCAGTGAGCTTATGCTCCTTGAGTATCATAGAAAGTGGGTTCATAGCTATTCTCTAAACCTATAAGCACATTTAAACAAACAATTAATTTAATATCCGATATTATCTCCCTCAAATAATATCATTAAATCACTAATCACATCTAAAATCCCATCAGATAAGGCAAGCCACGATAGTGTGGACGTTTACCCATCCAAATGATTTAGCAATTAGATTTGCTTTGGTCGTACATCACTATAGCGTTACTTCGATGGGAAGAATACTATAGAGCGTACCTAAGTGTAAACCATTACTCAGTATCTAAGAAGATTGTTTGGGACTGCATATCAGCGCAAGCCACGATAGTGTGGACGTTTACGTTAACACACGATCCTTCACTTTCTTCTATAACTGTCTACATCAATCGTTCTAAAATCCCATTCAATGCAGCAAGCCACGATAGTGTGGACGTTTACTACACCAAAAGATTTATACAATTGACATCCAATCACTTGAATCATTCAATTTCGTAAATCAAGACGCGGGGAATCATAAGTGAAACTCGAAGTTTCTAACCAGTGATTCACCATGCGAACAACCCTATCTCTCATTAGATGAGGGAGCCGAGCAGACAATCGATCCACCTTAAAAGGATGGTACGAATGTCTCTAATTTGTGTCATCCACATGACCAAGTGGCTCTGGCTCCATTCCACTCCCCGGGGTGAGAATGAGTCGACTTGAAGTCAGTTTCAGAAAGACAAATTAGGCATTGTTTGATGAACTTAATCAATGTTTCTTGCAAAAGGAATTACAAGAATTCTCCTACAATGACACATCTATACGAACTTCAAAAGTCCATAAGAGTCACCAAGAGAACAGTAATGGAGACCATGGGAATGTTTCCATCCCCTCTCCCACTTAGCTTTTTATAACAAAAGGGATACGCTATCTAATGCATAATTAAACACATAAGCATGCATACAAGTAATAAAGCACATAGCACATAGTCAAAATAATGCTAGAAAAATTATTTTCCGACTATCATGGCTTTATCCCATCTCCGTATGCTTCTTCTAGTCTTCAGTCTTCGTTCTTGAATGCTTCATGTGACGAGAATATTAATCCCAATATTTAAATCTATTTATTTTTAATAAATCCAAAAGATACTCAATTCGAAAATTAAGTCAATCGAATAAATCAAAAATAAAATTAAATATTATTAATATTTTTATTTATTTATTTTCCTATCTAATTCTATTAAATCTCTAGAATAATCTATCCAAGTCAAACTTGGAATATTCTAGAAGAATAGAATAAGGAAATAAAATAAATTAGGACTCTTCTACTTTCCAAGATTAATTAATTTCCATTACTATGAAAATTCCCATAAAATAGAAATAATCAATTAGGAAATAAATTAATCCTAAATTAATTATTATTCCTTTCTAATTCTATTAAATCTCTAGGATCCTATTCCAAGTAGAACTCGGAATACTCTAGAAGACTTCCATAATAGAATAAGGAATAAAATTAATATTAATTAATTCTTTTCCTAATCCATGAGAATTCCCAAAAATAGGAAAAACTCAAATAGGAAAACCGAATCAATTAGGAAAGTGAATCTAGGTAGGAATAGCACGGGATGGGAGTTCCCGCACCACCCCACCATCATCGGCCGACCGCCGGGAGGGAGCACCCGCCGCCGCCGCCTCAGCCGGCCAGCCGCCACCGTCGCCGGCGACGACCCACGGCCGAAGGGGCGCGACGCCCCCACCCCTTGGGCGATCGATTGGGGTCGATCAAGAGGTTTGATCGATCCTGGTCCTTCGTCCTCTTCGTCTTCTTCGTCACACGCGTTTTCCGGCGGTCATCTCGGCATCGATCCAACGTAAATAAATTACAAGAAATAAATTTACAATTCCGGTATCGATTCTATACATGAAATCGACCCTATACATTTTCCGGAAAACATAGAACAATAATAATAAATCTAAATTCGGTCAACCCCCGAATTTTTACTATTACAAGCATTCATCCACACAAAACGAATCTCGACATGTCCGAGAGTTTAATAAACGAACAATCATGGTAAATTAAATAGCAATTAATTAAACGAATAATTAACAATTAATTAAACCATGATAGTCGGAATCCCTGCAAGGTAGAACACAATTGAATACATACATGAACACGAACCAAACGCTCTGATACCAATTGCTGGGTTTCGATGTCCCGGGGTATCAAAAATTGCGGAACCGATAACCCCGAACGAAATCCCTTCGCCGGAAACCGATTACGGATACCGACTCATCCGCAGGAGTCCGACCTTTGGAGACTACGCGCCCGAAGACACGCAGCCCGCCCCCAGCCGATTTTCTCCCGCGAGTCGGATTCACGAACGCGAACTCCACGATGTCCGGAGCTCAACCGGAGAATCGCCGCGGGATGAACCCGCGGCCGAAACCCTAGCCGAGCCCCACCGCGGGCTCGCGATCGATCGATCGCGTGGGGCTGCCCAGCAGCCCCCGGCGGTGAGTCCGGCGACTCACCGCCGTC
The DNA here is from genome assembly GCA_954870475.1 of Euphrasia confusa. NCBI lineage: Eukaryota > Viridiplantae > Streptophyta > Magnoliopsida > Lamiales > Orobanchaceae > Euphrasia > Euphrasia confusa. Next base: position 24,354,602 of record OX940968.1, on the reverse strand, counting down.
ACCGGAGGTGGGGGGAGCCACCAGCCGCGGCGCCAGCCCACGGCGGTTCCCCCCGGCGATCGAGCTAGGGCTCGATCGCCCCCAGCCGCGGCGTCCAGCCGCGGCTCTCCTTCGATGCGCGCCGGCGGTCGAAGCCCTAGGCTCGACCGCCACCCCCTCGGCTCCCAGCCGAGGGCTTTCCTCGATCCCGGCGGGGATTTCTAGACCGCCGGCGGTCCGGTGGTCTTCAACCACCACCGCGCGGTCTATCCCTGTCCCCGGGTTCGTCGTTTTTCCCGGATCTTGTGTTCATGCATGTATCACAATTAAATCACATAAATTCAAACGAAGGAGTTTATGATTGTACCTTTGATTCGTTGTGCGGAGAAACGAAATCAAGTTGAAGACCCTTGGATCTTCCCACGTATTCCTTGCACTTCGTTCGAACGTCGGGTGGGCGACGATCTATCGAACTCCTATGGATCTCCTTCAACTCTCTAGAATATCAAGTATGATAATCTTGTCTTATGATTTATGAAGGCCATGTAGTGCTTTTATAGGCTACGTAGGGGATCTAAAGGAGGTGGAATATTGGGCTTCCAATATTGAAGATTAAATTGAGCTCACTGCCCAAGTCCATTAATCCTTATCAATATTAATTAATTTATTTTCCACTATATAAATTAATTGCACTCCCAATATTAAACCATATTATTTCAAATAATATTTCTCCGGTAGTATTTATTTATTCCGTATATTTAAGATTTAAATATCCATGAATAAAATTAATTTATTGCTAATTAATTTATTCATCTCTTTAATCCGAGACTAGTACCATTCAACCTTAATTATTGTGCGGAACGAATCCACTCATGAGGTTTACACAATAATTCCTTATGAACTCATCTCGGGGATATTATCAACCCTTACGGGATACACTGTCCGGTCAATTATTCACGGCATGTCATATATAAAATATAGTGACCCAACTTAACCGGAAATTAACCCAATAATTAAATCGGTTAATTCCTTTGGTAAATCAAAGTTACTTATATTAAATATACACACCCGCAATAATATCGGGGATTAAGAATAAAATACACTGAGACTCGAATCGATTATCGCCGGCAATCCTAATCGATGAATCTCAACGATCCGCTCAATACACCAAGTGTACAAGTGTGATAAAATAATTAAGATAAATTATTTTCTCTCTCACACAACGACTATACCGATGGATTGGTCCGTGTCCATCTAGGTCGTGAGCAACTATTTGATTAAATACGAGTAACCGATAGTATGATCTTCTGTGCGCCCATGCTTGCACCATACTAACTTCAACGTATAAAATCCAGGACTATATTTTGCATATATATAATTAATAATAATTAAACGCAAAACAATTGTTCGTTAATTTAATAGATGAAATGCTATGATCGGGAGTTTACCGTTACTTAAATCTAGACATTAAGTACACAACTCCAACACACCCGCCGTGGCACCAGCCCACGGCGAACCCCGGCGATCGACCCTGAGTCGACCCCACGCCCCGGCGTCCAGCCGGGGCTCATCCCTTGTCCGCGCGCCGGCGGTCGAACCCTAGGGTTCGGCCGCCACCCTCGATCCCACCGAGGGTTTTCTCGACCTTCGCCGGGGATCTCGAATCCCCGTCCCCGAAGTTCGTACGTTTACCCGGATCGTGTGTTCATGTATACGCTACAATCAATTCACACAAAATCATAAAAGAGGGTTTATGATTTATTACCTTCGATTCGTTGTACGGAGAAACGAATTAACGCGTTGATGACCTTGCGATCTTCCCACGTATTCCTTGCACCTCGTCCGAACGTCGTGTGGGCGACGATCTATCGAACTCCTATGGATCTCCTTCACTCTCCAAGACTTTATGATTGGCGTAGGTCAATTATTATGTGTTATGATTGGCGTAGGTCAATTATTATGTGTTATGAAAAGTGAAGACCATGTAGTGCTTTTATAGGCTACGTAGGGGATCATAAGGAGATTAAATATTGGGCTTCTAATATTGAAGATTAAATTGGGTCCAACCCAAATCCATTAATCCTTATCAATATTAATTTTATTTATTTTCCACTATATAAATAAAATTGCACTCCCAATATTAAATCATATTATATCAAATAATATTTCGCCGGTAGTATTATTTATTCCGTGTATTTAAGATTTAAATATCCATGAATATATTTATTTATTGCTCAATAAATATTATTCATCTCTTATATCCGAGAATAGTACCGTTCAACTTTAATTATTATGCGGATTAAATCCACCTGCAGGGTTTACATAATAATTCCTTATGAACTCATCTCGGAGATATTATCAACCCTTACGGGATACACTTTCCCGTCAAGTATTCACGGCATGTCGTATATAAAATACAGTGACCCAACTTAACCGGTAATTAACCCAATAATTAAATCGGTTAATTCCTTTGGAAAATCAAAGTCACTTATATTAAATATACACACCCGCAATAATATCGAGGATTAAGAATAAAATACTCTGAGATTTAAATTGATTATCCAAGGCAATCCTAATCAATAAATCTCAAGCGATCCGCCCAATACACCAAGTGTACAAGTGTGATAAAATAATTAAGATAAATTATTTTCTCTCTCACACAACGACTATACCGATGGATTGGTCCGTGTCCATCTAGGTCGTCAGCAACTGTTCGATTAAATACGAGTAACCAATAGTATGATCTTCTGTGCGCCCATGCACACCATACTAACTACAACGTATAAAATCCAGGACTATATTTTGCGTAATTAATTAATAATAATTAAATGCAAATGATTGTTTATTAATTAAATAGGTTAAATGCTATGACCGGGAGTTTACCGATACTTAAATCTAGACATTAAGTACACAACTCCAACAATCTCCCACTTGTACTAAGGTCTAGTCATTTCCTCCAAATTCCCGACTCCCATACTCATCACGTGCTTAAGTTATACTTGCCAGAAGTATTATGTGAATGAGCAATCTAGGTTGCCGCTCTGAAGTTATCTTGGTGACTACTGCGTCGTCTCCTTAGACGATGACTCGAATCAGGTGGTACTTGCTCTATGTGTTATCATCACCCTTTTGAACTTATGACTTCTTCCAGTTTACCATGCACCGCTATACACATAGCCTTTGGTGAACCATGAATAATATCCAAGTTCAGAGGTCATTCCGGAACCTAACCAAAAATTTCCGCTGCCTCTGAGGCTGCTATTCGGTTTATGATAGAGTCTGAGAAGCATCACGCTTATCACTCTTTCATCCTTAGGTTCCACCTCTTCTAAAAAAAATGAACACATAGCCTGATATCGACTTACACTGGTCTTTCTCTGATTTGGATCTGAGAAGCTGTAATCTAAGAAAATTTCGTCTTGCTTAGTAATCCAGTACTTCCAAGTACTTTTACAGCATTCGAATATCTCTTATTCAGATTACTTTGATATCCTCCCACTACGCTAACCGCATAGTTGATATCGGGTTCTTGTTTTATAACACCGCATTTACAAAGCTCTCTACACTCGAAGTGTAGGAAACTGCTTTGTCTACATCCATCTCCTTTATGCGTTCGAAACACATACCTTTAGACAGATGTATTTGTTGGAGTTGTGTACTTAATGTCTAGATTTAAGTATCGGTAAACTCCCGGTCATAGCATTTAACCTATTTAATTAATAAACAATTATTTGCAATTAATTATTATTAATTAATATATGCAAATCATAGTCCTGGATTTTATACGTTGTAGTTAGTATGGTGTGCATGGGCGCACAGAAGATCATACTATCGGTTACTCGTATTTAATCGAACAGTTGCTCACGACCTAGATGGACACAGACCAATCCATTGGTATAGTCGTTGTGTGAGAGAGAAAATAATTTATCTTAATTATTTTATCACACTTGTACACTTGGTGTATTGGGCGGATCGCTTGAGATTTATTGATTAGGATTGCCTTGGATAATCAATTTAAATCTCAGAGTATTTTATTCTTAATCCCCGATATTATTGCGGGTGTGTATATTTAATATAAGTGACTTTGATTTTCCAAAGGAATTAACCGATTTAATTATTGGGTTAATTACCGGTTAAGTTGGGTCACTATATTTTATATACGACATGCCGTGAATACTTGACCGGAAAGTGTATCCCGTAAGGGTTGATAATATCCCCGAGATGAGTTCATAAGGAATTATTATGTAGACCCTGCAGGTGGATTTAATCCGCATAATAATTAAAGTTGAACGGTACTATTCTCGAATATAAGAGATGAATAATATTTATTGAGCAATAAATAAATTTATTCATGGATATTTAAATCTTAAATACACGGAATAAATAATACTACCGGAGAAATATTATTTGATATAATATGGATTAATATTGGGAGTGCAATTTTATTTATATAGTGGAAAATAAATAAAATTTAATATTGATAAGGATTAATGGATTTGGGTTGGACCCAATTTAATCTTCAATATTTAGAAGCCCAATATTTAGTCTCCTTATGATCCCCTACGTAGCCTATAAAAGCACTACATGGTCTTCACTTTTCATAACCTAAGATACGCCAATCATAAAGTCTTGAAGAGTGAAGGAGATCCATAGGAGTTCGATAGATCGTCGCCCACACGACGTTCGGACGAGGTGCAAGGAATACGTGGGAAGATCGCAAGGTCATCAACGCGTTAATTCGTTTCTCCGTACAACGAATCGAAGGTAATAAATCATAAACCCTCTTTTATGATTTTATGTGAATTGATTGTAGCGTATACATGAACACGCGATCCGGGTAAACGTACGAACTTCGGGGACGGGGATTCGAGATCCCCGGCGAAGATCGGGAAACCCTCGCATCGAGTCGAGGGTGGCGGTCGAGCCCTAGGGCTTCGACCGCCGGCGCGCGGGTAAGAGGAAGCCCCGGCTGGACGCCGGGGCGTGCGATCGACGTGAAGTCGATCGCTGGGGGTTCGGCCGTGGGCTGGTGCCACGGCGGAGTGAACCCCCTGGCCACCTCTCGCCCGGCGGCGCGCGCACGGGAGGAACCCCGGCTTCGGCCGGGGCTAGCGATCGCGGCTGGTGCGCGATCGCGAGGGAAGCCGCGGCTGGGCCGCGGCGGGTCAGCTGGAGGCTGACCGCCCTCCTCCGGCGGCGGTGGTGAGTCGCCGGACTCACCACCGGGGGCTGCTAGGCAGCCCCAGCGATCGCATGGTGCGCGATCGCGAGCCCCCTCGCGGCGGGGGCTCGGCTAGGGTTTTGCCGCGGCTTGCCGCGGTGGAGCTCTCGTCGGGCCCGGTTCCGTCGTACTGTGGTTCGTGATTATTCCGGCGATGAAGGATTTCGTTCGGGTTATTATTATTCCGCAAATTTTAATAGCCCGGGATATCGATTTCCAACAATTGGTATCAGAGCATTTGGTTTCGTGTTCATGTATATGCTCGATTATTGTTCTACCTTGCAGGATTTCCGGCTATCATGGTTGGATTTAATTATTGTTAATTATTATCATGATTATTCGTTTATTAAACTCTCGGACATGTCGAGATTCGTTTTGTGTGGATGAATGTTTGTAATAGTAAAAATTCGGGGGTTGACCGAATTTAGGACTTATTATTACGTTCTTTATTTTTTCCGGAAAATGTATAGGGTCGATTTCATGTATAGAATCGATACCGGATATTGTAATTTAATTCTTGTAATTTAATTGTGTTGGTTCGATGTTGAGACGATCACCGGAAGACGAAGAAGGTGTGACGAAGAAGACGATGGACGAAGGGGCCGATCATCCCCATGATCGACCCCATGGATCGATCGCCGGCGTAGGGGCTGTCCGCGGGAGCTTCCGGCCACGCCGGCCACCGGTGGTGGTGGCGCGTGGGCTGGGGGCGGCGGCGGTGCTCCTCCCGGGCGGCGGTCGACGGTGGGGGTGGTGCGGGGACTCCCAACCCGCGCTACTCCTACCATAATCTGACTTTCCTAAATTAATTCGACTTTCCTATTTGAGTATCTTCCTTTTAGGAAACTCTCATGGATTAGGAAGAGAATTAATTGAATTAATTTTATTCCTATTTTTTTTATTTCCTTTAAGGAGATATTCATGAATTAGGAATTTAATTAATCTAGTATTAATTTATTTCCTATTTGATTATTCCTATTCTTAGGAATTTTCATTAGATGGAAATTAATTGATAATGGAAAGTAGAAGAGTCCTAAATTTATTTTGTTTCCTTATTCTATTATAGAAGTCTTCTAGAATATTCCGAGTTTTATTTGGATAGATTATTCTAAAAGATTTAATAGAATTAGATGGGAAATTAAATAAAAATATTAATAATATTTAATTTTATTTTTGATATATTCGATTGACTTAATTTTCGAATTAAGTAACTTTTGGATTAATTGAAAATAAATAGATTTAAATATTAGAAATTAATATTCTCGTCACATGGAGCATTCAAGAACGAAGACTGAAGACTAGAAGATGCGTACAGAGATGGGATAAAGCCATGATAGTCGGAAAATAATTTTCTAGCATTATTTTGACTATATGATACTATGTGCTTTATTGCTTGTATGCATGCTATATGTGTTTATTTTATGCACTAGATAGCGTATCCCTTTAATGTAAAAAGCTAAGTGGGAGAGGGAATGGAAACATTCCCATGGTCTCCATTACTGTTCTCTTGGTGACTCTTATGGACTTTCGAAGTTTGTATAGACGAGTCATTGGAGGAGAAGATCTTGTAATTCCTTTTACAAGAAACATTGATCGAGTTTATCAAACAATGCCTAATTTGTCTTTCTGAAACTGACTTCAAGTCGACTCATTCTCACCCCGGGGAGTGGAATGGAGCCAAAGCCACTTGGTCATGTGGATGACACAAATTAGAGACCTTCGTACCATTCTTTGATAGGTGGGTCGATTGTCTGCTCGGCTCCCTCATTTATGAGAGATAGGGTTGTTCGCATGGTGAATCACTGGTTAGAAACTTCGAGTTTCACTTATGATTCTCCACGTCTTGATTTACGAGATTAAATGGATCAAGTAATTGGGAGTCAATTATAAAAGTCTCTTAGTGTAGTAAACGTCCACACCACGTGGCTTGCTATGCTAACGGATTTTAGATTAATTGATGTAGACAGTTATAAGTGATTGTGAAGAGTTGTGAAATTGTCGTAAACGTCCACACCACGTGGCTTGCGGTGATGTAGCAATTCCAAACGATTTACTTTAGTGCTGAGTAATGGTTTACACTTAGATACGCGTTATAGTATTCTTCCCCACGAAGTTACGCTATAATCGATGTATGACCAAAGAAAATCTGATTGCTAAATCATTTGGGTGGGCAAACGTCCACACCACGTGGCTTGCCTTACCTGATGGGATTTTGGATGTGATTAGTGATTTAATGATATTATTCCAGGGAAATAATTTCGGATATTAAATTAATTGTTTATTTAAATGTGCTTATAGGTTTAGATAATTGCTATGAATCCACTTGAGTTGATACTTGAGGAATTTAACGCACTGGTTCCATACTGTATTGAATGGAAAGAAGAGTTAGACATTGCTCAGACTGCAAAGGAGTACAAAGACGTACTCAGTGAAACTTGTCCTCCTGGACTCACCATTAACTCAACTGAGGAGGAGATTTTTGACTTTGAAAAGTGGGGTAGTGCTCGTGCATTAGCCGCTAATCATGATGTCATGCTCAAACTCAAGTTGCTGTTTGGACATGATGGGGAGGCTAGAAAAGAGGCGATGAGGATACTCATAAAGATCTGTTACTTCGATGAAACACTTGATCATGTTTTTGAGATGATGGATCTTTTAGACGAGTTGAAACAATCGCAAGCTCTTATAGCCAAAGCCAAAGGTTTCGGACCTAAAGGCAAGGGAAAGGAGAAGAAGACAAGGGGGTCTGGTGGTCCTAAGGGACTTGGACCAAAGGGTGGGATAAAGAAGCCTTCTGACAAATATCCCCAAGGGAAGCAGTCTGAGTACTGGGGGTCTGCATCTTGTCCTCTCAAAGGTACGAATTTTTCTTTAGTCGTAAAACATAGTCAGCGGTATTATCTACCAGAATTCTGGTGTGTAGATATGGAACCACTGACGGTATGTGCATTCTAAATGCAGGGGTTCCAGAAAACCCAGCGACTTAGAGAAGAAGAGTTCGAGTCCACATGGGCGAAGCTGTTGAGGAAGCAGCGGTTGCAGTGGAAGACGTTTATCTTTTTGATAGTTATAGGATTTCATTTCAAGTTTATTGCTTTGTACCTTTTATTTTAGAAAGAACTTTTGTTCTGTTTTTCTATTATTAATGGATATTTTATTTCTTTAATCATTTGATGATTTAGATAAGGAATAATGATGATATCTATTCTGGTACATTAGATAGCAATATATGAATGATGAATCCTTAGTCTACCACGATGCAACAAACCGTTATATAAACTTGTTTTACTTATTAGATGTATTTCTTTATCAATCATTATACTTGTGAATTCTTGAACTTAGTAGTATTTATTCAAGAAGGGATTCAAAAGGTCGAAATTGATTTATTCAATTATAGTTGGAGGAATGGACCTCCCGACCTAAGAATCAAATTTTGGAAGAAGATACAACTAAGTTAACCTTTCTGGATAAAGGATGGAGTTCGGACAAGTATTGAGAATGATCAAAGATGATATATGCAGACATATGTGTAAATAGAAAGGTATGAGTAGTTTCCTTTTAAGGAATACTTGAAGATGGATTAGAATACTTGATGTGCCATAAGAGCGAAGTGTTTCAAACACAAAGCTATTATGGGGAACCTTCAAAGTATATCCGTTGGAAGCCTGCGACTTGTTCGCGGAGGCCACTACCTATCTAAAGAACACATAGCATAAATCAAGGATTGAGATTAGGTCTCAAACGACTGCACCATACACTGATGTGTAGACATGGTGTGTCAGGAATAAGGAATTCTAATAGTGAAAGGACAAGTTTATTCGGAACCACCTATGTTCTATGGATATTTCTGGATACAACGACATATGGCATGTGGTTGTAGAATATCCTAGAAGAACAAGTAATTGTATGTTCAATAGTACTACGAACCAGAAGGGTGTCTTCGCCCGGTTCTTAGAGGAAGACTATTAGATGAACTACAATGCCCTAACTGACAAAGTACTTTATAATGAGGAAAGAGAAGACTGAGAACCAGTCTAACCGAGTAGTAGTACACCACTAACTGCACCTAATGTTATTACTGTTATACACCGGAACGCCATTGCAGTGGGAGGTTGTTAAGCGACCGGAGATGTTCATAAGACTGGAGGAGTTTTAAACTCTGGATCTAGTAGACATGAAATCGATCCCTAGTTCTGCATAGGAGGCAGTACTAACTTAAATGTGCCTACTTGGATAGCAATAAATTATTATTGTTGAAGGGGCGAGATCATTTAGAAGTACAAGCTTAGTAAATCCATTTATGGATTATCACAAAGCAGAAACTTGTGGAACTTGCAAATTGATGAGATAGTCCATTTTATGGGTTCATCAAGAAGCATAGACAAGAAAGGTGTATTGGAGACGTAATGGAAACAAGGTGGTGTTTCTCGGAATTTTGTGTAGATAACACTTTATTGTTGGCGACAATATAAAAGTGTTGTCAGACATAAAATAGAGGTTGTCTGAATAAATCGAGATGTGAGATTAAGATGAAGTTGGATCATGTTCTTAGAAATATTTCGATCTCTAGATAAGAACATTTGTACTTCTCTTAAGATATCTTATACGATTATGGTTTGTTTTAAACATGCACAATTCTGAGAAAGATTATTGCCTTTCAGGAACAGAATACATCTATCTAAAGGTATGTGTTTCGAACGCATAAAGGAGATGGATATAAACGAAGCAGTTTCCTACACTTCAAGTGTAGAGAGCTTTGTAAATGCGGTGTTATAAAACAAGAACCCGATATCAACTATGCGGTTAGCGTAGTGGGAGGGTATCAAAGTAATCTGAATGAGAGATATTCGAATGCTGTAAAAGTACTTGGAAGTACTGGATTACTAAGCAAAACGAAATCTTCTTAGATTACAACTTCTCAGATCCAAATCAGAGAAAGACCAGTGTAAGTCGATATCAGGCTATGTGTTCATTTTTTGAAGAGGTGGAACCTAAGGATGAAAGAGTGATAAGCGTAATGCTTCTCGGACTCTATCATAAACCGAATAACAGCCTCAGAGGCAGCGGAAATTTTTGGTTAGGTTCCGGAATGACCTCTGAACTTGGATATGATTCTTGGTTCACCAAAGGCTATGTTCATAGCAGTGCATGGAGAACTGGAAGAAGTCATAAGTTCAAAAGGTGATGATAACACATAGAGCCAGTACCACCTGATACGAGTCATCGTCAAGGGAGACGACGCAGTAGTCACCAAGATAACTTCAGAGCGACAACCTAGATTGCTCATTCACATAATACTTCTGGGAAGTATAACTTAAGCACGTGATGAGTATGGGAGTCGGGAGTTTGAAGGAAATGACTAGACCTTAGTACAAGTGGGAGATTGTTGGAGTTGTGTACTTAATGTCTAGATTTAAGTATCGGTAAACTCCCGGTCATAGCATTTAACCTATTTAATTAATAAACAATTATTTGCAATTAATTATTATTAATTAATATATGCAAATCATAGTCCTGGATTTTATACGTTGTAGTTAGTATGGTGTGCATGGGCGCACAGAAGATCATACTATCGGTTACTCGTATTTAATCGAACAGTTGCTCACGACCTAGATGGACACGGACCAATCCATTGGTATAGTCGATGTGTGAGAGAGAAAATAATTTATCTTAATTATTTTATCACACTTGTACACTTGGTGTATTGGGCGGATCGCTTGAGATTTATTGATTAGGATTGCCTTGGATAATCAATTTAAATCTCAGAGTATTTTATTCTTAATCCCCGATATTATTGCGGGTGTGTATATTTAATATAAGTGACTTTGATTTTCCAAAGGAATTAACCGATTTAATTATTGGGTTAATTACCGGTTAAGTTTGGTCACTATATTTTATATACGACATGCCGTGAATACTTGACCGGAAAGTGTATCCCGTAAGGGTTGATAATATCCCCGAGATGAGTTCATAAGGAATTATTATGTAAACCCTGCAGGTGGATTTAATCCGCATAATAATTAAAGTTGAACGGTACTATTCTCGGATATAAGAGATGAATAATATTTATTGAGCAATAAATAAATTTATTCATGGATATTTAAATCTTAAATACACGGAATAAATAATACTACCGGAGAAATATTATTTGATATAATATGAATTAATATTGGGAGTGCAATTTTATTTATATAGTGGAAAATAAATAAAATTTAATATTGATAAGGATTAATGGATTTGGGTTGGACCCAATTTAATCTTCAATATTTAGAAGCCCAATATTTAGTCTCCTTATGATCCCCTACGTAGCCTATAAAAGCACTACATGGTCTTCACTTTTCATAACCTAAGATACGCCAATCATAAAGTCTTGAAGAGTGAAGGAGATCCATAGGAGTTCGATAGATCGTCGCCCACACGACGTTCGGACGAGGTGCAAGGAATACGTGGGAAGATCGCAAGGTCATCAACGCGTTAATTCGTTTCTCCGTACAACGAATCGAAGGTAATAAATCATAAACCCTCTTTTATGATTTTATGTGAATTGATTGTAGCGTATACATGAACACGCGATCCGGGTAAACGTACGAACTTCGGGGACGGGGATTCGAGATCCCCGGCGAAGATCGGGAAACCCTCGCATCGAGTCGAGGGTGGCGGTCGAGCCCTAGGGCTTCGACCGCCGGCGCGCGGGTAAGAGGAAGCCCCGGCTGGACGCCGGGGCGTGCGATCGACGTGAAGTCGATCGCTGGGGGTTCGGCCGTGGGCTGGTGCCACGGCGGAGTGAACCCCCTGGCCACCTCTCGCCCGGCGGCGCGCGCACGGGAGGAACCCCGGCTTCGGCCGGGGCTAGCGATCGCGGCTGGTGCGCGATCGCGAGGGAAGCCGCGGCTGGGCCGCGGCGGGTCAGCTGGAGGCTGACCGCCCTCCTCCGGCGGCGGTGGTGAGTCGCCGGACTCACCACCGGGGGCTGCTAGGCAGCCCCAACGATCGCATGGTGCGCGATCGCGAGCCCCCTCGCGGCGGGGGCTCGGCTAGGGTTTTGCCGCGGCTTGTCCGCGGTGGAGCTCTCGTCGGGCCCGGTTCCGTCGTACTGTGGTTCGTGATTATTCCGGCGATGAAGGATTTCGTTCGGGTTATTATTATTCCGCAAATTTTAATAGCCCGGGATATCGATTTCCAACAATTGGTATCAGAGCATTTGGTTTCGTGTTCATGTATATGCTCGAGCATATACATGAACACGAAACCAAACGCTCTGATACCAATTGTTGGAAATCGATATCCCGGGCTATTAAAATTTGCGGAAAATAATAACCCGAACGAAATCCTTCATCGCCGGAGATCCGAACGCGAACCACCGCACGAGCCGGGGCCCGACCAAGTACCCAGCGAGGCCCGAAGGCCGCGAGCACCCAGCCGAGCCCCCGCACGGGGCTCGCGATCATCTCGCGATGATCGCTGGGGATGCGCGAGGCATCCCCGGGGCTTCTCGTAGCAGCCCCGCAGCGGGTTCATGAACCCGCTGCTCGCGGAGGGGTAAGCCCCGTACGCCCGCTACGGGCGAACCCGTAGCACGTACGAGGCAGCTACGGGCGACCCCGTAGCATACCCGCGATCGAGCTCACGGGCTCGATCGCCCCTCGGCTCCAGCCGAGGGCTTCTCCGCGCGACGCCGCCGGTCAAGGGGCTGGGGTTCACCCGCCGTGGCACCAGCCCACGGCGAACCCCGGCGATCGACCCTGAGTCGACCCCACGCCCCGGCGTCCAGCCGGGGCTCATCCCTTGTCCGCGCGCCGGCGGTCGAACCCTAGGGTTCGGCCGCCACCCTCGATCCCACCGAGGGTTTTCTCGACCTTCGCCGGGGATCTCGAATCCCCGTCCCCGAAGTTCGTACGTTTACCCGGATCGTGTGTTCATGTATACGCTACAATCAATTCACACAAAATCATAAAAGAGGGTTTATGATTTATTACCTTCGATTCGTTGTACGGAGAAACGAATTAACGCGTTGATGACCTTGCGATCTTCCCACGTATTCCTTGCACCTCGTCCGAACGTCGTGTGGGCGACGATCTATCGAACTCCTATGGATCTCCTTCACTCTCCAAGACTTTATGATTGGCGTAGGTCAATTATTATGTGTTATGATTGGCGTAGGTCAATTATTATGTGTTATGAAAAGTGAAGACCATGTAGTGCTTTTATAGGCTACGTAGGGGATCATAAGGAGATTAAATATTGGGCTTCTAATATTGAAGATTAAATTGGGTCCAACCCAAATCCATTAATCCTTATCAATATTAATTTTATTTATTTTCCACTATATAAATAAAATTGCACTCCCAATATTAAATCATATTATATCAAATAATATTTCTCCGGTAGTATTATTTATTCCGTGTATTTAAGATTTAAATATCCATGAATAAATTTATTTATTGCTCAATAAATATTATTCATCTCTTATATCCGAGAATAGTACCGTTCAACTTTAATTATTATGCGGATTAAATCCACCTGCAGGGTTTACATAATAATTACTTATGAACTCATCTCGGGGATATAATCAACCCTTACGGGATACACTTTCCCGTCAAGTATTCACGGCATGTCGTATATAAAATACAGTGACCCAACTTAACCGGTAATTAACCCAATAATTAAATCGGTTAATTCCTTTGGAAAATCAAAGTCACTTATATTAAATATACACACCCGCAATAATATCGAGGATTAAGAATAAAATACTCTGAGATTTAAATTGATTATCCAAGGCAATCCTAATCAATAAATCTCAAGCGATCCGCCCAATACACCAAGTGTACAAGTGTGATAAAATAATTAAGATAAATTATTTTCTCTCTCACACAACGACTATACCGATGGATTGGTCCGTGTCCATCTAGGTCGTGAGCAACTGTTCGATTAAATACGAGTAACCGATAGTATGATCTTCTGTGCGCAATGCACACCATACTAACTACAACGTATAAAATCCAGGACTATATTTTGCGTAATTAATTAATAATAATTAAATGCAAATGATTGTTTATTAATTAAATAGGTTAAATGCTATGACCGGGAGTTTACCGATACTTAAATCTAGACATTAAGTACACAACTCCAACATGCCTATGATATGATGTCTAACCTCAAGGAAATGTTTGGGGAGCAGGATCGTGCGGCAAGGCAAGAAGCCATGAGAGTCCTCATGTCGACTACTCAGTCTGAAGGAACGCCCGTGGGGGAGCACGTTCTTAAGATGATGAGTTTGTTGAATGAATTGGAGGTCCTAGGAGCTATGATTGATGGTGAGACGCAAGTCGACATCATACTCCAGTCTCTGGCCCCTAGTTTTGAGCAGTTTCGTATGAGCTATAATATGGGTAAACTATCTTATACTCTTGCGCAACTCCTGACTGAACTGAAGGCGGCAGAGGGGATCTATAAAAAGGGCAAGTCTCAAGCACTTGTAGCTACCAAGTCCAAAAGCTTGAAAGCTGTTGGAGGTAGGGGCAAGAAAAGGAAGCAAGCCTAGAAACCCAGTGGTGCCAAGAGGAATAGACCACGAGTGGGTGTTGGAATTCGATATACCGGGTTATTTAAATTTGCGGAAACCAATAACCCGAACGAACCCTTCGCCGGAGATCACATGAACGCCGACTCATCCGCCGGAGTCCGGCCTTTGGAGACCACGCACCCGAAGGCACGCAGCCCGCCCCCAGCCGAACCCCCGCGAGACGGGGTCCACGCGATCGAAGGTGTCGATCGCTCAAGGCGATCAACGGGCTGGGGCTGCCCAGCAGCCCCCGCGGCGAGTCCGGCGACTCGCCGCCGCCTGGAGGCCCCCACCGTCGCGGTGGGGAGGAGCACGACACCAGCCCGCGCTCCGGCGATCGATCCTTGTGATCGATCGCACGCCCTCGGCCCAGCCGAGGGTCGAGCCTCCTCGCGCCTCGAAACCCTAGGGGCGATCGCCGTGGTCCGGCGATCCTAGATCGCCACCACGCGTTCGTCCTCTAATCCGGGGTTCGATCCTTGGATCTTGTTTTTCGATAATTGATCAATAAACTAGAATTAAATTGCGGAAATTTAATTCACCTTTCGATTCGTTGTGCGGAGAAACGAGATCTTATGATGACCTTGAGATCTTCCCACGTATTCCTTGCACTTGTTCGAACGTCGGGTGGGCGACGATCCTCCGAACACTATGGATCTCCTTCTCTCCTTTCTCTCTCTAGAATTGTGATCTTCAAGTTATGAGAATAGAGAAGACCATGTAGTGCTTTTATAGGCTACGTAGGGGATCTTAAGGAGGTGGAATATTGGGCTTCCAATATTAATGATTAAATTGAGCCCAAGCCCAAATCTATTAATCCATTAATATTAATTAATTCTATTTTCCACTATATAAAATTAATTGCACTCCCAATATTAAACCATATTATATCAAATAATATTTCTCCGGTAGTATTATTTATTCCGTGTATTTAAGATATAAATATCCATGAATAAAATTAATTTATTGCTAATTAATTTATTCATCTCTTATATCCGAGACTAATACCATTCAACCTTAATTATTATGCGGAACAAATCCACCTGCAGGGTTTACATAATAATTCCTTATGAACTCATCTCGGGGATATTATCAACCCTTCCGGGATACACTTTCCCGTCAAGTATTCACGGCATGTCATATATAAAATATAGCGACCCAACTTAACCGGTAATTGACCCAGTAATTAAACCGGTCAATTCCTTTGGAAAATCAAAGTCACTTATATTAAATATACACACCCGCAATAGTATCGGGGATTAAGAATAAAATACACTGAGATTTAAATCGATTATCCAAGGCAATCCTAATCGATAAATCTCAAGCGATCCGCTCAATACACCAAGTGTACAAGTGTGATAAAATAATTAAGACAAATTATTTTCTCTCTCACACAACGACTATACCGATGGATTGGTCCGTGTCCATCTAGGTCGTGAGCAACTGTTCGATTAAATACGAGTAACCGATAGTATGATCTTCTGTGGGGGCCCGACACACCATACTAACTACAACGTATAGAATCCAGGACTATCATTTGCATATATTTAATTATAAATAATTAAATGCAAATAATTGTTTATTTAATTAAATAGATTAGTGGCAATGGATCGTGAGTTTCCGTTACTTAAATCTAGACATTAAGTACACAACTCCAACAATCTCCCACTTGTACTAAGGTCTAGTCATTTCCTCCAAACTCCCGACTCCCATACTCATCACGTGCTTAAGTTGTACTTCCAAGAAGTACCATGTGAATGAGCAATCTAGGTTGCCGCTGTGAAGTTATCTTGGTGACTACAGCGTCGTCTCCCTCGACGATGACTCGTATCAGGTGGTACTTGCTCTATGTGTTATCTTACACTTATGGACTTGCGATCTTACCATTTGCCATCGCACCGCTATTTACATAGCCTTTGGCAAATTAAGAATCACATCTAAGTCCCAGAGATTATCCCGGAGTTATACCAAAACTTCCGCTGCCTCTGAGGCTGCTATTTGGTTACCCATGGCAGAGTCCGAAAAGCATCGTGCTTATCACTCTTCCATGTTAAAACTCCTTCTCCTTCAATAGTGAAACACATAGCCTGATATCGACTTACACCGGTCCTCATTCGATTAGAAATCTAAGAGAATGTAATCCAAAGGAAAAGCTTGTCTGCTCCGTAATCCAGAACATAGTTTCCAGTACTTCGAAAGTACTTAAAATGTTCATTACAGCAGTCGAGTATTCCTTTCCAGGATTACCTTGATATCCTCCCACTATACTAGCCGCATAGCAGATATCAGGTTCTCGTTTTCAACATCGCATTTATCAAGTTTTCCACACTTGAAGTGTAGGAAACTGCTTTCATTGCTTCTATCTCCTTTTGTGTTCCAAAACACATATCCTTAGATAGATGCATTCCGTATCTGAAAGGTAACATACCTTTCTCGGAATCTTGCATGTTAAAACGAACCATAATCATTTATATGTAAGATGTCCAGGAGAAGTACAATGTTCTTTCCTAGAGATCCAAGATCTCAAGAACATGTCCAACTTCTTCTTTATCTCATATATCGATTTTTCTAAACAACCATCATTTTATGTCTGACAACATCTTTACATTGTAACCAATGATAAAATGTTATCTACATAAAACCTTCGAGAAACACCACCTTGTTTCCATCACGTTTCCCATACACACGATTCGTCAATGCCTTTTGATGAATCCATCAAATGGACTATCTCATCAATGCGCAAGTTCCACGAACTCTAGCTTTGTTACAATCCATAAATGGATCAACTAAGCTTGTACCCTAAATGATCTTGCCTTTTAACAATAATTTTTATTGTTCTCTAAGAAGGCACATTTAGATCAAGTACTGCCTCTATGTAGATCCAGGGATCGATTTCATGTATACTAGGTCCAGAGTCCGAAAACTCTCCTAGTCTTATGAATATCTCCGGTTGTTACACAACCTCCCACTACAATGGCATTCCGGTGTATAAACAGTGATAACAGTAGGTGCAGTTAGTGGTGTACCGCTACTCGGTTTGGCTGGCTTCCAGTCTTTATCGTTCTCTCTCATTTCAAAGTATCACGTCACTTTGGGCTTGTGGTTCATCTAATAGTCTTCCTATAAGAACCGGGCGTTTAGAACTTATAACGTCCTTCTGGTTCATAGTACTATTGAACACACATTTCTTATTTCCGACGCACCATTTCTACAGAGGATTGTATGGTGTAGTCACTTGGGATCCAATCCCAAGCTCTGATAATACATCAGAGTCAATCAATTCTAATACTTGTCCGGATCTTATATCTTATATACATAAAGGATTGCTTAGTCGTATTATCTTCCAAATTAGATTCTTAGGTCGGAAGGTCCACTCCTTCAACTTAATTGATCTTACAATCAATTTTCGACCTTTGAACTTCTCATTTGAATAAATATGACTTAGCATAAGAATCCACAAGTATAAATGATTAAATAAAGAAATCTCTTAGTAGTAAAACGAGTTATATATAAAACGGTTCGTTGCATCGTGGTGGACTCAGAATTCATCATTTATATATTGCTAGCTAATGTACCAAAATAGATAATATCATTATTTCTTCTTATAACCATCAAATGATTAAAAGAAATAAAATATCCATTTATTAGAAATCCAGAACAAAGTTCTTTCTAATTTGAAAGGTACATAAAAGCAATAACCCAAAATGAAATCCTATAAAATGTCCTCCACTGCAACTGCTGCCTCCTCCACAGCATTGCCCATGTAGACTACGATTTCTTCTTTTCTAAGTCGTCGGGTTTCCTGGAACCCTTGCATTTAGAATGCACATACCGTCAGTGGTTCTATATCGACACACCAGGTTCCGGCAGATAATACCACTGACTATGTTTTACGACTAAAGAAAATTTCGTACTTTTGAGAGGATAATCAGACTTCCAGTACCCAGACTGTTTGCATCGAGAACACTTGCCTCATGGCTTTCTCGTCCCATCTAGTGGTCCAAGTTGCTTAGGACCACTGGGTTTCTTTGCTTGCTTTTCCTTTTTCCCCGATCTTGCCCTTAGGTTCGAAACCTTTGGCATTGGCTACAAGAGCTTGCGATTTCCGTCTCAACTCGTCCAAAAGGTCAATCATCTCAAAAACGTGTTTAAGCGTTTCCTCGAAGGACTGGCCTTTATGAGTATCCTCATCGCTTCTTGTCTGGCCGCCTATGTCAATAGGCTCGGGAGGACAAAGCTCACTGAGTACAACCTTGCACTCTTTAACAGTTTGGGTAATGTCTAGATCTCTATTCCAATCATTACATTTAGGGACCAGTGAGTTAAAATCCTTACGTATCACATAAAGTGGGTTCAAGGCCATTTCCTAATCTATGAGCGCATAAAACAACAAACAATCGATTTAATCTCCGATATTATCTCCCTCAAATAATATCATTAAACCACTAATCACATCTAAAATCCCATCAGGTAAAGCAAGCCACGTTCGTGTGGACGTTTACCCACCCAAATGATTTAGCAATTAGATTTGCTTCGGTCGTACATCATTATAGCGTTACTTCGTTGGGAAGAATACTATAAAGCGTACCTAAGTGTAAACCATTACTCAGTATCCAAGAAGATTGTTTGGGACACGTATATTCACCGCAAGCCACGTTCGTGTGGACGTTTACGTTAACATGCGCTCCTTTACTCCCCTCTATAACTGTCTACATCACTTAATCCAAAATCCCATTCAGTATAGCAAGCCACGTTCGTGTGGACGTTTACTACACCAAAAGATTTTTATAAGTGACTCCCACTTACTTGATCCATTCGATTTTTGTAAATCAGGACGCGGAGAATCATAAGTGAAACTCGAAGTTTCTAACCAGTGATTCACCATGCGAACAACCCTATCTCTCATTAGATGAGGGAGCCGAGCAGACAATCGATCCATCTATAAAAGAATGGTACGAAGGTCTCTAATTTGTGTCCTCTACGTGACCAAGTGGCTTTGGCTCCATTCCACTCCCCGGGGTGAGAATGAGTCGACTTGAAATCAGCTTTGGAAAGACAAATTAGGCATTGTTTGATAAACTTAATCAATGTTTCTCGTAAGAGGAATTACAAGAACTCTCCTCCAATGACTTATCTATACGAACTTCAAAAGTCCAAAAAAGTCACCAAGAGAACAGCAATGGAGACCATGGCAATGTTTCCATTCCCTCTCCCACTTAGCTTTTTATAACAAAGGGATACGCTATCTAATGTATAATTAAATACACATAAGCATAATCACAAACACACATTTCATGCAAGTATTGTTGGAATTCGATATCCCGGGTTATTTAAATTTGCGGAAACCAATAACCCGATCAAACCCTTCGCCGGAGATCACATGAACGCCGACTCATCCGCCGGAGTCCGGCCTTTGGAGACCACGCACCCGAAGGCACGCGGCCCGCCCCCAGCCGAACCCCCGCGAGTACGGGGTTCACGCGATCGATGATCGCGTGCGATCATCATGATCGATGGGGCTGCCCAGCAGCCCCCGCGGCGAGTCCGGCGACTCGCCGCCGCATAGGAGGTCGGCCCGCCTCCAGCTGGGCCGTCGCGGGGCCCAGCCCGCTGCCGGCGATCGATCTTTGGATCGATCGCACCCCCGGCGTCCAGCCGGGGTTCGCTCCATGCGCGCACGCCGAAACCCTAGGCGGCGATCGCCGTGGTCCGGCGATCCTAGATCGCCACCACGCGTTCGTCGTCTTTCGATTCGTTGTGCGGAGAAACGAGATCTTATGATGACCTTGAGATCTTCCCACGTATTCCTTGCACTAGCCCGGACGTCGTGTGGGCGACGATCTACCGAACTCCATGGATCTCCTTCTCTCCTTTCTCTCTCTAGAATTGTGATCTTCAAGTTATGAGAATAGAGAAGACCATGTAGTGCTTTTATAGGCTACGTAGGGGATCTTAAGGAGGTGGAATATTGGGCTTCCAATATTGAAGATTAAATTGAGCCCAATGCTCAAGTCCATTAATCCTTATCAATATTAATTAATTCTATTTTCCACTATATAAAATTAATTGCACTCCCAATATTAAACCATATTATATCAAATAATATTTCTCCGGTAGTATTATTTATTCCGTGTATTTAAGATATAAATATCCATGAATAAAATTAATTTATTGCTAATTAATTTATTCATCTCTTATATCCGAGACTAGTACCATTCAACCTTAATTATTATGCGGAACGAATCCACCTGCAGGGTTTACATAATAATTCCTTATGAACTCATCTCGGGGATATTATCAACCCTTCCGGGATACACTGTCCGGTCAATCATTCACGGCATGCCATATATGAAATATAGTGACCCAAATTAACCGGTAATTAACCCAATAATTAAATCAGTTAATTCCTTTGGTAAATCAAAGTCACTTATATTAAATATACACACCCGCAATAATATCGGGGATTAAGAATAAAATACACTGAGACTCGAATCGATTATCGCCGGCAATCCTAATCGATGAATCTCAACGATCCGCTCAATACACCAAGTGTACAAGTGTGATAAAATAATTAAGATAAATTATTTTCTCTCTCACACAACGACTATACCGATGGATTGGTCCGTGTCCATCTAGGTCGTGAGCTACTGTTCGATTAAATACGAGTAACCGATAGTATGATCTTCTGTGCGCCCATGCTTGCACCATACTAACTACAACGTATAAAATTCAGGACTATGATTTGCATATATTTAATTATAAATAATTAAATGCAAATAATTGTTTATTTAATTAAATAGATTAATGGCAATGGATCGTGAGTTTGCGTTACTTAAATCTAGACATTAAGTACACAACTCCAACAAGTATGTACACAAATAATCAAATAATTGCTCAAGTAAAATTATTTCTCGACTATTCGTACCTTGATGAATTCCAGCATGCTTGTCTTGAGTCTTCATTCTACGTCTTAAATACTTTGCCGAGCGACGGAAAAATTCTTTGATTCTCATATTTAATTTATTTTAAATAAAATCCAAGATTCCAATTCAAAAAAAATTTGAATCAATCTAATGATTTTAAATAAAATACTCCAATTAAATAAAATCAATTCCATTGATTTCCATATTTAATTCTATTTTAAATAAAATCCAAGATTTTCCAATCCAAAATAAATTTTGAATTAATCTAATGATTTTAAATAAAATACTTAAATTAAATAAAATCAATATTATTAAAATCCATTGATTTCCATATTTAATTCTATTCTAAATAAAATCAAAGATTTTCCAATCCAAAATAAATTTTGAATTAATCTAAAGATT
Source organism: Euphrasia confusa (assembly GCA_954870475.1). Classification (NCBI taxonomy): domain Eukaryota; kingdom Viridiplantae; phylum Streptophyta; class Magnoliopsida; order Lamiales; family Orobanchaceae; genus Euphrasia; species Euphrasia confusa. Next base: position 24,332,515 of record OX940968.1, on the reverse strand, counting down.
TTAAATAAAATAATTAAATTAAATAAAATCAATATTATTAAAATCCATTGATTTCCATATTTAATTCTATTCTAAATAAAATCCAAGATTTTCCAATCCAAAATAAATTTTGAATTAATCTAAAGATTTTAAATAAAATACTTAAATTAAATAAAATCAATATTTTAATAATTTCTCAATCCTATTTAAATTAGATCTCAAGAATCCTAATCAAAATCGAATTTTGATTCTTCTTAAGACTTCTAATCCAAGTAGGTATAGGATATCTAGAGAAACTAGGATTTTCTTTCCTAATTTAACTCTCCATCTAATTCCATTATTTAATTCCATAATTAAGAAATATAATCCAAATAGAATTTGAATTAATTCCAAAATTAAATTAAATAAAATTAGAAAGATTAAATTATTTCCGAAAAGATCGGATTTACCGGGACGAACCGAAAATACAATTTCCGGTCGACCCAACATCGAACCCGCTGGACCAAAAGAACTTATGCATTAAGTTGGTTCCATGCATATGTAAACACATGCATACCAACTCGCACGTGTAGAACATGTGCCCATCAATTGACCATGCAATACGCATGTACAGCACCATGAATTAAAAGATTCATGTCGTGCATGTACATTGTGAATGAATTAATTCATTCAGCCGACTCGTCATAGCAGCCCCCGATTGTCATCTTCAGCAGCTAGCGGTCTGGTCGATCTCCGGCACGGCGTCTCCACTGACGACACATGCCATCGACCCGCTGTGCAACCACACAAAAACAGCCCGCGATCAAGTCGAGCGAAACGTCGTTCGATCGATCACGTCTGCGCTCGCGTGGACCTTTCGCCGGAGCAGCCGACTCCCGGTATGACGCCGTCACCGATGTCACGCCATCGACTACGCTCCAGCAGTAGTTCTCATGACATCGAGACCTCCGAGCCTTGGCGCACCAGCAGCCCGCGATCCGAAGCCGAAGCCGCGAACCGAAGCCGAAGCCGCCAATCGTGTAGCGGCTGAACCGCCTGGCTTCACGGCAGCGGTCGACCTCCGGCAACCACCACCACTGGTGGTTGATGCCGTCGACCTCCAGCCGCCATACAGCCCAGTCCCGCTACATGCCCTCGTCCGATCGATCCGGTTCGATTTCTCCGAAAACCCTCGATTTTTAATAATTAATTTTTTTTTTCGACAAACACAATTCATACGAGAGATAAAACAAGTACGTAGAACAATATAGCACAATAATTTCACAATTTAAATTAATCTATGGCTATAAACAACGACAATCGATTATCGAAACAATTAACGAAAAACGTAACCATACGCTCTGATACCAGTTGTTGGAATTCGATATCCCGGGTTATTTAAATTTGCGGAAACCAATAACCCGAACGAACCCTTCGCCGGAGATCACATGAACGCCGACTCATCCGCCGGAGTCCGGCCTTTGGAGACCACGCACCCGAAGGCACGCAGCCCGCCCCCAGCCGAACCCCCGCGAGACGGGGTCCACGCGATCGAAGGTGTCGATCGCTCAAGGCGATCAACGGGCTGGGGCTGCCCAGCAGCCCCCGCGGCGAGTCCGGCGACTCGCCGCCGCCTGGAGGCCCCCACCGTCGCGGTGGGGAGGAGCACGGCACCAGCCCGCGCTCTGGCGATCGATCCTTGTGATCGATCGCACGCCCTCGGCCCAGCCGAGGGTCGAGCCTCCTCGCGCCTCGAAACCCTAGGGGCGATCGCCGTGGTCCGGCGATCCTAGATCGCCACCACGCGTTCGTCCTCTAATCCGGGGTTCGATCCTTGGATCTTGTTTTTCGATAATTGATCAATAAACTAGAATTAAATTGCGGAAATTTAATTCACCTTTCGATTCGTTGTGCGGAGAAACGAGATCTTATGATGACCTTGAGATCTTCCCACGTATTCCTTGCACTTGTTCGAACGTCGGGTGGGCGACGATCCTCCGAACACTATGGATCTCCTTCTCTCCTTTCTCTCTCTAGAATTGTGATCTTCAAGTTATGAGAATAGAGAAGACCATGTAGTGCTTTTATAGGCTACGTATGGGATCTTAAGGAGGTGGAATATTGGGCTTCCAATATTAATGATTAAATTGAGCCCAAGCCCAAATCTATTAATCCATTAATATTAATTAATTCTATTTTCTACTATATAAAATTAATTGCACTCCCAATATTAAACCATATTATATCAAATAATATTTCTCCGGTAGTATTGTTTATTCCGTGTATTTAAGATATAAATATCCATGAATAAAATTAATTTATTGCTAATTAATTTATTCATCTCTTATATCCGAGACTAGTACCATTCAACCTTAATTATTATGCGGAACAAATCCACCTGCAGGGTTTACATAATAATTCCTTATGAACTCATCTCGGGGATATTATCAACCCTTCCGGGATACACTTTCCCGTCAAGTATTCACGGCATGTCATATATAAAATATAGCGACCCAACTTAACCGGTAATTGACCCAGTAATTAAACCGGTCAATTCCTTTGGAAATTCAAAGTCACTTATATTAAATATACACACCCGCAATAGTATCGGGGATTAAGAATAAAATACACTGAGATTTAAATCGATTATCCAAGGCAATCCTAATCGATAAATCTCAAGCGATCCGCTCAATACACCAAGTGTACAAGTGTGATAAAATAATTAAGACAAATTATTTTCTCTCTCACACAACGACTATACCGATGGATTGGTCCGTGTCCATCTAGGTCGTGAGCAACTGTTCGATTAAATACGAGTAACCGATAGTATGATCTTTTGTGGGGGCCCGACACACCATACTAACTACAACGTATAGAATCCAGGAACTTTCATTTGCATATATTTAATTATAAATAATTAAATGCAAATAATTGTTTATTTAATTAAATAGATTAGTGGCAATGGATCGTGAGTTTCCGTTACTTAAATCTAGACATTAAGTACACAACTCCAACAGTGGGGGCTAGTAAGCCAAGGGGCAAGTGCTTCCGATGAAACAAGTCTGGACACTGGAAGTCTGAATGTCCTCTCAAAGGTACGAACTTTTCTTTAGTCGTAAAAACATAGTTAGCGGTATTATCTACCAGAATTCTGGTGTGTAGATATGGAACCACTGACGGTATGTGCATTGTTTTGAATGCAGGGGTTCCAGAAAACCCGGCGACTTAGAGAAGAAGAGTTCGAGTCTACATGGGCGAAGCTGTTGGGGTAGCAGCGGTTGCAGTGGAAGACATTTATCTGCTTTTAGTAGTTTTAGGATTTCATTTCAAGGTTATTGCTTTATGTACCCCTTATTTTGAAAAAGAACTTTTGTTCTGGTTTTTCTTTATTAATGAATGGATATTTATTTCTTTAATCATTCAGTGATTTAGATAAGAAATAATGGTGTTATCTATTCTGGTACATTAGATAGCAATATATGAATGATGAATCCTTAGTCTACCACGATGCAACAAACCGTTATGTATAACCTGTTTTACTTATTAGATGTATTTCTTTATCAATCATTATACTTGTGAGTTCTTGAACTTAGTAGTATTTATTCAAAAAGGGATTCAAAAGGTCGAAATTGATTTGATCAATTATAGTTGGAGGAATGGACCTCCCGACCTAAGAATCAAATTTTGGGAGTTGATACAACTGAGTTAACCTTTCTGATAAAGGATAGAATTCGGACAAGTATTGAGAATGATTTATGATTAATGCGGTAACATGTGTAATTAGAAAGGTACGAGTCGTTCTTTCAAAGAATACTCGAAGATGGATTAGAATACTTGATGTGCCATAAAAGCAAAGTGTTTTTCGACACAAAGCTATTATGGGGAACCTTCAAAGTATATCCATTGGAAGCCTGCGACTTGTTCGCGGAGGCTATAACCTATCTAAACAACACATGGCATATATCAAGGATTGAGATTAAGTCTCACAAGACTACACCATACACTGGAAGTGTAGGCATGGTGTATCAGGAATAAGAAATGGAATTCTAATAGTAAAAGGACAAGTTTATTCGGAACTACCTATGTTCTATGGATATTTCTGGATACAACGGCACATTCAATGTGGTTGTAGAATATCCTAGAAGAACAAGTAATTGTATGTTCAATAGTACTATGAACCAGAGGGGTGTCCTCGCCCGGTTTTTAGAGGAAGACTATTAGATGAACTACAATGCCCTAACTGACAAGGTACTTTAAAATGAGGAAAAGAGAAGACTGAGAACCAGCCTAACCGAGTAGTAGTGCACCACTAACTGCACCTAATGTTATTACTGTTATACACCGGAACGCCATTGCAGTGGGAGGTTGTTAAGCAACCGGAGATGTTCATAAGACTGGAGGAGTTTTGAACTCTGGATCTAGTATACATGAAATCGATCCCTAGTTCTGCATAGGAGGCAGTACTAATCTAAATGTGCCTACTTGGATAGCAATAAGTATTATTGTTAAGAGGCAAGATCATTTAGAGGTACAAGCTTAGTGAATCCATTTATGGATTATCACAAAGCTGAAAATTGTGGAACTTGCGAATTGATGAGATAGTCCATTATATGGATTCATCAAAGGGCATAGACAAGGAAAGGTGTATTGGAGGCGTAATGGAAACAAGGTGGTGTTTCTCGGAATTTTATGTAGATAACACTTCATCGTTGGCAACAATGTAAAAGTGTTGTCAGACATAAAATAGAGGTTGTCTAAATGAATCAAGATATAAGATTAAGATGAAGTTGGATCATGTTCTTAGAATCTTTCGATCTCTAGATAAGAACATTCGTACTTCTCTTAAGATATCTTATGCGATTATGGTTTGTTTTAAACATGCATAATTCTGAGAAAGGTTATTGCCTCTCGGGAACAGAATGCATCTATCTAAAGGTATGTGTCTTACACATAAAGGGGATAGATATATATACAAAGCAGTTTCATACACTTCGAGTGTGGAGAGCTTTGTAGATGCAGTGTTGTAAAACAAGAACCTGATATCAACTATGCGGATAGCGTAGTGGGAGGATATCAAAGTAATCTGGATAAGAGATATTCGAATGCTGTAAAAGTACTTGGAAGTACTAGATTACCATGCAAGACGAAATCTTCTTGGATTACAGTCTCTCAGATCCAAAATCAGAGAAAGACCAGTGTAACCGAATAGCAGCCTCAGAGGCTGGAACCTAAAAATGAAAGAGTGATAAGCATGATGCTTCTCGGACTCTATCATAAACCGAATAGCAGCCTCAGAGGCAGCGGAAGTTTTGGTTAGGTTCCGGAATGACCTCTGAACTTGGATATGATTCTTGGTTCACCAAAGGCTATGAACATAGCGGTGCATGGTAAACTGGAAGAAGTCATAAGTTCAAAAGGTGATGATAACACATAGAGCAAGTACCACCTGATTGGAGTCATCGTCTAGAGAGACGACGCAGTAGTCACCAATATAACTTCAGAGCGGCAACCTAGATTGCTCACTCACATAATACTTCTGGGAAGACATTATGTTGGAGTTGTGTACTTAATGTCTAGATTTAAGTAACGGAAACTCCCGATCCATTGCCATTAATCTATTTAATTAAATAAACAATTATTTGCGTTTAATTATTTATAATTAAATATACGCAAATTATAGTCCTGGATTTCATACGTTGTAGTTAGTATGGTGTACATGGGCACACAGAAGATCATACTATCGGTTACTCGTATTTAATCGAACAGTTGCTCACGACCTAGATGGACACGGACCAATCCATCGGTATAGTCGTTGTGTGAGAGAGAAAATAATTTATCTTAATTATTTTATCACACTTGTACACTTGGTGTATTGGGCGGATCGCTTGAGATTTATCGATTAGGATTGCCTTGGATAATCGATTTAAATCTCAGAGTATTTTATTCTTAATCCCCGATACTATTGCCGGTGTGTATATTTAATATAAGTGACTTTGATTTTCCAAAGGAATTGACCGGTTTAATTACTGGGTCAATTACCGGTTAAGTTGGGTCACTATATTTTATATATGACATGCCGTGAATACTTGACGGGAAAGTGTATCCCAGAAGGGTTGATAATATCCCCGAGATGAGTTCATAAGGAATTATTATGTAAACCCTGCAGGTGGATTTGTTCCGCATAATAATTAAGGTTGAATGGTACTAGTCTCGGATATAAGAGATGAATAAATTAATTAGCAATAAATTAATTTTATTCATGGATATTTATATCTTAAATACACGGAATAAATAATACTACCGGAGAAATATTATTTGATATAATATGGTTTAATATTGGGAGTGCAATTAATTTATATAGTGGAAAATAAATTAATTAATATTGATAAGGATTAATGGACTTGAGCATTGGGCTCAATTTAATCTTCAATATTAGAAGCCCAATATTCCACCTCCTTTTGATCCCCTACGTAGCCTATAAAAGCACTACATGGTCTTCTCTATTCTCATAACTTGAAGATCACAATTCTAGAGAGAGAAAGGAGAGAAGGAGATCCATAGTGTTCGGAGGATCGTCGCCCACCCGACGTTCGAACAAGTGCAAGGAATACGTGGGAAGATCTCAAGGTCATCATAAGATCTCGTTTCTCCGCACAACGAATCGAAAGGTGAATTAAATATTTCCGCTATTTAATTCATGTATATTGAAATCAATTATCGGAAAAACAAGGTCCAAGAGTCGAACCCGGATTAGACGAACGATCACGCGGTGGTGGCGAAGCCACCGGACCGCGGGATCGCCCGCTAGGGTTTGGCGGCGCGCGGAGGATAGGAACCCTCGGCTGGGCCGAGGGCTCGCGATCGATCACGGGGATCGATCGCCGGGGGCGCGGGCTGGTGCCGCACCCCACCCGCCGTGAAGGCGGGGCTCCTCCAGGCGGCGGCGAGTCGCCGGACTCGCCGCGGGGGGCTGCTGGGCAGCCCCATCGATCGTGAAGATCGAACGCGATTTCGATCGCGTGAACCCCGTCTCGCGGGGGTTCGGCTGGGGGCGGGCTGCGTGCCTTCGGGCGCGTGGTCTCCAAAGGCCGGACTCCGGCGGATGAGTCGGTGTTCGTGTGATCTCCGGCGAAGGGTTCGTTCGGGTTATTGGTTTCCGCAAATTTAAATAACCCGGGATATCGAATTCCAACAATTGGTATCAGAGCGTATGGTTACGTTTTTTCGTTAATTGTTTCGATAATCGATTGTCGTTGTTTATAGCCATAGATTAATTTAAATTGTTAAATTATTGTGCTATATTGTTCTACGTACTTGATTTTATCTCTCGTATGAATTGTGTTTGTCGGAAAAATTAATTATTAAAAATCGAGGGTTTTCGGAAATCGAACCGGATCGATCGTTCGTGGGCTCGGTGCGGGCTACCGGGGAGGTGGCTGGAAGCACGGGCTGTGCGGGCTGCTGGGCGTGACCTAAACGTGGCTGGGCATGCCGGCGTGTGCCACCAGTGGTGGTAGTTCGCCGGCAGCCGGCGGCTGCGTTCGAGGGTTGCGGCGTCGCGGACCGCTTCGCGTTTTCGACAGCTGGAGACGCGGGCTGCTGGGAGGCGGCGGCTGGACACATGGGCTCGTCGACTTGGCGTTCACCATCGTGGGATGTTTCGCCGGAAGTCGACGGAAGTCCGGCGTGTTGCAGCTGCTCGTGCGTGGACTATGTCGAGGTTGATGGCGTGTATCGTCGGTGAGACGCCATGCCGGAAATCAACCAGGCTAGTACACAGCTAACCAGAGAAGTCGATCGAAAATTTTAGCGCGGCTGAAGTTTTCAAAGTGGGCCGACACCATGTGATATTTGCTGTACGTGTGAATGGCTTCATGCTGAATGAATTAATTCATGGCCTAGTACACGATGAGCATGGTATTGCATGTTAAATGCATGGCCTCTTCTACATGCATGTACGTGTGCATGACTAGGAATGTGCTGTACATGGTTCGATGGGTACGAACCTAGTTGATTCGAGCGGGTCTCGTTTTTGGTTCGTCCCGGTAAATCCGATCTTTCCGGAAATAATTTAATCTTTCTAATATTATTTAATTTAATTTTGGAATTAATTCAAATTCTATTTGGATTAGATTTCTTAATTATGGAATTAAATAATGGAATTAGATGGAGAGTTAAATTAGGAAAGAAAATCCTAGTTTCTCTAGATATCCTATACCTACTTGGATTAGAAGTCTTAAGAAGAATCAAAATTCGATTTTGATTAGGATTCTTGAGATTTAATCTAAATAGGATTGAGAAATTATTAAAATATTGATTTTATTTAATTTAAGTATTTTATTTAAAATATTTAGATTAATTCAAAATTTATTTTGGATTGGAAAATCTTGGATTTTATTTAGAATAGAATTAAATATGGAAATCAATGGATTTTAATAAATATTGATTTTATTTAATTTAAGTATTTTATTTAAAATCTATAGATTAATTCAAAATTTATTTTGGATTGGAAAATCTTGGATTTTATTTAGAATAGAATTAAATATGGAAATAAATGGATTTTAATAATATTAATTTTATTTAATTTAAGTATTTTATTTAAAATCATTAGATTAATTCAAAATTTTATTTTGGATTGGAAAATCTTGGATTTTATTTAAAATAGAATTAAATATGGAAATCAATGGAATTGATTTTATTTAATTGGAGTAAAATTAAATATGAGAATCAAAGAATTTTTCCGTCGCTCGGCAAAGTATTCAAGACGTAGAATGAAGACTCAAGACAAGCATGCTGGAATTCATCAAGGTACGAATAGTCGAGAAATAATTTTACTTGAGTAATTATTTGATTATTTGTGAACGTACTTGCATGAAATGTATGTTTGTTATTATGCTTATGTGTATTTAATTATGCATTAGATAGCGTATCCCTTTGTTATAAAAAGCTAAGTGGGAGAGGGAATTGAAACATTACCATGGTCTCCATTGCTGTTCTCTTGATGACTTTTGTGGACTTTTGAAGTTCGTATAGACAAGTCATTGGAGGAGAATTCTTTTAATTCCTCTTACGAGAAACATTGGTTAAGTTTATCAAACAATGCCTAATTTGTCTTTCCAAAACTGATTTCAAGTCGACTCATTCTCACCCCGGGGAGTGGAATGGAGCCAAAGCCACTTGGTCATGTCGAGGACACAAATTAGAGACTTTCGTGTCATTTGATGACTAGATCGATTGTCTGCTCGGCTCCCTCATTCTATGAGAGATAGGGTTGTTCGCATGGTGAATCACTGGTAAGAAACTTCGAGTTTCACTTATGATTCTCCGCGTCTTGATTTACAAGATTGAATGAATCAAGTAATTGGGAGTCAATTGTAAAGATCTCTTGGTGTAGTAAACGTCCACACCACGTGGCTGGCTATACTAAAGGATTTTGGATCAATTGATGTAGACAGTTATAAGGAATTGTGAAGAGTTGTGAAGTTGTCGTAAACGTCCACACCACGTGGCTTGCGGTGATGTAGCAATTCCAAACGATTTACTTTAGTACTGAGTAATGGTTTACACTTAGATACGCATTATAGTATTCCTCCCCACGAGGTTACGCTATAAGTGATGTATGACCGAAGCAAATCTAATTTCTAAATCATTTGGGTAGGTAAACGTCCACACCACGTGGCTTGCCATATCTGATGGGATTTTAGATGTGATTAGTGGTTTAATGATATTATTTGAGGGAGATAATATCGGAGATTAAATCAATTGTTTGTTGTTATATGTGCTCATAGATTAGGAGATGGCCTTGAACCCACTTTATGTGATACGTAAGGATTTTAACTCACTGGTCCCTAAATGTAATGATTGGAATAGAGATCTAGACATTACCTAAACTGTTAAAGAGTGCAAGATTGTACTCAGTGAGCTTTGTCCTCCCGAGCCTATTGACATAGGCGGCTAGACAAGAAGCGATGAGGATACTCATAAAGGCCAGTCACTTCGAGGAAACGCTTAAACACGTTTTTGATATGATTGACCTTTTAGACGAGTTGAGACGGAAATCGCAAGCTCTTGTAGCCAATGCCAAAGGTTTCGAACCTAAAGGCATGAATCGGGGGAAAGGACAAGAAAGCAAAGAAACCCAGTGGTTCTTTTTTTGGACCACGAGATGGGACGAGAAAGCCAATAGGCAAGTGTTCTCGATGCAAACAGTCTGGGTACTGGAAGTCTGATTATCCTCTCAAAGAAAGTACGAAATTTTCTTTAGTCATAAAACATAGTCAGTGGTATTATCTGCCGGAACCTGGTGTGTAGATATGGAACCACTGACGGTATGTGCATTTTAAATGCAAGGGTTCCAGGAAACCCGACGACTTAGAAAAGAAGAAATCGTAGTCTACATGGGCAATGCTGTAGAGGAGGCAGCAGTTGCAGTGGAGGACATTTTATAGGATTTCATTTTGTTATTGCTTTTATGTACCTTTCATATTAGAAAGAACTTTGTTCTGGATTTCTAATGAATGGATATTTTATTTCTTTTAATCAATTGATGGTTATAAGAAGAAATAATGATATTATCTATTTTAGTACATTAGCTAGCAATATATATAAATGATGAATCCTGAGTCCACCACGATGCAACGAACCGTTTTATATATAACTCGTTTTACTAATAAGAGATTTCTTTATTTAATCATTTATACTTGTGGATTCTTATGCTAAGTCATATTTATTCAAATGAGAAGTTCAAAGGTCGAAGATTGATTGTAAGATCAATTAAGTTGAAGGAGTGGACCTTCCGACCTAAGAATCTAATTTGGAAGATAATACGACTAAGCAATCCTTTATGGATATAAGATATAAGATCCGGACAAGCATTATAATTGATTAACTCTGATGTATGATCAGAGCTTGGGATTGGATCCTAAGTGACTACACCATACAGTCCTCTGTAGAAATGGTGTGTCGGAAATAAGAAATGGAACTCTTATAGAAATAGTAAAAGCTTGAGTTATACGAAACTACCTATGTTCTATAGATATGTCTTGGTAGCAACGGCGCATTTCAATGCGGTTGTAGAATATCTTAGAAGAACAAAAGATGTGTGTTCGATAGTACTATTAACCAGAAGGACGTTATAAGTTCTAACGCCCGGTTCTTAGAGGAAGACTATTAGATGAACCACAAGCCCAAAGTGACGTAATACTTTGAAATGAGAGAGAGAGAGATTAAGACTTAGAACCAGCCAAACCGAGTAGCGGTACACCACTAACTGCACCTACTTTTATTACTGTTTATACACCGGAATGCCGTTGTAGTGGGAGGTTGTGTGACAACCGGAGATATTCATAAGACTAGGAGAGTTTCGAACTCTGGACCTAGTATACATGAAATCAATCCCTAGATCTACATAGAGGCGGTACTAGATCTAAATGTGCCTTCTTGGAGAGCAATAAAGATTATTGCTAAGAGGCAAGATCATTTAGAGTACAAGCTTAGTTGATCCATTTATGGATTGGAACAAAGCATTGAGTTCGTGGTACTTGCAAATTGATGAGACAGTCCATTTTATGGATTCATCAAAGCATAGACGAATCGAGTGTATGGGAAACGTGATGGAAACAAGGTGGTGTTTCTCGGAGGTTTTATGTAGATAGCATTTTATCATTGGTAACAATGTAAAGATGTTGTCAGACATAAAATGATGGTTGTCTAGAAAAATCGATATATGAGATAAAGAAGAAGTTAGAGCATGTTCTTAAGATCTAAGATCTCAAGAAAAGAACATTGTAGTTCTCTAGATATCTTATACGATTATGGTTCGTTTTAACATGCGAGATTCCGAGAAAGGTTCGTTACCTTTCAGAGACGGAATGCATCTATCTAAGGATATGTGTTTTGGAACACAAAAGGAGATAGAAGCAATAAAAGCGGATTCCTACACTTACAGTGAGGAAAGCTTAATAAATGCATTGTTGAAAACAAGAATCTGATATCGGCTATGCGGTTAGCATAGTGGGAGGATATCAAGGTAATCCTAGAAAGGAATACTCGATTGCTGTAATGAACATTTTAAGTACTTTCGAACTAGTACTTTCTTACCATTTGCCATTGCACCGCTATTTACATAGCCTTTGGCAAATTAAGAATCACATCCAAGTCCCAGAGATTATCCCGGAGTTATACCAAAACTTCCGCTGCCTCTGAGGCCGCTTATTTGGTTACCCATGGCAGAGTCCGAAAAGCATCGTGCTTATCACTCTTCCATGTTAAAACTCCTTCTCCTTCAATAATGAAACACATAGCCTGATATCGACTTAAAATGTACTTAAAATGTTCATTACAGCAGTCGAGTATTCCTTTCCAGGATTACCTTGATATCCTCCCACTATACTAGCCGCATAGCAGATATCAGGTTCTCGTTTTCAACATCGCATTTATCAAGCTTTCCACACTCGAAGTGTAGGAAACAGCTTTCATTGCTTCTATCTCCTTTTGTGTTCCAAAACACATATCCTTAGATAGATGCATTCCGTATCTTAAAGGTAACATACCTTTCTCGGAATCTTGCATGTTAAAACGAACCATAATCATTTATATGTAAGATGTCCAGGAGAAGTACAATGTTCTTTTCTAGAGATCCTAGATCTCAAGAACATGTCCAACTTCTTCCTATATCTTTCATATTGATTCATCTAGACAACCATCATTTTATGTCTGACAACATCTTTACATCGTTACCAATGATAAAATGTTATCTACATAAAACCTGCGAGAAACACCACTTTGTTTCCATCACGTTTCCCATACACACGATTCGTCAATGCCTTTTGATGAATCCATCAAATGGACTATCTCATCAATGCGCAAGTTCCACGAACTATAGCTTCGTTTCAATCCATAAATGGATCAACTAAGCTTGTACTCTAAATGATCTCGCCTCTTAGCAATAATCTTATTGCTTTTCAAGAAGGCACATTTAGATCTAGTACTGCCTTCATGTATATCCAGGGATCGATTTCATGTATACCAGGTCCAGAGTCTGAGAACTCTCCTAGCCTTATGAACATCTCCGGTTGTCATACAACCTCCCACTACAACGGCATTCCGGTGTATAAACAGTAATAACAGTAGGTGCAGTTAGTGGTGTACCGCTACTCGGTTCGGCTGGTTCCCAGTCCTTATCCCTTTCTCTCATTCAAAGTATTACGTCACTTTGGGCTTTTGGTTTATCTAATTGTCTTTCTCTAAGAACTGGGCGTTAGAACTTATAACGTCCTTCTTGTTCATAGTACTATTGAACACACATCTTTTGTTCTTCTAGGATATTCTACAACCGCATTTGAATGCGCCGTTGTTTCCAGACATATCCATAGAACACAGGTAGTTCCGTATAGCTCATGCTTTTACTATTTCTATAAGAGTTCCACTTCTTATTTCCGACACACCATTTCTACACAAGAGTGTATGGTGTAGTCATTTAGGATCAAATCCCAATCTCTGATCAGTATGCCATGCATTCCTCAGACAGGCACTTGCCTCCGCGATCAAATCGCAGGCTACAAATGGATATACCTTGATGGTTCCCCACAACAGCTTTGTGTCCATTGACTTGTCAACACACTTTGCTTTTGTGGCACATCAGGTATGCTAATCCATTTTTCGAGTAATCATAAAATGAAATACTCGTACCTTATTGTCTGAGTAGACATAGGTCTGCATACATCAGAGTCAATCAATTCTTATACTTGTCCGGATCTTATATCTTATATCCATAGAAGATTGCTTAGTCATATTATCTTCCAAATTAGATTCTTAGGTCGGAAGGTACACTCCTTCAACTTAATTGATCAAATATCAATTTTCGACCTTCGAATTTCTTATTTGAATAAACATGACTCAGCATAAGAATCCACAAGTATAATTGATAAAGAAATCTCTTATTAGTAAAACGAGTTTTACATTACGGCTCGTTGCATCGTGGTGGACTCAGGATTCATCATTTATATATTGCTAGCTAATGTACCAAAATAGATAATATCATTATTTCTTCTTATAACCATCAACTGATTAAAAGAAATAAAATATCTATTTATTAGAAATCCAGAACAAAGTTCTTTCTAAAATGAAAGGTACATAAAAGCAATAACTCAAAATGAAATCCTATAAAATGTCCTCCACTGCAACAGATGCCTCCTCTACAACATTGCCCATGTTGACTACGATTTCTTCTTTTCTAAGTCGTCAGGTTTCCTGGAACCCTTGCATTTAAAATGCACATACCGTCAGTGGTTCCATATCTACACACCAGGTTCCAGTAGATAATACCACTGAATATGTTTTGCGACTGAAGAAAAAATTTCGTACTTTCTTTGAGAGGATAATCAGACTTCCAGTACCCAGACTGTTTGCATCGAGAACTCTTGCCTCTTGGCTTTCTCGTCCCATCTCGTGGTCCAAGAAACTTATGACCACTGGGTTTCTTTGCTTGCTTTTCCTTTCCCCCGTTCTTGCTTTTAGGTTCGAAACCTTTGGCATTGGCTACAAGGGCTTGCGATTTCCGTCTCAACTCGTCTAAAAGGTCAATCATCTCAAAAACGTGTTTAAGCGTTTCCTCGAAGCGACTGGCCTTTATGAGTATCCTCATCGCCTCTTGTCTAGCCACTACGTCATGTCTAAACATCTCCTTGAGTTTGAACATGATATAATCAGTGGTCATTGCATAAGCATTTTCCCAGTGAGTTTGATCAGTTAAGACATTGGTAGGCTCGGGAGGACAAAGCTGATTGAGTATAAACTTGTACTCTTTAACAGTCCGGCAATGTCTAAATCTCTATTCCAATCATTACATTCAGGGACCAGTGAGTTTAAAATCCTTACGTATCACATAAAGTGGGTTCAAAGCCATTTCCTAATCTATGAGCACATATAACAACAAACAATTGATTTAATCTCTGATATTATCTCCCTCAAATAATATCATTAAACCACTAATCACATCTAAAATCCCATCAGGTAAGACAAGCCACGTTCGTGTGGACGTTTACCCACCCAAATGATTTAGCAATTAGATTTGCTTCGGTCGTACATCATTATAGCGTTACTTCGTTGGGAAGAATACTATAAAGCGTACCTAAGTGTAAACCATTACTCAGTACTAAGGTGAATCGTTTGGAATTGCTACGTCACCGCAAGCCACGTTCGTGTGGACGTTTACGATAACTCACAATCCTTCACAATTCCCTATAACTGTCTACATCAATTATTCCAATATCCCATGCAGTATAGCAAGCCACGTTCGTGTGGACGTTTACTACACCAAAAGATCTTTATAATTGACTCCCAATTACTTGATCCATTCGATTTTTGTAAATCAGGACGCGGAGAATCATAAGTGAAACTCGAGGGAGCCGAGCAGACAATCGATCCATCTATAAAAGAATGTTACGAAGGTCTCTAATTTGTGTCCTCCACATGACCAAGTGGCTTTGGCTCCATTCCACTCCCCGGGGTGAGAATGAGTCGACTTGAAATCAGCTTTGGAAAGACAAATTAGGCATTGTTTGATAAACTTAATCAATGTTTCTCGTAAGAGGAATTACAAGAACTCTCCTCCAATGATTTATCTATATAAACTTCAAAAGTTTATAAAAGCCACCAAGAGAGCAGCAATGGAGACCATGGGAATGTTTCCATTCCCTCTCCCACTTAGCTTTTTACAATAAGGGATACGCTATCTAATGCATAATTAAATACACATAAGCATGCATACATGAAATAAAGCACATAAATATTATCACATAGTCAAAATAATACTAGAATATTATTTTCCGACTATTATGGCTTTATCGCATCCCCGTACGCATCTTCTAGTCTTTAGTCTTCGTTCTTGAATGCTTCATGTGACGAGAATATTAATTCTAATATTTAAATCTATTTATTTTCAATTAATCCAAAAGTTACTTAATTCGAAAATTAAGTCAATCGAATATATCAAAAATAAAATTAAATATTATTAATATATTTATTATTTTTATTTTCCTTTCTAACTTCATTAAATCTCTAGAATCCTATTCCAAGACCCACTTGGAATATTCTAGAAGATCTCCTTAATGAAATAAGGATATAAAATAATTTAGGACTCGTAATCCTTCCAAATTAATTCCTTTCCTAATCTATTAAAAAATTCCATAAAGTAATAATTAAATAGGAAAAATTAATTAAGGACTTTCAAAACTTTCCAAATTAATTATTTTCCTAATCCATTAAAAATTCCATAAAGGAATAATTAAATAGGAAAAATAAATTAATTCCAAATTAATTCTTTTCCTAATCCATGAATATTTCAAAAAGAATAATCAATTAGGAAGACCAAATTAATTCTAAATGTATTTCTTCCTTATCCATGAAAATTCCCATACTAGGAATAATCAATAAGGAAATAAATTTATTCTAAATTTATTCTTTTCCTATTCCATGAGAGTTCCCAATAATAGGAATACTCAAAATAGGAAAACCGAATAATTTAGGAAAGTTGAATCTCGGTAGGAGTAGCACGAGATCACGAGGACCCCGCACAACCCCCACCGCCGATCGACCATCTCCGGGGAAGAGCACCGCTGCCCAGCCGGCCGGCCAACCACCTCACGGCGTCAGCCCACGGCCAAGGGCGATCGAGCCCTAGCCCCGTGATCGATCATGGGGTCGATCATCATGATCGATCCCCGGTCCTTTCTACCTCTCGTCACTTCGTCTTCTCCGGCGGTCATCTCGGCATCGATCCAACGTAAATAAATTACAAGAATTTAAATTACAATTATCCGGCATCGATTCTATACAAGAAATCGACCCTATACATTTTCCGGAAAAGTAGAACGTAATAATAAACCTAAATTCGGTCAACCCCCGAATTTTTACTATTACAAGCATTCACCACACATAAAATGAATCTCGACATGTCCGAGAGTTTAATAATCAACATATCATGACAATAATTAACAAAAAAATTATATCTAGCCATAATAGTCGGAAACCCTGCAAGGTAGAACAATTTTATCGAAAATACCGCGAACGTAAACCACGCTCTGATACCAATTGTTGGAATTCGATATCCCGGGCTATTAAAATTTGCGGAAACCATAGCCCGATCAAAAACCCTTCGCCGGAGATCACGTGAGCACCGCCATGCGAACCGGAGCACGACCGAGGAGCCCACGCACCCGAAGGCACGCGGCTGCCCCAGCCGAACCCCTGCGAGGCGGGGTTCACGATCGATGGATCGATCGCGCCGTGCGATCGATCAGCTGGGGCTGCAACGGCAGCCCCGTGGTGAGTCCGGCGACTCACCGCCGTCGGGGAGGGGGGCAGCTCGCCCAGTGAGCCGCGGCGGCACCAGCCGCCACCCCGCGATCGAACCTAGGGTTCGATCGCACCCCGGCGTCCAGCCGGGGTTCTCCTCGATCACGCATCCCCGGCGTCCAGCCGGGGTGCTCTTGGTTCGATCCCCACGGGGTCCTCGAGCCGCGGCGGTCCGGTGGCTTCGCCACCACCGCCCGGTTCGACCTCGTTCCGGGGTTCATCCTCGGATCTTGGTTCTACGGTATTTTCAATAAATAATCGAATAAAATCATCAAGGGTGTTTAACGATTTTATACCTTCGATTCGTTGTTCAGAGAAACGAGATCAATCGATGACCTTTGAATCTTCCCACGTATTCCTTGCACTAGCTTGAACGTCGGGTGGGCGACGATCCTCCAAGCTTATGGATCTCCTTCACGAACTCTCTAGACTAATCAAGTATGATTATCTTGTCTTGTCAAATTGTGAAGACCATGTAGTGCTTTTATAGGCTACGTAGGGGATCTAAAGGAGGTGGAATATTGGGCTTCCAATATTAATGATTAAATTGAGCCCAACCCAAATCTATTAATCCCATTAATATTAATTAATTAATTTTCCACTATATAAATTAATTGCACTCCCAATATTAAACCATATTATATCAAATAATATTTCTCCGGTAGTATTATTTATTCCGTGTATTTAAGATATAAATATCCATGAATAAAATTAATTTATTGCTAATTAATTTATTCATCTCTTATATCCGAGACTTGTACCATTCAACCTTAATTATTATGCGGAACAAATCCACCTGCAGGGTTTACATAATAATTCCTTATGAACTCATCTCGGGGATATTATCAACCCTTCCGGGATACACTTTCCCGTCAAGTATTCACGGCATGTCATATATAAAATATAGCGACCCAACTTAACCGGTAATTGACCCAGTAATTAAACCGGTCAATTCCTTTGGAAAATCAAAGTCACTTATATTAAATATACATACCCGCAATAGTATCGGGGATTAAGAATAAAATACACTGAGACTTTAATCGATTATCGTCGGCAATCCTAATCGATAAATCTCAAACGATCCGCTCAATACACCAAGTGTACAAGTGTGATAAAATAATCAAGACATATTATTTTCTCCATCACAAAACGACTATACCGATGGATTGGTCCGTGTCCATCTAGGTCGTGAGCAACTGTTCGATTAAATACGAGTAACCGATAGTATGATCTTCTGTGTGGGCCCGACGCACCATACTAACTACAACGTATAGAATCCAGGACTATAATTTGCATATATTTAATTATAAATAATTAAAAGCAAATAATTGTTTATTTAATTAAATAGATTAATGGCAATGGATCGGGAGTTTCCGTTACTTAAATCTAGACATTTAAGTACACAACTCCAACAGGTCGAACCCTAGGGTTTCGACCGCCGGTGTGCCGCGCGAGGAAGCCCCGGCTAGACGCCGGGGCATGCGATCGACCTAGGGTCGATCGCTGGGGATGCCACGGGCTGGTGCCGTGGCGTATCCCCGCCGCCTCCACGGCGGCGTGCGCGAGAAGGCGCCTCGGCTGGGCCGAGGCGGGCGATCGATCGGGCGATCGATCGCGGTGGGTAAACCGCGGTGGTCAGCTGGGCTGACCGCCCCTCCTGGTGGCGACGGCGGTGAAGTCGCCGGACTCACCGCCATCCGGGGGCTGCCGGAGCAGCCCAGGCGATCGCTATGCACGGCGATCGCGAACCCCAACCGCGATGGGGTTCGGCTAGGGTTTAGCCGCGGGTTCATCCCGCGGCGATGCTCTTGTCGAGCCCGGCTTCACGCGTGGTTCGCGTTCGTGGTTTCCGGCGACGGGGTTTCGATCGGGTTATCGGTTGCGCATAATTTTTGATAGCCCGGGACATCGAATCCCAGCATCTTTGATATGCCAATGAGTGAGACTAATTGATTAGTCGAGATCCTCGGTATATTGGGAATCGGAATTGTGCACACGGCATGCTGTAGATTATAGACAGGAAACCGTGTCCCATTTATTGGGTTGATGATGTCCCCGAGATGAGCTCATAAAGTTTATCATGTAAACCCTGCAGGTGGATTCGTTCCACATGATAATAAGGATGAGTGGTACTAGTCTCGGATAATAAGAAATGAATTAATTTAATTATTAGTAATTAATTAATTCATGGACATGCGATATCTTAAACACGGGGAAAATCATATATGTAATTTCGGCGGAAATATTATTGGTAAAATAATATAGATTAATTAATTGGGAATTCAATTATAATTTTATAGTGGAATTAATTATAATTAAAATTGTATTTAATTAAAGGTTTTCTTTTAAGGACACCGGTTTAATTAAATTACAATTTAGCCTAATTAATGAATTGTCCTAAGGTCCCTAGTGTGGCCTATATATACCCCTCAATCTCTCTTCTCCTAACCTAACTTACGCAGCTTTTATATTTCTTCACAAGAGAAAAAAATAAGAGAGAAAAGAAAGGTTTTGAGAGAGAAGAAGAAGAGAAGATCCCGGTAGATCGTTGCCCACACAACGTCCGGTGTCGAGGGCTAGGATACACACTAGAAGATCTCAGGGTGTTCGCCTATTCGGCTTCTCCGAATCACGCATCAAAGGTAAAGAATCGAAAAACCCTATTCCGCATTATTTCGATTCTTCTCGTACGTAGTCATACAACAAACCACGATCGGGTTTCCAAGGACCATGGTTAATGTTCTCAGATCATTGGGCAGTCTCTGGACGCCGGAGCAATGGTCGGAATCGAGAAAAACGGCCAGAAACGGACCTGGAACAGCAGCGTCGCGCTGCTGTTCGCGACGCTGTCGGCCGACGGCTTTTCATTTCGGCCGACATGGACTTGTCGGACGACACCAGATGGTGTCAGACGACAGAGAGGTCAGCAGCCCCTCGTTTCGCGCGGTTGTGCCTCGGGTGCGATGGCTGGGCGCGTTTTGGGTTTGGGGCTTCGTCGTGAACACAGTAGGCACGCTGGAGGTCGACTGGGCGTGTCCGGATGTTCGAGTTGTCGAACGGACTCGTCCCGGGTAGTCGATTTCCAACAGCCTTTTCCATTTCAGATACAGACTCAGATACACAATCTGAGAAAATTTCTTCATCACAAAATTCTCCATTTTTGGAGGCCATGTAGTTGACAGACGGTGTGTCTTTCAGTTTTTCATCAATTTTTTGATCATTATCAAATGATCCGTTAAATATTTTATGATACACATGAAGTGCTCCTTTGTCAGTATTTGCTGTTTCAAGCTCCTATTGGAGTAAAAGGATGCTTCCTTTCAACTTCAACATTTTCCTAGACTCAACTTCAGCTTGAGGTGTTTTAGGAGCATCCTCTGTCGATTCCGATTCATACTCAGAGTCGATGTTTGAAGCAGTTTCATCATTATAAAGATGTTGAAGCTTTGAATAATCTTCCTTTAGATTCTCAATTTCTTTTAAGTCGACTTTAGCATGAGACGTTTTAGGAGTAGCCTCTGTAGATTCCGATTCATACTCAGATTCCATATCAGAGGAAATTCTGCCAGAGTGTGTTTCACTATTTTTGTCATCTGCCTGCTCTCTCATCTGAAGTTTATGAGCTAGAGTAGTGAGAGCGCAACTTTTAGATTGGTTGACATGTTTGTGTCCACAAGTTCTCTGGAGAGTTTCCCAAGCCTCTTTGGCTGAGATACAATTTTTGACAAGTTGATACATGTAGAGCTCCAGCCATTCACAAATGAAACGTAAAGCTTTGTTGTTGGCAGTAGAAGCTTCACGCTCTTCATTAGACCAATGTCGTTCAAGTTTGAGAATTTTGTTGCCTTTAGCATCAATAGTAAATGGGCATTCCCAGCCTTCTAACACTGATCTCCATGCACGAGAGTCATGTCTTTTAATTCTAGCTGATACTTTAGCTTTCCAATTCGAATAGTTTTGATGAGTAAGCATAATCGGTTTCTGTGCGAACATTGGAGACTCCATTACAGCGGAAAATATGAAGTCTAGAAAACGGATCACGTCGTATACGTATGACGTCCCTCTCTGATACCAATTGAAATTACTTCTTCGACGTAGGATACCAACTTTTCGCGAAGTTGGTCTAAAACACACAGTCAACAGCTTAAGTCGATGAATCTCACAAAGTGTAGATAGAGTTTATGAAGACAAAACTCAAAATGTCAACAACTTCAGTCGATGAATCTCACAAAGTGTAGATAGAGTTTATGAAGACAAAACTCAAACGTCAACAACTTCAGTCGATGAATCACACAAAGTGTAGATAGAGTTTATGAAGACAAAACTCAAACGTCAATAGCTTCAGTCGATGAATCTCACAAAGTGTAGATAAAGTTATGAAGACAAAACTCAAACGTCAACAGCTTCAGTCGATGAATCACACAAAGTGTAGATATAGTTTATGAAGACAAAGTTTATATAATATATTTCATTTCATTTAAAAAACAAAACGAAACTATTACAAGGAGTATGGTAGGCAAAGTGATTACAAGAAGTTTCCCGAGTGTCGCAACACTCCCACTTACTAGTAACCTAGCACTAGTGCACCTAGAGTTATATCTCCTAACTCTAATCATGGCGCACAACGCAAAAGCAAATTACACAAACTCGAAGGTGAAAGCTATCGGTTACGATTCTAAAAATCAGATTTCGTTCTCTCAAAATCGACAAGTGATGGCACAGAAATCCATGGGTATATATAGGTAGCCCGCACATGTGAGACGTTGACGTGGCACGTTCTGATTGGTCACATGCTTGGCTGATGTCACTTCTCCATGGATGACATCACTTTTGAAGAATTTGGATTCTTGATTGTTGGAATCTTGAATCTTTGATTCCTTCAAATTCAATTTCATACTTCAATTAAAATCTTGACTCCATCGATCTCAATTCTTCATCTTCAATTACATGTGAAAATCTCTAAGTATTGAAGCTTCGGAATTTCATCGTCTTCATAGTCGTAGATGTTGGGATGTGTCCTTCGATCCTACGTGTGCAATCGATAAAGTCATAAGGTCGTCTATGGATGTTTAAATAATTATTAGATAATATTAATTGCTAGGAGCAATATAATATTGATCGATAATTATACCTACAGGGTCACACACGAGCCGGAAATACGAGCTATAAGTGTTTGCTAAAATAAGTCGATTTGGAATCGACATATATATATATATATATATATATATATATATATATAAACTAGGTTTATATTCGATGTGATTTACGTACATGCATGGGATGCATGGCTTGCATGGAATATATGTCACATGGTGTGACATGGCATGCCATGCAAGCGAATGGGACCACATCCAATGCAATGTGGCATGAGGATGTGGACATGACCATTCAACTTCACCATTAACACACCTTAATGTGTGATAATGATTCTACATCAATATCACCATTATGGGGGGGGGGGGGGGTGTTACTTGGTGTTATTTCATGGTTTAATAGGTGAGAAAATGCTGATTTTCTCACCACAATATTCAGCTATGAAAATCACACAAAATAGAGAGAAAAGAGTTCTTGGAGAACCAATTCAATCTAACAAGCAAGCAAGTTCATTTTCCGGGTTCGTGTGCAACACGTTGAGGCCGGGCCATTTGTGCGGCTTCCACATCCGGACGATCTAAAGGAGTGACGAGGTCATTCACAAGGAGAGCTTCGAGAGACTAATCCATTTGAGGTGGTTCAATCGACTCAACACCACCTCAACGACATCAACGAATCACTTCGTCACCAAAAGTAAGATTTCGTTGATATCTCGATGTATATATATATATATTGGATGTATATATATATAAATATATGTGTGTCTATACATATTTGTATGCACTAAGATCATAGCATAGTAGATCTATTGCTTTATACGCTTCCGCACACACGGTATATCGATCGGATCGGTATACCGATACATACAATTGGTATCAGAGCCTAGGGCTCGTGCACACTTTTGTGTTGGACACAATAAGTTTAAATCAACATAATTGGATTATATGTTTAATTGTGATTATGTGATTAGATGTAAGGCCGACCACCGTTAGTGGTTGGGTGAATGATTTCGTCGTTTTTTACGTTTCGATTGGCCGTAGTATTTTAGGGCTGCGTCCCTTGGAATCATTTGTAATAGATAGGTTTTTCTATTATATTTGTATTGTACTACTTGTAAGCGATGGACTTGGTCCATGGTTCGATGGAGGATCTCGGCTCTCCGGTGAAAACGAGAAGAAACGAAGCGAAACGAAGCAAAACGAAGCAAACCGAGGCTACTGGAGCCAAACGGCGGGCGCCGTTTTAGATCCGGCGGGCGCCGTTTTGATTTGGCGGGCGCCGTTTTGGAAATGGCGACCGCCGAAAGGCCTGATTCTTGGCAGATTTTTTCCGTGCCCTTTCGGCGGGCGCCGTTTTGGAAACGGCGACCGCCGGTGGTGTTCGGCGACCGCTGATTGTGAAACGGCGGGCGCCGTTCGTGGTTTTTTGGGTACGGAATAGATTTGACCAAAATCGGAGGGCACAAAACTGAAATGGCGGGCGAGGAGCAGTCCAGAAGATGTTCAAGGCTTTTGTTGTTACTTTAATTCTTTTCTTTTGAGAGTTGTGAGGTTCTAGGGGCTTTTCGATTTCGTATTTATTTGCTTTGCTAGTTATAGGTTGTTTTATGTTATAAATGTTCAACTTACATATAAACAAACCTATGCATGCAAGTTCCTAAAATAATGAGTATAATGTCTTGTCCAAAACATTACACCCATAAAGCCCTCGATCATAAGTTGGTAGGTCCGCCTCAGCGGGGTACTACTTGTTATCTTGGGATAAGTGGGAGTAAGGGTTAGACCCTTACAAGTGAGTTTGGTTTTCTCATCGATAGATCCACTACAGGCGTGGCTATCGAGACATGAGATGAGAATGGGACTCTCATCGACCGAGAGTGACATTGGATGTCATTCACATGGGATGTCTACCTATCTTGGAGTTCTTAAGTGCGGACTCAGTCGGCTTAAGGATTCGCAAGATGAGGGTCTTGGGATCGTTTTGTTCTAATTTATTAAAATGTCAAAAACCAATGCCTAATTTGTCTTTCATTTGGTGGATTATAAGGTTAGGATTATTTACACCTCGGGGAGTGATTTAATTCAAAACACTTAAGTTCATCAATGACACAAATTAGAGACTTTCGAGCCATTGGATGGCGTGAATCGATTGTCTGGTTGGCTCCCTCATTTTAATGAGAGATAGGGCTTCAATCGCATGATAAGATCGCTGGTTAGAAAACCTCGAGTTTTCACTTACGATTTATCACGGTTTTGATATTAAGATAATTGGGAACGACGATATTGGATATCGAATTAACAAAATGAAACAAATAAAGTAGTTATGCGAGACAACCTTATTTGTTTAAACGCTTTGTGGATGTGTACTTACTTAATTTATCTTTCTTCTGTAGTTTAATATGTCTGTATCAACTCAATTCAAGTTCAGCTCTATCTTGGATAGAGAAAAGTTGAACAACACCAATTTCCTTGATTGGCAACGTAACTTGAGGATAGTCCTCAAATACGAAGAAAAGGAAAGTGCGTTGGACAAACCCCTTCCCGTGCTTCCCGCTGATGGGGGCACGGATGCCCAAAAGGCATCATATGCCCTTGCTAAGAAAGCCTCGAATGAGGTGACATGTTTGATGTTGGCATCCATGGTACCCGAGTTGCAAAAACAATTCGAGTTCATGGAAGCCTATGACATCATAGAAGAGCTCAAGAGCATGTTCGGGGAACATGCTAGGATTGAGCGCTTCGGTGTCACCCGGGCTATAGCAACAGCTAGGCTGGAAAAGGGTAAACCCGTGGGACTACATGTGCACCAAATGATTGGATTATTTGCTTCAAGTGCTCGCCTCGGTTATGCATATGATGACGAGTTGGCTACCGATTTCATTCTTCATTCTCTTCATGATGGATATGACGCCTTTAGGCTGAATTTCCACATGAATGGACTGAAGAAATCGCTTCATGAGCTCCATGGGATGCTTAAGGCTGCTGAGCCGGCGATTAAGAAGGACCCTAGGAGGGAAGTTCTTATGATTCGGGAAGGAGGTACCAAAAAGTTCAAGGGGATTAAGAAACCGGAAGTGAAAGGCAAAGGGAAAGGGAAAGTTGTGGCAACTCCTTCCAAAAGGTTCTTGAAAGCTTCTAAGGTTCCTGGGGAATCTGAGTGTTTCTACTGCAAGGGTGTTGGACACTACAAGCGGGATTGCCCCAAGTTCAAGGAGGATGTGAAGAACGGTGTCGTTCCTTCATCTTCAGGTATTTATGTCATAAGCATAAACTTTACAAATTCTTCTTCTTGGGTATTGGATACCGGATGCGGTGCTCACATTGTTTCACATGTGCAGGGACTGCAAAGAAGTAGAAGTTTGGTAAAGGGAGATGTCGATCTGCGGGTTGGAAATGGAGCGAGGGTCGCTGCATTAGCCGTAGGATCTTATGATTTATGTTTGCCTTCGGGCCTTGTTTTAGTATTAAATAATGTTTATTTCGTACCAAGTATTACCAAGAACATCATTTCTATTTCAGTATTGGATACTGAAGGATTTTCCTTCACTATAATAAATGGTTTATTTAGTATTTCAAAAAGTGGAGTGTTCTATGGTTCGGCACGATTAGAACATGGTTTATATATACTTCAACTTGACAATCATATATATAACATTAATACCAAAAAGGCCAAATCGAATGAATTCAATGAAACATACCTTTGGCATTGTCTGCTGGGATTCGATGTCCCGGGTTATCAAAATTGCGGAACCGATAACCCGATCAAAAACCCTCGATCACCGAAGATTGGATCCCCGACTCATCCGCAGGAGTCCGACCTTTGGAGACTACGCGCCCGAAGACACGCAGCCCGCCCCCAGCCGATTTTCTCCCGCGAGCCGAGTCCACGAACGCGAACCACCTCACGAGTCGGGGCCCGACCGAACGCCCAGCGAAGCCCGAAGGCTGCTTGCGCCCAGCCGAGCCCCCGCGAGGGGCTCGCGATCGTCCTCGACGATCGCTGGGGATGCGCGAGGCATCCCCGGGGCTGCTCGTAGCAGCCCCGCAGCGAGTCGCGATGACTCGCTGCTCGCGAGGGCCGAGCCCCGTACGCGTCGCTACGGGTGAACCCGTAGCGCGTACGAGGCAGCTACGGGTCATCCCGTAGCGCGCCCGCGATCGATCCGAGGATCGATCGCACCCCTCGGCTCCAGCCGAGGGCTCCTCGCGCCGCGCGCCTCCGACGAAGGGGCTGGGGTCCGCCACGGCACCAGCCCGTGGCACCCCGGGGATCGACCGAAGTCGATCCCATGCCCCGGCGTCCAGCCGGGGCTCGTCCATTGTCGCGCGTCCGGCGGTCCGAACCCTAGGGTTCGACCGCCGCGTTCGATCCTCGCCGGGGATCCCGAATCCCCGTCCCCGAGGTTCGTCGTTTTTCCCAGATCGCGTGTTCATGTATATATTACAATAAATCAACACAAATAATCAAAGAAGAAGTTCTCGATTATTACCTCGATTCGTTGTACGGAGAAACGAATCTTGTTGACGACCTTGTGATCTTCCCGCGTAATCCTAGCACTCCGTTCGAACGTCGTGTGGGCGACGATCTATCGAACTCTATGGATCTTCCTCACTCTCCAAGACTTTTTAGTTGACGTAACTTAGGTTGTGAAAAGTGAAGACCATGTAGTGCTTATATAGGCTACGTAGGGGATCATAAGGAGAATAAATATTGGGCTTCAATATTGAAAATTAAATTGGGTCCAACCCAAATCTATTAATTCTTATCAATATTAATTTTATTTATTTTCCACTATATAAATAAAATTGCACTCCCAATATTATTCCATATTATATCAAATAATATTTCTCCGATTAGTATTATATATTCCGTGTATTTAAGATTTAAATATCCATGAATAAATTTATTTATTGCTCAATAAATAATATTCATCTCTTATATCCGAGACTAGTACCGTTCAACCTTTATTATTGTGCGGAACGAATCCACTCATGAGGTTTACACAATAATTCCTTATGAACTCATCTCGGGGATATTATCAACCCTTCCGGGATACACTTTCCCGTCAAGTATTCACGGCATGTCATATATAAAATATAGCGACCCAATTTTACCGGTAATTAACCCAATAATTAAATCGGTTAATTCCTTTGGAAAATCAAAGTCTCTAATATTAAATATACACACCCGCAATAATATCAGGGATTAAGAATAAAATACTCCGAGATTTAAATTGATTATCTTAGGCAATCCTAATCAATAAATCTCAAGCTGATCCGCCCAATACACCAAGTGTACAAGTGTGATAAAATAATTAAGACAAATTATTTTCTCTCTCACACGACTATACCGATGGATTGGTCCGTGTCCATCTAGGTCGTGAGCAACTGTTTGATTAAATACGAGTAACCGATAGTATGATCTTCTGTGTGGGCCCGACACACCATACTAACTACAACGTATAAAATCCAGGACTATATTTTGCATAATTAATTAATAATAATTAATTGCAAATAATTGTTTATTAATTAAATAGGTTAAATGCTATGATCGGGAGTTTACCGATACTTAAATCTAGACATTAAGTACACAACTCCAACAATCTCCCACTTGTACTAAGGTCTAGTCATTTCCTCCAAACTCCCGACTCCCATACTCATCACGTGCTTAATTTATACTTCCCAGAAGTATTATGTGAATGAGCAATCTAGGTTGTCGCTCTGAAGTTATCTTGGTGACTACTGCGTCGTCTCTCTGACGATGACTCGTATCAGGTGGTACTGGCTCTATGTGTTATCATCACCTTTTTGAACTTATGACTTCTTCCAGTTCTCCACGCACCGCTATTTACATAGCCTTTGGTGAACCAAGAATCATATCCAAGTTCAGAGGTTATTCCGGAACCTAACCAAAACTTCCGCTGCCTCTGAGGCTGCTATTCGGTTTATGATACAGTCCGAGAAGCATTACATTAATCACTCTTTCATCCTTAGGTTCCACCTCTTCTAAAAGTGAACACATAGCCTGATATCGACTTACACTGGTCCTTTCTCTGATTTTGGATCTGAGAAACTGTAATCTAAGAAGATTTCGTTTTTGCCAGTAATCCAGTACTTCCAAGTACTTTACAGCATTCGAATATTTCTTATCCAGATTACTTTGATATCCTCCCACTACGCTAACCGCATAGTTGATATCAGGTTCTTGTTTATCAACATTGCATCCACAAAGCTCTCCACACTTGAAATGTAGGAAACCGCTTTGTCTATCTCCTTTATGTGTTCAAGACACATTCCTTAGATAGATGTATTCTGATCTCGAAAGGCAATAACCTTTCTCAGAATTGTGCATGTTTAAAACAAACCATAATCGTATAAGATATCTAAAGAGAAGTACAAATGTTCTTATCCAGAGATCGAAGATTTCTAAGAACATGATCCAACCTCATCTTAATCCTATATCTCGATTTATTTAGACAACCTCTATTTTATGTTTGACAACACTTTTACATTGTTGCCAACGATGAAGTGTTATCTACAAAAAATTCCGAGAAACACCACCCTTGTTTCCATTACGTCTCTAACACACCTTTCCTTGCCTTTTGATGAATCCATAGAATGGACTATCTCATCAATTTGCAAGTTCCTATGCAGAACTAGGGATCGATTTCATGTATACTAGATCCAGAGTTCAAAAACTCCTCCAGTCTTATGAACATCTCCGGTTGGTTAACAACCTCCCACTGCAATGGCGTTCCGGTGTATAACAGTAATAACATTAGGTGCAGTTAGTGGTGTACTGCTACTCGGTCAGGCTGGTTCTCAGTCTCTCCTTTCCTCATTTTAAAGTACTTTGTCAGTTAGGGCATTGTAGTTCATCTAATAGTATTCCTCTAAGAACCGGGCGAGGACACCCATCTGGTTCGTAGCACTATTGAACTTACAATTACTTGTTCTTCTAGGATATTCTACAACCACATAGAATGTGCCGTTGTATCCAGAAATATCCATAGAACATAGGTAGTTCCGAACAAACTTGTCCTTTTACTATTAGAATCTCATCTCTTATTTCTGACACACCATGTCTACACATCAGTGTATGGTGTAGTCGTTTGAGACTTAATCTCAATCTTTGATTTATGCTATGTGTTATTTAGATAGGTGATAGCCTCCTCGAACAAGTCGCAGGCTTTCAATGGATATACTTTGAAGGATCCCCATAATGGCTTTGTGTTGAAAACACTCCGCCTTTATGGCACATCAAGTATTCTAATCCATCTTCGAGTATTCTTGAAAGAACAACTCGTACCTCTCTAATTACACATGTCACCGCATCAATCATTAATCATTTTCTATACTTGTCCGAATTCCATTTAATTCAGTTGTATCATCTTTCAAGATCGATTCTTAGGTCGGGAGGTCCATTCCTCCAACTATAATTGATCAAATCAATTTCGACCTTTTGAATCCCTTTTGAATAGATACTACTAAATTTAAGAATTCACAAGTATAATGATTGACAAGAGGAATACATCTAATAAGTAAAACAAGTCATGCATAACGGTTTGTTGCATCGTGGTAGACTAAGGATTCATCATTCACATATTGCTATCTAATGTACCATAATAGATATCACCATTATTTCTTATCCAAACCATCAAATGATTAAAGAAATAAAATATCCATTAATAATAAAGAAAAACAGAACAGAAGTTCTTTTTCAAAATAAAAAGGGGTACATAAGCAATAACTGAAATGAAAACTTAAACAGATAAATGTCTTCCACTGCAACCGCTGCTACCCCAACAGCTTTGCCCATGTAGACTCGAACTCTTCTTCTCTAAGTCGCCGGGTTTTCTGGAACCCCTGCATTTAAAGAAATGCACATACCGTCAGTGGTTCCATATCTACACACCAGAATTCTGGTAGATAATACCGCTGACTATGTTTTTACGACTAAAGAAAAATTCGTACCTCTGAGAGGACATTCAGACTTCCAGTGTCCAGACTTCTTGCATCGGAAGCACAAGCCCTTTGGCTTACTAGCCCCCACTCGTGGTCCATTCCTCTTGGCACCACTGGGTTTTATGGCTTGCTTCCTTTTCTTGCCCCTACCTCCAATAGCTTTCAAGCTTTTGGACTTGGTAGCCACAAGCGCTTGAGACTTGCCCTTCTTGTAGATCCCCTCTGCCGCCTTCAGTTCAGTCAGGAGTTGCGCAAGAGTATAAGATAGTTTACCCATGTTATAGCTCATACAAAACTGCTCAAACTTAGGGGTCAGAGACTCGAGTATGATGTCGACTTGCGTCTCATCATCAATGGAAGCTCCTAGGACCTCAAGTTCATTCAACAAACTCATCATCTTAAGAACGTGCTCCCCAACGGGCGTTCCTTCAGACTGAGTAGTCGACATAAGGACTCTCATGGCTTCTTGCCTTGCCGCACGATCCTGCTCCCCAAACATCTCCTTGAGGTTAAATAACATATCCTCGGCAGTGTTCATCGACTGATGCTGGGTTTGGAGTACATTTGACATAGAAGCCAAAATATAGCACCTAGCCATTTCATCAGCCTTTTTCCACTTCCGATATGCTTCTTTTTCCTCATCAGTTGAGGCGGTCGTGGGTTCAGCAGGGCATTGCTCATAGAGTACAAACTTGTACTCTTCAGCAGTCAGGACAATGTCTAAATTTCTCTTCCAATCAATGTAGTTTGGACCAGTGAGTTTTTGTTCCTTGAGTATCATAGAAAGTGGATTCATAGCTATTCTCTAAACCTATAAGCACATGTAAACAAACAATCAATTTAATGTCCGATATTATCTCCCTCAAATAATATCATTAAATTACTAATTGCGTCTAAAATCCCATCAGGTAAGGCAAGCCACGTTCATGTGGACGTTTACCCACCCAAATGATTTAGCAATTAGATTTGCTTCGGTCGTACATCATTATAGCGTTACTTCGTTGGGAAGAATACTACAAAGCGTACCTAAGTGTAAACCATCACTCAGTACCAAGGTAAATTGTTTAGAATTGTTATGTCACCGCAAGCCACGTTCGTGTGGACGTTTACGATAACTCGCAATCCCTCACAATCTCCTATAACTGTCTACATCAATTATTCTAAAATCCCTTTCAGTATAGCAAGACACGTTCGTGTGGACGTTTACTACACCAAATAGATATATATAATTGAAATCCAATTTACTTGATCCATTTGATTTCGTAAATCAAGACTCGGAGAATCATAAGTGAAACTCGAAGTTTCTAACCAGTGATTCACCATGCGAACGACCCTATCTCTCATAAATGAGGGAGCCGAGCAGACAATCGATCCATCTATCAAAGAATGGTACGAAGGTCTCTAATTTGTGTCCTCTACATGACCAAGTGGCTCTGGCTCCATTCCACTCCCCGGGGTGAGAATGAGTCGACTTGAAATCAGTTTCGGAAAGACAAATTAGGCATTGTTTGATAAACTTAATCAATGTTTCTTGTAAAAGGAATTACAAGAATTCTCCTCCAATGACTTGTCTATATGAACTTCGAAAGTCCATAAAAGTCACCAAGAGAACAGTGATGGAGACCATGGGAATGTTTCCATCCCCTCTCCCACTTAGCTTTTTACAATAAAGGGATACGCTATCTAGTGCATAAAATAAACACATATAGCATGCATGAAAACAATAAAGCACATAGATCACATAGTCAAAATAATGCTAGAGTATTATTTTTCCCGACTATCATGGCTTTATCTTCATTTGCATCCTCTAGTCTTCAGTCTTCGTTTCTTGAATGCTCCATGTGACGAGAATATTAATTTCCAATATTTAAATCTATTTATTTTCGATTAATCCAAAAGTTACTTAATTCGAAAATTAAGTCAATTGAATATATCAAAATAAAATTAAATATTATTAATATTTTTATTTATTTATTTTCCTATCTAGTTCTATTAAATCTCTAGAATAATCTATCCAAGTAAAATTGGAATATTCTAGAAGATATCTATAATAGAACAAGGAAATAAAATAAATTAGGACTCACTACTTTCCAAATTTATTTTTATTCCTAATCCATGAATATTCCCATGAGTAGGAATAATCAAATAGGAAAAATAAATTTAGTACTAAATTAATTAAATTTCTAATCTATGAATATTTCCATGAAGGAAATAAATCAATAGAAATAAAATCAATTTAAATTAATTCTTTTTCTAATCCATGAGAGTTTCCTAAAAGGAAAGTACTCAAATAGGAAACCCGAATTAATTAGGAAAGTAGATCTTGGTAGGAATAGCATGGGATTGGGAGACCCCACACCATCCCCACCTAGATGGATCGGCCGGCCACTCGGGGAGGAGCGTCGCCGCCGCCTAGCCACGCCGGCTAGGCCATGGGTCGATCACCATCATGTGATCGATCCCAAGCCCTTCCCTCTTCGTCACTTCTTCGTCTTCCGGCGATCGTCTCATCATCGAACCAACGTAAATAATTTACAAAAATTAAATTACAATTCCGGTATCGATTCTATACATGAAATCGACCCTATACATTTTCCGGAAAATAAAGAGCGTAATAATAAATCCTAAATTCGGTCAACCCCCGAATTTTTACTATTACAAACATTCAACCACACAAAAACGAATCTCGACATGTCCGAGAGTTTAATAATCATGATAATAAAATTAACAATAATTAAATTAACCATGATAGCCGGAAATCCTGCAAGGTAGAACAATAATCGAATACATACATGAACACGAAACCAAACGCTCTGATACCAGTTGCTGGGATTCGATGTCCCGGGTTATCAAAATTGCGGAACCGATAACCCGATCAAAAACCCTCGATCACCGAAGATTGGATCCCCGACTCATCCGCAGGAGTCCGACCTTTGGAGACTACGCGCCCGAAGACACGCAGCCCGCCCCCAGCTGATTTTCTCCCGCGAGCCGGATCCACGAACGCGAACCACCTCACGAGCCGGGGCCCGACCGAACGCCCAGCGAAGCCCGAAGGCTGCGTGCGCCCAGCCGAGCCCCCGCGAGGGGCTCGCGATCGTCCTCGACGATCGCTGGGGATGCGCGAGGCATCCCCGGGGCTGCTCGTAGCAGCCCCGCAGCGAGTCGCGATGACTCGCTGCTCGCGAGGGCCGAGCCCCGTACGCGTCGCTACGGGTGAACCCGTAGCGCGTACGAGGCAGCTACGGGTCATCCCGTAGCGCGCCCGCACCCCGGGGATCGACCGAAGTCGATCCCATGCCCCGGCGTCCAGCCGGGGCTCGTCCCTTGTCGCGCGTCCGGCGGTCCGAACCCTAGGGTTCGACCGCCGCGTTCGATCCTCGCCGGGGATCTCGAATCCCCGTCCCCGAGGTTCGTCGTTTTTCCCGGATCGCGTGTTCATGTATATATTACAATAAATCAACACAAATAATCAAAGAAGAAGTTCTCGATTATTACCTCGATTCGTTGTACGGAGAAACGAATCTTGTTGACGACCTTGTGATCTTCCCGCGTAATCCTAGCACTCCGTTCGAACGTCGTGTGGGCGACGATCTATCGAACTCTATGGATCTTCCTCACTCTCCAAGACTTTTTAGTTAGCGTAACTTAGGTTGTGAAAAGTGAAGACCATGTAGTGCTTATATAGGCTACGTAGGGGATCATAAGGAGAATAAATATTGGGCTTCAATATTGAAAATTAAATTGGGTCCAACCCAAATCTATTAATTCTTATCAATATTAATTTTATTTATTTTCCACTATATAAATAAAATTGCACTCCCAATATTATTCCATATTATATCAAATAATATTTCTCCGATTAGTATTATATATTCCGTGTATTTAAGATTTAAATATCCATGAATAAATTTATTTATTGCTCAATAAATAATATTCATCTCTTATATCCGAGACTAGTACCGTTCAACCTTTATTATTGTGCGGAACGAATCCACTCATGAGGTTTACACAATAATTCCTTATGAACTCATCTCGGGGATATTATCAACCCTTCCGGGATACACTTTCCCGTCAAGTATTCACGGCATGTCATATATAAAATATAGCGACCCAATTTTACCGGTAATTAACCCAATAATTAAATCGGTTAATTCCTTTGGAAAATCAAAGTCTCTAATATTAAATATACACACCCGCAATAATATCAGGGATTAAGAATAAAATACTCCGAGATTTAAATTGATTATCTTAGACAATCCTAATCAATAAATCTCAAGCTGATCCGCCCAATACACCAAGTGTACAAGTGTGATAAAATAATTAAGACAAATTATTTTCTCTCTCACACAACGACTATACCGATGGATTGGTCCGTGTCCATCTAGGTCGTGAGCAACTGTTTGATTAAATACGAGTAACCGATAGTATGATCTTCTGTGTGGGCCCGACACACCATACTAACTACAACGTATAAAATCCAGGACTATATTTTGCATAATTAATTAATAATAATTAATTGCAAATAATTTTTTATTAATTAAATAGGTTAAATGCTATGACCGGGAGTTTACCGATACTTAAATCTAGACATTAAGTACACAACTCCAACATTGTCGATTAGGCCACGTCAACATTAAACGTGTAGAGAAACTTCTTAAAGAAGGTATTCTCAAATCTTTTGACTTAGAGTCATTTGATACATGTGAAGGATGTTTGATGGGCAAAATGACAAAGTCACCTTTTCTAGGAAAAGGAGAACGTGCAAATGATCTATTGGGTTTAATCCATACTGATGTATGTGGTCCAATGAGCTCACAAGCACGTGGAGGTTATTTCTACTTCATAACTTTTACCGATGACTTAAGTAGATATGGTTATGTCTATTTAATGAGGCATAAGTCGGAAGCCTTTGAAAAGTTCAAAGAATTCCAAAATGAAGTTGGGAATCAACTTGGTAAGAAGATAAAAGCCATTCGATCGGATCGAGGTGGTGAATATCTTAGCCAAGAATTCGATGATCATCTTATGAGTTGTGGTATTCTATATCAACTCACTCCTCCTGGAACACCCCAGATGAATGGTGTTTCCGAAAGGAGGAATAGAACCTTATTGGATATGGTTCGATCGATGATGAGCCTTAGTGAACTACCAAAATCTTTTTGGGGACACGCACTTTTAACAGCGGCCTATACACTGAATAGGACACCGTCAAAAGCTGTTGATAAGACACCATACGAAATATGGAAAGGGAAGGTGATGGGATTCGATGTCCCGGGCTATCAAAATTTGCGGAACCGATAACCCGATCGAAAACCCGTCGCCGGAAACCACGAACGCGAACCACGGACGAGCTAGAGCATGACCAAGGCGTCGCCGCGGGAGAACCCGCGACAAAACCCTAACCACGCCCACGCCCGGGCTCGCGATCGCCGTGTGTGGCGATCGCCGGGGATGCACGGCATCCCCGCGGGGCTGTTCGGAACAGCCCCTGGCGGTGAGTCCGGCGACTCACCGCCACCGCCGTCGAGGGGAGGGCGGTCAGCCCAGCTGACCCGCCGTGGCCTAGCCGCGGCTGCCCTAGCGATCGACTTCCGAGTCGATCGCTTGCCCCGGCTTCAGCCGGGGCCCCCTTCGAGCGCACGCCGCCGTCGAAGGGCGGCTGGGGTCCGCCTCGGCACCAGCCCGTGGCACCCCAGCGATCGACCGAAGTCGATCGCATGCCCCGGCGTCCAGCCGGGGCTCGCCCCTCGTCGCGTGCATGCGGCGGTCGAACCCTAGGGTTCGGCCGCTCCCTCGATCCTCGTCGGGGATCTCGAATCCCCGTCCCCGAGGTTCGTCGTTTTCCCGGATCGTGCGTTCATGTATATATCACAATTAACAAGCACATAATGATAGAGGGGGTTCTCGATTATGTTACCTCGATTCGTTGTACGGAGAAACGAAATCAAACGATGACCTTGCGATCTTCCTACGTATTCCTTGCACCTCGTACGAACGTCGTGTGGGCGACGATCTATCGGATTCCTATGGATCTCCTTCACTCTCCAAGACTTTATGATTGGCGTAGGTTAAAATTAAGTTGTGAAAAAGTGAAGACCATGTAGTGCTTATATAGGCTACGTAGGGGATCAAAAGGAGATGAAATATTGGGCTTCTTAATATTGAAGATTAAATTGGGTCCAACCCAAATCCATTAATCCTTATCAATATTAATTTTATTTATTTTCCACTATATAAATAAAATTGCACTCCCAATATTTATCCATATTATATCAAATAATATTTCTCCGGTTAGTATTATTTATTCCGTGTATTTAAGATTTAAATATCCATGAATAAATTTATTTATTGCTCAATAAATAATATTCATCTCTTATATCCGAGACTAGTACCGTTCAACCTTTATTATTGTGCGGAACGAATCCACTCATGAGGTTTACACAATAATTCCTTATGAACTCATCTCGGGGATATTATCAACCCTTCCGGGATACACTTTCCCGTCAAGTATTCACGGCATGTCTTATATAAAATATAGCGACCTAATTTTACCGGTAATTAACCCAATAATTAAATCGGTTAATTCCTTTGGAAAATCAAAGTCTCTAGTATTAAATATACACACCCGCAATAATATCGGGGATTAAGAATAAAATACTCTAAGATTTAAATTGATTATCCAAGGCAATCCTAATCAATAAATCTCAAGCGATCCGCCCAATACACCAAGTGTACAAGTGTAATAAAATAATTAAGATAAATTATTTTCTCTCTCACACAACGACTATACCGATGGATTGGTCCGTGTCCATCTAGGTCGTGAGCAACTGTTCGATTAAATACGAGTAACCGATAGTATGATCTTCTGTGTGCCCATGCACACCATACTAACTACAACGTATAAAATCCAGGACTATATTTTGCATAATTAATTAATAATAATTAAATGCAAATAATTGTTTATTAATTAAATAGGTTAAATGCTATGACCGGGAGTTTACTGATACTTAAATCTAGACATTAAGTACACAACTCCAACAATCTCCCACTTGTACTAAGGTCTAGCATTTCCTCCAAACTCCCGACTCCCATACTCATTACGTGCTTAAGTTATACTTCCCAGAAGTATTATGTGAATGAGCAATCTAGGTTGCCGCTCTGAAGTTATCTTGGTGACTACTGCGTCGTCTCCCTAGACGATGACTCGAATCAGGTGGTACTTGCTCTATGTGTTATCATCATCTTTTGAACTTATGACTTCTTCCAGTTTACCATGCACCGCTATATATACATAGCCTTTGGTGAACCAAGAATCATATCCAAGTTCAGAGGTCATTCCGGAACCTAACCAAAACTTCCGCTGCCTCTGAGGCTGCTATTCGGTTTATGATAGAGTCCGAGAAGCATCACGCTTATCACTCTTTCATCCTTTAGGTTCCACCTCTTCTAAAAGTGAACACATAGCCTGATATCGACTTACACTGGTATTTCTCTGATTTTGGATCTGAGAAACTGTAATCTAAGAAGATTTCGTAATCCAGTACTTCCAAGTACTCTTACAGCATCCGAATATCTCTTATCCAGATTACTTTGATATCCTCCCACTACGCTAACCGCATAGTTGATATCAGGTTTTTGTTTTTCAACATTGCATCTACAAAGCTCTCTACACTCGAAGTGCAGGAAACTGCTTTGTCTATATCTATCTCCTTTATGCGTTCGAAACACATATCTTTAGATAGATGTATTCTGTTCCCGAAAGGCAATAACCTTTCTCAGAATTGCGCATGTTTAAAACAAACCATAATCGTATAAGATATCTTAAGAGAAGTACAAATGTTCTTATCTAGAGATCGAAAGATTTCTAAGAACATGATCCAACTTCATCTTAATCTCATATCTCGATTTATTTAGACAACCTTGATGAGCCATATTTTTTGGCTCATTTTTAGTTCTTTTGAGTCAAGTTAATCGAGTCTTTTTAGTTGTTTTCACCTTGCTTGTGTCTGGGAGGGCACATTTGGAGTCCTTGGTCAAGTTATGCAGGTAAAACGTGAAAAGACGCACATTTGACAAGAAATCGTCGCATTGAGCAAGTATGCTGGTTGAGCAAGTTAGCATGACACGAACACCCATGTCATATTGGCCAAAGTCAGGAAGTGACCAAGACCGAAGCTTGACCAAGTACCGTACGAAGTAAAGAGGTTGGACAAAGATCGGAGTTGACCAGAGACGAACGTTGAGCAAGTAGTGTACAAAGAGTCCTGAGAGTTATGGAGTCTTAAAAGGCGACCAGATTCATAGAAGTATCAAAGATGGACTCCCATCCAACGTTAGAGTCATTGTCCAACACGTCTCTACATAAGATTGAGTCCTATATCTACACGGAATTGGTCAAGGACGCGGCAGGATCCCTATTTTTAAGGAAAGGATAAGGAAAGAATCTTTTATTTCCTTATCTCAATTAATCTGATCAAGGCAGCGATTTTACTTGGAGCCCAAGACTCCTAGCATCTATAAATACATATCATACCCTAGATATCACGTGGCAACACATACAAGAAAACTCACATACGAAAATATTCAGCCCACCAAAGAAGATCGGAGGAAGAGGAAGACGAGTTCTCCCCGGCTATCGCTTTCGGGCATAGCTGGGCAATTTCGATTTAATTCATGTTTTTATTTTCGTCTTTTAATTTCTGTTAATTCAAGACAATTGTTACTTTGATTTCTTAGTTTAATTACATCATGTTTTCTTTTTATTTTATTTTATTTATTTTAGCTTTGTTCATGCGTAGCTAGTTAATCTGCGTCTGGGCAACGTCTGAACTTGGTCGACCTGATTTCTAAAATACTGAGAGGCTTATTGATTATAGCAACTAACTTAGTTTTATTCCCGATTCAACAGGGTAGTATCTACAGGCATGTTAGGGACTTGGGCAACGTACAGTAGCCAGTAGGAATCCCTTTTCACCTAACACACACATATGCGGATCAACGTGCCGGGAGACTGGGCGTCCGCATAGTATTACATGTTGCTGGAGATGTGGTCGTATGACTCGGGTCTGTCCGGGCATGCTATTGGCCATTTCGGGTTTGCTTAGAGATTAATGCAGTTTGGTCAACTTAGACTCATGTCGGCTAACATAGTGTCGAATTGATCAATACTAGGGGTTTTACATAGAGAGATCTAGTAAAACTTTAAACTGAAAGAGTGAATAAGGGTTGGGGTATTTGTGTGCGTGACATCATAGGGGCGTTTATACTTTAATTGGACAACCTATAACCGAAAGATAAAGCTGTTAGCAAAATCTTATGTGCCGATGAACAGTAGAAACTTGATCAGGTAGACAAGGTGACGACTGTGCCCAGATGCTCTGTTTTACAATTTGGTCGAGTTCAGTAGTTGAGTAGTTTATTTTCGTTATTGGTCAAGTTCAGTAGCTGAGTATTTTATTTCTTTTTATTTAATTTAGTTTGTTTATTATTTGTTTTTAGTTGTTTTAGTAGGTCGGTATTTCACTCAAAACTCTTTATAAAATCGTGACAACCCACATTGGGCAAAGCCGTGAGAAAATAACAATAAACTCCTCGTGGGATCGACACCTAATACTTACCACTAATACTTGTTGTTGGTGTGAAGCTTTAGGTCTTATAAATTTATTTTGCGCTACTCAAACGACGGTAGCGTCAAAATTGGCGCCGTTGCCGGGGAGTTTATATTCTAGTTATTTTCTTTGTGCTATTTGACTTGTGATTTTTTATTTTTTTGTTCCAGGTTGACCATACAGGACATCAAGGAGCAAGAAGAGGAAAGCAGGTCAAGCAGCACGTGCAGCCCAGAGACCCACCTTTGCTCAAGATCCAGACTTGAGCAGAGGACAGAAAAGATGGACGACTTGAACAACCGACGAGTGGAGCAGACATTGAGGGAATTAAGTTTCCCTAAATTTTTGGACTTTAAACTTGTGGGCATAACCTTGCCCAACATCACTACAGATTGGTCAATGAAACCTAGTTTTCTGCAGCTGTTTCCCAAGTTCAGCGATATGCCCTGGGAGGACCCTCAATTACATGTGCGAAATTTTGAGCTAGCATGTGGGACTATACCTGCCATGGGAAACCTGGCAGAGTACATCCGACTATTAGCTTTTCCCTTCTCCCTTGCCGCCAAG
This sequence comes from Euphrasia confusa, assembly GCA_954870475.1. Classification (NCBI taxonomy): domain Eukaryota; kingdom Viridiplantae; phylum Streptophyta; class Magnoliopsida; order Lamiales; family Orobanchaceae; genus Euphrasia; species Euphrasia confusa. The sequence continues at coordinate 24,291,966 of OX940968.1, read as the reverse complement.
GCAAGAGAATGGCTATACACCTTGACCAGGGGCGAAATTACAACATGGCAGCAGCTCCAACATCAATTCTTGAAGAAGCACTTCCCCATATCTCGGATCATGCAGATCAAGAAGATGATTTACAACATCAAAATGGGCACTGAAGAATCATTCCACGACTATTGGGTTCGATTCAATGAGATTCAAGCACTATGCCCATATCGTCTATTTCCGGATCATGAATTGATCCAATACTTCAGATCCGGACTAAGGGGACAAGAAAGAATGATGATTTATGCTGCATGTGGAGGTTCTATTCTGGATAAAACTTCAAGTGAGGCGTTCAAGATATTGAAAGACTTGGCCGAAGGATCCCGTGAAGATGAAGAATACTTGCCCAAGCAGACAACTGTTATGCCCAAGTCTGCCGAAGATAAAATTGATAACTTTGCGGGACCATTGAGAAACTCGTGGAGATTATGGCCACAAGACCACTCAAAGCAGTCGAAACAAATGAAGTTGATCATGACCAGCGCCCACTACACTATGAGAGAAGACACGCAGGTTGGACAATGCACATTTATGAGCAACCTACAACAAAAGAGCAACCTGTCCAAGAGGAGAAACCTGCAGAAGAAGAGCAACCTGCCCAAGAGGAGAAACCTGCAGAAGAAGAGCAACCTGCCCAAGAGGAGCAACTTGCCCAAGAGCAGAAACTCAATATTGTCCAAGTGAAGAAACATGAGGTATTTCATATTGGCATGTTTCAACCATCTGATAATTTAATGCAGGCGAGGCAAACTGGGAATGATGTCCGAGAAGAGATATTGAAGCCAACCTTTGAACGGGCACCCGAGCAAAAATCGAAGATATTGCCCAAGCATACGAAATATCTCTACTTTGGACAAAGGGATAAAATCAGTGAGATCAACAGTGATGTTTTTAGTGAAGGTTCAGAAAGTAAGACACAAGGGTTGTTCGCCCAAAATCCGGAAGAGAAGAGCAATTCGCCCCTGACCAACATGCAGTTACCATTTGGTTTGGGCAAACCACCAGGCACTTTACATGGATGGATGATGAGCAACTTCACAGATTTACTCAAGTGCCTGAAGGCCTCATATGGCCATAACGAGGAGAAGCTCAAGCCCTTCCATCGTGAAGAATGGTGAGCATACATCACGTCATGCCCATGACGATAACTAAGGCGCTGACAAGGAGGCAACCTGGTATTTCTTGTATATTATTTTAATTTTCTTTTCTTTTATTTTGAATAAAATCGAATAGAGAACTTTGACTTGTCTGAATCCGAAAGGAGAAAGGGTTTGTTTGTTTTTTGATGTGCAGGTCAAGGAGGCATATGGGTAGCTACTTGAGCATACCGCGAGGCTATTTGATCAACTTTCAGCAGTTTACGCTAGAAGATGGACGAGTTCCCTGAAGTCGCAAGGATGACCACTGAGAGTAGCCAAGGTCTGGGTAGGCGTGCCCAAGTTACTGACTGAGGGCGTAGTCTTAAGGCATCAGGGCAACATGCAAAGATGACCACGTAGAGCTGCTGAAATCATAATGGTCCACTTCACCCATTGCTCAATTCAGGTTTTACCTTGACTTTAACTCCTCCTCACTTGCCCTCCCACTTGTTTTTCTTTTATTTCTTTCCCTTCTCTTTTCTTTCGAGTCAAAGGTTGATCTCTTCATTGACACACTTTGCCCAAGGCAAAGTGTGTGAGTGGAGAGGTGCGCCAACGTCGTTTGGAGTCGTAGTCTGTGTCAAGGGAAGTCCCTGCCCAATCTTATTACTATTTCACCCACTTTGCCGGAGGCAAAGTGTGTGAGTGGGGGAACGGGTAGGAGCAACCCCTGTCCTTGGTCGTGTCGCATGCTTGATGAATATACTTGGTCAATTTGAGCAATTTTCAAAATTATTAGTCTATGCATGAAAATTGGGACGATGGAACTGCAATTAGGTAGCCGTGAGAGTTGAGCCAACATTATGAATATATTTCTTTCTTGAGAGTTTGTTTGGAATGTCGTAATGCTGAGGTTTGCCTTATTTCTACTTGTGTGATTTAAAGTTGAGTTAAGGTATTAGATGACTTAGGCAATTTTTGTTCATTTTTGTCAATAAGTAAAGAAGACCTTTGATAGCCCCTTGAGCCTAGCCTGTTCTTTGATCACCTGGGGGAAACTCTGACCAACATGAAAACGTGCCCGAGCACATAAAAGGGGCAAGTCAGAAAGTATGTCTTCAGCAAAAAAAAAAAAAAAAAAAAAAAAAAACTTGACAATGGCAGCAAGCAAATCCTGCGAACTGGTTGGTCAAGTTATAAAAAAAAAAAAAAAAAAAAAAAAAAAAAAAACAAAAAAAAAAACGCCAGAATAAACGGGGTGTGCTAAGGCCCGTAAGAAGGAGAGTGAATTAGAGGTAGAAAAAAAAAAGTTGCTAAGTAAAATAAGCAACCTGCCTACAGTCAACATGGAAATATGCCCAATAGAGCCTACACAAACACCCTTAAAAGTCCTGATGATATGCCTAGATCAACTGAGAATTGTCATAGGTCAGAAATTGGTCAAGCCCAAGGCAGAGCGCATTCCAAAACAAAATTGAGTGATACACTACCCATACACTGAAAGAGAGAAACACTTAGGGAGAGAACCAAGAAAATCCTATTGCAGCGTCTTGACTATTTTTTTATGCATCCCTTGGACTATGATTTTGACTGTCTGTTTACTTGCTCAAGGTAATATTCTGAAATGCATGCTAGTTTCTTCTGTTTATTTCTTTCCCTCCCTCCCTTGTTTTCTACTTGAGCAGCGCAAGTCATACCACACGCTTGAGGACAAGCGTAATTAAAGTGTGTGCGTGTGATGAGCCATATTTTTTGGCTCATTTTTAGTTCTTTTGAGTCAAGTTAATCGAGTCTTTTTAGTTGTTTTTTAGTTATTTCGCAATTCCGTCGACCCGGGATATCGATTTCCAACATCTAAGGTGTTCGATTAATTGCTAAACTGATATTTCAAAGATTGTATGAGGCTTAGGAGTAATTACAAGACCTAGGTTAATCGAACTCACTAAAATCAACCGGAGACGGACATTTTAGCTTTTATTTGTTTCTCGTGAATTGAAAACCCGAAGTTTATGATTGATGAACCCGAAGCTCTAGTTTCTCTCTTTATTAATTAAACATCGTTGATTACTTTTTATTTACTTTACTTTTTATTTCTTAGTTAATTTAGTTTAAAAACAAAACAAACCCAAATCATGCATTATGCTATATCTCTTTTCTTTCTCTCGTTGCAAACATAAAAACATTTGTACTTGCCGATAGTAGTGTTCCTCGTGAGATCGACTCTGGCGAATTGCTTCGGCAATAAGTTCGGTTATTTTTATTTGATTTTCGCCGTACTAAAAACGACTTATGAGGGATACACACTTATCAATTTCAACTACACAGGGAATTTCCATGACATTCACATCCCCAGAAATGTAAACCAAGTTCTTACAATTATCCTCACAGTTGAAACTAAAATAATATTCCATAATCCCAGCAAGCTTTAATTCATACGTTATCATAGTAATATCATCCATACACAGATCGTTACCACAATCATCAAAATAATTTTACCTTCCCATCGACATAGCAGGTTTCACCTTCTTTGTTTTTTCGAAATTTCCCACTGTGATGCACTCTCAAGCTGAAATTTCGTGATTCAGAGGCTCAATAACCGGCGTTGCTGCAAAATCGGGTCGCAAATACCACCGCATTTTGTTGTAATAGAATTAGGGTTCTTGATGGTCGCGAATTTGGGAATTGAATTTTCGCAGCTTAGGGTTTCTAGGTGAGGATTCTGTTGGAATTCGCTATCCCGGGTTATCAAAATTGCGGAACCGATAACCCGAACGAACCCTTCGCCGGAGATCGTACAAACGCCGACTCATCCGCCGGAGTCCGGGCTTTGGAGACCACGCACCCAAAGGCACGTAATCCGCCCCCACCCGAAAACCCCGCGAGCCGAGGTTCATACAATCGACAACCTCAATCGCCGGAGAAACCACGAGCCCACGCGAACCGGGACCCGACCGAACGCGTCGCGTGCACGAGGCACGCGGACGCCCAGCCGAGTCCCCGCGAGGGGACTCGCGATCGCTCGCAGCGATCGCACGGGATGCCTCGCGGCATCCCCGGGATGCTCGCAGCATCCCCGCAGCGGATCCGGCGATCCGCTGCTCGCGGCTAGGGCTCGCGTCCAGCGAGCCGCTGCGGGAAACCCGCAGCTCGCTACGAGCTGCTACGGGTAAAACCCGTAGCCCTAGCGATCAGCCCCGTAGGGCTCGATCGATCCTCGGCGTCCATCCGAGGGTCCGCGCGTTCGATCCCCCCGAGGGATCCACGAGCCGCCGGCGGTCCGGTGGTCCAACCACCACCGCCCGGCTCGACCCTCGTCCCGGGGTTCGATCCTCGGATCCTTGTTCTACGGTATTCTCGATAAAAACAAATCGAACAATTAACAAGTGGTTTGAGAATTGTACCTACGATTCGTTGTTCGGAGAAACGAAATCGATGACCTCGTGATCTTCCCGCGTATTCCTTGCACTCCGTTCGAACGTCGGGTGGGCGACGAGCTATCGAACTCTATGGATCCTCCTCACTCTCAGAACTTTATTGTTGGCGTAACTTTGGTTGTGAAAAGTGAAGACCATGTAGTGCTTTTATAGGCTACGAAGGGGATCAAAAGGAGAATAAATATTGGGCTTCCAATATTGAAAATTAAATTGGGTCCAACCCAAATCCATTAATTCTTATCAATATTAATTTTATTTATTTTCCACTATATAAATAAAATTGCACTCCCAATATTATTCAATATTATATCAAATAATATTTCTCCATCTTAGTATTATTTATTCCGTGTATTTAAGATTTAAATATCCATGAATAAAATTTATTTATTGCTTAATAAATTTATTCATCTCTTATATCCGAGAATAGTACCACTCAACCTTATTTATTATGCGGAACAAATCCACTCGCGAGGTTTACATAATAAATCCTTATGAGCTCATCTCGGGGATATTATCAACCCTTCCGGGATACACTGTCCCTTCAAGAATTCACGGCATGCCATATATAAAATATAGTGACCCAACTTAACCGGTAATTAACCCAATAATTAAATCGGTTAATTCCTTTGGCAAATCAAAGTCACTTATATTAAATATATACACCCGCAATTATTTCAGGGATTAAGAATAAAATTACTCCGAGTCTCAAATCAATTATCGCCGAGCAATCCTAATTGATGAGTCTCAATCGATCCGCTCAATACACCAAGTGTACAAGTGTGATAAGATAATCAAGACAAATTATCTTCTCTCTCACACAACGACTATACCGATGGATCGGTCCGTGTCCATCTAGGTCGTGAGCAACTGTTCGATTAAATACGAGTAACCGATAGTATGATCTTCTGTGCGGGCCCGACACACCATACTAACTACAACGTATAAAATCCAGGACTATGATTTGCATGTATTTAATTAACAATAATTAAAAGCAAATGAATGTCTGTAATAGATAGGTAAATGAAAGTGCATACAGAGTTCAGAATACTCAAATCTAGACATTAAGTATACTACTCCATCAATCTCCCACTTATACTAAGGTCTAGTCTTATCCTCCAAACTTCTGACTCCCAAACCCTCCAAGTGCTTGTAATATACTTCCTTAGGAAGTATCTTGGTGAAAGGGTCCGCTAGGTTGTCTTCCGAAGCTATCTTGGTGACTATCGCATCGCCCCTCTTGACGATGTCTCGAATCAGGTGGTACTTGCGCTCTATGTGTTTTGTAGCACTATGGGACCGTGGTTCCTTACTGTTTGCCACTGCACCGCTATTGTCACAATAAATTGTCATAGCTTTAGGCAAACTCGGAATCACATCTAAGTCCTGGAGGAAATTAAGGAACCACACTGACTCTTTCGCTGCCTCTGAGGCTGCAACGTATTCAGCTTCCATGGTAGAGTCCGAAATGCACTTTTGCTTAACACTCTTCCATGATATGGCTCCACCTCCCAAAGTGTACACATAGCCTGATGTCGACTTACGCCGGTCCTTATCAGCTTGGAAATCCGAATCTGTGTAACCCAAAGGGATCAGATTGTCTGCACCGTATCTCAGAACATAATCCTTAGTATTTCGCAAATACTTGAAAATGCTCTTAACGGCAGTCCAATGAGCCTTTCCAGGGTTACTCTGATATCTTGCTACTATGCCAACGGCATAACAGATATCAGGCCTCGTGCATAACATTGCATACATTAATCTTCCCACAGCCGAAGCGTAGGGAACCGCTTTCATGTCATCTTTCTCCTTCTGTGTCTGAGGACACATATCCTTAGAAAGATAAGTTCCTTTACTGAAGGGCAGATCACCCTTCTTGGAATCTTGCATGTTAAAACGAGCTAGAATCGTGTCTATGTAAGATTGCTGGGAAAGACACAATGTACTATTCCGGCGATCCCTTATAACTTTGATCCCTAGAACATGTCCGACTTCACCCAAATCTTTCATATCGAATTGTCTAGACAACCATCCCTTTATGTCTGATAACATCTTCACACTGTTGCCAATGAGAAGTATGTCGTCTACATAAAGCACGAGGAACACCACCTTCTTCCCATCACGTTTCCAATACACACACGATTCGTCCATGCTTTGAATGAATCCAAAAGATTGGACTACTTCATCAAACCGCAGGTTCCACGATCTCGAGGCTTGTTTCAATCCATAAATGGATCGATTAAGCTTGCACACTAGATGATCTCGCCCCTTAGCAATGAATCCCTCTGGTTGTTTCATATAAATCGTCTCGTCAAGACTTCCATTAAGGTAAGCTGTCTTGACGTCCATTTGCCACACCTCATAATCCATATGAGCTGCTATGGATAAGAGAATCTGGATCGACTTTATCTTGGCTACCGGCGAGAAGGTCTCCTCATAATTGATTCCCTCTTTCTGAGTATATCCTTTCGCAACAAGCCGAGCTTTAAAGGTTTCAACCTTTCCGTCAGATCCTCTCTTTCTCTTGTAGACCCATTTACACCCAATTGGCTTTACGCCGCTTGGTGGTTCTACAAGATCCCAGACTTTATTAGAGTCCATAGATTCTATTTCGAATTTCATTGCTTTCTTCCAAGAAGGCGCATCTATATCTTGTACCGCCTCATCATAGGTCCAGGGATCGACTTCATGAACTCCGGGTGCCGAGTCCGAAGACTCACCCAGTCCAATCCATCTGTCCGGTTGTTTAACAACCCTCCCACTACGACGGCGTTCCGGTGTATCAACAGTGACAGTATTAGGTGCAGGTTCTAGTGGTGTATCTACACTCGGTTCGGCTGTATCTGAGTCTTCCTTGTCTCCTCTTAACTCATCAAGTATTATGTCACTCATGGGCTTGTGGTCCATGACATAGTCTTCCTCTAAGAACCGAGCGTTAGTACTTATAACGATCTTCTGGTCCGTAGGACTATAGAACATGCCACCTTTAGTTCCTTTCGGGTAACCTACAAACAACCGTAATTCTGATCTAGGTTCTAACTTATCGGCCCCTTGTCTCAACACATGTGCTGGACATCCCCAGATCCGAAGGTGCCTGAGGCTAGGCTTGCGCCCGCTCCACCTTTCCATGGGTGTTGTGGGTACCGTTTTCGTTGGAACCATGTTGAGAATATACGCCGTTGTTTCCAAGGCATGTCCCCAGAACATAGTAGGTAAGTCCGAGTAACTCATCATTGAACGTACCATTTCCATAAGAGTCCTATTCCTTCTTTCCGACACACCATTCTGCTGGGGAGTATATGGTGATGTCAACTGGGAATCAATCCCATTCTCTACTAAGTATGCCTTGAATTCTCCAGACAGGTACTCGCCTCCGCGATCAGATCGCAGGCATTTAATGGATTTACTTTGAAGGTTCTCCACAAAAGCCTTGAACTCCTTGAACTTGTCAAAGGATTCGCTCTTGCGGCGCATCAAGTATACAAATCCATATCTTGAGTAATCATCAGTGAAAGTGATGAAGTACTCGTACCCTCCCCTTGCCTGAGTAGACATAGGTCCGCATACATCAGAGTGAATCAAATCCAATACTTGTTCAGCTCTATGTCCTTTACCAGAAAAAGAACGCTTGGTCATTTTACCCTCCAAACAGGATTCGCAGGTTGGAAGGTCCTCTCCTTCTATGCCGCTAATGAGACCATCAGCTTTCAACCTTTGAATTCTATTCGAATTAATATGACCTAGCCTTAGATGCCACAAGTATAATTGATTCATTTTAGAAGGTTCCTTTCTCTTATTGGTGTTCGTAGATGTGTTATTACTCTCGGTTAGTTGCACCGTGTTAGACTCAGGATTCAGAATATACAAATCGTCTACCAATGTACCAGAACAGACAATCTCACTATTTCTTCTTATGACCACAGAGTGATCAAAAGAAACAGAATATCCATTCAGAATTAACTTAGAAACTGAAATTAAATTCTTTCTAAAATTCGGTACATAAAGACAATTTTGTAAAACTAAAACCCTATCACTACTAAAGCGTAAGTGAACGTCTCCCACTGCAACAGCCGCCACCTTCGCGGCATTGCCCATGTAGACCACGATCTCTCCCTCTCTAAGTCTCCGGGTTTCCTGGAACCCCTGCAATGAATTGCAGACATGGTCAGTGGCACCCGTATCTACACACCAGGTGCTGGTAGATATCACCGCTGACAATGTTTCAGTGACTAAGGAAAATTTCGTACCTTTGATGAGAGGACAATCAGACCTCCAGTGCCCAAACTGTTTGCATCGAAAGCACTTGCCCAAAGGCTTGCCTTTCCCAATCCGTGGCTTTAAACCACTGGGTTTCTTTGCACGCTTTTCCTCTAGACTTGCCACAAAAGCTTGTGATTTTCTCAACCTACGCACAAACTCCGCTTTCGCCGAATCCTTTTTAAGGGACTCATTGAGAGAGAACTCTGTGAGTATGTTAATCACCTCTTGTCCGGCTTCCACGCTATGTCTCAACATCATCCTGAGGTCATTTCGAATGTCCTCATCAGTTGGGACAACAGTGGATTCGGAAAGCTCAACAGTCTGAACAATGTCCAGATTTCGTTCCCAATCATCACCATATGGAACCGGTGAGTTTTCATCCTTAAGTATATCACAAAGTGGGGTCACAGTCATTCTTAACCTATAAGCACATAAAACAAACAAACAATTTAATATCCGATATTATCTCCCTCAAATAATATCATTAAATCACTAATCACATCTAAAATCCCATCAGGTAAGGCAAGCCACGTTCGTGTGGACGTTTACCCACCCAAATGATTTAGCAATTAGATTTTACTTCGGTCATACATCACTTATAGCGTAACCTCGTTGGGAGGAATACTATAACGCGTATCTAAGTGTAAACCATTACTCAGTACTAAGGTGAATCGTTTAGAACTGTTATGTCACCGCAAGCCACGTTCGTGTGGACGTTTACGACAACTCGCAACTCTTCACAATTCCCTATAACTGTCTACATCAATTATTCTAAAATCCCATTCAGTATAGCAAGCCACGTTCGTGTGGACGTTTACTACACCAAAAAGATTTATATAATTGAAATCCAATTACTAGATCCATTCAATCTCGTAAATCAAGACGTGGAGAATCATAAGTGAAACTCAAAGTTTCTAACCAGTGATTCACCATGCGAACGACCTTATCTCTCATATATGAGGGAGCCGAGCAGACAATCGATCCATCTATCAAAGAATGGTACGAAGGTCTCTAATTTGTGTCCTCTACATGACCAAGTGGCTCTGGCTCCATTCCACTCCCCGGGGTGAGAATGAGTCGACTTGAAATCAGCTTTGGAAAGACAAATTAGGCATTGTTTGATAAACTCAATCAATGTTTCTTGTAAGAGGAATTACAAGAACTCTCCTCCAATGACTTATCTATATAAACTTCAAAAGTTCATAAAAGTCACCAAGAGAGCAGCAATGGAGACCATGGGCATGTTTCCATACCCTCTCCCACTTAGCTTTTTACAATAAAGGGATACGCTATCTAGTGCATAAAAATAAACACATATAGCATGCATACATGTAATAAAGCACATATTATTATCACATAGTCAAAATAATTACTAGAATATTATTTTCCGACTATTATGGCTTCATCACATCCCCGTACGCATCTTCTAGTCTTCAGTCTTCGTTTCTTGAATGCTCCAAGTGACGAGAATATTAATATCCAATATTTAAATCTATTTATTTTCAATTAATCCAAAAGTTACTTAATTCGAAAATTAAGTCAATTGAATATATCAAAAATAAAATTAAATATTATTAATATTTTTATTTATTTTATTTTCTTTTTCCACTTCATTAAATCTCTAGAATAATCCATCCAAGAAAATCTTGGAATATTCTAGATGATATCCATAATGAAATAAAGAAATAAAATAATTAGGACTATTATACTTTTCCAAATTTATTTTATTCCTAATCCATGAATATTCCCATGAGTAGGAATAATCAAATAGGAAAAATAAATTTAGTACTAAATTAATTCTTTTTCTATTTTTCTAGAATATTCCATAAAGAAATAATCAAAATAGGAAATAATGAATTAATTAGGAAGTATGTTTCCGGTAGGAGTAGCCCGAGTTGGGAGACCCCGAGCCACCCCACTACGTCCGACCGGCCAGCCACGGGGAGGACCGCCGCCGCCCAGCACGCCGACAACCACCGAGATGGTGGCAGCCGCGGCTAGGGCAACCAGCCCCTAGCCCATGGCCGTTCGATCCGGGCATCGCACGGGATCGATCAAGTCGATCCCAAGCCCTCGTCCCTCTCGTCACTTCGTCTTCTCCGGCGGTCTTCGATTCGTCGATCCAATCGCAAAATAAATTTACAAAATCTAAATTACAATTCCGGTATCGATTCTATACACGAAATCGACCCTATACATTTTCCGGAAAAACAACGAACATAATAATAAATCCTAAATTCGGTCAACCCCCGAATTTTTACTATTACAAGCATTCACCACCAAAAAACGAATCTCGACATGTCCGAGAGTTTAATAAAACCAACAATCATGACAAAATAAATTAAACGAATAATTAATTGAGCCATAATAGTCGGAACCCTGCAAGGTAGAACAACATTTATCGAAAATACCGCGAACGTAAACCACGCTCTGATACCAGTTGTTGGAATTCGCTATCCCGGGTTATCAAAATTGCGGAACCGATAACCCGAACGAACCCTTCGCCGGAGATCGTACAAACGCCGACTCATCCGCCGGAGTCCGGGCTTTGGAGACCACGCACCCAAAGGCACGTAATCCGCCCCCACCCGAAAACCCCGCGAGCCGAGGTTCATACAATCGACAACCTCAATCTCCGGAGAAACCACGAGCCCACGCGAACCGGGACCCGACCGAACGCGTCGCGTGCACGAGGCACGCGGACGCCCAGCCGAGTCCCCGCGAGGGGACTCGCGATCGCTCGCAGCGATCGCACGGGATGCCTCGCGGCATCCCCGGGATGCTCGCAGCATCCCCGCAGCGGATCCGGCGATCCGCTGCTCGCGGCTAGGGCTCGCGTCCAGCGAGCCGCTGCGGGAAACCCGCAGCTCGCTACGAGCTGCTACGGGTAAAACCCGTAGCCCTAGCGATCAGCCCCGTAGGGCTCGATCGATCCTCGGCGTCCAGCCGAGGGTCCGCGCGTTCGATCCCCACGAGGGATCCACGAGCCGCCGGCGGTCCGGTGGTCCAACCACCACCGCCCGGCTCGACCCTCGTCCCGGGGTTCGATCCTCGGATCCTTGTTCTACGGTATTCTCGATAAAAACAAATCGAACAATTAACAAGTGGTTTGAGAATTGTACCTACGATTCATTGTTCGGAGAAACGAAATCGATGACCTCGTGATCTTCCCGCGTATTCCTTGCACTCCGTTCGAACGTCGGGTGGGCGACGAGCTATCGAACTCTATGGATCCTCCTCACTCTCAGAACTTTATTGTTGGCGTAACTTAGGTTGTGAAAAGTGAAGACCATGTAGTGCTTTTATAGGCTACGAAGGGGATCAAAAGGAGAATAAATATTGGGCTTCCAATATTGAAAATTAAATTGGGTCCAACCCAAATCCATTAATTCTTATCAATATTAATTTTATTTATTTTCCACTATATAAATAAAATTGCACTCCCAATATTATTCAATATTATATCAAATAATATTTCTCCATCTTAGTATTATTTATTCCGTGTATTTAAGATTTAAATATCCATGAATAAAATTTATTTATTGCTTAATAAATTTATTCATCTCTTATATCCGAGAATAGTACCACTCAACCTTATTTATTATGCGGAACAAATCCACTCGCGAGGTTTACATAATAAATCCTTATGAGCTCATCTCGGGGATATTATCAACCCTTCCGGGATACACTGTCCCTTCAAGAATTCACGGCATGCCATATATAAAATATAGTGACCCAACTTAACCGGTAATTAACCCAATAATTAAATCGGTTAATTCCTTTGGCAAATCAAAGTCACTTATATTAAATATATACACCCGCAATTATTTCAGGGATTAAGAATAAAATTACTCCGAGTCTCAAATCAATTATCGCCGAGCAATCCTAATTGATGAGTCTCAATCGATCCGCTCAATACACCAAGTGTACAAGTGTGATAAGATAATCAAGACAAATTATCTTCTCTCTCACACAACGACTATACCGATGGATCGGTCCGTGTCCATCTAGGTCGTGAGCAACTGTTCGATTAAATACGAGTAACCGATAGTATGATCTTCTGTGCGGGCCCGACACACCATACTAACTACAACGTATAAAATCCAAGACTATGATTTGCATGTATTTAATTAACAATAATTAAAAGCAAATGAATGTCTGTAATAGATAGGTAAATGAAAGTGCATACAGAGTTCAGAATACTCAAATCTAGACATTAAGTATACTACTCCATCAGATTCTTGTCGGGAATTAATTGAGCTTCGAGATTTTTGGTGAAATTTAATTTTCGCAGCTAAGGTTCTCGAGGAGATTGGGGATTTTTAATGAATCGCGATTTTGTGTGTTTGTATGTAATGAATTGGCAGTAGTGAATGTGTTGTAATGAATCTCGATTTTCATTTCTTTTTTTATTTCTTTTTAAATTAATTATGAGTAAATACTAAAATACCCCTCAGTTTCATTTAAAATAGTAATCTCCAGCGCTTAAGTGGAGCGTGAAATTCAAATCCCCGGAATATTTCATGGCATATTTCGATCTGGCAGCCCGCATGTGGCAAATTGTAAAAGGCATCATGTGGTACTGATCGGTAAAACTTTTCTGATTAGATTGCAAAGTGTAAAAAACTCATATACTGGGGTGGCAAAGTGTGTGTATATATATATATATTAAATGAAATGTATAGTACATATTTCAATATAAAAATAAACTAATTCATAATACCAAATTATGTTTTTTCATCATCTAAATATCATCACAAAATCATCCATGAACGATCAAATACGTAAAATATTATGTGAATATAAAATAGACCATCATGCACTAAAAAAATTATAAGAATGAATTGACGAAAAATATTGTTTGAAAGTTAGTCAAGGAGCAACTTTAGAGTAATGTAAACTAATATTTATAATGGTAATATTTATAAAATATTAATTTAGAGATTTGATAGACCTCATACTTATAAAGGGTTTTTTTTTAAATTATTATTATATTATTTTATCGAATTCGCTAATTTTTTATAAATGTCATAGTTGGGATCGGAAAATTTATTATTTAAAAAAGGTTATTAATTTATCGAGTATTAAGAAAAAATTATCAAGTGTTAGATTCATTTAACATTTATGGTATATTTCATCAATTAATATTTTAAACATTTGTGTGGAGAAAAAAATGGGATTGAGGGATCGTGCAGTGCATTTTTACACTGCACCATAACAAGTGTAATCTTATACCGTACATTTACATAGACATATTTATCTACCGTTAGATGAAGTTAAGCATTTGTATGTTCATTTCATATATCTTTTTAGATTTATCTTCAATAAAAATAATTATTATAAATATATTTTAAAGCAAAATAAGATTATTTTTAATAACACTTAGAAAAAATAATTATTATAAATATATTTTAATGCAAAATACAATTATTTTTCAATAATTAGTATTAGTAACACTTAGCAAAAATATTTTAACGCAAAATAAAAAATTTATATATATATATATATATATATATATATATATATATATATATATATATATATATTAGTAACACTTAGCAAAAATATTGTTAAATAACAAATACAAAAATAATTTTAATAAAACAATTTTTATATAATCACATACTATATAGTTACGTAATAAATTTCTATATAATAATATAAAAATAAAATTTTACAATCATTATAAAAAAAAAAATTATAAACAAAAAATTATAAACGTGTTGTAATTTTTATAATCATATAAAAAATAATTTTATTTTATGTTAAAAAATATTTATAACTATTATTTTGATTTTAAATAAGATTAAGATAAATCTAAGAAGTTTTAAAAAGTAAACAAGTAAATGCTTAACTTATCTAACGGTGGAGAGATATACCTCAATCCGAAAAAATGTGAGCTTAAATTTCCAATCCCTCTCATTCAATTTAAACCGTTTTTGGGTTTTTAAAAAGATTCAAAATAGAAGTCATACAATTTTCAAGACAAATTATTTAATTTTTTCTTAAATTATCTAATATAATGTGAGATAATTAATAGCCATTAATAAAGTTAATGAATTTAATTGAAGGTATAATTGAATACTAAAATGACTTCTTTTTAAAAAAAAAAATTAAAGTCAAAATGTCATTTAAAATAAATTTAAAAAAATGAATAATATTTAACTTATATAATCATATAATGTTTCTAATTCAAATTTTAAATCAGTTCAGTAGTATGAGTATTATTTTATTTGTTTTGCAATTATTGTAGATCTTGGAAACTGTTTATGTATTATTAAAATAGTACTATAATGTCCAAAGTTGATATGGCCGAGTTGGTCTTAAGAGCATATCCAATGCTGCTGAATTGGGCTTATTGGGCCATGTAAAATGAACTTGGGCATTCAAAAATGAAAAAAATAGCATTGGAGCAAATATATAAAAAGTGGCCATGGCCTCTATGGTAGCCATGGCCAATTTCACTATTCATGTAATTATATCTAACTTTTTGATTTTTTTATTTAATTATTAATATTTAATTAAGTCTACTCATCTTTTAATTGGTTCTTAAAAAATTGTAAGTGGGCATAGCATTGTATCAAATTCTTCATTTTTTTTTGTGCTCACTTTGTGATGATGTGGACATAAAAAGGGCCCACAAAATGTGTAAAATGGGCTTTTGCATTGGAGATGCTCTAAGGTGGATTAAGGTTTTGGTTGGAAAGGGCGTGGGTTCAAATCAACATTCTTTTGAGTCATGCTATTTATGTTTGGTTCGAATCCCACTGTCAACATTCTTTTGAGTCATGCTATTTGCATATTGATGTGATAAATAGCACTATTATAATTTTTTTTTACTTTTTCTTTTATATTTTAATTATTTAATAAAATTATTATATAAATATATTAATTTTATAATAAAAACATGTTTTTCGAAAATATTTATTAATACTCATGCTATCTGCACATCGATGTGACAAATAGCATTGTTATAATTTATTTATTTTACTTTTTCTTTTATATTTTAATTATTTAATAAAATTATTATATAAATATATTAATTTTATAATAAAAACACGTTTTTCGAAAATATTAATTAAAATCCTACCTTTGTTATCAGTCTTTTTTTAGTGTTTTGTCAACATTTTTTTTTGTTTTTTTTTGTTTATAATCCTAACTTTGTTATCAGTCTTTGTTTTTAGTGTTTTATAGATCAAATCCTTTGTTTTATATCAGCGTTTATAATCCTACCTTTGTTATCAGTCTTTGTTTTTAGTGTTTTATAAATCAAATCCTTTGTTGTATATCAGCCTGCCAACATTTATTTTCCTTAGGCTATCTCCAACCGAACACAAAAACGTAAACTCAAAAATAAGTTTTATTTTAAGTTTACAGTAAATTCACTCCAACCGAGATTCCAATACTAAAACTTAAAAGAATATTCTCAAAATATTCTTCTTATACAACTTTTCATAAATAACCAAAATCTTTATAAATTTACAATTTAACTACATAACTTTTGACATTAAAAAATTTAATAGTTATTATTTTCAATTTAAAATTTCAAACATAATAAAAAAAACATTGTGATATCCTCATACTATTATTTTATTTTTAACGTCAATTAAATAATTTAATATTTAATTATATTTTGTATTATCATGTTTATTTTTATTTCATTATTTAAAATATTTTTATTAAAATTTATTTTAATTATTAATGATATGATTATTAAAAAAAATTACATTAAAAAATTATTAAATAAGAAACTAAAAAAATCTTGATAGATTATATTTATTAATTTATATAAAAAGGATTATTTTATAAATAATAAAGTTTTTTGTTTGAGTTTAAGGTTAACGTAAATTTGAGTATTTTTTTTTTGTGGGTCCCACATTAATACCTATAATAGGTTTATGTTTGGGTATCGCTTGGAGCATCTCTCCTACTCCAAAATAGGTTTTTGGTATCGGTTGGAGATGCTCTAAGCATGTTAGAAGAAACATTTATTATCATCCCTTTGAGTAGAACTGTAAATGGAGCGGATTTTATCCAGATCCGTGGCATTTTAACGGGTACGGATTATAATATTTGATCCGTTTACCCGTTTTACGACCCGACCCGTTTACCCGTTTTATAAATGGATCGGATACGGATCAAGACCGACCCGATCCGTTAATGACCCGACCCTCTAAAAAATTAATTCACATTATATATATATATATATATATATATATATATATAAATTATTATATTTTTATAACCTAAACAATTAAGAGGTGTTTGGTTTCCCAATTTTTATAAAGTCAATATAATAATTATCAATTACTAAATAAGAGGTGTTCGTTGTTAAGAAGCATTTTGAACATTTAATATTTCTTTTGTTGTGAATTTATAAATTATGAATTTGGATCGAGTTTTCGATAATTCGGCGGGTCCCGGAGCGGGTACGGATCTAAAATTTAAATTATTAAACGGGTACGAATCACTGTTGATCCTCTAAAATTTAAATTATTAAACGGGTACGGATCACTGTTGATCCGCTCCGGATCCGCCCCATTTAGGTCTACCTTTGAGCTCGTTAATTTTTATTTTTTTTTATAGATCAAATCCTTTGTTTTATATCAGCCTGGTGAGCTAAATTTCTTTGATCTCGTCAAAATCCTTTGTTTATAACTACCGTTTGTGCTCGTTATTTCAGTCTATCTAGCTAAACCGTTTGCATGCTGGAAGAAATGTATCTGCTCAAACCCCACAACTTTATGCCCAAACAACATGGGCATGTTTTATTCCAACTTTTTTATGGTGTTTATAAATCATGTGCAAATCAATAATTTAAATAACCTAAAATAATAAGCAAATGTAGAACATACTTATTAAAGAAGTGTTTAACAAGCAAATGTAGAACATACTTATTAAAGAAGTGATTAACAGCAGCTGAGACTCTGAGTCTATCCCCAAACATAACCACCATGTCCACAATTTTATATGAAATCATTTGCAGATAGAGGGCCTAACTAACGATCACAGTTTAAGGGCCTGAGCATGGTGGCGGATATGATCATCGATAAAACTAGCAATGAAATAGTAGGAATGATCGTAACCAGCTTGCATTCGCAGCAATATCGGAACATTAACTTTCCGACAAGCCTCTTCAAAATTTTGAGGCAAAAGTTGCTCATGCAAGAATTTGTCATCCTCACCCTGCACCAAAAATAAAATTGCTATATGACCCTTGGGGTTTAGTGTAATTACAATACAAACTCAAATATCTTTAGAAATCAAAAAGGTTGCTCTTAAACATGTTTCTAATTAGGGGTGTTCATAAAATGGCCCGGATCGGTTGGTCCGGTTCGGTCTGGATCGGTAAAATTCCGGACCGGTTTCCGGTTCGACTAAAAGTGAGATTCCGGTTCCGGTTAAAAACCGGTAATATCCAGCCCGGACCGGATTTGATCGAATTTAATTTATTAATATATAAATTATTATATTTGAAAAAAATAAATAAATAACTTGATAAATTATTTATATTTTAATATAAAAATTGTTCTATTTATCAAATATAATTTTTGTATTAACAAAAATTTTCACTATATATTAAATTATTAATACTTAATAGAACAAAATAATCTATAAATAATTAAACAAAAATATATTTTTTAATTTTTAAAATATTTTATTTTTTAAAAATGATATTTTATTTTTATTGAATAAAATTTAAAATTTATAAATATAAAAATTAATTTTAATTATTATTATATAATTAATTTATCAAAATATTAAATTATTCCGGTTTTATCCGGTCCAAAACCGGACCGGACCCGAATTTACCGGTCCGGTTCGGTCCGGACCGGTATTATTCCGGTCCGGTTTCCGGGTCATGCTTTTTCATGATTCCGGTTCCGGTCCAATCCGGTTCCGGTCCGGTTCGGTCCGGTTTTGGACCGATGAACACCCCTATTTCTAATGCACAAATCGCATGACCAAGGGTAAATTTGTAACTCTAATTACATGGTGTTTCCGACAATTATTCCGAGAGTCCTAAATGTTTATTCTACTGATAATAAATAGACTGTCAAGCTTATGGAATATATCTAAATTGGATATATTGAGTCCTTACCAGATCACTTGGGACATTAGTAAATTGAATTAGTAACTTAATATGTTTGTAAAAACTAAATTGTGAAACTGATGGAATACATATATTTGAAGTGAATAAAATAGGTTCTTACCTGATCAATTAGGATAGTTGCCGAAATGTTATTGAATTTAGATACGAGAAAAGTGGCATCATATTCCTGCATATTGTTCATATATCATGTAGTTAAGAAATTCAACCGAAGCATTTTTAAATGGGATTTTCGAACAAGCCACAAACACTGACATAAAACATACCTCCCAGGCAGCTCTATTCTCGCCCAAGTAATTAGTGAAAGCTTTCTGGCCCCACGGGCAATTTGTTGGGTTCACTACAGGTGCGAAAGCCGACACCGACTGGAAACCAGCATTGGAAGTATATCGTGTTAATTACAAAAATTACACTTGAAGCATTTCGAATTACAACCCTATTGATATTTATTTCTAATTTTATTTAAATACTTGAAAGTGACTGTTTGTAATACATAGAAGGAGTATTCATGATTTTAAACAAACATAGATTTTTAAATTAGGTTAAACCACAGTACTATAAAGCAAGAGCTACCTTATATTTGTCCATGTTTTTCAAGTAAATAGTAAGAGCTCCATGTCCTCCCATTGAATGACCGGATATTGATGCCCGAGTCGTGTCAATCTGAGGGAAATTTTTGCTAAGAAGTGCTGGCAATTCCTTCACGATATAATCATACATCCGCCAGTTTTTCCACTTATCTTGGGTTGCATTGAGATAAAACCCAGCACCTGCCCACACACGCAAAACGATGTTAGGGTTCCATTTGCGTTCGTAGCATATTCTTAATTGCATTTACAAGGCTTCTAATAGATTGAGAAGCAAATAAAGCATACCGATTTGAGAAGGAAAAGAAGTGCAAATATTTTTTATTTGTGAGATTCTATCCGGAGAGAAGTATGAAATAAACACTCAGCATTGTACTATTTTAGAATGTTCTCGTGAGACCTACCTAAGCCAAAATCCCAGCTGTCTGATTCTCCTTCGACATTCAGCCCCCCTGTAACAACAAACAAACAACACTTCGTCTTGAATAACCACAGTAAAATCTTAGAAAATGGTTTTTCAAGTTAATACAAACTTCACCAGCTATGGCAGTTTACTAAAAATGTAAGGTCAAAGTTTAATGATGCATCGATTAAAGAGTCACTCTTTTTTCCGAGATCCGCAAGACTCAAATGCCATACATAATTATGTTTCTATCTTAAGATATTCTTCATCAAACTAAACATAACCAAAACCGAAAATTCAGCAATAAGGGATAAGGGACTCACTTGGAGAAGTATCCGCAGCAATCAATACGATACCCTCAGTTGAAGCGACCCTTTGAGCCCCAGATTTGACAATAAAATTCTCATCAGTGCATGAAAGGCCAGAAAGCCAGTAAAGCACCTGTGGAAGATAAACAATCGACGACGAATAAAATTACGATTTCAGGCAGGTCATATGCTTAAATCCAGCAGTCATGCTTCCTAAGAAAAGTAACAATGACCTAAAGATAATACTAAAATGAATTGAAAAATCATTTTTTCAAGAAATCTAGAGACAGCTGAAATAGAAACTTAAAAATAAACAGCAACAACCCAAATGCTTAGAAAGGATTTTACCACATTTTAAATGGAAAAAAGAAGGAAAAAAATAGCTAAACAGACACAAATCAAGAATATGAAGAACATGAACCCTAACACACAAAGAGAAAAAGAAGACGCAATAAACAGAAAATCATCCCACAAAAGGTTGGATCTTCATTTGTGCCGAAACAAAAAAATGAAAATAGGAGAAAAAGGGGACATACAGGGAATTTGTGGGAAGGAGAAGGAGAAGGAGGGAAATAGACGTGGAAGGTCATGGAGCAAGACAGCGTTGGGCTATAGTGTTTGTATCTCTTGTTGAATCCACCAAACATCTTCGTGCTGCTAATCTCCATCGGTTTGGAATCCATTTCTTTCTTCTTTCTTCTTCTTCTTCACACACTGACACTATCGACTGAGATGAGAGATTGTATATGACACAAATGAACCGACAATATTTCCTGGGCTGTGCTGTCTATTTTTTTAGCCCATGCCCAATAACCGATAGCCCAATTATGATAAGATTGCATGATACTCCGTAATTGATAAGATTATGTTTTAAATCCAATACAAAAACACAATTAATTTTTTTTTTTTAAATTATTCAAATGTTAAATTAATTTGAATTGAAGGCAAAAAAAAAATTTAGATTAATTTGAATTGAACGCAAATTTAAATTATACTATTCACATTCTTCAAATTGAATTCAATTTTGAGTCCAAAATACCAACCATTGGAGGTGTATTCGGAGAGATGGTCTTTTTGAAACACTCATTAAAAAAAATCAAACTCTAAACACAAATGCTTTTAACATATACTATAACATAAAAACGTCTTCAATAAAAATTCCATGAACTTGTGTGTTCACGATCTCTTGATATGAGCAATGAACGAATCCATCTCGACTCTAGAAACTCCTCCTTCCCTCGCCGCCCCTCGAACAACATCCCCCACCTCCGCCGCCATCTTCCGTACCCTATCCCCTTCTTCCGACTCCATCAACCTCCTCACAACCCTCTCGACCCTCGAAGCCCTAACCAACTCCGCCCTATCTTCTTCCCACCCCCTCACAACAATCCCCACTCCCAAAACCTCCGTTATAAGCACCGTATTCGCCGGCTGGTCCGAATGCATCGGCCAAGCCGCAATAGGCACGCCTGCAGTCAAACTCTCCACGCAAGAATTCCACCCGCAATGGCTCACGAACCCTCCAATCGACCCGTGGGCCAGTATCTGCGGCTGCGGGGCCCAATCCCTCACCACCAACCCGACTCCCTCGACTCTCCCTTCGAACCCTTCCGGAAGCTCGGCTCGTCTCGTTTTCCCGTCGAACACATCTCCTTTATCCGCGTCTCTCAGCACCCAAAGGAATTTCACTTTGCTATGTTCGAGTCCGAGCGCGATTTCTCTTATTTGCTCGTCGTGGAGGGAAACCGTAGTCCCGAACGAAACGTAGACGACGGAATTCGGCTCGTGTTTATCGAGCCACTCCAAGCATTTGTCTCGGTTATTACCGAACGACGATGATGAGGTTGTTGTTGTTGTTGTCGGTAGTATCGGTCCTACCGCCCACGTCTTTCGATTTCCGGCGATCTCTTCTTTCTCGAGTATATTTACATAATCGCCCTCGATCGCTCTGCACGTGTTGTAGAGACTCCCGGATATGCACTTGATCGGCTCGCTCTGTAGGGCGACGAAGCTCTGGACCTCGTGCGGTACGCATCCATCGAACGAGGGCAACCCTTTCGGGAACTCAACCGAGACTTCGTTCTCAGGAAGATTATGGCGGATTATAGATAGGTTGGAATATGCGCTGATGCAGTTGAACACGTAGGACTCGGCGTTTGATACGGATTTCACGTCTTGAACGACGAACGACATCATGGGGTCGTGTACGACTGCGACTCGCTCGAATTTCTCGGAAGTGTGTTTCAAGAAGTCGGAGAAAGGTTGGCGTAGGGTTAGAGAGGCGAGCCAGGAGGGGTGGAGCTGAGTGGGGAACTTTTCGGGGGAAGTGGGGTCCGGAGGGGGGGTGGGGAAGGGCGGGGTAGGGAGGTCGATGAAGCGGATTCCGGCGAGGTTGAGGCCGTTGACGCGGTGTTTGGCCTGGCGGTTGTGGAGGGCGGGGCCCACGTAGAAGACGGGGATTGAGTACGAGGAGATGATGCAAGAGAGTTGGAGGAGTTGGTTGAGGTGGCCTTGGGCTAGGAATGGAACCATCACCACCGCGATTCCAGGCTTTTCGTCGGAGCTATTTTGGTCGTGGTGATTACGGTGGCCATATCCTTATAATTAATTAAATGAGGTAGCTAGCTAGCTTTTGAATGTGTAATTTTGATTAATATTATATATTATAGTATTTGTAGTGTTATCTTGAGGTCTTTGGGATCACTCAATTATTTTCATGAGAAAACAAAAATGGTTAGGTCAGTAATTTGTTGTGGGGGACTGAAACATATCATATAGTATACAAAACAAAACAAAAATTATTATAGTGGGGCCCCCACTGTGGGTAGCTGTATTCGGTATGGTTACGTCTCTTTTGTAAGAGAAAAAATTTTAAATGGTAAGTTTTATAAAACACATATCAATTTTGAATCCATAAATAAAATTACATCCAATCTATACATTTTGTAAATAAAAAGTCATATTTACCCTTTCCTTTTTTAAAATACAACAAAAGAATTAAAAAATAAAGAAAAAGACAAAAATAAAACAAAAAAGGAATCCGTCCCCCCAAATCATTTTAATACTATTTTAATATTTTAATATGTTTGTATTTCATTTAATATAATTTTAAAAAAATAATCATTTTAATATTATTTTATAAACTAAATCAAACAAATATATAATTTTATAAAACAAAAATATATTAAAAATATATATATTTTTTTAATTTGCCTTGCACTTGGTAAGCTACAAGTGCACTTGGTAAATGAAAAAAAAATAATTTTTAAATTCTGCACTTGGTGGTTGCCCACCAAGTGTTGTAGAATGAAGTTGTATATTTAATGTATAGATTTAAGTGATATTAACTACTGTTGCATTGCCACTAATCTATTTAATTAAATAAACAATTATTTGCTTTTAATTATTTTAATTAAATATATGAAAATTATAGTCCTAGATTATACACTACAAAAAACCAGGGAATTCTACGGGGATTCCCTACAGCATTTTTCCCGTAGGAATTCCCCACGGGAATCATATTCAGAGTTCCCCTACGGCATTCCCTACGGCCCCAGCCGTAGGGGTGACTCCCGTAGAGGATTCCCGTAGGGAACTGCGCCCATAGGGAAATTGTCCTACGGCACACGCCCGTAGAGGAATAATAAATTCCCTACGGGAATTTTTCCCGTAGGGGTCCCCGTAAGGGAATTGTTTTTTTTTTTTTTAACTATTTATTTATATAATAATAAATTAATTAAATATTATTATAAAATTACGCTAAATTGTTTGAAATGTTTTTTTAAATCACTATTTCACTAAATAATAAATTACAAAAATTATACGCAAAAAATTACGCAATCCTTATAATATATAATTCAGCTAACAATTGTTTTAGGTGGTTTTATCCGTTAAATTATGTTGTGTTCACACCTATTAATAAACAATTAACGTTAGATTAAATTTGTGTTCACACTGGTAATTAATTAGCATAATTATTTTTAATTAATTAGTAATTATTTATTTCTTTATATAATATAATTTAAATTTATAATCTCCTTAATTATACTAAATATTAACTTGAAATATTTAAAATATCATATTTATTCCTTATTTATCTCATTTAATTACGTATATTATATTATATTACTATTTATTTAAATAATACTAAAACTAATTAGTGTAATTAAGGGTGATAAGAGATAATTTACATTTTTTAATTAATATATTTAACCGTTAATTAATCAATTTATATTATATAAAAAATAACATCGGAATTTTAGGTAATTTATTCCTTATTTAAAGCAACTAAATAAATTTGATATTAT
This sequence comes from Euphrasia confusa, assembly GCA_954870475.1. Lineage (NCBI taxonomy): Eukaryota > Viridiplantae > Streptophyta > Magnoliopsida > Lamiales > Orobanchaceae > Euphrasia > Euphrasia confusa. Next base: position 24,267,450 of record OX940968.1, on the reverse strand, counting down.
CTACTATTTATATTACTATAATCATGAATAATTCAAATCCCGTGTTTATATATAAATTTCGTCATCTTCACTCACTCCCTACCTCTCCCAACTTTATGTAAGTTTTTTTTTTGCCTTTCGATACATAAACATTCTTTTACTAATTCGATTTTAATTTAAATATTATTGTTTGATAATTAACGTTTTTATTTTTTTATAGCCTTCAAATGTAAGTATTTTTAGTAATTCGAATTTTAATTTTAATATTATCGTTTAATTATTAATATTTTTATTTTTTTGCAGATAACTTCAATGTAAGTATTTTTTACTAATTCGAATTTTAGTTTTAATATTATTATTTGATCATTAATATTTTTATTTTTTTGCAGCTTTCAATGTAAGTATTTTTTATTAATTTTAGTTTTAATATTATTGTTTATTGATTATAATTGTATTGTAAATATAACAATTTATTTGATAATGTCTTTTGTATTTTTTTTCCAGTTTTTAAATTTTTTTTAGTCTTTTTAAAGATTATTTTTTTGCAGGCCTTTTGTATTTCTTACTTTTCTTTTTATTTTGTAGGTTTATTTATAAGTAAAAGACTCTGCAAATAATATCCAAACATTGGATTGCAAAAGGTTTAAATGGAATCAAGCTTTAATAAGTTTAGAGTATTTTGCGTTAATAATTTATTTATATTTTATTTTATGATGTAATTTATAATATTTTATGTAATTCACAATTATTATTTTAATAAAATTTATAATATTTTTATTTAATTTTATTCTTATTTTATTTCGCAACCGTATTTTTATTTAATCCTTATAATATATAATTCAACTAACATTTGTGGCATACTCTCTCCAAACCAGAGTAATAGTCACACTTTCTTTGTATTTTGTGAAGTAACCAGAGTAATAGTCACACTTCCTTTATATATTTTGTGAAGGAACTAGAGTAATAGTCACACTTCCTTTGTATTTTGTGAAGGAAGTGTGACTATTAGTGGGGAGGGGAGGAAGTATATTTTAAGCGTTTGATTTATTTGTGTTTACACTTATTAAAAAATAATAATCTTTAGATTAAGAATTTTGTTCACACTAATATTTATTAATATTTAATCTTAATCAATTTATTAATTAAATATTAAATACGTAATTAATATATAAATAATAATATTTATATTTTTCTCTAATTTTATATAATTTATATTTATAAATTCCTTAATTATAGTAAAGATTGACTTGAAAAATTCAAATTATTAAATAAATTATTTTTTAATATCTTCTATTAATATCTTCACTTTATTCCTTATTTATCATATATTATTTATTTATTTACTTTATCATATAAATCTTAATAGATAATAATATTAATATTAATTTTTATTAATCATTATATCATATTAATATATTAATATTAAGTAAATTAGGTTGCATCCTTATAATATATAATTAAGCTAGCAGTTATCCTGGCTTTTATCGGTTAGATTTTAGTGTGTTTACACCTTTTAATAAATCGTTAGATTAAATTTATGTTCACACTTTAATTAACTAGTATCACTGTCCGTGCGATGCACGTGATTTATTTGAAATAATCTAAAATTTTATTTAATCTCCAACTATTTCGGTCAAAAATTTATTAATGGACTAACAAATTATTTTATTTAATAATCGAACTCTCACTTAAATTTGTGATTTCGTATTAATCTCATTATTAACCGTTCATGTTTGATGTAATTTATAGTATGTAAGCTTCTTGGGGGCATAGTCAAGTGGTAAGGTCTGTGGTGATGTTGATGTAATTTCTCGACGACGCAGATGTCGAATCTCGGATATGACAAATTTTCATTGAAATATTATGAAGTTAGTCCTTGGATGAGACCTATTGGCTATGACCAATTTTCATTGAAATATTATGAAGTTAATCATTGGATGAGACCTATTGGCTATCTCCCACATGTGTCTGCTACTCGGGCGCATCCCTCGATTTACATCCTACCCGATCGAGGAGCCTCTGATCTGGTGGAAGAGGAGTTTCTCGTCTCATCCTACCCGATCGAGAAGCCTCTTATCTGGTGGAAGGGGAGTTTCTCTTCTCTGCATTGATCTTACTTTCTACTCGATCGAGGAGTCTCTGATCTGGTGAAAGAAAAGTTTCTCGTCTAATCCTACCCGATCGAGAATCTGATCGGGTGGAAGAGGAGTTTCTCTTCTCTGCATTGATCCGGTGGAAGAGTAGATTTTCTTCTCTGCATTTCTTGAGTGTCAAACGCATCAAACAAATACCTAAACTAAAAATAAAAAAAAAATCTAGTCGAACATAATTAGTAACTCGATTCAATGTTGAGAAAATAATATAATTAAAAAGTTTGATCAATTTTTTTTAACTCAAATGGATTAAGGAGTAGAAAGAGATTGAATTTTATGAGATACGAATAATTGAAATTAAATTAATATTAATGGAATAAAAAATAATTTTGAGAAAAGAAATAAAAATGTATATATTTAAAATGATAATTAATTATTATTACCAAAAATATATAATTTCAAATTATTATTTAAAAATTATATATAATAATTTAAATATGCTTAATAATATTATTAATTATAATTTATAATTTTTTTATTTATAATTTATAGTATGAACACAATATTATTATTGCTTTCCTATTGGTCCACGTAGCATTAGTGGATCCTGAAATTATATATGTACTAGTGACATGCCCGTGCGTTGCACGGGGAGTCGAATTCGGCAATCGCGCATTCGTAAATTGCTATTTGTACACAATGTTCGGCGAAGTATGATTTAAAAACTTATTGACTAAAAAAGTTTGATACGCAAAGCAATCAATGGTTACAAAATTTTAAAGACTTGCTTGTACACTACAAATTTTGAAAGACCTCTTAATACACTACATTGGCGGTTCTATTTGTGAGTTTCCCGTTCTCGTCGCAGAGTAAGAGCTTCAAGCCGGATTTGTTGGTCACTCTCGAAACAGCAACGTACAACTGACCGTGTGTAAATACAGACTTCTTCAAAAATATACCAACATTAGACAGAGACTGACCTTGATTCTTGTTTATCGACATGGCATACGATATCATGATCGGAAATTGCCTTCGTTGCAAAGCAAATGGATATCTCGGATCAAACGGCGTCATATTAATTCGAGGAATATACACCAGATCGCCCATAGTTTTTCCTCCCAACACACGACCCTGGATGACGTAATTGCCAAGTTTTGTTACAACCAACCGCGTTCCATTGCACAGGCCGTTGTAAGGATCCATGTTCCGCAAAAGCATAATCGGCACACCAACCTGTTTGTATTAAAAATATAAATAAAAATAATCAAACAACAATAATACAATAAATAAATTTTCGATTACATTATCATAAAAAAGGATGCTAACCTTCAATCTCAACTGATGGTTTGGCAACCCGGAACACTTGATGGTGTTCAAGAACTCAACCGTGTGTATTTGTTCAAACATACTATCTCCACGGTCGGTCAGAGCAATTGAATCGGAACTGAGGTATATTCTTTCGTCTGTGTGGTGCATGCTTACCATGTAATCGTTTATTCCATCCACTTCTTCAAGAGTCGGCGCCAGAATCGCTCTTCCTTGCAAAAATTGAATATCGCCAATGTGCTCATGAAAAGAAGGGTACGTCGATTGCACCATCGACTCTATGTAATTATCGGACTGCGTGATCAAAAACTCATCGGGAAATCGTACAGACGTTTCCCCGTCGTTTTCATCGCCAAGAGTACCGTCCCCAATAGCAGACATCCAATCGGAGAACTCTCGTAGCTCACGGTAATCATTTTCATTGCCGATACTTTGCAGCCGCATATTTTTCGTCAGACGCAAAACTTTGCATTCTTCCCACAGCTTAGATGAATTAATCGTGGCATGAACAACGTCTTGTCTCGTCCCTTTGGGTATAACCGGCAATATCTGACGAAAATCACCTCCCAAAACGACAACCTTTCCTTCGAAAGGTTGGTTCTCGGCGTCAGGATGCTGTGTTCTCATTATATCACGCAACGTCCGATCGAGCGCTTCGAAACAATGCCTGATACAAAACAAATGAGAAATACGTAATGAAAAAATAATTCTAAGCGTAAAATATACGATGTTTTATTAACACGCAACTTATCGTATTCAAAGGCACGTTGTAAACATACCTGTGCATCATAGGTGCCTCGTCCCATATAATAAGCTTCGTTTTGATTATCAGACTCGAGTGATCGGTGTTCAGTTTGATGTTGCACGTAGAACCCTCGGTCAAATCGATCGGAATAGAGAATTTCGAGTGTGCAGTTCTGCCACCTGGCAAAAGAAGAGAAGCTATTCCGCTGGAAGCGACATTCAAAACGATGCCACCCTTAGAGCGCACTGCTGCAGAAAGAGTCTTCCAAAGAAAGGTTTTACCGGTACCTCCGTAACCGTACAAAAAAAAAATACACGGCCTGCGCCCGAGTCGAGCGATGCAACGATCGAACGATAAGCAGCGCGCTGATCGTCGTTCAACATGTTCAGTAATTTTTTATGCTCAATCGCGAGAGAATTTCTGTCGTAAGACATCTCATCAGCTATCATCTGATTTTGTGCGTAAGACATGTCGACGGCCGTCGGATACGGCAAAGTAGTGTACTCGCGGAGGGATCTACCTTTTTGTCTCATAAGATCTTCCAATTTAAGCAAGCATCGATTGATAATTTCATCCTGGGTGAGAGTGAGATCTGCCGAAACACTTAAAGTAATCAATTCACACGATAAATCATCTATCTCGAGGAACAGAAACGAACAAATTTATTTTGTCATTCGGGACAGAACTTCTTTGACAATGAAAGCGTTCTAATTGTATAAGTTTGAAAACTAAAAGAATAAAATTAGTAACCGATGAATACCTGGCCGCTCCATTTCTTCTCGATAATTGTTTAGGATGTCGGCCGAGAGGTACTCCTTGCAACTATCCCACACATCTGCCGGGCTGGTAAGCGTTTCCGAAGTCAATAAATTAACGAACAAACTGCGAAGCATCTTTTCCGATCCCCAATGCGCTGCTTCTTTGATCGCATCGATGAATTCTTTGTCGTCGTCGAGCAGCCCTCTTGCATAGCACGCTTCTTTGAATGTTGCATATCGTTTTCCGTTGTAAGTGGAAATATCATCGTACGATTTTCATCCACGAACTACATTCAAGAGCACCCTTAAATAATACCTGTCACCAGCTCTGGGATAAATGTACGACAACCTTCCCAACGCTATTCCTCTTTGTCTCGGTCGCCAAACCTTTTTGCTTTCGTCCCATACGAATTGTTGTGGAAACTCTACATAAGTCAAATTACTTGCAAGATCCGGATATTGGCGGTTTGCTTCCATCCAAGCCGTGAACATGGTAGCCTTCAAAGCACTCCTCTCCACCACATCAGATATAGAAGCGTTGGTTTTGTAAACAATACTTTGTTCGTCCACTGGATGGAAAATGAGTCTGGTAACGGACGGGTAATTGAAATGAATTTCATAACCGAACAATCTCCAACATGCTTCAGAAGCCGAGACGTATCGTGCATCAAAGTACTTTTTAATTTCATCCACGTCTTCTTTTGAGGCGCTTTTGTCATGAGACTGATAAAATACAGCAGTTACGCGATCATTCCCTTTGTGAACGTATTTGAACAAATACTTTATCGAGAGCGACCTGTTGCACCACTCGACATTGATATGTGAACGATACTTCTTCAGGAGAAAAGCATTATGCGGGACGACGTGCCTGTAAGAAATATTATTGTCAACAAAAACTTGTACAGTTTTATAAAGAATATTTCTACTTCGTACAAATAGCAATTCACGGAATATATATTATCGTAACACCTATTGTCAAGTTCGATCCCATTCTTATCGACGCTACGTCCGTCATCCCTTCTTCTGTACACAATAAAACCATCGTCATCAACAGTAGTGCGATTGACAAATCTTTTGGGAAAGTGCTTAGTGCAACGATTTCCATCCATGCAAGGATTGTTTTTATTTGCCGATCCACACGGACCGTGCATCATAAACTCTTTAACAACGTCGTAATACTCTTCGTCATCTTCCGGGTTGGGTATCTCAGCCGATATGATCCCGTCAACAACATTAGCGCACGCCGTATCCGCCAAATTCTTTATAAACAGCAGGATGTGAGCATGAGGCAGTCCGCGCTTCTGGAACTTAATGGTGTACACAACTGCACATACACACATAAATTAACTATTCTTTTTTAATCATCCTAAAGAGATTAAAAAAATTCAACAATTAAATTATAGTCCAAGACATTGTCAAATCAGACTACATTGACACGACACAAAATACCTGCACTCGGTTCGCCAAATATATTTTTTTGTCGAATATCACTCAACATAATATCCAGCTTCGTATGAAAAATCCGCGCTACAATGTCTGGCCTATCGGCTGCAGTCAAATTTTGCTCTTTAACGTAACTGTCGATTTCATCACATGTCGGGTTGCACATGAAAGTAATAAACAAATTCGGATACCCAAGCCAACGGCATATAGCCATCGCATCGTGGTAATTCTATATCATGTAGCGCGCGTCGCCCACAAAAGAAGAAGGCAATATAATTCTCTTCCCAGTTTTGGACGGGTCGCTTTCACCACTGTGCAAAGCATCACCCAATGCACTGTACGAATCGCAGCGCAATTCTTGTTGATGGAACTTCAGGTATGTTAGTCGATACGACTCAACCATCGACAATGAACTGCTGCAACAATCTTCTGCCAAAAAGAATATGCGGCGACTCATCAAATCTCTCACAAAGTCGGAACGAAAAGTATTCTTTCGCAGTTACTTTTTTCACATTCTTTTCTTTGCTCCTAGCTGATTCGCTGTGGGGAACGTCGTCTCTGAAACCGTCTTCCCCGTAAACATACAGCAAGGGATACTGGAGAGGCAAATAAGTGGCGTGCAACTCGTCAACGCGATTCAATTCCCCAACGCGAGTCGTCACAACTATATCTCTATGGTCTCTCAGGTCCTCCACGTCCCCAACGATTAGAACCGCAACCTCAGAAACTTGAGGCAAACAATAACGTTTACCGTCTTGTTTCCTTCCGCCCACTAATCTAAGCTTAATATCAGTACTCTTATCAGCGTTCCATGTTTCACCGGAATAACGGAACCAAAATGAGTATAAATTATGTTCGTCAAGAATTGCCTTCAGCTTCTCGACTATGTCAGAATGCTGTTGTAATTCTTTTTTCAAAAAAATTTCCTCGTCTTCAGCACTCAATTCTGGTTCGGGTTTCCTGTTGCAATTCATTCAAGAATTAAAAAAACACATATAGCACTTGATTGAAATACAGAATTCTTTATTAATTCAAATAATTATCCATTAAAAAACAATTAGCTACAATTCAAATCCAACATACCTCGCCATTGTTATTCGATTCTTTATCTCATTGTCGGTGTCATAAAAGTAAAGCTGAGCAAACTTTGGTTTTTTACCATCCGATGGAACCAAGCTACCAACCTTATGATGATTTTCTCCATTTATTCTGAAATTGGGGGCTGATCTGCCCGTGTTAAAAGTGTTGTCCACTTTCCCGCCCATTGAAGTGAACGAAAATATCATGTTGTAGAATCTAATTTCTTTTTGAAATTTTTTGCTCAGTGCATCTTTTCCGTACAATAAAGCACTGTAACTCAAAGGAGGAACCATCACTTTGGGTAATTTTATTTTACCTGCAAAAAAAAAACAAAAAAACAAATTATCATATACATACTAACTGCACCCTATATTCATGCGTCGAATTAACTAATTAAATATAAAAAGATAGAAGAATAACCATGCATGCAGCAGAGACTGTACAAAGGTGAAGCCTTTGTATTTCTTGATTTCTCGATTCTTTCATCGTACCAGAACATTGCCGAACAATGTTCACATTTATAAATAGGATCTCCGATGTCATCATAACCTATTAAATTAATAACTACATTAGACGTCAAAGCATAAGTAGTTCTATATTAATGTTCTACGCATGAATATAACATGAATAATAAATCCCCCGTAAGAAATTGAGAATTTCGTACTTGGATATTTCGGATTGCGTTGCCGTGGATGAGAAGGTTTGGTAAAATACGGATTTACATAATTTTCTGACAACTTAATGGCGGAGAGCGGTATCGTTTTTTTGGGCATATTTGTAATTGCGTCACATGAAGTTCCACCAACATTCTCCGAAGTCGGATTGTTAGGAACACTGCTACTCGAATGAGTTGCATTCTCGCGAGTAATTGGAGAATTTCCTTTAAAAATCACAATGAAAAAGATAGATTTCTTAAATAATACGTGCTAATTATAAAGTTATATTGTTACTCGGGAAATTTTAAATAAAATCACAAACAAACCTGTTAAGTGAACAGCGGAGAATTCAACGTCCAAATTTCTCGACGATTGCAAGATATTTTTCCTTTATGGCTTTTCCGGACACTACTCGAATCCAAGTTCTTGGCAATTTGAAAATTTCTTATTTCTCCAGAATTGGGGGTCATAACTATTTTTGAAAGGCAAAAACGTTGTGAATTACCAATAATGCAATAAAAATAAAATGGATAATAGAGAAACCGTGGTAAAATAAAGCACGCAGTATGTAAAAAAACCATTTGTTATATCATTGAGAGGAATATGATCTCTGCATATTGCGTTTATCGCCGGAGGATTGTTCAAATTGTTCATTCTTTTGTTTCTCGAGGGACCGGTGACGCATGATCCTTGCGCAGGGGATATATTGTTTTGAGTTGAACTAACATTTATTGGAGGAGTCATCATCCCTGCAGGTATGCCATAGAGCGATTAAAATGCGTTTGTGAATAATTCATTTAAATTGTAATTCAATTCATCGACGTAATGTTTAGTGCAGTATACTCACAGGGTCTACGTTCGGAAGAAGGTGCAACTGAAATGCCCGTGCTTTGAACGTACGACAACGGACTAACATTATTCGAATAATTCCTCAGCCCAAAAGGACCAGCTACACATAAGATTTAAAATTAACAACTATCGATATAAATATATATGAATTCAATGACGCAGGGATAAAATTACTTGGGAGAAATTGACTCTGTCGAATGATCGGCCTGTATTTTCCAGATAACGAATTATCTGCGCAATTAAATAAAAAATTAACCAAATAATAATGCGGAATAGATATGTTATTGTTATTCCCTACAACGACATAGGTCGAACACATTGAAACAAATGACACAAAAACAAAATTATCCGAAACAACAAACCATTTGTTATGTCTTTGAGAGAATTATCTTTTCTCTTGTTCGCTGAATTATCTGCATGATCGGATAATACTTTTCTCTTAGAAACCCTTTTATCCGTGACGCAAGATCCTTGTACCGGAGTTATCGCCGGCGACGTCCCCCTAAAATGACCGCCTTGTGCAGGAGTCACTGCCGCTAAAACAATGTTTATTTACATAAGTAATAGTTTATAAACGAATTAAAATTTGACTGAGACCAAAAAGAACATTATAACACTGTTAATAAATTTATAATAATTAAACAGTATTAGTTAACTGTGTCAATGAGCTCTCTTACAGGTGTTCGGGTGGCATCGGTACAAATTGAAATTCCACGTCCTTGACTCGCTTGTGATGCGCTAACATTATTCGTATACGACTCGAGCAAAAATGGACCTGTAAATGTGTTAGCTTTAGTATTTTACTAATTCGAAGCCCTTAATCGATTGTATTCAGAGTTTACTTACAAAAATTTTCATACTGACTATCTTTTCTTCTATTCAGAACCTTAAATTTACCCTTCCCTTTATCTGCATCATAAGAAGTATAATAATATTAGGGTTCTAATTACAAAATAAAAAATTTTAAAAGTCTTCATTTGAGCACAATACAATACATCCAATCAAACCTGGAGCTCCGTTCTTTTTGTTCGACGACATTATTTCTCTTACAGTATTTTCTGAAACTATAACATATATGCTACAATGAAACACACGACGTTATAATACAAAAAAAATGAATAAGAATTTCAAATAATAATGGACAGCAATTGTATTGGTTACTAATACACAATAAAACAATTGAACGCCTACAGAAAGATAAAAGAACAAAATTTTTTAAAGCATTACAAAACTAAAATGCTTAGCTTTTCTTTGTTGAAATGGTTTTGCTATATCTCGTTGTATAAAACTTCTCCGTGATTATATAGAATTGTTCAATGTTATTATTTAATGTCCATCAGTAATCTAAGGATAAGAATATGAGGCGTATTATAAGGAAACAAATATGTTTAAATAAAAAAAAATATGTTTCTAAATTAGATATTTATGTACATTGACTTTAGTTTCTGATTAATTATATATATATATATATATATATATATATATATATATATATATATATATACTCCACTAAGATTGTTTCATAAAAGTTTTCCAATAAAAGATAGACACATATGTTTTTAAAAATTATTTTTATATCGTTGCTTTATTTGTTATTGGGTTTTAACTTGCATGCAGTAATAAAATTAAGTATAATTTTTACGAATATAAGAATTATCATCGAAAATTACTCAAGTAGCAGAACAAAAAGAAATAGCATTAATCAAAAAATAAAATTGTATCATGCAGAATCAAAATAAGATGAAAACAAAATAAAAGCGACAATCATGTCTGAATTATTATGATAAAAATGAAATTAAAAGCGAAATAATAAAGCCAATCACTCGACAACATCATCCATTCTGAGCCTGGCCGCAGTTGAACTCCGTTCATCATTATCCTCCTCATCATCGCACGATATCTTCTTTCTCCTTTTGGAATTCTTCACAGATTCCGGAGATTTGAATTCATCCTCAATCTTGACGCGGACAGAAGAATATTTCTCAGAACAGTTGGTTTCTTGATCAACTTCGATGAACTCCGCCTCTGAAAATTGCAGCACACTGTGATCAATTTTTTTGTGTCTCTTCAGAAAATTAGGATCATCGGAATATCTATCCACAGAGTAGAGAGTATCCGTTCCTTCGATGTGCTTTGTTTCAACGGTGACTTTGAACATCAGCTCTTTTCCAATTAGGTCATCGACTGTTTGAGGGACTTCAATCTTCTTCTCTTCTTTCTGATTTCCATCAGCATCTTCGATGTGAATGATTTCCTGTCGACATAATAAAAAATTTGTAAATATAATGTAATAATAATCATCCGTAATCTTATTCTATCATCTTAAAAACTGCAGTCAAGTAATTGTTATGAAAATATACATTAAATATAATAATAAAATATATATTTTGCAGATTACTTACCACGTTCTTCTTGGAAGAAATAGCAGCTGCGGCTTTTCCATTTAGTTTTTTAACAACGTCGTTCCATATCAGCAAAAGAACATTATCCGAACCGTCTACGAATTGTGCATGAATCTTGTAGCTCAGATTACCGCTAACATAATCATCACAACCATCACAAAACAATTTGGAATCCTTCTCCGTAACTTTCTTTCTGCACTTAACGCAACTGGTATAGCACCATCCTCTATCGTACATTATTTCAGATATGGAACCGACAATCCAATATTTCCCAGTCTATGATTCATGTCAAAAAATAATAAATTCGTCACGAAATAAAAGAGTTCAAACTAAAATGTAGACAAACAAATCTGAATAAATATACAAAATTATGTAAATTACTAATAATAAATACCAAATCCGTCGTCTTCAAATCTTTAATACTCAGAACAACAGTTTCAAGATTCTGCAATTCATCTTTGACACTGACATAAGATGAAGTAGATATCATGGACCCATCATAGGAAAGATCAACTTCAGAATCTGGGAATCTGGAAAAATAAAATAAAAGTAAATTACTTGTGTATTTTAACGAAATTCAATGTTGAAAAAAAATGCATAGATTATATTAAGATTTACTTGTTTCTAAAGTCGACGATTTCTTCAAGATTCGGATCGGTAATAACTTTCGTTGCGTGGTAAGTGTTTGAAATACCAACACCTCCTTCCCAAATGAATTTTGCAAAGAAAATAAGAGACGAAATAAAAATTAGATATCATGTTATATTTTTGAATCTATAAACGAAAAATGAACATCAAAGTCACATATACGTACTTTGATAAGATTTACTTCTACAAAGTTGAATCACAATCACATTATGATCCATTTCCTTTCTGCGCACTCTCTCAATGAACTGATTCATTTGGTAGCAATAAGGTTCCCACAACGCACACTCGATCTTATTTCCACTTCGTCGTTCGCAGGCTCAACCTGCGAATCCCGTCTGTCTCGTCCCTCTTTTACACTGCATGTCGTCCGACATCATAGAGGTGTCGTCCGACAAACTACTTGTCGGCTGACAGCTTTCCATGTCGTCCGACATAAGCTGTTCTGGCTTCGTCTTCATGGTTCCAGCTTCATCTTCTATTGGATCGGCCTCCTCGTACGCAATCAGGTTGATAAGGCTTGGCTTCTCCACTTCACCAATGGGTTTCTTCAATAGCTCTTGTGTCCATACTTCTTGGATCATCGACATCAAGCTTGCCTTGAACTTCTTGGCTCTCGAGCGCGTAACTGGTCCAGCTGGAACTCGCACCGGGTCTTGTATCAACGACGACTCTTGGGCTGCATCATTCCCCTCCTCTTGAAGAGGATTTGTCCTCAAATCCAAGTCATCACCTGCATCGAACAAACTCAAGTCAGTAACATTGAAAGTAGCACTAACATTATACTCACATGGGAGGTCCAACTTGTATGCATTGTCGTTGATACGCTCCAACACTTGGAACGGTCCATCGCCACGAGGAAGTAACTTCGATCGGCGCTGCAATGGAAACCTCTCCTTGCGCATATGCAACCACACCCAATCACCAGGCTCAAACACTACTTTGCGACGTCCCTTGTTCGCTTGCTTGGCATATTGCTTGGTTCGCCTCTCTATGTTCATCCTCGCCGTCTCGTGTATCTGTTTCACAAAATCAGCCCTTTTCTGGCCATCAAGATCAGTATGCTCATGCACAGGTAAAGGAGATAAATCCAAAGGCGTCAAAGGATTAAAACCATACACAATCTCAAATGGCGAAAACTTAGTAGCAGAATGAACACATCGATTATAAGCAAACTCAACATGAGGCAAACACTCCTCCCAAGACTTAATGTTTTTCTTTACAAGTGCACGTAGTAAAGTAGACAAAGTCCTATTTACTACCTCAGTTTGACCATTAGTCTGGGGATGACAAGTAGTAAAAAACAACAACTTCGTACCTAGCTTTCTTCGTTCTTCTTCTATCTTTCTATCCCCGATGAGGTTTGTATCATTTGGTATCAGAGCCAGGTTAGGGTTCTTTATTTTTCTGAATACGTAGCCTCGTTTTCTTTCTCGTTTCTTCTTATTCTTTTCTTCTTCTTTCTTTAAAAAAAAAAATTTTTTTTTTTTATTATTTTATGTTCGAAAATTACTGTTCATGAACAGTAATTATTATTAAAAAAAATATATTGAATTTGTGCTCAATTATTCTTTTTATTGTTGTTCATCGTTCGTTCAGCAATTTAAAGTCATTTCGTGGATTTTGTTGGAGTTGAATTCGACCGGTAGATTGGGAGAGTTCGATTCTTGAGAGAGATAAAGTGAGAGGAATACGAGCGTGAGTGACTTACCATATTGAGTGATACACGAGAGTGGTGAGGATTTCTCTATTTTGTTTCTAACACTTTTGCAGGATAACCGAGATGGATCATACCCAAATTAAGCTCCTCGTGGAGTCCGTTTGTGTTAAGTTGAGGAAGTCTTTGGCGCCTGAGTTGGAGAAGGTGAATGCACGACTCACCGCCTTAGAGGTGAGAGCTCATCGTGATAATGCAGGGTATCGGAGAGAGGGAGAATATAGAGGAGTTCGGAATGGCCATCATCGAGCCCGTGATCGTAGTCGGGAGTTTCGTATTAAGAAGGTTGAGGCCTCTGACATTAATGAGAGGAGGTCCCGAGCTGAGATCCAGGACGAGTGCTGGGGCGATATTAGGCGTCTGTTAGGGGAGCTGGTACAAGCGTCAATGAAGCCTGGGAAAGTAGCGAATGATGACGAAGGCGAGAAACCAGAACCGAAGGCCGTGGTGGAGTCCGAAGAAGAGTCGGTTTTGGTATATTCCGAGGAAGATTCGGCTTCGGTAGAGTCCGAGGAGGAGGTCTCGGTAAAGTCCGAGGAGGAGGCTTCGGTAGAGTCCGAGAAGGAGGCTTCGATGGAGTCCGAGGAGGAGGTTTCGGTGGAGTCTGGGGAGGATGATATTCTAACCATTGAGGAGAAACGAGCAATGACAGAGGGGCAGCCGAAGTTGGTGATGATGTGCAAGAAGGGTCCGTTTATCACTGACGATCTATCATATCTACGCCCTTCTATTCTTTTTATTTTGCAGGAATTTCATGATGTCTTCCTTGAGGATAGATTTCCTAGTTTCCCGCTACATCGAGGGTGTGAGCTGCAGAATTATGTCGTTTCGAGCTTGTTCGTGAGAGTGGTGTTCGAGCCTGGCATCGACGTGGATTTGAGGACAAATCCTCTTGAAGAGGAGGGGAATGATGCAACCCAAGATCCGGGACGACGAAGAAAGCATCGAAATGGGAGTCGGGAACGTGCCGAGAAGGTGCCGCGAAGCTTTGAACTGAAAAAGGGCGATTTTTGGACTTTTTGGGCGAAAGTGCACTGCCGTCGACATCCGAATGTCGGGCGACAGAGAATTTGCACTACGAGAGCGTCGGGCGACATTTGGATGTCGGGCGACAGCAAAAACCCGTCGGGCGACAGGTCCTGGAAAATTGCGTCCGGAGCAGATTCGAATCGCAGGTTGAGCCTGCGAGCGACGGAGGCATGTCGGACCTGTCGGACGACAAGTCCCAAAAGTGGGCGGCGGAATTTAGGTCTCCGCGTGAATACTTTATTTATTTCCTTTTTCTTTTATGTTTTTAGTTTGCCTATTTAAAGGCTATGCTTTTCATTATTTTGAGGACATATTATTATTGATGACTAAATACATGTTTTGTGAGTTTTATTAAAATCTCTCTTGGGTTCGAATTCTACCCGATTATCCAAAGAATTCAACCGACGAATCAACGAAGCGATCCACCCTTCGTTCGTGTGTCTTCCTCATCCCCGAGTTGCTGCGTCGATCACGTGTTGGGGTCTAGGGTTCCGTCCTTAGATTATTTCACGAATCAGATTCAGAGGTTTTGGGACTTCCGCCGGTATCTTTCTATCTTTCTGTTCTTCGTTCTTCTTCTATCTTTCTATCCCCGACGAGGTTCGTATCATTTGGTACGTACCTCGTTGATGGATTGAGCGGAAGAAGAAGAAAACGATTAAATTGGATACCTGGCGGATGATCCCAAACCTCTTAATCTGATTCGTGAAATAAATTAAGGACGAAACCCTAACCCCCAACACGCGATCGATGCAACAACTCGGAAATCGATGTATGACACACAAACGAAGTATGTATGCTTCGTTGATTCGTCGGGTTGATCTCTTTTGGCACAATCGAAAAGAGAACGAAAAGAGTAGAGAGAATTAAACTCACCAAATTATATCAATTATCATAAAAAGTTGTGTTCTAAAACAATTGGGTTCATACCCTTTATATAGGCTGACCTAAAAAGTCACAAAACAAAAGGAAAATACGCAACATAGTCTTGAAATCGCAAAAACGCGATTTCCATAAAGAATCTGGGCTCATGTCGGACGACAGGAAATGGTGTCGTCCGACAGGAAATCCTGTCGTCCGACAAATCTTCGTCGTTCGCAGGCTCAACCTGCGAATCCCGTCTGTCTCGTCCCTCTTTTACACTGCATGTCGTCCGACATCATAGAGGTGTCGTCCGACAAACTACTTGTCGGCTGACAGCTTTCCATGTCGTCCGACATAAGCTGTTCTGGCTTCGTCTTCATGGTTCCAGCTTCATCTTCTATTGGATCGGCCTCCTCGTACGCAATCAGGTTGATAAGGCTTGGCTTCTCCACTTCACCAATGGGTTTCTTCAATAGCTCTTGTGTCCATACTTCTTGGATCATCGACATCAAGCTTGCCTTGAACTTCTTGGCTCTCGAGCGCGTAACTGGTCCAGCTGGAACTCGCACCGGGTCTTGTATCAACGACGACTCTTGGGCTGCATCATTCCCCTCCTCTTGAAGAGGATTTGTCCTCAAATCCAAGTCATCACCTGCATCGAACAAACTCAAGTCAGTAACATTGAAAGTAGCACTAACATTATACTCACATGGGAGGTCCAACTTGTATGCATTGTCGTTGATACGCTCCAACACTTGGAACGATCCATCGCCACGAGGAAGTAACTTCGATCGGCGCTGCAATGGAAACCTCTCCTTGCGCATATGCAACCACACCCAATCACCAGGCTCAAACACTACTTTGCGACGTCCCTTGTTCGCTTACTTGGCATATTGCTTGGTTCGCCTCTCTATGTTCATCCTCGCCGTCTCGTGTATCTGTTTCACAAAATCAGCCCTTTTCTGGCCATCAAGATCAGTATGCTCATGCACAGGTAAAGGAGATAAATCCAAAGGCGTCAAAGGATTAAAACCATACACAATCTCAAATGGCGAAAACTTAGTAGCAGAATGAACACATCGATTATAAGCAAACTCAACATGAGGCAAACACTCCTCCCAAGACTTAATGTTTTTCTTTATAAGTGCACGTAGTAAAGTAGACAAAGTCCTATTTACTACCTCAGTTTGACCATCAGTCTGGGGATGACAAGTAGTAGAAAACAACAACTTCGTACCTAGCTTTCTTCGTTCTTCTTCTATCTTTCTATCCCCGATGAGGTTCGTATCATTTGGTATCAGAGCCAGGTTAGGGTTCTTTATTTTTCTGAATACGTAGCCTCGTTTTCTTTCTCGTTTCTTCTTATTCTTTTCTTCTTCTTTCTTTAAAAAAAAATTTTTTTTTTTTTTTATTATTTTATGTTCGAAAATTACTGTTCATGAACAGTAATTATTATTAAAAAAAAATATATTGAATTTGTGCTCAATTATTCTTTTTATTGCTGTTCATCGTTCGTTCAGCAATTTAAAGTCATTTCGTGGATTTTGTTGGAGTTGAATTCGACCGGTAGATTGGGAGAGTTCGATTCTTGAGAGAGATAACCGAGATGGATCATACCCAAATTGACTTACCATATTGAGTGATACACGAGAGTGGTGAGGATTTCTCTATTTTGTTTCTAACACTTTTGCAGGATAACCGAGATGGATCATACCCAAATTAAGCTCCTCGTGGAGTCCGTTTGTGTTAAGTTGAGGAAGTCTTTGGCGCCTGAGTTGGAGAAGGTGAATGCACGACTCACCGCCTTAGAGGACAGAGCTCATCGTGATAATGCAGGGTATCGGAGAGAGGGAGAATATAGAGGAGTTCGGAATGGCCATCATCGAGCCCGTGATCGTAGTCGGGAGTTTCGTATCAAGAAGGTTGAGGCCTCTGACATTAATGAGAGGAGGTCCCGAGCTGAGATCCAGGACGAGTGTTGGGGCGATATTAGGCGTCTGTTAGGGGAGCTGGTACAAGCGTCAATGAAGCCTGGGAAAGTAGCGAATGATGACGAAGGCGAGAAACCAGAACCGAAGGCCGTGGTGGAGTCCGAAGAAGAGTCGGTTTTGGTATATTCCGAGGAAGATTCGGCTTCGGTAGAGTCCGAGGAGGAGGTCTCGGTAGAGTCCGAGGAGGAGGCTTCGGTAGAGTCCGAGAAGGAGGCTTCGATGGAGTCCGAGGAGGAGGTTTCGGTGGAGTCTGGGGAGGATGATATTCTAACCATTGAGGAGAAACGAGCAATGACAGAGGGGCAGCCGAAGTTGGTGATGATGTGCAAAAAGGGTCCGTTTATCACTGACGATCTATCATATCTACGCCCTTCTATTCTTTTTATTTTGCAGGAATTTCATGATGTCTTCCCTGAGGATAGATTTCCTAGTTTCCCGCTACATCGAGGGTGTGAGCTGCAGAATTATGTCGTTTCGAGCTTGTTCGTGAGAGTGGTGTTCGAGCCTGGCATCGACGTGGATTTGAGGACAAATCCTCTTGAAGAGGAGGGGAATGATGCAACCCAAGATCCGAGACGACGAAGAAAGCATCGAAATGGGAGTCGGGAACGTGCCGAGAAGGTGCCGCGAAGCTTTGAACTGAAAAAGGGCGATTTTTGGACTTTTTGGGCGAAAGTGCACTGCCGTCGGCCGACAGAGAATTTACACTACGACAACGTCGGGCGACATCCGAATGTCGGGCGACAGAGAATTTGCACTACGAGAGCGTCGGGCGACATTTGGATGTCGGGCGACAGCAAAAACCCGTCGGGCGACAAGTCCTAGAAAATTGCGTCCGGAGCAGATTCGAATCGCAGGTTGAGCCTGCGAGCGACGGAGGCATGTCGGACCTGTCGGACGACAAGTCCCAAAAGTGGGCGGCGGAATTTAGGTCTCCGCGTGAATACTTTATTTATTTCCTTTTTCTTTTATGTTTTTAGTTTGCCTATTTAAAGGCTATGCTTTTCATTATTTTGAGGACATATTATTATTGATGACTAAATACATGTTTTGTGAGTTTTATTAAAATCTCTCTTGGGTTCGAATTCTACCCGATTATCCAAAGAATTCAACCGACGAATCAACGAAGCGATCCACCCTTCGTTCGTGTGTCTTCCTCATCCCCGAGTTGCTGCGTCGATCACGTGTTGGGGTCTAGGGTTCCGTCCTTAGATTATTTCACGAATCAGATTCAGAGGTTTTAGGACTTCCGCCGGTATCTTTCTATCTTTCTGTTCTTCGTTCTTCTTCTATCTTTCTATCCCCGACGAGGTTCGTATCATTTGGTACGTACCTCGTTGATGGATTGAGCGGAAGAAGAAGAAAACGATTAAATTGGATACCTGGCGGATGATCTCAAACCTCTGAATCTGATTCGTGAAATAAATTAAGGACGGAACCCTAACCCCCAACACGCGATCGATGCAGCAACTCGGAAATCGATGTATGACACACAAACGAAGTATGTATGCTTCGTTGATTCGTCGGGTTGATCTCTTTTGGCACAATCGAAAAGAGAACGAAAAGAGTAGAGAGAATTAAACTCACCAAATTATATCAATTATCATAAAGGTTGTGTTCTAAAACAATTGGGTTCATAGACTTTATATAGGCTGACCTAAAAAGTCACAAAACAAAAGGAAAATACGCAACATAGTCTTGAAATCGCGAAAACGAGATTTCCATAAAGAATCTGGGCTCATGTCGGACGACAGGAAATGGTGTCGTCCGACATACTCTTGTCGTCCGACAAATCTTCATCGTTCGCAGGCTCAACCTGCGAATCCCGTCTGTCTCGTCCCTCTTTTACACTGCATGTCGTCCGACATCATAGAGGTGTCGTCCGACAAACTACTTGTCGGCCGACAGCTTTCCATGTCGTCCGACATAAGCTGTTCTGGCTCCGACATCATAGAGGTGTACTTAATGTCTAGATTTAAGTACCGGTAAACTCCCTGTCATGGCATTTAACCTATTTAATTAATAAACAATTATTTGCAATTAATTATTATTAATTAATATATGCAAAATATAGTCCTGGATTTTATACGTTGTAGTTAGTATGGTGGGGCATGGGCACACAGAAGATCATACTATCGGTTACTCGTATTTAATCAAACAGTTGCTCACGACCTAGATGGACACGGACCAATCCATCGGTATAGTCGTTGTGTGAGAGAGAAAATAATTTATCTTAATTATTTTATCACACTTGTACACTTGGTGTATTGGGCGGATCGCTTGAGATTTATTGATTAGGATTGCCTTGGATAATCAATTTAAATCTCAGAGTATTTTATTCTTAATCCCCGATATTATTGCGGGTGTGTATATTTAATATAAGTGACTTTGATTTGCCAAAGGAATTAACCGATTTAATTATTGGGTTAATTACCGGTTAAGTTGGGTCACTATATTTTATATACGACATGCTGTGAATACTTGACGGGAAAGTGTATCCCGTAAGGGTTGATAATATCCCCGAGATGAGTTCATAAGGAATTATTATGTAAACCCTGCAGGTGGATTTAATCCGCATAATAATTAAGGTTGAACGGTACTAGTCTCGGATATAAGATATGAATATTATTTATTGAGCAATAAATAAATTTATTCATGGATATTTAAATCTTAAATACACGGAATAAATAATACTAAGATGGAGAAATATTATTTGATATAATATGGAATAATATTGGGAGTGCAATTTTATTTATATAGTGGAAAATAAATAAAATTAATATTGATAAGAATTAATGGATTTGGGTTGGACCCAATTTAATTTTCAATATTGGAAGCCCAATATTTAATCTCCTTTTGATCCCCTACGTAGCCTATATAAGCACTACATGGTCTTCACTTTTCATAACTAAGAGAACCTAAGTTACGCCAACTTAAAAGTCTTGGAGAGTGAAGGAGATCCATAAGGTGTTCGATAGATCGTCGCCCACACGACGTTCGGACAAGGTGCAAGGAATACGTGGGAAGATCGCAAGGTCATCAACGTGTTTGATTTCGTTTCTCCGTACAACGAATCTAAGGTAAAATCATAAACCCTCTTCTATGATTTTGTGTGATTAATTGTAGTATGTACATGAACACACGATCCGGGTAAACGTACGAACTTCGGGGACGGGGATTCGAGATCCCCGGCGAAGATCGGGAAACCCTCGAATCGAGTCGAGGGTGGCGGTCGAGCCCTAGGGCTTCGACCGCCGGCGCGCGGGCAAGAGGAAGCCCCGGCTGGATGCCGGGGCGTGCGATCGACGTGAAGTCGATCGCTGGGGGTTCAGCCGTGGGCTGGTGCCACGGCGGAGTGAACCCCCTGGCCTCCTCTCGTCCGGCGGCGCGCGCACAGGAGGAGCCCCGGCTGAAGCCGGGGCAGGCGATCGACCGCGAGGTCGATCGCGGGGAAAGCCGCGGCTGTAGCCGCGGCGGGTCAGCTGGGGGCTGACCGCCCCTCCTCAGGCGGCGGTGGTGAGTCGCCGGACTCACCACCGGGGGCTGCTGGGCAGCCCCGGCGATCGCGGCATGCGATCGCGAGCCCCCTCGCGGCGGGGGGCTCGGCTAGGGTTTTCTAGCCGCGGGGTTTCATCCCGCGGCGGTGATGCTCAAGTCGAGCCACGTCGACGTGAGATGGTTCGCGTTCATGGATTCGGCTCGCGGGAGAAAATCGGCTGGGGGCGGGCTGCGTGTCTTCGGGCGCGTAGTCTCCAAAGGTCGGACTCCTGCGGATGAGTCGGGAATCCAATCTCCGGCGATGGGATTTCGGTCGGGCTATCGGTTCCGCATTAATTTTAATAGCCCGGGATATCGATTTCCAACAATTGGTATCAGAGCGTTTGGTTTCGTGTTCATGTATATGCTCGATTATTGTTCTACCTTGCAGGATTTCCGGCTATCATGGTTGAATTTAATTAATTATTGTTTATTAATTAATTATCATGATTATTAAACTCTCGGACATGTCGAGATTCGTTTTGTGTGGTTGAATGTTTGTAATAGTAAAAATTCGGGGGTTGACCGAATTTAGGATTTATTATTACGCGCTTTATTTTCCGGAAAATGTATAGGGTCGATTTCATGTATAGAATCGATACCGGATAGTGTAATTTAATTCTTGTAATTTTATTACGTTGGTTCGATGTTGAGACGATCACCGGAAGACGAAGAAGTGACGAGGAAGGCGAAGGACCGAAGGGTCAATCAACCCCATGATCGACCCTTGCATCGATCAAGGAGGGAGGGGGCGACGCCTCCCTTGGCCGTGGGCTGCCGCCGGATGGTGGTGGCTGGCCGGCTGAGGTGGCAGCGGCGGCCCTCCCCTTGGTGATCGATCGATGATGGTGGGGGTGGTACGGGGACTCCCAACCCGTGCTACTCCTACCATAATCCAACTTTCCTAATTGATTCGTTTTTCCTATTTGAGTACTTTCCTTTTAGGAAATTCTCATGGATTAGGAAAAGAATTAATTTAAATTAATTTTATTTCTATTGATTTATTTCCTTCATGGAATTATTCATAGATTAGAAATTTAATTAATTTAGTACTAAATTTATTTATTTTTCCTATTTGATTATTCCTACTCATGGGAATATTCATGGATTAGGAATAAAAATAAATTTGGAAAGTAGAAAAGTCCTAAATTTATTTTATTTCCTTATTCTATTATAGAAGTCTTCTAGAATATTCCGAGTTTGACTTGGATAGATTATTCTAAAGATTTAATAGAATTAGATGGGAAATTAAATAAATAAAATATTAATAATATTTAATTTTATTTTTGATATATTCAATTGACTTAATTTTTGAATTAAGTAACTTTTGGATTAATTGAAAATAAATAGATTTAAATATTGGAAATTAATATTCTCGTCACATGGAGCATTCAAGAAACGAAGACTCAAGACTAGAGGATGCATATGAAGATAAAGCCATGATAGTCGGGAAAATAATTTCTCTAGCATTATTTTGACTATGTGATCTAT
Source organism: Euphrasia confusa (assembly GCA_954870475.1). Classification (NCBI taxonomy): domain Eukaryota; kingdom Viridiplantae; phylum Streptophyta; class Magnoliopsida; order Lamiales; family Orobanchaceae; genus Euphrasia; species Euphrasia confusa. The sequence goes on along the minus strand of OX940968.1, from coordinate 24,244,845 downwards.
GTGCTTTATTGCTTTCATGCATGCTATATGTGTTTATTTTATGCACTAGATAGCGTATCCCTTTGTTATAAAAAGCTAAGTGGGAGAGGGGATGGAAACATTCCCATGGTCTCCATTACTGTTCTCTTGGTGACTCTTATGGACTTTCGAAGTTCGTATAGACGAGTCATTGGAGGAGAATTCTTGTAATTCCTTTTACAAGAAACATTGATCGAGTTTATCAAACAATGCCTAATTTGTCTTTCTGAAACTGACTTCAAGTCGACTCATTCTCACCCCGGGGAGTGGAATGGAGCCAAAGCCACTTGGTCATGTGGATGACACAAATTAGAGACCTTCGTGCCATTCTTTGATAGGTGGGTCGTTTGTCTGCTCGGCTCCCTCATTTATGAGAGATAGGGTCGCTCGCATGGTGAATCACTGGTTAGAAACTTCGAGTTTCACTTATGATTCTCCGAGTCTTGATTTACGAAATCGAATGGATCTTGTAATTGGGAGTCAATTATAAAAGTCTCTTGGTGTAGTAAACGTCCACACCACGTGGCTTGCTATGCTAACGGATTTTGGATTAATTGATGTAGACAGTTATAAGTGATTGTGAAGAGTTGTGAAATTATCGTAAACGTCCACACCACGTGGCTTGCGGTGATGTAGCAATTCCAAACGATTTACTTTAGTACTGAGTAATGGTTTACACTTAGATACGCGTTATAGTATTCTTCCCCACGAAGTTACGCTATAATTGATGTATGACCAAATAAAATCTAATTGCTAAATCATTTGGGTGGGTAAACGTCCACACCACGTGGCTTGCCTTACCTGATGGGATTTTAGATGTGATTAGTAATTTAATGATGTTATTCCAGGGAGATAACGTCGGATATTAAATTAATTGTTTGTTTAAATGTGCTTATAGGTTTAGAAAATGTCTATGAGTCCACTTGAGATGATACTTGAGGAATTTAACGCACTGGTTCCATACTGTGTTGAATGGAAAGAAGAGTTAGACATTGCTCAGACTGCAAAGGAGTACAAAGACGTACTCAGTGAAACTTGTCCTCCTGGACTCACCATTAACTCAACTGAGGATGAGATTTTTGACTTTGAAAAATGGGAGAGTGCTCGTTCACTAGCCATTAATCATGATGTCATGCTCAAACTCAAGTTGCTGTTTGGACATGATGGGGAGGCTAGAAAAGAGGCGATGAGGATACTCGTAAAGATCTGTTACTTCGATGAAACACTTGATCATGTTTTTGAGATGATGGATCTTTTGGACGAGTTGAAACAATCGCAAGCTCTTATAGCCAAAGCCAAAGGTTTCGGACCTAAAGGCAAAGGAAAGGAGAAGAAGACAAGGGGGTCCGGTGGTCCTAAGGTACTTGGACCAAAGGGTGGGATAAAGAAGCCTTCTGGCAAATATCCCCAAGGAAAGCAGTCTGAGTACTGGGGGTCTACATCTTGTCCTCTCAAAGGTACGAATTTTTTCTTTAGTCGTAAAGCATAGTCAGGGGTATTATCTACCAGAATTCTGGTGTGTAGATATGGAACCACTGACGGTATGTGCATTCTAAATGCAGGGGTTCCAGAAAACCCAGCGACTTAGATAAGAAGAATTCGAGTCCTCATGGGCAGAGCTGTTGAGGAAGCAGCGGTTGCAGTGGAAGACGTTTATCTTTTGATAGTTATAGGATTTCATTTCAAGTTTATTGCTTTGTACCTTTTAGAAAGAACTTTTGTTCTGGATTTCTATTATTAATGGATATTTTATTTCTTTAATCATTTGATGGTTTAGATAAGAAATAATGGCGATATCTATTCTGGTACATTAGATAGCAATATATGAATGATGAATCCTTAAGTCTACCACAATGCAACGAACCGTATTATAAACTTGTTTTACTTATTAGATGTATTTCTTTATCAATCATTATACTTATGAATTCTTGAACTTAATAGTATTTATTCAAAAGAGGATTCAAAAGGTCGAAATTGATTCATTCAATTATAGTTGGAGGAATGGACCTCCCGACCTAAGAATCAAATTTTGGAGGAAGATACAACTAAGTTAACCTTTCTGGATAAAGGATGGAGTTCGGACAAGTATTAAGAATGATCAAAGATGATATATGCAGACATATGTGTAATTAGAGAAGTACGAGTCGTTCTTTAAAGAATACTCGAAGATGGATTAGAATACTTGATGTGCCATAAAAGCGGAGTGTTTTCAACACAAAGCCATTATGGGGAACCTTCAAGTATATCCATTGAAAGCCTGCGACTTGTTCGAGGAGGCTATCACCTATCTAAATAACACATAGCATAAATCAAAGATTGAGATTAAGTCTCAAACGACTGCACCATACACTGATGTGTAGACATGGTGTGTCAGGAATAAGAAATGGAATTCTAATAGTAAAAGGACAAGTTTGATCGGAACTACCTATGTTCTATGGATTTTTCTGGATACAACGACATATTGAATGTAGTTGTGGAAAATCCTAGAAGAACGATAATTGTATGTTCAATAGTACTACGAACCAGAAGGGTGTCTTCGCCCGGTTCTTAGAGGAAGACTATTAGATGAACTACAGTGCCCTAACTGACAAAGTACCTTATAAAAGGGAAAGAGAAGACTGAGAACCAGCCTAACCGAGTAGGAGTACACCACTAACCGCACCTAATGTTATTACTGTTATACACCGGAACGCCATTGCAGTGGGAGGTTGTTAACCGACCAGAGATGTTCATAAGACTGGAGGAGTTTAAACTCTGGATCTAGTAGCGTGAAATCGATCCCTAGTTCTGCATAAGGGGGCAGTACTAATCTAAATGTGCCTACTTGGATAGCAATAATTTATTATTGTTTAAGAGGCAAGATCATTTAGAGGTACGAGCTTAGTAAATCCATTTATGGATTATCACAAAGCTGAAACTTGTGGAACTTGCAAATTGATGAGGTAGTCCAGTTTATGGATTCATCAAGAAGCATAGACAAGATTGGTGTATTGGAGACGTAATGGAAACAAAGTGGTGTTTCTCGGAATTTTTGTAGATAACACTTCATCATTGGCAACAATGTAAAGGCGTTGTCAGACATAAAATAGAGGTTGTCTAAATAAATAAAAGTATGAGATTAAGAGTAAGTTGGATCATGTTCTTAGAAATCTTTCGATCTCTAGATAAGAACATTTGTACTTCTCTTAAGATATCTTATACGATTATGGTCTGTTTTAAACATGCACAATTCTGAGAAAGGTTATTGCCTTTCGGGAACAGAATATGTCTATCTAAAGGTATGTGTTTCGAACGCATAAAGGAGATAGATATAAACAAAGCAGATTCTTACACTTCGAGTGTAAAGAGCTTTGTAAATGCGGTGTTATAAAACAAGAACCTGATATCAACTATGCGGTTTGCGTAGTGGGAGGATATCAAAGTAATCTGGATAAGAGATATTCAAATGCTGTAAAAGTACTTGGAAGTACAGGATTACTAGCAAAACGAAATCTTCTTAGATTACAGTTTCTCAGATTCAAAAATCAGAGAAGGACCAGTGTAAGTCGATATCAGGCTATGTGTTCACTTTTAGAAGAGGTGGAACCTAAGGAAGAAAGAGTGATAAGCGTGAAGCTTCTCGGACTCTATCATAAACCAAATAGCAGCCTCAGAGGCAGCGGAAGTTTTGGTTAGGTTCCGGAATGACCTCTGAACTTGGATATGATTCTTGGTTCACCAAAGGCTATGTACATAGCGGTGCATGGAGAACTGGAAGAACTCATAAGTTCAAAAGGTGATGATAACACGTAGAGCCAGTACCACCTGATACGAGTCATCGTCAGAGAGACGACGCAGTAGTCACCAAGATAACTTCAGATCGGCGACCTAGATTGCTCATTCACAAAATACTTCTGGGAAGTATAACTTAAGCACGTGATGAGTATGGGAGTCGGGAGTTTGGAGGAAATGACTAGACATTAGTACAAGTGGGAGATTGTTGGAGTTGTGTACTTAATGTCTAGATTTAAGTACCGGTAAACTCCCTGTCATGGCATTTAACCTATTTAATTAATAAACAATTATTTGCAATTAATTATTATTAATTAATATATGCAAAATATAGTCCTGGATTTTATACGTTGTAGTTAGTATGGTGGGGCATGGGCACACAGAAGATCATACTATCGGTTACTCGTATTTAATCAAACAGTTGCTCACGACCTAGATGGACACGGACCAATCCATCGGTATAGTCGTTGTGTGAGAGAGAAAATAATTTATCTTAATTATTTTATCACACTTGTACACTTGGTGTATTGGGCGGATCGCTTGAGATTTATTGATTAGGATTGCCTTGGATAATCAATTTAAATCTCAGAGTATTTTATTCTTAATCCCCGATATTATTGCGGGTGTGTATATTTAATATAAGTGACTTTGATTTGCCAAAGGAATTAACCGATTTAATTATTGGGTTAATTACCGGTTAAGTTGGGTCACTATATTTTATATACGACATGCTGTGAATACTTGACGGGAAAGTGTATCCCGTAAGGGTTGATAATATCCCCGAGATGAGTTCATAAGGAATTATTATGTAAACCCTGCAGGTGGATTTAATCCGCATAATAATTAAGGTTGAACGGTACTAGTCTCGGATATAAGATATGAATATTATTTATTGAGCAATAAATAAATTTATTCATGGATATTTAAATCTTAAATACACGGAATAAATAATACTAAGATGGAGAAATATTATTTGATATAATATTGAATAATATTGGGAGTGCAATTTTATTTATATAGTGGAAAATAAATAAAATTAATATTGATAAGAATTAATGGATTTGGGTTGGACCCAATTTAATTTTCAATATTGGAAGCCCAATATTTATTCTCCTTTTGATCCCCTACGTAGCCTATATAAGCACTACATGGTCTTCACTTTTCATAACTAAGAGAACCTAAGTTACGCCAACTTAAAAGTCTTGGAGAGTGAAGGAGATCCATAAGGTGTTCGATAGATCGTCGCCCACACGACGTTCGGACAAGGTGCAAGGAATACGTGGGAAGATCGCAAGGTTATCAACGTGTTTGATTTCGTTTCTCCGTACAACGAATCTAAGGTAAAATCATAAACCCTCTTTTATGATTTTGTGTGATTAATTGTAGTATGTACATGAACACACGATCCGGGTAAACGTACGAACTTCGGGGACGGGGATTCGAGATCCCCGGCGAAGATCGGGAAACCCTCAAATCGAGTCGAGGGTGGCGGTCGAGCCCTAGGGCTTCGACCGCCGGCGCGCGGGCAAGAGGAAGCCCCGGCTGGATGCCGGGGCGTGCGATCGACGTGAAGTCGATCGCTGGGGGTTCAGCCGTGGGCTGGTGCCACGGCGGAGTGAACCCCCTGGCCTCCTCTCGTCCGGCGGCGCGCGCACAGGAGGAGCCCCGGCTGAAGCCGGGGCAGGCGATCGACCGCGAGATCGATCGCGGGGAAAGCCGCGGCTGGAGCCGCGGCGGGTCAGCTGGGGGCTGACCGCCCCTCCTCAGGCGGCGGTGGTGAGTCGCCGGACTCACCACCGGGGGCTGCTGGGCAGCCCCGGCGATCGCGGCGTGCGATCGCGAGCCCCCTCGCAGCGGGGGGCTCGGCTAGGGTTTTCTAGCCACGGGGTTTCATCCCGCGGCGGTGATGCTCAAGTCGAGCCACGTCGACGTGAGATGGTTCGCGTTCATGGATTCGGCTCGCGGGAGAAAATCGGCTGGGGGCGGGCTGCGTGTCTTCGGGCGCGTAGTCTCCAAAGGTCGGACTCCTGCGGATGAGTCGGGAATCCAATCTCCGGCGATGGGATTTCGGTCGGGCTATCGGTTCCGCATTAATTTTAATAGCCCGGGATATCGATTTCCAACACTTTCCCGTCAAGAATTCACAGCATGTCATGCAAAAAATACAGTGACCCAACTTTGCCGGTAATTGACCGGTTATTCTAATCAGTCAATTCCTTTGGAAAATCAAAGTCACTAATATTAAATGCACACACCTGCAATAATATCAGGGATTAAGAATAAAATACACTGAGATTTAAATCGATTATCAAAGGCAATCCTAATCGATAAATCTCAAGCAATCCTCCCAATACACCAAGTGTACAAGTATGATAAAATAATTAAGACAAATTATTTTCTCTCTCATACAACGACTATACCGATGGATTGGTCCATGTCCATCTAAGTCGTGAGCAATTGTTCGATTATATACGAGTAATCGATAGTATGATCTTCCGTGTGACGTCGCACACCATACTAACTACAACGTATATAATCTAGGACTATAATTTGCATATATTTAATTATAAATAATTAAACACAAATAATTGTTTATTTAATTAAACAGATTAATAGCAATGGATCGGGAGTTAATATCACTTAAATATAGACATTCTTAAATATAGACATTAAGTATACAACTCCATCACTTATCACATTCAGCTCGTTACTCTATAGTAATTTTTAGTCCATGTTTGAAAATCAAACCAACAAAAAGGAAAGCCTACATTTTATACTTGCGTATTTGTCAAACAGAATCTAAATAATTATATCACAATTTATCATGATATAATTTTAGGGTGTATAATTATGCCTAAATATAATATAATGTGTAGGAGAACATCAAGAGACTTAAGGATCGACTTCCAAGTTTATGATCGATTTTGATTACATGATATGAATGTGGATGATACAATGCAAAGGTGAATGATACAGTATGACTATGTGATTTAGCCCGTGGCCTGAAAAAAGGGTCAGTGACTACGGTCATCGGGGTGTACCCGCGGTGCTACATGTTATGGAAATGTTAATTAGCTCGTGGCCTGGAAAAAGGGCCAGTGACTACGGTCATCGGGGTGTACCCGCGATGCTACATGGTACGAGAATGTTAAATTGTCAATGGCCTGGATAAAGGGTCAATGATTACGGTCATCGGGCTGAACCTGCTGCGCTACGATTAAAAATAGCGACCGACTGAAAAGGTCAGTGACTACGGTCACCGGGGTGAACCCACTGTGTTTAATCGCATGTATGGTAGAACCAGCGACCGACAGAAAAGGTCAGTGACTACGGTCACCAGGGTGAACCCACTGTGTTCTAAGAGGTGAATGACTATGTACGTGATGTGCGACACTATGTTATGTGTGACTATATGCTCTATGTGATTCATGTTATATGCACGTTTTACGTATGGTTGATCGAGTATTAATTATGGATAAGGGATGACCTACTGAGTACGTTGAGCTCATTCCTTCAACGACATTTTTTTTTCAGGATTGTTCGGGGATGTCAAGCGTGGTCTATGACGTGGATATGATAAGATGTTTATTAAATATGGTAAATTTAAGACTAAATGTTTTTAAAATGATTTTAATGTTGTAAATTAATTTAGTTACATTTTTTTTAAAGGTTAATTATATTTTCAAGTTATTTTTCTGAAATTCATGTTATTCGATTTAATTTCAAAAAATTACATACTCGATTTAGTATTTTCTTTTATTAAAAATTGTTTTAAAAATTATTTAAAGTAGCGCCCGAATTATTTTATTGTTAAATTCAAACACTTTCGACTTTATGAAAAACGGGGCGTTACACTTACACTATTCATATGTAGTTTGGGTGAGACGTGGCTACCTTCCCCTTCTCATTATATATATAAAGAATAAAGATAAAGAAAAAAATATAGTATAATAGGTGGTAATCGTCTTGTCAAGACAAATGCCCATATGATTTGTGATCGTTTTGGTTTTTTACAAATTCGTACATTTATATTGATTGATCAGCAGTTTTAATTGTGGAACTCACAAAAGTATGGTGTGTAGAGAAATTCTAACAAACTCGTGAAAAGGTAAACAAAATACTCAAGCTAATGGGAAACGATTAGATAACATCATTTGAATAGAGAAATTATAAAAAACTCATGTAAAAGGTAAAAAAAATACTCAAGCTAACAACAAATTGTTAGATAATAGCATCTCATTATATGCACAATCGAAGTTTCCCATTTCAACACAGGAATATTAAAAGACATGTTTATCTCGAGATGCTCATTTAATTAATAGTTCTTTAAATATATATTTTTTTATCATGAGGTGCTGGAACGTTGACGTCATCCATCACCCTGTCACGTCATCACTTTGGTCTTTCGAAGGAAAGTAAATATTTCATTATATTAAAAATCAAATCAAAATTTATTTCACTTGATTAGCATATAAAATAAAAAAGACATGTTTAATTTAATATTTATATTCTTAAATTAATTTTTATTTACTTAAAAATATAATTTTAGTAAAAATATATTTTTAATAGGTAAGTACCTATTAAATAAGTGGAGTATCTTGGGAGGAAGAAATATGATTCTAACACAAGTAAATAGCATTATTTTCACAATATAATTTATTTGCTCTTGCATTTAAATACCTCACAACCAATGTTCATATCCCACAAAACAAAGCAAAGCAAATCGATCGAGATGACAACGACTTGCCTAAAAATCTCCGTTGCGTACGTTTTCCTAACGACTATTTTTTTCCATGAAATCAACTCTGGTTTGATCAAGAGAAAGGAATATGAGGTTGTGATTTCCAACAACCTCCCTTCCAATGATCCTCCGTTGACCGTTCATTGCAAAAGGGAAGGCAAAGATCTCGGAGTACAAACGATCGACTCCGAAAGAACTTACCAATTTCAAGTGCGCGAGAAACTCTTAGGGCGTAAAGTGTACACTTGTGATTTCCAGTGGGGCTCAAAGCATCGCAATGTCCCGGTCTTCGACTCCAAGGAAGCGAGCGACATGTGTCCTGGCGATAAGTGCTATTGGGCAGTCGCGACCGACGGCTTCTACTTTAAAATGGGCCTTCGCCTCCCAAATTTTATGATAAAATATACATGGTAGAAATTACGTACTTTTTTGCAATGATTTATGTACTTTGAGTCTTTGGCAATGATTGTAATAATATATTTCTACAAAATCATAATTGTTGGATATCTTATGCCCGATAAATTTCTACAAAATCGATTGGATAATGAACTTTGAACTAAGATATAAGTTGGACAATTTTATTATCTTAATAATAATAATACATTTTCATATTTTTCTTTGTAAAACAATTAAAGTATAATATTCTTTCTTATCTATATTCTTCTCTCCGTTGAGGAGCACATTCTTAAGATGATGAGTTTGTTGCACGAGTTGGAGATCCTAGGAGCGGCTATTGATGCTGAAACGCAAGTTGACATCATACTCCAGTCTCTGGCCCCTGGTTTTGAGCAGTTTCGCCTGAACTATAATATGGGTAAACACAATTATAGCTTGGCGGAACTCCTGACTCAACTAAAGGCGGCAGAGGTCATCTACAAGAAGGGCAAGTCTCAAGCACTTGTAGCCACTAAGTCCAAGAGCTTCAATCATATCGGCGGTAAAGGGAAGAGGAAGAAACAAGCATGGAAAATCAGTGGTCCCAAGCCTAAAGGCCCACGAGAAGGGACTGATGGAGTTGTATACTTAATGTCTAGATTTAAGTGATATTAACTCCTGATCCATTGCCACTAATCTAATTAATTAAATAAACAATTATTTGCGTTTAATTATTTTAATTAAATATATGCAAATTATAGTCCTAGATTATATACGTTGTAGTTAGTATGGTGTGCGACGTCACACGGAATATCATACTATCGGTTACTCGTATATCAATCGAACAGTTGCTCACGGCCTAGATGGACAAGGACCAATCCATCGGTATAGTCGTTGTATGAGAGAGAAAATAATTTTTCTTAATTATTTTATCATACTTGTACACTTGGTGTATTGGGCGGATCGCTTGAGATAATCGATTTAAATCTCAATGTATTTTATTCTTAATCCTTGATATTATTGCGGGTGTGTGCATTTAATATTAGTGACTTTGATTTTCCAAAGGAATTGACTGATTAGAATAACCAGTCGATTACCCGCAAAGTTGGGTCACTGTATTTTATGTATGACATGCTGTGAATTCTTGATGGGAAAGCGTGTCCCATCCGATGGGGCTCCATGAATAAATTATATTTATTGTCGTGGAGGGGCGGCTCGATCGACGAGCCGCTGTGGGCGCACCAGCCGCCCGCCCGAGGATCGTGCCCTAGGGCAACGATCGCCCCCTCGGCTGGAAGCCGAGGGCTCCCATGCACGCCCAAACTGTTGGAAATCTGCTTCCCGGAATTAATAAATTTAAATAAAATTAATTAAATAAATTATCTAATTAATTCCGACCGACATCCCTTTGGAGATCGAATATCCGGAGTTATCAAAATTGTAAAACAACAACTCCAATCGACTCCCGGAACACGTACATGACCATACGAAAAATTTATACGAGACTTACGCGGGAAAAACACGAGAGAACTCGCGTGAACCCGCGATTCCCGTAGCGGCCACGCGGGGCTGCTCGCAGCAACCCGTAGCGGGTCGCTGCTGCTGGGTCATGCGAGATCGCTGCGGGTCCGCTGCGGAAAAACCCGCAGCACCCAGCGATCCTCGCGTAGCAGCCCGCAGCAACTCGTAGCGAGTCGCTGCTGCTGGGCGCTACGGGTCGCTGCGGGAAAACCCGTAGCCAGCAGTACATCGCTGCGGGAAAACCCGCAACCCAGCCGCACGATCGAGCCCTAGGCTCGATCGACCTCGTATGATCCCATCCGGCGGGGTTCCATGAATAAATTATATTTATTGCTAATTAATTTATTCATCTCTTGTTATTCCGAGAATAGTACCACTCAACTTTATTATCATGCGGAACAAATCCACTTGCAGGGTTTACATAATAATTTCTTTTGAACTCATCTCGGGGACATTATCAACCCTTATCGGGACACACTTTCCCGTCAAGAATTCACAGCATGTCATACACAAAATACAGTGACCCAACTTTGCCGGTAATTGACCGGTTATTCTAATCAGTCAATTCCTTTGGAAAATCAAAGACACTAATATTAAATGCACACACCTGCAATAATATCAGGGATTAAGAATAAAATACACTGAGATTTAAATCGATTATCAAAGGCAATCCTAATCGATAAATCTCAAGCAATCCTCCCAATACACCAAGTGTACAAGTATGATAAAATAATTAAGACAAATTATTTTCTCTCTCATACAACGACTATACCGATGGATTGGTCCATGTCAATCTAGGTCGTGAGCAATTGTTCGATTATATACGAGTAACCGATAGTATGATCTTCCGTGTGACGTCGCACACCATACTAACTACAACGTATATAATCTAGGACTATAATTTGCAAATATTTAATTATAAATAATTAAACACAAATAATTGTTTATTTAATTAAATAGATTAATGGCAATGGATCGGGAGTTAATATCACTTAAATCTAGACATTAAGTATACAACTCCATCACTTATCACATTCAGCTCGTTACTCTATAGTAATTTTTAGTCAATGTTTGAAAATCAAACCAACAAAAAGGAAAGCCTACATTTTATACTTGCGTATTTGTCAAACAGAATCTAAATAATTATATCACAATTTATCATGATATAATTTAAGGGTGTATAATTATGCCTAAATATAATATAATGTGTAGGAGAACATCAAGAGACTTAAGGATCGACTTCCAAGTTTATGATCGATTTTGATTACATGATATGAATGTGGATGATACAATGCGAAGGTGAATGATACAGTATGACTATGTGATTTAGCCCGTGGCCTGGAAAAAGGGTCAGTGACTACGGTCATCGGGGTGTACCCGCGGTGCTAGATGTTATGGAAATGTTAATTAGCTCGTGGCCTGGAAAAAGGGTCAGTGACTACGGTCATCGGGGTGTACCCGCGATGCTACATGGTACGAGAATGTTAAATTGTCAATGGCCTGGATAAAGGGTCAATGATTACGGTCATCGGGCTAAACCTGCTGCGCTACGATTAAAAACAGCGACTGACTGAAAAGGTCAGTGACTACGGTCACCGGGGTGAACCCACTGTGTTTAATCGCATGTATGGTAGAACCAGCGACCGACAGAAAAGGTCAGTGACTACGGTCACCAGGGTGAACCCACTGTGTTCTAAGAGGTGAATGACTATGTACGTGATGTGCGACACTATGTTATGTGTGACTATATGCTCTATGTGATTCATGTTATATGCACGTTTTACGTATGGTTGATCGAGTATTAATTATGGATAAGAGATGACCTACTGAGTACGTTGAGCTCATTCATTCAACGACATTTTTTTTCAGGATTGTTCGGGGATGTCAAGCGTGGTTTATGACGTGGATATGATAAGATGTTTATTAAATATGGTAAATTTAAGACTAAATGTTTTTAAAATGATTTTAATGTTGTAAATTAATTTAGTTACATTTTTTTAAAGGTTAATTATATTTTCAAGTTATTTTTCTGATATTCATGATATTCGATTTAATTTCAAAAAAATTACATACTCGATTTAGTATTTTCTTTTATTAAAAATTGTTTTAAAAATTATTTAAAGTAGCGCCCGAATTATTTTATTGTTAAATTCAAACACTTTCGACTTTATGAAAAACGGGGCGTTACACTTACACTATTCATATGTAGTTTGGGTGAGACGTGGCTACCTTCCCCTTCTCATTATATATATAAAGAATAAAGATAAAGAAAAAAATATAGTATAATAGGTGGTAATCGTCTTTGTCAAGACAAATGCCCATATGATTTGCGATCGTTTTGGTTTTTTACAAATTCGTACATTTATATTGATTGATCAGCAGTTTTAATTGTGGAACTCACAAAAGTATGGTGTGTAGAGAAATTCTAACAAACTCGTGAAAAGGTAAACAAAATACTCAAGCTAATGGCAAACGATTAGATAACATCATTTGAATAGAGAAATTATAAAAAACTCATGTAAAAGGTAAAAAAAAATACTCAAGCTAACAACAAATTGTTAGATAATAGCATCTCATTATATGCACAATCGAAGTTTCCCATTTCAACACAGGAATATTAAAAGACATGTTTATATGCATTAACAAATGAGTCCAATGATACTACAGAGTCATTTAAAAATACAATCAAAATGGAGAACAAGTGATATCTACTTTTCGATATCTCTAAAACAAATTTATTAAATAAAGGAGTAGAGGTTAGAATCATATTTCGTTTCATCATCTCGAGATGCTAATTTAATTAATAGTTCTTTAAATATTTTTATTTTTTATCATGAAGTGCTGGAAAGCTGATGTCATCCATCAGCCTCTCGAGATGCTCATTTAATTAATAGTTCTTTAAATATATATTTTTTTATCATGAGGTGCTGGAACGTTGACGTCATCCATCACCCTGTCACGTCATCACTTTGGTCTTTCGAAGGAAAGTAAATATTTCTTTATATTAAAAATCAAATCAAAATTTATTTCACTTGATTAGCATATAAAATAAAAAAGACATGTTTAATTTAATATTTATACTCTTAAATTAATTTTTATTTACTTAAAAATATAATTTTAGTAAAAATATATTTTTAATAGGTAAGTACCTATTAAATAAGTGGAGTATCTTCGGAGGAAGAAATATGATTCTAACACAAGTAAATAGCATTATTTTCACAATATAATTTATTTGCTCTTGCATTTAAATACCTCACAACCAATGTTCATATCCCACAAAACAAAGCAAAGCAAATCGATCGAGATGACAACGACTTGCCTAAAAATCTTCGTTGCGTACGTTTTCCTAACGACTATTTTTTTTCCATGAAATCAACTCTGGTTTGATCAAGAGAAAGGAATATGAGGTTGTGATTTCCAACAACCTCCCTTCCAATGATCCTCCGTTGACCGTTCATTGCAAAAGGGAAGGCAAAGATCTCGGAGTACAAACGATCGACTCCGAAAGAACTTACCAATTTCAAGTGCGCGAGAAACTCTTAGGGCGTAAAGTGTACACTTGTGATTTCCAGTGGGGCTCAAAGCATCGCCATGTCCCGGTCTTCGACTCCAAGGAAGCGAGCGACATGTGTCCTGGCGATAAGTGCTATTGGGCAGTCGCGACCGACGGCTTCTACTTTAAAATGGGCCTTCGCCTCCCAAATTTTATGATAAAATATACATGGTAGAAATTACGTACTTTTTTGCAATGATTTATGTACTTTGAGTCTTTGGCAATGATTGTAATAATATATTTCTACAAAATCATAATTGTTGGATATCTTATGCCCGATAAATTTCTACAAAATCGATTGGATAATGAACTTTGAACTAAGATATAAGTTGGACAATTTTATTATCTTAATAATAATAATACATTTTCATATTTTTCTTGGTAAAACAATTAAAGTATAATATTCTTTCTTATCTATATTCTTCTCTCCGTTGAGAGAACATTCTTAAGATGATGAGTTTGTTGCACGAGTTGGAGATCCTAGGAGCGGCTATTGATGCTGAAACGCAAGTTGACATCATACTCCAGTCTCTGGCCCCTGGTTTTGAGCAGTTTCGCCTGAACTATAATATGGGTAAACACAATTATAGCTTGGCGGAACTCCTGACTCAACTAAAGTCGACAGAGGTCATCTACAAGAAGGGCAAGTCTCAAGCACTTGTAGCCACTAAGTCCAAGAGCTTCAATCATATCGGCTGTAAAGGGAAGAGGAAGAAGCAAGCATGCAAACTCAGTGGTCCCAAGCCTAAAGGCCCACGAGAAGGGACTGATGGAGTTGTATACTAAATGTCTAGATTTAAGTGATATTAACTCCTGATCCATTGCCACTAATCTAATTAATTAAATAAACAATTATTTGCGTTTAATTATTTTAATTAAATATATGCAAATTATAGTCCTAGATTATATACGTTGTAGTTAGTATGGTGTGCGACGTCACACGAAATATCATACTATCGGTTACTCGTATATCAATCGAACAGTTGCTCACGGCCTAGATGGACAAAGACTAATCCATCGGTATAGTCGTTGTATGAGAGAGAAAATAATTTTTCTTAATTATTTTATCATACTTGTACACTTGGTGTATTGGGCGGATCGCTTGAGATAATCGATTTAAATCTCAGTGTATTTTATTCTTAATCCTTGATATTATTGCGGGTGTGTGCATTTAATATTAGTGACTTTGATTTTCCAAAGGAATTGACTGATTAGAATAACCAGTCGATTACCCGCAAAGTTGGGTCACTGTATTTTATGTATGACATGCTGTGAATTCTTGATGGGAAAGTGTGTCCCATCCGACGGGGCTCCATGAATAAATTATATTTATTGTCGTGGAGGGGCGGCTCGATCGACGAGCCGCTGTGGGCGCACCAGCCGCCCGCCCGAGGATCGTGCCCTAGGGCAACGATCGCCCCCTCGGCTGAGGGCTCCCATGCACGCCCAAACTGTTGGAAATCGGCTTCCCGGAATTAATAAATTTAAATAAAATTAATTAAATAAAAAATCTAATTAATTCCGAACGACATCCCTTTGGAGATCGAATATCCGGAGTTATCAAAATTGCAAAACAACAACTCCAATCGACTCCCGGAACACGTACATGACCATACGAAAAATTTATACGAGACTTACGCGGGAAAAACACGAGAGAACTCGCGTGAACCCGCGATTCCCGTAGCAGCCTCGCGGGGCTGCTCGCAGCAACCCGTAGCGGGTCGCTGCTGCTGGGTCATGCGAGATCGCTGCGGGTCCGCTGCGGAAAAACCTACAGCACCCAGCGATCCTCGCGTAGCAGCCCGCAGCAACTCGTAGCGAGTCGCTGCTGCTGGGCGCTACGGGTCGCTGCGGGGAAACCCGTAGCCAGCAGTACATCGCTGCGGGAAAACCCGCAGCCCAGCCGCACGATCGAGCCCTAGGCTCGATCGACCTCGTATGATCCCATCCGACGGGGTTCCATGAATAAATTATATTTATTGCTAATTAATTTATTCATCTCTTGTTATTCCGAGAATAGTACCACTCAACTTTATTATCATGCGGATCATAATCCACTTGCAAGGTTTACATGATAATCCTTATGAGCTTATCTCGGGGACATTATCAACCCTTATCGGGACACGCGTTCCCGTCAAGAATTCACAGCATGTGTACAACTAATATTGACCGGACTTTACCGGTAATTGACCGGTTATTCTAATCGGCCAATTCCTTTGGAAAATCAAAGTCACTAATATTATATGCACACACCCATAATAATATCAGAGATTAAGAATAAAATACACTGAGATTTAAATCGATTATCCAAGGCAAACATAATCGATAAATCTAAAGCGATCCGCCCAGTACACCAAGTGTACAAGTATGATAAAATAATTAAGACCAATTATTTTCTCTTTCATACAACGACTATACCGATGGATTGGTCCTTGTTCATCTAGGTCGTGAGCATCTGTTCGATTATATACGAGTAACCGATAGTATGATCCTCCGTGTGACGTCGCACACCATACTAACTACAACGTATAAAATCTAGGACTATGGTTTGCATATATTTATTTAAATATAATTAAATGCAAATAATATTTATTATTAAATAGGATAAATGTTTTAGA
Organism: Euphrasia confusa; assembly: GCA_954870475.1. Taxonomy (NCBI): domain Eukaryota; kingdom Viridiplantae; phylum Streptophyta; class Magnoliopsida; order Lamiales; family Orobanchaceae; genus Euphrasia; species Euphrasia confusa. The sequence continues at coordinate 24,228,248 of OX940968.1, read as the reverse complement.
CGGAGTTCATATGTTACTTAAATATAGACATTATGTATACAACTCCATCAATCTCCCACTTATACTAAGGTCTAGTCGCTGTCTCCCAAACATCTGACCCCCATACCATCCACGTGCCTACTGAACGCTTTCGCTCGCAGGGCCTTAGTGAAAGAGTATTCTAGGGTGTCCCCTGACGTTATATAGGTAACAACTATATCGCCTAGCGATATCTCGAATCAGGTGGTACATGCTCTATGTGTTATCTCACACTATGGACTCGTGGTTCCTTTATGCCACTGCACCGCTATTGTCACAATAGCATTGGGCAAACAAGGTTCCACATCTAAGTCCTGGAGGAATCTCCGGAGTCACACCGATCCTATAGCTGCCTCAAAGGCTGCTACCTATTCGGTTTTCGTGGTAGAGTCCGTAATGCATTGCTTTACACTCTTCCATGTGAGATCTCCATTTCTTAGTGTGAACACATAGCCTGACTTCGACTTTCAACTTTCCCTTTGCGATTAGAAATCCGAATCTATGTAACCCACGGGAAATTGCTCGACTGATCACATTAGTCCAATATTCCTTTCCAGGGTTACTCTGATATCTCGCCACTATGCTCCTGGCATAGCAAATATCAGGTCTCGTGTATAACATACATTAAGCTTCCATATCAGGTCTTCTATCTTCTTTTGTGTTTTAAGACACATATCTTTAAATAGATAGATTCCATATCTGGAAGGTAAAAAAACCTTTCTAGGAATCTTGTATGTTTAAACGAGTCAGAATCGTGTCTATGTATGAAGCTTGGGATAGGTACAATGTTCTTCTCTTGTGATCCCTCATAACTTTGATCACAAGAACATGTCCAACCTCTCCTAAGTCCTTCATATCGAATTGTCTAGAACAACCATTCTTTTTATGTCCGATAACATTTTCATATTGTTGCCAATTAGAAAGATGTCGTCTACATAAAACACGAGAAACCACTTTGTTTCCATCACGTTTCCAATACACACACGATTCGTCCATGCTTTGAATGAATCCATCAAATCGCATGTTCTACGATCTTGTAGTTTGCTTCAATCCATAAATGGATCGACTGAGCTTGCACAATAAATGCTCTCGCTCCTTAGCAATGAATCCTTCTGGTTATTTCATATAAATGGTTCTGTCAATACTTACATTAAGGAAAGCTGTATCGACAGCCATTTTACCACACTTCATAATCCATATGAGATGCTATGAGAATCCGGATTGACTTTAGCATTGCTACCGACGAAAGGTCTCCTCATACTCGATCCATATCTTTCTGAGTATATCCTTTCACAACAAGCTTTGCTTTGAAGGTTCCGACCTTCCCCTCATATCCTCTCTTTGTCTTGTAGACCCATTCACCCGATTGGCTTCACGCCTTTCGGTGTTTCTACAAGATCCCAGACTTTATTAGAATCCTCAGATTCTATTTCAGATTTCATCGCCTTATCCAAGAAGGCGCATTTAGATCTTGTAATGCCTCATCATAGATCTAGGGATCGATTTCATGTACTCCAGGTGCCGAGTTCGAAGACTCACCCAGTCCCACGAATCTTTCCGGTTGTCTCACAACCCTCCCACTACGACGGCATTCCGGTGTATTAACAGTGATAACAGGTGCAGGTTCTAGTGGTGTACTACTCGATTCGGCTGGTTCTAGGTCTCGATCATTATCTCTCATTTCATCAAGTATCACATCACTTTTGGGCTTGTGGTTCATTCCATAGCCTTCCCCTAAGAACCGGGCGTTAGAACATAACGACCTTCATGTCCTTAGGACTATAGAACACACAACTTTAGTTCTTCTAGGATATCCTACAAACAACCGCATTTCCGTACGAGATTCTAAGGAACCATGTTTAGGATGTGCGCCGATGTTTCCAAGGCAAATCCCTAGAACATAAGGTAAGTCTGAATAACTCATTATCGTTTTCACCATTTCCATAAGAGTCCTTTTCCTTCTTACTGACATACCATTCCGCTGAGAAGTGTATGGTGTAGTCAGTTGGGAGTTAATCCCATTCTCTGATCAGTATGCCTTGAATTCTTCAGACAGGTATATGTGTAACACCCCGGCCCGTTGAGGGGTCGGAGCCCGACCCTAATGGGCCGGCTCGGTTACCAATGACTGCCGTCGGGAGTGATATCCTAGCCCCACTGTACCAACACTTTGTCCTCACTCGTGCGCACCCGGGAGACTTCCCAGGGGGTCACCCATCCTAGAACTACTCCAGAGCCAGCACGCTTAACTTTGGAGTTCTTATAGGAGGATGCCTAGAAAAGTAGATGCATCTGTTGGTATGAGTAGCATATTCAATTCCTTTAAGCCTGTGAATTTTTCTAGGGCGTTACAATCACCCCACCTTTTTCTGCGCAACATCCTCGTTGCGTGCCTTACTTGCCTTACTTGCCCAGGACCAACCATCCGTGCAGGAATGCCCCTTACAGGTACTCTCACCAACTTCTGGGTGGAGCACTTGGCCCCGCAAGACACTTAGTTCCCGCAATTCCGGTCGGCACCTGCTCTAATACCATTTGTAACGCCCAGGACCGTTGAGGGGTCGGAGCCCGACCCTAATGGGCCGGCTCAGTTACCAATGACTGCCGTCGGGAGTGATATCCTAGCCCCACTGTACCAACACTTGTCTTTTCTAGCGCACTTTCTCCTCACTCGTGCGCACTCGGGAGACTTCCCAGGGGGTCACCCATCCTAGAACTACTCCAGAGCCAGCACACTTAACTTTGGAGTTCTTATAGGAGGATGCCCAGAAAAGTAGATGCATCTGTTGGTATGAGTAGCATATTCAATTCCTTTAAGCTTGTGAATTTTTCTAGGGCGTTACAATATGCCTCCACGATCAAATCGTAGGTATTTAATGGATTTACCATGAAGTTTCTCCACAAGAGCTTTGTACTCCTTGAGCTAGTCAAAGTACTTGCTTTTGCGGCGCATCAGGTACCTAAATCCATGTATCGAGTAATCAACAAAGATGAAATACTCGTACCCTCCTCATGTCTGAGTAGACATAGGTCCGCATACATAAGAGTGAATCAAATCCAATACTTGTCAAGATCTGAAGCTTTTATCCTTAAAAAGGTTACTTGGTCATTTATTACCATCAAAAATCGATTCACAGGTAGGAAGGTACTCTCCTTCAACACCACTGATTTGACCATCAGTTGTTCAACCTTTGAATCCTATTTGGATTAATATGACTTAGCTTAAGATGCCACAAGTATAATTTATTCATCCTAGAAGGTTTCTTTCTCTTATTGGGGTTAGATAATGTGTTACTAGTTTCGGTTTGTTGCATCGTGGTAGACTCAGGATTCAACATATTCAAATTTTCAACCAATGTGCCAGAACAGATATTATCATTTATTCTTCTTATAATCATCGAATGATCATAAGAAATAGAATATCAATTTCTTTAGAAACTGAAATCAAATTCTTTCTAAATCCAGGCACGTAAAACAATGTATAAAATCCTTTCATTACTCAAAAGTAAATGAATCTCTCCCACTACAACAACCGACTCCTTCGCAGCATTTGCCATGTAGATGGTGATATTTTCCTTTCTAAGTCGCTGGGTTTCCTGGAACCCTTGCATCGAAATGCAGAACATGATCAGTGGCCTCCGTATCTACACACCATGTGCTAGTAGATAACCCCACTGAAAATGTATCAGTGACTAAGGAAAAGTTCACTCCTTGTTTTTCTGAGAGGTCAATTAGACTTCCAGTGCCCAGACTACTTGGAACGGAAAACACTTGCCTTGCGGCTTGTTGGTATTACGTAGCTATTACAGTGCTCGTTTATGGACTAGTAAACAGTACTACTGAATACTTTACACGTTTCCAGAAACTATAATAAAATAAAAGAAATGAAGAAGAAGAGAAATAATCGAACAGGTCTTCAACTTCAATGGATCGTCGGAACTGGACACGAACTTAGATCAGAGATTTGTTGCGGGTAGTCGAGGCGCTTTCGCTATCCGCAAGACAAATACGTCCCGTGTATGCTACGGTTTTGAGACGTAATGTCCCCAAAGATACAACGACTTTCTTGTTCGTCTCTGAAGCAACCAGAGCCGAACCACTTTCGAACGAGAAAAGGAGAGGAGTATGAACTTGTATGAAAATGCTGGGAATTGCTTTTGCGTTTTTGCTGTGTATGAAATGCAGCCTAGGACTCACTATTTATAGCTGAGCTCCATGCATGTGAAGGGTCAAGTCAAGGCATTCAATCTGGTGAGTAATGCAGCCCATTACCACCTCCATAATCATCCATGTAACTGCCCAGCAGTAATGGACATGGCCAGTAGTATTCTGACCGTTGAGAATTTTCAGAAATAATAATAATAATATAATTATTAAATATTATTTCAATCAGGCCTGCCTTTTCACCTTCAGCCCAATTGTGTTCAACATTAGCCCAATATAATTGAGCCCAATAAAAACATAGTTCAGCCCGACAGCAAAACTATTACGCTGGCCAGGCCCAGAAGCCCCAGGAGGCCCAAGGAAGCCCAAGTCCAGCCCAAAGTCCAGTTGCCAAGATCCAAGTCCAAGTCCAAGGACGAGGCGAGTCGGGTCGGGTCGGGTCGGGTCGGGTCGGGTTGGGACGGGACGGGACGGGACGGGCCGAGCCGAGCCGAGCCGAGCACGAGCACGGGCACGGGCACGGGCACGAGCCGAGCCGAGCCGAGCGGACGGACGGACGGACGCGCGTGTGGCGATTGCCATGTACCTTAACGGTCCATGGTCTTACTCACTTGTTGAACACATTAATCCTCCAACCATTTATTAAGTGTAATCATTTTATTACATCTTTCAATGTGGGATGTAATAAATATTACACATTTCAATGTAATAAATCTTTACACTTTATTACATATTCAATTAAATGCCTTTTTAATTGGCTATCTTTGACCATTTATTTCTCACTCACCGAAAATCGGTTTTTGACGAAATAAAATTCTATAATTATCTACGAACGACGTAGAAAATTATCGTACAATTTAATCCCCAATCGGAATTAATTTTATAGCCAGTCAACTCAGTCAAACATTGGATAAAACCAATTTTGACTTAATATTTTTACAACAATCCCCCACATGAGTGGAAATCAATGCATGCATGTATGCAGACTCTTCGTTCAATTCCCCAAAAGAATCTATCGCTTCCGGAAAGGTAGTTTGCGGCTTTGAACCTTCCGTAGTGAACAACATCGGAAGTACAGGAGGCCTAGTGGACACGATGCCTTGAACTATTCCCCCACAACGTACAACGAGTCAATGATATTCACGCAATAAATTCCGTTCAATTTCCCGTTCTATGTTGTGTCCGTTTTGGCCATGGACAACACTTTGGATTCATAAATGTTTACATTTGAAGCGGCCCTCACTTCACATTTATATAGGTGACCTCCCATTATAAGTATCCTGACATACTTAACCTTTTCAAGGTAGGGATTCATTAAAAGTCTCCTCGAGAACTTAACCTATTACCACACATCAGGAAACAACACTTGAATTGCCTTTAGGGATGAGTACAAGTGCTCGATTGAACTTTCATAACTTAGTTTTCCCTTTGAACCAAGTTCATGGGATCTCCATTCATCAAGGTAGGGTTACCGTTATGATCGTTCGTTGGATTGTGGTTTTTCAAACCCATTCCCTCTAGCAACACGCCCAATTGATCTCGATTCATTCCTTTTGTCAAAGGATCAGCCAGATTTTCCTTAGATTTTACATACTCTAAGGAAATTACTCCATTTGAGATCAATTGTCGAACGGTATTATGTCTCCGACGAATATGTCGAGACTTACCGTTATACATAATGCTCTGTGCTCTCCTTATAGCTGCTTGGCTATCACAGTGAATCATCACGGGAGACACAGGCTTTTTCCAACATGGAATATCTTCCAAAAAGTGACGAAGCCACTCTGCTTCTTCACTAGCTTTATCTAAAGCTATAAACTCAGATTCCATGGTGGATCTGGCTATACACGTTTGTTTCGTTGACTTCCACGAAACTGCTCCACCCCCGATACAGAAGACGTAACCACTAGTGGAATGTGAACTTTTAGAATCAGATATCCAACTAGCATGACAATATCCATCAAGTACATTAGGATATCTCGTATAGTATAGCCCATAATCTCGGGTGTATTTTAAATACTTTAAAACCCGATTCAAAGCATTCCATTGCTCAACACCTGGATTGCTCGTATACCTGCTCAGTTTATTCACAGGATAGGCCAAGTCTGGACGTGTACAATTTGTTAAGTACATCAGACTGCCTATAACTTGAGAATACTCTAACTGAGCTACAGGTTCAGCCTTATTGACAGTAAGATTTATACTTAAGTCAATCGGCGTCCTACTCGTAGGACCATCATGGGCATTGAATTTCTTTAGCACTTTCTCAACATAATGAGATTGTGTTAAGACAATTCCATTTGGGGTTCTTTCAATTTTAATCCCGAGGATTAAATCAGCAACACCCAAATCTTTCATGTCAAAATTTCTTTTTAACATTGCTTTAGTATTCATGATCAATTCACGAGTACTACCCATGATTAGCATGTCGTCTACATATAGACATACTATGACAAATGAATCAGGTGTTCCCTTGATATACACACATTTGTCACACTCGTTGATTTTATATCCATTTGATATCATTATGTTATCAAATTTCAAATTCCATTGTTTAGGAGCTTGCTTAAGTCCGTACAACGACCTTATCAATTTGCACACCTTTTTCTCTTGTCCAGGTGCTACAAATCCCTCGGGTTGTTCCATATATATTTCTTCTTCTAATTCACCATTCAGAAACGCAGTTTTCACATCCATCTGATGAATATCGAGATTGTGCAAAGCAGCAATCGCAATAAGCACCCGAATAGACGATATTCTAGTTACAGGTGAATATGTATCAAAGAAATCATATCCTTCTCTTTGTTTAAACCCTTTGGCTACCAAACGAGCTTTAAACTTATCGACCGTTCCATCTGCTTTATACTTTTTCTTTAGGATCCATTTACATCCTAAAGGTTTACAACCCGGTGGAAGATCAACCAACTTCCACGTGTGATTTTGCAGAATATACTCCATTTCGCTATTAATAGCTTCTTCCCAGAGCGGTGCATCTGGACTGGATAGAGCTTCCCCGTAGGACTTTGGCTCGTCATCCAATAAATACGTAATAAAATCAGGTCCAAACGACTTAGCCGTTTTTATCCTTTTACCACGTCTAGGTTCAATAACCTCATCGTCTACCTGATCATCACCAACAGGTGTTGTGTCGACATCAGGTTCATAAGTTCTTTTATTAGAACTTGATTCTTCTCTATCTTTACAAGGAAAGATATTTTCGAAAAATGAAGCATTTCTCGATTCAATCGTGGTACCTTTATGCACGTCTGGATTATCAGACTTGTGTACCAAAAATCGGTAAGCCATACTATTGTATGCATATCCGATAAAAATGCAATCAACCGTCTTAGGTCCGATTCTCATTTGCTTTGGTTCAGGAACTGATACCTTAGCCAAACACCCCCACACTTTAAGATATTTATAAGAAGGCTTATGATTTTTCCACAATTCGTACAACGTCTCATTTTTACCTTTAAGTGGGATTTTATTTAAAATGTGGTTAGCTGTCAAAATAGCTTCCCCCCACATGTTCTGAGGTAAACCCGAGTTAATCAACATGGCGTTCATCATCTCTTTAAGAGTTCTGTTTTTCCGTTCAGCAACACCATTTGATTGTGGTGAATAAGGAGCCGTCGTTTGATGAATTATCCCATTTTCAGAACATAACTTCTCAAACTGAGCTACATATTCTCCACCTCTATCACTTCGAATTATTTTAATTCGTTTACCAAGTTGATTTTCAACCTCATCTTTATACTTGGTAAAAGCCTCTAAGGCTTCGTCTTTGCTACTTAATAAATATAAGTAACAATATCTAGTACAATCATCAATAAACGTGATGAAGTACTTTTTTCCACCTCTTGTTTGTACAAATTTCAAATCACATATATCAGTATGGATTAAACCAAGAGGTTCAGTACACCTTTCAATCGATGGAAAAGGTAACTTAGCCATTTTGGCTTCAACACAAATTTCACATTTCTTTTGTGAATCAATTTTTGAAGTTGGTAATAATTCCAAATTCATTAATCTTTTAATCGCATTTAGATTTACATGTCCTAATCTAATATGCCACAATTCAGAACACTCAAGCAAGTAAACCGAAACAGAATTATTTTTATTAATGCTCGAGGAAACATTGGGTACACGGCGCACAGCCATTACATTCATCTTGAACAGTCCATTGTCGAGATAGCCCCGACCAAGGAAAGTTCCAAACTTAGTCAAAATAAACTTCTTAGCATCAAATACAAGTTTAAAACCATGCTCAACTACGAGAGACCCAGAGACTAAGTTCTTGCGGATGTCCGGGACATGCAGCACATCCTTCAACAGCAGCTCCTTTCCAGAGGTGAGCTTCAGGGTCATGTTCCCAACTCCAGCAACAGCAGACAAGGAAGAGTTCCCCATGTAGAGCTTTCGGCCAGTCGAAGGAGCATAAGTAGAAAATGCATCCTTATCAGAACAGACATGGCGAGTGGCTCCAGTGTCAATGAACCACTCCTTGGGATTACCAACCATGTTGGCTTCAAACACCATTGCTGACATATCCATTTCAGTCAGCTCCTGCCCAGAGGTTTCAACAAGGTTAGCAGATTGCTTCCCTTTCCCCTTGTACTGTGCAATAGGCTGTTTAGGCTTCTTGCAATCTTTAGCCATGTGGCCAGTTATGTTGGAATTCGCTATCCCGGGTTATCAAAATTGCGGAACCGATAACCCGAACGAACCCTTCGCCGGAGATCACACGAACACGACAACCATGCCGGGATACGACCGAAGCGCACAGCGAGGCCCGAAGGCCGCGCACGCCCCAGCCGCACCCCCACGGCCGCGCGCTCGCGCGATCAAGGATCGATCGCGCTCGGGCGATCGATCGGGGTGGGCTGCCCAGCAGCCCCCCGCGGCGGGTCCGGCGACCCGCCGCCACCAGGAGGTCCTCGCCTTCACGGCGGGGTAGGGCACGGCACCAGCCCGTGCCCAGCGATCGATCCCCTCGGGTCGATCGCACACCCTCGGCCCAGCCGAGGGTTCGGCCCCCATTGCCCCACGCCGAAACCCTAGCGGGCGTACGCCGCGGTCCGGTGGCTTCGCCACCACCGCGCGTTCGTCCGTCTATTCCGGGCTTCAATTCTCGGATCTTCGTCCTACGGTATTCTCGATAAAACAAATCGAACAATTAACAAGTTAGTTGAGAATTGTACCTACGATTCGTTGTTCGGAGAAACGAAATCGATGACCTCGTGACCTTCCCGCGTATTCCTTGCACTCCGTTCGAACGTCGGGTGGGCGACGAGCTATCGAACTTATGGATCCTCTTCACTCTCAGAACTTTATTGTTGGCGTAACTTAGGTTGTGAAAAGTGAAAACCATGTAGTGCTTTTATAGGCTACGTAGGGGATCAAAAGGAGAATAAATATTGAGCTTCCAATATTGAAAATTAAATTGGGTCCAACCCAAATCCATTAATTCTTATCAATATTAATTTTATTTATTTTCCACTATATAAATAAAATTGCACTCCCAATATTATTCCATATTATACCAAATAATATTTCTCCATCTTAGTATTATTTATTCCGTGTATTTAAGATTTAAATATCCATGAATAAAATTTATTTATTGCTTAATAAATTTATTCATCTCTTATATCCGAGAATAGTACCACTCAACCTTATTTATTATGCGGAACAAATCCACTCGCGAGGTTTACATAATAAATCCTTATGAGCTCATCTCGGGGATATTATCAACCCTTCCGGGATACACTGTCCCTTCAAGAATTCACGGCACGCCATATATAAAATATAGTGACCCAACTTAGCCGGTAATTAACCCAATAATTAAATCGGTTAATTCCTTTGGAAAATCAAAGTCACTTATATTAAATATACACACCCGCAATTGTTTCAGGGATTAAGAATAAAATACTCCGAGTCTCAAATCAATTATCGCCGAGCAATCCTAATTGATGAGTCTCAATCGATCCGCTCAATACACCAAGTGTACAAGTGTGATAAAATAATTAAGATAAATTATTTTATCTCTCACACAACGACTATACCGATGGATTGGTCCGTGTCCATCTAGGTCGTGAGCAACTGTTCGATTAAATACGAGTAACCGATAGTATGATCTTCTGTGTGCCCATGCAACACCATACTAACTACAACGTATAAAATCCAGGACTATAATTTGCATATATTTAATTAACAATAATTAAAAGCAAATGAATGTCTGTAATGGATAGGTAAATGAAAGTGCATACAGAGTTCAGAATACTCAAATCTAGACATTAAGTATACTACTCCATCAATCTCCCACTTATACTAAGGTCTAGTCTTATCTTCCAAACTCCCGACTCCCATACTCATCACGTGCTTAAGTTGTACTTTCAAGAAGTACTATGTGAATGAGCACTCTAGGTTGCCGCTCTGAAGTTATCGTGGTGACTACAGCGTCGTCTCCCTCGACGATGACTCGTATCAGGTGGTACTTGCTCTATGTGTTATCTTACACTTATGGACTTGTGATTTCTTACCATTTGCCATCGCACCGCTATTGACATAGCCTTTGGCAAATTAAGAATCACATCTAAGTCCCAGAGATTATCCCGGAGCTATACCAAAACTTCCGCTGCCTCTGAGGCCGCTTATTTGGTTACCCATGGCAGAGTCCGAAAAGCATCGTGCTTATCACTCTTCCATGTTAAAACTCCTTCTCCTTTAATAGTGAAACACATAGCCTGATATCGACTTACACCGGTCCTTATTCGATTAGAAATCTAAGAGAATGTAATCTAAAGGAAATGTTTGTCTGCTCCGTAATCCAGAACATAGTTTCCAGTACTTCGAAAGTACTTAAAATGTTCATTACAGCAGTCAAGTATTCCTTTCCAGGATTACCTTGATATCCTCCCACTATGCTAACCGCATAGCCGATATCAGGTTCTTGTTTTCAACAATGCATTCATCGAGCTTTCCACACTTAAAGTGTAGGAAACTGCCTTCATTGCTTCTATCTCCTTCTGTGTTCCAAAACACATATCCTTAGATAGATGCATTCCGTATCTGAAAGGTAACGAACCTTTCTGGGAATCTTGCATGTTAAAACGAACCACAATCATATATATGTAAGATGTCCAGGAGAAGTCCAATGTTCTCTCCTAGAGATCCAAGATCTCAAGAACAGGTCCAACTTCTTCCTATATCTTTCATAATGATTTATCCAGACAACCATCATTTCATGTCTGATTACATATTTACATTGTTGCCAATGATAAAATGTTATCTACATAAAACCCGAGAAACACCACCTTGTTTCCATCACGTTTCCCATACACACGATTCGTCTATGCTTTGATGAATCCATAAATTGGACTATCTCATCAATTTGCAAGTACCACGAACTCGAGGCTTGTTTCAATCCATAAATGGATCGATTAAGCTTGCACACTAGATGATCTCGCCCCTTAGCAATGAATCCTTCTGGTTGTTTGTCTCGTCAAGACTTCCATTAAGGAAAGCTGTCTTGACATCCATTTGCCACACCTCATAATCCATATGAGCTGCTATGGATAAGAGAATCTGGATCGACTTTATCTTGGCTACCGGCGAGAAGGTCTCCTCATAATCGATTCCCTCTTTCTGAGTATATCCTTTCGCAACAAGCCGAGCTTTAAAGGTTTCAACCTTTCCGTCAGATCCTCTCTTTCTCTTGTAGACCCATTTACACCCAATTGGCTTTACGCCGCTTGGTGGTTCTACAAGATCCCAGACTTTATTAGAATCCATAGATTCTATTTCGTATTTCATCGCTTTCTTCCAAGAAGGCGCATCTGTATCTTGTACCGCCTCATCATAGGTCCAGGGATCGACTTCATGAACTCCGGGTGCCGAGTCCGAAGACTCACCCAGTCCAATCCATCTGTCCGGTTGTTTAACAACCCTCCCACTACGACGGCGTTCCGGTGTATTAACAGTGACAGTATTAGGTGTAGGTTTTAGTGGTGTATCTATACTCGGTTCGGCTGTGTCCAGGTCTTCCTCGTTACCTCTCAACTCATCAAGTATTATGTCACTTTTGGGCTTGTGGTCCATGACATAGTCTTCCTCTAAGAACCGAGCGTTAGTACTTATAACGATCTTCTGGTCCGTAGGACTATAGAACATGCCACCCTTAGTTCCTTTCGGGTATCCTACAAACAGCCGTATTTCTGATCTAGGTTCTAACTTATCGGCGCCTTGTCGCAACACATGTGCTGGACATCCCCAGATCCGAATGTGTCTTAAGTTAGGCTTACGCCCACTCCACAATTCCATGGGTGTAGTTGGTACCGTTTTGGTCGGAACCCTGTTCAGAATGTACGCCGCTGTTTCCAAGGCAAGTCCCCAGAACATAACAGGTAAATCCGAGTAACTCATCATCGATCGCACCATCTCCATAAGAGTCCTATTCCTTCTTTCTGACACACCATTCTGCTGAGGAGTATATGGTGAAGTCAGCTGGGATTCAATCCCATTCTCTGCCAAGTATGCCTTGAATTCTCCAGACAGGTACTCGCCTCCGCGATCAGATCGCAGGCATTTTATGGATTTACCACGAAGGTTCTCCACAAGAGCCTTGAATTCCTTGAACTTGTCAAAAGAATCACTCTTGTGGCGCATCAGGTAAATGTATCCATACCTTGAGTAATCATCAGTAAAGGTGATGAAATACTCGTACCCTCCCCTTGCCTGAGTAGACATAGGTCCGCATACATCAGAGTGAATCAAATCCAATACTTGTTCAGCTCTACGTCCTTTACCAGAAAAAGAACGCTTGGTCATTTTACCCTCAAAACAGGATTCGCAGGTTGGAAGGTCCTCTCCTTCTATGCCGCTAATGAGACCATCAGCTTTCAACCTTTGAATTCTATTCGAATTAATATGACCTAGCCTTAGATGCCACAAGTATAATTGATTCATTTTAGAAGGTTCCTTTCTCTTATTGGTGTTCGTAGATGTGTTATTACTCTCGGTTAGTTGCACCGTGTTAGACTCAGGATTCAGAATATACAAATCGTCTACCAATGTACCAGAACAGACAATCTCACTATTTCTTCTTATGACCACAGAGTGATCAAAAGAAACAGCATATCCATTCAGAATTAACTTAGAAACTGAAATCAAATTCTTTCTAAAATTCGGTACATAAAGACAATTTTGTAAAACCAAAACCCTATCACTACTAAAGCGTAAGTGAACGTCTCCCACTGCAACAGCCGCCACCTTCGCGGCATTGCCCATGTAGACCACGATCTCTCCCTCTCTAAGTCTCCGGGTTTCCTGGAACCCCTGCAATGAATTGCAGACATGGTCAGTGGCGCCCGTATCTACACACCAGGTGCTGGTAGATATCACCGCTGACAATGTTTCAGTGACTAAGGAAAATTTCGTACCTTTGATGAGAGGACAATCAGACCTCCAGTGCCCAAACTGCTTGCATCGAAAGCACTTGCCAGAAGGCTTGCCTTTCCCAATCCGTGGCTTTGAGCCACTGGGTTTCTTTGCACGCTTTTCCTCTAGCCTTGCCACAAAAGCTTGTGATTCTCTTAACTTACGCACAAACTCCGCTCTCGTTGAATCCTTTTTAAGGGACTCATTGAGAGAGAATTCTGTGAGTATGTTAATCACCTCTTGTCCGGCTTCCACGCTATGTCTCAACATCATCCTGAGGTCATTTCGAATGTCCTCATCAGTTGGCACAACAGTCGATTCGGAAAGCTCAACAGTCTGGACAATGTCCAGATTTCGTTCCCAATCATCACCATATGGAACCGGTGAGTTTTCATCCTTAAGTATATCACAAAGTGGGGTCACAGTCATTCTTAACCTATAAGCACATAAAACAGACAAACAATTTAATATCCGATATTATCTCCCTCAAATAATATCATTAAATCACTAATCACATCTAAAATTCCATCAGGTAAGGCAAGCCACGTGGTGTGGACGTTTACCCACCCAAATGATTTAGCAATTAGATTTTCTTCGGTCATACATCAATTATAGCGTGACCTCGTGGGGAGGAATACTATAACGCGTATCTAAGTGTAAACCATTACTCAGTACCAAAATAAGTTATTTTGGAATCGCTACATCACCGCAAGCCACGTGGTGTGGACGTTTACGATAACTTCACAACTCTTCATAATTACTTACAACTGTCTACATCAATTAATCCAAAGTCCGTCAGCATAGCAAGCCACGTGGTGTGAACGTTTACTACACTAAGAGACTTTTATAATTGACTCCCAATTACTTGATCCATTTAATCTCGTAAATCAAGACGCGGAGAATCATAAGTGAAACTCGAAGTTTCTAACCAGTGATTCACCATGCGAACAACCCTATCTCTCATAAATGAGGGAGCCGAGCAGACAAACGACCCATCTATCAAAGAATGGCACGAAAGTCTCTAATTTGTGTCCTCTACATGACCAAGTGGCTCTGGCTCCATTCCACTCCCCGGGGTGAGAATGAGTCGACTTGAAATCAGCTTTGGAAAGACAAATTAGGCATTGTTTGACAAACTTAATCAATGTTTCTTGTAAGAGGAATTACAAGAACTCTCCTACAATGACTTATCTATATAAACTTCAAGAGTTTATAAAAGTCACCAAGAGAGCAGCAATGGAGACCATGGGTATGTTTCCATACCCTCTCCCACTTAGCTTTTTACAATGAAGGGATACGCTATCTAGTGCATAAAATAAACACATATAGCATGCATACATGTAATAAAGCACATAGTATTATCACATAGTCAAAATAATTACTAGAATATTATTTTCCGACTATTATGGCTTCATCACATCCCCGTACGCATCTTCTAGTCTTCAGTCTTCGTTTCTTGAATGCTCCAAGTGACGAGAATATTAATATCCAATATTTAAATCTATTTATTTTCAATTAATCCAAAAGTTACTTAATTCGAAAATTAAGTCAATTGAATATATCAAAAATAAAATTAAATATTATTAATATTTTTATTTATTTTATTTTCTTTTTCCACTTCATTAAATCTCTAGAATAATCCATCCAAGAAAAACTTGGAATATTCTAGATGATATCCATAATGAAATAAAGAAATAAAATAATTAGGACTATTATACTTTTCCAAATTTATTTTATTCCTAATCCATGAATATTCCCATGAGTAGGAATAATCAAATAGGAAAAATAAATTTAGTACTAAATTAATTCTTTTTCTATTTTTCTAGAGTATTCCATAAAGAAATAATCAAAATAGGAAATAATGAATTAATTAGGAAAGTATTTTTTTCCGGTAGGAGTAGCTCGGGTTGGGAGACCCCGAACCACCCTCACCATGTCCGACCGGCCAGCCTTGGGGAGGACCGCCGCCGCCCAAACGCCAGCCAGCCACCGAACCGGTGGCAGCCGTGGCTAGGGCAACAGCCCCCCCCCGGCCATAGCCACGATCCGGGCATCATGGGGATCGATCCAATCGATCCCTAGCCTTTCGTCCATCTCGTCACTTCGTCTTCTCCGGCGGTCTTCGATACGTCGATCCAATCGCAAAATAAATTTACAAAAATCTAAATTACAATTCCAGTATCGATTCTATACACGAAATTGACCCTATACATTTTCCGGAAAAACAACGAACATAATAATAAATCCTAAATTCGGTCAACCCCCGAATTTTTACTATTACAAGCATTCACCACCAAAACGAATCTCGACATGTCCGAGAGTTTAATAAAATCAACAATCATGACAAAATAAATTAAGCGATTAATAAATTAAGCCATAATAGTCGGAACCCTGCAAGGTAGAACAATTTTTATCGAAAATACCGCGAACGTAAACCACGCTCTGATACCAATTGTTGGAATTCGCTATCCCGGGTTATCAAAATTGCGGAACCGATAACCCGAACGAACCCTTCGCCGGAGATCACACGAACACGACAACCATGCCGGGATACGACCGAAGCGCACAGCGAGGCCCGAAGGCCGCGCACGCCCCAGCCGCACCCTCACGGCCGCGCGCTCGCGCGATCAAGGATCGATCGCGCTCGGGCGATCGATCGGGGTGGGCTGCCCAGCAGCCCCCCGCGGTGGGTCCGGCGACCCGCCGCCACCAGGAGGTCCCCACCTTCACGGCGGGGTAGGGCACGGCACCAGCCCGTGCCCAGCGATCGATCCCCTCGGGTCGATCGCACACCCTCGGCCCAGCCGAGGGTTCGGCCCCCATCGCCCCACGCCGAAACCCTAGCGGGCGTACGCCGCGGTCCGGTGGCTTCGCCACCACCGCGCGTTCGTCCGTCTATTCCGGGCTTCAATTCTCGGATCTTCGTCCTACGGTATTCTCGATAAAACAAATCGAACAATTAACAAGTTAGTTGAGAATTGTACCTACGATTCGTTGTTCGGAGAAACGAAATCGATGACCTCGTGACCTTCCCGCGTATTCCTTGCACTCCGTTCGAACGTCGGGTGGGCGACGAGCTATCGAACTTATGGATCCTCTTCACTCTCAGAACTTTATTGTTGGCGTAACTTAGGTTGTGAAAAGTGAAGACCATGTAGTGCCTTTATAGGCTACGTAGGGGATCAAAAGGAGAATAAATATTGGGCTTCCAATATTGAAAATTAAATTGGGTCCAACCCAAATCCATTAATTCTTATCAATATTAATTTTATTTATTTTCCACTATATAAATAAAATTGCACTCCCAATATTATTCCATATTATACCAAATAATATTTCTCCATCTTAGTATTATTTATTCCGTGTATTTAAGATTTAAATATCCATGAATAAAATTTATTTATTGCTTAATAAATTTATTCATCTCTTATATCCGAGAATAGTACCACTCAACCTTATTTATTATGCGGAACAAATCCACTCGCGAGGTTTACATAATAAATCCTTATGAGCTCATCTCGGGGATATTATCAACCCTTCCGGGATACACTGTCCCTTCAAGAATTCACGGCACGCCATATATAAAATATAGTGACCCAACTTAGCCGGTAATTAACCCAATAATTAAATCGGTTAATTCCTTTGGAAAATCAAAGTCACTTATATTAAATATACACACCCGCAATTGTTTCAGGGATTAAGAATAAAATACTCCGAGTCTCAAATCAATTATCGCCGAGCAATCCTAATTGATGAGTCTCAATCGATCCGCTCAATACACCAAGTGTACAAGTGTGATAAAATAATTAAGATAAATTATTTTCTCTCTCACACAACGACTATACCGATGGATTGGTCCGTGTCCATCTAGGTCGTGAGCAACTGTTCGATTAAATACGAGTAACCGATAGTATGATCTTCTGTGTGCCCATGCAACACCATACTAACTACAACGTATAAAATCCAGGACTATAATTTGCATATATTTAATTAACAATAATTAAAAGCAAATGAATGTCTGTAATAGATAGGTAAATGAAAGTGCATACAGAGTTCAGAATACTCAAATCTAGACATTAAGTATACTACTCCATCAAGTTATTCCACAGTTATGACATTTTCCCATGAACTTCCAGACCTTGGTGGCAGGCTCTTTCCCTTTAGAATTATTCTGAGGAGGAGGCAGCTTCCTTTTGGGTTGCTCCATCAGATTCACACGAGGCTCCTCAGGCACACTCCCAGGATTAAACCTCTTACGGTTTTCCTCTTCGATACGAAGTTTGACAACCAGCTTGTCAATAGTCATTTCCTTGGTCTTATGCTTGAGATAGTTTTGATAAGCCCTCCAACTCGGGGGTAACTTCTCAATAGCAGCAGCCACCAGAAAAGACTCGCTGATTTTCATGCCTTCATTCTCAAGGTCATGCAAGATCAGCTGGAAGTGTTGGAATTGAGATATCACCGACTTAGAGTCGACCATCTTAAAATCCAAAAACTTCCCGACGACGAACTTCTTAGTTCCGGCGTCCTCAGTTTTATATTTCTTCTCCAAAGCATCCCAGAGTGCTTTGGCCGAAGGCATATTCCCATACACATTGTACAGGTCATTGCTCAGACCGTTCAAAACGGTATTCCGGCACAGGTAATCACCCTGGACCCAAGCTTCATAAGCTGCACGCTTATTTCCATCAGTTTCATTCTCATCCATGGCCAGAGGCTCATCCTTGAGAAACTTTGCCAAACCCAACGTGGTCTGGTAAAACATCATCTTTTGTTGCCACCTTTTGAAGTCAGTCCCACTGAACTTCTCAGGTTTCTCAGCATGAACAACCGATGATGGCATGATCGGAACGTTCAAGTTCATCGTTGGGTTAGGTCC
This sequence comes from Euphrasia confusa, assembly GCA_954870475.1. Lineage (NCBI taxonomy): Eukaryota > Viridiplantae > Streptophyta > Magnoliopsida > Lamiales > Orobanchaceae > Euphrasia > Euphrasia confusa. The sequence continues at coordinate 24,209,752 of OX940968.1, read as the reverse complement.
AGTTTGGGCGGTCTTCGCAGCACCAGAATTGTCTTCGGTTGACATATTTTAGCACGGTTATTTGTCTTGCGTTGTTGGTATTACGTAGCTATTACAGTGCTCGTTTCTGGACTAGTAAACAGTACTACTGAATACTTTACACGTTTCCAGAAACTATAATAAAATAAAAGAAATGAAGAAGAAGAGAAATAATCGAACTGGTCTTCAACTTCAATGGATCGTCGGAACTGGACACGAACTTAGATCAGAGATTTGTTGCGGGTAGTCGAGGCGCTTTCGCTATCCGCAAGACAAATACGTCCCGTGTATGCTACGGTTTTCAGACGTAATGTCCCCAAAGATACAACGACTTTCTTGTTCGTCTCTGAAGCAACCAGAGCCGAACCACTTTCGAACGAGAAAAGGAGAGGAGTATGAACTTGTATGAAAATGCTGGGAATTGCTTTTGCGTTTTTGCTGTGTATGAAATGCAGCCTAGGACTCACTATTTATAGCTGAGCTCCATGCATGTGAAGGGTCAAGTCAAGGCATTCAATCTGGTGAGTAATGCAGCCCATTACCACCTCCATAATCATCCATGTAACTGCCCAGCAGTAATGGACATGGCCAGTAGTATTCTGACCGTTGAGAATTTTCAGAAATAATAATAATAATAATAATATAATTATTAAATATTATTTCAATCAGGCCTGCCTTTTCACCTTCAGCCCAATTGTGTTCAACATTAGCCCAATATTATTGAGCCCAATAAAAACATAGTTCAGCCCGACAGCAAAACTATTACGCTGGCCAGGCCCAGAAGCCCCAGGAGGCCCAAGGAAGCCCAAGTCCAGCCCAAAGTCCAATTGCCAAGATCCAAGTCCAAGTCCAAGGACGAGGCGAGTCGGGTCGGGTCGGGTCGGGACGGAACGGGACGGGCCGAGCCGAGCTGAGCCGAGCACGAGCACGGGCACGAGCCGAGCCGAGCGGACGGACGGACGGACGCGCGTGTGGCGATTGCCATGTACCTTAACGGTCCATGGTCTTACTCACTTGTTGAACACATTAATCCTCCAACCATTTATTAAGTGTAATCATTTTATTACATCTTTCAATGTAGGATGTAATAAATATTACACATTTCAATGTAATAAATCTTTACACTTTATTACATATTCAATTAAATGCCTTTTTAATTGGCTATCTTTAACCATTTATTTCTCACTCACCGAAAATCGGTTTTTGACGAAATAAAATTCTATAATTATCTACGAACGACGTAGAAAATTATCGTACAATTTAATCCCCAATCGGAATTAATTTTATAGCCAGTCAACTCAGTCAAACATTGGATAAAACCAATTTTGACTTAATATTTTTCCAACACGCCTTGCACTCCCCATCTCGTGGTTCAAAACAAGGACCACTGGGTTTCCGTATCTTGCTTTTTCTTTTCCATCTACCCGTCCATAGGTTCAAAACCATTTCTTGACATGGGAGGACAAAGAACACGAAGTACATTCTTGTACTCTGCAACAGTTAGGACATTGTCCAGATTTCGATACCAATCAACATTCTAAGGGTCATTGAGTATAGATGCCTTATCATATATCACATAGTGGGGCAAAGTCATTTTTAACCTATAAGCACATAATACAAACAATCGATTTAATTCCGATACTATCTCCCTAAAATAATATCATTAAATCACTAACTGCATCTAAAATCCCATCAGATATGGCAAGCCACGTTTGTGTGGAAGTTTACCTATCCAAACGATTTCATAATTAGATTTGCTTCGGTCATACATCATTATAGCGTTAATTCGTTGGGTAGAATACTATAAAGCGTACCTCAGTGTCAACCATTACTCAGTACTAAGGCGAATCGTTTGGAATCACTACGTCACTGCAAGCCACGTTTGTGTGGACGTTTACGATAACTCACAATCCTTCACTATTCCCTATAACTGTCTACATCAGTTAATCCAAAATCCTATTCAGTACAGCAAGCCACGTTTGTGTGGACATTTACTATACCAAAAGATTTTTATAAGTGACATCCAACTACTTGAATCATTCAATTTTGTTAAACAAGACGCGGTGAATCATAAGTGAAACTCGAGATTTCTTACCAGTGATTCACCATGTAATCAACCTTATCTCTCATAGAATGAGGGAGCTGACCAGACAATCGATCTAGTTATCAAATGACACGAAAGTCTCTAATTTGTGTCTTCGATATGACCAAGTGGCTTTGGCTCCATTCCACTCCCCGGGGTGAGAATGTGTCGACTTGAAATCAGTTTCAGAAAGACAAATTAGGCATTGTTTGATAAACTCAATCAATGTTTCTCGTAAGAGGAATTACAAGAATTCTCCTCCAATGGCTTGTCTATATGAACTTCAAAAGTCCATAAAAGTCACCAAGAGAAGAGCAATGGAGACCATGGGATTGTTTCCAATCCCTCTCCCACTTAGCTTTTTATAACAAAGTGATACGCTATCTAATGCATAAATAAATACACATAAGCATGCATACATGAAATAAAGCACATAAAATATTATCACATATTCAAAATAATACTAGAATATTATTTTCCGACTATTATGGCTTTATCGCATCTCCGTACGCATCTTCTAGTCTTCAGTCTTCGTTCTTGAATGCTTCCATGTGACGGGAATATTAATTCCAATATTTAAATCTATTTATTTTTAATAAATCCAAAAGTTACTTAATTTAAATTTAAGTCAATCGAATAAATCAAAAATAAAATTAAATAATATTAATATTTTTTATTATTTTATATTTTCCTTTTCTAATTCCATTAAATCTCTAGAATCATATCCAAGATCCACTTGGAATATTAAAGAAGATTTCCATAATGAAATAAGGAAATAAAATAATTTAGGACTCCTAATCCTTCCAAATTAATTCATTTTCTAATCCATTAAAATTCCATAAATAAATAATTAAATAAGGAAATATTAATTTAGGACTCCTAAACTTTCCAAAAATAATTCTTTTCCTAATCCATAAAAATTCCCAAGAATAGGAATAATTATATTAGGAAAACCGAATTAATAAGGAAAAATAATTCTTTTCTTAATCCATAAAAATTCTCATAAAATAGGAATAATTATATTAGGAAAACCGAATTAAATTAGAAAAATGGGATCTTACCGGGATGAACACGGAATGAGGATTTCCGGTCCATCCCCGAGCCAAGCCGAGGGCCGCCGCCCACCACCGCCACCTACCAGCCGACCAGCCGACCAGCCACCACCACCGGCGGCGGCGCACAGCCGATCAAGCGATCGAGCAGCCCCTCCTCGGGCATCGATCCATGGTTCGACCATTGGGATGGCCGAACCGAGTCCTCCCTCACTCGTCTCCTCCGTCACACTTTTTCTTACACGCATTCACCACACAAAAACGAATCTCGACATGTCCGAAAGTTTAACAATCAAGAGAATAATATCATGACATTAATTATTTAAAATTAAATCTAGTCATAATAATCGGAAACCCTGCAAGGTAGAACAATTTATCGAAAAATACCGTGAACGAAAACCAACGCTCTGATACCAATTGTTGGAAATCGGCTTCCCGGAATTAATAAATTTAAATAAAATTAATTAACTAAATTATCTAATTAATTCCGAACGACATCCATTTGGAGATCGAATATCCGGAGTTATCAAAATTGCGGAACAACAACTCCAATCGACTCCTGGAACACGTACATGACCATACGAAAAATTTATACGAGACTTACGCGGGAAAAACACGAGAGAACTCGCGTGAACCCGCGATTCCCGTAGCAGCCACGCGAGGCTGCTCGCAGCAGCCCGTAGTGGGTCGCTGCTGCTGGGTCATGCGGAATCGTTGTGGGTCCGCTGCGGAAAAACCCGCAGCACCCAGCGATCCTCGCGTAGCAGCCTGCAGCAACTCGTAGCGAGTCGCTGTTGCTGGGCGCTACGGGTTGCTACGGGAAAACCCGTAGCTAGCAGTACATCGCTGCGGGAAAACCCGCAGCCCAGCTGCACGATCGAGCCCTAGGCTCGATCGACCGCGATCCCATCCGACGGGGTTCCTTCGACCGCCGGCGGTCCGGTGGTCCTCGACCATCACCGCCCGATCGATCCTCGTCATGGGCTTGTTCCTTGGATCTTGGTTCACGGTATAATCACGATAATATAGAATAAAATCATCGAGGGGTTTTCATTATTTTACCTTGTTCTCGTTGTCCGGAAAAACGAGATCTATTTGATGACCTTGAGATCTTCCCACGTATTCCTTGCACTAGCTCGAACGTCGGGTGGGCGACGATCTTCGGAACTCCATGGATCTCCTTCTCTTTCTTTCTCTCTCTAGAATTGTGATCTTCAAGTTATGAGAATAGAGAAGACCATGTAGTGCTTTTATAGGCTACGTAGGAGACCTTAAGGAGGTGGAATATTGGGTTTCCAATAATAGTGATTAAATTGAGCCCAAGCCCAAATCTATTAATCCTTACTATTATTAATTATATAATATTTTCCACTATATAAATATAATTTCACTACCAATATTATACCATATTATATAAAATAATATTCTCCGGTAGTATTATTTATTCCGCATGTTTAAGATAGAAATGTCCATGAATAAATTATATTTATTGCTAATTAATTTATTCATCTCTTGTTATTCCGAGAATAGTACCACTCAACTTTATTATCATGCGGATCATAATCCACTTGTAAGGATTACATGATAATCTTTATGAGCTCGTCTCGGAGACATTATCAACCCTTATTGGGACACGCTTTCCCGTCAAGAATTCACAGCATGTCATACATAAAATACAGTGACCCAACTTTACCGGTAATTGACCGGTTATTCTAATCTGTCAATTCCTTTGGAAAATCAAAGTCACTAATATTATATGCACACACCCGTAATAATATCAGGGATTAAGAATAAAATACACTGAGATTTAAATCGATTATCCAAGGCAATCCTAATCGATAAATCTCAAGGGATCCACCCAATACACCAAGTGTACAAGTATGATAAAATAATTAAGACCAATTATTTTCTCTTTCAGACAACGATTATACCGATGGATTGGTCCTTGTCCATCTAGGTCGTGAGCATCTGTTCGATTATATACGAGTAACTGATAGTATGATCTTCCGTGTGACGTCGCACACCATACTAACTACAACGTATAAAATCTAGGACTATGGTTTGCATATATTTAATTAAATATAATTAAATGCAAATAATTGTTAATTATTAAATAGTGTAAATGCTTTAGACGGAGTTCACATTTTACTTAAATCTAGATATTAAGTATACAAATCCATCACAAACCCTAACGGGGTCGACCGCCGCGGTGTCGTCGTCTTCGACCACCACCGCCGGTTGATCCTCGTTCCGGGGTTCGATCCTCGGATCTTGCATTCTACGGTATTCTCAATATATTAAACGATTAAAATCATAAGGGGGTTTATGATTTATTACCTCATTCTCGTTGTTAGGAAAAATGAAAAACTTGATGACCTTGAAGCCTTCCCACGTATTCCTTGCACTAGCTGGAACGTCGGGGTGGACGACGATCCTCCGAGCTCTATGGATCTCCTTCAACTCTCTAGAACTATCAACTATTGATATTCTTGTCTTAATAATTATGAAGGTCATGTAGTGCTTTTACAGGCTACGTAGGGGACCTTAGGGAAGTAGAATATTGGGCTTCCTATGAATTAATTAAATTGAGCCCAAGCCCAAATCCATTAATTAATCCATAAATTATATTTAACTACACTATATAAATATAATTGCACTCTCAATATTAAACCATATTATATCAAAAAATATTCTTTCGATAGTATTATTTATTCCGTATGTTTAAGATATAAATATCCATGAATAAATTATATTTATTACTTAATAAATTTATTCATCTCTTATATCCGAGAATAGTACCACTCAACTTTATTATTATGCGGGAACAAATCCACTCGCGAGGTTTACATAATAATTTCTTATGAGCTCATCTCGAGGATATTATCAACCCTTATCGGGACATACTTTCCCATCAAGAATTCACAGCATGTCATACATAAAATACAGTGACCCAACTTTACCGGTAATTGACTGGTTATTCTAATCAGTCAACTCACCCAGTCCCATAAATCTGTCCGATTGTCTAACAACCCTCCCACTACGGCGGCATTCCGGTGTAATAACAGTGACAATATTAGGTGTAGGTTCTAGTGGTGTATCACTACTCGGTTCGGCTGTATCTAAGTCTTTATCGTTACCTCTCAACTCATCGAGCATTATGTCACTCTTGGGCTTATGGTCCATGACATAGTCTTCCTCTAACAACCGAGCGTTAGTACTTATAACGATCTTCTGGTCCTTAGGACTATAGAACTTGCCACCTTTAGTTCCTCTAGGATATCCTATAAACAACCGCACTTCAGTACGAGGTTCTAACTTATCGGCTCCAGTTCTCAACACGTGCTCTGGGCATCCCCAGATCCGAACGTGTCTCAAGCTAGGCTTGCGCCCGCTCCATCGTTCCATGGGTGTTGTAGGGACCGTTTTAGATGGAACCAAGTTCAGAATGTGCACCGCTGTTTCTAAGGCATATCCCCAGAACATAATAGGTAAGTCCGAGTAACTCATCATTGAACGCACCATTTCCATAAGAGTACTATTCCTTCTTTCCGACACACCATTCTGCTGAGGAGTGTATGGTGATGTCATTTGGGAATCAATCCCATTCTCGGCTAAGTATGCCTTGAATTCCCCAGACAGGTACTCGCCTCCGCGAACAGATCGCAGGCACTTTATGGATTTACCTTGAAGGTTCTCCACAAGAGCTTTGTACTCCTTGAACTTGTCAAAGCACTCGCTCTTGCGGCGCATCAGGTATACAAATCCATATCTTGAGTAATCATCAGTAAAGGTGATGAAGTACTCGTACCCTCCTCTTGCTTGGGTAAACATAGGTCCGCATACATCAGAGTGAATCAAATCCAATACTTGCTCGGATCTACGTCCTTTACCAGAAAAAGAACGCTTGATCATTTTACCCTCCAAACAGGATTCACAGGTTGGAAGGTCCTCTCCTTCAACACCGTTGATTAAACCATCAGCTTTCAACCTTTGAATTCTATTCGAATTAATATGACCTAGCCTTAGATGCCACAAGTATAATTGATTTATCTTAGAAGGTTTCTTTCTCTTATTGGTGTTTGTAGATGTGTTATTACTCTCGGTTAGTTGTATCGTGGTAGACTCAGGATTTAGTACATACAAATCATCAACCATTGTACCAGAACAGATAATTTCACTATTTCTTCTTATGATCACGGAGTGATTAAAAGAAACAATATATCCATTGAGAATTAACTTAGAAACCGAAATTAAATTCTTTCTAAAATTCGGTACATAAAGACAATTTTGTAAAACCAAAATCCTATCAGTACTAAAGCGTAAGTGAACGTCTCCCACTGCAACAGCCGCCACCTTCGCAGCATTGCCCATGTAGACCACGATCTCTCCCTCTCTAAGTCTCCGGGTTTCTTGGAACCCCTGCAATGAATTGCAGACATGGTCAGTGGCTCCCGTATCTACACACCAGGTGCTGGTAGATAACACCGCTAACAATGTTTCAGTGACTGAGGAAAATTTCGTACCTTTGATGGGAGGACAATTAGACTTCCAGTGCCCAGACTGCTTGCATCGAAAGCACTTGCCTTGCAGCTTGCTTTTCCCATTCCGTGGTTCAAAACCACTGGGCTTCTTTCCTTGCTCTTCCTTCTTAACCAGCTTGGCCACAAGAGCTTGTGATTTTCTTAACTCACTCACAAAATCCGATCTCATTGAATCATTTTTAAGAGACTCGTTAAGAGAAATTTTCGTGAGTATGTTAATCACCTCTTGTCTAGCTTCCACGCTATATCTCAACATCTCCCTGAGGTCATTCTTAATGTCCTCATCAGTTGGGACAATAGTGGATTCGGAAGGCTCGATAGTCTGAACAATGTCCAGATTTCGTTCTCAATCATTACTATATGGAACCAGTGAGTCTTCATCCTTAAGTATATCACAAATTGGGGTCACAGTCATTCTTAACCTATAAGCACATAAAACAAACAAACAATTTAATACCAATATTATCTCCCAAGAATAATATCATTAAATCACTAATCACATCTAAAATCCCATCAGATTTGGTAAGCCACGATAGTGTGGACGTTAACCTACCCAAACTATTTCGCAGTTAGATTTGCTTCGGTAGTACATCATCAATAGCGTTACTTCGATGGGAAGGATACTATGAAGCGTACCTAAGTGTAAACCATTACTCAGTACTAAGAAGTTCGTTTGGGACTCGCATATCACCGCAAGCCACGATAGTGTGGACGTTTACGCTAACACACGATTCCTTCACTCCCTCCTATAACTGTCTACATCAATTAATCCAAAATCCCATTCAGTGCAGCAAGCCACGATAGTGTGGACGTTTACTACACCAAAATATCTTTATAATTGACATCCAATTACATGATTCATTCAATCTTGTAAATCAAGACGCGGAGAATCATAAGTGAAACTCGAAGTTTCTTACCAGTGATTCTGTTGGAGTTGTGTACTTAATGTCTAGATTTAAGTACCGGTAAACTCCCGGTCATAGCATTTAATCTATTTAATTAATAAACAATTGTTTGCATTTAATTATTATTAATTAAATATATGCAAAATATAGTCCTGGATTATATACGTCGTAGTTAGTATGGTGTGCGACGTCACACAGAAGATCATATTATCGGTTACTCGTATTTAATCGAACGGTTGCTCACGACCTAGATGGACACGAACCAATCCATCGGTATAGTCGTTGTGTGAGAGAGAAAATAATTTATCTTAATTATTTTATCACACTTGTACACTTGGTGTACTGGGCGGATCGCTTGAGATTTATCAATAAGGATTGGCGTTGATAATTGATTTAAGTCTCAGAGTATTTTATTCTCAATCCCCGATACTATTGCGGGTGTGTATATTTAATATAAGTGACTTTGATTTTCCAAAGTCATTAACCGAGTTAATTATTGGGTCAATTACCGGAAAAGTTGGGTCACTATATTTTATATATGACATGCCGTGAATACTTGACGGGAAAGTGTATCCCGTAAGGGTTGATAATATCCCCGAGATGAGTTCATAAGGAATTATTATGTAAACCCTGCAGGTGGATTTATTCCGCATAATAATTAAGGTTGAATGGTACTATTCTCGGATATAAGAGATGAATAAATTAATTAGCAATAAATTAATTTTATTCATGGATATTTAAATCTTAAATACACGGAATAAATAATACTACCGGAGAAATATTATTTGATATAATATGGTTTAATATTGGGAGTGCAATTAATTTATATAGTGGAAAATAAATTAATTAATATTGATGAGATTAATAGATTTGGGCTTGGGCTCAATTTAATCATCAATGTTGGAAGCCCAATATTCCACCTCCTTTAGATCCCCTACGTAGCCTATAAAAGCACTACATGGTCTTCACAAATCATAAGACAAGATTATCATACTTGATATTCTAGAGAGTTCGTGAAGGAGATCCATAAGCTTGGAGGATCGTCGCCCACCCGACGTTCAAGCTAGTGCAAGGAATACGTGGGAAGATCCAAGGGTCTTCAACTTGATTTCGTTTATCCGTCCAACGAATCAAAGGTAAAATCATAAAACCCCCTTCTATGATTTATTCATGAATTAATTGTGACATATACATGAACGCACGATCCGGGAAAACGACGAACCTCGGGGACGGGGATTCGAGATCCACGGCGAGGATCGAGAGGGGCGGCCGAACCCTAGGGTTTGACCGCCGCATGCGCGCGACGAGGGGAGCCCCGGCTGGACTCTGGGGCACGCGATCGACCAAGGGTTGATCGCCGGGGGTTTGCCGTGGGCTGGTGCCACGGCGGATGGACCCCCCAGCCACCTCTCGCCGGCGGCGTGCGCTCGAAGGGGGCCCCGGCTGAAGCCGGGGCAAGCGATCGACGCGAATTCGATCGCTAGGGCAGCCGCGGCTGGGCCGCGGCGGGTCAGCTAGGCTGACCGCCCTCCCCTCGACGGCGGTGGCGGTGAGTCGCCGGACTCACCGCCGGGGGCTGCTCCGCACAGCCCGCGGGGATGCATCCCGCATCCCCGGCGATCGCCATGCACGGCGATCGCGAACCCCGCGATGGGGTTCGGCTAGGGTTTAGCCGCGGGTTCATCCCGCGGCGATGCTCTTGTCGGGCCCGGTTCTTCGTGGTGTTCGTGATCGGTTTCCGGCGATGGGATTTCGTTCGGGTTATAGGTTCCGCGATATTTTTTATAGCCCGGGATATCGATTTTCAACAATTGGTATCAGAGCGTTTGGTTTCGTGTTCATGTATGTGTTCAATTATCGTTCTACCTTGCAGGGATTTCCGGCTATCATGGTTTAATTACTTTGTTAATTAATTATCATGATTATTCGTTTATTAAACTCTCGTACATGTCGAGATTCTTTTTGTGTGGATGAATGCTTGTAATAGTAAAAATTCGGGGGTTGACCGAATTTAGGATTTATTATTATTATTCTATGTTTTCCGGAAAGTGTATAGGGTCGATTTCATGTATAGAATCGATACCGGAATTGTAATTTCATTTTGTAAATTATTTTTACGTTGGATCGATGCCGAGATGACCGCCGGAGAACGCGTGTGACGAAGAAGACGAAGGGGACGAAAAACCGGGGGGTCGATCAACCCCATGATCGATCCCCATGAGGATCGATCGACCCCATCGAAGGGGCTGCCCGCTAGGGCTTCCGGCCACGCCGGCCACCGCTGGTGGTGGCGCGTGGGCTGGGAGCGGCGGCGGTGGTGGTCCCAGGCGGTGGAGGTCGACGGTGGGGGTGGTGTGGGGTCTCCCAACCCATGCTACTCCTACCAAGATTCACTTTCCTAAATTAATTCGGTTTTCCTATTTGAGTGTTCTTACTTTTAGGAACTCTAATGGATTAGGAAAAGAATTAATTGGAATTAATTTTATTCCTTATTGAGTATTCTCTTTTATGGGAACTCTCATGGATTAGGAAAAGAATTAATTAGGAATTAATTTATTTCCTATTTGATTATTCCTATTCTTGGAATTTTCATTAGATGGAAATTAATTAATTTTGGAAAGTAGAAGAGTCCTAATTTATTTTATTTCATTATTCTATTATAGAAGTCTTCTAGAATATTCAAGTTTTACTTGGATAAGATTCTAGAGATTTAATGAAATTAGATAGGAAAATAAATAAATAAAATATTAATAATATTTAATTTTATTTTTGATATATTCGATTGACTTAATTTTCGAATTAAGTAACTTTTGGATTAATTGAAAATAAATAGATTTAAATATTGGGATTAATATCCTCGTCACATGGAGCATTCAAGAACGAAGACTGAAGACTAGAAGATGCGTACGAAGATGGATTAAAGCCATGATAGTCGGAAAAATAATTTTTCTAGCATAATTTTAACTATGTGATACTATGTGCTTTATTACTTGTATGCATGCTATATGTGTTTACTTTATGCACTAGATAGCGTATCCCTTTATTGTAAAAAGCTAAGTGGGAGAGGGGATGGAAACATTCCCATGGTCTCCATTGCTGTTCTCTTGGTGACTCTTATGGACTTTCGAAGTTCGTATAGACGATTCATTAGAGGAGAATTCTTGTAATTCCTTTTACGAGAAACATTGATCAAGTTTATCAAACAATGCCTAATTTGTCTTTCTGAAGCTGACTTCAAGTCGACTCATTCTCACCCCGGGGAGTGGAATGGAGCCAAAGCCACTTGGTCATGTGGATGACACAAATTAGAGACCTTCGTACCATTCTTTTGAAGGTGGATCGATTGTCTGCTCGGCTCTCTCATTTATGAGAGATAGGGCTGTTCGCATGGTGAATCACTGGTTAGAAACTTCGAGTTTCACTTATGATTCTCCGCGTCTTGATTTACAAAAATCGAATGGGTCAAGTAATTGGATGTAAAAATCTTTTGGTATAGTAAACGTCCACACTATCGTGGCTTGCTATACTGAATGGAATTTTGGAACGATTGATGTAGACAGTTATAGAAGGGAGTAAAGGATCTGTGTGTCAACGTAAACGTCCACACTATCGTGGCTTGCGGTGATATGCGAGTCCCAAACGAACTTCTTAGTACTGAGTAATGGTTTACACTTAGCTACGCTTCATAGTAACCTTCCCATCGAAGTAACGCTATCGATGATGTACGACCGAAGCAAATCTAATTGCAAAATCATTTGGGTGGGTAAACGTCCACACTATCGTGGCTTGCCTTACCTGATGGGATTTTGGATGTGATTAGTAATTTAATAATATTATTTGAGGGAGATAATATCGGACATTAAATTGATTGTTTGTTTATATGTGCTTATAGGTTTAGAGAATAGCTATGAATCCACTTTCTGTGATACTCAAGGAGAATAAACTCACTGGTCCAAATTACATTGATTGGAAGAGAAATTTGGACATTGTCCTGACTGCTGATGAGTAAAAATTTGTACTCTATGAGTTGTGCCCTGCTGAACCCACGGCTGCCTCAACTGATAAGGAAAAAGCAGAATATAGGAAGTGGACAAAGGCTGATGAAATAGCTAGGTGCTATATTTTGGCTTCTATGTCAAATGTACTCCAAACCCAACATGAGTCGATGGACACTGCCGGAGATATGTTGTTCAACCTCAAGGAGATGTTTGGGCATCAAGACCGTGCGGCTAGGCAAGAAGCCATGAGAGTCCTCATGTCGACTACTCAGTCTGAAGGAACGCCCGTTGGGGAGCACGTTCTTAAGATGATGAGTCTGTTGAATTAATTGGAGGTCCTAGGAGCTCAGATTGATGGTGAAACGCAAGTCGACATCATACTCCAGTCTCTGACCCCTAGTTTTGAGCAGTTCCGTATGAGTTATAATATGGGTAAACTATCTTATACTCTTGCGCAACTCCTGACTGAACTGAAGGCGGCAGAGGGGATCTACAAGAAGGGCAAGTCTCAAGCGCTTGTAGCTACCAAGTCCAAAAGCTTGAAAGCTGTTGGAGGTAGGGGAAAGAAAAGGAAACAGGCCTGGAAACCCAGTGGTGCCAAGAGGAATGAACCACGAGTGGGGGCTAGCAAGCCAAGGGGCAAGTGCTTCCGATGCAACAAGTCTGGACACTGGAAGTCTGAATGTCCTCTCAAAGGTATGAATTTTTCTTTAGTCGTAAAAACATAGTCAGCGGTATTATCTACCAGAAATCTGGTGTGTAGATATGGAACCACTGACGGTATGTTCATTTTGAATGCAGGGGTTCCAGAAAACCCGACGACTTAGAGAAGAAGAGTTCGAGTCTACATGGGCAAAGCTGTTGAGGAAGCAGCGGTTGCAGTGGAAGACATTTATCTGCTTTAGAAGTTTTAGGATTTCAATTCAAGTTTATTGCTTTATGTACCCTTTTATTTAGAAAGAACTTTTGTTCTGGTTTTCTATCATTATTGAATAGATATTTTATTTCTTTAATCATTTGATGGTTTGGATAAGAAATAATGGTGTAATCTATTCTGGTACATTAGATAGCAATATATGAATGATGAAACCTAGGTCTACCACGATGCAACGAACCGTTATATAACTTGTTTTACTGATTAGATGTATTTCTTTGTTAAATCATTATACTTGTGAATTCTTATACTTAGTAGTATTTATTTAAATAAGATTCAAAAGGTCGAAATTGATTTGATAAATTATAGTTGAAGGAATGGACCTTCCGACCTAAGAATTGAATTTGGAAGATAATACAACTAAGCAAACCTTTCTGGATAAAGGATAGAATTCGGACAAGTATTGAAATTGATTGACAGATGCGGAGATATGTGTAATTAGAAGGGTATGAGTAATTCTTTAAGAATACTCAAAGATGGATTAGAGTACTTGATGTGCCATAAAAGCAAAGTGTTTTGACTAATCAATGGACACAAAGCTATTATGGGGAAACTACAAAGTATATCCATTAAAAGCCTGTGACTTGTTCACGGAGGCTACCACCTATCTAAATAACACATGGCATAAGTCTCAAGGACTGCCACGTGTAGAAATGGTGTGTCGGAAATAAGAAATGGAATTCTAATAGTAAAAGGACAAGTTTATTCGGAACTACCTATGTTCTATGGATATTCCTGGATACAACGGCACATTCAATGTGGTTGTAGGATATCCTAGAAGAACAAGTGATTTTATGTTCAATGGTACTATGAACCAGAAGGACGTCATCGCCCGGTTCTTAGAGAAAGACTATTAGATGAACTACAATGCCCTAAACTGACAAGGTACTTTGAAATGAGAAAAAGGAAGAGATTGAGAACCAGCCAAACCGAGTAGTAGCACACCACTGACTGCACCTAATGTTACTACTGTTATACACCGGAACGCCGTTGCAGTGGGAGGTTGTTAGGTGACCAGAGATGTTCATAAGACTAGAGGAGTTTTAAACTCTGGATCTAGTAGAGATGAAATCGATCCCTAGCTCTGCATAAGGGAGTTACTCAATCTAAATGTGCCTGCTTAGAAAGCAGTAAGTATTATTGTTAAGAGGCGAGATCATTTAGATTACAAGCTTAGTAAATCCATTTATGGATCATTACAAAGCCATGAATCGTGGAACTTGCAAATTGATGAGATAGTCCATGTGATGGATTCATCAAAGGGCATAGACAAAGAAGGTGTATTAGAAACGTAATGGAAACAATGTGGTGTTTCTCGGAATTTTATGAAGATAACACTTTATCATTGGCAACAATGTAAAGATGTTGTCAGACATAAAATAATGGTTGTCTAAATAAATCAAGATATAAGATTAATAGGAAGTTAGATCATGTTCTTAGAATCTTTCGATCTCTAGATAAGAACATTGTACTTCTCCTAGATATCTTATAGGATTATGGGTTGTTTTAAACATGCATAATTCTGAGAAAGGTTATTGCCTTTCAGACACAGAAAACATCTGTCTAAAGATATGTGTCTTGGACACATAAAGGAGATAGATGAAGATAAAGCGGTTTCCTACACCCTGGTGTGTGGAAAGCTTAAGGAATGCAATGTTGATATCAACTATGCGGTTAGCGTAGTGGGAGGATATCAAAGTAATCTTGTCAAAAGATTTTCGGATGCTGTAAAAGTACTTTCGAAGTACTGGATTACGAAGCGATACGAATACTTCTTAAGATTACATTTTCTCAGATCCCAAATCAGAGAAGGACCAGTGTAAGTCGATATCAGGCTATGTGTTCACTTTTGAAGAGGTGGAACCTTAAAGATGAAAGAGTGATAAGCATGATGCTTCTCGGACTCTATCATAAACCGAAAAGCAGCCTCAGAGGCAGCGGAAGTTTTGGTCAGGTTCCGGAATAACCTCTGGACTTGGATATGATTCTTAGTTCACCAAAGGCTATGTATATAGCGGTGCATGGTAAATTGGAAGAAGTCATAAGTTCAAAAGGGTGATGATAACACATAGAGCAAGTACCACCTGATTCGAGTCATCGTCTAGGGAGACGACGCAGTAGTCACCAAGATAACTTCAGAGCGGCAACCTAGATTGCTCATTCACATAGTACTTCTTGGAAGTACAATTTAAGCACATGATGAGTATGGAAGTCGGGAGTTTGGAGGAAATGACTAGACCTTAGTACAAGTGGGAGATTGTTGGAGTTGTGTACTTAATGTCTAGATTTAAGTATCGGTAAACTCCCGGTCATAGCATTTAATCTATTTAATTAATAAACAATTGTTTGCATTTAATTATTATTAATTAAATATATGCAAAATATAGTCCTGGATTATATACGTTGTAGTTAGTATGGTGTGCGACGTCACACAGATGATCATACTATCGGTTACTCGTATTTAATCGAACGGTTGCTCACGACCTAGATGGACACGGACCAATACATCGAGTTAGTTGTTGTGTGAGAGAGAAAATAATTTATCTTAATTATTTTATCACACTTGTACACTTGGTGTATTGGGCGGATCGCTTGAGATTTA
Source organism: Euphrasia confusa (assembly GCA_954870475.1). Taxonomy (NCBI): domain Eukaryota; kingdom Viridiplantae; phylum Streptophyta; class Magnoliopsida; order Lamiales; family Orobanchaceae; genus Euphrasia; species Euphrasia confusa. The sequence continues at coordinate 24,193,619 of OX940968.1, read as the reverse complement.
TCAATTAGGATTGCCGTTGATAATTGATTTAAGTCTCAGAGTATTTTATTCTCAATCCCCGATACTATTGCGGGTGTGTATATTTAATATAAGTGACTTTGATTTTCTAAAGGAATTAACCGATTTAATTATTGGGTCAATTACAGGTAAAGTTGGGTCACTATATTTTATATATGGCATGCCCTGAATACTTGACGGGAAAGTGTATCCAGTAAGGGTTAATAATATCCCCGAGATGAGTTCATAAGGAATTATTATGTAAAACCTGCAGGTGGATTTATTCCGCATAATAATTAAGGTTGAATGGTACTATTCTCGGATATAAGAGATGAATAAATTAATTAGCAATAAATTAATTTTATTCATGCATATTTAAATCTTAAATACACGGAATAAATAATACTACCGGAGAAATATTATTTGATATAATATGGTTTAATATTGGGAGTGCAATTAATTTATATAGTGGAAAATAAATTAATTAATATTGATGGGATTAATAGATTTGGGCTTGGGCTCAATTTAATCATCAATGTTGGAAGCCCAATATTTCACCTCCTTTAGATCCCCTACGTAGCCTATAAAAGCACTACATGATCTTCACAAATCATAAGACAAGATTATCATACTTGATATTCTAGAGAGTTCGTGAAGGAGATCCATAAGCTTGGAGGATCGTCGCCCACCCGACGTTCAAGCTAGTGCAAGGAATACGTGGGAAGATCCAAGGGTCTTTAACTTGATTTCGTTTCTCCGCACAACGAATCAAAGGTAAAATAATAAAACCCCCTTCTATGATTTATTCATGAATTAATTGTGACATATACATGAACGCACGATCCGGGAAAACGACGAACCTCGGGGACGGGGATTCGAGATCCCCGGCGAGGATCGAGAGGGGCGGCCGAACCCTAGGGTTCGACCGCCGCATGCGCGCGACGAGGGGAGCCCCGACTGGACACCGGGGCACGCGATCGACCAAGGGTCGATCGCCGGGGGTTCGCCGTGGGCTGGTGCCACGACGGATGGACCCCCCAGCCACCTCTCGCCGGCGGCGTGCGCTCGAAGGGGGCCCCGGCTGAAGCCGGGGCAAGCGATCGACGCGAAGTCGATCGCTAGGGCAGCTGCGGCTGGGCCGCGGCGGGTCAGCTGGGCTGACCGCCCTCCCCTCGACGGCGGTGGCGGTGAGTCGCCGGACTCACCGCCGGGGGCTGCTCCGCACAGCCTGCGGGTTCGGCTAGGGTTTAGCCGCGGGTTCATCCCGCGGCGATGCTTTGGTCGGGCCCGGTTCTTCGTGGTGTTCGTGATCGGTTTCCGGCGATGGGATTTCGTTCGGGTTATCGGTTCCGCGATATTTTTGATAGCCCGGGATATCGATTTCCAACAGATTCATCATGCGAACAGTCCTATCTCTCATAGAATGAGGGAGCTGAGCAGACGATCGATCTAGTCATAAAATGACACGAAAGTCTCTAATTTGTGTCCTCGACATGACCAAGTGGCTTTGGCTCCATTCCACTCCCCGGGGTGAAAATGAGTCGATTTGAAATCAGTTTCAGAAAGACAAATTAGGCATTGTTTGATATACCTAATCAATGTTTCACATAAAAGAAATTACAAGAATTCTCCTCCAATGGCTTATCTATATGAACTTCAAAAGTCCATAAAAGTCACCAAGAGAACAGTAATGGAGACCATGAGATTGTTTACAATTCCTCTCCCACTTAGCTTTTTACAACAAGGGATACGCTATCTAATGTATAAATTAAATACACATAAGCATGCATACATGAAATAAAGCACATAGTATAATCACATAATCAAAATAATACTAGAATATTATTTTCCGACTATTATGGCTTTATTGCATCCCCGTACGCATCTTCTAGTTTTCAGTCTTCGTTCTTGAATGCTCCATGTGACGAGAATATTAATTCTAATATTTAAATCTATTTATTTTCAATAAATTCAAAAGTTACTTAATTCGAAAATTAAGTCAATCGAATAAATCAAAAATAAAATTAAATATTATTAATATTTTTATTATTTTTATTTTCCTTTTCTAATCCAATTAAATCTCTAGAATTCTATTCAAGACCCACTTGAAATATTCTAGAAGATTTCCATAATGGAATAAGAAAATAAATAATTTAGGACTCCTAAACTTTCCAAATTAATTATTTTCCTAATCCATGAAAATTCTTAAGAACAGGAATAATCAATTAGGTAAATAAATTATTTCCAAATTAATTTTTTTCCTATTCCGTGAGAATTCCCAAAAATAAGAATACTCAAAATAGGAAAACCGAATTAATTAGGAAAGTGAATTTACCGGACGGGGATAGCACGGGGTGGGGATCCCCGCGCAACCCATCGACCGCCGCCTAGGAGGTGGCCGGCCACCGTCGCCGGCGGCCCCTCCATGCTCGGGTCGATCGTCCTCATGGATCAACCATGGGGGGGGGGGGGGGGGGGGGGGTCGATCCTAGCCCTTCTTCTCTCCGTCACTTCGTCTTCTCCTGCGGTCAACTCGACATCGATCCAACGTAAATAAAATCACAAAAATAAATTTACAATTCTGGTATCTATTCTATACATGAAATCGACCCTGCAAGGTAGAACAATTATATTGAAAATACCGCGAACGTATACCACACTCTAATACCAATTGTTGGAAATCGACATCCCGGGTTGTTGGAAATTGCGGAATTTAACAACCCAACCGAAATACCTTCGCCGGAGTTTGATCGCGAGCACGCCACGAAGCCCGGAGCTCAACCGAACGCGCGGCCGTGGCGAACCCACGCGCGCCCAGCCGAGCCCCGTACGTGGGGCTCGCGATCGCATGATGCGATCGCTGGGGTGTTGGAGTTGTGTACTTAATGTCTAGATTTAAGTAACGGTAAACTCCCGATCATAGCATTTAATCTATTAAATTAACGAACAATTGTTTTGCGTTTAATTATTATTAATTAAATATATGCAAAATATAGTCCTGGATTTTATACGTTGTAGTTAGTATGGTGCAAGCATGGGCGCACAGAAGATCATACTATCGGTTACTCGTATTTAATCAAACAGTTGCTCACGACCTAGATGGACACGGACCAATCCATCGGTATAGTCGTTGTGTGAGAGAGAAAATAATTTATCTTAATTATTTTATCACACTTGTACACTTGGTGTATTGAGCGGATCGTTGAGACTCATCGATTAGGATTGCCGGCGATAATCGATTCGAGACTCAGTGTATTTTATTCTTAATCCCCGATATTATTGCGGGTGTGTATATTTAATATAAGTAACTTTGATTTACCAAAGGAATTAACCGATTTAATTATTAGGTTAATTTTCGGTTAAGTTGGGTCACTATATTTTATATATGACATGCCGTGAATAATTGACCGGACAGTGTATCCCGTAAGGGTTGATAATATCCCCGAGATGAGTTCATAAGGAATTATTGTGTAAACCTCATGAGTGGATTCGTTCCGCACAATAATTAAGGTTGAATGGTACTAGTCTCGGATTAAAGAGATGAATAAATTAATTAGCAATAAATTAATTTTATTCATGGATATTTAAATCTTAAATACACGGAATAAATAAATACTACCGGAGAAATATTATTTGAAATAATATGGTTTAATATTGGGAGTGCAATTAATTTATATAGTGGAAAATAAATTAATTAATATTGATAAGGATTAATGGACCTGGGCAGTGGGCTCAATTTAATCTTCAATATTGGAAGCCCAATATTCCACCTCCTTTAGATCCCCTACGTAGCCTATAAAAGCACTACATGGCCTTCATAAATCATAAGAAAAGATTATCATACTTGATATTCTAGAGAGTTGAAGGAGATCCATAGGAGTTCGATAGATCGTCGCCCACCCGACGTTCGAACGAAGTGCAAGGAATACGTGGGAAGATCCAAGGGTCTTCAATTTGATTTCGTTTCTCCGCACAACGAATCAAAGGTACAATCATAAACTCCTTCGTGTGAATTTATGTGATTTAATTGTGATACATGCATGAACACAAGATCCGGGAAAAACGACGAACCCGGGGACGGGGATAGACCGCGCGGTGGTGGTTGAAGACCACCGGACCGCCGGCGGTCTAGGGATCCCCGCCGGGATCGAGGAAAGCCCTCGGCTGGGAGCCGAGGGGGTGGCGGTCGAGCCTAGGGCTTCGACCGCCGGCGCGCACCGAGGAGAGCCGCGGCTGGACGCCGCGACTGGGGGCGATCGAGCCCTAGCTCGATCGCCGGGGGGAACCGCCGCGGGCTGGCGCCGCGGCTGGTGGCTCCCCCCACCTCCGGTGACGGCGGTGAGTCGCCGGACTCACCGCCGGGGGCTGCTGGGCAGCCCCACGTGATCGATCGATCGCGAGCCCGCGGTGGGGTTCGGCTAGGGTTTCGGCCGCGGGTTCATCCCGCGGCGATTCTCCGGTTGAGCTCCGGACATCGTGGTGTTCGCGTTCGTGGATCCGACTCGCGGGAGAAAATCGGCTGGGGGCGGGCTGCGTGTCTTCGGGCGCGTAATCTCCAAAGGTCGGACTCCTGCGGATGAGTCGGGGATCCAGTTTCCGGCGACGGGATTTCGTTCGGGGTTATCGGTTCCGCAATTTTTGATACCCCGGGACATCGAAACCCAGCAATTGGTATCAGAGCGTTTGGTTCGTGTTCATGTATGTATTCAATTGTGTTCTACCTTGCAGGGATTCCGACTATCATGGTTTAATTAATTGTTAATAATTCGTTTAATTAATTGCTATTTAATTTACCATGATTGTTCGTTTATTAAACTCTCGGACATGTCGAGATTCGTTTTGTGTGGATGAATGCTTGTAATAGTAAAAATTCGGGGGTTGACCGAATTTAGATTTATTATTATTGTTCTATGTTTTTCCGGAAAATGTATAGGGTCGATTTCATGTATAGAATCGATACCGGAATTGTAAATTTATTTCTTGTAATTTATTTACGTTGGATCGATGCCGAGATGACCGCCGGAGAACGCGTGTGACGAAGAAGACGAAGAGGACGAAGGACGGGGATCGATCAAACCCCTTGATCGACCCCAATCGATCGCCCAAAGGGTGGGGGCGTCGCGCCCCTTCGGCCGTGGGTCGTCGCCGGCGACGGTGGCGGCTGGCCGGCTGAGGCGGCGGCGGCGGGTGCTCCCTCCCGGCGGTCGGCCGATGATGGTGAGGTGGTGAGGGAACTCCCATCCCGTGCTACTCCTACCTAGATACGCTTTCCTAAATTAATTCGGTCTTCCTATTTGAGTTCTCCTATTTTTTGGGAATTCTCATGGATTAGGAAAAGAATTAATTGGAATTAATTTTATTCCTTATTCTATTATGGAAGTCTTCTAGAGTATTCCGAGTTCTACTTGGAATAGGATACTAGAGATTTAATAGAATTAGAAAGGAATAATAATTAATTTAGGATTAATTTATTTCCTAATTGATTATTTCTATTTTATGGGAATTTTCATAGTAATGGAAATTAATTAATCTTGGAAAGTAGTAGAGTCCTAATTTATTTTATTTCCTTATTCTATTCTTCTAGAATATTCCAAGTTTGACTTGGATAGATTATTCTAGAGATTTAATAGAATTAGATAGGAAAATAAATAAATAAAAATATTAATAATATTTAATTTTATTTTTGATTTATTCGATTGACTTAATTTTCGAATTGAGTATCTTTTGGATTTATTAAAAATAAATAGATTTAAATATTGGGATTAATATTCTCGTCACATGGAGCATTCAAGAACGAAGACTGAAGACTAGAAGAAGCATACGGAGATGGAATAAAGCCATGATAGTCGGAAAATATTTTTTCTAGCATTATTTTGACTATGTGCTATGTGCTTTATTACTTGTATGCATGCTTATGTGTTTAATTATGCATTAGATAGCGTATCCCTTTGTTATAAAAAGCTAAGTGGGAGAGGGGATGGAAACATTCCCATGGTCTCCATTACTGTTCTCTTGGTGACTCTTATGGACTTTTGAAGTTCGTATAGATGTGTCATTGTAGGAGAATTCTTGTAATTCTTTTTGCAAGAAACATTGATTAAGTTTATCAAACAATGCCTAATTTGTCTTTCTGAAACTGACTTCAAGTCGACTCATTCTCACCCCGGGGAGTGGAATGGAGCCAGAGCCACTTGGTCATGTGGATGACACAAATTAGAGACATTCGTACCATCCTTTTAAGGTGGATCGATTGTCTGCTCGGCTCCCTCATCTAATGAGAGATAGGGTCGTTCGCATGGTGAATCACTGGTTAGAAACTTCGAGTTTCACTTATGATTCTCCGCGTCTTGATTTACGAAATTGAATGGTTCAAGTAATTGGATGTCAATTGTATAAATCTTTTGGTGTAGTAAACGTCCACACTATCGTGGCTTGCTGCATTGAATGGGATTTTAGAACGATTGATGTAGACAGTTATAGAAGAAAGTGAAGGATCGTGTGTTAACGTAAACGTCCACACTATCGTGGCTTGCGCTGATATGCAGTCCCAAACGATCTTCTTAGATACTGAGTAATGGTTTACACTTAGGTACGCTCTATAGTATTCTTCCCATCGAAGTAACGCTATAGTGATGTACGACCAAAGCAAATCTAATTGCTAAATCATTTGGATGGGTAAACGTCCACACTATCGTGGCTTGCCTTATCTGATGGGATTTTGGATGTAATTAGTGATTTAATGATATTATTATGGGGAGATAATATCGGATATTAAATTAATTGTTTGTTTAAATGTGCTTATAGGTTTAGAGAATAGCTATGAACCCACTTTCTATGATACTCAAGGAGCATAAGCTCACTGGCACCAACTATATTGATTGGAAGAGAAATTTAGACATTGTCCTGACTTCGGAAGAGTACAAGTTTGTACTTTCTGATAAATGCCCTGCTGAGCCCACGGCTGCCTCAACTGATGAGGAAAAGGCAACATATCGGAAGTGGAAAAAGGCTGATGAAATGGCTAGGTGCTATATTTTGGCTTCCATGTCAAATGTACTCCAAACCCAACATGAGCCGATGGACACTGCCCGGGATATGATGACTAACCTCAAGGAGATGTTTGGGGAGCAGGATCGTGCGGCAAGGCAAGAAGCCATGAGAGTCCTCATGTCGACTACTCAGTCTGAAGGAACGCCCGTCGGGGAGCACGTTCTCAAAATGATGAGTTTGTTGAATGAACTTGAGGTCCTAGGAGCTTCTATTGATGATGAGACGCAAGTCGACATCATACTCCAGTCTCTGACCCCTAAGTTTGAGCAGTTTCGTATGAGCTATAATATGGGTAAACTATCTTATACTCTTGCGCAACTCCTGACTGAACTGAAGGCGGCAGAGGGGATCTACAAGAAGGGCAAGTCTCAAGCGCTTGTAGCTACCAAGTCCAAAGGCTTTAAGCCTGGTGGAGGTAGGGGCAAGAGAAGGAAGCAAGCCGGGAAACCCAGTGGTGTCAAGAGGACTGTGCCACGAGTGGGGGCTGCAAAGCCAAGGGGCAAGTGCTTCCGATGCAACAAGTCTGGACACTGGAAGTCTGAATGTCCTCTCAGAGGTACGAATTATTCTTTAGTCGTAAAAACATAGTCAGCGGTATTATCTACCAGAAATCTGGTGTGTAGATATGGAACCACTGACGGTATGTGCATTTTGAATGCAGGGGTTCCAGAAAACCCGGCGACTTAGAGAAGGAGAGTTCGAGTCTACACGGGCAAAAGCTGTAGAGGAGGCAGCTATTGCGGTGGAAGACATTTATCTGCTTTAGTAGTTAAATAGGATTTCATTTCAAGATTATTGCATTATGTACCCTTTATTTTAGAAAGAACATTTTGTTCTGGATTTCTATTATTTATGAATGGATATTTTATTTCTTTAATCATTGAATGATTTTGATAAGAAATGATGGCATTATCTATTCTGGTACATTAGATAGCAATATATGAATGATAGATCCTAAGTCTACCACGATGCAACAAACCGTTCTATAACTTGTTTTACTTAATTAGATATGTTTCTTTATTAAATCATTATACTTGTGAATTCTTGTACTTAGTAGTATTTTCAAATAAGATTCAAAAGGTCGAAATTGATTTGATCAATTATATTTGAAGGAATGGACCTTCCGACCTAAGAATTGAATTTGGAGGATAATACATCTAAGCAAACCTTTCTTCATAAAGGATAGAATTCGGACTAGTATTGGAAATGATTAGATATGCAGTCACATGTGTGAATTAGAAAGGCACGAGTAGTTCTTTCAAGAATACTCAATGATGGATTAGAGTACTTAAATGTGCCATAAAAGCAAAGTGTTTTGACTAGTCAATGGACACAAAGCTATTATGGGGAACCATTAAAGTATATCCATTAAGAGCCTGCGACTTGGTCGCGGAGGCCATCGCCTGTCTAAATAACACATAGCATAATCAAAGATTGGGATTCAATCCCAAAGGGCCGCGCCATACACTTACGTGTAGAGATGGTGCGTTGAAAATAAGAAATGGAAATCTAAAAGTTAAAGAGAACAAGTTGTTCGGAACTACCTATGTTCTATGGATATTTCTGGAGACAATAACACATTCTGTGTGATTGTAGGATATCCTAGATGAACGAAGTATTGTGTGTTCTATAGTACTATGAACCAGAAGAACTTTCGTTCGGTTCATAGAGGAAGACTATTAGATGAACCACAAAGCCTGAACTGAATTAATACCTTGGAATGAGAAAAAGGACAAAAGACTGGGAACCAACCAAACCGAGTAGAAGTACACCACACACTGCACCTATTGTTATTACTGTTATACACCGGGACGCCATTGCAGTGGGAGGTTGTTGAACAACCAGAGATATTCATAAGACTAGAGGAGTTCGGACTCTGGATCTAGTAAACATGAAATCGATCCCTAGCTTTGCATAAAGGCAATACTAGATCTAAATGAGCCTGCTTGAAAAAAACAATAAGGATTATTGTTAAGAGGCTAGATCATTTAGAGTACGATCTTGGTAAATCCATTTATGGATGGTTACAAAGCTATGAATCGTGGAACTTGCGTATTGATGGGATAATCCATTCAATGGATTCATCAAAAAGGCAGAGACGATAGGTGTATTGGAGACGTAATGGAAACAAGGTGGTGTTTCTCGGAATTTTGTGTAGATAGTATTTTATCATTGGCAACAATGTAAAGATATCATCAAGCATAAAATAATGGTTGTCTAAATGAATCGGGATATAAGATTAAGTAGAAGTTAGAACATGTTCTTGAGATCTTATGATCTAGGGATAAGAACATTGTACTTCTCCTAGATATCTTATACGATTATGGTTTGTTTTAACATGCATAATTCTGAGAAAGGTCGTTGCCCTTCAGAGACAGAATATGTATATCTATCTAAGGTTATGTGTCTTGAACACATAAAGGAGACAGATGATACTAAGCAGTTTCCTACACCTCGTGTGGAAAGCTTAAATGCAATGTTAGAATACAAGAACCTGATATCAACTATGCGGTCAGCGTAGTGGGAGGATATCAAAATAATCTGGATAAGAAATATTCAAAATGAAATTTTCTTAGATTACATAATCTCAGATTTCAAATCAGAGAAGGGCCAGTGTAAGTCGATATCAGGCTATGTGTTCACTTTTGGAAAAGGTGGAACCTTTAATATGAAAGAGTGATAAGCGGGATGCTTCTCAGACTCTCTCATAACCGAATAGCAGCCTCAGAGGCAGCGGAAGGTTTGGTTAGGTTCCGGGATAACCTCTAAGACTTGGAAATGACTCTTAGTTTATCAAAGGCTATTTTATAGCGGTGCGTGATAAACTGGAAGAAGTCATAAGTCTAAAAAGTGATGATAACACATAGTGCAAGTACCACCTGATACGAGTCATCGTCAGGGAGACGACGTAGTAGTCACCAAGATAACTTCAGAGCGGCAACCTAGAGTGCTCATTCACATAGTACTTCTCGGAAGTACACCTTAAGCACGTGATGAGTATGGGAACCGGGAGTTTGGAGGAAATGACTAGACCTTAGTACAAGTGGGAGATTGTTGGAGTTGTGTACTTAATGTCTAGATTTAAGTAACGGTAAACTCCCGATCATAGCATTTAATCTATTAAATTAACGAACAATTGTTTTGCGTTTAATTATTATTAATTAAATATATGCAAAATATAGTCCTGGATTTTATACGTTGTAGTTAGTATGGTGCAAGCATGGGCGCACAGAAGATCATACTATCGGTTACTCGTATTTAATCAAACAGTTGCTCACGACCTAGATGGACACGGACCAATCCATCGGTATTGTCGTTGTGTGAGAGAGAAAATAATTTATCTTAATTATTTTATCACACTTGTACACTTGGTGTATTGAGCGGATCGTTGAGACTCATCGATTAGGATTGCCGGCGATAATCGATTCGAGACTCAGTGTATTTTATTCTTAATCCCCGATATTATTGCGGGTGTGTATATTTAATATAAGTAACTTTGATTTACCAAAGGAATTAACCGATTTAATTATTAGGTTAATTTCCGGTTAAGTTGGGTCACTATATTTTATATATGACATGCCGTGAATAATTGACCGGACAGTGTATCCCGTAAGGGTTGATAATATCCCCGAGATGAGTTCATAAGGAATTATTGTGTAAACCTCATGAGTGGATTCGTTCCGCACAATAATTAAGGTTGAATGGTACTAGTCTCGGATTAAAGAGATGAATAAATTAATTAGCAATAAATTAATTTTATTCATGGATATTTAAATCTTAAATACACGGAATAAATAAATACTACCGGAGAAATATTATTTGAAATAATATGGTTTAATATTGGGAGTGCAATTAATTTATATAGTGGAAAACCTGCAGGGTTTACATAATAATTCCTTATGAACTCATCTCGGGGATATTATCAACCCTTACGGGATACACTTTCCCGTCAAGTATTCACGGCATGTCATATATAAAATATAGCGACCCAACTTAACCGGTAATTGACCCAATAATGAAACCGGTCAATTACTTTGGAAAATCAAAGTCACTTATATTAAATATATACACCCGCAATTGTATCGAGGATTAAGAATAAAATACACTGAGACTTGAATCAATTATCAAAGGCAATCCTAATTGATAAGTCTCGAGCGATCCGCTCAATACACCAAGTGTACAAGTGTGATAAAATAATTAAGACAAATTATTTTTTCTCTCACACAACGACTATACCGATGGATTGGTCCGTGTCCATCTAGGTCGTGAGCAACTGTTCGATTAAATACGAGTAACCGATAGTATGATCTTCTGTGTGGGCCTGACACACCATACTAACTACAACGTATAGAATCCAGGACTATAATTTGCATATATTTAATTATAAATAATTGTTTATTTAATTAAATAGATTAATGGCAATGGATCGGGAGTTTCCGTTACTTAAATATAGACATTAAGTACACAACTCCAACATGGACAACGTCGGCATTCGCATGCCCGTCGTCTATCCCCGACAGCCCTCTTCAAGAACCACCGACATTCTCACCGTTAGCTTCATGATTACCTTGCATACTCCTCTTCGTTTCCAGAATCCTCATAACCGGAGTCTCTCCAAAACGATCCACAGAGCTGCATCCAAATTGTCTAACAACTCCCACCGCATAGGAAATGTCGGACTTCTCATCAATGCTATTTGAATCTTACCTGAACGCATTACCACGTCTCTTACCAACGAGTCACTCTTTAACAATAACGAGCTCATCTCGTTTCTCATTGCCCTATTGCTCAAATTTTCAGCCCGCATTGCTACGCCATCTCGCTTTGAAAGCATATGATTGAACATCGAGACCTCCTCCGGTTGGTCTACATGGGACACATCTACCGGAACATCTCCCAAATCATATCCCAGCTCTCCATCTTCCGATTCTCTTTCGGCTACCGAGTATCGTACTCTTCAAATCTTCTCGAGACACGGACTCTGATCCATATGAGGTTCCTCCGAACTCACTTTTGGTTGCAACCTTCTTTCGCTCATATGACCCAGCCCACAATGCTCAGGCTCATTGGTGTCGTCGGCCACACCAATATCACGACCACAAGTCATAGTGTAAAGGGTACCTGTCCTTCGACCACGAGCAATAATCATCGCACCCTTTGACACCTACCAAGACCCATTCTCGAACGTAACTTTGTGTCCACCCCTCTCAAGCTGGCTAACTGAGATCAAGTTTCTCCACAGCTTCGGCACACACCTTACATTCGACAACTTCAACATCTGCCCAAACGACGTCTTCAGTCTCACGTTACCAACACCCACGATGCCTAAGGCCTATCCATCCGCAAGATGAACCATACCGTGATCTCCGGCAACGAAATCCTCCATGTCGTCACGTCTCGTCGTTGTGTGAAACGATGCTCCTGAGTCAAGCACCCAAGAGTTTCCGAGAGGCTTAGAAGATGTTAGCAAGACATCTCCGCTCTCGTCTTTTTCCGTCACCGCATTTGTCCTGCCTCCGATCCCCGAAAGCTCTCCACAATGCCTCTTTAAGTGACAGATTTTTATGCAATTCCAGCACTTGGATTGCTTCTTCTGTCGGTTGCTCGAACTCACCCTTCCGCTGCATTTGAAATCCCTATGGAGATACTCACCTCAGCTCATGGACATGACCGACGTAGTAGAACGAGATGCTACCCCGGAATCCCTTCTCTGAACTCCCTCGGCAAGGACGCGGTCCCTCACATCTTCAAGCTTCAACTTCCCACCTCCCATGGAATCACCCAACGCCTTTCTTATCGGTTCCCAGCAAGTCGGTAGCGATGCCAATAAGGTCAAGGCCAGAACTTCATCATCAACCTCGATCTCAAATGAAGCCACTTCTTTTACAATCGAGTTGAACTCATTCACGTGAGTCGCAACCACACCATCGTCTTCCATCTTCAAATGGAACAACCTCTGCAACAACGCCGCCTTGTTCGTCACCGATGGCTTCTCGTACAAATCGAACAAAATTTTAATCATCCCCGCGGTTTTCTTCTACTTTATCACCTTCTTGCCAACGTTCTCCAACAACGTCAAACGGATCAATCCGAGTACTTTTCGATCAAGGATAGCCCAATCCACCTTGCTCGTCTCCTCTGGCTTCACGCCTTCCGACGATAGATTAATTTTCTTCTCGCCTAGGTACTTCTCGATTTCCATCCTCCAGGATTCGAAATCCAGGCCATCAAATCTCGTAACTCCAAGGTTCGTCAAATCGCACATCGTTTCTTTGATTGCCCAGCTTTTCCACCAAAGCTCTGATACAAGTTGTTTGGATTTGCGCCCAATTCCGTCGCTGCAAGAAACGATAATGAAACACGAAAAATAGTACGAGAAAATAAACGACACAGAAATTATAGTGGTTCGCCCGTTAACAAGGGCTACGTCCACTCTCGCCGCTGCAGATTTCACTAGAATACGTAATAATCTACTCCGGGGAGTTTACAAATACACTCGTATCTCAGTAAACTCACTCTCTCGATTATTCTATCTATTCTAGACTTCTTTTATGCTTTTGGTGTGTTATCATACCCTAATACACGAGTAGGGTTATATTTATAGAGGTAGGAAATTTAACGGACAAGAAAACGCGTACGCGGCTCTAAAAGCCCCCGCTTGTCGGCCGACGCCGTAAACCTGTCGGCCGACATCTTATTGGCGCCCGCCAATATCAGTTCGGCGCCCGCCGAAAGGGCCCAAAATCCTGCAGTTCGCTAACCCCGATTTTCCCCGGTTTCGGCGCCCGCCGAAAGCATTTCCGCGCTTGCCGGCGGTGCACCGCGACCGCTGGACCTCCTCCGGCGACCGCCGTTTCGTTCTCCTCGTCTTCTTGGCTCCGATCGTCTTCTCCGGCGTGAATAAACCTTCACACCCAACAGCCTTACCACTCGACTATCCCTTTGGGACGAATTAACCTATACTTACACTATGCATATGTAATTTGGGTGAGACGTGGCTACCTTGCCCTTCTCATTATATATATAAAGAATAAAGATAAAGAAAAAAATATAGTATAATAGTTGGTAATCGTCTTGCCAAGACAAATGCCCATTTAATTTTCTATCGTTTTGGTTTTTTACAAATTCGTAGATTTATATTGATTGACCAGCAGTTTTAATTGTGGAACTCACAAATTTATGGTGTGCAGAGAAATTCTAACAAACTTATGGAAAAGGTAAACAAAATACTCAAGCTAATGACAAATGATTAAATAACATCATTTGAGTAGAGAAATTATAACAAACTCATGTAAAAGGTAAAAAAAAAAAAATACTCGAGCTAACGACATTATATGCACAATCGAAGTTTCTCATTTCAACACAGGAATATTAGAAGACATGTTTATATGCATTAACAAATGAGTCCAATGATACTACTGAGTCGTTTAAAAAGACAATCAAAATGGAGAACAAGTGATATCTACTTTTCGAGATATCTCTAAAACAAATTTATTAAATAAAGGAGTAGAGGTTAGAATCATATTTCGTTTCATCATTTCGAGATGCTAATTTAATTAATAGTTCTTTAAATATATATATATTTTTTTTATCATGAGGTGCTGGAAAGTTGATGTCATCCATGAGCCTCTCGAGATGTTCATTTAATTAATAGTTCTTTAAATATATATTTTTTTATCATGAGGTGCTGGAAAGCTGACGTCATCCATCACCCTGCCACATCAGCACTTTGGTCTTTTGAAAGAAAGTAAATATTTCTTTATATTAAAAATCAAATCAAAATTTATTTTACTTGATTAGCATATAAAATAAAAAAGACATATTTAATTTAATATTTATACTCTTAAATTATTTTTTATTTACTTAAAATATAATTTTAGTAAAAATATATTTTTAATAGGTAAGTACCTATTAAGTAAGTGGAATATCTTGGGAGGACGAAATATGATTCTAACCCAAGTAAATAGCATTATTTCCACAATCCAATTTATTTTCTCTTGCATTTAAATACCTCACAACCAATGTTCATTTCCCACAAAACAAAGCAAAGCAAAGCAAATCGATCGAGATGACGACGACTTGGCTAAAAATTTTCGTTGCGTACGTTTTCCTAACGACTACTTTTTTCCATGAAATCAACTCAGGTTTGATCAAGAGAAAGAAATATGAGGTTGTGATTATCAACAACCTCCCTTCCAACGATCCTCCGTTGACCGTTCATTGCAAGACGGAAGGCAAAGATCTCGGAGTACAAACGATCGACTCCAAAAGAACTTACGAATTTCAATTGCACGAGAAACTCTTAGGTCGTAAAGTGTACACTTGTGATTTCCAATGGGGCTCAAACCATCGCAATGTCCCGGTCTTCGACTCCAAGGAAGCGAGCGACGTCTGTCCTGGCGATACGTGCTACTGGGCAGTCTCGACCGATGGCTTCTACATTAAAATGGGCATTCGCCTCCCAAATTTTATAATAAAATATACATGGTAGAAATTACGTACTTTTTTGCAATGCTTTATGTACTTTGAGTCTTTGGCAATGATTGTAATAATAAATTTCTACAAAATCATAATTGTTGGATATCTTATGTCCGATAAATTTCTACAAAATCTATTGGATAATGAACTTTGAACTCAGATATAAGTTGGATAATTTGATACGAACCTCGTTTGGATACGAAGGATAGAAGATGAACGAAGAAGAAATTGAGAAAAGATACCGGTGGAAAGGTCCCAAAACCTCTGGATCGAACTCACGAAATAATTTTTATTTGATGATCTAAACCCCAACGCGCAGTTGTCGCAGCAGCTCGGGGATGGTGAAGACACACGAACGAAGGGTGATGGCTTCGTTGATTCGTCGGTTGAACTCTTTTGGTAAAACCGGGTAGAATTCGACCCACGAGAGAATTTAATAATAAACTCACGAAAATATGTTTATTCATCATCAAAAAGTTATTACTCCCTCCGACCCTAAGAAATTGTCACAGTTGGTCAACGTTGACTTTTTTCGTTCGTCCAATACATATGATAAACAGTGTACAAAAACTATGAAAAAATTACTAAAATAAAATTTAATAGTTAAATTTTATTAGAAATGACAAATGGGCATTTCTTTGTCTTGCACTTAACTTGCACTTTAGTAGCATGGTTGATTGTGAACTTCAAGTCCCTTCCATTCTCCACAGCATACTGTCTAACTGCTTCTCTGAAAATAGACATGTCAGAATACTTATGTCCAACTTCAAGGTCAATTTTCTCTCCAGTAGGAACTTGGTTGAATTCTCTGAACCCCCTTTGCTTTCCCTTCCCCCTCACAGCCTTGGATTTGTGCTCAACTGCCTCTTTTTTCATTTGCCTTTCTAGTTTTGTTTTGCTCCTGGTGACTAGCCTCTTGGATCCACCTACATCAGATTCATTGCAACCCTCTCAGCCTCAATATCAATAAACTTCTTGAACTGCTCAATATCATCATCATAACATTCATCACTGTCCTCAAAGAAATCAGAAAGCTCAGAATCTTCACCAAATGACTGCTCAATTTCACTGTCATCAGCATCCCTCTCCTCATTTCCAGGAAGTTCATCACCAACTTCTACATTAGGATGTTCTTCAACTACCATCTCTTCAACAATCACCTCTTCAACATTTGCAGTTTGGACATTTGCACTTGGAGTATTCACAAGCTCAAGTGGTGAATCAACCCCATCATCATCTTCATTGCTCTCACTTAATCTATTAATACTGACATTTCCAGATTCAATAGTATCTAAACTTAACAGTGATTCTTCACATGGCTCACCTTGATAAACAATAGCATTGTAATCTATCAGCTCATGATCAATAAGTGTTTCCCCGGGTCGATCTCTCGAGGAGTAATACTATCGACACGTGTATTTCATCGTGTTTTTGTGTTTAGTTCGAGTTTTTAAAAAGAGATAAGAAAACAAATACTAACAACTAAAGGGGGGTTTTCAAATGAGCTGATCAATTAAGCTAGAATCAAAGTAGCAAACAATTAAAACATGTAATAAATGGAAAAATGAAGTCAAAAGTGAGAGAGGTTAGGGAGTTAGGGTCCTTTGCTTTCGGAGGATGGGTCGACACACAAATAAACCTTTGATTTTCACAAAAATGAGGTCGTTTAGGTACGATCGCGTCGTCCACTAGTGATACACCTCGAGGAGGTCCTCAACACGAGACGACATTGAACCGTAACTAAACATTGCTCGACACAAGCACGTTATCCACTAGTGATGTGCCCCGAAGAGGATATTCAACACGAGACCCCACAACTTGCACCTAGCAATTCCACAATTTATAAACGAGGTCGTTTAGGTACGACCGCGTCGTCCACTAGTGATACACCTTGGAGAGGTCCTCAACACGAGACGACCTTGAGTCGAACCTAAACGTCTCTCGACTCGAGTGCGTATCCCACTAGTGATGTTCCTCGGAGAGGATATTCAACACGAGGCCCCACAACTCGAATCGATCGACTCCTCGATTCATTTAAAACCCTCAAAACATTGTCAACCCAATCCTTAAGCAAAGTTCTCTAAAACCCTAACTCAAAGACTAGCTACTCATAATCACACAATCAATCAAGCACATAATATATAGATAACTCATAATCGAAAAGAGCTCACAAATGTGTCGAGGAATCGAGAGGAGGAGGCGAGTCGTGCTTCCGGAATCGAGCCAAACTTCTACGTGTCACCCAAAGAAATTGCTCCGATAGAAACGACGGGCTCGGCGAGGTGAACGATGATTGTGAATGGAGTTTTATGAGATAATCGATAAATAAAGAGAAATCTAAATATTTAAATACTTGAATTGAAGAACAAGAAAATTATTTAAGAAAATAAAGTTGGTGGAAGAGATGAATGTTGGTGAAGATGGAATGGATAATTCAAAAAGTAGAGTTGCACAATATTTATATTTTCTCTACATGCCCATACAAAAACACCAAAAAGCCCTTAATAATCTCAAAGTAAAGTCAAATTCGCCTATTGACCTTGCTGGTTCGTTCGGAGAGAAACTGGTCCTTGATCGTACATTGTATCGTCGATCCAACCGTTGATATTGTAGATGTAGAAGTCGGGAACATCCTGCTCAAATTTCAGGCCGATCCAACGGTTAACGAAGTCGTACCGACAGTTTTCCCGAGACCGCGCAGTGCTGGTCACCGGCCGCCATGCTTCTTCGTCTGTCCTTTCCTACATCCCAAAGCTCCATTTTAATGCCGTTTTCACCTACATGCCACGAAACTTGTCTCGGTCATACCGTTATTATAAATATACACATTTTCCTCAACTTTACGTATAAACCGATCCAACGGGAATATAATATGTTATGAAAACAATCAATAAACGAGCACAAAAAATGCATCAATCAATAAGTACAGACACACACTTATCCATTCCAACCACACAGGGAATTTCTTGAACCTCCCAATCCCCTTTGATGTATACCAACGCTGTACAATCATCTAGACCATTGCAGCTGAAATAATACTCCAAACGCCCGCAGAGATTCAATGCAGATGACATGACAGTCAAATCAAGCTTACTGAGATTATCATCACAGTCGTCAAAGTAATTTACCTTTCCTTGAACATAACAGACTTTACCTTGTTTATCTTGTCGAAATTTCCCACTGTGATTATCATCACTGAGATTATCATCACAGAGTGAAGATGTCATGATTCGAAGGCTCAATCACCGGCGGGGGTGCAGAATCGGGCCGCAATTTCCACTGCATCTCGCTTTCTGGATTTGGGGATTTTGGGTTAGGGTTCTTGACTGAGCTTGCGGAATTAGGATTTTTGTGTTTGGAATACGGATTAAGGTTATTTTTGGTCGATCTTACAGGATTTAGTAGATATTGATTTTGGATTTCTGGAAATAGCAGAATTAGGGTTCGTGTGAATTTTGGGATTTTGTAGCTAAGGGGCGGAGAAGACGGTGTAATGAACCCGTTTTTTTTTCTTTTAACTGATATATCAGTTAGTGTTTAGTAAATAATTAATAATGTAATAATGGGTGGGTATGTACAGTAATACCCCTCCCAGCTGCAGAATAAATGCACACTCGGGCGCGTGATTCTCAATCTCTCGGAATATTCTATAGAATATTCCGATGCAGGTGGTAAAGTGTAAAACCCATATACATTGGGTTGCAAAGTGTAACGAAATTCCAGTTAGGTTGAAATGTGTAAAAAACCCTATACATGGGGTTGGAAAATGTAATAAACCCTTATTTTTATTTAATAATTAGGGTATTGCTTATATAAAGCTCCCCAACGCAATGTTTTAAGGAGACAACAGGAATTGATTATTTAGATTATTATTTTGTGAGTTTATTAAAAAAATCTCTTGGGTTCGAATTCTACCCGACTATCCAAAGAATTCAACCAGCGAATCAACGAAGCCATCACCCTTTGTTCGTGTGTCTTCACCATCCCCGAGTTGCTGCGACAACTAAGCGTTGGGGTTTAGATCTCCGAATCTAAATCATTTCGTGAGTTCGATCCATAGGTTTTGGGACCTTTCCACCGGTATCTTTTCTCAATTTCTTCTTCGTTCATCTTCTATCCTTCGTATCCCAACGAGGTTCGTATCACAATTTTATTATCTTAATAATAATACATTTTCATATTTTTCTTGGTAAAACAATTAAAGTATAATATTCTTCTCTATAAGTACGTAGCAAGGGACTTCAAAAATGATACTACATCCGTCTCAACTATATATGAACTGATTGATCGGCACTTAGATTTATAAAAATTTTAATTTTTAACATTAACCAAGAAGTAAAGGATAAAAATGTATATCTGCCCCCGGTCGACCCGTGGGCCAGTATCTGCGGCTGCGGGGCCTAATTCCTCACCACCAACCCGACTCCCTCGACTCTCTCTTCGAACCCTTCCGGAAGCTCAGCCCTTCTTGTTTTCCCGTCGAACACATCTCCTTTATGTTGTAGTTTTGGGTTACTTATAGTATAGAGAGGCTTGGATAATGTTGAATCGCGTAGTACGCTTACCTTAAAGAGTATTTCGACCCTATTTAGCTTGGGTATCACGAAATCCCTCGCAGGATAAGATAATAACGACACTCGAGTCTTAGGCTTAGAACACGAGCAACTTATGGAACTTTATGTAATATTTGTTGCTTCAAAACTCTCAAATTCGTAGGTGAATTGTGTTGTAAATTCAGAATATGAATTCACTCCTTATATAGGTATTAGACACCCATTCCTTTGAACATAAGCACCCTTTAGTTGAATAGGTACCTTTTAGTGAAAGCACCCTTTCAAATGACACCTATTCATGTTGTTTTGTATGGTAATTCATGCAATTTCGAAATTGCATACAATATATGATTTAAATCATTACTTAGCCATGCAACCATGCAACCACGAGATTAAACTCGACATGCATCAACATGCTTATTCAAAGTATTAATCTGTATCGATTTTATATGAACGTGTACTCCACACTTCTCCAAATTCATATTCTATTGACTAGGATTAATTCGAAGCCTTGAATGATTCCAATCACATTAAATGAACAGCGATTTCACTTTTTTTTTCTCTTTTTTTTTCTCTTAGAGACGGAGCATTACATCGTATATATAAAGAAAAATCACTAGATCACCCCACTTCTTTAACACGTTCCAAACGTCACACAACCAAGGATCAAATCATATTTCTTCATTACACACCAATCCTCCAAATGACAACCAAGAATCAAATCATATTTCTTCATTACACACCAATCCTCCAAACGGGTAAGTGTATGGACATGAATGAAACGGTTTACATGTAGGCACAAAGGGGCTTTCTAGGGTGTCCCTCGACGGGCTCGGGGTTTAAGAAAATAAGGCTCAAAAGGTTAATCCTAAGCGATTGTTCTTCTCATTTCCGAAATCAAATCGGTTATGACATCGAGTTTTGAAATTCAATATGCACAAGTTCTAGTTATCTCTAATTTACTTCAATAGCAACATCATTGATGTTGGAGTTGTGTACTTAATGTCTAGATTTAAGTACCGGTAAACTCCCGGTCATGGCATTTAACCTATTTAATTAATAAACAATTATTTGCAATTAATTAATTATGCAAAATATAGTCCTAGATTTTATACGTTGTAGTTAGTATGGTGCTGCATGGGCGCACAGAAGATCATACTATCGGTTACTCGTATTTAATCGAACAGTTGCTCACGACCTAGATGGACACGGACCAATCCATCGGTATAGTCGTTGTGTGAGAGAGAAAATAATTTATCTTAATTATTTTATCACACTTGTACACTTGGTGTATTGGGCGGATCAGCTTGAGATTTATTGATTAGGATTGCCTTGGATAATCAATTTAAATCTCGGAGTATTTTATTCTTAATCCCCGATATTATTGCGGGTGTGTATATTTAATACTAGAGGCTTTGATTTTCCAAAGGAATTAACCGATTTAATTATTGGGTTAATTACCGGTAAAGTTGGGTCGCTATATTTTATATATGACATGCCGTGAATACTTGAAGGGAAAGTGTATCCCGGAAGGGTTGATAATATCCCCGAGATAAGTTCATAAGGAATTATTGTGTAAACCTCATGAGTGGATTCGTTCCGCACAATAATAAAGGTTGAACGGTACTAGTCTCGGATATAAGATATGAATATTATTTATTGAGCAATAAATAAATTTATTCATGGATATTTAAATCTTAAATACATGGAATAAATAATACTAAGATGGAGAAATATTATTTGATATAATATGGAATAATATTGGGAGTGCAATTTTATTTATATAGTGGAAAATAAATAAAATTTAATATTGATAAGAATTAATAGATTTGGGTTGGACCCAATTTAATTTTCAATATTTAGAAGCCCAATATTTATTCTCCTTATGATCCCCTACGTAGCCTATATAAGCACTACATGGTCTTCAGTTTTCACAACCTAAGTTACGCCAACTAAAAAGTCTTGAGAGTGAGGAGGATCCATAGAGTTCGATAGATCGTCGCCCACCCGACGTTCGAACGGAAGTGCAAGGAATACGCGGGAAGATCACGAGGTCATCAACGATTCGTTTCTCCGTACAACGAATCAAGGTAATAATCGAGAACCCCCTTCTTTGATTATTTGTGCGTTGAATAATTGTGATATATACATGAACGCACGATCCGGAAAAACGACGAACCTCGGGGACGGGGATTCGAGATCCCCGGCGAGGATCGAAGGAGGCGGTCGAACCCTAGGGTTCGGACCGCCCCAACGCGCGACGAAGGGCCGAGCCCCGGCTGGACGCCGGGGCGTGCGATCGACTTCGGTCGATCGCCGGGGTGCCACGGGCTGGTGCCGTGGCGGACCCCAGCCGCCGTCGTCGGAGGCGCGTGCCACGCGAAGCCCTCGGCTGGAGCCGAGGGACGATCGAGCCCGTGAGCTCGATCGCGGGCGCGCTACGGGATGACCCGTAGCTGCCTCGTACGCGCTACGGGTTCACCCGTAGCGAGGCGTGCGAGGGCGACGCCCTCGCGAGCAGCGAGTCATCACGACTCGCTGCGGGGCTGCTACGAGCAGCCCCGGGGATCGCTACGAGCGATCCCAGCGATCGTCGAGGACGATCGCGAGCCCCTCGCGGGGGCTCGGCTGGGCGCACGCAGCCTTCGGGCTTCGCTGGGCGTTCGGTCGGGCCCCGACTCGTGAGGTGGTTCGCGTTCGTGGATCCACTCGCGGGAGAAAATCGGCTGGGGGCGGGCTGCGTGTCTTCGGGCGCGTAGTCTCCAAAGGTCGGACTCCTGCGGATGAGTCGGGGATCCAGTCTTCGGTGATCGAGGGTTTTGATCGGGTTATCGGTTCCGCAATTTTGATAACCCGGGACATCGAATCCCAGCAATTGGTATCAGAGCGTTTGGTTTCGTGTTCATGTATATGTTCGATTATTATTCTACCTTGCAGGATTTCCGGCTATCATGGTTGGATTTAATTAATTGTTTTTTAATTAATTATCATGATTATTAAACTCTCGGACATGTCGAGATTCGTTTTTGTGTGGTTGAATGTTTGTAATAGTAAAAATTCGGGGGTTGACCGAATTTAGGATTTATTATTACGCACTTTATTTTCCGGAAAATGTATAGGGTCGATTTCATGTATAGAATCGATACCGGAATTGTAATTTAAATTTTGTAATTTTAATTACGTTGGTTCGATGATGAGACGATTGCCGGAAGACGAAGAAATGACGAGAAGACAAGGGCTTGGGATCGATCACATGATGGTGATCGACCCATGGCCTAGCCGGCATGGCTAGGCGGCGGCGGCGCTCCTCCCCGAGTGGCCGGCCGATCCATCTAGGTGGGGATGGCGTGGGATCTCCCAATCCCATGCTATTCCTACAAAAATCTACTTTCCTAATTAATTCGGATTTTTCCTATTTGAGTACTTTCCTTTTAGGAAACTCTCATGGATTAGGAAAAGAATTAATTGGAATTAATTTTATTTCTATTGATTTATTTCCTTTATGGAAATATTCATAGATTAGAAATTTAATTAATTTAGTACTAAATTTATTTTTCCTATTTGATTATTCCTACTCATAGGAATATTCATGGATTAGGAATAAAAATAAATTTGGAAAGTAGTAGTCCTAATTTATTTATTTTATTTCCTTGTTCTATTATAGATGTCTTCTAGAATATTCCAATTTTACTTGGATAGATTATTCTAAAGATTTAATAAGAACTAGATAGGAAAATAAATAAATAAAAATATTAATAATATTTAATTTTATTTTTGATATATTCAATTGACTTAATTTTCGAATTAAGTAACTTTTGGATTAATTAAAAATAAATAGATTTAAATATTGGATATTAATATTCTCGTCACATGGAGCATTCAAGAAACGAAGACTGAAGACTAGAGGATGCATATGAAGATAAAGCCATGATAGTCGGGAAAAATAATTTCTAGCATTATTTTGACTATGTGATCTATGTGCTTTATTGCTTTCATGCATGCTATATGTGTTAATTTTATGCACTAGATAGCGTATCCCTTTATCGTAAAAAGCTAAGTGGGAGAGGGGATGGAAACATTCCCATGGTCTCCATCACTGTTCTCTTGGTGACTTTTATGGACTTTCGAAGTTCATATAGACAAGTCATTGGAGGAGAATTCTTGTAATTCCTCTTACAAGAAACATTGATCGAGTTTATCAAACAATGCCTAATTTGTCTTTCTGAAACTGACTTCAAGTCGACTCATTCTCACCCCGGGGAGTGGAATGGAGCCAGAGCCACTTGGTCATGTGGATGACACAAATTAGAGACTTTCGTGCCATTCTTTGATAGGTGGGTCGTTTGTCTGCTCGGCTCCCTCATTTATGAGAGATAGGGTCGCTCGCATGGTGAATCACTGGTTAGAAACTTCGAGTTTCACTTATGATTCTCCGAGTCTTGATTTACGAAATCGAATGGATCTTGTAATTGGGAGTCAATTATAAAAGTCTCTTGGTGTAGTAAACGTCCACACCACGTGGCTTGCTGTACCGACGGATTTTGGATTAATTGATGTAGACAGTTATAAGTGATTGTGAAGAGTTGTGAAATTGTCGTAAACGTCCACACCACGTGGCTTGCGATGACGTAGCAATTCCAAGCGATATACTTTAGTACTGAGTGATGGTTTACACTTAGATACGCGTCATAGTATTCTTCCCCACGAAGTTACGCTATGATTGATGTATGACCGAAGAAAAACTAATTGCTAAATCATTTGGGTGGGTAAACGTCCACACCACGTGGCTTGCCTTACCTGATGGGATTTTAGACGCAATTAGTAATTTAATGATGTTATTTGAGGGAGATAACGTCGGACATTAAATTGATTGTTTGTTTACATGTGCTTATAGGTTTAGAGAATAGCTATGAATCCACTTTCTGTGATACTCAAGGAACATAAACTCACTGGTCCCAATTATATTGATTGGAAGAGAAATTTGGACATTGTCCTGACTGCTGAAGAGTACAAGTTTGTACTCTATGAGCAATGCCCTGCTGAACCCACGGCCGCCTCAACTGATGAGGAAAAAGAAGCATATCGGAAGTGGAAAAAGGCTGATGAAATGGCTAGGTGCTATATTTTGGCTTCCATGTCAAATGTACTCCAAACCCAACATGAGCCGATGAACACTGCCGAGGATATGTTATTTAAACTCAAGGAGATGTTTGGGCATCATGACCGTGCGGGGAGGCAAGAAGCCATGAGAGTCCTTATGTCGACTACTCAGTCTGAAGGAACGCCTGTCGAGGAGCACGTTCTCAAGATGATGAGTTTGTTGAATGAATTGGAGGTCCTAGGAGCTATGATTGATGATGAGACGCAAGTCGACATCATACTCCATTCTCTGACCCCTAAGTTTGAGCAGTTTCGTATGAGCTATAATATGGGTAAACTATCTTATACTCTTGCGCAACTCCTGACTGAACTGAAGGCGGCAGAGGGGATCTACAAGAAGGGCAAGTCTCAAGCGCTTGTAACTACCAGGCCCAAAAGCGTGAAAGCTATTGGAGGTAGGGGCAAGAAAAGGAAGCAAGCCATGAAACCCAGTGGTGCCAAGAGGAATGGACCACGAGTGGGGGCTAGTAAGCCAAAGGGCTTGTGCTTCCGATGCAAGAAGTCTGGACACTGGAAGTCTGAATGTCCTCTCAGAGGTACGAATTTTTCTTTAGTCGTAAAAACATAGTCAGCGGTATTATCTACCAGAATTCTGGTGTGTAGATATGGAACCAGTGACGGTATGTGCATTTCTTTAAATGCAGGGGTTCCAGAAAACCCGGCGACTTAGAGAAGAAGAGTTCGAGTCTACATGGGCGAAGCTGTTGGGGTAGCAGCGGTTGCATGGAAGACATTTATCTGTTTTAAGTTTTCATTTCAGTTATTGCTTATGTACCCCTTTATTTTGAAAAAGAACTTCGTTCTGGTTTTCTTTATTATTAATGGATATTTTATTTCTTTAATCATTTGATGGTTTGGATAAGAAATAATGGTGATATCTATTATGGTACATTAGATAGCAATATGTGAATAATGAATCCTTAGTCTACCACGATGCAACAAACCGTTTTGTATAACTTGTTTTACTTATTAGATGTATTTCTTTATCAATCATTATACTTGTGAATTCTTGAACTTGTTAGTATCTATTCAAAAGGGATTCAAAAGGTCGAAATTGATTTGATCAATTATAGTTGGAGGAATGGACCTCCCGACCCAAGAATCGATCTTGAAAGATGATACAACTGAGTTAACCTTTCTGGATAAAGGATGGAATTCGGACAAGTATAGAAAATGATTTATGATTAATGCGGTATGTGTAATTAAAGAAGGTACGAGTCGTTCTTTCAAGAATACTCGAAGATGGATTGTACTACTTGCTGTGCCATAAAAGCGGAGTGTTTTTAACACAAAGCCATTATGGGGAACCTTCAAAGTATATCCATTGGGAGCCTGCGACTTGTTCGCGGAGGCTATCACCTATCTAAATAACACATAGCATAAATCAAAGATTGAGATTAAGTCTCAAGTGACTACACCATACACTGAAGTGTAGACATGGTGTGTCAGAAATAAGAGATGGGATTCTAATAGTAAAAGGACAAGTTTATTCGGAACTACCTATGTTCTATGGATATTTCTGGATACAACGGCACATTCTATGTGGTTGTAGAATTAATCCTAGAAGAACAAGCAATTGTATGTTCAATAGTACTACGAGCCAGATGGGTATCCTCACCCGGTTCTTAGAGGAAAACTATTAGATGAACTACAATGCCCTAACTGACAAAGTACTTTAAAATGAGGAAAGGAAAGACTGAGAACCAGCCTGACCGAGTAGCGATACACCACTAACTGCACCTAATGTTATTACTGTTATACACCGGAACGCCATTGCAGTGGGAGGTTGTTAACCAACCAGAGATGTTCATAAGACTGGAGGAGTTTTGAACTCTGGATCCAGTGTACATGAAATCGATCCCTAGGTCTGCATAGATTTGCGAGAAAGGTGTGTTAGAAACGTAATGGAAACAAAGGTGGTGTTTCTCGGAATTTTGTGTAGATAACACTTCATCATTGGCAACAATGTAAAAGTGTTGTCAGACATAAAATAGAGGTTGTCTAAATAAATCGAGATATAAGATTAAGATGAAGTTGGATCATGTTCTTAGAAATCTTTCGATCTCTGGATAAGAACATTTGTACTTCTCTTAAGATATCTTATACGATTATGGTTTGTTTTAAACATGCACAATTCTGAGAAAGGTTATTGCCTTTCGGGAACAGAATGCATCTATCTAAGGTATGTGTTTCGAACGCATAAAGGAGATAGATATGGACAAAGCAGGTTCCTACACTTTGAGTGTAGAGAGCTTTGTAGATGCGGTGTTATAAAACAAGAACCTGATATCAACTATACGGTTAGCGTAGTGGGAGGATATCAAAGTAATCTGGATAAGAGATATTCAAATGCTGTAAAAGTACTTGGAAGTACTGGATTACCGGCAAAACGAAATCCTCTTAGATTACAGTTTCTCAGATCAAAAATCGGAGAAAGACCAGTGTAAGTCGATATCAGGCTATGTGTTCACTTTTAGAAGAGGTGGAACCTAAGGATGAAAGAGTGATAAGCGTTATGCTTCTCGGACTCTATCATAAACCGAATAGCAGCCTCAGAGGCAGCGGAAGTTTTGGTTAGGTTCCGGAATGACCTCTGAACTTGGATATGACTCTTGGTTCACCAAAGGCTATGTAAATAGCGGTGCGTGGAGAACCGGAAGAAGTCATAAAATCAAAAGGTGATGATAACACATAGAGCCAGTACCACCTGATACGAGTCATCGTCAGAGGGACGATGCAGTAGTCACCAAGATAACTTCAGAGCGGCAACCTAGATTTCTCATTCACATAATACTTCTGGGAAGTATAACTTAAGCACGTGATGAGTATGGGAGTCGGGAGTTTGGAGGAAATGACTAGACCTTAGTACAAGTGGGAGATTGTTGGAGTTGTGTACTTAATGTCTAGATTTAAGTACCGGTAAACTCCTGGTCATGGCATTTAACCTATTTAATTAATAAACAATTATTTGCAATTAATTAATTATGCAAAATATAGTCCTAGATTTTATACGTTGTAGTTAGTATGGTGCTGCATGGGCGCACAGAAGATCATACTATCGGTTACTCGTATTTAATCGAACAGTTGCTCACGACCTAGATGGACACGGACCAATCCATCGGTATAGTCGTTGTGTGAGAGAGAAAATAATTTATCTTAATTATTTTATCACACTTGTACACTTGGTGTATTGGGCGGATCAGCTTGAGATTTATTGATTAGGATTGCCTTGGATAATCAATTTAAATCTCGGAGTATTTTATTCTTAATCCCCGATATTATTGCGGGTGTGTATATTTAATACTAGAGGCTTTGATTTTCCAAAGGAATTAACCGATTTAATTATTGGGTTAATTACCGGTAAAGTTGGGTCGCTATATTTTATATATGACATGCCGTGAATACTTGAAGGGAAAGTGTATCCCGGAAGGGTTGATAATATCCCCGAGATGAGTTCATAAGGAATTATTGTGTAAACCTCATGAGTGGATTCGTTCCGCACAATAATAAAGGTTGAACGGTACTAGTCTCGGATATAAGATATGAATATTATTTATTGAGCAATAAATAAATTTATTCATGGATATTTAAATCTTAAATACACGGAATAAATAATACTAAGATGGAGAAATATTATTTGATATAATATGGAATAATATTGGGAGTGCAATTTTATTTATATAGTGGAAAATAAATAAAATTTAATATTGATAAGAATTAATAGATTTGGGTTGGACCCAATTTAATTTTCAATATTTAGAAGCCCAATATTTATTCTCCTTATGATCCCCTACGTAGCCTATATAAGCACTACATGGTCTTCACTTTTCACAACCTAAGTTACGCCAACTAAAAAGTCTTGAGAGTGAGGAGGATCCATAGAGTTCGATAGATCGTCGCCCACCCGACGTTCGAACGGAAGTGCAAGGAATACGCGGGAAGATCACGAGGTCATCAACGATTCGTTTCTCCGTACAACGAATCAAGGTAATAATCGAGAACCCCCTTCTTTGATTATTTGTGCGTTGAATAATTGTGATATATACATGAACGCACGATCCGGAAAAACGACGAACCTCGGGGACGGGGATTCGAGATCCCCGGCGAGGATCGAAGGAGGCGGTCGAACCCTAGGGTTCGGACCGCCCCAACGCGCGACGAAGGGCCGAGCCCCGGCTGGACGCCGGGGCGTGCGATCGACTTCGGTCGATCGCCGGGGTGCCACGGGCTGGTGCCGTGGCGGACCCCAGCCGCCGTCGTCGGAGGCGCGTGCCACGCGAAGCCCTCGGCTGGAGCCGAGGGACGATCGAGCCCGTGAGCTCAATCGCGGGCGCGCTACGGGATGACCCGTAGCTGCCTCGTACGCGCTACGGGTTCACCCGTAGCGAGGCGTGCGAGGGCGACGCCCTCGCGAGCAGCGAGTCATCACGACTCGCTGCGGGGCTGCTACGAGCAGCCCCGGGGATCGCTACGAGCGATCCCAGCGATCGTCGAGGACGATCGCGAGCCCCTCGCGGGGGCTCGGCTGGGCGCACGCAGCCTTCGGGCTTCGCTGGGCGTTCGGTCGGGCCCCGACTCGTGAGGTGGTTCGCGTTCGTGGATCCGACTCGCGGGAGAAAATCGGCTGGGGGCGGGCTGCGTGTCTTCGGGCGCGTAGTCTCCAAAGGTCGGACTCCTGCGGATGAGTCGGGGATCCAGTCTTCGGTGATCGAGGGTTTTGATCGGGTTATCGGTTCCGCAATTTTGATAACCCGGGACATCGAATCCCAGCAATTGAAAGAATAAAAGTATGAGGTTCACAAAAATATTCAACGAGTTCATTTTCAATAATCCCTCAAAAAGAACATTAAAGTAGGCACAAAATCTCACACGAGTCTTTGGAAACATAGAACAATCGAGATAAACAAAGATACTAAGATTATCTCCCACCGAGTGAATAACGAGTGTGTAAAACTTTTTTAAAATTTACCCCGAAAACCTAAAACGAGTTTTGAAGTTTCAAAATAAAATCGGAAAGCTATAAATTCATTCAACTCAAAATAAATATCCCCTCCACATTTTAGAATAAAAGCATGTCCTCATGCGACTACAGCATGACATTGAGGTTTTGAAAGGAGGAAGACTATTAAAAAGAGTATCATTAAGCACAATAGGAATCCAAATACACAAACAATCACAACTTTCACAAAACTGTTGGAAATCGATCACCCAGAATCGTCGTAGAACCGACTCCGATCGACGTCCCGGAAACCACGACGGAACAGCCCGGAGCCACCGCCCGAGGAGCGTCCGATCGAGCCCTAGCCGCGGCGAAGCCGCGACTTGTCGATCGCTCCCCGCGGGGCGATCGCCGGCCGCCTAGGCGGGCTGTGGGCTGCCCAGCCGAGCTCCACGCGGCGATTCATCCGCCGGGAACCACCAGCCGGCCGGCGGTCCGAATCTCCGACTTTCGGATCTTGTTTTTCGATAATTATTTCAATGAATTAAATAGCGGAAATATTTAATTCACCTTTAGATTCGTTGTGCGGAGAAACGAGATCTTATTGAAGACCTTGAGACCTTCCCACGTATTCCTTGCACTCGTTCGAACATCGGGTGGGCGATGATCCTCCGAACCCTATGGATCTCCTTCTCTACTTTCTCTCTCTAGAATTGTGATCTTCAAGGTATGAGAATAGAGAAGACCATGTAGTGCTTTTATAGGCTACGTAGGGGATCTTAAGGAGGTGGAATATTGGGCTTTCAATAATAGTGATTAAATTGAGCCCAAGCCCAAATCTATTAATCCTTACTATTATTAATTATATATTAATCCCACTATATAAATATAATTGCACTCCCAATATTATACCATATTATATCAAATAATATTCTCCGGTAGTATTATTTATTCCGCATGTTTAAGATATAAATGTACGTGAATAAATTATATTTATTGCTAATATTATTTATTCATCTCTTATGATTCCGAGAATAGTATCACTCAACTTTACTATCATGCGGATCAAATCCACTTGCAAGGTTTACATGATAATCCTTATGAGCTCATCTCGGGGACATTATCAACCCTTTCGAGGACATGCTTTCCCGTCAAGAATTCACGGCATGTCATATATAAAATATAGTGACCCAACTTTACCGATAATTGACCCAATATACTAACCGGTCAATTCCTTTGGAAAATCAAAGTCACATATATTAAATATACACATCCGCAATAATATCAGGGATTAAGAATAAAATACTCTGAGATTTAAATCGATTATCTAAGGCAATCCTAATCGATAAATCTCAAGCGATCCGCCCAATACACTAAGTGTACAAGTATGATAAAATAATCAAGACCAATTATTTTCTCACTCATACAACGACTATACCGATGGATTGGTCCTTGTCCATCTAGGTCGTGAGAAACTGTTCGATTATATACGAGTAACCGATAGTATGATCTTCCGTGTGACGACGCACACCATACTAACTACAACGTATATAATCTAGGACTATAATTTGCATATATTTAATTATAAATAATTAAAAGCAAATAATTGTTTATTTAATTAAATAGATTAATGGCAATGGATCGGGAGTTCATATCACTTAAATCTAGACATTAAGTATACAACTCCAACAATCTCCCACTTATACTAAGGTCTAGTCTTTTCTTCCAAACTCCCGACTCTCATACTCCTCACGTGCTTAATATGTACTTCCAAGAAGTGCCTTGTGAAAGAGCAATCTAGATTGTCGTTCCGAAGTTATCTTGGTGACTACAGCGTCGTCTTCCCTGACGATGACTCGTATCAGGTGGTACTTGCTCTATGTGTTATCTTACACTTATGGACTTCTGATTTCTTACGTTTGCCATTGCACCGCTATTCATAATAGCCTTTGGTAAACCAAGAATCACATCTAAGTCCTAGAGGTTATCCCGGAGCATTACCAGAACTTCCGCTGCCTCTGAGGCCGATGTTCTTGGTTACCCATGGGAGAGTCCGAAAAGCATCGTGCTTATCACTCTTCCATGTTAAAAACTCCTCCTCCTTTAATAGTGAAACACATAGCCTGATATCGACTTACACCGGTGCTTATTTGATTAGAAATCTAAGAGAGTGTAATTGATACGTACCTCGATCGATGGATAATTGAATTGATACGAAGAACACGGAATTCGGGTTTCGGATACCTGAGTAGATGGAAATCCCCAAACTTCTGAACCTAATTCGTTGAATTGATTAGATTGAAAACCTAACCCCCAAAACGGAATTGACGCAGCTACTTGGCGATGATGAAGACACACGAACGAAGTATGTATGCTTCGTTGATTCGTCGGTTGATCTCTTTTGGCACAATCGAAAAGAGAACGAAAAGAGTAGAGAGAATAATCTCGCAAATCAAAATATTTATTATAAAAGTTGTGTTCTATAAAGTCTCCACAGCCTTTATATATAGGCAAACCTAAAAACTCACGAAAAAGGAATAAAAACGCAACAAATAGAATTCGTCCATCGCGATTCCCAAATCTGGGACTTTGTCGGCCGACATAAAAGGATGTCGTCCGACATCTACCTGTCGCCCAACAGTATACGCTGTCGTCCGACATTTAACCCGAAGTGAGAGTCGATCCTCGCGTTGATCCTCGGGTTCCGTAGAATATCGATCCTTGACCCTCTGTCGTCCGACAGGTCTTGGTGTCGGCCGACACCAAGCCATTTTCGTGGCTGACTTCCTCGGCGCGTCCTCGGCTCACGTCTGACCTCCGTTCCGGCACATTCTTTGTCATCTCATCCTGAAACTCATCACCATCGGTTGGATCGGCCTCCTCGTACGCAATCAGGTTGGTAAGGCTTGGCTTCTCCACATCACCAATGGGTTTCTTCAGTAGCTCTTGCGCCCATACTTCTTGGATCATCGACATCAAGCTTGCCTTGAACTTCTTGGCTCTCGAGCGCGTCA
Organism: Euphrasia confusa; assembly: GCA_954870475.1. Classification (NCBI taxonomy): domain Eukaryota; kingdom Viridiplantae; phylum Streptophyta; class Magnoliopsida; order Lamiales; family Orobanchaceae; genus Euphrasia; species Euphrasia confusa. The sequence goes on along the minus strand of OX940968.1, from coordinate 24,160,428 downwards.
CTGGTCCAGCTGGAACATGCACCGAGTCTTGTATTAACGACGACTCTGGGGCTGCATCATTCCCCTCCTCTTGAAAAGGATTTGTCCTCAAATCCAAGTCGTCACCTGCATCGAACAAACTCAAGTCAGTAACATTGAAAGTAGCACTAACATTGTACTCACCTGGGAGATCTAGCTTGTAGGCATTGTCGTTGATACGCTCCAACACTTGGAATGGTCCATCGCCACGAGGAAGTAAGTTCGACCGGCGCTGCACTGGGAACCTCTCCTTGCGCATATGCAACCAAACCCAATCACCAGGCTCAAACACTACTTTGCGACGTCCCTTGTTCGCTTTCTCGGCATATTGCTTGGTTCGCCTCTCAATGTTCATCCTCGCCGTCTCGTGTATCTGCTTCACAAAATCAGCCCTTTTCTGGCCATCAAGATCAGTATGCTCATGCACAGGTAAAGGAGATAAATCCAAAGGAGTCAAAGGATTAAATGTTGGAATTCGATATCCCGGGTTATCAAAAATTGCGGAACCGATAACCCGAACGAACCCTTCACCGGAAATCACACGAACGCCGACTCATCCGCCGGAGTCCGGGCTTTGGAGACCATGCATCCGAAGACGCATAGCCCGCCCCCACCCGAACCCCCGCGAGCCGGGGTCCATGAGATCAAAAGGATCGCGCCACCGCGCAATCGAGGGGACCGATCGCATGGAGCGATCGATCGAGGTGGGGCTGCCCAGCAGCCCCCGCGGCGGGTCCGGCGACCCGCCGCCGCCTGGGGTGGCCCGCGTCCAGCTGGGCCGTCGTGCCCAGCAGCTACCCGCGATCGATCATGTGATCGATCGCGCCCCGGCGTCCAGCCGGGGATCGCCCCATGCGCCTACCGCCGAAACCCTAGGCGGCGATCGCGCGGTCCGGTGGCTTCGCCACCACCGCGTGATCGTTCGTCTAATCCGGGTTCGACTTTTCGGATCTTGCGTTCTACGGTATTCTCAATAATCGAATCAAAACAAATCATAAAGCGCGTTTAGATTTTACCTTCGATTCGTTGTTCGGAGAAACGAAATCAAGATGACCCTTGAATCTTCCCACGTATTCCTTGCACTCCGTTCGAACGTCGGGTGGGCGACGATCTATCGAACTCCTATGGATCTCCTTCAACTCTCTAGAATATCAAGTATGATAATCTTGTCTTATGATTTATGAAGGCCATGTAGTGCTTTTATAGGCTACGTAGGGGATCTAAAGGAGGTGGAATATTGGGCTTCCAATATTGAAGATTAAATTGAGCCCAATGCTCAAGTCCATTAATCCTTATCAATATTAATTAATTTATTTTCCACTATATAAATTAATTGCACTCCCAATATTAAACCATATTATATCCAAATAATATTTCTCCGGTAGTATTATTTATTCCGTGTATTTAAGATATAAATATCCATGAATAAAATTTATTTATTGCTTAATAAATTTATTCATCTCTTTTATCCGAGATTAGTACCACTCAACCTTATTTATTATGCGGAATAAATCCACTCGCGAGGTTTACATAATAAATCCTTATGAGCTCATCTCGGGGATATTATCAACCCTTCCGGGATACACTGTCCCGTCAAGAATTCACGGCATGCCATATATAAAATATAGTGACCCAACTCAACCGGTAATTGACCCAATAATTAAATCGGTCAATTCCTTTGGAAAATCAAAGTCACATATATTAAATATACACACCCGCAATTGTATCGGGGATTAAGAATAAAATACACTGAGTCTCAAATCAATTATCGCCGAGCAAACCTAATTGATGAGTCTCAATCGATCCGCTCAATACACCAAGTGTACAAGTGTGATAAAATAATTAAGATAAATTATTTTCTCACTCACACAACGACTATACCGATGGATTGGTCCGTGTCCATCTAGGTCGTGAGCAACTGTTCGATTAAATACGAGTAACCGATAGTATGATCTTCTGTGCGCCCATGCTTGCACCATACTAACTAAAACGTATAAAATCCAGGACTATAATTTGCATATATTTAATTAACAATAATTAAAAGCAAATGAATGTTCGTTATTAATAGGTAAATGAAAGTGCATACAGAGTTCAGAATACTCAAATCTAGACATTAAGTATACTACTCCATCATTAAAGCCATACACAATCTCAAATGGCGAAAACTTAGTAGCAGAATGAACACATCGATTATAAGCAAACTCAACATGAGGCAAACACTCCTCCAAAGACTTAATGTTTTTCCTAATAATAGGACGTAGTAAGGTAGACAAAGTCCTATTCACTACCTCAGTTTGACCATCAGTCTGGGGATGACAAGTAGTAGAAAATAACAACTTCGTACCTAGCTTACACCACAATGTCTTCCAAAACTAACTAAGAAACTTAGAATCCCTGTCAGACACAATAGTCTTAGGCATGCCATGCAATCTAACAATTTCTCTAAAGAATAATCCAGCCACATGAGATGCATCATCAGTTTTATGACATGGAATAAAATGTGCCATCTTAGAGAAACGATCAACTACCACAAAAATGGAATCACTACCTCGCTTAGTCCTAGGTAAACCCATCACAAAATCCATAGAAATATCAATCCAAGGTGATGCAGGAATAGGCAAAGGTGTATACAATCCATGGGAACTAACTCTACACTTAGCCTGTTTACAAGTAATACATCGACCACAAATTCTTTCAACATCACGTTTCATATGAGGCCAAAAGAAATGCTCATGCAGAACAGATAAAGTCTTAGCAATACCAAAATGTCCCATTAAACCCCCCCCCCCCCCCCCCCATGAGATTCAAGCAATAGTAACTCACGTAGAGAGCATTTAGACACACACGGTTTATTTTTCCTGAATAGAAAATCATCATGCCTAAATAAATCCCCACTAGCAGAATGTTCACATGCTTTATAAATCTCACCAAAATCATCATCATGCTCATACAGACCTTTAATATGCTCAAAACCAAGTAATTTAGCATCTAAAGTGGAAATATGCTCAAAACCAAGTAATTTAGCATCTAAAGTAATTTAGCAGAATGCTCCAAGTGCTTGTAATATACTTCGCTAGGAAGTATCTTGGTGAAAGGGTCCGCTAGGTTGTCCTCTGAAGCTATCTTGGTGACTATCGCATCGCCCCTCTTGACGATGTCTCGAATCAGGTGGTACTTGCGCTCTATGTGTTTCGTAGCACTATGGGACCGTGGTTCCTTACTGTTTGCCACTGCACCGCTATTGTCACAATAAATTGTCATAGCTTTGGGCAAACTCGGAATCACATCTAAGTCCTGGAGGAAATTAAGGAACCAAACTGACTCTTTCGCTGCCTCTGAGGCTGCAACATATTCAGCTTCCATGGTAGAGTCTGAAATGCACTTTTGCTTAACACTCCTCCATGATACGGCTCCACCTCCCAAAGTGTACACATAGCCTGATGTCGACTTTCGCCGGTCCTTATCAGCTTGGAAAGCCGAATCCGTATATCCCAAGGGAATCAGATTGTCTGCCCCGTAACTCAGAACATAATCCCTAGTATTTCGCAAATACTTGAAAATGCTCTTTACGGCAGTCCAATGAGCCCTTCCAGGGTTACTCTGATATCTCGCTACTACGCCAACTGCATAGCAGATATCAGGCCTCGTGCATAACATTGCATACATCAAGCTTCCCACGGCCGAAGCGTAGGGAACTGCTTTCATTTCATCTTTCTCCTTTTGTGTCTGAGGACACATCTCCTTAGAAAGATAAGTTCCTTTGCTGAAGGGTAGATCACCCTTCTTGGAATCTTGCATGTTAAAACGAGCCAGAATCGTGTCTATGTAAGATTGCTGGGATAGGTACAATGTTCTATTCCGGCGATCCCTTATAACCTTGATCCCTAGAACATGCCCGACTTCTCCCAAATCTTTCATATCGAATTGTCTAGACAACCATCCCTTTATGTCTGATAACATTTTCACACTGTTGCCAATGAGAAGAATGTCGTCTACATAAAGCACGAGAAACACCACCTTCTTCCCATCACGTTTCCAATACACACACGATTCGTCCATGCTTTGACTGAATCCAAAAGATTGGACTACTTCGTCAAACCGCAGGTTCCACGATCTCGAGGCTTGTTTCAATCCATAAATGGATCGATTTAGCTTGCACACTAGATGATCTCGCCCCTTAGCAATGAATCCTTCTGGTTGTTTCATATAAATCGTCTCGTCAAGACTTCCATTTAGGAAAGCTGTCTTGACATCCATTTGCCACACCTCATAATCCATATGAGCTGCTATGGATAAGAGAATCCGGATCGACTTTATCTTGGCTACCGGCGAGAAGGTCTCCTCATAATCGATTCCCTCTTTCTGAGTATATCCTTTCGCAACAAGCCGAGCTTTAAAGGTTTCAACCTTTCCGTCAGATCCTCTCTTTCTCTTGTAGACCCATTTACACCCAATTGGCTTTACGCCGCTTGGTGGTTCTACAAGATCCCAGACTTTATTAGAATCTATAGATTCAATTTCGGATCTCATCGCTTTCTTCCAAGAAGGCGCATCTATATCTTGTACCGCCTCATCATAGGTCCAGGGATCGACTTCATGAACTCCAGGTCCAGAGTCCGAAGACTCACCCAGTCCAATCCATCGGTCTGGTTGCTTAACAACCCTCCCACTACGACGGCGTTCCGGTGTATCAACAGTGACAGTAGGTGCAGGTTCTAGTGGTGTATCACTACTCGGTTCGGCTGTATCTAGGTCTTCCTTGTTTCCTCTCAACTCATCAAGTATAATGTCACTCATGGGATTGTGGTCCATGACATAGTCTTCCTCTAAGAACCGAGCGTTAGTACTTATAACGATCTTCTGGTCCGTAGGACTATAGAACATGCCACCCTTAGTTCCTCTAGGATATCCTATAAACAACCGCACTTCAGTACGAGGTTCTAATTTATCGGCACCTACCTTCAACACATGTGCAGGGCACCCCCAGATCCGAACGTGCCTTAAGCTAGGCTTGCGCCCGCTCCATCGTTCCATGGGTGTTGAAGGAACCGTTTTTGATGGAACCAAGTTTTGAATGTGCGCTGCTGTTTCTAAGGCATATCCCCAGAACATGATAGGTAAGTCCGAGTAACTCATCATTGATCGCACCATTTCCATAAGAGTCCTATTCCTTCTTTCCGACACACCATTCTGCTGGGGAGTATATGGTGATGTCATTTGGGAATCAATCCCATTCTCTGCCAAGTATGCCTTGAATTCTCCAGACAGGTACTCGCCTCCGCGATCAGATCGCAGCCATTTAATGGATTTACCTTGAAGGTTCTCCACAAGAGCCTTGAATTCCTTGAACTTGTCAAAAGACTCGCTCTTGCGGCGCATCAAGTATACAAATCCATACCTTGAGTAATCATCAGTGAAAGTGATGAAGTACTCGTACCCTCCCCTTGCCTGAGTAGACATAGGTCCGCATACATCAGAGTGAATCAAATCCAATACTTGTCCAGCTCTATGTCCTTTACCAGAAAAAGAACGCTTGGTCATTTTACCCTCCAAACAGGATTCGCAGGTTGGAAGGTCCTCTCCTTCTATGCCGCTAATGAGACCATCATCTTTCAACCTTTGAATTCTATTTGAATTAATATGACCTAGCCTTAGATGCCACAAGTATAATTGATTCAATTTAGAAGGTTCCTTTCTCTTATTGGTGTTCGTAGATGTGTTATTACTCTCGGTTAGTTGCATCGTGTTAGACTCAGGATTTAGAACATACAAATCGTCTACCAATGTACCAGAACAGATAATATCACTATTTCTTCTTATGACCACAGAGTGATCAAAAGAAACAGAATATCCATTCATAATAAGCTTAGAAACCGAAATTAAATTCTTTCTAAAGTTGGGTACATAAAGACAATTTTGTAAAACTAAAACCCTATCACTACTGAAGCGTAAGTGAACGTCTCCCACTGCAACAGCTGCCACCCTTGCAGCATTGCCCATGTAGACCACGATCTCTCCCTCTCTAAGTCTCCGGGTTTCCTGGAACCCCTGCATTGAATTGCAGACATGATCAGTGGCCCCCGTATCTACACACCAGGTGCTGGTAGATAACACCACTGATAATGTTTCAGTGACTAAGGAAAATTTCGTACCTTTGATGAGAGGACAATCAGACCTCCAGTGCCCAAACTGCTTGCATCGATAGCACTTGCCTCGCGGCTTGCTCTTCCCAATCCGTGGTTTAGAACCACTGGGTTTCTTTGCACGCTTTTCCTCTAGCCTTGCCACAAAAGCTTGTGATTTCCTTAACCTACGCACAAACTCCGCTCTCGCCGAATCCTTTTTAAGGGACTCATTGAGAGAGAAATCTGTGAGTATGTTAATCACCTCTTGTCCAGCTTCCATGCTATGTCTCAACATCATTCTGAGGTCATTTCGAATGTCCTCATCAGTTGGTACAATAGTGGATTCGGAAAGCTCAACAGTCTGAACAGTGTCCAGATTTCGTTCCCAATCAGTACTATATGGAACCAGTGAGTTTTCATCTTTAAGTATATCACAAAGTGGGGTCACAGTCATTCCTAACCTATAAGCACATAAAACAAACAAACAATTTAATATCCGATATTATCTCCCTTAAATAATATCATTAAATCACTAATCACATCTAAAATCCCATCGAGTAAGGCAAGCCACGATAGTGTGGACGTTTACCCACCCAAATGATTTAGCAATTAGATTTCCTTCGGTCGTACATCATCAATAGCGTTACCTCGATGGGAGGAATACTATTAAGCGTACCTAAGTGTTAACCATCGCTCAGTACTAAGAAGTTTGTTTGAGATTCGCATATCACCGCAAGCCACGATAGTGTGGACGTTTACGTTGACACACGGATCCCCACTCCCTTGTATAACTGTCTACATCAATCGATCTAAAGTCCCATTCAATATAGCAAGCCACGATAGTGTGGACGTTTACTATACCAAAAGACTTATACGATTGAAATCCAACTACTTGATCCATTTAATCTCGTAAATCAAGACGTGGAGAATCATAAGTGAAACTCGAAGTTTCTAACCAGTGATTCACCATGCGAACAACCCTATCTCTCATAAATGAGGGAGCCGAGCAGACAATCGATCCATCTATCAAAGAATGGTACGAAGGTCTCTAATTTGTGTCCTCTACATGACCAAGTGGCTCTGGCTCCATTCCACTCCCCGGGGTGAGAATGAGTCGACTTGAAATCAGCTTCGGAAAGACAAATTAGGCATTGTTTGATAAACTTAATCAATGTTTCTCGTAAGAGGAATTACAAGAACTCTCCTCCAATGACTTATCTATACAAACTCCAAAAGTTTATAAAAGTCACCAAGAGAGCAGCAATGGAGACCATGGGTATGTTTCCATACCCTCTCCCACTTAGCTTTTTACAATAAAGGGATACGCTATCTAGTGCATAAAATAAACACATATAGCATGCATACATGTAATAAAGCACATAATATTATCACATAGTCAAAATAATTACTAGAATATTATTTTCCGACTATTATGGCTTTACTCCATCCCGTACGCATCTTCTAGTCTTTAGTCTTCGTTTCTTGAATGTTCCATGTGACGAGAATATTAATCTCCAATATTTAAATCTATTTATTTTCAATTAATCCAAAAGTTACTTAATTCGAAAATTAAGTCAATTGAATATATCAAAAATAAAATTAAATATTATTAATATTTTATTTATTTTATTTTCTTTTTCCACTTCATTAAATCTCTAGAATAATCCATCCAAGATATTCTTGGAATATTCTAGATCATATCCATAATGAAATAAAGAAATAAAATAATTAGGACTCTTCTACTTTCCATATTAATTAGTTTCCTAATCCATGAATAATTCCATAAAAATATAAATAATCAATTAGGAATCCTAATTAATTCCAAATTGATTCTTTTCCTAATCCATGAGACTTCCCAAAAAATAGGAATTCTCAAATAGGAAAAACCCGAACCAATTAGGAAAGCGGATCACCGGGAGAGCACGAAGATCACAAGGACCCCCGCGCCCCCCATCGGACCGCCATCGCCGGCCGAGGACCACCGCCGCCGCCACCCAGCCGGCGCACCACCACTGCCGGTGGTATCGTCGCCGGGAGGCGCGAATTCGGCGCCTCTCCGATCGATGGTTCGATCCTCCATGGATCGACCATGTAGGTCGATCCGAGCCCTAGCCCTCACCATCATCTCCTTCGTCACGCGTCTTTTCCGGCGGCCGTTTCGGCATCGATCCAACGCAAAATAAATTACAAAATAAATTTTACACTATCCGGTATCGATTCTATACATGAAATCGACCCTATACAATTTCCGGAAAAACGAAGAACGTAATAATAAATCCTAAATTCGGTCAACCCCCGAATTTTTACTATTACAAGCATTCACCACCAAAAATGAATCTCGACATGTCCGAGAGTTTAATCAATCCAACATTCATGACAAAATAAATTAAAAAAAATTAATTAAGCCATAATAGTCGGAATCCCTGCAAGGTAGAACAATTTTATCGAAAATACCGCGAACGTAAACCACGCTCTGATACCAATTGTTGGAATTCGATATCCCGGGTTATCAAAAATTGCGGAACCGATAACCCGAACGAACCCTTCGCCGGAAATCACACGAACGCCGACTCATCCGCCGGAGTCCGGGCTTTGGAGACCATGCATCCGAAGACGCATAGCCCGCCCCCACCCGAACCCCCGCGAGCCGGGGTCCATGAGATCAAAAGGATCGCGCCACCGCGCAATCGAGGGGACCGATCGCATGGAGCGATCGATCGAGGTGGGGCTGCCCAGCAGCCCCCGCGGCGGGTCCGGCGACCCGCCGCCGCCTGGGGTGGCCCGCGTCCAGCTGGGCCGTCGTGCCCAGCAGCTGCCCGCGATCGATCATGTGATCGATCGCGCCCCGGCGTCCAGCCGGGGATCGCCCCATGCGCCTACCGCCGAAACCCTAGGCGGCGATCGCGCGGTCCGGTGGCTTCGCCACCACCGCGTGATCGTTCGTCTAATCCGGGTTCGACTTTTCGGATCTTGCGTTCTACGGTATTCTCAATAATCGAATCAAAACAAATCATAAAGCGCGTTTAGATTTTACCTTCGATTCGTTGTTCGGAGAAACGAAATCAAGATGACCCTTGAATCTTCCCACGTATTCCTTGCACTCCGTTCGAACGTCGGGTGGGCGACGATCTATCGAACTCCTATGGATCTCCTTCAACTCTCTAGAATATCAAGTATGATAATCTTGTCTTATGATTTATGAAGGCCATGTAGTGCTTTTATAGGCTACGTAGGGGATCTAAAGGAGGTGGAATATTGGGCTTCCAATATTGAAGATTAAATTGAGCCCAATGCTCAAGTCCATTAATCCTTATCAATATTAATTAATTTATTTTCCACTATATAAATTAATTGCACTCCCAATATTAAACCATATTATATCCAAATAATATTTCTCCGGTAGTATTATTTATTCCGTGTATTTAAGATATAAATATCCATGAATAAAATTTATTTATTGCTTAATAAATTTATTCATCTCTTTTATCCGAGATTAGTACCACTCAACCTTATTTATTATGCGGAATAAATCCACTCGCGAGGTTTACATAATAAATCCTTATGAGCTCATCTCGGGGATATTATCAACCCTTCCGGGATACACTGTCCCGTCAAGAATTCACGGCATGCCATATATAAAATATAGTGACCCAACTCAACCGGTAATTGACCCAATAATTAAATCGGTCAATTCCTTTGGAAAATCAAAGTCACATATATTAAATATACACACCCGCAATTGTATCGGGGATTAAGAATAAAATACACTGAGTCTCAAATCAATTATCGCCGAGCAAACCTAATTGATGAGTCTCAATCGATCCGCTCAATACACCAAGTGTACAAGTGTGATAAAATAATTAAGATAAATTATTTTCTCACTCACACAACGACTATACCGATGGATTGGTCCGTGTCCATCTAGGTCGTGAGCAACTGTTCGATTAAATACGAGTAACCGATAGTATGATCTTCTGTGCGCCCATGCTTGCACCATACTAACTAAAACGTATAAAATCCAGGACTATAATTTGCATATATTTAATTAACAATAATTAAAAGCAAATGAATGTTCGTTATTAATAGGTAAATGAAAGTGCATACAGAGTTCAGAATACTCAAATCTAGACATTAAGTATACTACTCCATCATTAAAGCCATACACAATCTCAAATGGCGAAAACTTAGTAGCAGAATGAACACATCGATTATAAGCAAACTCAACATGAGGCAAACACTCCTCCAAAGACTTAATGTTTTTCCTAATAATAGGACGTAGTAAGGTAGACAAAGTCCTATTCACTACCTCAGTTTGACCATCAGTCTGGGGATGACAAGTAGTAGAAAATAACAACTTCGTACCTAGCTTACACCACAATGTCTTCCAAAACTAACTAAGAAACTTAGAATCCCTGTCAGACACAATAGTCTTAGGCATGCCATGCAATCTAACAATTTCTCTAAAGAATAATCCAGCCACATGAGATGCATCATCAGTTTTATGACATGGAATAAAATGTGCCATCTTAGAGAAACGATCAACTACCACAAAAATGGAATCACTACCTCGCTTAGTCCTAGGTAAACCCATCACAAAATCCATAGAAATATCAATCCAAGGTGATGCAGGAATAGGCAAAGGTGTATACAATCCATGGGAACTAACTCTACACTTAGCCTGTTTACAAGTAATACATCGACCACAAATTCTTTCAACATCACGTTTCATATGAGGCCAAAAGAAATGCTCATGCAGAACAGATAAAGTCTTAGCAATACCAAAATGTCCCATTAACCCCCCCCCCCCCCCCCCCCCCATGAGATTCAAGCAATAGTAACTCACGTAGAGAGCATTTAGACACACACGGTTTATTTTTCCTGAATAGAAAATCATCATGCCTAAATAAATCCCCACTAGCAGAATGTTCACATGCTTTATAAATCTCACCAAAATCATCATCATGCTCATACAGACCTTTAATATGCTCAAAACCAAGTAATTTAGCATCTAAAGTGGAAATAAGAGCATACCTCCGAGAAAGGGCATCAGCTACCACATTCTCCTTACCTTGCTTGTATTTGATGACGTATGGAAACGTCTCGATGAACTCCATCCATCTCGCGTGGCGCTTGTTCAGCTTGTTCTGACCCTTGAGGTGCTTCAACGACTCATGGTCAGTGTGAATGATGAACTCCCGAGGCCAGAGATAGTGCTGCCACGTCTGAAGAGCTCTCACCAGGGCATACAACTCCTTGTCATACGTCGGATAGTTCAACGGAGCTCCGTTTAGCTTCTCGCTGAAGTAGGCTATCGGACGACGTTCTTGCATCAACACTGCACCAATACCAATTCCAGAAGCATCACATTCAATCTCAAAAGATTTAGAAAAGTTAGGAAGAGATAATAACGGGGCGTGTGTCAGTTTGTCCTTTAATTTCTGAAATGCTTCATCTTGCGCCTTTCCCCACTTGAACTCCACGTTCTTCTTGATCACGGCGGTTAAAGGTGCTGCCATGCTGCTGAAGTTAGGCACAAACCGTCGATAAAAGCTGGCCAGGCCATGGAAACTCCGCACGTCTCCAATGTTCTTTGGCGTTGGCCACTCTTGGATTGCTCGTATCTTTTCCTCGTCAACCTGTACACCCTGTGCATTAACAACAAAACCAAGGAAAACGACCATATCTGTGCTAAAGACGCAAAACATTGTTTCCAATAAGGAGTATGTCATCGACATATAACACAATGTATACAACGTAACTCCCACTGTTCTTCTTGTAAAACAAGACTCTTCCGAGTTCCTCTGAAATCCAAAACCCAGTATGGATTCATTGAACTGAAGATTGCTACTCCGATATGCTTTGCTTTATTCCATAAATGGAATTATAAGATTGCATAATTTCTCAGCCTTATTAGGATCGATAAAACTCTTTGGCTGTGTCAAAACACATTCTCTTCTAGAATCCAATTCAAGAAGTTAGTTTTAACATCCAATATTACCCTAACTCATTATCAAGATGAGTAGCAATGGCTAAGATGATCTGAATGATTTAATCAAAGCAACAGGTGAAAGTTTTTCCATAATCCACCTCGTGAATAAAACTTTTACCATCAACCTAGCTTTGAAAACCCTAGGTTTTCCATCTGTCTGTTTAGATCTTAAAGATCTATTAGCATTCATTGGGTTTAACCCCGTGATGCAAATATATCAAGTTCCAAACTTGATTATCAGATATTGATATCATCTCAGATTTCATGGCACCATGCCAATTTTCAGTAGCTGGACTCGTCATAGCTTGGAATTAGGTCGAAGGTTCACCGCTTTCCAAAAGCATGAATTCATATCTCTCATTGGTCACAATATCTAATTATTTGAATAATAGAGATAGATTTATGCCTTTCGGACCTACGAGGGCTGGTATGGCTTCCAAAACCATAAGAATACTCTCAACCCAGTCTTGAGTATTCATCATTGGTTGTTTCACTTGAACCTCGTTCAAGACAACCGAGCTCCCACTGACTTTCTAGGAAAGATAACTCTTTTCAAGAAAATCACTATCTCGAGCAACAAAATATTGTTCTCAAATAGATCGTAGAAGTTGTACCCTCGAGTTTCTTATGGACATACCATAAGGAAACTTATATCCCATTTGAGTTCAAGCTCTATAGAGATAAATCTCGTCATAGAAGCTTTTCGAACCTCAAATCTTGATGAAAACAATTTAGGGACCCTCCCTTTCCATACCTAGTATGGTGTCTTATCAACAGCTTTTGACAGCGTCCTATTCAGTGTATAAGTTGAAGTCAAGAATTGTGTGTTCCCAAAAGAGACCAGTAGTTCATTTAGACCTCTCATCGAATGGTCGAACTATATCTAATATAGTTTGTTTTCTCTTTTCCGAAACATAACCTTCATGAGCTTGTGAACTAATAGGTTCCACATACATCAGTATGGATCATCCCTAATTACTCACATGTTCTCCTTTCTCCAAGAAAGATGACATTGTTATCTTTTCAATCACACATCATTCACATGTATCAAATGACTCCAAGTCAAATGATTCTAAAATTCCTTCTAAAAGAAGCTTCGTTACATGTTTAGATTTTGATTTGATCTAATCAACAATGTTTCAGTTATGTCTCATCGATACTTATTCGATTTGGCCTTTGGTCTTAATGATATATATGATTTGTCAAGTTTAAAGTATACATAAACAATATAATAATCGCACCAAAACAAAGAATAATTCACAATTAAAATAGTTATCAAACTATTTAATAGTGAAAAAACTAATCCATCAGTATCTAATACTGAACCAATATTCATTGTTTATTGAAGGTACGAAATTACATAGTTATAATACTAAAACAAGGCCCTAAGGCAAAACAACATCATATGATCATACGGCTAATGCAGCGACCTTCGCTCCATTTCTCGCCCGTAGATCGACATCTCTATTCACCAAACTTATACTTCTATGTAGTTCCTCCACATAAAAATGTGGGAACCACATTTGGCATCCAATACCCAAGAAGTAGAATTTGTGAAGTTTAATGTCTATATCATTAATACTTGAAGATGAAGCAACCCCGTTCTTCACATCTTCTTTGAACTTTGGGCAAATTCAATTATTCCCAATAATTGAGTCTCATTCAAATTTCTCATTCAAAATTAATACAATGTCAAAACGTGATAAATCGTAAGTGAAAAATCGAAGTTTTCTAACCAGCGATATTATCATGCAATTGAAGCCCTATCTCTCATAAAATATGAGGGAGCCAACCAGACAATCGTTTCACGCCATCCAATGGCTCGAAAGTCTCTAATTTGTGTCATTGATGAACTTAAGTGTTTTGGATTAAATCACTCCCCGAGGTGTAAATAATCCTAACCTTATAATCCATCAAATGAAAGACAAATTAGGCATTTGTTTTGAAATTGAATAAAATATGAATTTTTATATGTTTGCAAGTAGTGTCCAACACTTTTGCAGTAGACGCATTGAGATTCCCTAGGAACCTTAGTAGCCTTCTTGCCCATGCTCTTTTGAATACCCTATCCCATATCATAAGAATTTCCCTCTTAAGGTCCTTATCTATCGTCGGCTCAGCAGCCTTGAGCATCCCGTGGAGCTCATGAAGCGATTTCTTCAAACCATTCATGTGGAAATTTTAGCCTAAAGGCATTATAACCATCATGAGATTGAAGTATGAAATCGGTTTCCAAATAATCATCATAGGAAAAATCTAGGAGGTCACTTGAAGCATATAATCCAATCACTTGTTGCACATGTGATTCCATTTTTCCAGCCTAGCTGAAGCGATGACCCTGGTCATACCGAACCGCTCAATCTTAGCATATTCCCCGAACATGCTATTGAGTTGTTCAATGATATCTTAGGATGTGGTTATTTAACACATTTTCATTGTCTTCGTATTTGAGGACCATCCTCAAATTACGTTGTGAATCAAGAAAATTTATGTTGTTCAATTTTTCATAATCAAGAATTGAACCAAACTTGAATCGAGTTGAAATTAACATGATAAACTACATAAGAAAGATAATTAAAGTATGTAAACATTCACAAAGCGGTAAACAAATAAGGTTGTCTAACAAGCTACTTATTTATTCCATTTTGTTCAATCGATATCTAATATCTTTGTTCCCTTGAACAAAATAATCCCAAGACCCTCATCTTGCAAATTCTTAAGCCGACTGAGTCCGCACTTAAGAAGTCCAAGATAGGTAGACATCCCATGTCAATGACATCTAATGTCACTCTCGGTCGATGAGAGTCCCATTCTCATCTCATGTCTCGATAGCCACGCCTGCAGTGGATCTATCGATGAGAAAACCAAACTCACGTGTAAAGGTCTAACCTTTACTCCCACTTATCCCAAGATAACAAGTAGTACCCCGCTGAGGCGGACCTACCAACTTATGATCGAGGGCTTCATGAGTGTAATGTTTTTGGACAAGACATTATACTCATTATTTTGGGAACTTGCATGCATAGGTGTTTATATGTAAGTTGAACATTTATAACATAAAACATCCTATAACTAGCAAAGCAATTAAATACGTAATCGAAAGGCCCCTAGAACCTCACAACTCTCAAACGAAAAGATTAAAAGCATTAAAATAGGCCTTGAACATCTTCTGGACTGGTCCACGCCCGCCGTTTCAGTTCCGCGCCCGCCGATTTAGGTCAACCTTAGTCCGTACCCCAAAAACCAAGAACGGCGCCCGCCGTATCACAAACGGCGGTCGCCGAACACATCCGGCGGTCGCCGTTTCCAAAACGGCGCCCGCCAAAAGGGTACAGAATCGGGGCTGACCTGAAAAGAGCCTTTCGGCGGTCGCCGTTTCCAAAACGGCGCCCGCCGAATCCATTCGGTGCCCGCCGGAGCACAAACGGCGCCCGCCGTTTTGCTCCAGCAGCCCGGTTTTCGCCCGTTTCGCTTCGTTTTGCTTCGTTTCTTCTCGTTTTCGCCGGAGAGCCGATATCCAATGTCGATCCATGGATTCAATCCATTGCTTACACATTGAACAATACATTTTTGAATAGAAAAAACCTATCTATTACAAAAGATTCCAAGGGACGCAGCCCTCCAAAACTATGGCCAATCGTACGTAAAAAACGACAATTCCATTCACCCGACCACTAACGGTGGCCGGCCTTATATCTAAACACATAATCACATAATCACATAAAATAATTAAGTCAATTATGTTGATTTAAACATATTGTGTCCAACACAAAAGTGTGCACGAGCCCTAGGCTCTATTACCAATTGAAGGTTTTCGATGCCGATCCAATCGCTCGATTACCTTGTTCGTGTGTGCGGAAGCGTGTAAAATAATAGAACACGAACAACATGAAGATCTAGGCACACATTATATGTATAGACACGTTTATATATATATACATCCAATATATATATATATAGATAAACGAGATCACTTACAACCGGTGTAGCGTGCCTCGTAGATGTTGATGAAGGTGGTGTTGAGTCGATTGAACCACCTTCATGTATCAGTCACTAGATGCTCTCCTTGTGAATGACCTCGTCACTCCTTTGGATCGTCCGGATGTTGAAGCCGCACAAATGGCCCGGCCTCTACGTGTTGCACACGAACCCGGATAAGTTTCTGAAATTGCCGGTTGAACTTTGAGATGAAGAACACTATGTTCTTGCTCTCCTTTTGGTGATTTCGAAATGTATGAATTAGCATAGATGAAAATCTGATTTTTCATCACCTATATTATCCCATAATGTGCCTCATTATGTCCATAATAATGCCACATTATTATGAGACCATAATGCCTCATTAGTGGGCATGTGAAGAGACACCATGTTCTCTTATGCCACATATGCTCAAATGTTCTCCAAGAGACATGTATAAGTGGCATGACATGTCACTCCAAGTGACATGTACACATATTAAATCACTCATTAATAAAACTCTAGTTTATATATTTAATATCTATACATATTTAATATAAACCTAGTTTATATTAATGCATGTATAATAATATAAACCTTAGTTAGTATTAATATACCTACATTGATTTCTAAAATCAATATAAATTCAACCAATTTAATATAAACAAAGTTTATATTAATACATATATATATGTTGATTTCTAAAATCAATATATATAATCAACTAATTTCAGTCCTTAATCCGATTCATGTGTGACCCTGTAGGTTTAATTATTGATAAATATACTATTGCTCTAAGCAATAACATTATCAATACATCAAATAACATCCGGAGACGACCTTATGACTTAATCGATTGCACACGTAGGATCGAAGGACATATCCCAACAACACAAACTTCAACAAACAAGATTACGGGCACCGAGTGGTAAACAATATATATAAGAAATAAAAAAGAAAAACAAGACAAACAATAAACTCACAAATCAACAAACAACACCTTTACACTCCCCGGCAACGGCGCCATTAATTGACTCGCCCCCGAGTGCGCTAAAAATAATTACGCGGGGTCTCGACTCGCAAGAGGACGAGGCCCTTCGTAGTATAAGTTGGCAAGGACGATCCAAGTCATTCTCTCGAGGAGTGTAGGCTCGGAGTGTTCGTTTAAAGAGTGAGTTTAATGTTTGCTTTGTGAAAAAGTTATCTCAATAAATGGGGGGAAAGAGAAGAAGATATATGCTAACAACTACTAAATGAAAGACAAGAAAACATGTAATAGCAAATAAACGGGAAATAAATAATAAAAACGGAGGTTTGGTATTTGGATCATTTCACATTGGAATAGGGTTAATAACAATAAGAACCATGCCATAGGAATGCTCAAGTGCTTTCGCGGTTTTAGAGTGGGCCGCCTAGTCCCTCGGTTAAGTTCAAACTATGTTTGATTAGATTAGTGTTCAATGAGGATTACCGGGTAGGTCTCACCTCCAACAAATCGAGTAATCGACCAAAATCACAAAGTGAAACCTCTCCGGGTAGGTCTCAGTTTCAACAATCGATCAAGTTCAATAACAAATAAACAAATTAACTCAATCAACATGGCCAACAATTAAAATAAATCAGCCATTCATCCTTAGAATAAATCACCAATTACCAAACCAATAAATCTAGCCTAACATGATACTAAAACAAATAAATAAGAAAATCAAGTAATAGAGCATGCATAAATTAAATAACAATTAAAGGGGAATGAAGTTCCCGGTCAAACGAGGAGTCGATCTTCGATGTGTCACCCAACGAAAATTGATCCGATGAATAGAACGGGCTCGACGATCCGAGAACAAAACGTGAATGCAAAAATACGAGAAAAACAACGAGGAAAGAAAGATCTAAGAATTAAAATGCTTGAAAATAAAGAACTTGAAGAACAAGAGTAGAAAATATCTAGAGTACTATTATAATTATTTACAAGTTGTGACTTTCTCTCTCTACAAAAGTAAAATGGGTTCCTACAAATTTGTCACTACAAATTGGTCACCTGGGTTGTGTGTGTGCTCCTCTTATTTATAGCTTTCCAAGAGCATGTGGGTCTTCAAAATTCATTTTTGCCCTCAAGGACTCCATTTCCGAGCAGTCAACGCGAAAGTCAACATTTTTGCAAAAATCGGGTGCGGTCGTTCCCAGTCATCGAAGGTTGAGGTGCATCCGGAGCGGTGGCTCCTGTTTGGGTGCGGTCGCGCCCACTCATCGAAGTGAAGATGTGCATCTGGAGCGGTCGCTCCCGTTTGGGTGCGTTCGCGCCCACTCATCGAAGTGAAGATGAGCGTCCGGATCGGTCGCGCCCACTCATCGAAGTGAAGATGTGCGTCCGGAGCGGTCGCTCCCGTTTGGGTGCGGTCGCGCCCAGTCTCTAGTCGTCTTCGGCTCTTCATCCGTCCTCGTTTATTGCTCGTTTTTCTCCGGAATCCTCTCGTTTAAGCTCTGAATCCCTATTTCACCAAGAAAGTTCAACAAAGTAAGGGATTCAACAATAATTGAAGAAATTCCACCAAAATGTACAAGAAACGGGCATATAGACACACAAAACGGGGTATAATTCACACCAACTACGGGCGAAACACCTATTTAGCCTGGGTATCACGAAATCCCTCGCAGGATAAGACATTAACGACACTCGAGTCTTAGGGTTAGAACACGAGCAACTTATGGAACTTTATGTAATATTTGTTGCTTCAAAGCTCTCAAATTCGTAGGTGAATTGTGTTGTAAATTCAGAATATGACACTACAAGAAAAACTGCGGATCCCTACGGCCATTTCCGTAGGGAATGCCGTAGGGATCACCTTTCCCTACGGGAATGGGCCGTAGGGGCTTGCCTCGTAGGGAACAGTTTCCCTACGGGGCTTGCCTCGTAGGGAACAGATTCTCTACGGGGCTTTGATGGCTGTAGGGGGACTCCCTACGACATTCCCGTAGGGGAGCCCCTAGGGGAAATCGTTTCTACCTCCCCATCTCCCCGTAAGAGACCCCTACGGCATCCCCGTAGATTGGCCCGTAGGGGAGTCCCCTACGGCTAGACCGTAGGGAATATGTTTTCAATTAAAAACGTGGCCCATATGCGACTCGGGCCGCTAGCCCGACCCACAATATAAGGCCCGACAATATCAAAACAACCCAAGGCCCGACCTAAGCCCAGGGAATGCCGTATGGATCACCTTTCCCTACGGGAATGGGCTGTAGGGGCTTGCCAGATTCCCTATGGGGCTTTGATAGCTGTAGGGGGACTCCCTACGACATTCGCGTAGGGGAGCCCCTAGGGGAAATCATCTCCCCGTAGGAGACACCTACGGCATCCCCGTAGATCGGCCCGTAGGGGAGTCCCCTATACCTCCCCATCTCCCCGTAGGGGAGTCCCCTACGGCTAGACCGTAGGGAATATGTTTTCAATTAAAAACGTGGCCCATATGCGACTCGAGCCGCTAGCTCGACCCACAATACAAGGCACGACAATATCAAAACAACTCAAGGCCCGACCTAAGCCCAGTCCTCAATGGAGGGCTTCGTAATAATTAATCATGTGTAATGCATAGCCTAGGGTTTGAACCCTAGGCTATGCATTAGGGGGACTCCCTACGACATTCGCGTAGGGGAGCCCCTAGGGGAAATCATCTCCCCGTAGGAGACACCTACGGCATCCCCGTAGATCGGCCCGTAGGGGAGTCCCCTATACCTCCCCATCTCCCCGTAGGGGAGTCCCCTACGGCTAGACCGTAGGGAATATGTTTTCAATTAAAAACGTGGCCCATATGCGACTCGAGCCGCTAGCTCGACCCACAATACAAGGCACGACAATATCAAAACAACTCAAGGCCCGACCTAAGCCCAGTCCTCAATGGAGGGCTTCGTAATAATTAATCATGTGTAATGCATAGCCTAGGGTTTGAACCCTTGACCTGATTAGTGAAGAGGAGGAAGATAACCGCTGAGCTATCTGAGTTATATGTACAATTTTTAAAAGATAATATATATGTATTCATTAACTTCTATTTATTACGTAGTATAATTTAATAATAAGATAAAATACAATATATATATATCAAATTATAAATATAAATTATATATTTGAAACATTTATTAGATTTTATTTACAAATAATAACACTTAAACATTTTATTATAATTATTATTAAAAATGTAGTACTTTCTTATTATTTTTTATTTATTACAAATAATATATTATTTTAATTAATTTAAAATTTTAATAAACTTAAATATATTCAAAATAATATAATATTTTAATTAATTTAAAACAAAAATTAATTGTAATTTTATTATTTAGTAAAATAGTCGTTTAAAAAAACATCTATACATATATATTTTCTGGATCCACTAATGCCAGACCAATAGAAAAACAATAATAATGTTGTGTTCACACTATAAATTATAAATAAAAAAAATTATAAATTTTAAATAGTAATATTTTTATGCATATTTAAATTATATATAAATTTAAATAGTAATTTGAAATTATATATTCTTGGTAATAATAATAAATTATAATCTTAAATATATACCTTTTTATTTCTTTTTTCAAAATTCTTTCTTATTCTATTAATATTAATTTAATTCTAATTAATCGTATCTCATAAGAGCATCTCCAGTGGTAGTTTCAACTTTTGGGTGAGGAGTAGGCCACTTATGCGCCAACTCATACTTATTCTACTTCTACCTAAAAAAAACTTCTACCTCATCCAACGGTTCTACCTACAAAATAAATTTTAAGTCTCACCACTAACTTATTTTTTTATTTTTTATTTAATATTTATAGAAATAATTACGGATATACTGATTTTAAAATTTTAACTATTTCAAAATTTTCATTTTTAATTAAATTTTATATAAAATAAAAAATAATTTCTAACGCTAAAAATTTAACTATTTTAAAAATTTTATTTTCTATTAATTTTTATATAAGTAATTTTTAACGCTAAAAATTTAACTATTTAAAATTTTTTATTTTGTATTAATTTTTATATAAAATAAAATAATTCGTTAAAATACAAAATAAGTTAAAATTTAATTTATTTCCAAATTCTTAATTTTAAATAATTTTTATATATTCAAAATTTTTATTTTTAATTAATTTTTATATAAATAATTTTTAACGCTAAAAATTTAACTATTTGAATTTTTTTATTTTGTATTAATTTTTATATAAAATAGAATAATTCGTTAAAATACAAAATAAGTTAAAATTTAATCTATTTCAAAAATTTTAATTTAAAATAATTTTTATACAAAATAAATAATAATCCTTACGTTAAAAATTATTTGTTAATTAATAATACTAAATAATAATAATAAATTAATAATGGTAAATAATAATATTAAAATAATATTATTTTTCATCTCTACGTAGAAGTTCTTCTAACTCAGAAATTTTAGGAATTTCTAATCTCAACACGTCAGCGCAGCTCCAATGATTTCTACCTTGTTTTTGGGTGAGAGGTAGAAGTACACATAGACTTCTACCTCACCATTGGAGATGCTCTAAAAATCTATCTCCTCATATTCCCTATTCCATTTGAATTAAAAAAAATTAATCAAACTTTTTAGATATATTATTTTCTCTTACTATAATCTGGCTTCGTATTTCCTTTTTTATTTTCCTGAACATTAAATCGATTTACATGTATACGTTCTTCTATTCATTCATTTTTTTTTTCATTAATTTTTTTAATTTTATGTATTAATTATGATTTTTTCGCAGATTCCAGAACCAAATTGTCAAGGTATTAATTATGTTTGACTAGATTTTTTTTTAATTTTTAGTTTATCTCTAATTCAGTTATGTTAAATTTGTTTTGCGGGTTTATATTAATATAATTGCATTTATGCCATCGCATTCTTTCATGTGCACCAAGTAAATTCAATTTTTTTATATTTTTTATTTATTTTTCAGCTTTATAATTTTTATTTTCCCCCAGCGGTTTTAGATATTTGTTGAATGCGTTTGATACTGAAGAAATGCAGATACGAGAAACTCTTCTTCCACCAGATGGCTCCTCGATCGGGTAGGATGTAAATCGAGGGATGTGCTCGAGTAGCAGACACATGTGTTAGAGAGCCAATAGGTCTCATCCAATGACTAACTTCATAATATTTCAATAAAAATTTGTCATATTCGAGATTCGAACTCTGCGTCGTTGGGGAATTACACCAACATCACCACAGACCTTACCACCCGGCTATATATGTCCCAAAAAACTTACATACTATAAATTATATCAAACAGGCGTAATTATTTTCAAAACGGTTAATAATGAAATTAATACGAGTTTACAAATTTAAGTAGAAGTTCAATTATTAAAATAAAATAATTTGTTAGTCCATTAATAAATTTTTGGCAGAAATACGTTGGAGATTAAATAAAAAATTTAGATTATTTCAAACAAATAAGCATCGCACGGGTAGTAAAACTAGTTTACTGAATATATCTTTTAATTAAAAAAATTAAAATATAATTAGGTGTGATTTATTTATTATCTTTCTAATTTAAGAGATTGATTGATATTATTATTGATTTATTAAGTTAAAAATAAAATTCTAATTTGGATAAAGGGATTAACTGAACTTATATTAAAAAGAATGGCATAAATTGTAATGCACTCTTAACTTATACCCGATCATTGCTTAAAAGCTTATTTGAAATTGCACGTGAACATACATTATTATTCATATTATATTATTATGCTTACAATAACTAAGTATTTATTTATTTCGATCCCAATTAATGATCATCATCCTGCAGGGACTCCAAATCCTAACTTTCCTCCGGCAACGTCGTACACCACCTCCATGTTCTGCTGCACCATATTCCCGAATATGAAAATTTCATCCAGCACTGGGAGATCGACAAAAGCAAGGCACACTCGTTTTGAATCAACCGCAAAGAATATTCCGTAAGGGTCAATCTCAATCGTGACTTTTCCCTCAAATGTGAACGTTATAGTTGGAAATTCCATGTTGTTGTCTTTGGGTAAACGAAAACAAGTGTCCAGTATATCAAAGGGGTGTGCGATCGGGTATCGCGTTG
Source organism: Euphrasia confusa (assembly GCA_954870475.1). Lineage (NCBI taxonomy): Eukaryota > Viridiplantae > Streptophyta > Magnoliopsida > Lamiales > Orobanchaceae > Euphrasia > Euphrasia confusa. The sequence goes on along the minus strand of OX940968.1, from coordinate 24,137,244 downwards.
TATTCATCTGATGCTTGAATTCGTCGCGCATCGCGATGTAGGCCTTTTTCGGGAGGTGGGTGAACGTCGTGCCGGAGTCTATAATGTTTTTGTCGTTCTTGAAAACCGATGGGTGTATCGGTAATCGTTTACTCCCTACGGTTATGGACGTAATCTTGATGAAGTAGAAATATGGATACTCTCGGAGGTAAATCAAAGAAGTGAATTTCACGCGGCCTATCGTGTTATTGATATTTTTTCCGAAGGTCAAATGCCCCGGTGAGCTTGAATTCTCCGTAGGGAGAAAGTAGAAGTATCCGCCGTATTTCTGTTCGGTTTGAGACACGATGGATAGTCGGCCTCGGCTGAGGCCTAATAGTCCGGCTGTCTCCCCGAAAAGCCCAGAGTTGTTTTGGCCGCAGCCGAACATGAAATTAGGAAACACGTCGTTTTGTGTCAAGGTGAGTTTGTCTTTGGCCATGAAACCGATGGTGTACGACTCATCGCCGTACATCGTACCGTAAGCACACGTGCGATTTTTGTAGCAGCCGAAATCGGGAGGAGGGCATTCGCTGAGGTCGGTGCATGAAATATTGGAGTAGGTAGTTGATTTGCGAGGGTCGAAGATTCGATCTCGCTGCTTGTGGCAATACGGAATGCACGGATGGCATTGAGTCCATGTTAGGCCGCTTCCGGTGTCGAGAACGAGGTGTAGGTATCTTGTGGGTGTGCCGAGGCCGATGCGGACGATGTATGCATCGTAGTCTAGGCTATCGCCCGATTGAACGGGGGCACTATGATCATCGTCAATACGACCGTGTATGTTGTTCGGGTTTGTGTTCATGATTTTGTGAAGGAATTGCTTTACCCTTAGTTGGTCTCGCCGGAGGATCTTTTCGGCCGACGATGATGATGACGTGGCACCATCAACGCATAGACTTCTCTTGTGGAAAACCTCCTCTGCCGTTGCGCTATCCTTACCTTAATTCACCAAAATTATTACAATAGTTATAATTTCTTCTTATTCATTACTGATAAGGATAAGGATAAAATCAAATAATATATTTTATTTTTAGTATATATTATGTATTCATTATTTCGTATATCTCTCCCTAATTTATTGGGATTCTGTTGTATTTGTAAAGCTATTTATACGAGTAATACAACATCACCAAGCTCATTCGGTGATTTCTTAATTTCTCTACTCTCCCTCTTTATTCTTTCATGGTATCAGAGCACCGATCCTAAACCTAATTTTCGCCCACCTTCTTCCGCAACAGATTTTTTTTCTCCTCTTCCTTCTAATGGCTTCTTCTGATTCTCTACCGGTTGCAACCATGCTCAATATGGTCGCTGCCATCAAGTTGAATGCTACGAACTTTCTCCCTTGGCGTCGTCAAATTATGCATATGGCAGAATGCTTTGATTTGATGGGCTTTCTCGATGGTACCGTGGCTATGCCTCCACCAACCCTCACCTCTGCAGACGGTACCACGTCGGTTAACCCTGCTCACGCGTCTTGGAGGATGAAAGATCGAAAACATCTAAGTGTTGTTTACTCCTCCCTCTCTGAAGATGCTGCCTCAGAGGTGATCGATTCATCCACGTCTCGTGATACATGGCTGACCCTCGAAGGTATATTTTCCTCCTCTTCACGCCAATATCAACTTCGGGAGGACCTTCTCTCTCTCCGTCGCGGGGATTCTTCTGTCGATGACTATGGTAAGAAGTTTAAACTTCTTTGCGACCAATTGAGTGCAATCGGTTGCCCCGTGGCAGACGTCGATAAAAGTCATTGGTTTCTACGTGGCTTGGGTGTTCAATTCTCGGGCTTCGCGGACACTCGTATGGCTCTCTCTCCGATTCCAGAATTTAGAGATCTAATGACTCAAGCCAAGCGTTATGATGGTCTGATCCGAACCATGGAGGGTTCGACTTCTCAGGCTGCCTTCACCGCTGTCCGTGCACCTCCACCACTTCTGCAGCAGCCTCTGCCGCAGCATCTGCAGACCCTGCCACAGCAACCTCTACAACAGTCTCTACAGAACCTGCCACAGCAACCCTTGCCGCAGTCTATACATACCCTGCCACAGCAACCCTTTTCGCAGTCTCTACATACCCTGCCACAGCAACCACCCCTGCCGCAGCATCTGCTGCAGTACCTACCGCCTCATCTGCAACAGTCCCTGCAGCAGCACCTGTCACAGTACATGCAGCAGCCTCTACCGCAGCCCTTACCGCAACAACATGGGCAGTCTAGTGGAGTGCTTCCCTCACCAGCTTCTGCTAGCAGTCGTGGTCGTGGCCATTCTTCCCAATCTAGTGCTACCGCTTCGCAGAACGGGGGGCGAAAATTCATACCTCGCTGTCAGATCTGTCGTGGCGAGCATTATGCCGATAAATGCCCCAAGTTTCTCAATGCTTGCCATGTTAATCCCTCTGCAAATTTGGCTCAGGCATTTACATCTTCTTGCAATGTGACTGACTCTACTCCTGATTGGTATCTTGACTCGGGTGCCTCTGCACACCTGACAAATCAGCCTGCTGCTCTGGACTCCTACGAGCCTTATTCTGGTAACGGTTCAGTTATTGTTGGTAATGGGAATGCTTTAAATATCTCGCATATTGGTTCTCTTAAATTGTCAGCTGATGTTAATTTGTTGGATTTCTTGGTTGTTCACCATATCACCAAAAATCTTTTATCCATCAGTAAATTAACCTCTGATCTTCCTGTCGATGTTATATTTTCTGATAAGATCTTTGCCATTCAGCACCGGGTGACAAAGCAAGTTCTAGCTCAAGGGAAGTGTGACAAGGGTTTATACCTGCTTGAAAAGGGCACACCAGCCTTGGTGGCTGCTGTCAAGAATAAAGTTTTGCAAGCCAGTTTTGATTTGTGGCATCTTCGATTGGGGCATGTCCCATTTTCAGTTATTTCGTTATTAAATAAACTTGGTCATTTATCTGTTACTTCTGTTTTGCCGAACCCTGATGTTTGTTCCTCTTGTGAGTTGGCAAAAAGCAAGAAACTTCCCTTTACATTGAATGAAAAACGTGCTGCCCAGGTCCTTGACTTGATACATTGTAATTTATGGGGTCCTGCCCCTGTTACTACATCTGATGGATTTCGTTATTATGTTGCCTTTGTGGATGATTTTTCGCGCTTCACGTGGGTTTATCCTTTGCGTGCCAAATCGGATTTTTATGCCACCCTTGTTCGATTTCACGCTTTTGTCTGCACTCAGTTCTCTCGCAAAATCAAGATTTTCCAGAGTGACGGTGGCACAGAATTTGTGAATTCAAGGGTTCGGGAATTTATGCAAACGCATGGCATTCATCACCGGCTCTCATGCCCTTATACACCACAACAAAATGGTAGGGTTGAACGTAAGCATCGTCATATCTCTGAAACTGGCTTATCGATGTTGTTCCATGCTCATGCCCCTGCATCTCTTTGGTTCGATGCGTTCGCTACTGCTGTTTTTGTAATCAACAGGCTGCCTTCTACGGTGCTGCACAATACCTCTCCATTTGAGATCCTCTTTGGCGAGGCTCCCAATTATGCTACCTTCAAACCATTTGGATGTCGCGTGTTTCCTTATCTCCGAGACTATGCTGCCCACAAGTTAGAACCTCGTAGTCGACCTTGCATTTTCTTGGGATATTGCACCATTTATAAGGGATTTCGTTGTTATGATCCGGACTCCTCTCGCGTCTTCACCACTCGCCATGCCCAGTTTGATGAACGATGTTTTCCATTCTCTCGGAGTCCGTCTACAACTTCTATTTCGGAACTTGATGTTTCGACCTTCTTGGATACCACGATCAGCTCATCACCTGCTCCGCCTAGTCGTCTGTCTATCCAACCGGCCCCTACACCCATCTGTGTCCTTCCTGTTCCGGATGATTTTGCTCCAGCACCTGTCGAACATTCTGCCGCAGCCCCTACTGCAGCCCCTGCCGCAGCATCTGTTCAGCCTTCTGTTGTGCCACCTGCCGCAGCCTCCCCTATTGTGACAACTGCTGCAACCTCTGCTGCACCTTCTGACCAGCAGCCTGCTGCAGCCTCCAACGCAGCACCTACCACTGCCGCAGCCCCTACCACAGCACCTGCCGCAATGCCTGTTCACCACCCTGCCGCAGACCCTACCGCAGCACCTGCTGCGACAGCTCCTATGGTCTCTTCGACCCATCCAATGACCACTAGAGCGCGTGCCGGAATTTTCAAGCCTCGGTATCCTGTTGACATAGCGACAACCGCCTTGCTCTCTGCTCTTGTTGCCACCTTTGAACCTCGGGGTTTCAAGTCTACTGTAAAGCATCCTGAATGGCTTCATGCTATGCAAGAAGAGATTGATGCACTCAAATCAAATAAAACTTGGGATTTGGTACCTCGTCCTCCTGACACAAACATTGTTGGTTCGAAGTGGGTTTTTCGTACGAAGTTCCATGCAGATGGCTCCATTGAGCGTCATAAAGCACGTCTTGTCGCTCAAGGTTTCACCCAAATTCCAGGTACTGATTTTCATCATACGTTCAGTCCGGTTGTTAAGGCTGCCACTATCCGCATCATCTTGGCTCTCTCCGTTCAGCATCATTGGCCTCTACACCAGCTAGACGTCAAAAACGCATTTCTCAATGGCGTTCTTGACAAACCCGTTTTTATGGCTCAACCTCCTGGCTTTGTGGACCCGCAGTTCCCTGATCATGTCTGTCGACTAAAAAAGGCTTTATATGGTCTTCGTCAAGCCCCTCTTGCCTGGTACAATCGGTTCAGTGCCTATCTTTCAGGCCTTGGGTTTCTTCAATGCCGCAGCGACTCTTCCCTTTTTCATTTCCATAGAGGTACCTCGATTATTTTCCTCTTGCTATATGTGGATGACATCATCGTCACGGGGAATGATCCTTCTCTACTTCAGCAGTTTATTTCACGTACACGTCGTGAATTTGCCATTAAGGATCTTGGTCGTCTGAATTATTTTATTGGGCTCGAAGTATCACATACTTCAGATGGTTTATTTGTTGGGCAAGCGAAGTATGCTCACGACATTCTTGAGCGTGCCCAATTATTGGATGCTAAGCCTGTTGCTTCTCCCTTGGCCGCCGGAGAGACTCTTCTTCGGGATGGCTCTCCATTCCATGACCCCACTTTGTATAGGTCTCTTGTCGGTGCTCTTCAGTATTTAACTGTCACTCGTCCGGATCTCTCGTACGCTGTCAGCTCTGTCAGCCAATTTCTTCAAACACCTATGGAGGATCATTATTTGGCTGTCAAACGCATTCTTCGTTACGTCAAAGGTACTATAAACTTTGGGCTTTCCTTCAAACGCAGTGCTGATATTTCTCTCTTGGGTTATTCTGATGCTGATTGGGCTCGATGTATTGACACTCGGCGTTACTTATGGCTACTCTATATTTCTCGGAGGTAATCTTATTTCATGGAGTGCCAAGAAACAACCGACGGTTGCTCGCTCCAGCTGTGAGTCCGAGTATCGAGCTATGGCTAATGCCGCCGCCGAATTAGTATGGGTGACAAATCTTCTACATGAGCTACGGTCTCTACCTGCTACCACACCTCTTCTATTGTGTGACAATAAAAGTGCTTTGTTTCTTAGTCAGAACCCTATTGCCCACAAACGAGCTAAACATATTGATCTGGATTATCACTTTGTTAGAGAGCTCGTCTCTTCGGGCAAGCTCGTAACTCGATTTGTTCCGTCTCACCTACAGCTTGCCGACATCTTCACAAAAAGCTTACCGCGGCCCGCCTTCGAGTTATTGCGTTCCAAGCTTTGCGTCTGTCTTCATCCCACGCAGCGCTTGACGGGGGTGATAAGGATAAAATCAAATAATATATTTTATTTTTAGTATATATTATGTATTCATTATTTCGTATATCTCTCCCTAATTTATTGGGATTCTGTTGTATTTGTAAAGCTATTTATACGAGTAATACAACATCACCAAGCTCATTCGGTGATTTCTTAATTTCTCTACTCTCCCTCTTTATTCTTTCAATTACTATTATGGAATTTCAAATTAATTGTATAATAATAATAATAATAATAATAATAATAATAATAATAATAATAATACCTGAAATATTAGTGGTGGACGACGAATTAATGCAGCGGCGTGGAAGTTTACCATGTTGGCTAAGGTCAAGGATATGGTGAGTATGAGATTTCATTTGCGAAGCGTAGCAAAACGAAAATAGAGAGAACAAGTAAATGACGATGATCATCATAAATAATATTATTGAGTTATAATATTTGAGAGAAGCCATCATATATATATATATATATAGAGAGAGAGATAGATAGAGAGAGAGAGAGAGAGAGCGAGTTCAAATTGTTTGTGTTAATATTAATATATGTATATATGAATGTTATCTATCAATATATTCACAATATATATATATACACATGAAATTTTAAGAGAATATAATTATAAAATACAGAGACTATTAAATTCAACATAATAAAGAAAGTAATTATTATATTGTATACTTTATATTATTCTTTTCTAAAAATATTAAATTCAACATAATAAAGAAAGTAATTATTATATTGTATACTTTATATTATTCTTTTCTAAAAAATCGTTTGCTTTTCATGATATGTTTTATATTTATTTGTTTTTTATTCGCGGCTCTCTCATTCTTATTGGTTATAATTAGAGGTGTTTAAAAGGATTGTACCAAAAAGTTGTAACGATGATACATATAGAAAACTGAATATATATATATATATATTCCGTTTTCTATACGTATTAATGCGTAAGCACATTACAACTTTTGATAATTTTATTATTGTTATAAACTCAAGAGAATTGAGAGAGAATAATAGATTAGATATAGAGAGAACATCAGAGAAGAATAGAATTGTTATGAATTTTTGTGAATTGTTGTATTCATTCATATGGGGAGACCCCTTTATATAGGATACAATCTAGGGTTTCTGACTTAGTCAACAAGTCATTCACTATAATATAATAATATTTATAACAATTATTTATTTTATAATTTTTCTAGGAAAAATATTTGGTTCCATACCTCACTCCTATAAAATTGATAAATTAATATAAAAATATTTTTATATTGAAAAAGATTAAGATAAGCTTATAAAATTCTTCTCACTTCAAAGTTTTTCTATTTTTTGTTATAAATATATCTATTATCTTGTTTGAATATTAAATTAATTTTAATTATTTCTATGTAAATGTATAACTTGTTATTATTATTATTATTACTTGTGTAAAATTATCTAAAATTAATACAAACATTTCAAACTAACTTTAAAAAAAAATTTAATTTGTTCGAAAATTCAAAATTTCCCAATAAAAATCATAAACAAAAATTTATCTACTCATACAAAATGATTTACCATAACATGATCAAGCCATCAAAATTATATATGTATAAATTTTAATTTGTTTTTGTTAATATATATTAATGTTATTTATCAATATCTTTAATATATATATATATATATATATATATATATATATATATATATATATATATATATATATATATATATATATATATATATATATCAACCATTAAAATCAAAAGTGCAAAAGTGCTTTAAGTTCAGTTACTAAAATATACCCTATGGTATAATCATTACTAGTTCAGTAACCAAAGTACAAAAATACCTTAAGTTCAGTTACTAAAATATAATTACATGAGCGCCTAATTTTTATTATACATTATCGACGTTTATATCGAGCTATTATTAATATTGGATGTGTCATGTTTTCAAAATAGCTACCCATAAAAAAATTAGAAGGTTTTCTATGGAATCGCACGAGCAAAATTACTAACTAGTTCAACGTAATAGAGAATAATAGTAATTATTATATTTTATACCCTATATTATTCGTTTATGCCATCTATATTGCTATGTGCGAATAAAAATAATAGAATAGATTGTAAAAACAAAAATTAATGATCTCTTGTTAGGCATGATACGCGTAATTAAAATATGTTTGAAAAAATCGCTCAACAATACAAATTGACGCGACATATATAAGTGTGCGGTCGGTTTACTAAAGTTCAAATCGAATATGAATTTCTACATACTTATATGATGTTTTGGTTACTGAACGATATTATGAAATGAAATTTATAAGACCTACGTACCTAAGATGAGTCAGTGGCAAATGTTTATGTGCGCGCCACGCGCCACGTACATGTAAAAGTTGAAAATTGAAAGAATGTTTATATCGTTATGCTTTTATCCGAAATGATATTTCGTGTATATGTGGAAAATTGATTTATTTATCGTTAGATTGATATAAATTCACTCTAATTAGCGTTGAACTCATCCCTTTCAACACGTTGAATTTTTTCAGGAATCGAGGATGATTCGAGAGGGAAGACTAGAATAATACTATCTCTATTTCATAATGTTAAGAATCAAGCCGGAAACAAACGCGAGCTCCAATCGAGCCGAAAATGAAATCCACGATCGAAGTGATTAACTCTCAAACTCACCTCACACGAAGTTTGTATGGAGTATATAGAACACACACACACTGCAAAAACGGAAAGAACACAACGAATTTACGTGCTTCGGCCGCCGGGAAGGCAACCTACGTGCACGGTGGAGGGGATGGTGGTTCTGGGATTATACGAAGCAAATGAACGATTACACACTGTTCTCTCTAGCTCACTTGTTGCATATTCATCGCTAACACTTGCGATTATATACTAAAATGGAAATGCACAAAATCGATTTCATCATCTTGGCCGTCGACCTGCAACTGCCTCGCAAATCACAATCGTGCGATCAATCGATCCAATTCCATGTGCATCTTGTAGATGAGCTGGCGGGGACCACAGCTGCGTAAGAATCATGCTATGAGGTGAATAATCGAGTGAGAAATCGCTCGCCCTAGACCCATTATCTCTCACTTAAATTTTTAAACTCGTATTAATCTTATTATTAACCGTTATCTCAATTATGAAAATTTTATTATTTTCAAGGATTACGCATGTTGATGTAATTTATAGTATGTAAGGTTCTTGGGCATAGCCGAGTGGTAAGGTCTGTGATGATGTTGGTGTAATTCCCTGGCGACGCAGAGTTCGAATCTCGAATATGACAAATTTTCATTGAAATGTTATGAAGTTAGTCCTGGGATTAGACCTATTGGCTCTCTTCCACATGTGTCTGCTACTCGGGTACATTTTTCGATTTACATCATACCCGATTGAGGAGCCTCTGATCTGGTGGGAGAGAAGTTTATCGTCTCTGTATTCCGTTTCTCGTCTCTGCATTTCTCGAGTGTCAAACGCATCCAACAAATACCTAAAACCGATGGGGGAACAATCAAAATTATAAAGCTGGAAAATTAATAAAAATATTAAAAAAAATTGAATTTACTTGGTGAACATGAAGGGGGTGAGATGACATAAATGTAATTATATTAATATAACGTACATTAACCTGCAAAACAAATTTTACAGAACTGAATTAGGGATAAACTAAAAATTAAAAAAAAAATTAATCGAACATAATTAATACAATTTGATTTTGGAATCTGCGAAAAAATCATAATTAATACATAAAATAAAAAAAATGAAAAAAAATGAATGAATAAAATAGCGTAAATCGATTCAATGTTCAGAAAAATAAAAAAAGATATACGAAACCAGATTATAGCAAGATAAAATAATATACTAAAAATTTTGATCAATTTTTTTTAACTCTAGTGGATTAGAGAATATGAGGAGATCGATTTTCAGATACGGTTAATTGAAATTAAATTAATATTAATGAAATAAAAAATAATTTTGAAAAGAGAAATAGAAACGTATATATTTAAGATGGTAATTAATTATTATTAACAAAAATATATAATTTCAAATTACTATTTAAAATTTATATATAATTTAAATATCTTTAATAATATTACTATTTAAAATTTATAATTTTTTTATTTATAATTTATAGTGTGAACACAACATTATTATTGGTTTTCTATTGGTCCACGTATCAATAGTGTATCCAGAAATTATATATGTATAAAGTCTGAAAATTGATGATTTATAAATTTTATCCGCAAGTATTTTTTGTTATGATGTATTGTATACATTTTATCCGCACGTTTTTTTTTTTTTAAATTAGTACCTATAATTTATATATTTATGAAAACTAGTATTACTGCCCGTGCGATGCACGTGGTTTTTTTCTCGCACTGTTACCGACTATTTGATATTGAGTGTTGAAACAGTCGTTTCGACAGTCGGGGTTGCGCGACAGTCAATTTAACATTACCTACAATTTTCCGCAATAGATAATTTCAGTCGGTGTTTGCCAGTTTTTTTTTAGTGTTGGTGATGTATAAATTTTATATGCTCGTATTTTTTTAAATTAGTGCTTATGAAATAATTTATAAAATTTATGAAAATTAGTGGATATGAAATAACAAAAAATTTTATCCGCAATGTATTCCACCGAAATTTTATTAATGAACTAATAATTTATTTTATTTAATAATCGAACCTCTATCTAAATTTCTAAAATCATATTGATATTATTATTAATTTTTATCTAAAACATTTAAATTTTAATAAAATTGAAAGGTTATGAATGTTCCAATTAAACTTTAGTATGTAAAAATTATGATTTTTTTAAGAAAATCAAAAGATTAAATATATTGTTATTGCAAAAGCAAATAAAACATTTTTGAAGTTTGATACATATGAAATAATTTATTTAATTAATCTAAAAAAATTGCACATAGTTTAATAATTTATTCACCTTCCTACATACAATTGTAAATGTACTAAATTAATCATTGTTTCTTGAAATGGTAGTATTCGACTACTCAATCCAAATTTGTATTACATTAATCATTACTATATCATAAATAAAAAATATATATTGAAATTCAATAGTTTTCTCCATTTCAAATCAAAGTATTATAGTCACAAAAAAAGTAGATTAATTAAAAGATATTTAGATAAGCTTATTTAAAATAATAATTGTGAAAAAAAATTGAATTACTCTAAATAAGTTAACTAAATTGATTATTATTTCTTAAAATTGTATTTCACAATCGATTATATTATTAATCATTATCTAATAAATTAAATATTCCTTTCGTCCCAAACTTTTTTTGTAAAATACAGAGGAAAAATGTCTAAATCTCGAACACGGAGGGAGTATCTAATAAAATTCAATAGTTATCTTATTTTAAATTAAAACATTATGTTGAAAAAAAGGATGAATAAGAAATATAATAAATTAAATGGACTATCATTGTAAATTATAAAATACTTCTTTTTAAATTACATTAACGGGTTAAAAATATATTGTTGGGTAATTGTTTAAAATTTTGAAATAATAAAATTATATTATTTTATAATTGTTTTGTTCTTGAAACTGTTTTTCAATAATAAATTTCTCTTAACAACACTCCTTATGTCCCATATTAATGGTCACATTTTGTTATTTATGAAGGAACCGTGATCGTTGTTTTGAGACAGAAGTAGTATAACAATATTTACAATTGTTACAATAGCTACATGCACAAAGTATCAAAAAGTTATTCAAAACACAATTGTAATCACATAATGAAAAAAATCATAAGATGTTACACAAATTCGATTAGACTATATAAACAGGATAAAAATCGTAAGATAGTTATAAACAACAGTATAATAGAAAAATTAAAACATTAAAATAATGGAAGTCATACTATTATAATATATCATGATAAATACAAATAATAAAAATCCCTGCAAAAATAAATCCCTTAATAGAGAAGCTCGTGACATAATTGGACATTTTTATGGTTTTTTATCAACTACATATATAAACATTGATACATATACATATAGGCTATACCATAGTGCACACATTATTATTTCTACACCACACACATAAATACATAAACACGCATATGTTATGGAGTACGTGATTGCTTACTGAAGGTTCCCAAGTAGAAGTCTTTGTTTCCGGCGACTCGACCGATTCGTGCTTGCCACCTGCCGTACTGATGATGCTCGCATAATGAGAATTACATGATATCATACTATGAGTGAGTTTGGAACAATAATTAAAATGATATTAGGAATATGTATATATTGATCACCTTAATCGTTACACCACGATACATGGATGCACCTCTGGAAAACCCACCGCCCCTCGATCTGGCGTCGTTTGCGGAAAACTTTCTCGATCCCATCGCTACAGCGAGCCCGAGAAGCCGCTGGTGGAGGACTCCCTGGAATGGCGACCAACGGAAAAGGATGAGTGCGGAGGGGAGCCCATCGGGGCTGCCCGTCACCGGCGTCGAGTGAAACCGATAAAAGCAAACAATCAATTGAAATATATATTTATGTTCAGGGAAGAGGACGGAAGAAAGGGTCATACGATCAATTTAAAATCTGGATGGAAGAAAGGGCGAGAGGATAGGCTGAAGAAGAAACCGGCCGACTGTTTCTCTCGTATAATAGGGATTTGGGAAGAAAGACGAATTAATTGTTGATAGTAGTAATTACTAGGGGTGGGCGCGAGTCGAGCCGAGCCCAAAAATATCAAAACCCGACATTTGCGGTCCGAACCGAGCCGGGTTTTTCTGAGGTTGGGGCTCGGGTTAGGACCGAGCATGACGAGCTCGAGCCGGGTTTTCGGGTTTTCGGTCCCAAATTTTATAGAGTTTTTATTATTAATTTAATAAAATTTATAATTCAATAAAAATTTAAAATATTTGAATCAAATGATACTAAAATGAAATGTTAAAAATAAAAACAAAAAATAATGTTCTTATTATTTGATAAAATGAAAATCCAAAAATAAAATGAAAATCAAGTTTATCTTGTAATTAATCAAAATAGTGAAAAGTAAGAGTAATAATGAATTAGCATCACTAATTCAGAAATGATTTATAAAAAATATATACAACACATTAGCACTAGAAAAATTAAGTATATTTTCAATTATTGTCTTCATCTTATTCAAGGTGTTGTTTAATTTTCATTTTTTTGAATCTTTTTACAATAATGTGCACTTTGAAGTGTTAACTCGAAACGAAAGAGATGGTAAATTGAAAAACTTGTGAAAACCTTAATAGTAATAATAATCATGTACATGAAACCTTTTTTTTACTATATATATATAAATTGACGGTCCGAGCCGGGTTTTCGGTCCTAAATATTTTTGGGCTTGGGCTCGGACCACATATACACTTCACGGGTCGATCCTATGACGGGCCGGTCCTTAAAAAAATTGGGCTCGGCTCGTGACGAGCATTTTTGACGGGTTTTCGGTCCGAGCTCGGGTTCGAGCTCAAACGCCCACCCCTAGTAATTACTACTACCAAAAATAAATAAATGTAAATAAGCTAATTATGAAAATATAAATAAGCTAATTATGAAATTTTATATAATTACCATCAGAAATTATTTAAATTAAATTTATAATTATTTTTATTATTTTTATTTATAATTTATAGTGTGAACACAACATTATTGGTGCTTTCTTATTGGTCCACGTAGGATTGAGAGATTCAGAAATTATATATGTATAGATAAGTGCGTATGAAATAACTTATAAATTTTATTAGCAACATATTCCACCGAAAGTTTATTATTCAACAAAGAATATATTTAATTTAAAAATCGAAATTTAAAAATCTAAACTTCACCAAAACTTTAAATATATTCTTATTATAAATACACATGAAAATTTTCGGTTTATCTATGCTACTCCTGGTGGAGTACATCATATAGATCTTAACCATTGATTTAATATTATTATATTCAATACACACACAGTCATACACACCCGACGTGTATTGTGTATGCATCTACAGTTAATATGCCACCAAGTGTATTGCACTTGGAGTAGCATCTCCTAGACTAAACATTTCTGAAGTTTGATACATATGAAATAATTTATTTAATTAATCTGAAATGATTTTTGCATGTAGTTTAATAATTTACCTTCGTACATACATGTATTAAATTAATCATTGTTTCTTAAAATTGCAATATTTGATAATCGACTACTTAATCTAAATTTGTATCACATTAATCATTATATCATAAATGAAATATATATATATATATTAAAATTCAATAGTTCTCCAAATTTCAAATAAAAGCATTATAGTTAAAAAAAACTATATTGAGTTAAAAGGAGTTTGAATGAGCTTATTTAAAATAAGCTATAAGATGTTAGTATAATTTATTTAATAAATAATTTCTTAACTTTTTTGGACAAAAACTAAATGTAAACTTATATACTATTAATTTGTTTGACAATTTAAGATTTTAAATAAATTTATTTATTATAAAAGATGTTATGGGAAACAAAATTGAAAAATAATAAAATTTGAATCAATCTAAATAAGTGAAATAAATTGATCATTGTTTCTTAAAATTGTATTTTAAAATTGATATATTACTAATCTCAATTTTTAAACTCTTATTTTGATTATATTATTAATCATTATCTCATAAAATAATTATTTATTAAAATTCAATAGTTATCCCATTTTAAGTCAAGACATTATAGTTGAAAAGCAACATGTAAATAAGGAAAAATAAGAAATATAATAAGTTTAATACACTATCATTGTAAAATTTAAAATACATCTTTTGAAATTACATTAACGATTTACAATTATATTGTTGGACAATTGTTTACGTTTTGAAATACCTATGATAGTTAATAAAATTATAGTATTGAATTATTGTTTTGTTAACTTATTCTCGATAAAATAAATATGTTTAACAAATTATTTTGAAACTATCCACAAAGAGATTAGTCCTCAACTCCATTTCCAGTAAAGATTTTTATTATTTTTATTTATAATTTATACTTATTAGAAAAAAATTTCTTTTAAAATCCAGATTTTTATAAATATTTGTATTATTTTTATTTATAATTTATACTAATTATAAAATCTTTTAAAATTCAGATATTTATAAATATTTGTATTATTTTTATTTATAATTTATAGTGTGAACACAACAATATTAAACATCTCCTATTGGTCCACATGAGATTGAGAGATTCAGGAATTATATAGGTACTAGTTGATTCGGCCCGTGCGTTGCACTGGGAGTACAACTCAAAGTTTTACCCGATTTATTTAAATCTATAACGTAGTTTCCCAACTTGGTCACAACCAATCGAGATCTGTTACATAATCCGGTCGTGTGGTCGATATTTCTTAACAATACCACAACCTACATGGAATGACGTGTATTAGAAATATAAAAAAAAATCAGTAAATTATAACAATAAATATTGAAATATGAATTATGTTTGAAAATAAGTGACTGAAATTATAACTAAAACATTAATAGAACAAAAAATATATTATTTGCTATAATGATTTAGAAAAAATTGAACAACTGATTCGTAATTATCGTAATAATATTATGAATGATTTCCATAATCATTTAAAAGCAATAAGAAACATTATTTTTGGACGAAAAATTAATCATAAAATAAAATAAAATGAAAGAATAAAAAAGATAAAATAAAATTATTTAAAATTATTTTGTTTTTATTTAAAATATCTCATTTTTCAATTTATTTTAATAAGTTTTATAAATATAAAAAACATAAAAAAATAGTGTTTTACAATCATAATTATCACTGTTTTGATTGGAATATATAGTCTTGAAACATATAATATGTGTGAATCTTTGTATTAACATTATATTATCGAATAATTTTTTTGTTTATATTTCAACTAAATCAATTTTCAATAATACAGTGTGATTAATTTATTTATATTTATAATGATTTAGAAAATAAAAAATATGTCTTTAAGTGTTTTTTAATTATAAATTTTGACGTTCTTATTGGACATTTGAATGATATAAACCGTGTGAATAATAGATGGTTAATAATTGTATAATTAATATCATTAAATTATTTTAATATAAGTATATTTATACATAAATTTAAATAAAATTTTAAATATATATATTGAATAAAATGATAAAGGATGTGTGACCATTGCTTTTGGATAGATGTAGTATAATTTAATGGTGAAATAATTATTTTTATTTTTATTTCAATTATTTCACTTTTCAATTTTTGTTATTAAGTTATTTGTGTTAATAATTATAAGAAAAATTAAAAAAAATATTGAAAGTGTATGAAAAAAATTAAGAAAAAAATATTACAAAACAAAAATAAATAAAAATGAAGTCATTAATAAAAGAAATTATACTAAAACAAACAAAAAATATAATATTTGTTATAATGATTTAGGAAGATTTGAACAATTGATTCGTAATTATCTAATAATATTATGAACGATTTCCATAATTATTTAAAAGCAATAAGAAACATTATTTTTGGACGAAAAAATAATAATAAAATAAAAGTAAATGAAAGAATAAAAAAGATAAAATAAAATTCTTTAACATTATTTTATTTTTATTTAAAATATCTCATTTCTCAATTTGTTTTAATAAGTTTTATAAAGATAAAAACATTAAAAAAAATTCAAGTGTTTTTCAATCATAATTATCACTGTTTTTATTGAAATCTATACTTTTGAAACATATAATATGTGTGAATCTTTATATTAACATTATATTATCAATAATTTTATTGTATGTATTTCAACTATATCAATTTTCAATAACACTGTGTGATTAATTTATTTATATTTATAATGATTTAGAAAATAAAAAAATATGCCTTTAAATGTTAATAAATTATAAATTTTGATGTTCTTATTGAAATTTGAATAATATAATGGTGAATAATTGTATAATTAATATAATCAAATTATTTTAACATAAGTACATTTATAAATAAATTAAATAAAATTTTAAATATATATATATATTGGATAAAATGATGAAGGATGTACAATCATTGCTTTGAATAGAGGTAGTATATAATAAATGATGTATGATTGTATAATTAATAGTAGTATAATTTTATGGTCAAATAATTATTTTTATTTTTATTTCAATTATCTCACTTTTCAATTTTTGTTATTAAATTATTTGTATTAATAATTATAGGAAAAATAAAAAAATATTGAAAGTGTATGAAAAAATTAAGAAAAAAACATTACAAAACAAAAACAAATAAGATTGAAATCATTAATAAAAGAAATTATAACTAAAACAATAATAGAACAAAAAATATAATATTGATTATAATAATTTAGGAAGATTTGAATTCCCTAATTATCGTAATAATATTTTGAATGATTTTCATAATCATTTAGAAGCTAGTACGAAGCATTATTTCTGGACGAAACAATTATCATAAAGTAAAAGTAAATGGAATAATAAAAAAGAAAAAATAAAAATTTTTAACATTATTTTGTTTATATTTAAAATATCTTATTTCTCAATTTATTTTAATAAGATTTACAAAGATACAAAACATTAAAAAAATCAAGTATTTTTCAATCATAATTATCAATGTTTTGATTAGAATATTTACTCTTAAAAAATAATTTGTGTGAATCTTTATATTATCATTATATTATCGAATAATTGTATAGTTTATATTTCAACTATATCAATTTTCAATAACAAAGAAAATCAAAAAATATGCTTTAAGTTTTATTGGATTGAATGATATAACCCGTATGAATAATAGATGGTGAATAGTTGTATAATTAATATCATTAAATTATTTTAATATAAGTATATTTATAAAGAAATTTAAATAAAATTTTAAATATATAAATTAAATAAAAAGATGAAGGATGTGTGATCATTGCTTTTGGATAGAGGTAGTATAACCGTACGTATTAATAATAAAGGATGAATGATTGTATAATTAATTATAGTATAATTTAATGGTCAAATAATTATTTTTATTTTTATTTCAATTATTTCACTTTTCAATTTTTGTTATTAATTTATTTGTGTTAATAATTATAAGAAAAATAAAAAAAAATTAAGAAAAAACATTATAAAACAAAAACAAATAAGAATAAAATCATTAATAAAAGAAATTATAAATAAAAAGAATAAAAAATATAATATTGGTTATAATAATTTAGGAAGATTTGAACAATTGATTTCGTAATTATAATAATATTATGAATGATTTCTATAATCATTTAAAAGCAATAAGAAGCATTATTTTTGGACGAAAAATTAATTATAAAATAAAAGTAAATGAAAGAATAAAAATATAAAATAATCAAGTGTTTTTCAATCATAATTAGCAATTGAAATTTATAACAATTTAACACTTTTATAATAACATTTAATAATTTATTATTATATAAATTAATGTTAATAAAAAAAACAATTTCCCTACCGCAGTTGTCGTAGGGAATACATCTTAATGGAAATAGCCGTAGGGGACCCCTACGAAAAAAGTAGCCGTAGGGGATTTATTATTCCCTTACGGCTAGCCGTAGGGGTTCCCGTAGGGAATCTTGGAGGGAAATTATGCGCGCGAATGCGCGCGCAGTCCCCTACAGGGATCCCCTACGGGGGTCACCCCTACGGCTGGGGGTAGGAGTTGCCGTAGGGGAAGTCAGAATATGTTTCCCGTAGGAAATGCCGTAGGGGAATCCCTACGGGAAAAAGGCCGTAATGGTTTTTTTGTAGTGTGAATTCACTCCTTATATAGGTATTAGACACTCATTCCTTTGAACATAAGCGCCCTTTAGTTGAATATGTACCTTTTAGTGAAAGCACCCTTTCAAATGACACATATTCATGTTGTTTTGCATGGTAATTCATGCAATTTCAAAATTGCATACAATATATGATATTAAATCATTACTTAGCCTTGCAACCACGAGATTAAACTCGACATGCATCAACATGCTTATTCAAAGTATTAATCCGTATCAATTTTATATGAACATGTAGTTCACACTTTTCCAAATTCATATTCTATTGACTAGGATTAATCCGAAACTTTGAATGATTCCAATCACATTAAAGGGACAGCGATTTCACTTAAATCACATTAAATGGACGGCGAGGGAGGAGGGGTTGAGGCCGTTGACGCGGTGTTTGGCTTGGATGTTTGGCTTGGATGTTGTAGAATACGGGGATTGCGTAGGAGGAGACGATGCAGGAGAGTTGGAGGAGTTGGTTGAGGTTGCATTGGGCTAGGAATGGGACCATCACCACCGCGATTGGGTCTCAAGGGTTTTCGTCTGAGTGGTACTTGGGGTGGGTTTGGTTGTGAGGAGTGGTGGTGCTTACCGTGGCCATTTTATGTGGATGAGCTTTTGAATGTGTAATTTGGATTATATATAATCTAATACTCAATGTACTATGAAGGTGGTATATTTGGAGTCTTATCTTGTGGTCCTTGGGATCACTCAATTATTTTCATGAGAAAACAAAAATTGTTAGGTCAGTAATTTGTTGTGGGGGACTAAAACAAGCAATTTATACCTTGTTAATATATTCAATAGTATGTTAATTTAATGTATATAATAATTGTTTTTTGAAATTGAGATTTCTTAATTATTAAATAATAATTTTTATATTTTAAAAGGTGAGAGTACTATTTATATTGTACTCCTTAGAGTATGCTATAGGTATTGAATGAAACATATATACTACTCTGTCCCGTACTAATGGTCGCAGGTGGTCAACGTTGACTTTTTTTGTCCGTCCAATACATATGATAAATAATATACAAAAATTTTGAAAAAATTACTAAAATAAAATTTAACTATTAAATTTTATTTTAGTAATTTTTTCAAAATTTTTGTATATTATTTATTATATGTATTGGACGGACAAAAAAAGTCAACGTTGACCACCTATGTCCATTCGTCTGGGACAGAGGGAGTATACAAACAAAACAAAAAACATTTTAGTGGCGGTAGCTGTATTCGGTATGGTTACGCTTTTGTATTGTGTTGTTGTTCATTACTTTTGATACCTCACGCACTTAGAATTTTGATTCTTCCAAACTTGTGACCGAATTGAGGACTAAAGGGTTATTTATTTGACGATTGAATTAGAATCTCGCACGTTTATTTAATTACAATAATTCAATTATTGATACTAGAATCTTTGAGCCTGGGCGATGCACCGGAGTATCACTCAAAGTTTTACCCAATTTATTTTTAACTTAATTTAAGTATATATGTTTAAACAATTGTATAAATATTTATGTTTGTACACATTAGTTCGTAATAAATAAAACTAAAAATTTAAAAAAAATTTATTCAATTCGGATTTGTGGAGTTGAACTATATTAACATTTGTTATATAGTTCAAAAATTCACCAAATTTATTTATCATGGATTGAACATAAATATTATTTTTTAATTTTTTTATTTACGTTTGGTAGGGATATTATTTAAAAATATATACTTTGTTCAATATCCCAATCAAACGTAGATAAAAAACAAATGATAAATAATATTTATGTTCACTTAAAATTTCTGAAAATTTCATTGTTTTTTACAAACTTTAATATAATTCTTTAATCCTTTATGTTCACTGTAAATTTCTGAAAACTTTCTTGTTTTTTACAAACTTTTAATATAGTCCTAGTGCATCGCACGAACTTGAAAAATAGATAGTGAATAGTTGTAAAATTAATATCATTAAATTAAATTAGAAAATATTTATTTTATTTGTTTTTCAATAAAATCCAATTGACATAATGTGGGGTCACGAAATCAATTCAATCCCACGGGAAACAAAATCTGATGATACCCAATTGCATAAACAGACAACAAAAGGACTCACCATTTTTTACAGCAATCGAGAAATCCGAGAAGAAGATCGACCGAACTCAGTGGATTTGAATCGAGGAGAATCACACGCACTCGAATGCTTAGATCAAGAGAGAGAAAAAGAGCGCGTATTAAGAGCGAGATTGTAAAGTATGAGGATTCTTCAATCAGCATATGGGTTTAGAACAAATCATTGAAGGAAAGCTTAATATGCACATCGTCCAATTCAAGTAGAGATGGATCGCTGAACCGGGAATTGATCTGATGTCATTTACCTGCTCGGATCGGCTTCGATTCTAAGGAGCTTGTGAGCGAGAATTTACGGAATCACGAAATCAGCACAACAATATCATCCGATCACTTCGATTCAACCTAGAAAAAATATAGAAAATGGTAATTTTATTTACACCCTTCAAATTGATAAGCACACCCCTTTCATTTTATAAAATTTTAATTATTGTATAAAATAACTAAACTGATGGAGTTGTATACTTAATATCTAGATTTAAGTAACATGTGAGCTCCGTCTAAAATATTTATTCTATTTAATAAACAATCATTTGCATTTAATTATATTTAATTAAATATACGCAAACCATAGTCCTAAATTTTATACGTTGTAGTTAGTATGGTGTGCGACGTCACACGGAAGATCATACTATCGGTTACTCGTATATAATCGAACAGATGCTCACGACCTAGATGGACAAGAACCAATCCATCGGTATAGTCGTTGTATGAGTGAGAAAATAATTTGTCTTAATTATTTTATCATACTTGTACACTTGGTGTATTGGGCGGATCTACTTGAGATTTATCGATTAGGATTGCCTTAGATAATCGATTTAAATTTCAGTGTATTTTATTTTTAATCCCTGATATTATTGCGGGTGTGTGCATATAATATTAGTGACTTTGATTTTCCAATGGAATTGACTGATTAGAATAATCGGTCAATTACCGGTAAAAGTTGGGTCACTGTATTTTATGTATGACATGCTGTGAATTCTAGACGGGAAAGTGTGTCCCGATAAGGGTTGATAATGTCCCCGAGATGAGCTCATAAGGATTATCATGTAAACATTGCAAGTGGATTATGATCCGCATGATAGTAAAGTTGAGTGGTACTATTCTCGGAATTACAAGAGATGAATTAATTAATTAGCAATAAATATAATTTATTCAGGACATTTATAGCTTAAACATGCTGAATAAATAATACTACCGGAGAGAATATTATTTGATATAATACGGTATAATATGGGGAGTGCAATAATATTTATATAGTGGAAAATAAATATAATTAATAATAGTAAGGATTAATAGATTTGGGTTTGGGCTCAATTTAATCACTATTATTGGAAGCTCAATATTCCACCTCCTTTAGATCCCCTACGTAGCCTATAAACGCAATACATGGTCTTCTCTATTCTCATAACTTGAAGATCACAATTCTAGAGAGAGAAAGAAGAGAAGGAGATCCATGGAGTTCGGAAGATCGTCGCCCACCCCGACGTTCGAGCTAGTGCAAGGAATACGTGGGAAGATCTCAAGGTCATCAACTAGATCTCGATTTTCCGGCAAACAAGAACAAGGTAAAATCATAGAACCCCCTCGATGATTTTAAAGATATTATTATCGTGAAAATACCTTGAACCAAGATTCGAGAACATGACCTATGACGAGGTTGAACCGGGCGGTGGTGGTCGAAGACCACCGGACCGCCGGCGGCTCAACGCATCGACTAGACGGGTCGAGGCGCCGAGACCTCGATGGAGCGCGTGCTCGATCTTCCCAGACGGACCCGTAGCGAACTGCGGGAGTTCCCGCAGCGGACTCGCTGGACGCGAGTCCCGTCCGGATGCGCTACGGGCTGCTACGAGCAGCCTCGCCCAGTCCCGCTCGCGCGACACGATCGCCGCTCGCGCGGTGGCGGCTGGGGATGATCGCATGCCACGATTTTGATCGTGGCAGATGCGCGATCATCCGGGCATGGCTGGGCAGCCACGTACGTGCGGCTGCCGCGGACAGCCGCGAGCCCCACGCGGGGGCTCGATCGGACAAGACGCAGGTTTTCCCCGCGGCTAGGGTTTTCATTGAGCTGGCCTTCGTGGTGGTTCGTGGCGAGTTTCTGGTGATCAGGATTTCGACCGGGGTTATCTTTCCGTGTTTCCGACGACCCCGGGATGTCGATTTTCTACAATTGGTATCAGAACGTTGGTTTTCGTTCACAGTATTTTTCGATAAATTGTTCTACCTTGCAGGGTTTCCGACTATTATGGCTAGATTTAATTTAAATTAATTAATGTCCATAATATTGTTCTTGATTATTAAACTCTCGGACATGTCGAGATTCGTTTTTGTGTGGTGAATGCTTAAAACAAAAGTGACGGAGGAGACGTAGAGAGGGAGGGACTCGGTTCAGCCAACCCCATGGTCGAACCATGATGGATCGATCCCCATGAGGTGGCTCGCCGGCGATGGTGGGTGGCTCCTCTCGATTGGGGGTCGGGGATGGACACGGGGATCCCCAATCCTTGTTCGTCCAGGTAAAGATCCTATTCCTAATTTAATTCGGTTTTCCTTATTTAATTATTCCTTTATGGAATTTTTAATAGATTAGGAAAAGAATTAATTTGGAAAATTTTGAAACTCCTAAATTAATATTTTCTTATTTAATTATTCTTTTATGGAATTTTTAATGGATTAGGAAAAGAATTAATTTGGAATGTTTTGAAATTTCTTAATTAATATTTTCTTATTTAATTATTCCGTTATGGAATTTTTAATGGATTAGGAAAATAATTAATTTGGAATGTTTTGAAAGTCCTTAATTAATTTTTCCTTATTTAATTATTTCTTTATTGAATTTTTAATGGATTAGAAAATTAATTAATTTGGAAGGACTATGAGTCCTACATTATTTTATTTTCTTATTATGGAAATCTTCTAGAATATTCCAAGTGGGTCTTGGATAGGATTCTAAAGATTTTATGAAATTAGAAAAGGAAAATAAAAATAATAAAATATTGATAATATTTAATTTTATTTTTGATTTATTCAATTGACTTAATTTTTTTAATTAAGTAACTTTTGGATTTATTGAAAATAAATAGATTTAAATATTGGAATTAATATTCCCGTCACATGGAAGCATTCAAGAACGAAGACTGAAGACTAGAAGATGCGTACGGGGATGCGATAAAGCCATAGTAGTCGTAAAATAATATTCTAGTATTATTTTGATTATGTGATAATATTCTATGTGCTTTATTTCATGTATGCATGCTTATGTGTATTTATTTATGCATTAGATAGTGTATCCCTTGTTGTAAAAAAACTAAGTGAGAGAGGGATTGGAAACAATCTCATGGTCTCCATTGATGTTCTCTTGATGACTTTTATAAACTTTTGAAGTTTATTTAGATAAGTTATTGATGGAGTTATATTCTAAATGTCTAGTTTAGTGACAATATGGAACTCCTTATCTGTGTTTTATTATCTATTAATCAAACAGTTCGCATTTTGTTTTATATACACTCTAAGCTATAGTCCTGGATATATACATTGTAGATAGTATGGCGTGAGGAGACACCCGTAAGATCATACTATCGGTTACTCGTATACTATCAAATAGTAGCTCACGACTTAGTTGGACAGGACAATCCATCGGTACGTCGTAGTGTGACTGGGTAATAGTTGGTCTTGACTATTATGTTACACTCGTACACTTGGTGTATTGAGCAGGACCATGGGAGGGTGTTCGATTTATACTAATCGGAGTAATCGAACTAGACCTCAGATATTATGGATATATGAGTTCTTAATCCCTATTTCCTAGTTGGTAATTTTATGAATTACAAGATGTGCGACGGAAGGCCGGTAATGGAGCAATATAATGAATTGCTCTGGATCTTGGGTCAATTTACCCAACATAATATGAAGTTGGAAGAGTCCATCTCGGTGTCTAGTATTATAGACAAATTACCGCCGTCGTGGAAAGACTTCAAACACACCTTGAAACATAAAAAAGAAGAGTTGTCTTTAGTACAACTCGGTAGTCACTTGCGCATAGAGGAATCTCTAAAGGCGCAAGAGGGTGAAAAACCCAAGGACAAGGAACTGATAAGGTCTGCAACTATCAATATGATGGAAGGAGGGGAGAGTTCGTATAAGAACCGAGGGACAAAGCGTCCCTACAACAACAACAACAGCAATAATGCTGGGAGTAAGAAGCCTAAGGGCGCTTGCTGGATATGCGGAAAAGCGGGTCACTTTAAAAGTGATTGTCGTGTGAACGTGAATAAAAAGGGAACGATGAATAATCGCTCGGGACAAAGGTCTAATGACCAGGGTCCGGACACCAATCAAGGTGAGACTACTATACATAATTTAGATGTAAATTTAAATTATGTCCCTATAGTTTCTGAAGCATTTTATGTGCAGGATGATTCGGTGGCGTGGTGGATTGAATCGGGTGCTACTAAGCATGTTTGCAAGGATCGTCATTGGTTTCAAAAGTATGAACCAGTTGTAGATGGATCAGTGCTTTACATGGGAAACGAGTCAACAACCCCTATTCTTGGTCGCGGCGAAGTGTTGTTGGAATTCAGTTCCGGAAAGTCCTTAATATTATTAGATGTATTACATGTACCTGGAATAAGGAAAAATCTTGTATCCGGTAGTGTTTTATCCAAGTATGGATATAAACAAGTATACGAATCTAATAAATATGAATTGACTAAGAACGGTGTGTTTGTCTGTTTTGGATACCAATGTAATGGGATGTTTATGTTAAATATTATGAATAAAGTTGATGATTCTGTTCTTATGGTTTCTTCTAAAGTGAATGATTCATTATTGTGGCATTCTAGACTAGGACATGTTCATTATAAACGCATGATTGATATGTCCAAACTTGAATTAATTCCTGCAATGAACATAGGAGAAGATAAGTGTAATACATGCATGCTAACTAAAATCAAGTTCGTTAGGCAGCCTTTTAAAGATGTTCAACGTGAATCTTGTATGCTTGAACTTGTGCATAGCGACTTATGTAATTTCCATGCTACACCTTCGTTGGGGAATAAGAAATACTTAGTAACTTTCATAGATGATTATTCTAGATTTTGCTATGTATTTCTGCTAAGTACTAAAGATGAAGCGCTAGAAAAGTTTAAAGTATTTAAAACTTAAGTTGAACTACAACAAGAGTGCATGATTAAAAAGTTGTGAACCGATAGGGGTGGTGAATATTACGATCCTGTTTTATTTGAAACGTGTGGTATTATACATGAAATTACTGCTCCTTATAATCCTCAACAAAACGGTATATCCGAAAGGAAAAACCGGGTACTAAAGGAAATGGTGAATTCCATGTTGTCTTATTCGGGTCTGAATAATGAATTTTGGGGAGAAGCTGCTGGGATTCGATGTCCCGGGCTATCAAAAAATAAGCGGAACCGATAACCCGACCGAAACCCTATCGCCGAAAGACCCGAACGCGAACCACCTCACGAGCCGGGGCCCGACCGAACGCCCAGCGAGGCCCGAAGGCCGCGTGCGCCAGCCGAGCCCCCGCGAGGGGCTCGCGATCGTCTACGGACGATCGCTGGGGATGCACGAGGCATCCCCGGGGCTGCTCGTAGCAGCCCCGCAGCGAGTCGGGTGACTCGCTGCTCGCGAGGGCCAAGCCCCGCACGCATCCGCTGCGGGGTCACCCGCAGCACGTACGGGGTCGCTGCGGGTGACCCCGCAGCTTACCCGCGATCGATTCGAGGATCGATCGCACCCCTCGGCTGGAGCCGAGGGTCCCTCGCGCCACGCACCTCCGACGAGGGTGGCCGGGATCCGCCGCGGCACCAGCCCGCGGCATCCCGACGATCGACGAGGGTCGATCGTCCATCCCCTCTCGTCGCGCGTTGTCGGCGGTCCGAACCCTAGGGTTCGACCGCCGCGTTCGATCCTCGCCGGGGATCTCGAATCCCCGTCCCCGAGGTTCGTCGTTTTCCCGGATCGTGCGTTCATGTATATATTACAATTAATACGCACATAAATCATAAAGGGGGTTTATGATTTTACCTTCGATTCGTTGTGCGGAGAAACGAAATCGGATTGATGACCTTGCGATCTTCTTACGTATTCCTTGCACCTCGTTCGAACGTCGTGTGGGCGACGATCTATCGAACTCCTATGGATCTCTTTCACTCTTCAAGACTTTATGATTGGCGTAGGTTATGTTATCTTATGAATTGTGAAGACCATGTAGTGCTTTTATAGGCTACGTAGGGGATCAAAAGGAGGTGGAATATTGGGTTCCCAATATTGATGATTAAATTGAGCCTAGCGCAAATCTATTAATCCTTATCAATATTAATTATATATATTTTCCACTATATAAATAAAATTGCACTCCCAATATTTACCCATATTATATCAAATAATATTTTTCCGGTAGTATTATTTATTCCGTGTATTTAAGATTTAAATATCCATGAATAAATTTATTTATTGCTTAATAAATTATATTCATCTCTTATATCCGAGACTAGTACCGTTCAACCTTAATTATTGTGCGGAACGAATCCACTCATGAGGTTTACACAATAATTCCTTATGAACTCATCTCGGGGATATTATCAACCCTTCCGGGATACACTTTCCCGTCAAGTATTCACGGCATGTCATATATAAAATATAGCGACCCAATTTTACCGGTAATTAACCCAATAATTAAATCGGTTAATTCTTTTGGAAAATCAAAGTCTCTAATATTAAATATACACACCCGCAATAATATCGGGGATTAAGAATAAAATACTCTGAGACTTAAATTGATTATCCAAGGCAATCCTAATCAATAAATCTCAAGCGATCCGCTCAATACACCAAGTGTACAAGTGTGATAAAATAATTAAGATAAATTATTTTCTCTTTCACACAACGACTATACCGATGGATTGGTCCGGGTCCATCTAGGTCGTGAGCATCTGTTTGATTAAATACGAGTAACCGATAGTATGATCTTCTGTGTGGACCCGACACACCATACTAACTACAACGTATAAAATCCAGAACTATATTTTGCATATTTAATTAATAATTAATTAAATGCAAATGATTGTTTATTAATTAAATAGGTTAAATGCTATGACCGGGAGTTTACCGATACTTAAATCTAGACATTAAGTACACAACTCCAACAATCTCCCACTTGTACTAAGGTCTAGTCATTTCCTCCAAACTCCCGACTCCCATACTCATCACGTGCTTAAGTTATACTTCCCAGAAGTACTAAGTGAATGAGCAATCTAGGTTGCCGCTCTGAAGTTATCTTGGAAACTACTGCGTCGTCTCCCTAGACGATGACTCGAATCAGGTGGTACTTGCTCTATGTGTTATCATCACCTTTTGAACTTATGACTTCTTCCAGTTTACCATGCACCGCTATAAATAGCCTTTGGTGAACCAAGAATCATATCCAAGTTCAGAAGTTATCTCGGAACCTAACCAAAAACTTCCGCTACCTCTGAGGCTGCTATTCGGTTTATGATAGAGTCCGAGAAGCATCACGCTTATCACTCTTTCATCTTTAGGTTCCATCTCTTTTAAAAGTGAACACATAGCCTGATATCGACTTACACTGGTCTTTCTCTGATTTTGGGTCTGAGAAACTGTAATCCAAGAAAATTTCGTCTTGCTTAGTAATCTAGTACTTCCAAGTACTTTTACAGCATTCGAATACCTCTTATCCAAATTACTTTGATATCCTCCCACTACGCTAACCGCATAGTGTTGGAATTCGATATCCCGGGTTATTTAAATTTGCGGAAACCAATAACCTGAACGAACCCTTCGCCGGAGATCACATGAACGCCGACTCATCCGCCGGAGTCCGGCCTTTGGAGACCACGCGCCCGAAGGCACGCATCCCGCCCCCAGCCGAACCCCCGCGAGTGCGGGGTTCACGCGATCGAACGGATCGCGCCAACGCGCGATCGGGTGGGGCTGCCCAGCAGCCCCCGCGGCGAGTCCGGTGACTCGCCGCCGCCAGGAGGGCTGGCCCGCCTCCAGCAGGGCCGCCGCGGGTCACAGCCCGCGGCCAGCGATCGATCGTGATGATCGATCGCACCCCCGGCGTCCAGCCGGGGTTCGCCCTCCACGCCCGTGCGAAACCCTAGCCCGGGCGATCGCCCGTGGTCCGGTGGCTTCGCCACCACCACGCGATCGTCCCCCGTTCATGGTTTCGTACCTCGGATCTTCGTCCTACGGTATTCTCGATAAATCAAATCGATTAAAATCATAAAGCGCGTTTAGATTTTTACCTTCGATTCGTTGTTCGGAGAAACGAAATCAAGATGACCTTGCGATCTTCCCACGTATTCCTTGCACTCCGTTCGAACGTCGGGTGGGCGACGATCTATCGAACTCCTATGGATCTCCTTCACTCTTCAAGACTTTATGATTGGCGTATCTTAGGTTAATGAATTGTGAAGACCATGTAGTGCTTTTATAGGCTACGTAGGGGATCAAAAGGAGATTAAATATTGGGCTTCTAATATTGAAGATTAAATTGAGCCCAATGCTCAAGTCCATTAATCCTTATCAATATTAATTAATTTATTTTCCACTATATAAATTAATTGCACTCCCAATATTAAACCATATTATATCAAACAATATTTCTCCGGTAGTATTATATATTCCGTGTATTTAAGATTTAAATATCCATGAATAAATTTATTTATTGCTTAATAAATATTATTCATCTCTTATATCCGAGACTAGTACCGTTCAACCTTAATTATTATGCGGATTAAATCCACCTGCAGGGTTTACATAATAATTCCTTATGAACTCATCTCGGGGATATTATCAACCCTTACGGGATACACTTTCCTGTCAAGTATTCACGGCATGTCGTATATAAAATATAGTGACCCAACTCAACCGGTAATTAACCCAATAATTAAATCGGTTAATTCCTTTGGAAAATCAAAGTCACTTATATTGAATATACACACCCGCAATAGTATCGTGGATTAAGAATAAAATACACTGAGACTTAAATCGATTATCGCCGGCAATCCTAATCGATAAATCTCAAACGATCCGCTCAATACACCAAGTGTACAAGTGTGATAAAATAATTAAGACAAATTATTTTCCCTTTCACACAACGACTATACCGATGGATTGGTCCGTGTCCATCTAGGTCGTGAGCAACTGTTCGATTAAATACGAGTAACCGATAGTATGATCTTCTGTGTGGGCCCGACACACCATACTAACTACAACGTATAGAATCCAGGACTATAATTTGCATATATTTAATTATAAATAATTAAACGCAAATAATTGTTTATTTAATTAAATAGATTAATGGCAATGGATCGGGAGTTTCCGTTACTTAAATCTAGACATTAAGTACACAACTCCAACACCTCCCACTACGACGGCGTTCCGGTGTATCAACAGTGACAGTATTCGGTGCAGGTTTTAGTGGTGTATCTACACTCGGTTCGGCTGTATCTAAGTCTTCTTTGTTACCTCTCAACTCATCAAGTATTATGTCACTCTTGGGCTTGTGGTCCATGACATAGTCTTCCTCTAAGAACCGAGCGTTAGTACTTATAACGATCTTCTGGTCCGTAGGACTATAGAACATGCCACCTTTAGTTCCTTTCGGGTATCCTACAAACAGCCGTAATTCTGATCTAGGTTCTAACTTATCGGCCCCTTGTCGCAACACATGTGCTGGACATCCCCAGATCCGAAGGTGCCTGAGGCTAGGCTTGCGCCCGCTCCACCTTTCCATGGGTGTTGTGGGTACCGTTTTTGTTGGAACCATGTTGAGAATGTACGCCGCTGTTTCCAAGGCAAGTCCCCAGAACATAGTAGGTAAATCCGAGTAACTCATCATTGAACGCACCATCTCCATAAGAGTCCTATTCCTTCTTTCCGACACACCATTCTGCTGGGGAGTATATGGTGATGTCATCTGGGAATCAATCCCATTCTCTGCTAAGTATGCCTTGAATTCTCCAGACAGGTACTCGCCTCCGCGATCAGATCGCAGGCATTTAATGGATTTACTTTGAAGGTTCTCCACAAAAGCCTTGAACTCCTTGAACTTGTCAAAGGATTCGCTCTTGCGGCGCATCAAGTATACAAATCCATACCTTGAGTAATCATCAGTAAAGGTGATGAAATACTCGTACCCTCCCCTTGCCTGAGTAGACATAGGTCCGCATACATCAGAGTGAATCAAATCCAATACTTGTTCAGCTCTACGTCCTTTACCAGAAAAAGAACGCTTGGTCATTTTACCCTCCAAACAGGATTCGCAGGTTGGAAGGTCCTCTCCTTCTATGCCGCTAATGAGACCATTGTTGGAATTCGATATCCCGGGCTATTAAAATTGCGGAAACAATAACCCGATCAAAAACCATTCGCCGGAAATCACGCGAGCACCACCACGCGAGCCGGGATACGACCGAACGCACAGCGACGTCCGAAGACGGCGCACGTCCAGCCGCACCCCCGCGGGTGCGAGCTCGCGATCGCATCATGCGATCGCCGGGTTGCATCGAAGCAACCCTACGGCGAGTCCGGCGACTCGCCGTTCGCATAGGAGGGGGCGGCTCGCCTCGCGAGCCGCGGCGGCACCAGCCCGCCACCCCTGCGATCGAACCTAGGGTTCGATCGCACCCCCAGCCGTGGGCTGGGGTCCTTCGATGCGCACGCCCCCGGTTCAGCCGGGGCGTGTTTGGTTCGATCCCCACGGGGATCCTTGAACCGCCGGCGGTCCGGTGGTTCGACCACCACCGCCCGGTTCGATCCTCGTCCGGGGTTCGTCCTCGGATCTTGGTTCTACGGTATTTTCAATATATAATCGAATAAAATCATCAAGGGTGTTTAACGATTTTACCTTCGATTCGTTGTTCGGAGAAACGAGATCAATCGATGACCTTGAGATCTTCCCACGTATTCCTTGCACTAGCTCGAACGTCGGGTGGGCGACGATCTTCCGAACTCCATGGATCTCCCTCTCTACTTTCTCTCTCTAGAATTGTGATCTTCAAGTTATGAGAATAGAGAAGACCATGTAGTGCTTTTATAGGCTACGTAGGGGATCTTAAGGAGGTGGAATATTGGGCTTCTAATATTGAAGATTAAATTGAGCCCAATGCTCAAGTCCATTAATCCTTATCAATATTAATTAATTTATTTTCCACTATATAAATTAATTGCACTCCCAATATTAAACCATATTATATCAAATATTATTTCTCCGGTAGTATTATTTATTCCGTGTATTTAAGATATAAATATCCATAAATAAAATTAATTTATTGCTAATTAATTTATTCATCTCTTATATCCGAGACTAGTACCATTCAACCTTAATTATTATGCGGAACAAATCCACCTGCAGGGTTTACATAATAATTCCTTATGAACTCATCTCGGGGATATTATCAACCCTTACGGGATACACTTTCCCGTCAAGTATTCACGGCATGTCATATATAAAATATAGCGACCCAACTTAGCCGGTAATTGACCCAGTAATTAAACCAGTCAATTCCTTTGGAAAATCAAAGTCACTTATATTAAATATACACACCCGCAATAGTATCGGGGATTAAGAATAAAATACACTGAGACTTAAATCGATTATCGCCGGCAATCCTAATCGATAAATCTCAAGCAGATCCGCTCAATACACCAAGTGTACAAGTGTGATAAAATAATTAAGATAAATTATTTTCTCTCTCACACAACGACTATACCGATGGATTGGTCCGTGTCCATCTAGGTCGTGAGCAACTGTTCGATTAAATACGAGTAACCGATAGTATGATCTTCTGTGCGCCCATGCTTGCACCATACTAACTACAACGTATAAAATCCAGGACTATGATTTGCATATATTTAATTATAAATAATTAAACGCAAATAATTGTTTATTTAATTAAATAGATTAATGGCAATGGATCGGGAGTTTCCGTTACTTAAATCTAGACATTAAGTACACAACTCCAACAATCTCCCACTTGTACTAAGGTCTAGTCATTTCCTCCAAACTCCCGACTCCCATACTCATCACGTGCTTAAGTTGTACTTCCAAGAAGTACTATGTGAATGAGCACTCTAGGTTGCCGCTCTGAAGTTGTCTTGGTGACTACAGCGTCGTCTCCCTCGACGATGACTCGTATCAGGTGGTACTTGCACTTATGTGTTATCTTTCACTTATGGACTTGTGATTTCTTGCCATTTGCCATCGCACCGCTATTTACATAGCCTTTGGCAAACTAAGAATCACATCTAAGTCCCAGAGATTATCCCGGAGTTATACCAAAACTTCCGCTGCCTCTGAGGCCGCTATTTGGTTACCCATGGCAGAGTCCGAAAAGCATCGTGCTTATCACTCTTCCATGTTAAAACTCCTTCTCCTTTAATAGTGAAACACATAGCCTGATATCGACTTACACCGGTCCCTATTCGATTAGAAATCTAAGAGAATGTAATCCAAAGGAAATGTTTGTCTGCTCCGTAATCCAGAACATAGTTTCCAGTACTTCGAAAGTACTTAAAATGTTCATTACAGCAGTCGAGTATTCCTTTCCAGGATTACCTTGATATCCTCCCACTATACTAGCCGCATAGCAGATATCAGGTTCTCGTTTTTAACATTGCATTTATTAAGCTTTCCACACTCCAAGTGTAGGAAACCGCTTTAATTGCTTCTATCTCCTTTTGTGTTCCAAAACACACATCCTTAGATAGATGCATTCCGTATCTAAAAGGTAACGAACCTTTCTCGGAATCTTGCATGTTAAAACGAACTATAATCATATATATGTAAGATGTCCAGGAGAAGTACAACTTCTTCCTATATCTTTCATAATGATTTATCCAGACAACCATCATTTCATGTCTGATTACATCTTTACATTGTTGCCAATGATAAAATGTTATCTACATAAAAACCCGAGAAACACCACCTTGTTTCCATCACGTTTCCAATACACACTATTCGTCTATGCTTTTGATGAATCCATAAAATGGACTATCTCATCAACTTGCAAGTACCACGAACTCAATGCTTTGTTCCAATCCATAAATGGATCAACTAAGCTTGTACTCTAAATGATCTTGCCTCTTAGCAATAAACCTCATTGCTTTCTAAGAGAGCACATTTAGATCTAGTACTGCCTCTATGTAGATCCAGGGATCGATTTCATGTATACTAGGTCCAGAGTCCGAAGACTCTCCTAGTCTTATGAATATCTTCGGTTGTCACACAACCTCCCACTACAACGGCATTCCGGTGTATAAACAGCAATAACAGTAGGTGCAGTTAGTGGTGTACCGCTACTCGGTTCGGCTGGTTCTAAGTCTAAATCTCTCTCTCTCATTTCAAAGTATTACGTCACTTTGGGCTTGTGGTTCATCTAATAGTCTTCCTCTAAGAACCGGGCGTTAGAACTTATAACGTCCTTCTGGTTCATAGTACTATTTAACACACATCTTTTGTTCTTCTAGGATATTCTACAACCGCATTGAATGCGCCGTTGTTTCCAGACATGTCCATAGAACATAGGTAGTTCCGTATAACTCATGCTTTTACTATTTCTATAAGAGTTTCATTTCTTATTTCCGACGCACCATTTCTACACAAGAGTGTATGGTGTAGTTATTTGGGATCAAATCCCAATCTCTGATCAGTATGCCATGCATTCCTCAGACAGGTACTTGCCTCCGCGATCAAATCGCAGGCTATAAATGGATATACCTTGAAGGTTCTCCACAATTGCTTAGTGTCCATTGACTTGTCAAAACACTTTGCTTTTGTGGCACATCAGGTATTCTAATCCATTTCTCGAGTAATCATCCAATGAAGTACTCGTACCTTATTGTCTGAGTAGACATGGGTCTGCATACATCAGAGTCAATCAATTCTTATACTTGGCCGGATCTTATATCTTATATCCATAAAGGATTGCTTAGTCGTATTATCTTCCAAATTTGATTCTTAGGTCGGAAGGTCCACTCCTTCAACTTAATTGATCTTACAATCAATTTTCGACCTTTGAACTTCTTATTTGAATAAATATGACTTAGCATAAGAATCCACAAGTAAAATTGATTTAACAAAGAAATCTCTTATTAGTAAAACGAGTTATATATACTACGGTTCGTTGCATTGTGGTGGACTCAGGATTCATCATTTATATATTGCTAGCTAATGTACCAAAATAGATAATATCATTATTTCTTCTTATAACCATCAAATGATTAAAAGAAATAAAATATCCATGTATTAGAAATCCAGAACAAAGTTCTTTCTAATTTGAGAGGTACATAAAAGCAATAACCCAAAATGAAATCCTATTAAATGTCCTCCACTGCAACTGCTGCCTCCTCTACAGCATTGCCCATGTAGACTACGATTTCTTCTTTTCTAAGTCGTCGGGTTTCCTGGAACCCTTGCATTTAAAATGCACATACCGTCAATGGTTCCATATCTACACACCAGGTTCCGGTAGATAATACCACTGACTATGTTTTACGACTAAAGAAGATTTCGTACTTTCTTTGAGAGGATAATCAGACTTCCAATACCTAGACTGTTTGCATCGAGAACACTAGCCTATTGGCTTTCTCGCCCCATCTCGTGATCCAAGAAAACTTAGAACCACTGGGTTTCTTTGCTTGCTTTTCCTATCCCCGGTTTTTGCCCTTAGGTTCGAAACCTTTGGCATTGGCTACAAGAGCTTGCGATTTCCGTCTCAACTCGTCCAAAAGGTCCATCATCTCAGAAACGTGTTTAAGCGTTTCCTCGAAGCGACTGGCCTTTATGAGTATCCTCATCGCCTCTTGTCTAGCCTCTACATCATGTCTAGACATCTCCTTGAGTTTGAACATGATAAAATCAGTTCTTTCCTCATCAGTTAAGACATTAGTAGGCTCGGGAGAACAAAGCTCTCTTGAGTACAAACTTGTACTCTTTAACAGTCTGGGCAATGTCCAGATCTCTATTCCAATCAATACATTCAGGGACCAATGAGTTAAATTCCTCAAGTATCACATAAAGTGGGTTCAAAGCCATCCATAATCTATGAGCACATATAATAACAAACAATCGATTTAATATCCGATATTATCTCCCTCTAATAATATCATTAAACCACTAATCACATCTAAAATCCCATCGGGTAAGGCAAGCCACGTTCGTGTGGACGTTTACCCACCCAAATGATTTAGCAATTAGATTTGCTTCGGTCGTACATCATTATAGCGTTACTTCGTTGGGAAGAATACTATAAAGCGCACCTAAGTGTAAACCATTACTCAGTACTAAGGTGAATCGTTTAGAATTGTTACGTCACCGCAAGCCACGTTCGTGTGGACGTTTACGATAACTCGCAATCCTTCACAATTCCCTATAACTGTCTACATCAATTATTCCAAAATCCCATTCAGTATAGCAAGCCACGTTCGTGTGGACGTTTACTATACCAAAAGATTTATATAATTGAAATCCAATTACTTGATCCATTCGATCTTGTAAATCAAGACGTGGAGAATCATAAGTGAAACTCGAAGTTTCTAACCAGTGATTCACCATGCGAACAACCCTATCTCTCATTAGATGAGGGAGCCGAGCAGACAATCGATCCATCTATAAAAGAATGGTACGAAGGTCTCTAATTTGTGTCCTCTACATGACCAAGTGGCTTTGGCTCCATTCCACTCCCCGGGGTGAGAATGAGTCGACTTGAAATCAGCTTTGGAAAGACAAATTAGGCATTGTTTGATAAACTTAATCAATGTTTCTTGTAAGAGGAATTACAAGAACTCTCCTCCAATAACTTATCTATACAAACTTCAAAAGTTCATAAAAGTCACCAAGAGAGCAGCAATGGAGACCATGGGTATGTTTCCATACCCTCTCCCACTTAGCTTTTTACAATAAAGGGATACGCTATCTAATGCATAATTAAATACACATAAGCATGCATACATGAAATAAAGCACATAGAATATTATCACATAGTCAAAATAATACTAGAATATTATTTTCCGACTATTATGGCTTTATCGCATCCCCGTACGCATCTTCTAGTCTTCAGTCTTCGTTCTTGAATGCTCCATGTGACGAGAATATTAATCCCAATATTTAAATCTATTTATTTTCAATTAATCCAAAAGTTACTTAATTCGAAAATTAAGTCAATCGAATATATCAAAAATAAAATTAAATATTATTAATAATTTTATTTATTTTTCCCTTCCTTTCTAATTCTATTAAATCTTTAGAATCCTATCCAAGTCAAACTTGGAACATTCTAGAAGACTTCTATAATAGAATAAGGAAATAAAATAAATTAGGACTCCTAATCCTTCCAAATTAATTCCTTTCCTAATCTATTAAAAATTCCATAAAGGAATAATTAAATAGGAAAAATTAATTTAAGGACTTTCAAAACTTTCCAAATTAATTATTTTCCTAATCCATTAAAAATTCCATAAAGGAATAATTAAATAGAAAAATAAATTAATTCCAAATTAATTCTTTTCCTAATCCATGAATATTCCAAAAAGAATAATCAATTAGGAAGACCAAATTAATTCTAAATTTATTTCTTCCTTATCCATGAAAATTTTCATACTAGGAATAATTAATAAGGAAATAAATTTATTCTAAATTTATTCTTTTCCTATTCCATGAGATTTCCCAAAAAATTAGGAATACTCAAAATAGGAAAAACGAAAAAATTTAGGAAAGTTGAATCTCGGCGGGAGAGCACGAGATCACGAGGACCCCGCGCCACCCACCATCGATCGCCGGCCGAGAGGAGCGCCGCCGCCACCCCAGCCCACGCGCCACCTCCATTGGTGGTCGGCGTGGCCGAGGAGTCCCGCGGGCAGCCCCCACCTCGCGGTCGATCTCCATGGGATCGATCTCCATGATCGATCCCGAGTCCCTTCGTCTTCTTCGTCACATCTTCTTCTTCTCCGGCGGTCGTTTCGGCATCGATCCAACATAGAATAATTTACAAAATAAATTCTATACTATCCGGTATCGATTCTATACATGAAATCGACCCTATACAATTTCCGGAAAAAAGTAGAACGTAATAATAAATCCTAAATTCGGTCAACCCCCGAATTTTTACTATTACAAGCATTCACCACACATAAAACGAATCTCGACATGTCCGAGAGTTTAATAAAACCAACAATCACATGACAAAATAATTAAACGAATAATCATCAAGCCATAATAGTCGGAACCCTGCAAGGTAGAACAATTTTATCGAAAATACCGCGAACGTAAACCACGCTCTGATACCAATTGTTGGAATTCGATATCCCGGACTATTAAAATTGCGGAAACAATAACCCGATCAAAAACCATTCGCCGGAAATCACGCGAGCACCACCACGCGAGCCGGGATACGACCGAACGCACAGCGACGTCCGAAGACGGCGCACGTCCAGCCGCACCCCCGCGGGTGCGAGCTCGCGATCGCATCATGCGATCGCCGGGTTGCATCGAAGCAACCCTACGGCGAGTCCGGTGACTCGCCGTTCGCATAGGAGGGGGCGGCTCGCCTCGCGAGCCGCGGCGGCACCAGCCCGCCACATCAGCGATCGAACCTAGGGTTCGATCGCACCCCCAGCCGTGGGCTGGGGTCCTTCGATGCGCACGCCCCCGGTTCAGCCGGGGCGTGTTTGGTTCGATCCCCACGGGGATCCTTGAACCGCCGGCGGTCCGGTGGTTCGACCACCACCGCCCGGTTCGATCCTCGTCCGGGGTTCGTCCTCGGATCTTGGTTCTACGGTATTTTCAATATATAATCGAATAAAATCATTAAGGGTGTTTAACGATTTTACCTTCGATTCGTTGTTCGGAGAAACGAGATCAATCGATGACCTTGAGATCTTCCCACGTATTCCTTGCACTAGCTCGAACGTCGGGTGGGCGACGATCTTCCGAACTCCATGGATCTCCCTCTCTACTTTCTCTCTCTAGAATTGTGATCTTCAAGTTATGAGAATAGAGAAGACCATGTAGTGCTTTTATAGGCTACGTAGGGGATCTTAAGGAGGTGGAATATTGGGCTTCTAATATTGAAGATTAAATTGAGCCCAATGCTCAAGTCCATTAATCCTTATCAATATTAATTAATTTATTTTCCACTATATAAATTAATTGCACTCCCAATATTAAACCATATTATATCAAATAATATTTCTCCGGTAGTATTATTTATTCCGTGTATTTAAGATATAAATATCCATGAATAAAATTAATTTATTGCTAATTAATTTATTCATCTCTTATATCCGAGACTAGTACCATTCAACCTTAATTATTATGCGGAACAAATCCACCTGCAGGGTTTACATAATAATTCCTTATGAACTCATCTCGGGGATATTATCAACCCTTACGGGATACACTTTCCCGTCAAGTATTCACGGCATGTCATATATAAAATATAGCGACCCAACTTAGCCGGTAATTGACCCAGTAATTAAACCAGTCAATTCCTTTGAAAAATCAAAGTCACTTATATTAAATATACACACCCGCAATAGTATCGGGGATTAAGAATAAAATACACTGAGACTTAAATCGATTATCGCCGGCAATCCTAATCGATAAATCTCAAGCAGATCCGCTCAATACACCAAGTGTACAAGTGTGATAAAATAATTAAGATAAATTATTTTCTCTCTCACACAACGACTATACCGATGGATTGGTCCGTGTCCATCTAGGTCGTGAGCAACTGTTCGATTAAATACGAGTAACCGATAGTATGATCTTCTGTGCGCCCATGCTTGCACCATACTAACTACAACGTATAAAATCCAGGACTATGATTTGCATATATTTAATTATAAATAATTAAACGCAAATAATTGTTTATTTAATTAAATAGATTAATGGCAATGGATCGAGAGTTTCCGTTACTTAAATTTAGACATTAAGTACACAACTCCAACAACCATCAGCTTTCAACCTTTGAATTCTATTCGAATTAATATGACCTAGCCTTAGATGCCACAAGTATAATTGATTCATTTTAGAAGGTTCCATTCTCTTATTGGTGTTCGTAGATGTGTTATTACTCTCGGTTAGTTGCATCGTGTTAGACTCAGGATTTAGAATATACAAATCGTCTACCAATGTACCAGAACAGACAATCTCACTATTTCTTCTTATGACCACAGAGTGATCAAAAGAAACAGAATATCCATTCAGAATTAACTTAGAAACTGAAATCAAATTCTTTCTAAAATTCGGTACATAAAGACAATTTTGTAAAACTAAAACCCTATCACTACTAAAGCGTAAGTGAACGTCTCCCACTGCAACAGCCGCCACCTTCGCGGCATTGCCCATGTAGACCACGATCTCTCCCTCTCTAAGTCTCCGGGTTTCCTGGAACCCCTGCAATGAATTGCAGACATGGTCAGTGGCGCCCGTATCTACACACCCGGTGCTGGTAGATATCACCGCTGACAATGTATCAGTGACTAAGGAAAATTTCGTACCTTTGATGAGAGGACAATCAGACCTCCAGTGTCCAAACTGCTTGCATCGAAAGCATCTGCCCAAAGGCTTGCCTCTCCCAATCCGTGGTTTTAAACCACTGGGTTTCTTTGCACGCTTTTCCTCTAGCCTTGCCACAAAAGCTTGTGATTCTCTTAACTTACGCACAAACTCCGCTTTCGCCGAATCCTTTTTAAGGGACTCATTGAGAGAGGATTCTGCGAGTATGTTAATCACCTCTTGCCCGGCTTCCACGCTATGTCTCAACATCATCCTGAGGTCATTTCGAATGTCCTCATCAGTTGGGACAACAGTGGATTCGGAAAGCTCGACAGTCTGAACAATGTCCAGATTTCGTTCCCAATCATTACTATATGGAACCGGTGAGTTTTCATCCTTAAGTATATCACAAAGTGGGGTCACAGTCATTCTTAACCTATAAGCACATAAAACAAACAAACAATTTAATACCGATATTATCTCCCTCAAATAATATCATTAAATCACTAATCACATCTAAAATCCCATCAGGTAAGGCAAGCCACGTTCGTGTGGACGTTTACCCACCCAAATGATTTAGCAATTAGATTTGCTTCGGTCAGACATCACTTACAGCGTAACCTCGTTGGGAGGAATACTATAACGCGTATCTAAGTGTAAACCATCACTCAGTACTAAGGTGAATCGTTTAGAATTGTTACGTTACCGCAAGCCACGTTCATGTGGACGTTTACGACGACTCGCAATCCTTCACAATTCCCTATAACTGTCTACATCAATTATTCTAAAATCCCATCCAGTACAGCAAGCCACGTTCGTGTGGACGTTTACTATACCAAAAGATTTATATAATTGAAATCCAATTACTTGATCCATTCAATCTTGTAAATCAAGACGCGGAGAATCATAAGTGAAACTCGAAGTTTCTAACCAGTGATTCACCATGCGAACAACCCTATCTCTCATAAATGAGGGAGTCGAGCAGAAAATCGATCCATCTATCAAAGAATGGTACGAAGGTCTCTAATTTGTGTCCTCTACATGACCAAGTGGCTCTGGCTCCATTCCACTCCCCGGGGTGAGAATGAGTCGACTTGAAATCAGCTTTGGAAGGACAAATTAGGCATTATTTGATAAACTTTAATCAATGTTTCTCGTAAGAGGAATTACAAGAACTCTCCTCCAATGACTTATCTATATAAATTTCAAAAGTTTATAAAAGTCACCAAGAGAGCAGCAATGGAGACCATGGGTATGTTTCCATACCCTCTCCCACCTAGTTTTTTACAATAAAGGGATACGCTATCTAGTGCATAAAGTAAACACATATAGCATGCATACATGTAACAAAGCACATAGTATTATCACATAATCAAAATAATACTAGAATATTATTTTCCGACTATTATGGCTTTATCACATCTCCGTACGCATCTTCTAGTCATCAGTCTTCGTTTCTTGAATGCTCCTTGTGACGAGAATATTAATCTCCAATATTTAAATCTATTTATTTTCAATTAATCCAAAAGTTACTTAATTCGAAAATTAAGTCAATTGAATATATCAAAAATAAAAATTAAATATTATTAATATTTTTATTTATTAATTTTTCCTTTTCTACTCCATTAAATCTCTAGAATAATCTATCCAAGATATACTTGGAATATTCTAGATAATGTCCATAATGGAATAAGGAAATAAAATAATTTAGGACTCTTATACTTTCCAAATTTATTTTATTCCTAATCCATGAATATTCCCATGAGTAGGAATAATCAAATAGGAAAATAAATTTAATACTAAATTAATTCTTTTCCTAATTCATGAAAATTCCATAAAAGAAATAATCAAAATAGGAAAACCGAATTAAAATAGGAAAGTAAATTTCCGGTAGGAGTAGCATGGATTGGGAGACCCCACGCCACCCCCACCACGATCGACCGCCGCCTAGGGCACGCCGCCGCCGCCCGGCCCACGCGCCACCACCACTGGTGGCCGGCGTGGCCGAGACTCCCACGGCAGCCCTTTGTGGGGCCGAGGGTCGATCGATCCTCATGGGATCGATCATGGGGATTGATAGATCCCCGGTCCTTCGTCTTCTCGTCACTTCGTCTTCTCCGGGGTCTTCGATTCGTCGATCCAATCGCAAAATAAATTACAATAATCTAAATTACAATTCCGGTATCGATTCTATACATGAAATCGACCCTATACAATTTCCGGAAAAACGATGAACATAATAATAAATCCTAAATTCGGTCAACCCCCGAATTTTTACTATTACAAGCATTCATCACCAAAAACGAATCTCGACATGTCCGAGAGTTTAATAAAACCAACAATCACATGACAAAATAATTAAACGAGTAATTAATCAAGCCATAATAGTCGGAACCCTGCAAGGTAGAACAATTTTATCGAAAATACCGCGAACGTAAACCACGCTCTGATACCAATTGTTGGAATTCGATATCCCGGGTTATTTAAATTTGCGGAAACCAATAACCCGAACGAACCCTTCGCCGGAGATCACATGAACGCCGACTCATCCGCCGGAGTCCGGCCTTTGGAGACCACGCGCCCAAAGGCACGCAGCCCGCCCCCAGCCGAACCCCCGCGAGTGTGGGGTTCACGCGATCGAACGGATCGCGCCAACGCGCGATCGGGTGGGGATGCCCAGCAGCCCCCGCGGCGAGTCCGGCGACTCGCCGCCGCCAGGAGGGCTGGCCCGCCTCCAGCAAGGCCGCCGCGGGTCACAGCCCGCGGCCAGCGATCGATCGTGATGATCGATCGCACCCCCGGCGTCCAGCCGGGGTTCGCCCTCCACGCCCGTGCGAAACCCTAGCCCGGGCGATCGCCCGTGGTCCGGTGGCTTCGCCACCACCACGCGATCGTCCCCCGTTCATGGTTTCGTACCTCGGATCTTCGTCCTACGGTATTCTCGATAAATCAAATCGATTAAAATCATAAAGCGCGTTTAGATTTTTACCTTCGATTCGTTGTTCGGAGAAACGAAATCAAGATGACCTTGCGATCTTCCCACGTATTCCTTGCACTCCGTTCGAACGTCGGGTGGGCGACGATCTATCGAACTCCTATGGATCTTCTTCACTCTTCAAGACTTTATGATTGGCGTATCTTAGGTTAATGAATTGTGAAGACCATATAGTGCTTTTATAGGCTACGTAGGGGATCAAAAGGAGATGAAATATTGGGCTCCTAATATTGAAGATTAAATTGGGTCCAACCCAAATCCATTAATCCTTATCAATATTAATTTTGTTTATTTTCCACTATATAAATAAAATTGCACTCCCAATATTTATCCATCTTATATCAAATAATATTTCTCCGGTTAGTATTATTTATTCCGTGTATTTAAGATTTAAATATCCATGAATAAAATTTATTTATTGCTTAATAAATTTATTCATCTCTTATATCCGAGAATAGTACCACTCAACCTTATTTATTATGCGGGAACAAATCCACTCGCGAGGTTTACATAATAAATCCTTATGAGCTCATCTCGGGGATATTATCAACCCTTCCGGGATACACTGTCCCTTCAAGAATTCACGGCATGCCATACATAAAATATAGTGACCCAACTTAACCTGTAATTAACCCAATAATTAAATCGGTTAATTCCTTTGGAAAATCAAAGTCACTTATATTAAATATACACACCCACAATTGTTTTAGGGATTAAGAATAAAATACTCCGAGACTTAAATCAATTATCACAGAGCAATCCTAATTGATAAGTCTCAAGCGATCCGCTCAATACACCAAGTGTACAAGTGTGATAAAATAATTAAGATAAATTATTTTCTCTCACACACAACGACTATACCGATGGATTGG
Organism: Euphrasia confusa; assembly: GCA_954870475.1. Classification (NCBI taxonomy): domain Eukaryota; kingdom Viridiplantae; phylum Streptophyta; class Magnoliopsida; order Lamiales; family Orobanchaceae; genus Euphrasia; species Euphrasia confusa. Next base: position 24,093,140 of record OX940968.1, on the reverse strand, counting down.
TCCGTGTCCATCTAGGTCGTGAGCAACTGTTCGATTAAATACGAGTAACCGATAGTATGATCTTCTGTGCGCCCATGCACACCATACTAACTACAACGTATAAAATCCAGGACTATAATTTGCATATATTTAATTAACAATAATTAAAAGCAAATGAATGTTCATTATAAATAGGTAAATGAAAGTGTACATAGAGTTCAGAATACTCAAATCTAGACATTAAGTATACTACTCCATCACATAGTTGATATCAGGTTCTTGTTTTATAACACTGCATCTACAAAGCTTTCCACACTCGAAGTGTAGGAAACCGCTTTGTCTTTATCTATCTCCTTCATGTGTTCAAAACACATACCTTTAGATAGACGCATTCTGTTCCCGAAAGGCAATAACCTTTCTCAGAATTATGCATGTTTAAAACAAACCATAATCGCATAAGATATCTTAAGAGAAGTACAAATGTTCTTATCTAGAGATCGAAAGATTTCAAGAACATGATCTAACTTCATCTTATATCTCGATTTATTTAGACAACCTCTATTTTTATGTCTGACAACACTTTTACATTGTTGCCAATGATGAAGTGTTATCTACATAAAATTCCGAGAGACACCACCTTGTTTCTATTACGTCTCCAATACACCTTTCCTTGGTCTTATGCCCTTTGATGAATCCATCTAATGGACTATCTCATCAATTCGCAAGTTCCACAATTTTTAGCTTTGTGATAATCCATAAATGGATTCACTGAGCTTGTACTTCTAAATGATCTTGCCTCTTAACAATAATACTTATTGCTATCCAAGTAGGCACATTTAGATTAGTACTGCCCCTATGCAGAACTAGGGATCGATTTCATGTTTACTAGATCCAGAGTTCAAAACTCCTCCAGTCTTATGAACATCTCCGGTTGCTTAACAACCTCCCACTGCAATGGCGTTCTGGTGTATAACAGTAATAACATTAGGTGCAGTTAGTGGTGTACTACTACTCGGTTAGGCTGGTTCTCAGTCTTTCCCTTTCCTCGTTTTAAAGTACCTTGTCAGTTAGGGCATTGTAGTTCATCTAATAGTCTTCCTCTAAGAACCGGGCGAGGACACCCCTCTGGTTCATAGTACCATTGAACATACAATCACTTGTTCTTCTACGATATTCTACAACCACTTTGAATGTGCCGTTGTATCCAGAAATATCCACAGAACATAGGTAGTTCCGAATAAACTTGTCCTTTTACTATTTAGAAGTCCATTTCTTATTCCTGGCACACCATGTCTACACATCAGTGTATGGTGTGGTCCTTTGAAACTTAATCTCAATCTTTGATTTATGCTATGTGTTATTTAGATAGGCGATAGCCTCCGCGAACATGTCGCAGGCTTCTAATGGATATACTTTGATGGTTCCCCATAACAGCTTTGTGTTTACTGACGGGTAAAAAAAAAACACTTTGCTTTTATGGCACATCAAGTATTCTAATCCATCTTTGAGTATTCTTAAAAGGAGCTACTCATACCTTTCTAATTCACACGTTATCGCATTAATAATAAATCATTTTCAATACTTGTCCGAATTCTTATCCTTTATCTAGAAAGGTTAATTTAGTTGTATCATCTTTCAAGATCGATTCTTAGGTCGGGAGGTCCACTCCTCCAACTATAATTGATTAAATCAATTTTGACCTCTTGAATCCCTTTTGAACAAATACTACTAAGTTCAAGAATTCACAAGTATAATGATTGACAAAGAAATACATCTAATAAGTAAAACAAGTTATATATTACGGTTTGTTGCATTGTGGTAGACTAAGGATTCATTATTCATATATTGCTATCTAATGTACCAGAATAGATAACACCATTATTTCTTATCTAAATCACTGAATGATTAAAGAAATAAATATCCATTCATTAATAAAGAAAAAACCAGAACAAAAGTTCTTTTTCAAAATAAAGGGGTACATAAAGCAATAATCTTGAAATAAAATCCTAAAAACTACTAAAAGCAGATAAATGTCTTCCACTGCAACCGCTGCTACCCCAACAGCTTCGCCCATGTAGACTCGAACTCTTCTTCTCTAAGTCGCCGGGTTTTCTGGAACCCCTGCATTCAAAGAAATGCACATACCGTCAGAGTTCCATATCTACACACCAGAATTCTGGTAGATAATACCGCTGACTATGTTTTTACGACTAAAGAAAAATTCGTACCTTTGAGAGGACATTTAGACTTCCAGTGTCCAGACTTGTTGCACCGGAAGCACTTGCCCCTTGGCTTACTAGCCCCCACTCGTGGTCCATTCCTCTTGGCACCACTGGGTTTCCAGGCTTGCTTCCTTTTCTTGCCCCTACCTCCAACAGCTTTCAAGCTTTTGGGCTTGGTAGTCACAAGCGCTTGAGACTTGCCCTTCTTGTAGATCCCCTCTGCCGCCTTCAGTTCAGTCAGGAGTTGCGCAAGAGTATAAGATAGTTTACCCATATTATAGCTCATACGAAACTGCTCAAAACTAGGGGTCAGAGACTGGAGTATGATGTCGACTTGCGTCTCACCATCAATCATAGCTCCTAGGACCTCCAATTCATTCAACAAACTCATCATCTTAAGAACGTGCTCCCCAACGGGCGTTCCTTCAGATTGAGTAGTCGACATGAGGACTCTCATGGCTTCTTGCCTCCCCGCACGGTCTTGATGCCCAAACATCTCCTTGAGGTTGAACAACATATCCTCGGCAGTGTTCATCGACTGATGTTGGGTTTGGAGTACATTTGACATAGAAGCCAAAATATAGCACCTAGTCATTTCATCAGCCTTTTTCCACTTCCGATATGTTTCCTTTTCCTCATCAGTTGAGGCTGCCGTGGGTTCAGCAGGGCAATGCTCATAGAGTACAAACTTGTACTCTTCAGCAGTCAGGACAATGTCCAAATTTCTCTTCCAATCAATGTAATTGGGACCAGAGAGTTTATTCTCCTTGAGTATCACAGAAAGTGGATTCATAGCTATTCTCTAAACCTATAAGCACATATAAACAAACAATCAATTTAATGTCTGATATTATCTCCCTCAAATAATATCATTAAATTACTAATTACATCTCAAATCCCATCAGGTAAGGCAAGCCACGATAGTGTGGACGTTTACCCACCCAAATGATTTTGCAATTAGATTTGCTTCGGTCGTACATCATCGATAGCGTTACTTCGATGGGAAGAATACTATGAAGCGTACCTAAGTGTAAACCATTACTCAGTACTAAGAAGTTCGTTTGGGACTCGCATATCACCGCAAGCCACGATAGTGTGGACGTTTACGTTGACACAAGGATCCTTCACTCCCTTCTATAACTGTCTACATCAATCGTTCCAAAATCCCATTCAGTGCAGCAAGCCACGATAGTGTGGACGTTTACTACACCAAAAGACTTTTACAATTGACATCCTTTTACTTGATTCATTGAATTCTCGCAAACCAAGACGCGGAGAATCATAAGTGAAACTCGAAGTTTCTAACCAGTGATTCACCATGCGAACAACCCTATCTCTCATAAATGAGGGAGCCGAGCAGACAATCGATCCATCTATCAAAGAATGGTACGAAGGTCTCTAATTTGTGTCATCCACATGACCAAGTGGCTTTGGCTCCATTCCACTCCTCGGGGTGAGAATGAGTCGATTTGAAGTCAGTTTCAGAAAGACAAATTAGGCATTATTTGATAAACTTGATCAATGTTTCTTTTAGAAGGAATTACAAGAATTCTCCTCCAATGACTCGTCTATACGAACTTCAAAAGTCCATAAGAGTCACCAAGAGAACAGTAATGGAGACCATGGGAATGTTTCCATCCCCTCTCCCACTTAGCTTTTTACAATAAAGGGATACGCTATCTAGTGCATAAAGTAAATACACATAGCATGCATACAAGTAATAAAGCACATAGTATCACATAGTCAAAATAATGCTAGAAAATTATTTTTTCCGACTATCATGGATTTATTCCATCTTCATATGCATCTTCTAGTCTTCAGTCTTCGTTCTTGAATGCTCCATGTGACGAGAATATTAATCCCAATATTTAAATCTATTTATTTTCAATTAATCCAAAAGTTACTTAATTCGAAAATTAAGTCAATCGAATATATCAAAAATAAAATTAAATATTGTTAATATTTTTTATTTATTTATTTTCCTTTTCTACTCCATTAAATCTCTAGAATAATCTATCCAAGACCCACTTGGAATACTCTAGAAGACTTCTATAATGGAATAAGGAAATAAAATAAATTAGGACTCTTCTATTTTCCATAATTAATTAATTTCCATCTAATGAAAATTCCCAAGAATAGGAATAATCGAATAGGAAATAAATTAATACCAAATTAATTAGATTCCTAATCCATGAATATCTCCATAATAGAAATAAAACAATAGGAATCCTAATTAATTCCAAATTGATTCTTTTCCTTATCCATGAGAGTTCCCAAAAATTAGGAGTACTCAAAGAGGAAAAAAATCCGAATCAAATTAGGAAAGTTGGATCTTGGTAGGAGAACACGAGATCACGAGGACCCCGCGCCCCCCCACCATCGATCGCCGGCTGGGGAGGAGCGCCGCCGCCACCTCAGCCCACGCGCCACCACCACCGGTGGCCGGCGTGGCCGAGGGTTCCCGCGGGCAGCCCCCACGCCCCCTTCGATCGATCTCCATGGGATCGATCTCATGATCGATCCCGAGCCCTAGCCCCTTTCGTCTTCTTCGTCACACGCGTTCTCCGGCGGTCAACTCGGCATCGATCCAATGTAAATAAATTACAAGAAATAAATTTACAATTCCGGTATCGATTCTATACATGAAATCGACCCTATACATTTTCCGGAAAAAAATAGAACGTAATAATAAATCCTAAATTCGGTCAACCCCCGAATTTTTACTATTACAAACATTCAACCACATAAAACGAATCTCGACATGTCCGAGAGTTTAATAAACGAATAATCATGATAATTAATTAACACAATAATTAAATCCAACCATGATAGCCGGAAATCCCTGCAAGGTACAACAATAATCGAACATATACATGAACACGAAACCAAACGCTCTGATACCAATTGCTGGGATTCGATGTCCCGGGCTATCAAAAAATAAGCGGAACCGATAACCCGACCGAAACCCTATCGCCGAAAGACCCAAACGCGAACCACCTCACGAGCCGGGGCCCGACCGAACGCCCAGCGAGGTCCGAAGGCCGCGTGCGCCAGCCGAGCCCCCGCGAGGGGCTCGCGATCGTCTACGGACGATCGCTGGGGATGCACGAGGCATCCCCGGGGCTGCTCGTAGCAGCCCCGCAGCGAGTCGGGTGACTCGCTGCTCGCGAGGGCCAAGCCCCGCACGCATCCGCTGCGGGCGAACCCGCAGCACGTACGGGGTCGCTGCGGGTGACCCCGCAGCTTACCCGCGATCGATCCGAGGATCGATCGCACCCCTCGCCTCCAGCCGAGGGTCCCTCGCGCCACGCACCTCCGACGAGGGTGGCCGGGATCCGCCGCGGCACCAGCCCGCGGCATCCCGACGATCGACGAGGGTTGATCGTCCATCCCCTCTCGTCGCGCGTTGCCGGCGGTCCGAACCCTAGGGTTCGACCGCCGCGTTCGATCCTCACCGGGGATCTCGAATCCCCGTCCCCGAGGTTCGTCGTTTTCCCGGATCGTGCGTTCATGTATATATTACAATTAATACGCACATAAATCATAAAGGGGGTTTATGATTTTACCTTCGATTCGTTGTGCGGAGAAACGAAATCGGATTGATGACCTTGCGATCTTCCTACGTATTCCTTGCACCTCGTTCGAACGTCGTGTGGGCGACGATCTATCGAACTCCTATGGATCTCCTTCACTCTTCAAGACTTTATGATTGGCGTAGGTTATGTTATCTTATGAATTGTGAAGACCATGTAGTGCTTTTATAGGCTACGTAGGGGATCAAAAGGAGGTGGAATATTGGGCTCCCAATATTGATGATTAAATTGAGCCTAGCCCAAATCTATTAATCATTATCAATATTAATTTTATTTATTTTCCACTATATAAATAAAATTGCACTCCCAATATTTACCCATATTATATCAAATAATATTTCTCCGGTAGTATTATTTATTCCGTGTATTTAAGATTTAAATATTCATGAATAAATTTATTTATTGCTTAATAAATTATATTCATCTCTTATATCCGAGACTAGTACCGTTCAACCTTAATTATTGTGCGGAACGAATCCACTCATGAGGTTTACACAATAATTGCTTATGAACTCATCTCGGGGATATTATCAACCCTTCCGGGATACACTTTCCCGACAAGTATTCACGGCATGTAATATATAAAATATAGCGACCCAATTTTACCGGTAATTAACCCAATAATTAAATCGGTTAATTCCTTTGGAAAATCAAAGTCTCTAATATTAAATATACACACCCGCAATAATATCGGGGATTAAGAATAAAATACTCTGAGACATAAATTGATTATCCAAGGCAATCCTAATCAATAAATCTCAAGCGATCCGCCCAATACACCAAGTGTACAAGTGTGATAAAATAATTAAGATAAATTATTTTCCCTTTCACACAACGACTATACCGATGGATTGGTCCGGGTCCATCTAGGTCGTGAGCATCTGTTTGATTAAATACGAGTAACCGATAGTATGATCTTCTGTGTGGGCCCGACACACCATACTAACTACAACGTATAAAATCCAGGACTATATTTTGCATATTTAATTAATAATTAATTAAATGCAAATGATTATTTATTAATTAAATAGGTTAAATGCTATGACCGTGAGTTTACCGATACTTAAATCTAAACATTAAGTACACAACTCCAACAGAAGCCGTGTTAACGGCTTGTTATTTGTTAAATAGGGTTCCTAACAAAAGGAACAAAGTTACCCCCTACGAACTTTGGTACAAAAAGAAGCCAAACCTTAATAACCTTAAAGTTTGGGGCTGTCGGGCTGTCGTAAGACTACAGGATGTTGGAGTTGTATACTTAATGTCTAGATTTAAGTAACGGTAACTCACGATCATAGCATTTAATCTAATTAAATGAACAATTGTTTGCTTTTAATTATTTGATAATTAAATATATGCAAATATAGTCCTAGATTATATACGTTGTAGTTAGTATGGTGTGCGCCTTCACACGGAAGATCATACTATCAGTTACTCGTATTTAATCGAACAGTTGCTCACGACCTAGGTGGACACGGACCAAGCCATCGGTATAGTCGTTGTATGAGGGAAAAAATAATCGGTCTTGATTATTTTATCATACTTGTACACTTGGTGTATTGGGTGGATCGCTTGTGTTTTATCAATTAGGATTGCCTGTGATAATTGATTCAAGTCTCAGTGTATTTTATTCTTAATCCCCGATACTATTGCGGGTGTGTATATTTAGTATAAGTGGCTTTGATTTTCCAAAGGAATTGTTCGGTTTAATTATTGGGACAATTACCGGTAAAGTTGGGTCACTATATTTTATATATGACACGCCGTGAATACTTGACGGGAAAGTGTATCCCGGAAGGGTTGATAATATCCCCGAGATGAGTTCATAAGAAATTATTATGTAAACCCTGCAGGTGGAATTATTCCGCATAATAATTAAGGTTGAATGGTACTAGTCTCGGATAAAAGAGATGAATAAATTAATTAGCAATAAATTAATTTTATTCATGGATATTTAAATCTTAAATACACGAAATAAATAATACTACCGGAGAAATATTATTTGATATAATATGGTTTAATATTGGGAGTGCAATTAATTTATATAGTGGAAAATAAATTAATTAATATTAATGGATTAATAGATTTGGGCTTGGGCTCAATTTAATCATTAATATTGGGAGCCCAATATTCCACCTCCTTTAGATCCCCTACGTAGCCTATAAAAGCACTACATGGTCTTCACAATTCAAGACATCATAAGATTATCATACTTGATATTCTAGAGAGTTCGTGAAGGAGATCCATAGGAGTTCGGAGGATCGTCGCCCACACGACGTTCGAACGAAGTGCAAGGAATACGTGGGAAGATTCGAAGGTCTTCAATCTATCTCGTTTCTCCGCACAACGAGACGTAGGTATAATCGTAAACCCCCTATTATGATTATATGTTTTTAATCGTGATATATACATGAACGCACGATCTGGGAAAACGTACGAACTTCGGGGATGGGGATTCGAGATCCCCGGCGAAGATCGAAGGGGGCGGCCGAACCCTAGGGTTCGACCGCCGGTTGCGCGCGACGGGAGAGGGCCCCGGCTGGACGCCGGGGACACACGATCGACCACGGTCGATCGTCGGGATGCCGCGAGCTGGTGCCGCGGCGGATCCCGGCCACCTCTCGCCGCCGGCGCGGGTCGCGAGAAGCCCTCGGCTGGAGCCGAGGGGCGATCGAGCCCGTGAGCACGATCGCGGGAACGCTGCGGGGTGACCCGCAGCCGCCTCGTACGCGCTGAGGGAGTTCCCGCAGCAAGGCGTGCGGGGGTTCGCCCCCCCGCGAGCAGCGAGCCCGTGAGCTCGCTGCGGGGCTGCTACGAGCAGCCTCGGGGATGCCTCGTGCATCCCCAGCGATCGTCCTCGAGACGATCGCGATCCCCATGCGGGGGATCCGCCTGGGCGTGCGCGGCTTCGGCCCGGCGATGCGTTCGGTCGGAACCCCGGCTCGCGTGGTGGTTCGCGGTTTGTTCTCCGGCGATCGAGGATTTCGGTCGAGTTTTCGGTTTCTGCAATTTTGATAACCCGGGATATCGATTTCCAACAATTGGTATCAGAGCGTTGGTTTCGTGTTCATGTATATGTTCGATTATTGTTCTACCTTGCAGGGTTTCCGGCTATCATGGTTTAATTTTTCGTTAATTATTTTACCATGATTATTCGTTTATTAAACTCTCGGACATGTCGAGATTCGTTTTGTTTGGATGAATGCTTGTAATAGTAAAAATTCGGGGGTTGACCGAATTTAGGATTTATTATTATTGTTTTATGTTTTCCGGAAAATGTATAGGGTCGATTTCATGTATAGAATCGATACCGGAATTATATTTTAAATTATTGTAATTTATTTACGTTGGTTCGATGTTGAGACGATCGCCGGAAGACGAAGATGTGACGAAGGAGACAAAGGGGATGAAGGGGCCGATCAACCCCATGATCGACCCCATGAATCGATCGAGGGCTAGGGGCGGGGGCTCGACTGCACTAGCCGCGGGCTGCCGCCGGTTCGGTGGTTGGCCGGCGTGGCTGGGCGGCGATGCTCCTCCCCGGTGGCCGGCCGGTCGAAGGTGGGGGTGGTGTGGGGTCTCCCAACCCATGCTACTCCTACCATAATCCGACTTTCCTAATTAATTCGGTTTTTCCTATTTGAGTGTTCTTATTTTTAGGAACTCTCATGGAATAGGAAAAAAATTAAATTGGAATTAATTTATTTCCTATTTGATTATTCCTATTTTTGGGAATTTTCAATAGATGGAAATTAATTAATTATGGAAAGTAAAAGAGTCCTAATTTATTGTATTTCCTTATTCTATTATAGAAGTCTTCTAGAATATTCCAAGTTTGACTTGGATGAGATTCTAGAGATTTAATAGAATTAGATAGGAAAATAAAAATAAATAGAAATATTAATAATATTTAATTTTATTTTTGATATATTCGATTGACTTAATTTTCGAATTAAGTAACTTTTGGATTAATTGAAAATAAATAGATTTAAATATTGGGATTAATATTCTCGTCACATGGAGCATTCAAGAACGAAGACTGAAGACTAGAAGATGCGTACGGAGATGCAATAAAGCCATGATAGTCGGAAAATAATATTCAAGTATTATTTTGACTATGTGATAATATTATATGTGCTTTATTACATGTATGCATGCTTATGTGTTTAATTATGCATTAGATAGCGTATCCCTTTATTGTAAAAAGCTATGTGGGAGAGGGAATGGAAACATTCCCATGGTCTCCATTACTGTTCTCTTGGTGACTCTTATGGACTTTTGAAGTTCGTATAGACGAGTCATTGGAGGAGAATTCTTGTAATTCCTTTTACGAGAAACATTGATTAAGTTTATCAAACAATGCCTAATTTGTCTTTCTGAAGCTGACTTCAAGTCGACTCATTCTCACCCCGGGGAGTGGAATGGAGCCAAAGCCACTTGGTCATGTGGATGACACAAATTAGAGACCTTCGTACCATTTCTAGAAATGGATAGATTGTCTGCTCGGCTCCCTCATCTAATGAGAGATAGGGTTGTTCGCATGGTGAATCACTGGTTAGAAACTTCGAGTTTCACTTATGATTCTTCGCGTCTTGATTTACAAAAATCGAATGGATCACGTAATTGGGAGTCAATTGTAAAAATCTTTTGGTGTAGTAAACGTCCACACTATCGTGGCTTGCTGCACTGAATGGGATTTTGGATTGATTGATGTAGACAGTTATAGAAGGGAGTGAAGGATCTGTGTGTCAACGTAAACGTCCACACTATCGTGGCTTGCGGTAATATGCGAATCCCAAACGAACTTCTTAGTACTGAGTAATGGTTTACACTTAGGTACGCTTCATAGTATCCTTCCCATCGAAGTAACGCTATTGATGATGTACGACCAAAGCAAATCTAATTGCGAAATCATTTGGGTAGGTAAACGTCCACACTATCGTGGCTTGCCATACCTGATGGGATTTTAGATGTGATTAGTAATTTAATGATATTATTTGAGGGAGATAATATCGGACATTAAATTGATTGTTTGTTTATATGTGCTTATAGGTTTAGAGAATAGCTATGAATCCACTTTCTGTGATACTCAAGGAGAATAAACTCACTGGCCCAATTACATTGATTGGAAGAGAAATTTTGACATTGTTCTGATTGCAGAGGAGTACAAGTTTGTACTCTATGAGCAATGCCGTGCTGAACCCACGGGTGCCTCAACTAATGAGGAAAGGGAAGCATATAGGAAGTGGAAAAAGGCTGATGAGATGGCTAGGTGCTATATTTTGGCTTCCATGTCAAATATACTCCAAACCCAACATGAGTCGATGGCCACTGCCGATGACATGCTGTATAACCTCAAGGATATGTTTGGGCACCAAGACCGTGCGGCAAGGCAAGAAGCCATGAGAACCTTATGACAACTACTCAGTCTGAAGGAACGCCCATTGGGGAGCACGTTCTTAAGATGATGAGTTTGTTGAATGAACTTGATATCCTAGGAGCTCAGATTGATGGTGAGACGCAAGTCGACATCATACTCCAGTCTCTGTCCCCTAGTTTTGAGCAGTTTCGTATGAGTTATAACATGGGTAAACTATCTTATACTCTTGCGCAACTCCTGACTGAACTAAAGGCGGCAGAGGGGATTTACAAGAAGGGCAAGTCTCAAGCACTTGTAACTACCAAGTCCAAAGGCTCGAAGGCCATTGGAGGTAGGAGCAGGAAAAGGAAGCATGCCTGGAAACCCAGTGGTGCCAAGAATGGACCACGAGGAAGGGTTGGCAAGCATAAGGGCAATTGTTTTCGCTGCAAGAAGTCTGAACACTGGAAGTCTGAATGTCCTCTCAAAGGTACGAATTTTTCTTTAGTCGTAAAAACATAGTCAGCGGTATTATCTACCAGATCTCTGGTGTGTAGATATGGAACCACTGACGGTATGTGCATTTTGAATGCAGGAGTTCCAGAAAACTCGGCGACTTAGAGAAGAAGAGTTCAAGTCTACATGGGCAAAGCTGTAGAGGAAGCAGCGGTTGCAGTGGAAGACATTTATTTACTTTTAGTAGTTATAGGATTTAATTTCAAGTTTATTGCTTTATGTACCCCTTTATTTTAAAAAGAACTTTTGTTCTGGTTTTCTATTATTAATGAATGGATATTTTTATTTCTTTAATCATTTGATGGTTTGGATAAGAAATAATGGTATTATCTATTCTGGTACATTAGATAGCAATATATGAATGAAGGATCCTAAGTCTACCACGATGCAACAAACCGTTTTATAACTTTTTTTTTTTACTTATTAGATACATTCCTTTGTTAAATCATTATACTTATGAATTCTTGTACTTAGTAGTATTTATTCAAATAAGATTCAAAAGGTCGAAATTGATTTGATCAATTATAGTTGAAGGAATGGACCTTCCGACCTAAGAATTGAATTTGGAAGATAATACAACTGAACGGACCTTTATGATAAAGGATGGAATTCGGACAAGTATTGAAAATGATTAACGATGATATATGCAGACATATGTGTACTTAGAAAGGTACGAGTTATTCTTTAAGAATACTCGAATATGGATTAGAGCACTTGATGTGCCACAAAAGCAAAGTGTTTTGACAAGTCAGTGGACACAAAACTATTGTGGGGAACCTTCAAAGTGTATCCATTAGAAGCCTGCGATTTGATCGCGGAGGCTATTACCTATCTAAGTAAACACATAGCATATATCAGATAATGGGATTGGATCCCAAATGACTACACCATATACTTTTGTATGGAAATGGTGTGTCGGGAAATAAGGAATGGGGTTCTAATAGTAAAAGGAAAAGGTTATTCGGAACAACCTATGTTCTATGGATACTCCGGGAAAGACAACGACACATTTAAAGTGTGGTTGTAGGATATCCTGGAAGAACAAAAGAATGTACGTTCAATAGTACTATGAACCAGAAGGACGTTTTAACGCCCGATTCTTAGAAGAAGACTATTAGATGAACTGCAAAGCTCGAAGTGACGTAACACCTTGTAATGAGAGAAAGAAGACTGAGAACCAGCCAAACCGAGTAGTATTACACCACAAACTGCACCTAACTGTTATTACTGTTTATACACCGGAACGCCATTGCAATGGGAGGTTATTAGGTAACTAGAGATCTTCATAAGACTAGAGGAGTTTTGGACTCTGGATCTAGTAGAGATGAAATCGATCCCTAGTTCTGCATAAGGGCGGTACTAAATCTAAATGTGCCTACTTAGAAAGCAATAGCTATTATTGTTAAGAGGCAAGACCATTTAGAGTACAAGCCTAGTAGATCCATTTATGGATTGTTACAAAGCTATGAATCGTGGAACTTGCAAATTGATGAGATAGTCCATTTGATGGATTCATCAAAAGGCATGGACGAAAGGTGTATTGGAAACGTGATGGAAACAAGGTGGTGTTTCTCGGAATTTTATGAATATAACATTCTATCATTGGTGACAATGTAAGGATGTAATCAGGCATAAAATGATGGTTGTCTAAATAAATCGGGATATAAGATTAGGAAGAAGTTAGATCATGTTCTTAGATCTTTCGATCTCAAGAGAAGAACATTGTACTTCTCCTAGATATCTTATACGATTATGGTTTGTTTTAAACATGCATAATTCTGAGAAAGGTTATTGCCTTTCAGAAACAGAATACACCTATCTAAAGGTATGTGTTTTGAACACATAGAAGGAGATAGATAAAGCGGTTTCCTATACCTTGGTGTATGGAAAGCTTGATGAATGCAGTGTTGAAAAACAAGAACCTGATATCAACTATGCGGTTAGCGTAGTGGGAGGATATCAAGGTGATCTCATGAAGAGATATTCGGATGCTGTAAAAGTACTTTCGAAGTACTGGATTACGGAGCAACATGAATTCTTCTTAGATTACATATTCTCAGATCTCAAATCAGAGAAGGACCAGTGTAAGTCGATATCAGGCTATGTGTTCACTTTTTGGGGGTGGAATCTTAATATGAAAGAGTGATAAGCTGGACGCTTTTCGGACTCTATCATAACCGAAAGGCAGCCTCAGAGGCAGCGGAAATTTTGGTTGGATACAGGGATAACCTCTTGACTTGGATATGACTCTTAGTTCACCAAAAGGCTATGGTAATAGCGGTGCATGGTAAACCGGAAGAAGTCATAAGTCTAAAAAGTGATGGTAACACATAGAGCAAGTACCACCTGATTCGAGTCATCGTCTAGGGAGACGACGCTGTAGTCACCAAGATAACTTCAGAGCGGCAACCTAGATTGCTCATTCACATAGTACTTCCTGGAAGTACAAATTTTAAGCACGTGATGGGTATGGGAGTCGGGAGTTTGGAAGAAATGACTAGACCTTAGTATAAGTGGGAGATTGTTGGAGTTGTATACTTAATGTCTAGATTTAAGTAACGGTAACTCACGATCATAGCATTTAATCTAATTAAATGAACAATTGTTTTGCTTTTAATTATTTGATAATTAAATATATGCAAATATAGTCCTAGATTATATACGTTGTAGTTAGTATGGTGTGCGCCGTCACACGGAAGATCATACTATCGGTTACTCGTATTTAATCGAACAGTTTCTCACGACCTAGGTGGACACGGACCAAGCCATCGGTATAGTCGTTGTATGAGGGAGAAAATAATCGGTCTTGATTATTTTATCATACTTGTACACTTGGTGTATTGGGCGGATCGCTTGTGTTTTATCAATTAGGATTGCTTGTGATAATTGATTCAAGTCTCAGAGTATTTTATTCTTAATCCCCGATACTATTGCGGGTGTGTATATTTAGTATAAGTGGCTTTGATTTTCCAAAGAAATTGTCCGGTTTAATTATTGGGACAATTACCGGTAAAGTTGGGTCACTATATTTTATATATGACACGCCGTGAATACTTGACGGGAAAGTGTATCCCGGAAGGGTTGATAATATCCCCGATATGAGTTCATAAGGAATTATTATGTAAACCCTGCAGGTGGAATTATTCCGCATAATAATTAAGGTTGAATGGTACTAGTCTCGGATACAAGAGATGAATAAATTAATTAGCAATAAATTAATTTTATTCATGGATATTTAAATCTTAAATACACGGAATAAATAATACTACCGGAGAAATATTATTTGATATAATATGGTTTAATATTGGGAGTGCAATTAATTTATATAGTGGAAAATAAATTAATTAATATTAATGGATTAATAGATTTGGGCTTGGGCTCAATTTAATCATTAATATTGGGAGCCCAATATTCCACCTCCTTTAGATCCCCTATGTAGCCTATAAAAGCACTACATGGTCTTCACAATTCAAGACATCATAAGATTATCATACTTGATATTTTAGAGAGTTCGTGAAGGAGATCCGTAGGAGTTCGGAGGATCGTCGCCCACACGACGTTCGAACGAAGTGCAAGGAATACGTGGGAAGATTCGAAGGTCTTCAATCTATCTCGTTTCTCCACACAACGAGACGTAGGTATAATCGTAAACCCCCTCTTATGATTATATGTTTTTAATCGTGATATATACATGAACGCACGATCCGTGAAAACGTACGAACTTCGGAGACGGGGATTCGAGATCCCCGGCGAAGATCGAAGGGGGCGGCCGAACCCTAGGTTTCGACCGCCGGTTGCGCGGGACGGGAGAGGGCCCCAGCTGGACGCCGGGGACACACGATCGACCACGGTCGATCGTCGGGATGCCGCGGGCTGGTGCCGCGGCGGATCCCGGCCACCTCTCGCCGCCAGCGCGGGTCGCGAGAAGCCCTCGGCTGGAGCCGAGGGGCGATCGAGCCCGTGAGATCGATCGCGAGAACGCTGCGGGGTGACCCGCAGCCGCCTCGTACGCGCTGCGGGAGTTCCCGCAGCAAGGCGTGCGGGGGTTCGCCCCCCCGCGAGCAGCGAGCCCGTGAGCTCGCTGCGGGGCTGCTACGAGCAGCCCCGGGGATGCCTCGTGCATCCCCAGCGATCGTCCTCGAGGCGATCGCGATCCCCATGCGGGGGATCCGGCTGGGCGTGCGCGGCTTCGGCCCGGCGATGCGTTCGGTCGGAACCCCGGCTTGCGTGGTGGTTCGCGGTTGGTTCTCCGGCGATCGAGGATTTCGGTCGGGTTGTCGGTTTCCGCAATTTTGATAACCCGGGATATCGATTTCCAACACAGGATCCCAAAAGGAAAACTTTGGGAGAAAGAGGCATTGATTGCATCTTTGTTGGATATGATGTGCATAACAAGGCATATCGATTCTATGTGATTGAGCCGAATGATTCAGTAGCGATTCATTCTATCATAGAATCGAGGGACGCCATATTTGATGAAACTAGATTTTCATCAATGGTTAGGACCAAGGATCTGGTGCCTAAGGTGGCTGAAAGCAAGGAAATAAACTTGCCCGAGCCTGAGTCGCTTGAACCTCGTCGAGGCACAAGGATAAGGACTAAGAAATCATTTGGTCCCGATTTTCAGACCTTTCTGGTTGAAGGATCAAGGGACGAAGTTGGATTTCAATACTTGTATAGCTATCATGTTGATGATGAGCCTAAAACATACGAGGAAGTCTTGAAATCGCAAGATGTTGCATTTTGGAAAGAAGCCATCAATGATGAGATGGATTCCATTATGGGAAACAACACTTGGGTGCTTGCTGATTTACCTAACAGTTGTAAACCATTAGGATGCAAGTGGATCTTTAAGAAAAAGATGAAATTCGATGGTTCAATTGACAAGTATAAAGCCCGATTAGTCATTCAAGGCTTTAGGCAAAAGGAAAGTGTTGATTACTTCGATACCTATGCTCCTATTGCGCGAATAACTACGATTAGGTTATTGATAGCTTTGGCTGCAATAAATAATCTAGTGATCCATCAAATGGATGTAAAAACGGCTTTCCTTAACGGTGAGTTAGAGGAAGAGATTTACATGAAACAACCCGAAGGGTTCGTTATGCCTGGTAATGAGCATAAAGTATGTAAACTTGTTAAATCCTTGTATGGATTGAAACAAGCACCTAAGCAGTGGCATCAAAAATTTGATGAAGTAATTTTTTCGAATGGTTTTAAGTTAAACCAATCGGACAAGTGTGTGTATAGCAAATTCGATGAATTTGGTAAAGGAGTCATCATTTGTCTATATGTTGATGATATGCTTATCTTTGGTACTGACCAAAGACAAGTGGACTTGAATAAGTCATTTTTATCATCAAACTTCGATATGAAGGATATGGGGGAGGCGGATGTGATTTTGGGAAATAAAATCATTCGTGAAAACAAAGCCATTACTTTAACTCAATCTCATTACATTGAGAAAGTGTTAAAGAAATTTCATTGTGAGGACTATTCAACGGTCAGTACTATATATGACTCGAGTGTAAAACTCATGCCCAATACGGGCGTTGCGGTGTCCCAGTTGGAATACTCCAAGGTAATTGGGTGCCTTATGTATGCTATGACTAGCACAAGGCCGGACATTGCATTTGCGGTAGGCAAACTAAGTAAATACACAAGTAATCCTAGCACGCATCATTGGCAGGCTGTTAGGCGTGTATTAAAATACTTAAAGGGAACCAAAGACTTTGGTTTGACATATGTCGGATATCCTTCGGTATTAGAAGGGTATTCTGATGAGAGTTGCATAACCAATATAGAGGATCATTCCTCTACTTCAGGCTGGGTTTTCCTACTCGGAGGCGGTGCTATAAGTTGGGATTCAAAGAAACAAACTTGTATTACGAGTTCCACTATGGAATCGGAATTTATAGCACTTGCGGCAGCTGGTAAAGAAGCTGAATGGTTAAGGAATTTGGTTTATGAAATTCCTTTGTGGCCAAAGCCTATTTCGGCATTTTCAATTCATTGTGACAGTGCAGCCACTTTGGCTAAGGCATATAGTCATGTTTATAATGGCAAGTCAAGACACTTGGGCGTTAGACATAGCGCGATCCGTGAGCTGATCACTCAAGAAGTAATCTCTATTGATTTTGTGAGATCACAACATAATCTTGCTGATCATTTGACCAAGGGATTAGCAAAAGACTTGGTAGTAAAGTCGGTGATTGGGATGGGTCTGAAGCCTCTTTGAATCTTCAAATATGGGATACCAAATTCATTTCTAATTGTATTAGAACCAGAATTCAATTCCGAAGCCTATATTTGAGATTGAAACACATGAATATTATCCCAAAGGTATGTGTTTGAACCTGCATGTTAAGGTTGAAGTTAATTCTTAATGAATCATTTGATAAAGTGCATTTTCCAGGTGCATGAAGAAATGATTCACCTATATGAGTGGGAAGTGTGGCAGCTTCAAGAGTCGTGGCTAAGCTCTATATACACTCAAGAATGGATGGGATACAAGGCCTAAATTTGTATCGGAAATCATTATAGAATGTATTTGGAATTATGTGTGTAGTATCTTTTATGTATTCAGATGGGTTGAAGAGTTCAATCTTTAAAGACACTCTGATTCTCAAATATATAAGTTGTATATAACACTAAGATGAAAATTCAATCTTCAAGACATTTTCATTTTATGCATAATTATTGCTGTTATTGTTAAAATAAGTGATTCAAGGATTACATTTAAATGGGGAAGGAATGTTGATGATTTAAGTGAAATCATTGTCCATTTAATGTAATTGGATTCATACAAAGTTTCGGTTACAATCCTAAAGCACTATAATGTGATTAAGGAGGTGCGGAGTGCACAATCATGTAAAAGTGATAAAGTATTATGTGTTGGATAAGTGGTAATATATATGCTGAAATTAATTACTTGATTTTAGTATGTATATGATGTTAATTTCGTGGCTGCATGTTTAGACATGCAAATCACGAAATTGCATGCATGGAAAATATTTGAATTATTTTCCAAAGGGTGTGACCCTTATGAAATGGTGCAACTCTTTCCAAAGGGTGCAGCCCTTCATGAAAGGGCATTTTCACTATCCAAAGGGGTGTTTCAACACCTATATAAAGGTGTTGAAAATCAGATTCTAAGACCCACGAAAATTAAGAGCTTTGTGTTAATAAAATATAGCGAATAAACATTCTATAGTATACTTGTTTCTACGCCAAAGAACAAGTGCAGTATTGTCTTATCCTAAAAGAAGTTTCGTGATACCTTGCCTATTATATGGTCGAAATATTATTTAAGGAAAACGTGTAAACGTGATTCAATATTTTCCAAAGACCTCCACATTCAGAAACACACAATAGAAACAACACTCTACGTACTCCATTACATAAGTTGAATCTATAAAGCTGGAATTTCTAAAAGTAATCGAGGTAAAATTACAACACTCTACGTACTCCATTACTTGTAAGTGTTTCTTTATCTATGATAGTTTTGATTTTATTTGTATTTCATTGATTATATCTATGATAGTTTTGATTTCAATTGTACTTATAAGTGTAGAGGATGGATTTAGTTGATTACTACATCTATAATAGTTTTAATTTTTTTTACATATTTGTGTTTCAGTGATTATATTTATGATAGTTTTAATTTTAATTGTACTTGTAAGTGTTTCTTTATCTATTTATCTATGATAGTTTTGATTTCAATTGTACTTATAAGTGTAGAGGATGGATTTAGGTGATTGCTACATTTTCAATCAATTAGCATATATATTATGTATAACCCCGATTAGATTTTATATTTGAAAGATACCTTCCTGCCTTGGGTTCGGAATCGTGAAACCGACTCCAATAATTCGCGTTCTTGTGGTCGATGGTTCGATCTGAGATAGATTTTATTGTTGAAGACGCAAGAACGATGCACTTCAATAAATCTCAAATTTGATTTCTTGTTTTTTTTTTAGAATTTTATTGCAGTGGTTATTGAGTTGAGGAATGGATGACGTGTTTGACCGTGAAAAATAATACGGAAATAATAGGGGTTTGGATTTTATTCTTTTTAATTAATTTAGTGAATTTTAAAATTGAAAAAGGATAGTATTGTCCAAGTGCCCTATATAATAATCAGGGAAAAATATAGGTACTATCTATAATATAACTCTTAGAAGAGCCACCATCCATGATTTCCCCTAAAATTTATGAAAGATGGAGAATGATTCATTGGTGAGATGTAAACTTTAAAGGCTTGTTTGGTTGCTTAAGATTATTATCTAAGAATAAGATAGATAATATTTGTTTCTTATTGTTCAGCCAAAATTATTTATCACATCCAAGTGAGCTGATAAAATTTGTGAAAGAGAATAGTAATTAGGAGCAGGACCTCCTTATTCACATCGTGGGATAGTTTTCTGCTCTTATAATTTGGTCCATTTTTCCTCAAATATTTAATGTTATATTTAATGTTAGACAAATCACAAATGACCATAACACATACAATTTTAACATACTCTTTACTTGTGAGTCCTAGACAAATCAGTCCCACCACAACAATGGTCGACCCCCCTGACCGAGCAACCACCACGTGCCCTGACGTCACTACATGAGAAGCCGAACCGATGGGCCGTAAATGCAACACGCAACAGAAGCCACATAGCTCTGATACCATATTGAATTTCAATAATCAACCTCCACAAATCGAGCTGGAAAAGGAGCTCTCAAACAACAAAAAGGAAGAGCGGGAAACTGAAAAATGAAATTTTATTTTCTCAGAACTTGAACAGTGAAAGCAAGTCACACTTATATACAATAACAACTATGTAAAAGTGCTGAAAGGCAAAAGTGCTACTCAATATTAAAAAAATAACTAATAATACTAAGTAGCAACTTATTTGACCAAAATATAAATTGTGCGCATTCGAATCACTTCATCGTCTTCTCTTCAACAACTTCAAGTCCAAGCTACATTTTAATACTGAATGTATTAATTAGGAGATTAATTATAGCCCAAGCAAGATTAGAGTGATTAATACAAATTAATCTCGACTACTCCATTACATAAGTTGAATCTATAAAGCTGGAATTTCTAAAAGTAATCGAGAGGTGAAATTACAAATATAGTGATTATTGTGTAGATTTCTAAATGAGATAGAAACGAAATTCAACCATAGTGCTTCGTAAATAACTTTGATAGATTATTAGTATTTTAATGAGATGTTCAACAGCAATAGTGGACATTATACTAAGTAAAACAATATTGCGATCCCATGATGATGATGAGGGCCGGGGGTATAGATCAGTCATAATCCAAGTTTAATCTTCTAGCTAGGTTTGATCTATGTTTTCGATTTTTAACATTCCGGTTGTGACCGATTTCATCTACTAACTCTATTCATAGTCATGCGACATTGATTATATATACATGCTCAGTCCTTTCAATAATACTCACATTTCCATTCTCCTACCTAGCTAATAACCACGACTCAACAAATTTGACCAACTTTCAAACTTGTGAGACTTCAAAAGTATTGAATAGTGAGAGAACTCTTCATTTCCTAAAATCGACTGCTCAAATGTCATGAATCATATTATTATTATTATTATTATTATTATTATTATTATTATTATTATTAATTAGTTGAATGACAGTACTACTACAATTTACTTTTAACAGCAGTAATATGTGCAACAAAGGAATCCATCTCCTTGCTGCTACTCCCACCTTCCATAACAGAACTCTTCACACAAACTCCCAACTCCTTAGCCCTTTTCCTCATCTCGTCTCCTTCTTCCGAGCCCATCAATTTTCTTACGACGCTCTCCACGACACTCGACAGCACCACCTCATCCCCCCACCCCGAACTCTTAACCTCCACACCAATCCTCAACACCTTTGTAACCAAGACAGCATTCACCGGCTGGTCCGAATGCATGGGCCATGCGGCTATCGGCACACCCATGCTAATACTCTCCATACATGAGTTCCAACCGCAATGGCTCATAAAACCACCCGTCGAGACATGGCCTAGAACTTCCAACTGTGGGGCCCAATCTCGCACCACCATCCCTCTCTCTCTCACTCGCTCCTCGAACCCTTCCGGCAAACCTAGTTTCCGCACTTCTCCGGAAAATATATCCCCTTTATCGGCGTCCCTAAGAACCCATACGAATTTATGCTCGCTTTTCTCGAGCCCGAACGCCAGCTCCTTAATCTGCTCGTCCGAAACAGCCGAAGTTGTCCCGAAAGAAACCAACATCACCGAATCTCGATCTTGTTTGTCGAGCCAATCCATGCATTCGTGCCTCGACGAATATCTTTTGCCCTCCGCGACCGGATTAAACGGGCCGATAGCCCAATGTTGTTGCTTTCTATGATCACCGTTTGCCAGCATGTCGAGGTACACGCCTTCGACTACCCGGCTAGAATTGTAGATTGTTCCGGAAACATCCTTCTCGGAAGCACGATTCATAGTCCGAAACTCGGGAGGGAAGTGCTCGTCCATGTCCGGGATTTCCTTCAGAATCGAGGCTTCCAAGTCCTCCTCTGGCCTTCCGGCTGCGTTCCATCGGAAGAAACACATCGTGATAGCCGAGACACTCCAGAATCTGTACGATGTAACATAGGGCAAAGTGTGGATATCCTGCACGGCGTAAGCCATGAGGGTATCGTATATTACGACAACCTTTCTGTACTCGGTCGAGAGCTCGTTTACGAACGAGAAAACGGGGTCTCGGAGATTAGATGTGGATGAAGAGATTGATGGGAAAAGGTGGGATGGGAATTTTCGTAGCGCGTGTGGATTGGGCAGAGGATTTTGGAAAGGCGGGGTCGGGAAGTCGAGGAAAGTGAGGTTAGGAATTACGTCAGAGCCGTCGAGCCTGAGCTTGGCTTGGCGGAGGTGGGTGGAGGTGCCGAGGTAGAAGACAGGGAGTTTGGCGGAGGAGGAAACGAGGCGGCGGGAGAGGTGGAGGAGCTGGTTGAGGTGGCCTTGGGCGGGCAACGGCACCATCACCACCGCCACATCTCTCAGAGTATTACTGGCCATTGATTTTTTTTAATTCAAAGGATGTGATGAGTTTTAATTCACACTTAGCTTGTGTAAATATATAGAGTCTCGTCTCATTTTTTCCATACGGGGTGAATGATGCTAAGTGCTTCTCTACTTGCGTGACAACTAAAGTATATTTTTTATATAAAATAGAGTAGTATATTTTTACTTTACTTTCTTAATGTACACTTGAGTTTACTTTAAT
The DNA here is from genome assembly GCA_954870475.1 of Euphrasia confusa. Classification (NCBI taxonomy): domain Eukaryota; kingdom Viridiplantae; phylum Streptophyta; class Magnoliopsida; order Lamiales; family Orobanchaceae; genus Euphrasia; species Euphrasia confusa. The sequence goes on along the minus strand of OX940968.1, from coordinate 24,070,206 downwards.
TTTTAATTTAAAATTTCATTTTCACTCAATACTTTTTAATCAAAATATCAAAAGTAATACTCAATATTCTCAAATAAAAATAGTAATAAGTAACTATTTTTATTTGCTTTAAAAATAAAATTATACTTTTATTTTTTTAAATTTACTCACAAATATTTTATTTTTAATTTTAAAAATATATGTTTTTATCTTTAATTTTTTAATTAAAAAATCAAAAAATAATATTTTTTCCACGTACTATTTATTAACCACTTCATAATCAATTGAGACATATCACTATAGTCAAATTCTTTGCAATGCACTATTTTAGTCTTATTTCGCATATAAAATTATAAATAGTCTAACAAACATGGTAGGAAATTAATCAATAAAGTTTTTTTTTGTAATTATTCTTGATCAAATTTTGTCAACGGTAGTGAGTGAGTCTTCTCCGAGTCGGCAAGTTCCATATTATATAATCCGTACTACATCACAAGTCAAACTGAAGATTTTGTAATGTTCCTGTATATATTTACGCAACGATAAATTTTCAAATTTAGTTAGATGAAATTAAAAGTTAATTCGTCAATGTTAATGAGATTTCCCCCTTTTTTGTTCACGCGAATTGGGAAAATATTAAAATTAGTCTAATAGTCAATTGACTCAATTTAATAAAATAAAAAGGCAAATTCTCACCAAACATCCATTAACTAAAATAGCAAAGTATTACTTATCAATCTCCAAAACTAACAGCTAACTAGCACGCTATGCGCCATAAATGTCTAAAAGTAGCTCATGCGTGGAGGGAATCCATGAAGTGTCAAGAAACCATTCAATCTCGAACAATTTTAAAAGCTCGTCGAACCATCGAATTTACTTTAAAATTCCACTGTTCCTATATTATATAACTAATGGCTGCTAAAAGTAGGGTGGGCACTTCGTCCCGAAATTCCGATCCCGTCCCGATCCCATCCCGAAAATTAGCGGGATGGGACGGGATCACTTTTGAAAATGGCAATCCCGTCCCATCCCGTCCCGTTTTAAATTTTTTATAATGGGACGGGATGGGATCGGGATGGTCCCGTTGTATCCCGTCCCGTCCCGATAATTTATTTAATAATAATATAATTTTTATTTTTTCAAACAAATTAATAGAATATCAAAATATTAATCATACTATCAATTAAATTTATTGTTTAAGTAAGTATATTTTTAAAGTTTCATAATATTTCAAAATAATTTATTTTTGTTTTCTAATTGTCTTTAAAAATACTAATATTTCTATTTTGAAATATTAAATAAAGTCAAAATATCATTTAAATTGAATATAAAATAAGTCCAATATTATTTTACTTATTTAATAATGTATTAATGTATGTTTAAAATAAAAAATTAAAATCAATTCAATATATATATATATATATATATATATGAATGTGTATGTATATTTGTTATACAAAATTGTCGATTCTTATTTTATTTGATTTTTTTTGTTTTATAAGTCGTTAATATTATTATTTTATTAATTTTTTTTATTTAATTAGTTATTTTTATTTTTTATTTAATATTTTGGGACGTCCCGATCCCGTCCCGATCCCGACCCGAATCCAAATGGGATTGGGACGTGCGGGACGGATTTTTAAAATGCAAATCCCGTCCCGTCCCGTCCCGGAAATTTATTTTCGGGACGGGACGGGATTCTCCCGTCTCATCCCGTCCCACGCCCACCCTTAGCTAAAAGAACATAAAAAGATTAACTGACAGTGTTGTTTTCTCCATCATTGTGTAGCCCTCAACGCTCCAAGTTGAAACCAAACATGGGAGAATGACAATACATTTTGAGCTTAATTTTGATTAATTTTAAATTTTTTTACTAGAAAAGAAATTAATTGGTCACATTTTGAGCTTTACCCGTACTAAATTAAGAAAGTGAAACAAAATGAGATCAAATCGAGATAATAATTTAGTCCGTTCAAAAGAGCTCATCTTAATTCTCACCAAACATAATAAACTAAGGGGAAAAAATAAAATGTACATAAAAGTTACCTTTTAAAAATTATAATTTTCTACACATAAAAATGGTGAACCACCGAAATATCCTCCCATTATAATGAATTGAATAACGTAATTGTCAAAAAAATAATTCGATAATAATGATTAGACAATGATATTTCGCCAATTCTAATTCAACAATAATAATTCGACAATTCTAATTCAATAATTATAATAAATTTGTCATAATTTTTTTTTATATTAATATTCAAAATTATTCATCCCACTCACATCATAATTCATATGTTAATATGTGTACATCGCTTTTAACTTAATTTTAACACTCAGCCACTCTTTTCACACCCCAATACGCCGCCACCAGAGGTTCACATTGAGAACGAGTACTCCCACTAGATCTACACAATTTGTTGCGATCGATTCTACACCACAACGCCCACTGAATTCGTTACCATCGTCGTCGAGTTGAATCTCGCTCGTCGCTCCTTCTAAAGAGTGCTATCATCGAACATTCCCAACACGATATGGAAAAGCACGTTCCTGCGATTTTGAAAACCATCCGATAATGGCTCTCGTGGTGTAGTTGTGCTCCTTGTAAATTATTTTAAATGTTGAGTGTGAAGATCGATTCACGCCGGAGAGGACGAAGAAGACGATCGGAGAAGACGATCGGGGAAGTCGGTCAAAGAAGAGGGGTAGCGGTCGCTACCACCAGAGCAGCGAGCGCTGCCCTTGTCCAGAACCGAGAGCAGCAGAAAGCAGCGACCGAGCAGCGCTCCTTCGAGCGTTTGGGGTAGCGCTGGGGTAGCGGTCGCTACCCCCCTATTTTCTGCCAGCGGGATTTTTACTTCTCCTCCAAGTTTCCATCCCCTATTTATACCCTATGCGATTTATTAATTAGGGTTAACACCTACAGCTATTAGAATTGATATTATAGAGTTTACAAGCTTGTAACGGGGATTTCGGACGCGAATTTCCCAACAACTGGTATCAGAGCGCTAGGGTTATAGCGATCGGGGAAAAGTGATGACGGACACCACCACCTCGTTCGGGGTTATGAAATTTGACGGGAATAACTATGGACACTGGAAGATGCAGATCGAGGACTACCTTTATGGGAAGAGGCTCGGAATTCCTTTGAAGGGTAGACCGGAGCAGATCACGAATGACGAGGAATGGGAAAGCCTCGACAGGCAGGTGTTGGGAGTATACGTTTGTCGCTAGCTTCAAACGTGTCATTCAATGTGCGCTCAATTCCCACAACCAAGGGTTTGATGGTTGCCCTATCAAACATGTACGAGCAACCTTCAGCGAACAATAAGGTGTATCTCATGAAGCAGTTGTTCAATCTGAAGATGTTGGACAATGCAAACGCAGCCAACCATATCAACGAGCTGAATTCCATCTTGGACAAGTTGAAGGGAGTCGGGGTGAACTTCGATGAAGAAATTTACGCCTTGATCCTACTTGCGTCTCTACCGGATAGTTGGGAGCCCATGCGGGCAGCTGTTAGCAACTCTATGGGGAAGGAGAATCTGCAGTTCTCCGAAGTTAGAGATAAAATCCTTGCCGAGGAAATCCGGAGAAAGGATTTCAAGGGAAAGACTCCTAGTTCGGCCTTGAGTGTAGAGAGCCGGGGGAGAAACTCGGGCAGAAATGCTAACAGGAACAGAGGGAGATCCAAGTCTAGGAATGGAAGAGATAGCTCGAGGTCCGAGGATAATGAGTGCTGGAATTGTGGGAAGACGGGGCACTTCAAGAGGGATTGTCGCTCTCGGAGGAAGAACGACAACAAGAAGAAGGGAACCGCCAATGCGGTAGTACAGGAGGATGACGACGATGGGGACGTCCTTCTCTTATCGGTCGACTCACCGATCGATTCCTGGGTGCTGGACTCAGGGGCTTCTTTCCATACTACTGCACAGCGGGAGGTAATGCTTAATTACGTCTCAGGTGACTATGGAAAGGTTTTTCTTGCAGATGACGAGCCACTCGATATAGTCGGGATGGGAGATATCAACCTGAAGCTGTCTAATGGGCAAACTTGGAAGATTACCAAGGTCAGACACGTGCCGGGGTTGATGAGGAACCTAATTTTGGTGGGCCAGCTTGATAATGATGGCTACCGGACGTCATTTGGAGATGGGTCGTGGAAGGTTTCGAGGAACGCCATGACCATTGCTCGAGGTCATAAGACGGGCACACTTTATTTGACGACGAGCATGAGGGATTCGGTTGGTGTTGTTGATAGCACCCAAAAGACCGAACTGTGGCATTGCAGGCTGGGGCACATGAGTGAGAAGGGGATGAAGATCATGGCAAAGAACGGGCTGCTGCCCGAACTCAAGGCGATTGAGTCTCACGTGTGCGAGAGCTGCATTCTTGGAAAGCAGAAACGAGTGAGTTTTTCAAAAGTTGGAAGGGAGCACAAGGCGGAGAAGCTGGAACTAGTACACACGGACGTTTGGGGACCAGCTCCCGTCGCCTCACTCGGGGGATCACTCTATTACGTTACCTTCATCGATGACTCCACAAGGAAGGTATGGGTATACTTCATGAAAAAATAAGAGTGACGTGTTCTCTGTTTTCAGGAAATGGAAAGCCGAGGTTGAGAATGAAACAAATCTCAAGGTGAAGTGTTTGAGGTCCGACAACGGTGGTGAGTACGTTGACGCCGACTTCAAACAGTTTTGTGTCGAGAGTGGGATCAAGATGGTGAAGACTATTCCGGGGACCCCACAACAGAACGGAATAGCGGAACGAATGAACAGGACGCTAAATGAGAAGGCCCGGAGTATGCGGTTACATTCGGGGATGCCTAAGATGTTTTGGGCATATGCCATTGACATGGCAGCTCATTTAATCAACAGAGCACCGTCGGTTCCTTTGGAATATCGGATTCCTGAGGAGGTTTGGAGTGGGAAGAAGTTGAATCTGTCCTACTTGAGGGTGTTCGGGAGTCTGGCGTATGTCCATATCGACGAAGCTGCTCGTACCAAGCTTGATCCTAAATCAAGTAAGTGCTTCTTCATTGGATATGGCGTCACGGAGTTCGGATACCGATTTTGGGATGCCAAGAATCATAAGGTGATCCGAAGCAAGAATGTGATCTTCAACGAGGCGGTCTTGTACAAGGGTAAAGGCGAGGTTGTTGAAGAAAGCATTGATCCCGTGGGAGACACGGAGGAGGTTCCGGTGGAGGTCGTGGAGACCGAGAAGATCGAGGAGGGAAACACGAGCAGCGAGGATGAGCAAGATAAGAATGCTCATCCTAACATCGATCCAGTCACACCGAAGCCGTGGAGGTCGACTAGGGTAAGAAGACCTCCCCATAAATTTTCACCTTCTCTTAACTATATTTTGCTGACTGATAGGGGTGAGCCGGAGAGCTACACTGAGGCTATACAAGCGAGGGATTCGATCAAGTGGGAGTCTGCCATGAAAGAGGAGATGAGCTCATTGATGTCGAATCAGACTTGGGAACTAGCCGAGCTTCCGAAGGAGAAGAAGACCTTGCACAATAAATGGGTCTTTCGGGCAAAGGAAGAACACGATGGAAGCGTTCGGTACAAGGCAAGATTAGTGGTGAAAGGCTTCCAGCAAAAGGAAGGGATCGACTACACGGAGATCTTTGCTCCGGTAGTCAAGATGGTAACCATCCGGGTGATGCTTAGCTTGGTGGCAAAGGAGAACTTACATCTTCAGCAAATGGATGTAAAGACCGCATTTCTTCACGGGGATCTAGATGAAGAAATTTATATGAAGCAACCGGAGGGTTTTGAAGTCCGAGGCAAGGAGAAGCTGGTGTGTAAGCTTCAGAAGAGCTTGTATGGGTTGAAGCAAGCTCCAATGCAGTGGTACAAGAAGTTTGACATGTTCATGAAGCGGGTCGAATTCACGCAGTGCGAGGCGGACCACTGCTGCTATTTCAAGAGCCTTGGAAAAGATACCTACATAATATTGCTCCTTTATGTAGATGATATGTTGATAGTCGGGGCGAGCTTGGCAGAGATCGACAAGCTCAAGAAAAGTCTATCGAGGAAATTCTCTATGAAGGATTTGGGTGTTGCCAAACAAATCCTGGGGATGAGAATCACGAGGAGCAAGGATGGTCTTGAGTTGTCTCAAGAAGAATATCTGAAGAAGGTATTGACGAGGTTTAGCATGGAGAATGCAAAACCGGTTGGAACTCCTTTGGCTATTCACTTCCGTTTGTTAAAGGAGGACTCGCCGGTGATCGAGAAGGAGATGGAGTATATGGATAAGGTCCATTACGCCTCTGCGATTGGGAGCCTTATTTATGCTATGGTGTGCATGAGGCCTGACATTGCCCATGCAGTGGGAGTGGTCAGCCGGTTTATGAGTAATCCGGGGAAGCAACATTGGGAAGCCGTCAAGTGGATCTTTCGATACTTGAGAGGGACTTCCGGTTTTGTTTGGAGGTTCCAAAAGTCATATTTGGGGTTACTCGGGTTCGTGGACGCGGATAACGGAGGTGATGTGGATAGTAGGAAGAGCACTACTGGGTACGTGTACACTTTCAGGGGTACCGCAATTAGCTGGGTGTCGAGGTTACAGAAGATCGTAGCATTGTCGAGTTGCGAGGCGGAGTACGTCGCTGTGACGGAAGCCGCGAAGGAGTTGATGTGGCTACAGGCATTTCTGCTAGAGCTGAGGCAAGACCACTCGGGGAGTGTCTTGTATTCCGACAGTCAGAGCGCCATTCATTTGGCGAAGAATCCGGCGTACCATGCTCGAACGAAGCATATCCAGCTGAGATATCACTTCATACGATCTGCCTTAGAGGAAGGCGTCTTGTGGTGTTGGAGAAGATTCTTGGGAGTAAGAATCCAGCCGACATGTTTACGAAGGTGGTACCGTGTGATAAAATGAAGTTGTGTTCGACTTCAGTTGGTCTTCTGGGATGAGGACCGGGGAGGCGGCTGCAATGTGAAGAGACGATAGGGGCTGTGAATCAGCTTCAAGTGGGAGATTGTTGAGTGTGAAGGTCGATTCACGCCGGAGAGGATGAAGAAGACGATCGGAGAAGACGATCGGGGAAGTCGGTCAAAGAAGAGGGGTAGCGGTCGCTACCCCCAGAGCAGCGAGCGCTGCCCTTGTCCAGAACCAAGAGCAGCAGAAAGCAGCGACCGAGCAGCGCTCCTTCGAGCGCTTGGGGGTAGCGCTGGGGTAGCGGTCGCTACCCCCCTATTTTCTGCCAGCGGGATTTTTACTTCTCCTCCAAGTTTCCCTCCCCTATTTATACCCTATGCGATTTATTAATTAGGGTTAACACCTACAACTATTAGAATTGATATTATAGAGTTTACAAGCTTGTAACGGGGATTTCGGACACGAATTTCCCAACATTAAATAACTTAAAATGTTTATTAAACCAATGACATATAGTATATGGTCAAAGTTTATAGTCATTACATTAATTAGTATTTTATTTAATATATATATATATATATATATATAGTTAAATATACTTAGTCAAAACTATTAAATTTGTTATGTGAACTTAAAGATACATAAATAAAATGTATGTTATTTTTATATTTATATTATTTTTTATACAAAAAAAAATAATTTTGTTTTGTTAAACTCTATATAAGAATAACTTTGTATAATAATATTTTTCATGGTCCAAACGATATAAACTCTACTCACAATTAATTTATTTTTCAATTTAAAAATACATTTTTATCTTTTACTTTTTGATAAAAAAAACAACATTTTTTTAATGTCCGTCCAAAAAGAGTATTTCATGTATTAGAGGAGGAAGGGAAGGGAGTACATCTTCAAGATGACTCTCTCGGCTCTCCCACTCCATATCACATTTATTTTGTGCATTATTTCGACTCGAGTTTAAATGTAATTGATTATTAAGATAAAGCACTATCACTTATAAAATGTTAACTTAATTTCTTTTTTCTATTATTTACAAAAGTAATTTTGGAAACCATTTGATAGTGGCTCTCGTGGTGTATTTGTGCTTATAGCTGTGACTTTCAGCTCGGCCCGATGGGCTGGGCTAAAGAATTAGTGGTCCAAAAAAACTCGGGCCTATATGGTCCGACCTGATGAGCTGGCGAGCCAAATGGATCAGACTCGAGTTTGGCCCGATTGGCTGACCCGTTCCGATTTTTTAAAAAATTTATTTTAATTTTAATATTTTTAATGTTTAATATTTTTTTATTAATATAATATTATTTTAATTACTTATTTTAACTATTATTATAGTTATTTTTATTATTTTTGTACAAATTTGTTTATATTTATTAACATAAATTTTATTATACGATTATTTTATAGTTTTAATAAGTTTAATAATGAATTTAAATAAAATATATAAAAAATATTAATTTTTAATAATTAATATTTATTTATTTATTTTTTAAAATACCGGGCCAAAATGGCCCGGTGGCTCGGTAGCCCAATGTGGGCTGGGCTGGGCTGGGCTGGGCTCAAAAATATCGGGCCTGAATTTTTCGGGCCGAGCCGGGTTGGGTTCAAAATAATGAGGTGGCCCGATGGGCTGGGCCGGGCCGGCCTGACCCGGCCCAAGTCACAGCTCTAGTTGTGCTCCTTGTAAATTAAAGTGATCTTTTTGTTGAGTAATTAAAGAAGAAACCAAAACCCTCCTTCCTCTCGACCTGTATATGTCTTTAAAGAAAAATATAATACACATAATTAGAGTAGATGTTGGTGCACACGCCGGCGATAAATGCTCCGAATTACCTGAAAAATTCAAACACTTAAACGATTAGATCCGAAGTCAGCCTCAAAGTTATATCAAGCACCCAAAGCTAGCCCCGCAGTCAACAGATCTCGAGAGATCCGGTCCGCTCCATTGATTTTGGGGTTGTACAGACCACGAAGCACAAGGAGAAGAAGAACAGTAAACAGATCTAGATATATGTATAGTATAAAATACAGATCTCAAATACTTCGGCTCAGCGATTGCATGTCGTAGTATTTGGTATCTGAGAGTGATCGGACCGACACCGAACAAGGGAGAGAATAGAGACCTCACCGGAGAATAGCCCAGGAGCACACATACACACACAATTGCTCACCACACTCAGAACACTCCGCCTCACAAAGAAGGTAAATCACGCGCGCACCCGGAGCTTCACAGATCGTCTTCGTGGTCACTGCTGGGATTCGATTGTTGGAGTTGTGTACTTAATGTCTAGATTTAAGTAACGGTAAACTCCCGATCATAGCATTTAATCTATTAAATTAACGAACAATTGTTTGCGTTTAATTATTATTAATTAAATATATGCAAACTATAGTCCTGGATTTTATACGTTGTAGTTAGTATGGTGCAAGCATGGGCGCACAGAAGATCATACTATCGGTTACTCGTATTTAATCAAACAGTTGCTCACGACCTAGATGGACATGGACCAATCCATCGGTATAGTCGTTGTGTGAGAGAGAAAATAATTTATCTTAATTATTTTATCACACTTGTACACTTGGTGTATTGAGCGGATCGTTGAGACTCATCGATTAGGATTGCCGGCGATAATCGATTCGAGACTCCGTGTATTTTATTCTTAATCCCCGATATTATTGCGGGTGTGTATATTTAATATAAGTAACTTTGATTTACCAAAGGAATTAACCGATTTAATTATTAGGTTAATTTCCGGTTAAGTTGGGTCACTATATTTTATATATGACATGCCGTGAATAATTGACCGGACAGTGTATCCCGTAAGGGTTGATAATATCCCCGAGATGAGTTCATAAGGAATTATTGTGTAAACCTCATGAGTGGATTTGTTCCGCACAATAATTAAGGTTGAATGGTACTAGTCTCGGATTAAAGAGATGAATAAATTAATTAGCAATAAATTAATTTTATTCATGGATATTTAAATCTTAAATACACGGAATAAATAAATACTACCGGAGAAATATTATTTGAAATAATATGGTTTAATATTGGGAGTGCAATTAATTTATATAGTGGAAAATAAATTAATTAATATTGATAAGGATTAATGGACTTGGGCAGTGGGCTCAATTTAATCTTCAATATTGGAAGCCCAATATTCCACCTCCTTTAGATCCCCTACGTAGCCTATAAAAGCACTACATGGCCTTCATAAATCATAAGACAAGATTATCATACTTGATATTCTAGAGAGTTGAAGGAGATCCATAGGAGTTCGATAGATCGTCGCCCACCCGACGTTCGAACGAAGTGCAAGGAATACGTGGGAAGATCCAAGGGTCTTCAACTTGATTTCGTTTCTCCGCACAACGAATCAAAGGTACAATCATAAACTCCTTCGTGTGAATTTATGTGATTTAATTGTGATACATACATGAACACAAGATCCGGGAAAAACGACGAACTTCGGGGACGGGGATTCGAGATCCCCGGCGAAGGTTCGAAGGACCCTCGGCTGGGAGCCGAGGGGTGCGATCGAGCCCTAGGGGCGTCGATCGCGGGCCCACACGAGGACGCCCCGGCTGGAGCCGGGGCATGCGATCGACCGCGTGGTCGATCGCCGGGCGAGCCGCGGCTGGGCCGCGGCTGGTGCGCTGGGCGCACCGCCCTCCTCGGCGGTGGCGGTGAGTCGCCGGACTCACCGCCGGGGGCTGTTCGGAACAGCCCCACGGGGATGCGCGTGCATCCCCGGCGATTGCTAGGGCTAGCGATCGCGAGCCCGCGGTGGGGCTCGGCTAGGGTTTAGCCGCGGGTTTATCCTGCGGCGATGCTCGGGTCGAGCCCGGCTCCGTTTGTGTGGTTCGCGTTCGTGGATCCGACTCGTGGGAGAAAATCGGCTGGGGGCGGGCTGCGTGTCTTCGGGCGCGTAGTCTCCAAAGGTCGGACTCCTGCGGATGAGTCGGGGATCCAGTTTCCGGCGACGGGATTTCGTTCGGGGTTATCGGTTCCGCAATTTTTGATACCCCGGGACATCGAAACCCAGCAATTGGTATCAGAGCGTTTGGTTCGTGTTCATGTATGTATTCAATTGTGTTCTACCTTGCAGGGATTCCGACTATCATGGTTTAATTAATTGTTAATTATTCGTTTAATTAATTGCTATTTAATTTACCATGATTGTTCGTTTATTAAACTCTCGGACATGTCGAGACTCGTTTTGTGTGGATGAATGCTTGTAATAGTAAAAATTCGGGGGTTGACCGAATTTAGATTTATTATTATTGTTCTATGTTTTTCCGGAAAATGTATAGGGTCGATTTCATGTATAGAATCGATACCGGAATTGTAAATTTATTTCTTGTAATTTATTTACGTTGGATCGATGCCGAGATGACCGCCGGAAAACGCGTGTGACGAAGAAGACGAAGAGGACGAAGGACGGGGATCGATCAACCCCCTTGATCGACCCGATCGATCGACCCTAGGGGAGGGGGCCGATCGCCCTCGGCTAGGGCTGCCGCCGGCGACGGTGGCGGCTGGTGGCTGGGCTGGGCGGCGGTGCTCCTCCGCGGGGGTGGCCGATGATGGTGGGTTGGTGCGGGAACTCCCATCCCGTGCTACTCCTACCTAGATTCGCTTTCCTAATTGATTCGTTTTTCCTATTTGAGTTTTTCCTATTTTTGGGAATTCTCATGGATTAGGAAAAGAATTAATTAATATTAATTTTATTCCTTATTCTATTATGGAAGTCTTCTAGAGTATTCCGAGTTCTACTTGGAATAGGATCCTAGAGATTTAATAGAATTAGAAAGGAATAATAATTAATTTAGGATTAATTTATTTCCTAATTGATTATTTCTATTTTATGGGAATTTTCATAGTAATGGAAATTAATTAATCTTGGAAAGTAGAAGAGTCCTAATTTATTTTATTTCCTTATTCTATTATAGAAGTCTTCTAGAATATTCCAAGTTTGACTTGGATAGATTATTCTAGAGATTTAATAGAATTAGATAGGAAAATAAATAAATAAAAAATATTAATAATATTTAATTTTAATTTTGATTTATTCGATTGACTTAATTTTCGAATTGAGTATCTTTTGGATTTATTAAAAATAAATAGATTTAAATATTGGGATTAATATTCTCGTCACATGGAGCATTCAAGAACGAAGACTGAAGACTAGAAGAAGCATACGGAGATGGAATAAAGCCATGATAGTCGGAAAATAATTTTTCTAGCATTATTTTGACTATGTGCTATGTGCTTTATTACTTGTATGCATGCTTATGTGTTTAATTATGCATTAGATAGCGTATCCCTTTGTTATAAAAAGCTAAGTGGGAGAGGGGATGGAAACATTCCCATGGTCTCCATTACTGTTCTCTTGGTGACTCTTATGGACTTTTGAAGTTCGTATAGATGTGTCATTGTAGGAGAATTCTTGTAATTCCTTTTACAAGAAACATTGATTAAGTTTATCAAACAATGCCTAATTTGTCTTTCTGAAACTGACTTCAAGTCGACTCATTCTCACCCCGGGGAGTGGAATGGAGCCAGAGCCACTTGGTCATGTGGATGACACAAATTAGAGACATTCGTACCATCTTTTAAGGTGGATCGATTGTCTGCTCGGCTCCCTCATCTAATGAGAGATAGGGTTGTTCGCATGGTGAATCACTGGTTAGAAACTTCGAGTTTCACTTATGATTCCCCGCGTCTTGATTTACGAAATTGAATGGTTCAAGTAATTGGATGTCAATTGTATAAATCTTTTGGTGTAGTAAACGTCCACACTATCGTGGCTTGCTGCATTGAATGGGATTTTAGAACGATTGATGTAGACAGTTATAGAAGAAAGTGAAGGATCGTGTGTTAACGTAAACGTCCACACTATCGTGGCTTGCGCTGATATGCAGTCCCAAACAATCTTCTTAGATACTGAGTAATGGTTTACACTTAGGTACGCTCTATAGTATTCTTCCCATCGAAGTAACGCTATAGTGATGTACGACCAAAGCAAATCTAATTGCTAAATCATTTGGATGGGTAAACGTCCACACTATCGTGGCTTGCCTTATCTGATGGGATTTTAGATGTGATTAGTGATTTAATGATATTATTATGGGGAGATAATATCGGATATTAAATTAATTGTTTGTTTAAATGTGCTTATAGATTTAGAAAATAGCTATGAATCCACTTGAGTTAATACTTGAGGAATTTGACGCACTGGTTCCATACTGTGTTGAATGGAAGGAAGGGTTAGACATTGCTCAGACTGTAAAGGAGTACAAAGACGTACTCAGTGAAACTTGTCCTCCTGGACTCACCATTAACTCAACTGAGGATGAGATTTTTGACTTTGAAAAATGGGATAGTGCTCGTTCATTAGCCATTAATCATGATGTCATGCTTAAACTCAAGTTGATGTTTGGACATGATGGGGAGGCTAGAAAAGAGGCGATGAGGATACTCATAAAGATCTGTTACTTCGATGAAACACTTGATCATGTTTTTGAGATGATGGATCTTTTAGACGAGTTGAAACAATCGCAAGCTCTTATAGCCAAAGCCAAAGGTTTCGGACCTAAAGGCAAGGGAAAGGAGAAGAAGACAAGGGGGTCTGGTGGTCCTAAGGGACTTGGACCAAAGGGTGGGATAAAGAAGCCTTCCGGCAAATATCCCCAAGGGAAGCAGTCTGAGTACTGGGGGTCTACATCTTGTCCTCTCAGAGGTACGAATTTTTCTTTAGTCGTAAAAACATAGTCAGCGGTATTATCTACCAGAATTCTGGTGTGTAGATATGGAACCACTGACGGTATGTGCATTTTGAATGCAGGGGTTCCAGAAAACCCGGCGACTTAGAGAAGGAGAGTTCGAGTCTACACGGGCAAAAGCTGTAAAGGAGGCAGCTGTTGCGGTGGAAGACATTTATCTGCTTTAGTAGTTAAATAGGATTTCATTTCAAGATTATTGCATTATGTACCCTCTATTTTAGAAAGAACGTTTTGTTCTGGATTTCTATTATTTATGAATGGATATTTTATTTCTTTAATCATTGGATGATTTTGATAAGAAATGATGGCATTATCTATTCTGGTACATTAGATAGCAATATATGAATGATAGATCCTAAGTCTACCACGATGCAACAAACCGTTCTATAACTTGTTTTACTTGATTAGATATGTTTCTTTATTAAATCATTATACTTATGAATTCTTGTACTTAGTAGTATTTTCAAATAAGATTCAAAAGGTCGAAATTGATTTGATCAATTATATTTGAAGGAATGGACCTTCCGACCTAAGAATTGAATTTGGAGGATAATACATCTAAGCAAACCTTTCTTCATAAAGGATAGAATTCGGACTAGTATTGGAAATGATTAGATATGCAGTCACATGTGTGAATTAGAAAGGCACGAGTAGTTCTTTCAAGAATACTCAATGATGGATTAGAATACTTAAATGTGCCATAAAAGCAAAGTGTTTTGACTAGTCAATGGACGCAAAGCTAATATGGGGAACCATTAAAGTATATCCATTAGAAGCCTGCGACTCGGTCGCGGAGGCCATCGCCTATCTAAATAACACATAGCATAATCAAAGATTGGGATTCAATCCCAAGGGGCCGCGCCATACACTTACGTGTAGAGATGGTGTGTTGAAAATAAGAAATGGAAATCTAAAAGTAAAAGAGAACAAGTTGTTCGGAACCACCTATGTTCTATGGATATTTCTGGAGACAATAACACATTCCGTGTGATTGTAGGATATCCTAGGTGAACGAAGTATTGTGTGTTCTATAGTACTATAAACCAGAAGAACTTTCGTTCGGTTCATAGAGAAAGACTATTAGATGAACCACAAAGCCTGAACTGAATTAATACCTTGGAATGAGAAAAAGGACAAAAGACTGGGAACCAGCCAAACCGAGTAGAAGTACACCACACACTGCACCTATTGTTATTACTGTTATACACCGGGACGCCATTGCAGTGGGAGGTTGTTGAACAACCGGAGATATTCATAAGACTAGAGGAGTTCGGACTCTAGATCTAGTAAACATGAAATCGATCCCTAGCTCTGCATAAAGGCAGTACTAGATCTAAATGAGCCTGCTTGGAAAACAATAAGGATTATTGTTAAGAGGCTAGATCATTTAGAGTACGAGCTTAGTAAATCCATTTATGGATGGTTACAAAGATGTGAATCGTAGAACTTGCGTATTGATGAGATAATCCATTCAATGGATTCATCAAAAGGCAGAGACGATAGGTGTATTAGAGACATAATGGAAACAAGGTGGTGTTTCTCGGAATTTTTGTGTAGATAGTATTTTATCATTGGCAACAATGTAAAGATGTTATCAGGCATAAAATAATGGTTGTCTAAATGAATCGGGATATAAGATTAAGTAGAAGTTAGAACATGTTCTTGAGATCTTATGATCTAGGGATAAGAACATTGTACTTCTCCTGGATATCTTATACGATTATGGTTTGTTTTAACATGCATAATTCTGAGAAAGGTCGTTACCCTTCAGAGACAGAATATGTATATCTATCTAAGGTTATGTGTCTTGAACACATTAAGGAGATAGATGATACTAAGCAGTTTCCTACACCTCGTGTGGAAAGCTTAAATGCAATGTTAGAAAAACAAGAAACTGATATCAACTATGCGGTTAGCGTAGTGGGAGGATATCAAAGTAATCTGGATAAGAAATATTCAAAATGAAATTTTCTTAGATTACATATTCTCAAATTTCAAATCAGAGAAGGGCCAGTGTAAGTCGATATCAGGCTATGTGTTCACTTTTGGAAAAAGGTGGAACCTTTAATATGAAAGAGTGATAAGCGGGATGCTTCTCAGACTCTCTCATAACCGAATAGCAGCCTCAGAGGCAGCGGAAGGTTTGGTTAGGTTCCGGGATAACCTCTAAGACTTGGAAATGACTCTTAGTTTATCAAAGGCTATTTTATAGCGGTGCGTGATAAACTGGAAGAAGTCATAAGTCTAAAAAGTGATGATAACACATAGTGCAAGTACCACCTGATACGAGTCATCGTCAGGGAGACGACGTAGTAGTCACCAAGATAACTTCAGAGCGGCAACCTAGAGTGCTCATTCACATAGTACTTCTCGGAAGTACACCTTAAGCACGTGATGAGTATGGGAACCGGGAGTTTGGAGGAAATGACTAGACCTTAGTACAAGTGGGAGATTGTTGGAGTTGTGTACTTAATGTCTAGATTTAAGTAACGGTAAACTCCCGATCATAGCATTTAATCTATTAAATTAACGAACAATTGTTTGCGTTTAATTATTATTAATTAAATATATGCAAACTATAGTCCTGGATTTTATACGTTGTAGTTAGTATGGTGCAAGCATGGGCGCACAGAAGATCATACTATCGGTTACTCGTATTTAATCAAACAGTTGCTCACGACCTAGATGGACATGGACCAATCCATCGGTATAGTCGTTGTGTGAGAGAGAAAATAATTTATCTTAATTATTTTATCACACTTGTACACTTGGTGTATTGAGCGGATCGTTGAGACTCATCGATTAGGATTGCCGGCGATAATCGATTCGAGACTCAGTGTATTTTATTCTTAATCCCCGATATTATTGCGGGTGTGTATATTTAATATAAGTAACTTTGATTTACCAAAGGAATTAACCGATTTAATTATTAGGTTAATTTCCGGTTAAGTTGGGTCACTATATTTTATATATGACATGCCGTGAATAATTGACCGGACAGTGTATCCCGTAAGGGTTGATAATATCCCCGAGATGAGTTCATAAGGAATTATTGTGTAAACCTCATGAGTGGATTCGTTCCGCACAATAATTAAGGTTGAATGGTACTAGTCTCGGATTAAAGAGATGAATAAATTAATTAGCAATAAATTAATTTTATTCATGGATATTTAAATCTTAAATACACGGAATAAATAAATACTACCGGAGAAATATTATTTGAAATAATATGGTTTAATATTGGGAGTGCAATTAATTTATATAGTGGAAAATAAATTAATTAATATTGATAAGGATTAATGGACTTGGGCAGTGGGCTCAATTTAATCTTCAATATTGGAAGCCCAATATTCCACCTCCTTTAGATCCCCTACGTAGCCTATAAAAGCACTACATGGCCTTCATAAATCATAAGACAAGATTATCATACTTGATATTCTAGAGAGTTGAAGGAGATCCATAGGAGTTCGATAGATCGTCGCCCACCCGACGTTCGAACGAAGTGCAAGGAATACGTGGGAAGATCCAAGGGTCTTCAACTTGATTTCGTTTCTCCGCACAACGAATCAAAGGTACAATCATAAACTCCTTCGTGTGAATTTATGTGATTTAATTGTGATACATACATGAACACAAGATCCGGGAAAAACGACGAACTTCGGGGACGGGGATTCGAGATCCCCGGCGAAGGTTCGAAGGACCCTCGGCTGGGAGCCGAGGGGTGCGATCGAGCCCTAGGGGCGTCGATCGCGGGCCCACACGAGGACGCCCCGGCAGGAGCCGGGGCATGCGATCGACCGCGTGGTCGATCGCCGGGCGAGCCGCGGCTGGGCCGCGGCTGGTGCGCTGGGCGCACCGCCCTCCTCGGCGGTGGCGGTGAGTCGCCGGACTCACCGCCAGGGGCTGTTCGGAACAGCCCCACGGGGATGCGCGTGCATCCCCGGCGATCGCTAGGGCTAGCGATCGCGAGCCCGCGGTGGGGCTCGGCTAGGGTTTAGCCGCGGGTTTATCCCGCGGCGATGCTCGGGTCGAGCCCGGCTCCGTTTGTGTGGTTCGCGTTCGTGGATCCGACTCGTGGGAGAAAATCGGCTGGGGGCGGGCTGCGTGTCTTCGGGCGCGTAGTCTCCAAAGGTCGGACTCCTGCGGATGAGTCGGGGATCCAGTTTCCGGCGACGGGATTTCGTTCGGGGTTATCGGTTCCGCAATTTTTGATACCCCGGGACATCGAAACCCAGCATCGATGTCCCGGGCTATCAAAAAAAAATTGCGGAACCGATAACCCGACCGAAAACCCTAGATTGTCGGAAGACCCGAACACCGACTCATCCGCAGGAGTCCGACCTTTGGAGACTACGCGCCCGAAGACACGCAGCCCGCCCCCAGCCGAAGTCTCCCGCGAGTCGGGAACCACGAACGCGAATCACCTCACGAGCCGGGGCCCGACCGAACGCCCAGCGAGGCCCGAAGGCCGCGTGCGCCAGCCGAGCCCCCGCGAGGGGCTCGCGATCGTCCTCGGACAATCGCTGGGATCGCTCGTAGCGATCCCCGGGGTGCTCGCGGCAGCCCCGCAGCGAGTCGCGTGACTCGCTGCTCGCGAGGGCGTCGCCCTCGCACGCCTCGCTACGGGTGAACCCGTAGCGCATACGAGGCAGCTACGGGTCATCCCGTAGCACGCCCGCGATCGAGCTCACGGGCTCGATCGCCCCTCGGCTCCAGCCGAGGGCTTCGCGCAGCACGCGCCTCCGACGACGGCGGCTGGGGTCCGCCACGGCACCAGCCCGTGGCACCCCGGCGATCGACCGAAGTCAATCGCATGCCCCGGCGTCCAGCCGGGGCTCGTCCTTCGTCGCGCGTTGCGGCGGTCCGAACCCTAGGGTTCGACCGCCTCCTTCGATCCTCGCCGGGGATCTCGAATCCCCGTCCCCGAGGTTCGTCGTTTTCCCGGATCGTGCGTTCATGTATACATCACAATTAAACAAGCACATAATCAAAGAGGGGGTTCTCGATTATATTACCTCGATTCGTTGTACGGAGAAACGAATCCAATTGACGACCTTGCGATCTTCCTACGTATTCCTCGCACTTCGTTCGAACGTCGTGTGGGCGACGATCTATCGAACTCCTATGGATCTCCTTCACTCTCCAAGACTTTATGATTGGCGTAGGTCAATTATTATGTGTTGTGAAAAATGAAGACCATGTAGTGCTTATATAGGCTACGTAGGGGATCATAAGGAGACTAAATATTGGGCTTCTAAATATTGAAGATTAAATTGGGTCCAACCCAAATCCATTAATCCTTATCAATATTAAATTTTATTTATTTTTCACTATATAAATAAAATTGCACTCCCAATATTAATCCATATTATATCAAATAATATTTCTCCGATTAGTATTATTTATTCTGTGTATTTAAGATTTAAATATCCATGAATAAATTTATTTATTGCTCAATAAATAATATTCATATCTTATATCCGAGACTAGTACCGTTCAACCTTTATTATTGTGCGGAACGAATCCACTCATGAGGTTTACACAATAATTCCTTATGAACTCATCTCGGGGATATTATCAACCCTTCCGGGATACACTTTCCCGTTAAGTATTCACGGCATGTCATATATAAAATATAGCGACCCAATTTTACCGGTAATTAACCCAATAATAAAATCGGTTAATTCCTTTGGAAAATCAAAGTCTCTAATATTAAATATACACACCCACAATAATATCGGGGATTAAGAATAAAATACTCCGAGATTTAAATTGATTATCCAAGGCAATCCTAATCAATAAATCTCAAGCGATCCGCCCAATACACCAAGTGTACAAGTGTGATAAAATAATTAAGATAAATTATTTTCTCTCTCACACAACGACTATACCGATGGATTGGTCCGTGTCCATCTAGGTCGTGAGCAACTGTTCGATTAAATACGAGTAACCGATAGTATGATCTTCTGTGCGCCCATGCACACCATACTAACTACAACGTATAAAATCCAGGACTATATTTTGCATAATTAATTAATAATAATTAAATGCAAATAATTGTTTATTAATTAAATAGGTTAAATGCTATGACCGGGAGTTTACCGATACTTAAATCTAGACATTAAGTACACAACTCCAACAATCTCCCACTTGTACTAAGGTCTAGTCATTTCCTCCAAACTCCCGACTCCCATACTCATCACGTGCTTAAGTTATACTTCCCAGAAGTATTATGTGAATGAGCAATCTAGGTTG
This sequence comes from Euphrasia confusa, assembly GCA_954870475.1. NCBI lineage: Eukaryota > Viridiplantae > Streptophyta > Magnoliopsida > Lamiales > Orobanchaceae > Euphrasia > Euphrasia confusa. Next base: position 24,050,265 of record OX940968.1, on the reverse strand, counting down.
CCGCTCTGAAGTTATCTTGGTGACTACTGCGTCGTCTCCCTTGACGATGACTCGTATCAGGTGGTACTGGCTCTATGTGTTATCATCATCTTTTGAACTTATGACTTCTTCCAGTTCTCCATGCACCGCTATGTACATAGCCTTTGGTGAACCAAGAATCATATCCAAGTTCAGAGGTCATTCCGGAACCTAACCAAAACTTCCGCTGCCTCTGAGGCCGCTATTCGGTTTATGATAGAGTCCGAGAAGCATCACGCTAATCACTCTTTCATACTTAGGTTCCACCTCTTCTAAAAGTGAACACATAGCCTGATATCGACTTACACTGGTCTTTCTCTGATTTTGGATCTGAGAAACTGTAATCTAAGAAGATTTCGTATTGCTAGTAATCCAGTACTTCCAAGCACTTTTACAGCATTCGAATATCTCTTATCCAGATTACTTTGATATCCTCCCACTACGCTAACCGCATAGTTGATATCAGGTTCTTGTTTTTCAACATTGCACCTACAAAGCTCTCTACACTTGAAGTGTAGGTAACTGCTTTGTCCATATCCATCTCCTTCATGTGTTCGAAACACATACCTTTAGATAGATGTATTCTGTTCCCGAAAGGCAATAACCTTTCTCAGAATTGTGCATGTTTAAAACAAACCATAATCGTATAAGATATCTTAAGAGAAGTACAAATGTTCTTATCTAGAGATCGAAAGATTTCTAAGAATATGATCCAACTTCATCTTAATCTTATATCTCAATTTATTTAGACAACCTCTATTTTATGTCTGACAACACTTTTACATTGTTGCCAACGATGAAGTGTTATCTACACAAAATTCCGAGAAACACCACCTTTGTTTCCATTACGTCTCTAACACACCTTTCTCGCAAATTCTTATGCAGAACTAGGGATCGATTTCATGTCTACTAGATCCAGAGTTCAAAACTCCTCTAGTCTTATGAACATCTCTGGTTGCATAACAACCTCCCACTGCAATGGCGTTCCGGTGTATAACAGTAATAACATTAGGTGCAGTGAGTGGTGAACCACTACTCGGTTAGGCTGGTTCTCAGTCTTTCCCTTTCCTCATATTAAAGTACTTTGTCAGTTAGGGCATTGTAGTTCATCTAATAGTCTTCCTCTAAGAACCGGGCGAGGACACCCCTCTGGTTCGTAGTACTATTGAACATACAATTACTTGTTCTTCTAGGTTATTCTACAACCACATAGAATGTGCCGTTGTATCCAGAAATATCCATAGAACATAGGTAGTTCCGAACAAACTTGTCCTTTTACTATTAGAATTCCATTTCTTATTTCTGACACACCATGTCTACACATCAGTGTATGGTGTAGTCGTTTGAGACTTAATCTCAATCTTTGATTTATGCTATGTGTTATTCAGATAGGTGTTAGCCTCCGCGAACAAGTCGCAGGCTCCCAATGGATATACTTTGAAGGATCCCCATAATGGCTTTGTGTTGAAAACACTCCGCCTTTATGGCACATCAAGTATTCTAATCCATCTTCGAGTATTCTTGAAAGAACGACTCATACCTTCTCTAATTACACATACCGCATTAATCATAAATCATTTTCAATACTTGTCCGAATTCCTTCCTTTATCCAGAAAGGTTAATTTAGTTGTATCATCTTTCAAGATTGATTCTTAGGTCGGGAGGTCCATTCCTCCAACTATAATTGATCAAACCAATTTCGACCTTTTGAATCCCTTTTGAATAGATACTACCAAGTTCAAGAATTCACAAGTATAATGATTGATAAGAGAAATACATCTAATAAGTAAAACAAGTTATACATAACGGTTTGTTGCATCGTGGTAGACTAAGGATTCATGTATTGCTATCTAATGTACCAGAATGGATAACACCATTATTTCTTATCCAAACCATCAAATGATTAAAGAAATAAAATATCCATTAATAATAAAGAAAACCAGAACAAAAGGTTCTTTTTCAAAATAAAGGGGTACATAAAGCAATAACTGAAATGAAATCCTAAAACAGATAAATGTCTTCCACTGCAACCGCTGCTACCCCAACAGCTTTGCCCATGTAGACTCGAACTCTTCTTCTCTAAGTCGCCGGGTTTTCTGGAACCCCTGCATTTAAGACAATGCACATACCGTCAGTGGTTCCATATCTACACACCAGAATTCTGGTAGATAACACCGCTGACTATGTTTTTACGACTAAAGAAAAATTCGTACCTCTGAGAGGACATTCAGACTTCCAGTGTCCAGACTTGTTGCATCGGAAGCACTTGCCCCTTGGCTTACTAGCCCCCACTCGTGGTCCATTCCTCCTGGCACCAGTGGGTTTTATGGCTTGCTTCCTTTTCTTGCCCCTACCTCCAATAGCTTTCAAGCTTTTAGACTTGGTAGACACAAGCGCTTGAGACTTGCCCTTCTTGTAGATCCCCTCTGCCGCCTTCAGTTCAGTCAGGAGTTGCGCAAGAGTATAAGATAGTTTACCCATATTATAGCTCATACGAAACTGCTCAAAACTAGGGGTCAGAGACTGGAGTATGATGTCGACTTGCGTCTCACCATCAATCATAGCTCCTAGGACCTCCAATTCATTCAACAAACTCATCATCTTGAGAACGTGCTCCTCAACGGGCGTTCCTTCAGACTGAGTAGTCGACATGAGGACTCTCATTGCTTCTTGCCTACCCGCACGGTCATGATGCCCAAACATCTCCTTGAGGTTAAATAACATATCCTCGGCAGTGTTCATCGGCTCATGTTGGGTTTGGAGTACATTTGACATGGAAGCCAAAATATAGCACCTAGCCATTTCATCAGCCTTTTTCCACTTCCGATATGCTTCTTTTTCCTCATCAGTTGAGGCGGCCGTGGGTTCAGCAGGGCATTGCTCATAGAGTACAAACTTGTACTCTTCAGCAGTCAGGACAATGTCCAAATTTCTCTTCCAATCAATGTAATTGGGACCAGTGAGTTTATGTTCCTTGAGTATCACAGAAAGTGGATTCATAGCTATTCTCTAAACCTATAAGCACATGTAAACAAACAATCAATTTAATGTCCGATATTATCTCCCTCAAATAATATCATTAAATTACTAATTGCGTCTAAAATCCCATCAGGTAAGGCAAGCCACGTGGTGTGGACGTTTACCCACCCAAATGATTTAGCAATTAGATTTTCTTTGGTCATACATCAATCATAGCGTAACTTCGTGGGGAAGAATACTATAACGCGTATCTAAGTGTAAACCATCACTCAGCACTAAAGTATATCGCTTGGAATTGCTACGTCACCGCAAGCCACGTGGTGTGGACGTTTACGACAATTTCACAACTCCTCACAATCACTTATAACTGTCTACATCAATTAATCCAAAATCCGTTAGTATAGCAAGCCACGTGGTGTGGACGTTTACTACACCAAGAGATTTTTATAATTGACTCCCAATTACAAGATCCATTCGATTTCGTAGATCAAGACTTGGAGAATCATAAGTGAAACTCGAAGTTTCTAACCAGTGATTCACCATGCGAGCGACCCTATCTCTCATAAATGAGGGAGCCGAGCAGACAATCGACCCACCTATCAAAGAATGGTACGAAGGTCTCTAATTTGTGTCATCCACATGACCAAGTGGCTCTGGCTCCATTCCACTCCCCGGGGTGAGAATGAGTCGACTTGAAGTCAGTTTCAGAAAGACAAATTAGGCATTGTTTGATAAACTTGATCAATGTTTCTTGTAAAAGGAATTACAAGAATTCTCCTCCAATGACTTGTCTATACGAACTTCGAAAGTCCATAAAAGTCACCAAGAGAACAGTGACGGAGACCATGGGAATGTTTCCATCCCCTCTCCCACTTAGTTTTTTACGATAAAGGGATATGCTATCTAGTGCATAAAATAAACACATATAGCATGCATGTAAGCAATAAAGCACATAGATCACATAGTCAAAATAATGCTAGAGAATTATTTTCCCGACTATCATGGCTTTATCTTCATATGCATCCTCTAGTCTTCAGTCTTCGTTTCTTGAATGCTCCATGTGACGAGTATATTAATTTCCAATATTTAAATCTATTTATTTTCAATTAATCCAAAAGTTACTTAATTCGAAAATTAAGTCAATTGAATATATCAAAAATAAAATTAAATATTATTAATAATTTTTTATTTATTTATTTTCATATCTAATTCTATTAAATCTCTAGAATAATCTATCCAAGTAAAACTTGGAATATTCTAGAAGATATCTATAATAGAACAAGGAAAAAAATAAATTAGGACTACTACTTTCCATTTATTTTTATTCCTAATCCATGAATATTCCCATGAGTAGGAATAATCAAATAGGAAAAATAAATTTAGTACTAAATTAATTAAATTCCTAATCCATGAATATCTCCATAAAGGAAATAAATCAATAGGAATAAAATTAATTCAAATTAATTCTTTTCCTAATCCATGAGAGTTTCCAAAAGGAGAACACTCAAATAGGAAAAATCCGAATTAATTAGGAAAGTAGATCTTGGTAGGAATAGCATGGGATTGGGAGATCCCACGCCATCCCCACCGTCGACCTCCACCACCCGGGACCACCACCACCGCCGCCCCCAGCCCACGCGCCACCACCACCGGTGGCCGGCGTGGCCGGAAGCCCTAGCGGGCAGCCCCCGGGATGGGGTCGATCGATCCTCATGGGGATCGATCATGGGGATGATCGACCCCCCCCCCCCCCTCGGTTTTTCGTCCTCTTCGTCTTCGTCACACGTCTTCGTCTTTCGGAGATCGTCTCATCATCGAACCAACGTAAATAAATTACAAAATTTAAATTACACTATCCGGTATCGATTCTATACATGAAATCGACCCTATACATTTTCCGGAAAATAAAGAGCGTAATAATAATTCCTAAATTCGGTCAACCCCCGAATTTTTACTATTACAAACATTCAACTACACAAAAACGAATCTCGACATGTCCGAGAGTTTAATAAATAATCATGATAATTAATTAAGCAATAATTAAATTAACCATGATAGCCGGAAATCCTGCAAGGTAGAACAATAATCGAACATATACATGAACACGAAACCAAACGCTCTGATACCAATTGCTGGGATTCGATGTCCCGGGCTATCAAAAAAAAATTGCGGAACCGATAACCCGACCGAAAACCCTAGATTGTCGGAAGACCCGAACACCGACTCATCCGCAGGAGTCCGACCTTTGGAGACTACGCGCCCGAAGACACGCAGCCCGCCCCCAGCCGAAGTCTCCCGCGAGTCGGGAACCACGAACGCGAATCACCTCACGAGCCGGGGCCCGACCGAACGCCCAGCGAGGCCCGAAGGCCGCGTGCGCCAGCCGAGCCCCCGCGAGGGGCTCGCGATCGTCCTCGGACAATCGCTGGGATCGCTCGTAGCGATCCCCGGGGTGCTCGCGGCAGCCCCGCAGCGAGTCGCGTGACTCGCTGCTCGCGAGGGCGTCGCCCTCGCACGCCTCGCTACGGGTGAACCCGTAGCGCATACGAGGCAGCTACGGGTCATCCCGTAGCACGCCCGCGATCGAGCTCACGGGCTCGATCGCCCCTCGGCTCCAGCCGAGGGCTTCGCGCAGCACGCGCCTCCGACGACGGCGGCTGGGGTCCGCCACGGCACCAGCCCGTGGCACCCCGGCGATCGACCGAAGTCGATCGCATGCCCCGGCGTCCAGCCGGGGCTCGTCCTTCGTCGCGCGTTGCGGCGGTCCGAACCTTAGGGTTCGACCGCCTCCTTCGATCCTCGCCGGGGATCTCGAATCCCCGTCCCCGAGGTTCGTCGTTTTCCCGGATCGTGCGTTCATGTATACATCACAATTAAACAAGCACATAATCAAAGAGGGGGTTCTCGATTATATTACCTCGATTCGTTGTACGGAGAAACGAATCCAATTGACGACCTTGCGATCTTCCTACGTATTCCTCGCACTTCGTTCGAACGTCGTGTGGGCGACGATCTATCGAACTCCTATGGATCTCCTTCACTCTCCAAGACTTTATGATTGGCGTAGGTCAATTATTATGTGTTGTGAAAAGTGAAGACCATGTAGTGCTTATATAGGCTACGTAGGGGATCATAAGGAGACTAAATATTGGGCTTCTAAATATTGAAGATTAAATTGGGTCCAACCCAAATCCATTAATCCTTATCAATATTAAATTTTATTTATTTTTCACTATATAAATAAAATTGCACTCCCAATATTAATCCATATTATATCAAATAATATTTCTCCGATTAGTATTATTTATTCCGTGTATTTAAGATTTAAATATCCATGAATAAATTTATTTATTGCTCAATAAATAATATTCATATCTTATATCCGAGACTAGTACCGTTCAACCTTTATTATTGTGCGGAACGAATCCACTCATGAGGTTTACACAATAATTCCTTATGAACTCATCTCGGGGATATTATCAACCCTTCCGGGATACACTTTCCCGTCAAGTATTCACGGCATGTCATATATAAAATATAGCGACCCAATTTTACCGGTAATTAACCCAATAATAAAATCGGTTAATTCCTTTGGAAAATCAAAGTCTCTAATATTAAATATACACACCCACAATAATATCGGGGATTAAGAATAAAATACTCCGAGATTTAAATTGATTATCCAAGGCAATCCTAATCAATAAATCTCAAGCGATCCGCCCAATACACCAAGTGTACAAGTGTGATAAAATAATTAAGATAAATTATTTTCTCTCTCACACAACGACTATACCGATGGATTGGTCCGTGTCCATCTAGGTCGTGAGCAACTGTTCGATTAAATACGAGTAACCGATAGTATGATCTTCTGTGCGCCCATGCACACCATACTAACTACAACGTATAAAATCCAGGACTATATTTTGCATAATTAATTAATAATAATTAAATGCAAATAATTATTTATTAATTAAATAGGTTAAATGCTATGACCGGGAGTTTACCGATACTTAAATCTAGACATTAAGTACACAACTCCAACAGTCACAAAACCCTAATGATCAGACCAGAGACGACGGGGAAAGCGGCGGTGACGGTGAACGGAGAAGGATTGAAATCGCACACACTCGAAGGTGAAAATCGCACACAGAGATTAAGTCAAGTGTAAAGGGCGAAGTGAGTGAATGCGGAGGGGTAGGTTCATTATATCATAAAGGATGAAGGGCCAGATTCAATCTCAGTCGAAACCCTAAAGATCAACGATCCACAAAGGTCAAGGTAAGGGTCAACATTAATTTTTTTCAGAAAACAATTAATCAATGGGTTGAATCAACAAATGGGCTACACAATGAACGTGGGCCAAAACAGGTAAGTGGGATGCACTCTAAAACTGGGTTGGGCTGCTTCTGTTAATATGAATTAATGGTTAAAGCCCAAAAGGCCAACACAAATAATTCCAACAGTAGAAGATTTTTTTCATTGAAACTGTTCTGTTTTCAATTAAATTAATTTGATATTCATTTAGGGCGTGTTTGGTGTCCTTGATAGATTATTGGGCCGATAAGTTAAACTTAGTTAAGTTATCTTGACTTGGCCCAATAAGATAGAGTTGAAGTTGTTTAGTTCACTTAATTTATCTCAAGATACCATTTATGAATCAGAACAATAACCTCTCTTTCTAATAAAGTCCCTACATCGATGCTCTTTCCTTATTTTTTCCATCAAATTCGAATAAAATATATGATGAAATTATAAATAATTTGTTGTAAAATGGCATAGATGTGGAGAGCATGAAGCTCGAGGATGGGCACATGAATAATAAAAACAAGAAGGAGAAGCAAATCTGAAAAATCATGAACAAGATGAACAAGAGGGACAAGCAGATTTGAGAAATCGAAATATTGTGAGGAATCTAAAAGGGTGGGTTGAGATCTCACATTAATTAAATTTGTGTGAGATAATTCGGTTTGATACTTCTAGTTATTATTAAAAAAAATTGTGTTGCAGGTGAATCTTGAATGTAGATCTGAGGAAAAAATGTGGGAGTGAAGATAATTTTGCAAATTTTTTTAAGATTTATTTTATTTATAAATAAAAAAATGGGTAATTTTGTGATTTAATATGAATTACTGTTTAGATGTGATTTCTCAACACTTCACAACGGACATATAACTCTTCAGGAGAGGAATACGAATTATGACCGCACCTGTTATTTATCATGGGCCCAAGAAAACAACACCAAACACCGGATAAGTTAAATTAAGTAAACTATTATGGATGTAACATGGATACCAAACAGGACCTTAAAAGAATACTTACACTATTCATCAAACTTGAGATTAATTTCCAAAAACATTTGACATTAAAGTATTCAACAACTTCACTTGCAGTTAATTTGATCATTTTGGTAAATTCGCACAGTTTATTTTGATAATTTAATTCATTCGATGGGCAATTTACATTTGACATTCATTTAAAAGAATATTTACACTATTCATCAAACTTGATATTAATTTCAAAAATAATTCGACATTAAAGTATTTAACAACTTTACTTGCAATTATTTTGATCATTTTAGTAAATTTGCACTGTTTATTTTGATAATTTAATTCATTCGATAGGCAATTTGTACACAATTTATGTTGATAATTTACATTCGACAATTCTTATTTGCATTCAATAATATAATAAATGCATTCGACAATTCTTTTGTAGGCAAACATTCAATAATTTATTATATTGGACTCTTCCACCACAATTCTTTTGTGTGCAAAAATTCAATCATTATTTGTGTTTCCCAGTTATAAGCAAACATTCAATAATTTATTATATTGGACTCTTCCACCACAATTCTTTTGTGTGCAAAAATTCAATCATTATTTGTGTTTCCCAGTTAGATATGATGTTTTGACGAGTAATCTAACGGTGGGAAAGTATGCTACTTATCATCAAGTGTATTTTCACACTGACCAAAATCCAAATTTGACAAATCATTGACAAAAATATATGACAATTTGTACTAGGCACATTAACTAAGGGGATACCGGACAATATATAAAGTAAGACCACGTATGGGGAGAACTATGGTTATTTATAGGGCTGGCAAATACAAGCCCGATTCATGGGCCGGCCCAACCGGCCCGATCATAGGATGGGCTGGAACTCAAATATGGAGGCCGAAAAGAGTCGGGCTTTTTAAGTCCGACTCGACCAGCCCGATAGGCTTGACCCGATTTTATTAGGTCGACTCGATTAAATTTTGAATTATAATTTTTTACTTTTTTTTTAATTATTATTAATGTTAAAACTAATTATTTTTATATATTTATTTTTATATATATTTTAAAATCACAAATATTTAATTTATTTATAATTTGGCTATATAAATTTTATTTTTAGTAGGAAAGATATATTAAATTATTATTTAAAATTATTTTAGTGACTTAAAGTTAATTTAATTAATCTTTTAAAAATGAAATCTAGTAACTTTTTTTATTAATTTATGTAGTTAATAATTTTTTATAATATTAAATTAAAATAAATATATATTTTTTAATATTTCATTATTGGTCAAAAAAGCTCACCGACCGACAGCCCGACCAGGCTTGGCTGAGCTCTTGAACTTTTTGGCCCAATAAAAATTGGCCGCTCATGACATTTCTAAAGCTCGATGGGCTTGGTCCGACCCGGCCCGTCCCTACCATTTGACAACTAGGGCCGGATATCGGTCCGGGTTCGGGTAACCCGAACCGAATTTTCGGGTACCCGAAACCGAATGTCTGGTTTTTTAAGAACCGAAAACCGAACCATTCGGTTTTTCGGTTTTCAAAAATCCGAACCGAAAATTTCGGTTCGGTTTTCGGGTACCCAAATAACCGAACTAGGTACCATCTTCTTCTACAACATTTTTTTTATGTTTTTCTCCCGCAAACAGCACTTATCAAACACATTAAATAAATCAATTTAAATTATGAATTAATTCATATATTACCAAGGAAGATAAATTCAGTTGATAACTTGATATATCTTCAATAGAGCAAAAGGAATTTGTGGACCAACCATTAAATTTGATAATTCATAAATATACAAAAATAAATCATGTATTGAGATTCCAAAAAGCAAACACATAATCTCTAAGACCACCTCCAGTAGGAGACAATTGAGGAGATATTCAATAGGACATAATTGGGATGAGTATCTTTTCATCCATTTTACAAAGAATTATTGAATAATTCTTTGAATTATTCTGACGCAAGGAAGGATGTGGGTGCCCACATGAATGAAAATTTACTTTTTGGATAATTAAATAATACGTGTCAATTTCTTATTGGACATCTATATTTCGTTTATCTTATCTTTTAAATGAGATTTAAAAGTATAATTAAAAATAATTTTTCATTTTTTTTTACATCAATATTTTTAATTTTTCATGATCTATAAATAGAGACCAAGTTTGTTTGATTTGGATACCAATTTTTTTTTATAATTTTCTCCACTTTTGTTTGTATAATTTGTGTTTTTGATTTGTGTTCACAAAACGTATTTATGTTATGGATCCAAATCAAATTAAATTCAAATTATGTTTTTAAGATTTGAAATGTTTGAGTGTGTTCAATGTTTGTGTTTTGAATAAATTGTTGTACTACTTGAATAATTTATGTATGTTTGTTTTTCTTTTCGTTTTTTTTAATAATATAATTTATTTTGATATTTTTCTAATTATATTATTTTTATTAAATAATAAATAAATAATTTAATTATTTTTATATCAATTATTATTTAACAAATATTATTATTAATTAAAATTTTATAAAACATGCAATTAAAAATAAAAAAAGTAATATATAGTAGGGTATAGTGGAATAATGATGTGTAGGAAAGAGAAAATGAAATATCTTTTGAAATATTTTCTATTGTAGAGTATGTGATATTTGAAGGATAATTGAAGATATTTGATAAGGTGTAAAGTGGAATAAGCTGATGTGGCAAAGAATATTTAGGAGTTAAATATTTGCTGTTGGAGATGGTCTAATAGCCCTACAGGGATTTTCGAATCAGATTGGGAGAGAGAAGAATTGATGGGCCACGACGAGTGAAGACGACACCCGTGGTTCAATTCCGAGGTTCCGAACCCAAGATTGGGTTTCGAATGAAGATGAAGAGTAAAGCTTCATAGGTGTCCAGCCAGAGATGGAAGGCGACCAACGATTTTAGGATGGTATTCGGGTAGGCTATTGTCGATTTTAAAATCTGGATTTGTATCGTTTTCTTATCTCGAGTTTTAGGATGAGAAGAAAGAAGATTGACAATTCAGAATACTATGCTTATATAATAATTTTTTTTTTTTAATTTTTTTCGGTTCTTCGGTCTTTTAACTGTTCGGTTTCGGGTTACCCGAAAACCAATTAACAAAATATTCGCTATCCGAAACCGAACCAAACACCGATTATTCGGTTTTCGGGTACCCAAAGAACCGAAATTTCGGTTCGGTTAGAGAAAAACCCGAAACCCGAAACCCGACCGTCCAGCCCTATTGACAACCCTAGTTATATATATAATACTATATATATTTAATATTATATATAAATATAATTATATCAAAATTCTTTTTTTTTTCTTTTACAATTAGAAATCAATATACATATATTTTCACTTATTATATAATAGTGTAATTTTTAAAATTAAAATTCCGTGTAATTGTAATTTATTAAAATATTTATGTTGATTTTTTATTTTAAAATTATTAATTGAAGAATTTTAATAATTTAAAATTTATTTTAATTTATTTTAAATATAAATTAATGCAAAAATATTAAGTAATTATTTAATAATTAGAATTATAAATAAGAAATTGAAATTTGTGGAAAAGTATGAAAATTTGAAAAATTAAATAAAATAATAAAGTGATTACATGAAAGAGACTGAAATAAATAATTTATTAATGAGTTGAGATGTAAGAAGTTGTGGATAAACATAGTCTAAGGGTCATGTTCGTCTTTTTATTTTGAAAACCACATTTATTAAGCGGTAGTGTAAAAAACATGTTTGTTATATGCTTTTGTTTATTTTTTAACATTTTCACATAAATAAGTATTAAGTACACTTAAAAATTCCCAAAATTAACAATTACATGCTTAAACTATCACGCTATTCCCGATAAATATCTAAAAGCTCGTGCTATGGAGGGAATACATCAAGCGTCAAGAAATCATTCGATCTCGAACAATGTCCAAAGCTCGTCGAGCAATCGAATTTACTTTAAAATTCTGCTCTTCCCAAATTATATAAATAATCGTTGCTAAAAGATCAATTGTCGATATGTTGTCCTCTCCAACATTGTGTAGCCCCCCTCAACACTCTAAGTTGTCATTCGCCTACTTACCAACTAAACCAAACCTCGATTAGTTGTGTACGTACAAGTTCTCATGACATTCCGATTGGCGATTAGTTTGGCTAATTTGAGTCTAGCTTCATAACAATTAGAAGGTCTTGTTTAGTTAATAAGGTTGTTTGAATGTCTTGTTAATGTGATAATGTTGTTTGGAGAAAATACATCAAGCGTCAAAAAACCATTCGATCTCGAACAATGTCCAAAGCTCGTCGAGCCATCGAATTTACTTTAAAACTCTGCTCTACCCAAATTATATAAATAATCGTTCCTAAAAGATCAACTGGCAATGTGTTGTCCTCTCCAACATTGTGTAGCCCCCCTCAACAAAAGTTTTCATTCGCCCACTTACCAACATTGTGTAGCCCCCCTCAACACTCTAAGTTGTCATTCGCCCGCTTACCAACGAAACCAAACCTCGATTAGTTATGTACAAGTTCTCATGACATCCTGATTGGCGATTAGTTTGGCTAATTTGAGTCTCGCTTCATAACAAATTTGAAGGTATTGTTTAGTTAGTAAGGTTGTTTGAAAGTCTTGTTAAAGTGATAAAGTTTTCCAATCAAAGTATTTCTCATCGATGTAGAATATATCTAACACAAACTCTCACGAGTAGACTCGATATTGTTGTCATCTTTGGCAGACCGAAAATTTCATCGGCTGAGACACCAATCATCGTGTTGAGTATGCTCTGATATCATGATAGAGTTAGATCAATAACACTTTATAAAGCCTTATTAAAGTGATAATGTTGTCTAATTTATATGTGAGTCAAAGTTCTTTATCCAATATATTTTACAATTTCGTTTTTATTTTTTCACACAAATTAATAAAAATATCAAAATATTAATAATAGTTTCAATTATATTTATTATATTTATACAATCTCATAATTTTTCAAAATAATTTAATTTTTATTTATATAATTTTCTTGAAAAATATTACTCCCTCGGTCCAAAGATAGTTGTCACACTTTCCTTTTTGGGGTGTCCAACAATAGTTGACACACCCAAAAAAAGGAAATAATTATTCTAACTTTATCATTTTAATATACAATTTTATTCTACTTTATCCCACTTACTTTTTAAACTTACTCACAACTACTTTACTTTTCACTTTTAAAATATATTTTTACATTAAAAAATAACAATTTTCTTAAACTCCGTGTCCAGCAAAGTATGACATCTATTAATGGTCGGAGGGAGTAACACTTATATTTTGAAAATTAAAAAAAAAATCAAAATATCATTTTAATTGAATAGAATTTATATTTTTATTGAAAAATATATTCGACCCACTATAAATGTCAAGTTGTTCAACTTCTCTAACAGTTCGAGCTTTTAAATGGAGCGGTTTATAACATGGTATCAGAACCTAGGCTTGTGTCAAATCCTGGGTTCGACTCCCGCCGGCCCTTCTCTTAAAGTTGAAATCGGCCCACAAAATTTTGGTATAGTACAATTTATGCTTATATAGTAGGCAGCCGAACTTTTTAACAATTTTGATATAATACAACGACTCCCGCCGGCCCTTCTTTTAAAGTTGAAATCGGCCCACAAAATTTTGGTATAGTACAATTTATGCTTATATAGTAGGCAGCCGAACTTTTTAACAATTTTGATATAATACAATTAATGCTTATATAGAATTTTGATATAATACAATTAATGCTTATATAGTAGGTAGCCGAACAAATTAAACCCAATTAAATTTAAAAATATTTCAATTGTGATGATTTATAAATATAAAAATAATCAAATCAATCGTCCAAACAAACTAACAAAAATTAGAGTGAATGATCATTGGCTAGTCCACCGAACAATAAATTAAAAATAATTAAATTCATATTTTAACAAATTATAGTGTACTATATTAATATTTATTAATTATTAATTTCCAGTTTTAACGAATTTAATATTTATAAGTAAATTTTCAAAAAACTGTTACTATTTTATTATCTTATCAATTTTGATAAATATTTTCAACCACACCAACAAATTTTGTTTTTTCTGTAAATTCCAACCCCACTCACGTTACCAAACCCCAAAATATCAAAAATCAAATTCAGAACGAGTGATACTCTTTGCACATCGATGTGATGGCGATGTGACAGTTTTTTTTTTTTTTACTTTTTAAATATTTTAATTATTTAATATAAATATATTAATTTTATAATAAAAACACGTTTTTCAAAAATATTAATTAAAATTTATTTTTAACAAAAGTAAATATTTTTACATTTTTAAAATCTACAAAATGAGTAATATAAATTTTAAATATCAATTAATTTATGCGTTTCTACTTGCTCGTACACGCAATTAAATTTGTCTCGATTGTCAAAACATAAAAAAACGTTAGTTTTTGAAATTTGCGTAATTAATATAAACAAATACAACAAAACTTCTAAAGTATAAAATTGTCATAAAAACTTTGAAACACCTTAATAGTAAATTATAATATAAAATACTTATTATACTTTAAAATATTTAATAAACAATTAAAATACTAAAATAAGTTTAGCGTCATTACACACTTTTAAGCCGTTAACAAAAAATTTAATTGTTTATATTTAGTGTGCTTTTCATCTGTAATTTTAATTTTAATTTTAATTTTTGTTAACGACCCTAAACTTATTTTAGTATTAAAAAAGTAAAAAAAATAAAAATTAATGAATGCTATTTGTCACATCGATGACATCCATGTGCAAATAGCATTCAAAACACTTCAATTTTGATGATTTATAAATATAAGAACCAATCAAAACAAAGAAACAAAAATTAGAGTGGAATGGCATTGGCTAATAAACCAAATCCCCGAGTGGCGGTGGTCCTGGTGCCGCTTCCGGCACAGGGCCATCTCAACCAGCTCCTCCACCTCTCCCGCCTCCTCCTTTCCTCCGCCGCCGCCGCCGTCTTCTTCGTCAGCACCGCCACCCACATCCGCCAGGCCAAGCTCAGGCTCCACACCCAGGAGGACACCTCCGCCATCAATTTCCACGAATTCCCAACCCCACCTTTCCAAAACCCTCAGCCCGACCCTCACGCGCCGTCCAAATTCCCATATCAACTCATCCCTTCTATCTCCGCTTCGACCACCCATCTCCGCGACCCTGTTTTCCGATTCGTCCGAGATCTCTCTTCCCAGTACGAAAGAATCGTCGTCATATACGACAACCTAATGTCCTACGTCGTGCAGGACATCGATTCTATACGGAACGCCGAGTCTTACTGTTTTATCAGCGTATCTGCTATTTCTATCTACTTCTTCTTATGGGACAGATCGGGCCGGCCCGATTTCCCCGATGGAGATCAAGCCAGATCCGCTCTGAAATCGCTTCCGCCCGAAGACGATTTATATACCCCCGAGTTCTCGCGCTTCCGGAAGTTGCAGCATGATTCGAGGATAGCTATCTCCGGAACTATTTTCAACTCCAGCAGAGTGATTGAGGGCTTGTATCTGGATTTGCTAGCAACTGAAGCCCAAAGGCAATGGGTTATCGGGCCCTTTAATCCGGTAGTCGAAGATAAAAAGTATACCGAGAAAAGGCATGAATGCCTGGATTGGCTCGACAAACAAGATCAAGATTCGGTGATGTTCGTTTCTTTCGGGACAACATCGGCTATTTCGGACGAGCAGATTAAGGAGCTGGCATTCGGGCTTGAGAAAAGCGAGCACAAATTCGTATGGGTTCTTAGGGACGCGGATAAAGGGGATATATTTTCCGGAGAAGTGAGGAAACTCGGTTTGCCGGAAGGGTTCGAGGAGCGAGTGAGAGAGAGGGGGATGGTGGTGCGAGATTGGGCCCCACAGTTGGAAGTTCTAGGCCATGTCTCGACGGGTGGTTTTATGAGCCATTGCGGTTGGAACTCGTGCATGGAGAGTATTAGCATGGGTGTGCCGATAGCAGCTTGGCCCATGCATTCAGACCAGCCGATGAATGCTGTCTTGGTTACAAAGGGGTTGAGGATCGGTGTGGAGGTTAAGAGTTCGGGCTGTGTGGATGAGGTGGTGCTGTCGAGTGTCGTAGAGAGCATTGTAAGAAAATTGATGGGCTCGGAAGAAGGAGACGAGATGAGGAAAAGGGCTAAAGAGTTGGGAAATGCAATCAAGGAATCCATCATGGAAGGTGGGAGTAGAGCCAAGGAGATGGAGTCGTTTATTAAACATATTATGAGATAATGAATGAACAAGTGAAAAATAAATAAATAAATAACCATGTGTTCTATGGATTCATGTATTTTAATTTGGTACTATAATATAATCATATTATATATATAGTTCAATTTTCCATGATTGACAACAAATTTAAACAATTAGGAACCTAAGAGTGTCAACAAGAGGTAAAGAAAAAAGTAAATATTATCTGGCATCTCTGTCACTCCTCCAAAAAGCTTGTAAGATCCAAGTATCGAATACCCAAAGTCTTGAAAACTGGCACCCGCCCATTCAGGCTTTAGGGCTGGAAAGGTTCTTCAGGTCCCTTTCCTTAGCATGCCATTCAGGTATGATCTTGGCTGCATGGGGATAGAGATCCTTATAAGCATTCTTTATGGTCCCTTCCGCAACTGTAGTAGCAATCGAGATGTCTGCAACCATAAAATTTACAAGGAAAACAATAAAAAAACAAGGTATATGAGCTATGTAGTGTAAAATGAATAAAACTACAAAACAATCATCATGAAATTATTGTAGGCAATAAAGCGAAATGTAGCCAATAGTAAGGGTATGTTGCAAAAATTACCCTCAAGGTTTATAACCTGATTGCAAAGAAGTCCAGTTATTTTTATAAATTACAATATCATCTTACTAAGGGTGCAATAAATAAATTGGAAATAAAAAAGGGGTTTGTTTGTGATTTTGATGATAGTTTTTTATTTTATTTTTGTAATTTACCCTCATAGTAATAATATAGGGTGTCCTAATTACACAAAATCTCAAATGTAATAAAAAATTGAACCTCGTAGGGGTTTCTTTGACTCTGATAGTTGAGTGATCATAAAGATGATAGCTGCAGCTATAGATATAGGGCTCCTCCTGCAATTGAATGAATAAAGAATCAAGTAAGCAATAGGCCTCTAGCAACTCAAGTTGATAAATTTATTTCATTATTTAGTTTTTATGGAAATAAAATGGTGGTGCCAAGTAAAATCAGTTACATATTGGGTGTACCTAATATCAAAGTCCCCTGCCTTCTGCACGGTTTCTTGGACAGCTTTGACCTCTTCATTGCTCATGCCAAGGTTAGAACAGAAACGCCTCTATAGAAAACAGATTACACAACTAAAATCAATATAATGCTCATTACAATATTAAAAAAAAAAAGAGAGAGAAACTGATTTTTTATGCTTATACACTGCATGCAGAAGATTAAATATCAAATTTTGTGTGCTTATAGACTAATATATCATTAGAATAACAACAAAACAACCCTCCAGCCTCCAATATATATATTTCAAATTACAAAAATCACCCTCGAAGTTTCACCTCCCTTACATTTTGCATCTGACATTTGTGTAGCATCAGAATTTGCTGTTGCTATCAGCTAGTTTTACAATCGCACACTTATAACTTATGCCATTCTAAATATATCATCACCTCAATTTTGTGCCTTGCATTTTACGCATTTAAGTTCCTGTATTTTTCTACAACCAATGTGAAGTGAGGATATATGTATAATTGTAAAATATTGAATTCTTAATTTAATTTGAATTGGAACAGAATATAGTGTCATGGGTGGGTTTTTATAAATACTCCAAATCTTATTATTTAATATTTTGAGATGCAGATTTTGCCAATTTCTTGGTATTAATTGCATGCACATATGGCATTTTAATCAAATGAGAATTTATCATTATTTCCTTCTTTTCATACACCACAGGGACTGCTCATTACAATAAAATAAGATAACTCAAAATCCAAAAACTAAAATTCGAGTACTCCGCAATAACTTAAGCGTTATCAAAAAAAAAAAAAAAGGGGGGGGGGGGGGGGGGGGGGGGGGGGGGGGAACTAACCAGATAGTCCCCAGCATGAATAGTACCCATCTCCATTGATTCACCCATCTCCACCTTCAGCTGTTTCACAATAAACTCTTTTGCACGGCCAATTTCTTTCTTTGTGGCACCAGCAACAATAGAGCATATTTCTAGTGGAGACTCACATGTTCAGAGGGACTTCATACGCACGAGGATATAATAGTAAATGCTATTTATACACTTGAGCAAGTGATAAAATGAAAGGTGGGCACCTTTTACAGTGCGCGGCTTGCCTTCCTGCCTACAGGCAATATAAATGCAGGCAGCAACAAGAGCCTCCAAGTTCCTTCCCCTCGTACATTTCTGGTCTTCCAGCCTTTTATAGATTTCCATTGCCCGGTCCTTCAAATAAAACATCGACAAAAAATAAAAGTTAGTTTTTCTTTTTCAATCTCAGGCTGGAAAACAAAAAATAGAAGAAGAAAAAGAAGTTAGCAAGAAATAATTACACCATTAATAGAGGAAGAAAGATATACATGAACAAGATTCAAGATATGTATGTGTACACAGACATACAAATAATAGAAACAACATGAAATGTAAAAATTATGAATACTTCAACATGAATCAAACACAGCATACCTTAATGGTTGTCACCAGACTGAGCCTGGAACATAAACAAAAAGTATCAATGTCATACTATTAGTCCAAAAGATATACAGTATAATTTAAACAAAAATCAAGCCTATTTGAACACCAAGAGTATGTCATTAGTAGAATAAAATTAATTACCCGAAAGCATTTATAACGAAATTGGGAATAAAGTTAAGCATCATCAGCTCCACACGAAATACGAACTTCAACAGATTAACTACTAATTCATTCACCACTTCTTTATAATGCATCTCTTTGTTTAATAGTGAAATTGACTTCATCAAACAAATCATCTAGCTTCAATACATCGCTCCTTGCACCTATAATTTCATCATTCATTATTTATACCTTTTTTCCCTAATCATATCATTCTAATTACCATTTTTTCGAAAGCAAAACGTAACCAAGACAAACCCCAAGATTCATCATGTGAAAACAGGTCTTAGAATAATCATCACATTCCATTACCTAACCCACAAAACCTAAAAATATTCTCAGCAACCAAACATTCAAAAACATATAACCAGTCAACAAGGAAAAAGAAGAATTCGACCGAAACACAATAACAAAAAGGAACAAGGAATACGGACCTATCCGTCATATTAGTGATCGTCTTAAAAGCCAAGACAATAGCGCGATCCGGATCCCCACCCCGGTTCTGCAATCGGGACAGTGACTGATCCCCAGCCGACCCGTTAACACCGCGAGAAATAACCGTCGAGAGCGCCGCGTCGCCAAGGAGCGGATTCACAGGTCCTCCGACACGGTTCGGATCGTGATCGCCCGAATCATCGGCGAACGTCCTCCACTCCGACGACTCGTCGATCGATCGGGCTTCGAGCACGAGCCCGCATTCCGAGCAGACCGTGTCCCCGGCCGCGTGGTCGCACACGACCTCTGTGAACTTCTTGCAGTCCGTACAATAAGTGTCCGCCATTGGTGATTGGGAATTACAGTACACCGATATACGATTATTCGAAATCGAGTGGGCGATCGATTAAAATCTTTTTTTGTGGGTGCAATTCGAAGGGGCTCTCTTCTCTTCCGGTAAATAACCTAGGAGAAAATTGTGAGACAGATGTTAAAGAAAAAATTGTACGTATATATTCTTATAATATATTGAGATCAGTTCACAAGGGTTTGACGGGTCGGGTCCAACCGCGGCCCATAAAATATTGGTCCAATCCACTTAGGATACGCTGGCCCAGCCAAGCCCAGAACTATGCTCGATGAGTCGTGCGAGTCGACTCGAGCCAATATTTCACCGTACTTGGCTTCATTTCTATTTTCTACATTATACTTCTCTTTTTCCGATTTAAAAATCATACATACTGTGTAAATTAATTAATTTATCTTCGCATTGATTCCCGCACAATTAATTGATACAAAATTTATTACATTATCTTTTTAATGAATTCAATTTTTCTTAATAAATCCGATTGGTATTAGTCATTTTGTTTTTAATGTTTAAATATTCACATCCTGAAATCCATAAATCCAATTTGAGGAATAAGCTAAAACACTTTTAAATTCGCACCACAAATCTTACGAACACATTCATTTTCTATATTTAAAATTAATCCTGCTAAATGGGCAGAATCTTCTCTGCAAACTCCGTCAGCTCCCTCGCTCACAAACGTGTTAAACATATCGACCTCGATTGTCATTTCATCAGAGAGCTCGTCTCCTCCGGGAAGCTTCGCACTCAATTCGTTCTCACTCATCTTCAACTCGCCGATATTTTTACGTACCAAAAGCCTTTCACGTCCAGCATTTGAACTACTACGATCCAAGCTCTGCGTTAATTTACATCTCACGTATCGTTTGAAGGGGGTGTTACGGAATAATAATTCTAGATAACTGTGTATCTATTATTTAACATGTGTATACTTATCTATAGTTTACACTCCGTAGAGAGCATAATTTTTTATATTCTCATGTATTTAGTTTGTTCGACTGTGAATAATATTTATTGAGTTTCTCCAAAATATTAACTCTCATAACAAGAAACAACATGAAACAAGAAGATTTGATCAGTTCTTTTTGCGTTTATGCATCGAAGAAAAATAATTCTTTTAATTTAGTTTTATCGTATTGTTTATGTCATTTAAGTAATTCTCACTAGTAGTTGGGTCCGAGTATATTAGATCGTAATTTTGCCCATAAGATAATGGTATTAATGGCGCATGGCTTAATTGACAAAGGCTACAATTACATGGAGTTCCTAGTAGTTTATGGGCCGGAGTAATAATTTTATGAGGCCTCCCGATTTTTGAACACATTTATAAGAAATGTGTTTATTTTGACACATCCCATAAGAATACATTTATATTAGACAAAAGGTAAAGGAATTGTCTACTTTACCCTTAACCTTTTCAAAACAAAACAAAAAAGAATAAAAACATTAATTAAAAAACAAGAAAATCGGTCCCCCCTTATTCTCTCTCTCTCTCTCTCCAAATCTCCAAATCGGTCCCCCTCTTCAAAAAACCGCCGCCTTTATCTGAGAATCAAAGGAGAATTTCCGGCCAGTCGAAGCACAATGTCAGGCAACAACGACAACAACGAACAACAAGACGAGCCACAATGGCCGATTCAACCTCCGGTAAGTGCCAAAACCTAGCTTTTTTCAATTTCTAAAATTCGATTTTTTTTCAATAATGTGTTGAATTTGATGCGTTAATTGCTAGTATTTGAGTGTATTAGAGTTCCCTGTTGTGTTTTAGTTGATTTAGAATCGAAATTCAGTGTTGAATTGCTCGTTTAAATGTCTGAAAATCTGGTTTTTGGGCCGCTGTTCCAAGCTACACGGTAGCGCTACACGGTGGTGATTTTCTCGGTCACCGTGTAGCTACCTACCGTGTAGCCGATTACTGACATCAAAATCCCGGTTACATGGTGTGATTTACTCGGTCCCGTGTACCCGGTTAATCGGGTACACGGTACCGTGTACTCGGTCAGAACACGGTACCGTGTACCCGGTTAACCGGCTACACGGTACCGTGTAGCCGGTCAGAACAGAATTTTTTTTTTTTTTTTTTTGATTAAAAATGTAAAATTTATATATTTGACTTTGTTTTTGCAGGAGGGATTCAACTGGAGGAGGCCACCGTTCATTCACACGACGAAGAACCTAAATTTGTACGATAAAGATGGCGTACTAGAAGAAATTAAAGCCACGCTGACGTCCATTGACCCTACCCATGCGACTATTCGCACATTTAGGGACAGTTGTTTTGGGTTTTTTCTCTGGATTCAGAGATCCGGAAGATCAAACGTGGCCATGCATCACCTCCTAGCTCGGGAGATCGTGGGTGCGACGATACCTCCGTTCGAGCATTGGTTTTTCGTCGGGGGTCAGACTATTCGCTTTCGAGCACAGGAGTATGCCCTGATCACCGGACTTCGATTTGGTGCTCACGCATTTGATCCTTCAGACAGGGCCAGCCACTCGATTTCTGAGCAGTCTATTTACCACAGACACTTCAGACAGCCGACGCTGATTTCAGTGCTTCGTACGAGATTCAGGTCTCTGAGTATGGGCCACGACCCGGCCGACTACCTGAAGGCGGCCAACTTGATGGTTTATTATTTCTTTTTGTTGTGCCGAGACGACATCACGGTCGAGAGTTGGGCTTGGGCTTTTGTCGAGGACGTTGATGGATGGGAGTCGTTTCCCTGGGGATCCTACACCTGGCAGATCATGTCGCACTACATCAGCATAGCTGCGATGAAGCCCGGTCAGGTTGACAAGAGGGCATACCACATTTACGGTCCAATTTGGGCCTTTCAGCTTTGGTCGTACGAGGCCATACCGAGCCTGGGCAGTGTCTGCGGAGTGCGGATGGAGAAAAGAAAGAGGCCTCGGTTTTTGAACTGGAAATCGATTGGATGCACCCTCGATTTCACTCATTTCTTCGAGGACGATGAGGTAAATTTTGTGAAATTAATGTTTTAAATTATTTATTTCCTTTAATTAATGCTTAATAAATTAATTTTCATTTGTTTTCAGCTTGTGGTCCTCTCGACTCTAGAGCCGACACGCAAGGAGGCGAGGAGTGTGTATTACACTTCGTTCCTTAACAGAGGAGCAGACGAAGTGAGGTATGATGCTCCTGCTAGGATTGGACATGCTCCGATCGGAGCACAGGCTGCAGAACCGGTGACGAAGAAGAAGAAGAGCTTGATAGAGCGCGTGGCCGGACGCGTGTCCAAGGCAATGGACAAGATTACGGGCGATGTCCCTCAGACTAGTCGACGCACGCGTGACGACAGGACATCCGATTCATCTGCCGAGCGGCATGCATCTCAGCGTGCATCTCATCGAGCCCGACGAGAGCCCTCTCCTGCAGCTGAGGCACATGAGGCACCTGAGGCACCTGAGGCTTCAGATGACAGTACCGATCGACGCATTGATCGACGGCTCCACAAGATCCTCAACGATGAGTCTGAGACTGGATTTATGGGCCGATTGACTGCCCGGATGAGGAGGATACAGAAGGAGAGCAACGACAATCTGATGGAGCAGTTTCGGGGGTTTTTCGGTCGCAGGCGATACTCTCGGAGTCGCCCTTGTCCTTCTGATGCATCTCAGGGCGGTTTTCCGGCTGCTCGGCATTCTATCAGCGCGCCTCCTCGCTATCAGGACTCGGAGCCCGAAGAGTTGGTTGATGTTGATATCAGGGTTTCGTCTGGGGACAGGCGACACAGTTTTGCTGGTTATCGCAGGTCGCCACTTGACGAGCCGACCCATGCCGAGTCTTTCCATGCCGAGTCGACCCACGTCGAGCAGCAGCCTCAGGTCGAGCAGCAGCCCCTGTACGAGCAGCAGCCCCAGTACGAGCAGACGACCGTTGGCGATAGCTATCGCACACCGGCACAGACTCAGGCTGTCTGGGCAGATAGCGGTCATTCTTCGCCACCGAGGGCGCTGCGTGATTTTGAGGGTGTCTTCGGTGCCTTCCCAGCGATTCCCACCCACGGCATCTTCACTCCGACTACTGCTTATCGGCCAGAGTATGATCCTGGTTTTATTGTACCGAGGGGGGCTGATATACCGCAGGAGATCGTTGATGCAGAGACTTTTTTTCCGCCTGCGTCTCAAGTCGAGTTGTTCAAGATTACATCTCCCGTGGAAAATGAACACGTAAAAGAGATTGCAATGTCGGAAGAGGAGAAAGAACTTGGGGATGATGAGGAGGAGGAGGAGGATGTCGCCGAGAGTAGTCTCGGACCCCGTGTGAGGAGGCCATCGGCAGCTCTTCGGAGCCCGTACGTCGCGCAGTTCGCTCGGAGAGGCAACGAGAAGGTTAGGGCGCTCTATTCGATGTTCCGTCGTGACGGGCATGGAATGAGTGTTTATATCCCTTTCAACGGAGTGTATCTGGACCAGGCCTACTTCACCCGGATTGAGTCACTACATCATTGGTACGCGGACATGGTAAGTTAATTTGTAGTTAAACTTTGAAATTTATAATGTTTATTAAATTGTGCTTAACTGTGATATGTATATTTTTCAGGAGATTGACATGTACATTACGTACCTGCGCGACAAGATAAAGTCCGGCAAGGGTTTAAAAGATGAAGTCACTCCAAGGAAGACTATACTCTTGTGTACCGAGTTCTTCGTAAGATCCAATCATCCTATGAAATACAAGTTTTTTTTTTTATCATTTTCCTAATACTAATCGTTTAAATTTATTTTAAATTAACAGACCGCTATGAAGACCCAGTACGCTAGGATTTCGATCACTCGTGCACATGCAAGGAGAACCAACTTGGAGAGGAAATATGAGTCCTGGGCACCGCCGGCCTTCATGCTGAAATACATCACGGGAGACGGTAGGCACGAGAGTTGGGAACACGCACGAGAGGTAATTTAAAGAACCGTACATTTTTTTTTTAAAATTCAATTTAATATTTTAATTTAATTGTAAATAACGTTTTATTTTATTTTTATTTTTGTAGGTGATAACGGTCTGTAATACCGGGGAACATTGGGTCGTGATAAAGATTGACCTGAATCTCTGGACTATACAGTTGTACGACTCGTTGTGGTGGCGTTGTCCGGAAATAAATGCCAAGTCTAATGTACTAATGCCGGTGTTGGAGTTGTTGCCTCGTCTTCTGGTAGCTGCAGGATTTTGGGAGGGCCCAAACTTGTTTCATCGAACCCACAAGAAGACTTCTATGCAGGTCGAAGCCCCGTTGGAGCAGTTTATGCAAGTCGACAACAACAACTGCGGCCCGTACGTGTGCATGTACTTGGATCGTCTCGTGAACAAGCACCTCAATCACCGCGGTAAAGAAATCGACGACGCGTACTTGATGAAGTATCGTCGATATGTAGCTCGAAAAATTTTCAGTTTGAGTCATCGAGACCAGTGATTTGTATTTTGGATGATTTTAGACTTTTTCGTGTGCATGTGTTTGGATTGATTGGTATTTGTGTTGAGATTGATTTGCAGGTTTAGCTTTGATATTAACTAAATAAATCCCGTCAAAATTTTTTAAAATTATTTATAATATATTAACTTATTAATTTAATAAAATTTGTAAAAAAAATAAACTATTTTATGTGTGTTTTGATTGATTTTGGTGAAATAAATGTGTTTTGATTGATTTTGGTGAAATATTTCGATTGAATTAAGTGAAAAGCGGCTGAAAAAACGGGGTCGGCCTTTTTTTTACCTTCGGTCAACTCAATTTGGGTGTCGGTCAACGAAAGTCAACTAATTTTGGTCTCGGTCAACTCAATTTGGGGGTCGGTCAACGGAAGTCAACTAATTTTGGTCTTAGTCAACTCAATTTGGGGTCGGTCAACGGAATTCAACCCTCAGGTCAACGGAAGTCAACCGCGGGTTCCTTAAGGAGAAATGCGGGCTGAGCCTCGTGTTCCACAGAACTTTTCCTTGGTACACGGTGGCTACCGGTTACACGGTCACGTGTACCGGGTTCTACCGTGTAGCCGTAACTGACCGTGTAGCCAAGAACTGCTCGGTCAGTTACTCGGTAACACGGTAGTACCCGGGTACACGGTGGGCTACACGGTGTTGACCGTGTAGTGTAAATAAAATTTGATTCTCGTTTATTTTAAGGCATTTTTCGATTGTTAACTTGTTCTTGTAGTATAAAACATCATTTTAATAATCAAAATGATTCAAATAACATAAACAACTATTGAATTTGACGAATTAAGTGATTACGCATGAACAATTTATTACCTATGTAGAGAAGATTGTGACAATATTAGTAGAATGTTCGAAAAACGGTCAACATTCTAAGCATCTCATCTTTGTAGTCCTATATTGGTTGTTTTATGATGTTTATTGGATGTATCTAGTGTTTTAAATGATGTTTCATGCTGAACGTAACAACAAAAATGCTCGAGAAATGCTTCAAATTCAAGAAAAATCAAATATTTTGTACACTACATGGTAGGCTACACGGTGGGCTACACGGCAGAAGGTCCTACACGGTAGAAGGCAATTGCTCGATTTTTTGAAAAAAGCTTACTCGGTAACACGGCCTATACCGGCTACACGGCTACCGGGTAACCGGTTACCGTGTAAAAAAATAAAATGGGACTTATAGGATTCGAACCCCAAACCTTATGCTTTCAATGAATTATTCAAAGGCAGTTCACCAGTTGAACTAGAACTCCTCAACGAAATCATTTAGCAGAGTTTTATATATTAACCTTACTAATATTCTATAGATTTAACCTAAACCCTTTTTCAAAATACAATAAAATGTAAAAACAAAAACAAAAATTCATTTTCTTTCTCTCTCTTCGAAGGCACCTCCACCGCAGCCGATTTTTGAGAATCAAGAAAAACTCCGGCCACTTCAATTCCGGCGAATCGCAATGGCAGACAACAACGAACAACAAGAAGAGCAACAATGGCCGATTCAAGCTCCGGTAAGTGCCGAAACCTAATTTTTCAATTTCGAAAATTTGATTTTTTTTTTATTAATGTGTTCTATTTGATGCGTTAATTGCTAAGATTTGAGTGTATTAGAGTTCCCAATTGTGTTTTAGTTGATTTAGAATCGAAATTCAGTGTTGAAATGCTCGTTAAAATGTCTGAAAAATCTGGGCAAACCCGCTGTTCCAAGCTACACGGTAGCGCTACACGGTGGTGATTTTCTCGGTCACCGTGTAGCTACCTACCGTGTAGCCGATTATTGACCTAAAAATCCCGGTTACATGGTGTGATTTACTCGGTCCCGTGTAACAGGTTAATCGGGTACACGGTACCGTGTACCCGGTCAGAACACGGTACCGTGTACCCGGTTAACCGGCTACACGGTACCGTGTAGCCGGTCAGAACAGTTTTTTTTTTTTTTTTTTTTTGATTTTGAGTTTTTTTTATTTAATTGAATGTAATATTTATTTATTTAACTTCATTTTTGCAGGAGGGCTTCAAGTGGAGAAAAATAGATATGGATATGCTAAGCGGATTACCAGATGAGATCCTGCATCATGTCCTCTCTTTCCTGCCGACGAACCTCTCCGTGCGCACCAGCGTCCTCGCGAGACGATGGAGGTTTTTGTGGGCCCTCGTCCCAAATTTAGAGTTTCGCCGCTCTACGCATTTGGACATCATAGACAGGGTTGTATCGATGCACGAAGCGAAACCCCTGAATACTTTTAGCCTCTCCAATGTGGAGGGCAGCTCGTATCGACTGGAGACATTGATTATCCACGCCCTCAAGCGCAGCGTCCGAAATATGTACCTTGATTTTGGTGATATAGACTACAAGGAGTATATCGCATGCGGTTTGCCAGGAATTCTCTTCATGTGCAAGACTCTCGTCGACTTGAAGCTCAATAACTGTGGAGTGATCCCCTCTAGTGGGGAGGTGTTTATGCCTTGCCTCAAGAAGCTTGATCTCAGTAATGTCGATTATGAGGATAAGGATTCCCTCCCTCACTTGCTTTCTGGTTGTCCTGTGATTGAGGAGCTGATCATCGATGATTTCTTTAGGGAGGAAGAAACGAACTTGGGCTGCTTTATTGTATCTTCACCCACAATAAAAAAGCTGAACATTGATTTCTCCTCGAGTCGCGAACTATACTATGATGAGATGTTGATAATAAATCTTCCCGCCCTCGTATATCTTAAGGTGAGTGGTTGTTATTTGGAGTATGCCAAAAGTTCGATGAAGACCATGTCCTCCTTAATTGAAGCGGATATTAAGTTGAATGGACATTGGCATGATTGTCACATCGATTGCATCGAGCATGACTGTTCGAGAGCATTTCTTAGTTCTCTTTGCCATGTAAGGTACCTAAACATCACAAGCTATGGACAAGAGAAGGTGCGTTTTGATTTTTTAATTGTTCTAATTTTTTTTCATACTAATTATACCCTGTTTAATTATACCTTGTTTGTGGTTTTAAATATGATTTTTTTGCAGCTGGTTGACATTGTAGGAACGAGTTCAATGCCAAAGTTTGTTAATTTAACCAAACTCGTACTTAATATGAACGCTCAGTGGCATTTTATTGCTAAGTTCCTCGAAGTTGCTGATAATCTTGAAGATCTTGTTGTGAGTGGAGTTAGCTTTTGCAATTTATCTTTTTACATATTCTGCAACTCTCTATATATTTTTTTTATTTGCATCCTTATTTTTTTCATCAGATTCGCTCGACCTTGATGCCTTATAGAGAGCCAGAACGAGTGCCTTCGTGCATCTTATTTCATCTAAGGACTGTTAGAATTGAAAAATTCGGTTTGCGTGATGATAGCGGTTTTGACATGGTGAGATATATTTTGAGGAATGCTCAAGTACTTGAGAGGATGGACATAGACGGATTCCCCCGTTATAGTTCCTCTGACAAGGAAAAGCTTGATGCGCACCAAAGAATCTCATTGTTTGAGCGAGGATCCAAGTCATGCCAGATTTCCTTCAAGTAGATATGTAGGCCGAAAAATCTCATTGCTTTGTATTTTGTACGTTTTTGGATTGATTTGGTATCTTTTCGGATTGATTTGGTTTTTATTTGACTTGATTTATGTGTGTTTTGATTGATTTCGGTGAAATATGTGTGTTTTGATTGATTTTGGTGAAATAGGTGTTTGTTTTGACTGATTTAGGCGAAAATAAGTGAAAAAACGGGGTCTGCACTCTGCTACACGGTGGAACCGACTACACGGTCACGTGTACCGGCTACACGGTCACGGTAACAGTGACCGTGTAGCTCGATTTATTAAAAAAAAAATCCGGTAACACGGCTGATACCGGATAACCGTGTTACCGGTATAAGCCGTGTTACCGGTAAAAAAACAAAAACAAAAAAGGGGCTCTCAAGATTCGAACCCCTGACCTGTTGCTTTAAACGCAATTTTTCAAATGGGGCGTTACCAGTTGAACTAGAACTCTACACTGAACTTATTTAGCAAAATGTTATATATTTACCTTAAGAATAACTTATAAAATCGACCCGCCCTTCTCCCGAAAACCTATTTCCAACCTGTTTTTTCACATATTTCACATTCACAAGATAAACAAACTCCAAAAACAAGCACAATAGTCTGAAACAAGCACAATAACCTAAAAGACACCAAATATCCAAAATCCAACGAGAATAGACGAAAATAAAACAATCCAAGTCTCAAATATTTGTAAAACACCGATAAATCAACCAAACCCAATTTAGATCTCTGACTCCGTGCTCATTGGACATTTTGTTCTCGTGTGTCCCTCGTTTCTGCAGATGCTGCACTTCTTCTTCTGTCTTCTTCGGCTCGACTCTTGCGTTCCCGTCTCTTCTGCAGGGACATTTAAATCAACAGTCTCGGGTGGGATAAAAACCGTGCACTTCCGCATGTTGTGACCTACGCCCTTACATCTCGAACACACCTGCACACGACGACACGATATTAGGTCCAAGTCTGGACACGACATCCTACGTGGTGTAATGATATTAATTGTACAAACCTTCCTATGTGGTGTAGAGCTCTCAACTGCGG
This sequence comes from Euphrasia confusa, assembly GCA_954870475.1. NCBI lineage: Eukaryota > Viridiplantae > Streptophyta > Magnoliopsida > Lamiales > Orobanchaceae > Euphrasia > Euphrasia confusa. Next base: position 24,020,272 of record OX940968.1, on the reverse strand, counting down.
AACGAGCACGAGACATCCTCGGACGTCCAGCCTGTCTAACCGCTACCGGAGGAAGAACTACGGATGAAGCCACATCCGGCGGGACCACCCAATCATCATAATGTGGCAACGGCACCACAGGCGTCGCGTACATCTCGACATGACTGCTCATCTTGAAATAGGGGCTCACGAAATCGTACAATGAAAATCTGGCCCGTCTACATAATAACAACAAACAAGTTAGTGGAATCAAATGTTAAAAATTAATTTTAAAGGTAAAATGATATCATACCTTATAGCGGCACAAGCATGACGACACGGTATTAGGTCTAAGTCGAACTCCCGACAATCACACGTGCGATTCGCGATATCCACAAGATAAGACCTGCCATCCTCCTGAACTCTGTATAGGGTATTCGCACTGACCTCCACAACGGTAAAATAACGGCTCAACTCATCCTGACTAGTCAACTTGAGTAATGCCTGTTCGGTGAGCTCATGGTCATTCTGTCTCACATTAGCTGTCCTTCGTTTCTCGTCAAACCATCTCTCAATCATCGCACGAATCGCCTCGAGCATCGCACAGACTGGTAATCTCCGTGGCCATATGATAGCACTGTTGAAAACTTCGGCCGCATTCGATGTCATGAAACCGTATCGTCGTGCGGCACAATGTGACCTCGCCCAGTGCTCAACCCCGATATCAGTAAGGCGCCTATAAGCACCCTGTCTACTAAGAGTCTCCACATTCGCAAAATGCCTTTCGAACTCATCCACCTGATAACTATAGGCAGCACAGTATACAGCTTCGACCACCTTCTGGCCGTACGGTGCTAGATTCTTCGAGAGGTGGTGATAGCACAACGCACGGGTCGCGTGGGGATAGACACTCCGAATAGCATTCGCGATGCTCTTATGCTGGTCGGACACAATGAGGAGATCCTCGTCGTCTGTATCGTAGCAAACTCTGACGTGCTGGAGAAACCACAACCACTCCTCGTCATTCTCTATCGGACCGATACCAAACGCAAGCGGGAAAATATTCTCATTCCCGTCTTTTGTGCAGGCGACAAACAACACACCGGTGTTTTTCCCTTTCAAATGGGTGGCGTCGAGTACTATCACAGGCCTCAGAGTGCCCTTCTCAAAGGCACGAATGCACTGCCCGAGCGCAACAAACATGCGGCAAAACACGCCCTGGTCGGTCGTCTGAATCTGGTACTGAGTCCCGGGATTATGCTCTCTCAGCATGTACAGATATGACGGGAGCCTCTGATACGATCCCTGATAGTCGCCGTACACTATTTCAAGCGCCAGGTTCCTCGCCCGCAGGGCGAAGTTGTAGCTGATGTGAACTCCGTACAATCTCCTCAAATCCTCAACCATATCTTTCGGCTTCAGTTCCCGATTGCCGACTAACTGACGTGCAAAGAAAGTAGCCGCAACCCTGCACGACACCTGTCGATCCGCAGTCCTCCCCAAATTGTTACGGCACGTATGATCCAAGTTCAGCTTCGTAATCCTCCAAAAGGTGTTATCGGAACCCGTGGAACACAATCTGAACGAGCATTTTTCACGCCCCAGCTTGCAAACGAACGTCACCCGTTCAGTGTTCGAGCGATCACTTTTGCACTCTACGTTATTCTCCATGTGATACATCCCCACCATCACCTTCAGATCCTGTTTCTTTCGGAACGTGGCTCCGACTGCCATCTGACCGTAAATCGGTTGGTGTTCGACAGAACGCAACGGAACAGCGGGGTCAAACGTCGGTAGTGGAATGATCCAATTGCGCAGTGGATTATTCTGTGCATTCTGAGAAGCTTCGGTTTGCTCGCCACCTCCCGCATGAGAACTCGAGGACATATTACGGCGCGACATGATCTTTTTAACCACGCCCGGCTGTCTAATCCATTCGGTCCACTCCGTGGTCAACGATACCAAGAGATCGGACTGACGGGCTTCTTCTTCGTCCTCGGAAGTATGTACCTCCTCATTCTCGTTCTCTGACGGTACGCCCCGATCGCGGTTTTCTCCTCCGATATTCACTTCCGGCGCAGCTCGTTGTCCCTCTACTTCGACGACGAACACAAAGCACTCGGCCCTTTGCTCGTCTAACATGCGGGACACATCTTCGTCACAAAGCATAGGAGCTCGCACGCTTCGCATGTCATAGCCTCGGGTATAACAATACAACATGTAATCGACACTGGGCGGAGGGCGCAAAACCGCACGAATCCGGCTCACGAGAGCGTCGAGTGTAATTTCTTCCCTACGAAAGAAGAGGCACATATCTACTCCGTCAACGTAGCCCTCTCGATCCCAACGACCACCGTAACGTACCGTGATTCGTTGATTATTCGACATCTACAATTACAAAACAGTTGAATTCAGTTAGGGAACCCAAAATATCCATCCAAACGCATAAACAAAGCCATTATTAGACAATTTAAAAAAAAAAAATGAAAAAACGGGGTCTGTACACGGTCACTACACGGTCACGTGACCGTGTAGTAGGTCACCGTGTACCGGTACACTATCCGGTACACGGTGACCGGGAAACACCGTGTACCGAGACACTATCCGGTACACTATCCGGTACACGGTGACCGGGAAACACCGTGTACCGAGACACTATCCGAGCACCGTGTAGCCGAGCACCGGTTAATCTTCATAACTACACGGTCGGAAAAACCCACCGTGTAGCCACCGTGTAGTTATGAATTTTCACAGAAAATCGAAAAAAAAAAAACCAGAATCGACGCGTTTCGACGTACCTTTCGGCCGGCGAACTCGGCTGCCCTTCCCACGTATATTCAGACGTAGCTTTTTTGTAGAGATGATATTTGTGAGAGAGAGAATGATTTTTTTTTTGAAATGAGTTTAGGGTTGGAGGGTTTGAGTAGGGGAAGATGCATGAATGCATGCAATAAACACCTCCACCAACTCAAATCTGATTTTCGTGGGCCCCACTAATTTTTTGTTTTGATATTTTGAGTTTTTAAAATGTTTTAAAATCTTTTTTGTATTATTATTTGAGAGAATAAAAAAGTAAGGGTAAAGAGGACTTTTCCAATTGGTTTTGTCTAAAATAAATGTACTTTTATGAAGTATGACAAAATAAATATATGTTTTGTAAATTTGTTCAAAATGTTGTATTCCCACTAATTTTATTGGTCAATAGTAATATAGTAGTATATTAGTAAATTAAAAATAATGGTGCTTATGGTCTCACATAGTCCACGTGGGAAGATTTCCTTGCATGGATAATAGGTTGGTCACCGGTAATATTGTCTAAACCCCAAATAATAAAGTTTGTTTTGGAACCGGCCCAAATCGAACTAACATAAAAATAATCGTAAATTTAACAACTCCCACGTGAATACTGAATATACCTAAAACATGTACTCTCCTTTGTATTGATCTATGAGATGCGAGTGCCGAGTGGCATATTACATAGATAAAACTCCTTTGTATGTGGCAAATTACAAAAACAGTAAATAATCTATGCCAACTCTATCTAAACTCGTCACATTTATTTTGCTAATTTTGCAAATTTTTAAAAAAGTGATCATTAGCCTGATATCGAAAGGATATGTTTTATTCTTATTTTTTTCACGCAAACATTAAAAAAATATAGTAATATTTTATTTAAGGATTATTAGGAAAAATAAAGTTTGATTTTTGAAATTATAAAAAAAGATACAATTGTAAAATAGGTAACTGTTATCTAATTATATTGATAACTAATGGTATACTAGTAACTAGATATATATATAATTTATTTATTTTCAAAATGTCTCTTTTATTTATATTTGTGCTAAGAGTTACATTATTTATTTATTATTGTATAAATAAAGTAAAATAATAAAATAGAGTGATTTATAATGAATAGTAGAAATATTATTATAATAAAAGATAAATGTTATTTTTTACTCTAAATATAGGACCCTTTTTCACGTAGATTAAAAAAATATTATTTTTTATTTTTTGGATTTTTTGATCAAAAAGTGAAAGGTATAAATGTATTTTTAAGTTAAAAAATAATATAATTGTGATTAAAGTTGAAAAGGTATGTGGATAAAGTAGGGATAAAATTGTGAGTCATACCTTATTATTCTGAAATGTTCATTTAAGAAAAGTAATTTTGTTATCATGAAACTAGTGAATATTATTTTAAGAAACATTGCTTATTATACAATGGAGCCATTCATTCAAAAATATAAATGGCTAGATATAAAATCTTGCTTTTTATTAGTGTTTTTTGCTTTCATATTTTCCATGGAAATTTATTTTCAATTTTACTAGATTTGATCGTTATTACTACACACGTAAATTCTAAATTATCTCAAGTAGTCTCCGAGAGCTGGTGTACAAAACTGGGACACTAGAATTTGAAATTCAAAGGGGTGAAAGCATGATCGAGGTATACCGTATATACTGAAGTTTTGAATCCCGGTGTCATGGTATGGCTCAAACGTTGCCACGTCATTCATTAAATTTAAGAAGGTGACGTGTCGTTTATTATTTAAAATGAACTAGATATGCTTGCCTCCGTACTATATAAACTTCCATGCTCTCACTTTCTATTTGCCACCCACTATCATAAATCTATTTTTCAATTTTTCTCAAAAACACAATTAAATTTATTTATAAAAAATCAGATACAGTTTAAAAAAGAAAAAAGGAAAAAGAAAATGATGACCCAATACGAAAAAATACTCCCAAGTCCTCCGCAAAGGGCCGGCGTAGAATTCGAATACGATGACCGCCCCACCCTCCGCCGCGGCGGCTCCTCCGCCTTCCACCGCCTGAATAAAACCGGCAGCGCCGTCTCAACCTTCTTCCGATCCATTCTCTCCATTTTCACCGTTCCGGCGATCTCGATCCTCCCGGCCAGTTGCCGTTGGCTGAGCATCCCGACGCCGCTCTCCACCACCCCCACCCTCGGCCGGAAAGTGACCGGAACCCTCTTCGGAAACCGGCGCGGCCTTGTCAGCTTCGCCGTCCAGGACGGGCCGAGATCGGAGCCGGCTCTGGTCGTGGAGCTCCCGGTGACGACGGCGGATCTGGTGAAGGAGATGGCGTCCGGCATGCTGAGGATTGCATTGGAGTGCGAGAAGGACGTCGGCCGGCGTGCGGCGGCGCGTGTGAGGCTGTTCCGGGAGCCGGTGTGGAGGATGTACTGCAACGGGAGGAGGTGTGGGGGCCACGCGCGTGGGAGGGCGTGCGGCGAGTCAGACTGGCACGTGCTGAGGACTGTGCAGAGCGTGGGCTCAGGGGCGGGGGTGATTCCGGTGGGAGGAGACGGGCCGTTGCTGTACATGAGGGCCCGATTCGAGCAGGTGGTGGGCAGCCGGGACTCGGTGGCGTTTTACATGGTCAACGCGGATGGGAGTGATCAGCTTAGTATTTTCATACTCAGGATATGATGTGATCATGATTTATTTATTGTACGTGTGTTGAGGATGTTTTCTACTTTTGGATGATATAGGAGAATTAATTACAAGGTGGTGTCTTTCAATAAATTTAATTATGGCTCTATTTATTTTTACCTCCAACATGATGGCCGATAAAAGACGATGAGGTTCGAATTCAGACTGAGACAAGGGTCGGACATGCGTCGAAACGAAGACTGAACTTTTGGCTTGGTGTCGGCCGACGGATGGGTCAAAATCATCTTCTGCGAATTCCGAGGCAGAGCCCGCACTCAAACCATGTTGGCCGACAGAATGTCAGTGTATTGCTTATATAAAGCTCCCCAATACATTGTTTTAAAACAATTATTATTATTAACATGAAAATTATATTTGCAGTATTATTAAATTCTGTTGGAGTAAACCAAAATAGTCCCTTAAGATTCTAATAATGTCTTTCTAAGTTCTAACTAAATCAAAAGTCACATGTATTTAGTATTACTATTTATTTGCTTTAAATTTCATGTGAAGCAAGTAGAATAAATAGTTGAACTAGCTGTGATGTCTATATGATAAAAATCACAACGTGATAAATAAAAGTTCCAGCTTTCTCATATTTTTTTTATATTTTTCAAACTGGTATCAGAGCCGGTTAATAAAAAAATGGCAAACAATCTCGTTTCTCTTGTCCCTCGTTTCAATGGCGAAAGATTTGATTATTGGAGTAATCTAATGAAGTTGTGCCTTGAATCTCAAGACTTGTGGATTGTAGTTGAAGAAGGTGTTGGAGCACCACAAGATGAAACTCAACTTACAGCAGCCCAAAGAGATCTTTTGAAGGCAAAGAGGCAAAAGGATAGGAAAGCTCTTTTTCAAATTTATCAAACACTTGAATTCCGGTTTATGAAAGAATCTCTAAGGCCGAAAACGCTCAAGAGGCCTGGAGGATTTTGAATACAACATATTCTGGACAAGATCAAGTAAAGAAGGTTCGTTTGCAATCGTTGCGGGCGGAGTTTGAAAATTGGAGATGAAAGAAGATGAAAAGATCTCGGAGTATTTTAGTCGTCTCACTTCCATTGTTAATCAAATGGCGTCCAACGGAGAAGTTCTGGAGATTCAAAGAGCCGTTGAAAAAGTTCTACGGAGCATGCCAATTAAATTCGACCATATTGTCGTTGCTATTGAAGAATCTAATGATATTTCTTCGATGTCTCTTGAAAGTTTACAAGGAAGATTGGAGGCTCACGAGGCTAGAATTCTTCAGAGAAGAAGTCAATCAAATTTCTCTCAAGATCAAGCCTTAAAATCTCACTTTACTCCGACGAAAGCTCAAGGCAAGCATGAGAAAAATCGAGGACAAAACAAATGGCAAAGTGGAAGCGGTGAAAAAAATGATGAATCAAAAAAGCAACAAAATTCATCATCCGAGAAAGGTAAAGGAAGGAGCACTTACAAAGGTAAAAAACCTTACTTTGAGTGTAATTTTTGCCACAAGCCTGGACACAAAGAAAATTTTTGTTGGGAGAAACACCCCGAAAAAAAACCCGTGGCTGGTTTGATACACAACGATGGAGAAAAGTCAGAAACTTTGTTGATCGCGGCCGATGGAAGAATCGAAAATATTTGGTATTTGGACAGCGGAGCGAGTCGACATATGACGGGTAATAAAAATTTATTTTCTTCATTTGTGGAGACTAACGAAGGTCAAGTGACGATTGGAGATGCTAAGTCGTACAAAATTCAAGGTATTGGGGAAATTTCTTTCACAACAAAGACAGGGAGTGTCGAAAAGATGTCGGAGGTTCTATATGTACCAGGCTTGCGGAGTAATCTTCTCAGCATTGGTCACCTACTTCAAAAGGGATTTGATTTTCAATTCCTTGGAGATACATGCACCATGAAAAAGAACAACCTACAAGTGGCTAAAATTACCATGGGCTTCAACAAATTATTTCCGATCAAACTCGATGTTATACATGGTACGTGCTTGGTTGCTACCTCAAATGATATCGATGTTTCCAAGTTGTGGCATGATAGGTTTGGACATATAAATTTTCGGAGTCTAAAAGAATTGTCCAGCAAAAATATTGTTCATGGATTACCTCATTTAGAGGTGATTAAAGAAGTGTGCGAGGAATGCCAATTTGGTAAACAACATCGTGAATCTTTTCCATCGAAGTCTAAGTGGATTTCTCAGTCCCCTTTAGAGCTTGTGCACACGGATATTTGTGGACCGATGCAAGTACCGTCTCTTGGAGGTACCCGATATTTCTTGTTATTTGTTGATGATTATACAAGAAAAATATGGGTCTATTGCATAAAAGAAAAATCCGAAGCTTTCTCGTGCTTTAAAGAGTACAAATCTGGGGTTGAAAAATTTTCTGGAAATTCCATAAAGAATCTAAGAAGTGATCGTGGGGGAGAATTCTTGTCTTCTTTATTTGAAGAGTTTTGTCGAGATCATGGAATACGTCATGAATTAACAGCGAGGTATTCACCTCAACAAAACGGAGTTGCGGAGCGCAAGAATCGGACAATAATGAACATGGTCAGATGCATGTTAAAGAAAAAAAATATGCCTGCATGTTTTTGGGCTGAAGCGGTGTCTTGTGCCGTCTACTTGATGAACCGGTCGCCGACAAAGAAATTGGAGAATTCTACTCCAAATGAGCTGTGGTATGGTAAAAAGCCAAATGTTTCTCACTTGAAAACGTTCGGGTGTCTTGCTTTCTCTCATATTCCGAATGCTTTGAGATCAAAACTCGACTTCAAATCTGAAAAATGCATCTTCATCGGTTACAGCCAAAGAACTAAAGCTTACAAGCTTTATAATCCAAGCACAAAAAAGGTCGTGCTTAGTAGAGATGTTCGCTTTGACGAAAATGGATGCTACAATTTTTCGGAATTTTCTGATAAATTGCCGGGTTGGAATACTCTTATTTTTGAAGAAGGTTTTTCCGTGGAACAAGAAGATGATATTAATGAACAACCAGATCCTGTTCATAATGAAGAAGAACCACAACAAAATTTACCTCCAACGGCGTTAAGACGATCGAGATCTTTGAGGGATCTTTACAATATAACCGAAGAAGTAACGGATTTTGTATACTTTGCATTTTTTGCAGGAGAAGATCCTATTACTTTTGAGGAAGCGTCAAAAGAAAAAAAAATGGGTGAATGCAATGGATGAAGAAATGAAAGCTATTGAGAAAAATAATACGTGGGAGCTCACGTCACTTCCTTCACACAAAACAGCCATTGGTGTGAAGTGGGTATTTAAAACAAAAAACAATCTCGATGGTTCGATCAACAAGCACAAAGCGCGATTAGTCGCAAAGGGATACAAGCAAAAAGAAGGGGAGGACTTTAATGAAGTTTTTGCTCCTGTCTCCCGACTCGATACGGTTCGTTTGGTAATTTCTCTTGCTGCTCAAAACAATTGGAAATTATTGCAAATGGACGTAAAGTCTGCTTTCTTGAATGGTCTTCTTCAAGATGAAATTTATCTTGAGCAACCTCCTGGTTTTGTGAAAAATGGAGAAGAAGAAAAGGTGTATAAATTGCGAAAGGCGTTATACGGGCTGAAATAATCGCCTCGAGCATGGTATGATTGGATCAATAATTTTTTCTTGGCAAAAGGGTTTGTAAGGTGTCCTTACGAACACACTCTTTATGTAAAAAAATCAAATGGAGGTTTCATGATAGTAAGCTTATATGTTGATGATCTTGTCTTCACCGGAGATGATGAAGAAATGCTATCCGAATTCAAGAATTCAATGATGAATGAGTTCGAGATGACCGACTTGGGAGAATTGCATCATTTTTTGGGAATAAAAGTCCAGCAATCAAAAAATGGCACTTTTATTTCTCAAGAGCAATATGCAAGTCAAATTTTGGAGAAGTTCAACATGCAAAATGCAAATTCGGTTTCAACTCCTTGTGTCACGGGAGTGAAATTATGCAAGGAAGGTGAAGGAAAAATGGTTGATCCAACTTTGTTTCGTAGCCTTGTCGGAAATTTGATGTATCTCACCGCAACGAGGCCCGATATCATGTATGCGGTAAGTTTAGTTAGCAGATTTATGGAGAAGCCTTTTTCAAACCATTGGGAAGCTGCTAAAAGAATTTTGAGGTACATAAAAAGGACCATTGATTATGGTATTTTTTACGAGGCTCGAGTACCCGTGAAACTTGTTGGATATACTGATAGTGATCATGGTGGTAGCATGGATGATTCACGAAGCACTTCGGGCTATGCTTTTAGCTTAGGAAGTGGAATAATATCATGGTGTTCAAAGAAGCAACCGGTTGTGGCGCTTTCTACTACCGAAGCAGAATACATTGCGGCGTCTTTGGCCGGAAGCCAAACTTTGTGGCTAAGGGGAATTCTGGAAAACTTGAGTTTCAAACAAAATGATCCTACGATCGTTTATTGTGACAATAGTTCTACAATCTCTGTCTCAAAAGATTCAGTCTTACATGGAAGAACAAAACATATTCGTTTGCGATTCCATTTTCTAAGAGAACTTGTTCATGAAGGAGAGATTAATCTTGAGTATTGTCGAAGTGAAGAACAAGGCCCTTGGTGCACAGGTGTTCAAGAAAAATGTTGCTGCAATGGGAGTTGGAAAAATTTTGGTTTAAGGGAGGCAATGTTGGAGTAAACCAAAATAGTCCCTTAAGATTCTAATAATGTCTTTCTAAGTTCTAGCTAAATCAAAAGTCACATGTATTTAGTATTACTATTTATTTGCTTTAAATTTCATGTGAAGCAAGTAGAATAAATAGTTGAACTAGCTGTGATGTCTATATGATAAAAATCACAACGTGATAAATAAAAGTTCCAGCTTTCTCATATTTTTTTTATATTTTTCAAATTCTTTCTTGGGTTCGAATTCTAAACGATTATTCCAAAGAATTCAACCGACGAATCAACGAAGCCATTATCCTTCGTTCGTGTGTTTTCATCATCTCCAAGTTGCTGCGACAACTACGCGTTGGGGTTTAGATTATCGAATCTAAATCATTTCGTGAGTCGATCTAGAGGTTTTGGGACCTTCCACCGATATCATCTATCATTTTCGTTCATCGTTCTTCTATTCCATCTTTTATCCTTCATATTCCAACGAGATTCATATCACAACTTTACTACTAAATCCACCCCTTATTAATTTATTTATTTTATTTGTTAGTTTACTTAATCGAAATACCAAAATCTTCATATTTAGATATGATCTCGTAATTTCGATCGGAACACCGACACCGTCCGTTCGTCGGAGAGCCTAAGCACGAAGCGTTCAAGTAGCCACCATTTGGATCAACGACTATCAGTATCAGCTCAATTCTCGCTGAGATTGCATTCGAGCCTCTTCTGGTGAGCAGCTAAAGCTGACTGCCAGAGATCTCGACCGAAGTCATTCTTGAGTCCCGCCGTCGAAGAGGTCGCCACTCTCAGCCCGAGGCCAACCAATAGCAACTCCACCTCTTCCTCCGTGTGCGGTCGAGCGCCTCAACCTGAAGAAAGCATGTGTCGATTTCTAGCCATCCAAGACGGCGTCGCTGCTACATACTCCGGCGCCACGACCCCCGCCTGAACTGGGCGTGCCCAGCCCGTGCCTTTCCGAGCAGAGAGATCGACGACCCAATCGAGCTTCCCGATCACCGCATCCGCCGCGATGGTCGCGGATTTCTGATTCCACTCTCGGAGATTTGTGCTTTTGTTTTTCGCCCGATTGAAAAATAAAATCGATGTTTCTGCAATTCATCGTGAGCTCAAGACCATGGCGGCCAAACTATTTTTTTATTTAATTTTAATTTATGTTTGATCTCGTAAAATTGCAACAAAATTGCGAAAGAGAAAAGGGATTTGATCGAAGTAAAATGCACTGAAAGAGAAAAGGGAGAAAAGGGCAAAGATTGGTTCGTTTTTCGATCGAATTGAATCATTTTAATTTAGACAGTAAATGGAGAAAGTTATAAGGTTCTATTAATTCATTTTGAGATTCAATTGAAACATTAATGAAATCGGAGACAAAATGTATGATCCGTATATTTATATTTGTTTGCTTTCCTATACTTCCTATATCATATAATACTATAACAGATAGGTATCGAAATGTATATAATATATAGCAAAAATGTATTATCCATAAATTTTCAATGGTGGATACAAACGTACTCACGTACTCTTAACAATATTGATATGAGTGATACTACATTTGCACCTCTAAAATTGATAAGTACACACATCTTATTATATTATAAATTTATTAATAGTTTAAAAGTCTATAATATCCTTCTTAAAATATTAAATACCTTTCGACTCCATCCTCAGCTCCTCCTGTTCTTGCGACTTTCTTCTGGGCAAGGCCGGAACATAAATATTAAAGATTATTTATGATTTATCAAATCATAAATATAATTTTTTTTATTAATAATATAACTAACGAAACATCGTGATTCGTGAATGCTTCTTACTATTCGTAATCGGCGACTTGGTGGCCGGACATGGGAGAGGCGACGACGCAACTCCGGTCAAGAATGCAGAACGTGCAGTCTCTACCTTCATTTTTCAAATCACCGTACACAAACTTTCTTGACTAGCCACAAACCCATTAATTAAATACAATTGGAGTATTCATTTTCACTACAGTGGGAGCTAGAGTTGAAAGTAAGTAAAGTATGTTTGATTAATTGGTTTAATGAAATTTAGTAGCTTTAGTGCTCTTTATTTTTACTATGAAAGAGCAAGAAGCATGATTTTTTTTTTCTTTTTTTTGAAGTTGTTTTTAAAGGGTAAATAGGGAACAAACAGGGGTGTGTGAAATAAAAGTTTATAAATCATATTTTCTTTTTGAAGAGTGTATCTAGTAAGTAAGTGTACTTATAAATTTTGGGGTGCCCTATTGATATTTTGAATAGGGTGTAATTATAAAATTAATAAAAAAATTATTTAGGGAGTGAGATTAGTAATTTTAGAGGTGTAAATAAACTTACCTTTAATTATATGATCAAGAAATGTTTTTGTTGTAATTATTCATATTAATAATAATTCCTTAAATATATAAGTACATGATACAGTATTTAATCACTTTACTCTCACTTGTTTTTAGGAAATATACATGTAAAAAAACATCCAACACTTCATTAAAATGAGAACGATTGCGGGAAAAAGAGGTTGATGGCATATAGCAGTATAAACAATCTAACAAAAAAGCATGCATTGAATACTGGCCAAACCCCTAGAAAATGATTTGGCAACATAATAGAAGGTGTTGAATGCCGAGTAGCTTCCAACACCCTTAACCTCAATAGATAATAGCATAAATCCAGACAATTTACAATCAAATACCATATCTATAGAACCTTAACATCATGTAAATGTAGCAACATTAACAGATTTTCAACCAGGCCATGACCACCACCAAAATACTTAGCAATGCGTACCAGCGCGCATGTATTTGGACATTGTCAAAGAAGTTAGGTAACCTACCATGTCTAACATGGACAAAGAGTCAAAAGTTTTATCTTCTAATTACATATTGTAAAGTTTTCATCACATAAATCATTCAATCAACTACTACTAAAAACTAATGACGATATGAAGATATTAAGTTAATAGTATCTTTGTTACTCCCTAAATGATTGCACATCTACAGACACACCCAAGAGTTTCATCCTAGGTCTGAACTCTGAAGCATACTGATAGAGGATTCATCCAGCAACAAAATAAATAAAAAAAAATTGAAGAAGAATTAATACCTAAAGTGCAAGGCAGTCGGAGACACTCAGGGTGTTTTCAAAGGAAAAGCTGTTGAAAGCAACATGAGTGACATACACCTCTTTAAGATTGGCACGCTTAACTCTGAATTTGGCAAACTGCACACGGGTGGTGGTTAATCCAGTCTCATGTATATGAAGGTGTGCGTAGTTGGTCAAGCACAACATGCCATCGCCCAAATGAATCATTTGAAGGAAGTCAGAAACACGATATGGCAGAGGAAAGGGAGAGGAATGCACAACCTTCAACCGTGATTTGGTGGTGACATCATAGGCAAGAAGAAAATCACAAGTCTGTATGTGGGAATAAAGAACACCATCAACCAAAGCGGAGGTAGAAGAGAAGAGGGGCCAGAAGTTAGGAGGATCAAGGCATTTCCAGTTTGTAGTAGCAGGGTAATAAGCACAAATAACAGGAGCCCCCCTGAAATGCACAAGAAGCCGGTCATTCTTTTCATCAGGAAACACAAGAGAAGCCTCACCAAAACACCCCTTAGGAAGAAGATCAAGTGGTGGCAAGCATTTCCATTCCTCGGACTCGGGATTAAAAACATCGCCAATACAATAATGGGAAGAAGAAGTCAAGGCATAAATTTTACCCCCAAGGGAAGCACAAGCAGGAGGATAAGACAGTATGGGGTGAGAAGAAGAAGCAGGGTGAAGCTGCTTCCAAGTGTTGTGGGAAGGTGAGATAAATTTGAAAGGGTTGTCTATGGAATGACAAGTATTATTATGTGGTTGGTTTGGGATTGAATGTAGATCTGGTTTGGGCAAGTCGAAATAAGATGTGCCCCCGCAGGTATGAATGTATTGATCATCATCACCGAGTTGATAATCCTCATCATCATCATCTAGAAGACCGCCGCCAAGAACATAGATGCGTGATCCCAAACGCACAATACCAGAATCTCCACTTTCGTGCGAAACACCAACAGGCGTTTCCAACACTTTATTTGCTTCCAAATCAAACACGTAAAATCTAGACATTCTTCGTCCTCGACCTAAAACATGTGCCAACACCAATTCTTTACCCATCGTATCCTTCCAAAAAAACCAACATTAAATCAATATTATTAACAAAGGAATTCAAACTGAAATTGAAATTGAAAATTAAAATAAGCAGATTAACAAATACTGTATGAGGAAGCCAACCCACCCACAAAACTTCTTTCGGAAAAGGGGTCAGGGTTTGAAATGTACCAGTCTCCCGTGAGAGTTGTAGGAGTATGTATTAAGAAGTTTTTTCTTTTTCTTTTTTTATAGATTAAGAGCCCGTTTGTCTACATTTATTGGGTCGGGAAATCTAAGAAGGCGCCGGTCCATGGACGTTTTACACAACACAAGATCTTTTAGCCGTCTGATCAGGTCATCATTGATCGGGATTAAAACAAAACTCTTCTTACATACCGCGGAAACTTTCTGCGGTAGATGTATGTTGTGTTGTACACAGTTGTATGTGTATTAGATTTAATGATATAAATTATAAACATGTTTATTGTTATCTTTTGAATATATTTTATAAAACTAAAGTATTACCAATTTATAATTTTTATCATTTCATATTATTATATAGTATATTATATTATATTTATAAGAAAATATATTTCATATCATTTTTTTATCATTATTTTTAAAATTAGAAAAAAATGAAAAAAATAACTATAATTATCTTAGTGTTATGAATATTATTAATTAGTGAATGACTAGTTTACCCTTTCTTGGTGAACAAGACAAAAACTCTACTTTGTATCTTATATAAGGAGGTCTCCCCATATGAATGAAACAACAATTCAAAACAATTATATTCTTCTCTCATGTTGTTTGTCTTATTCTAATCATTTTTTCTCTCAATTCCTTTTGAGTTTATAACACGTTATCAGCATGAAAGCTCAACCGCGTTCTTCATCAAATATTCATCGAAGTTCTACTCATGCAAGATCTGAACTCTAAGGCAAGAATTTATAAGTTTGTTTATATTCATTAATAATTATAAATATATCTACTTCTCCTCCCTTCTTCTTAAATTCAAATGTTCTCGAAGAACATTGTAATCTGATATTTCTGAAGTAATATCATATGTTCCCGAAAAATATTATAATATGATATTCTTGAAGTAATATCAAATTAATTATGTTTAATAAATCAATTATAGTTTTTAATGTTCATGAAGAACAATGTGACATGATATTCTCGAAAAAATATTAATGTTCCTGAAGAACATCGTGATATGATATTCCTGTAGAAATATTAATATCAAATTGATTATGATTATGTACTAATAATCTCGAATAATATCTTTGAAAATTGACTGTGAAAGATTCAATATCTTTGTGGAAAGATTTAAAACAAAGATACGATCACCCAAAGTTGGTCGTACTACCAAAACGTGGTATGATTGACTCCACATTGAATTACAAGATTTTATATATGTTGAGACATATAATAAAGCTATCATGAAAAACATTATAATTTGATATTCTAAAGTAATATCAAATCAATTATTCTTAATATATATATAAAATTGAATGTTCCTGAAGAACATATACTCTGGTTTAAATATTATATTGATTGTCTTGGAAGAAAATCATGATTTGATATTATTCGAGAACTAACAAATCAAATTGTCCTTTGGATATTCCTGAAGAAATATTACGAATATTATCGTATGATATTATTGAGGAAATATCAAATTAAATTGCTCCCGTAGTAGCAATAGTTTTGGAAATATCAAGTTAAATTGTTCCCGTAATAGCAATAAATTTTAAATGTTCCTGAAGAACGTTATGATATGATATTTTACATGGTCAAATATTTATAAGTTTTATATGTTCTCGAATAACATTATGATATGATATTCATGATTAAATATCAAAATTAATTTTAAATGTTTTTGGAAAACACCATGATATGATATTCCCGCAGAAATATCAAATCAAATTGCTTATGGTGTAGCAATTATACTTTAATATTTTAAATCGATATTAATATTTATAAGAAATAATGCAAAATATTTTTGAAAGAATATTTTTATTGGTTGCTCCCGAAGAAGCAAAGTTCAAACATTAAATGTTTTTTAATAGAGTTGCATGCTCCCGAAAAAGCAAAATTTAAAACATTATATGTTTTTGAATAAAGTTACATCATGAAACACATAGTGAAACGCGAATTTCGATTGTTCTCGTTGAAACAATGATATTATAGGAATTATCTCTGAAGGATATCTTTTGAAAATCGAGAGCAAGTGTATTTTATTATGTGGGTACTCATGAAATATCGAAAAAGTCGATTATTTCTTAATGTTTGACGTGTTATTCCTGAAGAATACACAATTGATTTATTAAATTTGATAAATATTCTTGAAGAATATTTGATTTGATTTTAATCGTAAATAAACTTTGAATGACACAAGTAATTTGATCCCCGGAGGATCATTAATAAATGTACTGTATCCACGAAGGATCATTGGTAAAGATATTGTTATGATAATAATGGAATATTAAGAATGGGCTCCGGAAGAGCTTTACTAATTATCCCCACGAGTACTACAAATGTACTTAAACATGAAAATGATGCATATCATGAATGATTGTGCGTGGAAATGAATCAAACATTTCCCATCTGCGAATTAATATATTAAATATCTCGAGCCCCCGATTCAGAAGATCGATTTATAGCAATTACGCTGATTTGCATATTTAAGGAAGATCATTTTTCGGCATTAGGGGAGAGATAAGAATATAAAAGATATAAATGCCGAGAAATTTCATGGAATGAAAACGATCTTTAATTCTAGATCCACGCACTAATCAATTGAACCCGAAGTTCATTAAAATAAGTGACTTGCAATATTCAGCAAGTAATCTGCCAAATTAAGGAAGGTGAGACAAAATCACATATGTTTGTGATAAAATGAACTATAAGAGTTCAAATACCAAAGAGATCAACTCAAATGTTGATTCTAATATACGCCAGAAGCGTAGTAGATCGATCTTAAGATATAAAATAAATCCGCAGAAAAACAAAGAAATTAAGTCACCCTCAAAATCTCCTGAAGAGAGTTAGATAGAAATCCCATTGAAAAAACATGTGCACATGATAAGAGAAAATTGTGGAATTGTGAACAACCAAATTAAATATTTTGGGAAATGATGAAAGATTTAGTTGAATGAATTGTCATCAAATGGAAAAAGTCGTCAACGACATATTTGCCTCAAGAGTTGCTCTAGAATATTTGGATCCAAAACTCAAATCAATGATAGTGTGTCAGCAGCACTCTAAGAAATAGAAATGAGCAATTGAGGCTGAGCATGACTCGCTAAATAAAGATATATTTTGAATCGATAGTACACACCTCGAAATATTATCCCAGAAGGATATACGTGGGTGTTCGTAAGAAAAACGAGTAATGATGTGGGGAGATATAAAAGCGAGATTAGTTGCTCAAGAGTTTTTCGCAGAAACTTGATATTTTTAAGGATGACATTAAGTTTCGCTACTTAATATTTATGGCAACAACAATGATAAATATATGCATCGAATGTGTGGTTTGACCATGTAGAAGTCATAGATGAAAATCCTGGATGGATTTTAATACTTCGTGAAATGAAATGAAATGAAAATCAGAACATGTACAATATCATATTACATATGTCATTATGGACAAAAATGATATTGAATACAAGGTCCCGAAGACCAGTGATTGGTCTCGAAGACCATAGATTGCACTCTTTTTCCCTCTACTAAGTTTTTCCCACAGGGTTTGATGGAGTTATATTCTAAATGTCTAGTTTAGTGACAATATGGAACTCCTTATCTGTGTTTTATTATCTATTAATCAAACTGTCGGCATTTTGTCTTTCATGTACTTTATGCAATAGTCCTAGATATATACGTTGTAGACAGTATGGCGTGAGGAGACACGCGGAAGATCATACTGTCGGTTACTCGTATATTATCGAACAGTAGCTCACGACTTAGATGGACAGGGACAATCCATCGGTACGTCGTTGTGTGACTGGTAGATAGTCGGTCTTGACTATCATGTTACACTCGTACACTTGGTGTATTGAGCAGGACCACGGGAGGGCGTTCGATTTATACTAATCGCAGTAATCGAACTAGACCTCAGATATTACGGATATACGAATTCCTAATCCCTATATAATTATAGGTGCGTGTGTCCAATTCTCGGTTCTTTAACTTGCCAATGAGTGAGAATAATTGATTAGTCGAGATTCTCGGTAAATTGGGAATCGTAATTGTACGCACGCCATGCTATAGATTATAGACAAGAAACCGTGTCCCGTTTATCGGGTTGATTACGTCCCCGAGATGAGCTCATAAAGTTTATCATGTAAACCCTGCAGGTGGATTTGTTCCACATGATAATAAGGATGAGTGGTACTAGTCTCGGATAATAAGAAACGAATTAATTTAATTATTAGTAATTAAATAAATTCGTGGACGTTCGATATCTTAAACACGGGGAAAGTCGTGTATGTAATTTCGGCGGAAATATTATTGTTGATATAATATTAAATTAATTTCGGGAATTCAATTATTATTTTATAGTGGAGTTAATAATAATTAAATTTGAAATCGATTAATTAAGGAATTGCTTTTTAGTATTCCAAGTTAATTAATATTTCATTTTAGCCCCTAATTAATTTACCTAAGAGGTCCCTAGTGTAACTCTATTTAACCCCCCCCCCCCCCCCCCCCCCCTTTGCCTTTCCTAAACCTATGATTCGCCGCATTCTTTTTTGCAGCAGAAATTAATTGCGTTAGCGCAAATATAATTTCTTCTGTAAAAATTAATAGAGCTTTTGCGCAATTATTTTACACAGAAAAGTAAAAGGATTATTGCGGTGTTTTATCTTAGAAGCAGAAAAAGGGAGACCCAACGGCTCGTTGCCCACACAACGGTTGGATCAAGGGAAGAGCCATACACTAGCAATCGCTAAGGTCTCAACAATCGACCGAGAGGTATGAGATCGAATTCTCTATTCCGCTATTTTATTCGATCTAATTTCTCGTTGATCATACATGAACGTATATCGGGTTCCGGGGTTGTGGGTTGTATTTCTCGACTACTGGGGGTTCTAGGACCTTCGGATCGGTAGTCGGATGAGAAAAAACGGCCCGGAAACGAGCCCGGAACAGCAACGTCGCGTTGCTGTTCACGGACAAAACGGCGGTCGCCAGAGGGCAAACGGCGGTCGCCGTTTGCAGCTCCTCCAGCGACCGCTGGTCTGCATTCGGCGGTCGCCGAATTAGGGCAGACCAGCCCCGTTTCGCGCGGTTGTCTTCCGGGGTAATGGCTGGGCGTGATTCGGGTCACGGGCTGTCACGTGAACGAAGTGACGGAAGTGGAGGTCGACTGGGATCGTTCGGATGTTCGAGCGATCGAACGAACGCATCCCGGGTAGTCGATTTCCAACAGGGTTTTCTTAGTTAAAGGTTTTTAACGAGGCAATCACCATAATATAAATGTGAATGTCATGTACTCTTTTTCTCGAGTATTTTTTCCTACAAGGTTTTATAACGAGGTTTTTAACGAGACATGCGCATCACTCGATAATAATTAATGAGGACATCAGAATGTTCCATGTGAGTTTATTTTCGAGATAAACTAAGATATTGAACCTGAAGTTCAAATGATTGTGAATTGAAGTTCACATTATTGTTCATTTGTAAAGAATGTATATTGAACACTAGGCGCATCAAAAATACTCCAGAAGAGTTACCGGCCGGTTATAACAATTGCGAATGCTCTAGTCAATATAGATGTCTGGTAAAGGCATGTCCCAGAAGGACGAAAAATATACAATAATACAAATGAATGTGAAACTCAACAATTCGAAGGTTGGGTCCTGAAGACCGAAATTTATATTTGAATAACTAAGTTTTTCCTATATGTTTTATTAGTTACATGTTTTAATGAGAATGATTGATCACAAATAATTACTTTCAAAAAGTTAAAGATCTTCGGTGATTACAATCAGGGGGAGCAAGTTGTACACTTTTTCCTTCGTCGAGGTTTTATCCCATTGGGTTTTCCTGGCAAGGTTTTAACGAGGCAGCAATCCTGTAAATAGTCATTCAAGGGAGAGTGTTATGAATATAATTAATTAGTGAATGACTAGTTTACCCTTTCTTGGTGAACAAGACAGAAACTCTACTTTGTATCCTATATAAGGAAGTCTCCCCATATGAATGAAACAACAATTCAGAACAATTATATTCTTCTCTCATGTTGTTTGTCTTATTCTAATCAATTGTTCTCTCAATTCCTTTTGAGTTTATAACACTTATAACTATTTAGCGAAACAGGTATTATAGTTTATAATATTTTAAGTTTTACCGTATAAATTAACGCTTACAATTTAATGTTTCATTTTTTTAAATTCTTTATTACTCCCTCCTATCTTTTTTAATTGTCGTTTTAGGATTTTCACAGTTCTTAAGAATTTTTTTTTACCTAATATAACCCTATTTAATGATATTAATTTATTATTATTTATTTGACTTTATCTCTAAATCTTTTCATTCTTTTTTAATTTATATAATATAAATATAAGTTAATTAATTATAATCAATTAGATAATCATTAATGAGGGGTATAAAAGATAAAAACACTTAAAACGACAATTAAATAGAAGATTTACAAAAACACAAAACGTCAATTAAAAAAGATAGGAGTGAGTAATAAAAGTACTTTAAGATTATAATTATAAAATTATGTAATAAGACTACCTATAATAAATATTAATTAATAACAGCCGTGTAAATTAATAAAATTAAAATAAAATTATATAATCTGCTTCTATTAATAATTAGAAAAAATTGAGTCCTCTAATTTTAACGAAACTTTAAAAACTTCCCTTTATCCAAAATCACCCATTATCTTACATCTTTGAAATTAAAGACCTTTTTTAAAATATTTAAAAATCGATCTATATCACACAAGAATAACACCACTCAATATATTTTTAGTTGCTCTCAATTGTTGGGTAATTTTACCGTGCTACTATGTGTACAGATTTTTAATGGAAATTATTTTGATATATAATAAATATTTTAGTATATGATAATTTATATTTTATGCAATAATATTTTTAAAAATGATAATTTTTTTATTGTTCAATGATAAATTTTATTTTATAGTGAATATTTTTTTATTTTTTAACTAGAAATTGGTGTACAATTAATCAGGGTTAGAATCACAAATCGTCCCGTTGACGAAAGCCATTTACGTAAAAGCCTCATAATTTAGCTGTTTCTCACTGTTCATGATTTTTTTTACTGTTTCGGCAGAAAAGTCACGTGACTGCTTAACTGGAGCCGGAAATCTCACGTGGAGGATGTATATTGGCGTGCATCCGTTTTTTTCGCCACGTCATGTGGGACCCACAAGTGTATTTCAGAAAGAAAAAAAACGCGATTTTGGAGGGAAATGGGAACTGGTATTCTTGTAATATTTGTGCATAACAGGGTTATGATTAAACTTCATTGAAATAATCGATTATAACTCTTCATTCATCACTATAATTGAAAACCCTAACTTATTTCCCCAAATTTTCTCTCTAAAATCGATAGAACCCTAAAATATTTTCTGTCAAAATTAATTAAATTCACCGTTTAAACACGAAGAAGGAGACGAGCTCTATCTGAAAATGGGTGCTGCGGAGAGCACCGGTGCGAATAGCTCACCTGCTAGAAGGAAATTGTACGCGAAGAAGAGGCACATATCTACTCCGTCAACGTAGCCCTCTGGATCCCAACGACCACCGTGACGTACCGTGATTCATTGATTCGACATCTACAATTGCAAAACACAGTTGAATTCAGTTAGGGAACCCAAAATATCCATCCAGACGCATAAACAAAGCCATAATTAGACAATTTAAAAAAAATTGAAAAAACGGGCTCTATACACGGTCACGTGACCGTGTAGTGAGTCACTGTGTAACCGAGACACTATTCGGTACACGGTGACCGAAACAAACCGTGTAATGCGAGCACCGTGTAACCGAGCAACCGGTTAATCTTCATAACTACACGGTCTCAGAGACCCACCGTGTAGCCACCGTGTAGTTATGATTTTTCACAGAAAATCCAAAAAAAAAAAAACAGAATCGCCGCTTTTCGACGTAGCTTTCGGCCAGCGAACTCGGTTGCCCTTCCCACGTATATTCAGAAGTAGCTTATTGTAGAGAGGGGATTTTTGTGTGAGAAGAGAATTAAGATTTGGTTTTTGAAATGGGCTTAGGGTTTGAGGGGAGGTAGGAGAAGATGAATTCATGCGTGCAATAAACACCTCCACCAACCTCAAATTTGATTTTCAATTGATATTGTGGGCCCCACTTTTTGTTTTATTTTAATTTTTATTTTTTATGGTTTTAAAAAGTTTTTAAATGGTTTTTTGTATTATTATTTGAGAGAAATTAAAAGTAAGGGTAAAGAGTCTTTTTCAATTGAAAGTGTTTGGTTTTGGTGTAGTTTTATAAAGGGTGTCAAAATAAATGTGTTTGTTATGTTTGTGCATAAAAAGTGGTAGTCCCACTTTTAGGAGGGTGTATTAGATTGAAAGTTTATAGGATTTAATTGGATTTTAAAAGTTGGGAGGTATTCAATATAGATTTTTAAAAATCCATAAAAATCTAAGGGTATTCATTACGGACTTTAAAAAGTCTTAAAAAATCCATAAGTATTCAAAAGTTTATGAATTTTAATATACTATGGATTTTGATGGATTCTTCTTTCAAAATAGAAATAGTTTTCACCGTTCAAAATCTCTTACCATTACATAAGATTTCTATGGACTTGACTAAAATATTAATAAAAATAATAAAACTTATAAAATTACTATATTAAATAATAATACTCGTTAACATTAATAAAAATTATAAAAATTACTACATAAAAATTACTATATAAAAATAGTAATACTCATTTTTTTCTAATGAAATAAAATTTTAAAAATAATAAAACTTTAGAAATTATATTATTTTTTTTAATTAGCTAAATTATTATTAAAAATAATAAAACTTGAAAATTTATGTTAAAGAAAATTGAGTTTGAAGTGAACGATGAAAAGAGTAAACAACAAACAAAAAGTAAAAAACATCAAACGTTTCATACTATTTTAAAACAACAATTGTACTTTAATTATCATACTTAGTTTTTATTATACTTGATTTTTTATTTTTCATTTTATAATTATGTTATTTACATTGAGTAATTTATTAATTAATTATTTGTAATTATTTTTGAATACTTATATTTTTAAATTTTATTTTATTATTATTTGATCATACATTTATTTTATAAAAAATGATTAAAAAAATAGAATAATAATAGTGAATAATAATTTATCTTTTTAATTAATGTTTTTTTTCATAAATTAGTTGGACATATATTGTTATAGTAGTATATAAGTAATTCATATATATACACATTAAAAAATATTTTACACAATCAATTAAAAAATATTTTAAACAATTCACTCAACTCTATAGAAATCCGTATAAATCAATAAAAAAGTAAGTTAAGCTCTCCATAGACTCTATGGATTTTCTAAATCCACAGACTTTTTAAAGTCTTAAAAAAAAAAGTCTTAAAAAATTTCAATGAAATCTGAATCTAATACACTCTCCTTAATAAACTTTTAAAAATCTGGATATTTTAAAACTTTAAACAAATTCTATAGACTAGTCTTAAACCTATACACCCCTCTAAATATATTAATTAAATTTAGAGGTTCAACAATTAACTTTTGGGGTTAAATGTTTCAATTTTGGGTTTTTAAAAATCCAGAGTAATACAATTAAAGTGGAATTAGTATTTTAAATAAAACATTAAAACTAAACATGTTTTTTTCACAAATTCCATCATTTTCATTTTTCAGTTTTAGGAGAAACAAAATAAAAGAAGGGTTTACTAAACATTGCAGAAAAAGGGTTTAAGGTTTTCACTTGCAGAAATGGCGACAAGAAAATGTATAATGAAGAAAGGGTCGTTAATCGGTGAAATGGGCTTCATCAAAGGAGGCGGAAACATAAATTGGTTCCCGGGTCACATGGCATCCGCCACCCGAGCCATCCGTGACCGCCTCAAACTCTCCGACCTTGTCATCGAAGTTCGCGACGCCCGTGTAAGAACTGATAGAGAAGTTCTCAAATCATTTTTGTTTTCTTGATTATTGAGTCTAATTGATTTTCTAATTCGTCGGAACAATTTCATTATAAATCGCACATACACCCTAAAACATGATCCTTTGTAAATTTTGCGAAAAACGTCGACTAATTCTTTTAGTAGTGACGAATCTTGGAGTATGTATTTTTAAGAAACTGAATGTGTCTATTTTCCGGTGTCTCGAAGGCTGATTCTTAAGGTTTGTTGTTGTGGAAGAGTTTAATTGAGTTATATTTTCATGTTTAAAATATATTTTAGCTCATCCGAAGATTTAGTTGATTTATAGATTGATAGACTTTGGAATGGTTTGTGGAATCTTGAGTGATCACTTGGTTCCTTTTTTTAAGCTATTTCAACCTCTGTAGGAAACTCATTAAAAGGCGAATTATTTTTTTAATAGAAATTCTGTTAAAAATTATGCAGATACCATTGTCATCTGCAAATCAAGATTTGCAGCCTATGCTGGCAGATAAAAGACGGGTCATTGCTCTGAATAAGAAAGATTTGGCCAACCCGAACATAATGCATGTAATTTTTCTCCCTTTTATCTATGGATTTAGCACCGCCTTATATCTTCACCTTCTTTTATATAGTAAAAGTGAGACTGTCCGCTGTGAGTGCTAAAATAGAATTATTTATCATTGTGGAACGTTTTTTTTTATAGTAAAAGGTTTGTGTAACTAGATTCTAACTAACTGCGTTAGTTCTTGGGCAGTCCTTCAGATTAGTAGTTTAATTAGCCATCCACGAGTTATCAAAATGAGAATGCGTTGTTTTGGGCATTTAATATTGTGCAGAAATGGACTCGCAATTTTGAATCATCTAAACAAGACTGTCTTCCAATAAACGCACACAGCAAAAGTTCTGTTAGAAAGGTTGGTTAGCATTTTCATGTCTCTGATAGTAAAGTTTATTTTCACGATTTATTTTACAATATTTTAAGACCTAATTATATCTTCCCATATTTTTCATAAGACCTAATTATATCTTCCCATATTTTTCTAACTCGTATTTACATGTGCAAAAAGCTTCTTGATCTTGTGGAGTACAAATTGAAGGAGGCTATATCTAGGGAGCCGACTCTCCTTGTCCTTGTGGTAGGTGTTCCTAATGTTGGCAAGTCGGCTCTAATTAATTCTATCCATCAAATAGCATCGGATCGATTTCCAGGTGAAATTCCGTTTTAACATCTATTGATTTGCCCTTCAGAAAGAAGGATATTTTTCACCATTTATTTAATCTCTAAAGCAAGCAATGATGGTCTAATTTCCAACTTAGTGCAGGAGAAGAGAAAGCGAGCTACGGTGGGACCTTTACCTGGAGTTACTCAAGATATTGCTGGATTCAAGGTGTTTTTCATTTGTTTTATAAAAAAAGGGATTCGGGAGGCATATTTATTTATTTATTTATTTATCTTTTGTATTCATTCTGATATTTATTTGCATGTCTTTGAGCATACAAGTCCTTGCTCTGAGTATTACAATCAGAATTTATACTGAATCTTTGTTCTTTGACATTTTAGTTTTTTTATACTGTCATTAAATTTGTGCTTGTAGACCTGCTAACTTATGTATAATAAACTCAATACAGATTGCACATCAACCTAGCATATACGTTTTGGATACCCCTGGAGTGTTAGTTCCAAGTATTCCAGATATAGAAACTGGCTTAAAGCTAGCCGCAGCAGGTTCCAATTTTTTTTATTTTTTATTTTTGTCAAAAAGTTAGTATTTGTTTGTGCGACTTAAATATTACTAAAACCTTTAGAGGGTGACTCACTTTTATAATAACCATGTTTACACAGATCCTTCTATGAAGGCAAAATATCATGTAGTATTGTCTTAAATGTGTTATCGTCGTGACTTTGTTTCTTACACCAGAAGTACTATTGGTCATGGGATAACGGTTTTAGATAAGTAGTGGAGTACTATATAACCATGATACGATTGTTGTTCGATTTATTAATACGTGTTCAAATAACACCTTTTTCTGTCGAACATGAATAAACAAGCTTTATTATCACATCTCAATTATTTTATGTCGCCAAATTTGTAGCGGTCCGAACCCCTAAGGTTTTGATTTTTTCTTGTGTTGTGAAGCTGATGGTGACACAATCCTGAGGCACAGTGTGCATTCATATCAACATTCCGTATATTAATTATCAAAGCATCAAAATCTGCTTGCTTACTTTTTTGTTTTTTGTTCAGGTTCAGTCAAGGACTCTGTAGTTGGTGAAGAGAGGATAGCTCAGTACCTACTAGCAGTTTTGAACAGGAGAAGCACTCCTCTACACTGGAGACGGAACTCTATTATGAGTTCAGAAACTACTGAAGAAGGCCACCATTCCAATATTCATAATATCCCCGACTATAATCTTAAAGATCTCATGCCAAACAGGAAGAGACCTCCTACTAATAATAAATCCGATGTTTATTACATTGAGGTAGGTTGCTGTCTGAAACATAAAGACTTCCTAATTTGCAGACTACTATCAAAATGCTTTTTGGAGTAATTGTATTTTATGTATTTAGAAATTAGTACTATATTAGACTCCAATTCCTTCCGTAATCATTTGTAGGGTATGTCTTGTGTGCTTATCTTTGTTATAAACTATATGTTTCTTATAAAAAACATTAAATATTTTTCTTCCGGTTAAAAATTTGCAGGATATTGTTTCTAATGTTCAAGGGGCGCTTTGTGGGACCTTGACGGACTTCAACGGAAGCTTGGAAGACGAAGGTGACTTGGGGGGTCTTATAGACCAGCAGTTTGAAGCACTGCAAAAGGCACTTAAGATACCTCACAAAGCTTCGGAGGCTCGGACGATCGTGTCCAAGAAATTCATTACGTTGTTTCGGACAGGCAAGCTTGGCCCTTTTATCCTTGATGATGTCCCTGAGGACGGGGCGTTGTAAGTTGTACATTTGTAAACCTTTTAAAACTCGCGTTTTCTGGAAACCTTGCAAGTAGTATTTTGTCAAGAAAATTTTGGGCAATAACAGCCTTATTCGACTAGCTGAGTTAAAGTTGCAAAACTGACTTTGGGCTATAAAGGTTCAATGCAGCAAACAACGAAAATGAGATCTAATGGCTCGCTGAACGAATCATTTATTCGCTTAGATGAATTCTGGGCAGTCTTTCTTTGTTTTCACGCCTGCAAATTCATATTAAATCAAACGTGTGTAAGGAAACATGTGTGAATATCTAATCGTTCAAAGGTTTCTGATTGAGAATGATGAAAGGTTTGAAGGCTAGGCATACATCTTTTAGCAGTAGCAGATCCCATTAACAAGGAGTCGACCTTAAAATTTACAAAAACTATCCTTAAGTTTTGATTTCTCATATTTACATTTGACCACCATTCTGAATTTGACAACTTGCATGTAAGTGGACAATAATCTTTGTAATTATTAATGCAATAAATAAATAAATTATGGGAGCGC
This sequence comes from Euphrasia confusa, assembly GCA_954870475.1. Taxonomy (NCBI): domain Eukaryota; kingdom Viridiplantae; phylum Streptophyta; class Magnoliopsida; order Lamiales; family Orobanchaceae; genus Euphrasia; species Euphrasia confusa. The sequence continues at coordinate 23,992,455 of OX940968.1, read as the reverse complement.
CGGGTAAAGGGTCTTTTTTGGGAGAAGATTTTGTGAAAATGTCTTTTCGAGATTCAGTCTTATTTAAATGGCTCTTATTAGGAAAAAATGGCAATAAGACAATTTTTCAACATTTTTTGACCAGTAAGGCCAATTTCTAATTTTCGAGTCAATTAGGTCTTTTTGTTCCAATTAGGCCAAAAAAATGTATCTGAAAAGACGAAAATACCCTCGATTAATCTTACTCCACCTTGTTTTCACAATCGAGTGGAATTCAATTCTTTTCACTCTCTTTCTCTCTCTCTCTCTCTCCTTCGCCTCCGTCGTGGTGATGCGCGCAGAACCAGAAGCAGAGGCACCCGATCCCGCCGCCGGCCGAGAGAGGCGACCGATTATTGGGCGTCGCCGCCGACGAAGAGTTTATACACGAGGACGACGAGATGACGTACTGGATTCAGTATTCACTCGACGATTTGTACGCCGATCTACTCTACTCCGTTCCGCCCCCAATCACCGCCCTCGCTCCGTCGAGAGTGCCGCAGGTAGCCGAGATCCGATCGTCGCTCACCTTGTCAGCTGATGACGTCTCGCTTGCAGAATTTTGTGCATTTCTCGAGGCCTCAGGATCGACCTGCCCGTCACTTGTTCGACGAAATGCCCCTGGGAAATGCAGGTCGTACTTGATACTGAATGAGCTATATTGTCGAGCTTTCGGCTAATAAACTCGGTTGGTTCCGTGGCGAGGAGAGACCCAGCGGCGTCGACACTCGATCTGGGGAGACGAGTCAGCTATTCGGTGGTCGGGGCTGCTCCCCCAATGGTACTATGGTCTCGATCGATGAAGGGGAGGTGCGGTGGTAGTGAGACTATCGACGGCGCAGGGACTCGGTGACTGATCTCCGATGGGGCTTCGGGGCGGCAGTCTTGGTTCTCGGCGATGGCGGGTTTCATACGACTGTTTCAGCAACGGTTGGAGGGCTCGATTCGGAGTTATAGTGAAATTTACTCTTACCACATTGGTTGTGCTTGCACGCATATGAGTACTGGTTCAACAAGAGTAAGGAATGTTTAGGAAAAATAATTAAATTGTAAACCTTAGATCGTGGTTATGCGTGTGTATATGCATGTATGTTTAGTATATATAGGTGGGTGTATATGTTTTCATTGTTGGGGAGGAGGGGGTATGGGAATTGATCGTACTAGATTTTCAAGTTTCTGTAGCCAAAATTATGGGATTAGTTAAATATGGAATGCTTATTACTATTAGGTGGCAATCTTTATAGCAATGAAATGGAAATGAGTTGATGTTTGTGCAGTTTATGGTCATAACTCTAAGGAAGTGGATTGTTTAGTATTTCACTTGTTTATACATATTTTTTTTTTTTGCAGATGCTTCTTGATGATGTTCTTATTTACAATACTGCTTCTTCTATTTGTCAAAGGGAACAGACGGTAAAAATAAAACAAGAAGGATTCGAGGATGTGAAGAAATTCACGACATCGTTCGGACGAAGAGAGTCGAGTCGAATGAGATGAAGCTGCCGGTGGTCGAGGGTGGGAACGAGTCGGGGCTGGAGTTGTTTGTTGCTGCTATTAGAAATAAACAAAATTTGGTTTCTTATTGTTTCTTTTGTTAGGTTCATGCGGTTTTATTCATTTTTACAGTTGAAAATCTAACATTCAGTGTTTCTATATATGGTTCAGCGTGTTTTAATTGTAAATGTGGATGATATTCAGTGTTTTTCATTCCTATTCAGTGTGTTTCATCCTATTCAGCGAGTTTTGTGTATTTTTTCATTCGAGTTTTATGTATTTTTATTTTACATTCAGTGTGTTTTTATGACATTCAGTGTGTTTTTATGACATTCAGTGTGTTTTTATGACATTCAGTGTTAAAATATGTCATTCAGTGTTAAAATATGACATTCAGTGTGTTAAAATATGACATTCAGTATGTTCAGTGTTAAAATATGACATTCAGTGTTAAAATATGACATTCAGTGTGTTCAGTGTTAAAATATGTCATTCAGTGTTAAAATATGACATTCAGTATGTTCAGTGTTAAAATATGTCATTCAGTGTTAAAATATGACATTCAGTGTGTTAAAATATGACATTCAGTATGTTCAGTGTTAAAATATGACATTCAGTATGTTCAGTGTTAAAATATGTCATTCAGTGTTAAAATATGACATTCAGTATGTTCAGTGTTAAAATATGTCATTCAGTGTTAAAATATGACATTCACTATTAAAATATGACATTCAGTATGTTTAGTGTTAAAATATGTCATTCAGTGTTAAAATATGACATTCAGTATGTTGTTATTCAGTGTAATTTTATAACATTCAGTGTGAAAATCTGGCATTCAGTGTTATTATGCTTCTGTGTAAAAATGGGGCATTCAGTGTTAAACTATGACATTCAGTGTAGTGTATTTTTATGACATTCAGTGTTAAAATATGACATTCAGTGTTAATTAAAGAAAAACCCCTATCTCTTTCCAAATTAGAAATACCACAAAAAACTTCATTAGTAACTAAAGCAAAACCTCCACATCACATAACATTGGACAACCTAAAATCCTATTGCAGCAAGATTCTGAATTCAAACCACACAGTACATTTGGATATCATTAGTAACTTGCTTTCATGTTCTACCACAACACAACCCTCCACTGTTCTCTTGCATTTAAGTACATAATACTCCTTCTGGTCTTCTTCTGGTACATAAAAATAGTAACAATAATAGTAAAAATGAAAAAAAGAAACTTTTGATCCACATCTATTCATAAGATAGAAAAAATTGCACTCATAGAATACAAAAACTTTGAAAACAATGAAAAATATACTTTCTCGTTCTAACTGCTATGCATGATATTTACACTAGTAAAAACTTGTCCCCAAGCATGTCTAAACAAGAGGTCATGTTTGAATTTCAATTTTCACAAAGCAAACAACAGTCTACTACTATACTACTAGCATGATACAATTCAAAGTTAAATGCCAAAGATACATCCAAAGGCAAAGCCTTCGAGACCATCTCCGAGCACAGCAAGTACGCCATCACCACCCCATCTCGCTCCTCCCTCTCCCTCCACTCCATCGCCATGGCAACCAACAAGAACACCCCCGTCATGCCCGACCAACAACCCGAAAATCAAATACACAACATGGCCATGGCCATGAAACCAAACACACGACAAAAACAACCCGAAAACCAACACCACCACAAGAACTCGAAAACCAACAATCAAAAGCACGGACACAAGCAGCACGATAACCTCGCTGGAAGCAACATAAAGAAGCACCGCGAGATCACATATACAGAGCATTGTTGACACTCACATGTAAATATACGACATCATCGCATCTCTTCTTTCCCCAGGCAATGGCGATACCAAACCACACTTACCCGAGTCAACAGAAACGAAGCATCTGAGCGTCTGTATATCGACGATCAGGCCCTGTTCGCGGCGAAGTCGGGCGGCCCGAAATCAGAGACGACGCGGCACGCTGCTCTGGAGTGGCTCGAGGGGCAGGGCCAATGAAGATCATGTTCCGAGAGAATGGATACACTCAACGGGACGGCGTCTCGACGGCGATAGGGTTCCACCGGAGATGGACAACAGTGGTGTCTTTAGATCGGGGCTTGGCTCGACTTGAATCGAACGACCCGGTGAGGGCTTTGGTAGATCTCCAGCGGCTGCTTGAACTCGGGGAGGCTTTGACGGCAGCGGCATGGTGGTGGTGGCTTGACGTCGGAGATTCGGTGCGGCGTCACCACCCGATTCGGTGAAGCGGGGAGGAAACCGGAAAACGCTGACCTGTCGCGCTGCTTCTTCGCCGGAGACAGCGCGCGGGTTCGTCGGCAGCCACCTCGTGGACAAGCCGATCGCCCGAGGGGACGACGTCATCGTCGTCGACAATTTCTTCAGGGATGAAGGGGAACGTGTTCGGTCGATTTGGGGGCGGAGAGAATGTGTGCATATTGAAATTTGAGGGAAAAAGGATAATAGTGTCTTTGCACATTATAGGCGGCCTAAATGACACGCGTAATTTCTCGAAAGCCTTATTGCCGAAAAAATGTTGAAAAATGACCTTATTTCCATTTTTCCCTTAATATTAATTTATTTTATATCATTTTATAAATATTTTTTTACATTTTTAATTTAAGAAAAATACATAATTCTTTTTATATAATTAAAATATTGAATCAAACTCATATTTCATAACCCGTACCCATTACATACTCATACCCGAATCACAATATCCATCAAATCAAAATTCCCAAATGTTCTAAAATTAGGGTTCTAAAGCAAAAAAAAATAAAAATACTCTCGCGTTCTTCCTCTTCTGCCGCCTCTCCCTCTCCTTCTCCCCGAACTCCACCGGCCGGAACGCCGCCGCCTAGTACATCACCTCCTTCATCTCCTTAATTGTTCCATAAGGGTGTGTTTATGATCGGGATTCTCTGGAACGATGAGATCATCACAGCCGTTTGGATTCGCCCGTTTTCCAACTATTGTTGATTTGTTTCCCCAAAATCTCTGGTCAGACCGGAATTAAATCCTCTCCTGGAGAATGCCGCCGACGGGAAAACCAGGTTCTAAAGCGCAAAAAACACCATGTTTTACAGCGAAAAAAAAAGCAAAAAAAATTACCAGAAATTATATTTTAATTATTAATATAAAATTAATTTACATGGAATTTAATTTTAAATATTAATATAAAGTTAAATTATATAAAATTATATTTAAAATACTAATACAACGTTAATTTAAATAAAATTACATTTTAAATACTAATATAAATTTATTTTTCGTGAAATTATAATTAATTACTAATATAAAGTTAAATTAGATAAAGTTACATTTTAAATAATTAATTAATAATATAAATTTAAATTAGATAAAATTACATTTTAAATATTAATACGAAGTTAATTTACATAAAATTATATTTTAATTGCTAATATAAATTTAATTTTAATAAAATTACATTTTAATTACTAGGACTCGGATCAACAAAACTCATCCGTTGATTATCTTGAATGGATGGTTGTGATTTAAAGTTGACTATTGGATCGGAACAACAAACACAACCGTTGATTACGTTTGAACGGATGACTGTGATTAATTCTTAATTTATTCATTTTTTATTTATTGAAATTAATAGATGGCTGTGATTAATTTTTGTATTATTTACTTTTGAATAGATGACTATTATTTAATCATAAATTCTAGACACACATACCTAATCATAATTGTAATATATCTAATGCAATTCTTACCCGTTTAGTATGAAGTCTCTTATAGACAATATGTCTTGTATATAAGCAATCTTCTATGAAATTAGACATTGTGATAGATAGATTTTCAATACACTTAAGACTAAATGTCATATACCTTCATTAAAATTAACTTTATACTAGCAATTAAAATGTTATTTAATGAAATTAACTTTATATTAGTAATTAAATTTCGTGAAATTAACTTTATATTAGTAATTAAAATATTTTTTATGAAATTAACTTTATATTAGTAATTAAAATGTTATGTTTCGTGAAAATTAACTTTATATTAGTAATTAAATTTCATTATATTAGCTTTAAATTTGTAATTAAAATGTTATTTCATTAAATTAATTTTATATTAGTAATTAAAATATTATATTTCGTGAAATTAACTTTATATTAGTAATTAAATTTTATTATATTAACTTTATATTAGTAATTAAAATATTATTTTATTAAATTAACTTTATATTAGTAATTAAAATGTTATTTTCATTACAATTATTTTAAACATGGATTTAGTGCCCATTAGAATTATCATGAGTTATTGGAGTTTGAATTATTATATTATTTATTGATTCTCCAAGTTTATTTACTAATATGAATGGTCGAACTTCTGTGTGTATACTTCTGTTTATTAGTTATTGTTAGGGGAAGCACATCCATGCACATATTTATATATACATCTATACATATATAATTTCAGGATCCACTAATGGCACGTGGACCAATAGAAAACCAATATTAATGTTGTTTTCACACTATAAATTATAAATAAAAAATTATAAATTCTAAATACTAATATTATTAAACATATTTAAATTATATATAAATTCTAAATAATAATTTGAAATTATATATTTTTGGTAAAAATAATACATTTTCTCTTCTCAACATTATTTTTTAGTTCATTAATATTAATTTAATTCCAATTAATCGTATCTCATAAAAATCGATCTCCTCCTATTTTCTAATCCACCGGATTTAAAAAAAATTTGATCAAACTTTTGCAGATTAATGGTACGTTATATTAATATAAATTCAATTTTTTTTATATTTCTATTTAGTTTCCAGCTTTATAATTTTTATTTCCATTTTTTTTGATTTTTTTTCTCCATCGGTTTTAGGTATTTGTTGGATACGTTTGACACGCGAGAAATGCAGAGACGAGAAACGTAATGCAGAGACGAAAAACTCCTCTCACACCAGATCAGAGCCTCTTCGATCGGGTAGAATGTAAATCGAGAGATGTGCCCGAGTAGCACTGTAGCAGACACATGTGATACTAGTATGTTTAATTTGCACTGTAGCACTGTATCGCACGGGAAGTGATACTAGTATGTTTAATTTGCATGTTAGATGCTCCGTTTACCTTATATATAAATATTCATGTTTACTTTATATATACATATATAATATATGCATCTGGTGATTATATATGTATATAGTGATATGGTTGTATGTACCTAATAGAAATTCTAGTTAACTTTTCAAATAGATTACTAGTTATTGGTTTTTCAAATATAAAATTTTGTGACGCCCGCACTTTATTAAATGTTATTTTCAAAATTTACATCTTCCGCTGTTATAAAAATACGGGTCGTTACAAACTTTATATTAGTAATTAAATTTCATTAAATTAACTTCATATTAGTAATTAAAATATTATTTCATGAAACTAACTTTATATTAGTAATTAAATTTCATGAAATTAACTTTATATTGGTAATTAAATTTAATTAAATTAACTTCATATAAGTAATTAAGATGTTATTTTATCAAAGTAAAAATAAAAAAGCCATAAAAAGTCTTTACATTCGCGATAAAACGATCTCGAGACCATCAAAATTTCATGAAATTTATCTCGAGACCATAAGCTTGATTAATATATAAAATTTTAAATGAAATTATTCGTTAGTATATATATATTTAAAGTTTGATAAATTTTTCAATCTAGTTCACTTGGTTCAACGGGAAAATAATTTCATTTTCTATGTCATTTTACTTGCTTAAATGTGAGAAGGGCAATATAGACATTTCCTTGTTTACTTGAATTAAAAAAACAAAACAATTAAAAAATAGACATTTTCTTTTTACTTAAATTAAAAATAACAAAATAATTAGAAAATAGGATTTGACTTTGTCAAATACTTCATAAATAAATGGCCTTTGATAGACATTTTCTTTTTACTTGAATTAAAAATAACAAAATAATTAGAAAATAGGATTTGACTTTGTCAAAGGCTTCATAAACAAATGGCCTTTGAGAAAAGACTCTTTAGACAATAAACCCATAAATTATTGCAAGCCAAGAGTTTGTAACTCTTCAATTGGTTATTGAATTTAATGAATGCATAATATGTATAGGTAAAACTGTGTGATAGTGACTAAAATTATATTTCTAAATGTATTATAAAAAAATTGAAAATAAATAAATTGATGAATCAAAAGAGAAAAAGTCACTTAACATGTTGGATAATTCAATGGGTTTTCATGTGATTAAATGTGTACGGTTGTCTTTAAAAAAAGATTATCATAAAATGATCAATTATAGATTAAAGTTCGATTTGGTTATGATGTGACGGCTGAGACACTGTATTACAGGCACCAAATAAACACCAAATGCATGAGTATTTTACCTAATCCGTCCGACTTTAATCTCATTATGGTTCAGACGAGGTGAGAGTTTGCATAGCACCCAAAATATTTTGTCTTTAATCTTTATAGTCCTTCCGACATTTTTTAATAGTCACACTTTTTTGTAAATACAAATGAACGTGACAATTGAAAAAAGCCAGAAGAAGTATTATTAATAACTCTTATATTATTCTTATACAAAACTTGATTTCTATGATGCAGTGCCCGTGAGTGTCTCAGAAAGATGTTAATTAGATTGAGTGAGATGGAGATTGACGTGTTCGGGTTTAAGTAGGAGAGCAGCGAATCACAGTCGTCTCTAATAAATCAGTCGTGACACCCTTGTTATTTTTATGATAATTTTATTTAAATATTTGTAGTTGAATTTGAATGATTATTTGTGTAACATTTGGATGAATTTGACGAAATTATGATTTTATTTAATGAAATTAACTTTATATTAGTAATTAAATTTCATAAAATCAACTTTATATTAGTAATTAAAATTTTATTTAATGAAATTAACTTTATATTAGTAATTAAATTTTATTAAATTAACTTTATATTAGTAATTAAAATGCTATTTTATGAAATTAACTTTATATTAGTAATTAAATTTCATGAAATTAACTTTATATTAGTAATTAAATTTAATTAAATTAACTTTATATAAGTAATTAAGATGTTATTTTATCAAACTAAAAATAAAAAAACCATAAAAAGTCTTTACATCCGCGGTAAAACGATCTCGAAACTATCAAAATTTCATGAAATTTATCTCGAGACCATAAGCTAAATTAATATATAAAATTTTAAATGAAATTATTCGTTAGTATATATATATATTTAAAGTTTGATAAATTAGTCAATCTAGTTCACTTTGTTCAACGGGAAAACAATTTCATTTTCTATGTCAAAAACGGACGGTCTTGTGTTCGAATACTCTGAAACCCATGAAAATTATTTTACTTGCTTAAATGTGAGAAGGGCAATATAGACATTTCCTTCATTACTTGAATTAAAAAAACAAAACAATTAAAAAATAGACATTTCCTTTTTACTTGAATTAAAAAAAACAAAATAATTAGAAAATAGGATTTGACTTTGTCAAAGTCTTCATAAACAAATGGCCTTTGAGAAAAGGCTCTTTAGACAATAAATCCATAAATTATTGCAAGCCAAGAGTTTGTAACTCTTCAATTGGTTATTAAATTTAATGAATGCATAATATGTATAGGTAAAACTGTGTGATAGTGAATAAAATTATATTTCTAAAGGTATTATAAAAAAATTGAAAATAAATAAATTGATAAATCAAAAGAGAAAAAGTCACTTAACATGTTGGATAATTCAATGGGCTTTCATGTGATTAAATGTGTACGGTTGTCTTTAAAAAAAGATTATTATAAAATGATCAATTATAGATTAAAGTTTGATTTGGTTATGATGTGACGGCTGAGACACTGTATTACAGACACCAAATAAACACCAAATGCATGAGTATTTTACCTAATCCGTGCGACTTTAATCTCATTATGGTTCAGACGAGGTGAGGGTTTGCATAGCACCCAAAATATTTTATTCTTTAATTTTTATAGTCCTTCCGACATTTTTTAATAGTCACACTTTCTTTGTAAATACAAAGGAACGTGACAATTGAAAAAAGCCAGAAGAAGTATTATTAATAACTCTTATTTTATTTTTATACAAAACTTGATTTCTATGATGCAGTGCCCGGGAGTGTCTCAGAATGATGTTAATTAGATTGAGTGAGATGGAGATTGACATGTTCGGGTTTAAGTAGGAGAGCAGCGAATCACAATCGTCTCTAATAAATCAGTCGTGACACCTTTGTTATTTTTATGATAATTTTATTTAAATATTTGTAGTTGAATTTGAATGATTATTTGTTTAATATTTGGATGAATTTGACGAAATTATGATTTTATTTAATGAAATTAACTTTATATTAGTAATTAAATCTATATAATATATAAATTCAGACTTTGTTGATCCCACTTGGCAAATGTGAACACATAAAAATACATTACAAAAAATGAATATGTTCACACTATGTGGCACAGACAAAGCTTTTATTGGTCTAAATTTGATTACGTGGCTTTTCTGTATGACATGGCGTTTAATTAGATAATTTAAATTACAATTCTTTAATTTATGAATAAAGTCGTTATTTATAGACCAAATAATTTGAATGATTTAAATTTAAAGTCAACGATTACATTACCTATTTAGATTTGCTTAATTACAGAATAAAGTCTTGAACCAATTCACTATTAATTGATGGTAATTGAATAATTATTTTATTTACCATATTTATTTATTTTTTACGATTTTTTAAGTTTTCAAAAAATAATTTTTTTTTTATAAATTATCTCATTTTCCATATTTAAAAATATGTTTCTAAATTAACGAATTATATATGGTAATTTTAATACTATTTATACTCCAACCATTCATTTACTCATTCACTTACTATTTTTTTTATAGCATGTTTTTTAGATTATTTTCTACTTCTTTAATTTTTTCTTTGGTTACTAATGTTGTTTTATTTTGTGCAGATAATTTCAATAAATTATTTGTTTATTATTGTAATTTATCCGTTTTTTTAATTATTTCAAGCAAATATTATTGAATAAACATCATATTTTTTTTGCAGGTAATATAAAAAAAATTATGTTTTTTTGCAAATTTATTGCATGGAAGAAATTGAGATTTTTAAATAGGTATGATTTTACTCATTTTATTTGATTTCACTACACTTTTTTTTTATCATTTACATATTATATATGTTGATTGAGCAAAATAATATCATGAAAATTAATCTCAATTAATATTAGTTTTTCTTTGTTTATTTTTTGTAGTTTGAATGGTATGTTTCTTACCTTTTTTTTTATATCCTCTCCTATTTGTTTTCACGTAGTTTAAATATTCTTTTTGTTCACATTGAATCCGATCAGCTTTGCTCGAGATCAAATCTGGCATGGAGCTCGCATGAATAAGGTTTCAAATCTTCAATCGCGCTTTGATACTAAGTTTTCAAGTATTATTTATTTCATTTCACTTCTCCTTTTTATTTATTTATTTATTTATTTGTAGAAGACAATAAATTGAAAATCAATTTTGCATTAGCAAGATTTTGCATTGTAAGTATTTCAATTTTCTTTAAAATTTTATTCATAATTTATTCTTTTTCCTTTAATATAATGGATTAAATTTTGTTGACTCTCACATTAGATAATAAAGTTATTTTTTCAATTCGTGCATGGCTCTTATATTGACAGGGTTCTCCTCCTGTCCTCTTACTTCTTATATTGTGCAGTAGAAGATATTTTGGATGACAGGGCTAATCACCTCTAAATGAATGCATGTTTCTTAGTCAATTAGGGAAATATAGGAATTCCTCCAATATATTTCTTTTTAAAACTATGTTTGAGATTTGTATACATATTTATAATAAAATGAGTGTTTCGTTTTTTTTTTTTTCTCAAAAATGTAATTCTAAATATAATTCAAGTTTTTTATTTAAGTTTTTTTTTTTAGTTTGTTGCATTTTATTTTTGAAATATAATTTTTTAACACATGTTATCTCTTAATCATGTTCATAAAAGAAAATATGATTCTATTAACTTTGATTGATATTAAATTACTATAAATTATGTTAAATAAAGTAAGTCCATAATTATAGTGAAAAAGTCTGGATTATTGTAGGTCCATACTTACAATGACGCGAACATAATTATAGTAGGTCCATAATTATAGTGAAAAATTTTGAATTATAATGTAGCCGATTCTCTATATTATTAAATTATTAAATACTATAAATCAACAAAATAAATAATTTGATAATATTTCTCCTAATCTTATTTCTATAATTATGTGATGATTATTAATATTATTTCAACTTCATAATTTTTATATTAATATTTTTATTCAAATTTAAATTATTAGCCAATCTTAATTAAATTTCATATACTATCTCCAATCATTCCCTACAAAAATTATATTTCTTTTATTTTTTATTTTATACATATTAATGAAATTATGTTTTTTTTAGGGAGCACTATAAGTATTATTCTTTATTATTCATTGCGATTCAATTTTTTTTTAATTTTTAACTAAATCATTATCTATGATTCATTTTTTTTTTAATTTTTTTTAACTAAATCATTATCTATTGTTTGTATTTTTTAAAGTATCACGGTAACTTTAATATGTTTATTTATTTATTGTTTATATTTTTGTTTCAATTCATAATTCAATTTCAGTTAAATTCAAACATATTAAGTTTAATTTAGTTCAACCTATTAAATTCAGTAGTTTAGTTCAGTTCAATTTAAGTTATTATTAGAAAAAATTCTCAAGTTTTGAATTTAATTTATTTTATTATTTATATAAATAAAAACATCATAGTAAATAATTGCGTTAAAATTGATAATGAAAACATTAAGTAAAAAAAAAATATCAAACAATTTAATTTTATAAACTATACAATAATTAATTATTAATAATTTAATAATTCATACAAATTATATATTTCAAAAACTAATGAAAACGTTGAAAATTATTATTAACAAGCTATTCAATACATTTTCTTAAAATGATTTTCTATATTATTATAAATAAAAATAAGTTAGTAAAATCATGTTTTTCAAGTATAATCTAATTTTAGAAGTATAAGATTTAATTTTATAGAATTGATTTTAGAAGTATAAGATTTAATTTTATAGAATTGTAATTATAGATCAAATTTTAGAATATATCACATGTCGATAATAATGTTACTAAATATTTATCACACGGCCGAATAATAAAAATTCTTATATTATAATCGAATAATAAAAATTATTATATTATAATATTAACCGACCATGATTTCTGAATTCGATTTAAAAAATCTAAACAAACATATTAATTAATTATGATTCTTATACAAATAATGTATTTTTTTTTTAGAATTTATATATCCGCGCATCTGGGCGGGCAGGTTTTACTAGTTTCATTAAATTAACTTTATATTAGTAATTAAAATTTTATTTAATGAAATTAACTTTGTAACGACCCAAAAATTTATATTTAACTCATATCACAAATTAAATTAAATAAATTTACAATTAAATAAAAATAAAATAAAATTAATAAAAAAATATTATTTTAGTTTAATATGTTTAGAATTTATATTGACCAAACCCAAATTACAGTTGTAGCCCAATTTATATAATTAATCTAAGCCCAATCCACAGATTTCTTAAGGAGCAAGACATACCTATAATTAATCCTTCCAGCTCACGTAGGGTTCTTCCCCTCAATCACTCTTATAAATAAACATTCGTACCCTACATATTATCGCACACGTAGGAGCAGAATACAACACCACAGAAGGTACGCAATTCCCTATCTCCTTCTTTGTTATTCTCCACCTTGTTTTTCATATTTTGTTTAGCCTACACACCTCATGGCTTCTCGATTAACCACCCTGTAGTAGATTACATATACCTAAACTTATAGGACTATAGTTAACTATACATCTAGCTTCAACCCTCTGTAGAAACCACCGACTGTTTTGACTCAATAATCTCTTTGAAAAATCCTGTAGAACGAGTCGAACTACTATCGAAACCCAAGTCACCAAAATTAGCCCGAAGCCTTACTCCACCATTAAAGAACCAAACCCGTCCTTCCCGGCGACAGACGGATGCCATCGTCAGAAGTACTTCATTCTCGGTCACGGGATTCCCTTGTCCTGAACCCAATCCAATTCCTCGTATATCGACACCCAAATCCAGCCCGTTCCCTATATAATAGAGTCTACAAATAACCAAAACAGGAAAATCGGCCTCTGAACCTAAACCACAATTGTTATATCACAGCCCTTAAACACTTTTTCACGACCTTTTGTGTGAAGAAGTTACAAATCAGCTCTCTTTGGTTTTGGAAGAAAAGCGCTTTTTTTATTTACAAAGTGTTTTGAGCACTTTTAATGTAGTTGCTATTTCCTTTATCTTTGTTTTATGGACCAGTATAAATACACTACATGTGTGTTTATTATTAGCTGAATGAATAAAACATTCCATTGGTTATTTGTGTTTTTTGTCGTTTTCTGTGAGTTTTCCCCTCTTCTTCTTCATCGCGTTTTGTTCAAGCAGCTCTCCATTTTTTCTAAAGTTTTACATGGTATCAGAGCATAAAAATTTCTTCCGCTACTCTTGATCCTTTTATTGATTCTTCGTTTTTCTTTCTCGAACGATGGTGAGAGGAGGAGCTGCTAACCGCGATGCTACGCCTCTGTTGGAGGACCACACAAGCCCTTATTATCTTCATCCCGGCGACAGTCCTGGTACGGTTCTAGTTGCACAACCTTTGAATGGCTCTAACTATAATAGCTGGAGCAGGTCCATCATCACGGCTCTGCGTGCGAAGAACAAACTGGGGTTTGTCGATGGCAGAATCACCATGCCAGATCCAGATGATCTGCTGTATGATGCGTGGGTTCGATGCAATAGTATGGTTGTCTCTTGGCTTCGAAGCGCTGTAAGCCCTGAAATCCATTCTAGCTTGTTATATCTTGAAGATGCTGCTGGTACATGGTTAGATTTGAGAGATAGATTTTCTGAAGGGAACATGGCTAGGTTTTACCAATTGAGACAACAGTTTATGACCCTAAATCAAGGTAGTACTGATGTTAATACCTATTATACCAAGCTTAGGGTTGTTTGGGATGAGTTTAAAAATTTACAGCCTCTATGTTGGTGTACCTGCAACAATTGCCGTTGTGACAGTAATAAGAGATGGTCTGAATATCAGCAACAGGAGTGTGCTGTGCAGTTCTTGCTTGGCCTCAATGGCTCTTATTCTCAGCTGAGATCAAATATCATGGCCATGGTGCCATTTCCTTCTTTAATGAGAATCTTTTCTATGGTGATACAAGAGGAAAGACAAAGGGGTCTCCATGGTGCTGTTCCACCTGTCTATGGTCAATCTTCTAGTGAACCTGTTAGCCCTCTAGCTAATGCTGCTCTTGGTTATAATAGAGGAAAGGAGAGGTTCCATTGTACTCATTGCAGGAAAACTGGTCATACTGTTGACAGGTGTTATGAATTACATGGATATCCTGAGGGTTTTGGTAGAGGCAGAGGTAGAGGAGATAACAAACAGCCTCAGTTTGGGAATGTGCAGGGAAACTCAGCTATTGGAGAAGTTGGTGGAGATGCAGTTAGTCAGGGAGGTTCTTCTGGGAATACTCACTCTGCTCCAGTGCTCATCCATGATCAATGCATTCAGATGATCTCTTTCTTGCAGGGGCAGATGAGTATTGTTTCTTCTATGCAGTCACCTTCTACTGCTTCTAGCACTTCTTCCAGTGGATCACCTGCAAATATCAATTCTGCTTCAGCAAGTTTTAGTGGTACAGTCTCATTATCTTTCTTCTCTGGAGCTGTGAGTTGTTCACCTGGTCATTGGTTACTTGACACAGGAGCAACACATCATGTTTGCTATGATTTTTCTGTGTTGATCAATCCTTATCCAGTGAGTAATGTACATGTTAATCTACCCAATGGCTCAGTAGTTGAAGTGACACACATTGGGAATGCTTGCTTGACTGATAAAATCATGTTACATTCAGTACTTTATGTACCATCCTTTACATATAACTTGTTATCTATTAGTGCTCTCACACTGACATCCCACTGCTCAGTTGAATTCACTCATGATTCTTGCATTCTCCAGGAGACTTCAAAGGGATGTCAGATTGGGATGGGTAAGAGGATTGGCAACCTGTATGTGTTGGAGGCTAAAGGCTCTGGAGTTTCTGGTATTTCTGAAAGTTCATCTTCATATTGACAATACATAATATCCATCAATTATTATCTTCAATTAGAAGCCCTTGATTGTCTCAAATCATTTTGATTTGAATATCCCTGATAATTAGCTTAACCTCTTAAATGTATTGATTGCTGTGATTACCTAGATCATGTATGTAACTGAAGACTCTTGTAATATAAAAGGAGGAAGAGATCAATGAGAAAAGGCATTGAATCCAATATTTGTCATGGTATCAGAGCCAAATTCATAAAAAAAAAATAAAAAAATAAAAACTACTGTGGGTTCAATATTTTTTTTCTGAGCGGCTATCTTAATTTTTTTTCTCTCCGGTGGGTTCATCGAACCACTCAAATCTTTTCTTTTCCCCGGCTGTTGGACTTTGTTCAACACTTATCTTTGAGTTAGAGATTTTATTGTTTCTGAATCATGGCTGGTGAAACATTTGTCGGTACATTTGATGGGAAAAATTATGGAAACTGGGAATTTAAGTTTCGAAATTTCTTGAAAGGGAAAGAACTTTGGGGTCATATTGATGGGTCATCTCCTATTCCCACGGAGAAAACTGAACTTCTGAAGTGGGAAACGGAGGATGCTCGAATTATAACTTGGCTTACTGTTTCCATGGAACCGCATATGGTGAGCAACTTGAGATGTTTTGGCACGGCTAAAGAGATGTGGGGCTATCTAAAACGGATCTATCACCAGGATAACTCCGCAAGAAAATTTCAATTGGAGCATGAGATTTCCACCTACGCTCAAGGTAATCTCACTGTTGAACAATTTTATTCAGGATTTATTAACCTTTGGAGCGAGTATTGTGGAATTATTTATAGTAAGGTACCTCAAGCGGCTCTTCCAGCACTTCAAATGGTCCACGAAGACACTAAACGAGACCAGTTCTTGATGAAACTAAGACCAGAATTTGAAGGTGTTCGTGGTGGATTATTGAATAGAGGAGCAGTCCCTTCTCTAGATATATGTTTGGGGGAACTATTGCGCGAAGAACAAAGAATGGCTACACAAGCTACTATGAACACTTCTCAAGAGGGATCTGGAGTTGTTAATGTTGCTTATGCGGCACAGGGCAAGACTCGAGGAAAAGAATCCAAACAATGTTATAATTGCAATGAGTTTGGACATATAGCTCGCTATTGCAAACGAAAATTTTGTAAGTATTGCAAAAAGCTTGATCATACCATCAATGAATGTCCAACACGCCCTGAAAAACATCGTGCTCAAGGTTTTCATGCTAATACATCTACTCAAAGTCCAACAACTATCACTCCCGAGATGGTGCAACAAATGATTTTTTCTGCATTTTCTGCCTTTGGCCTCCAAAGTCCAGGTCACGGTCAAGGTAAAGCAATCCCTAGCCCTTGGTATGTTGATTCCGGTGCATCAAATCATATGACAGGTTCTCTGGAAACATTACAAAATTTAAGGAAGTACACAGGGACACAAAGTATTCAAATAGCTGATGGTAGTAATCTGCCTATTACTGCTATTGGGGATATTGGGCCTTCTTTTGATAATGTGTTTGTCTCACCAGAATTATCTACTAGCTTGATATCGGTTGGACAATTGGTGGATAATCATTGTAATGTGAACTTTTCTAATCGAGGTTGTCTTGTGCAGGATCAGGTATCGGGGAAGGTGATCGCGAGGGGGCCTAAAGTAGGACGCTTGTTTCCCTTGCAATTTTCTGTTCCTCCTAATTTGTCTTTAGCATGTTCTGTTTTCAATAAGCTTGAAATTTGGCATAAACGATTAGGACATCCCAATAAGACTGTTTTATCTCACATAATAAAGAGTGGATTGTTGAGTACCCAATCATCATATACTCCAGCTGACTTATCTTTTGATTGTCCTAGTTGCAAACTTGGAAAAAGTAAAACCCTTCCTTTTCCATCCCAAAATAATCGTGCTGC
This sequence comes from Euphrasia confusa, assembly GCA_954870475.1. Lineage (NCBI taxonomy): Eukaryota > Viridiplantae > Streptophyta > Magnoliopsida > Lamiales > Orobanchaceae > Euphrasia > Euphrasia confusa. The sequence goes on along the minus strand of OX940968.1, from coordinate 23,974,774 downwards.
TGCATCATTTGAAATTATTCACAGTGATGTATGGGGTATTTCACCTATTATCTCACTTGGGCAGTACAAATACTTTGTGACATTCATCGATGATTATAGCCGTTTTACTTGGGTATATTTTCTACGCTCCAAAAATGAAGTATATTCTGTTTTTCAGAAATTTTTAGCTCATATTGAAACGCAATTTTCCAAGCGAATCAAGATTTTACGCTCAGATAATGGTGGGGAATATATGTCTCATGCCTTCCAGTCTTTCTTATTAGAAAAAGGTATTGTCTCTCAACGCTCGTGTCCTTATACTCCTCAACAAAATGGTCTAGCTGAACGTAAGAATAGACACTTGTTGGATATTACTCGAACATTACTTTTGGAAGGTTCTGTTCCCTCCAAATTTTGGGTAGAAGCTTTGTCTACTGCTGTTTATCTCATCAATCGATTGCCCACCCAACAATTAAATTTTGACTCCCCATATTTTCGCCTTTTTGGGGTACATCCGAAATATGATACTCTTCATACTTTTGGTTGTGTTTGCTTTGTTCACCTTCCTCCAAATGAACGTCATAAACTCTCGGCTCAATCAGTTAAATGTGCTTTCATGGGGTACAGTTCATCTCACAAGGGTTTTGTCTGCTTTGATGCTTCTAATAACAAATTTCATATTTCTCGAAATGTGATTTTCTTTGAACAAGAATTTTATTTTCAGCATCATGCAACACATTTTGAAAGAGTTATACTTCCTAGCTTTGATGATATAAATGCACCGATTGAGCGTTTTAAAGCAGGTCTTGTCTATCAACGACGTATTGCCCCCTCGTCTTCCCCGCCTGAACCTGATCCGCAGCCTACATCAACGAGAAATAATGTGGTCGTTCGCCGCTCGTCTCGCACAACTCACCCTCCTGATAGGTATGGTTATTCTGCCACTTTGTCAAATACTGTTGTTCCTAATTCTTATTCTCAAGCCAGTAAACAACAATGTTGGACTAAAGCAATGAATGAAGAACTTCAAGCTCTCCTTGAGAATCACACTTGGGATATTGTCCCCTGTCCTCCTAATGTTAAACCGATTGGTTGTAAATGGGTTTATTCTATAAAGTTGCGATCTGATGGCTCACTTGATCGTTATAAAGCACGTTTGGTGGCGCTTGGGAATCGACAAGAATATGGTGTTGATTATGAAGAGACATTTGCGCCTGTAGCAAAAATGACTACTGTTCGTCTTATTCTAACTATTGCTGCTTCCATGGGTTGGCCTTTACGACAAATGGATGTCAAAATGCTTTCTTACATGGTGATCTCGAGCAAGAAATATATATGTCACCGCCTCCTGGTATGTTTTCCACACCATCGTCGGATGTTTGCAAGTTAAAGAGATCACTTTATGGTTTGAAACAAGCGCCGCGGGCATTGTTTGAGAAGTTTCGATCTACACTCGTCAATTTCTCATTTGTTCAAAGTAAATATGACCCGTCTTTATTTCTTTTGAAGACATCAAAAGGTGTTGTCCTACTTCTCGTCTATGTAGATGATATTGTTATCACAGGATCAGACTCCTTGTTAATCTCACAGATTCAGAAGCAACTTCAACAATCCTTCCACATGAAAGATTTGGGCCCACTGCAATATTTTTTAGGATTGGAGGTGCTTTCTACTTCATCTGGTATTTTTGTGAATCAGCATAAGTATGCTACAGACTTGATTACTTTGGCAGGCCTTCAAGATGGTCGTCCAGTGGATACTCCTTTAGAGGTTAATGTAAAATATCGACGTGATGATGGTGACTTTCTTTCTAATCCTTCTTTATACAGGCAACTCGTTGGCAGTTTAAACTACCTTACGATTACTCGTCCCGACATTTCTTTTGCTGTTCAACAAGTTAGTCAATTTATGCAAGCACCTACCCATCTTCACATGGCAGCTGTTACGCGTATTATTCGATACCTAAAGGGTTCTTCTACACATGGTCTAATTTTCCGGCGAGATTCTCCTCTTCAATTGTTGGGGTATAGTGATGCGGATTGGGCAGGTTGCTCGGACACAAGACGTTCCGTTACTGGTTGGTGTATGTTTCTTGGAGACTCTATAGTTTCTTGGAAGAGTAAGAAACAAGATCGTGTTTCTAAATCATCTACCGAGTCAGAATATCGAGCTATGTCATCTGCTTGCTCTGAGATCATTTGGCTACGAGGGTTATTAGCTGAACTTGGATTTCTTCAAACAACACCCACTTCCCTATATGCCGACAACACCAGTGCCATTCAAATAGTTTCCAACCCAGTGTTTCATGAGAGAACGAAACACATTGAAGTGGATTGTCATTCTATTCGTGAAGCTTACGATGATCACATCATCACTTTGCCTCACATCAAAACTGATCTTCAAACGGCCAATGTGTTCACTAAAGCTCTCCCTAGTTCGAGACATCGGTTTCTTCGTTCCAAATTGATGCTTGTTGATAACCCGCACCAATTTGAGGGGGGATGACAATACATAATATCCATCAATTATTATCTTCAATTAGAAGCCCTTGATTGTCTCAAATCATTTTGATTTGAATATCCCTGATAATTAGCTTAACCTCTTAAATGTATTGATTGCTGTGATTACCTAGATCATGTATGTAACTGAAGACTCTTGTAATATAAAAGGAGGAAGAGATCAATGAGAAAAGGCATTGAATCCAATATTTGTCACATATTTGGTTGGTTCAGTAGTTTCTTTTAATATCTGGCATTCAAGATTGGGACATCCATCTTTATCTAAGCTTCATTTGTTGTCTAAAGACCTTGATGTTTCTTGTAATAAGAATTTTGTTTGTGAAATTTGTCCTTTGGCCAAACAAAAGAAATTGCAATTTGATCTTTCTGTTTCCCATGCTTCTAATATTTTTGACATAATCCACTATGATGTATGGGGCCCTTTTTCAGTCCCAACAGTGGATGGCTTTCAATATTTTCTTACTATTGTGGATGATCATAGTAGGTTTGTTTGGACTTTCCTTTTGAGAGCTAAGTCTGATGTGCAGCAAGTTCTTACACAGTTTTTTAGAACTGTGCAGACTCAGTTTGATAAAACTGTTAAATGTGTGAGATGTGACAATGGGACAGAATTTTCTTTGCCTTCTCTGTTCAGTCAGTATGGGGTAGTTGTTCAACATTCTTGTGTTGAAACACCTCAACAAAATGAAAGGGTTGAGAGGAAACATCAACACTTGCTTAATGTTGCTAGAAGCCTCTTGTTTCAGTCACATCTTCCTTTGGAGTATTGGGGAGAATGTGTATTAACTGCATCCTATCTAATCAATAGGATTCCATCCTCTGTGCTTGCTGAGAATCATACACCATTTTCTGTTCTTTTCCAGAAATCACCCACTTATTCACATTTAAAAGTTTTTGGATGTCTTTGCTTTGCTTCTACATTGGACAGACACAAAACCAAATTCTCAGCTAGAGCTTCTAAATGCATTTTCTTGGGATATCCCTCTGGTGTAAAGGGATATAAACTTCTGAACTTGGATTCTCAATCCATTTTCATATCCAGAAATGTGGTTTTTCATGAAACCATTTTTCCATATTCACATATGGAACCACAGTTATTCCCATCTATACATCCTTCTACTGATTCTGTACCTCCCACTATGGTCCCTGAAACAATACCTTCACCACTACCACCACAAAATACCTCACCCTCTCCACCTTCTTCACAGAGTAACACAGGAAGACAAATTAAAAGGCCTGCTTACTTGAATGATTATCTGTGTCATTCAATTTCCAATTCTCACTGTCCCTATCCTCTTTCTTCTTACCTATCCACAACCAAGCTCTCAAAACCTTATTCTCTTTTCTTGGCCTCCATTACAGCTGTCCCTGAACCCCATCATTACTCACAAGCCATTTTGTACCCTGAATGGTGCAATGCCATGAAAGATGAACTCACTGCACTGGAGAATAACAAAACATGGGAGATCACTACTTTGCCACCTGGAAAGACTCCCATTGGTTGTAAATGGGTTTACAAGGTCAAATTTCTCTCTGATGGCACTGTGGAGAGGTATAAGGCAAGAGTTGTTGCTAAAGGATATACTCAACAGGCTGGGCTTGATTTCCTTGATACTTTTTCTCCTGTAGCAAAGCTCACCACTGTGAAGCTTATCCTTGCTGTTGCTTCTGTACATCAGTGGCATTTGTGTCATTTGGACATTAACAATGCCTTCCTGCATGGTGTGTTGACTGAGGAGATTTACATGGAACTCCCTCCTGGTTTGCTCAATGAGGGGGTGAAATATCCTCCAGGCTCTGTTTGTAGGCTCCTAAAATCTATCTATGGACTCAAACAAGCCTCAAGACAGTGGTATATCACTTTCTCTGCCACATTAGCAAAATTTGGATTAAAACAGTCACCATATGATCATTCCTTTTTTATTAAGAAAACAGGGACTTCTTGCCTTTGTGTTATAATCTATGTGGATGATATCTTGCTTGCTGGTAACTGTCCTGCTACTATACTAGCTTTTAAACAATTTCTTGGAGCACACTTTAAGCATAAAGATCTGGGATTCCCCAAATATTTTCTGGGATTAGAAATTGCACAAAACAGAACTGGGATTTTTGTTTGTCAAAGAAAGTATGCTCTGGATTTGATAAAAGATGCAGGTCTTACTGGCTGCAAGCCTTCATCTATCCCCATGGATTCAGTGAAACACTTAAGTATCACTGATGGTGATCCCTTACCTGATATTTCAGTTTATAGGAGGATGATTGGCAGGTTATTATACCTATGCATTACAAGGGTGGATATCACTTTTTCTGTAAACAAGTTGAGTCAGTTTTTGCAGGCTCCTACCTATACACATCTGAAAGCAGCTGAGAAAGTCATGAGATATGTCAAAGGATCTCCAGGACATGGATTGTTTTTTCCTAGCCAAAATAGCCTTGAACTTAAAGTTTATTCTGATGCAGACTGGGCCAGCTGTCCTGACACAAGGAGATCTGTGACAGGCTTTTGTGTGTTACTAGGATCATCTCTGGTTTCATGGAAGTCCAAAAAGCAACATACCATCTTCAGGTCATCTACTGAGGCAGAGTACAGGGCCATGGCACAGGCATGCTGTGAGCTTGTTTGGACAAAGGGTTTGCTGGGAGAATTAGGGATTGAGCAACTCAGGGCTGTTCCCCTTTACTGTGACAATGAGGCAGCACTTCACATCACTTCTAATGCAATGTTCCATGAGAGAACAAAGCATATAGAGATAGACTGTCACACTGTTAGGGAGAAATATGTTGAGGGCATTATCAAGCCTTTACATGTTCACAGTAATCTGCAATTGGCAGATGTGTTGACCAAGCCACTGGGAGCTCCAGCTCTGGAAGATATTCTGAGCAAGATGGAGTTCAAGAGCATCCACACTCCATCTTGAGGGGGTGTGTGAAGAAGTTACAAATCAGCTCTCTTTGGTTTTGGAAGAAAAGCGCTTTTTTTATTTACAAAGTGTTTTGAGCACTTTTAATGTAGTTGCTATTTCCTTTATCTTTGTTTTATGGACCAGTATAAATACACTACATGTGTGTTTATTATTAGCTGAATGAATAAAACATTCCATTGGTTATTTGTGTTTTTTGTCGTTTTCTGTGAGTTTTCCCCTCTTCTTCTTCATCACGTTTTGTTCAAGCAGCTCTCCATTTTTGCTAAAGTTTTTACGGACCGATTTGTTTAGGACTCACAAGTGAGGAGGTGTGTTAAAATTGTATGTGTTGTGGTCACTTGTGAGTTGTCCCACATTGAAAGTTTGAGGAAAGGGGGACCAAAATATAAGAGTAGGGAGCTACTCCACCTAGTACCAATTGGTTTTAGGATGGAACCTTCCTACATGTCCCGGGTTTTCCCTTTCCCGTCTTTGTGCGCTAGTCGTGGGACCGCACTCACACACCTCCGATTTCAACATGGTATCAGAGCGATGTAGCTTCTGTTGCGTGTTGCGTTTACGGCCCATCGGTTCGGCCTCCCATGTAGTGACGTCAGGGCACTGTGGTGGTTGCTCGGTCAGGGGGGGTCGGCCATTGTTGTGGTGGGACCGATTTGTCTAGGACTCACAAGTGAGGAGGTGTGTTAAAATTGTATGTGTTGTGGTCACTTGTGAGTTGTCCCACATTGAAAGTTTGAGGAAAGGGGGACCAAAATATAAGAGTAGGGAGCTACTCCACCTAGTACCAATTGGTTTTAGGATGGAACCTTCCTACATGTCCCGGGTTTTCCCTTTCCCGTCTTTGTGCGCTAGTCGTGGGACCGCACTCACACACCTCCGATTTCAACATTTTGTTAACATCTCTGTTCGTGGAGTAAATGAGAAGGAAATAACCTCTTATCCCCAAAACAAGTCACGAGACCTTTATTTATTTAAGTTAATTACAGTAAGACCCTTGTAGTGGGATTTATCATGGGCCACTCCACCTTAGATTTAAGAAACTATTATTTAGGTCCTGCCTAGTCTTAAAAATTATAGTTTCACCCACCTGAACTTTATAGGATTTCCTATTTACACTCAAAACTTCACTTCCACTCCTCAACAATAAATCGACCAAGCTATACTAATATTTGTATTACAATTCAAACAATTTATTAATTTAAAGAGAATTATTTGTAGAGACCGAGACTCGCGAGCCTTAGGAGTGCGTCTACGGACTTAGCATTCACGTCACGACCTTTTCGAGGTAGGTGTCATGTTGTCGATTTACCTCTTCTATTACTTGTTTCACTATGTGTGTCTCTATATGTGCATTTATGTGAATTTAATAAAAATACATTTTTCCGTTGTAATCGGAGACCGGGAAAAAGGGTCGAAGGGGACCAACGCAATAGTTGGCGCAACTCGCAATATCCATATTATTAAATGGATCTCATGTTTATTAAAATTACAATATTTTCATGTTATCCAGATTATTAAATGGATCTCATGTTTTATTATCGTAATATCCAGATTATTAAATGGATATTATGATTTATTAAAATTACAATATTTTCATGTTATGTTCATTGGCTATACATGTATTTGATTCTGGTATTGGATGAGGTAATGACCCTATTGAGCGCGTTGAGCTCACCCTTTCGACAACAACTATTTTTAGGTACACACGAGGATGCCGAACGAGATAAGTGATCAAGGATGGGAGGAATAAATTAAACTAATTAAATGTTTCTTTATGCTTTATTTGTTAGTAGAAATTTTTACTATAACATGCATCATCTGCTATTTTATAACTTTCGAAATCATCTTGCGCATTTTTTTCCTTTTATTTTCATTACAATTACTTTAAACATGGATTTAGTGCCCATTAGAATTATCATGAGTTATTGGAGTTTGAATTATTATATTATTTATTGATTCTCCAAGTTTATTTACTAATATGAATGGTCGAACTTCTGTGTGTATACTTCTGTTTATTAGTTATTGTTAGGGGGAGCACATCCATGCACATATTTATATATACATATGTTTAATTTGCATGTTAGATGCTCCGTTTACCTTATATATAAATATTCATGTTTACTTTATATATACATATATAATATATACATCTGGTGATTATATATGTATATAGTGATATGGTTGTATGTACCTAATAGAAATTCTAGTTAACTTTTCAAATAGATTACTAGTTATTGGTTTTTCAAATATAAAATTTTGTGACGCCCGCACTTTATTAAATGTTATTTTCAAAATTTACATCTTCCGCTGTTATAATAATACGGGTCGTTACAAACTTTATATTAGTAATTAAATTTCATTAAATTAACTTTATATTAGTAATTAAAATATTATTTCATGAAACTAACTTTATATTAGTAATTAAATTTCATGAAATTAACTTTATATTAGTAATTAAATTTAATTAAATTAACTTCATATAAGTAATTAAGATGTTATTTTATCAAAGTAAAAATAAAAAAGCCATAAAAAGTCTTTACATCCGCGATAAAACGATCTCGAGACCATCAAAATTTCATGAAATTTATCTCGAGACCATAAGCTTGATTAATATATAAAATTTTAAATGAAATTATTCGTTAGTATATATATATTTAAAGTTTGATAAATTTTTCAATCTAGTTCACTTGGTTCAACGGGAAAATAATTTCATTTTCTATGTCATTTTACTTGCTTAAATGTGAGAAGGGCAATATAGACATTTCCTTGTTTACTTGAATTAAAAAAACAAAACAATTAAAAAATAGACATTTTCTTTTTGCTTAAATTAAAAATAACAAAATAATTAGAAAATAGGATTTGACTTTGTCAAATACTTCATAAATAAATGGCCTTTGATAGACATTTTCTTTTTACTTGAATTAAAAATAACAAAATAATTAGAAAATAGGATTGACTTTGTCAAATGCTTCATAAACAAATGGCCTTTGAGAATAGACTCTTTAGACAATAAACCCATAAATTATTGCAAGCCAAGAGTTTATAACTCTTCAATTGGTTATTGAATTTAATGAATGCATAATATGTATAGGTAAAACTGTGTGATAGTGACTAAAATTATATTTCTAAAGGTATTATAAAAAAATTGAAAATAAATAAATTGATGAATCAAAAGAGAAAAAGTCACTTAACATGTTGGATAATTCAATGGGCTTTCATGTGATTAAATGTGTACGGTTGTCTTTAAAAAAAGATTATCATAAAATGATCAATTATAGATTAAAGTTCGATTTGGTTATGATGTGACGGCTGAGACACTGTATTACAGACACCAAATAAACACCAAATGCATGAGTATTTTACCTAATCCGTGCGACTTTAATCTCATTATGGTTCAGACGAGGTGAGAGTTTGCATAGCACCCAAAATATTTTGTTCTTTAATCTTTATAGTCCTTCCGACATTTTTTAATAGTCACACTTTTTTTGTAAATACAAATGAACGTGACAATTGAAAAAAGCCAGAAGAAGTATTATTAATAACTCTTATTTTATTCTTATAAAAAACTTGATTTCTATGATGCAGTGCCCGTGAGTGTCTCAGAAAGATGTTAATTAGATTGAGTGAGATGGAGATTGACGTGTTCGGGTTTAAGTAGGAGAGCAGCGAATCACAGTCGTCTCTAATAAATCAGTCGTGACACCTTTGTTATTTTTATGATAATTTTATTTAAATATTTGTAGTTGAATTTGAATGATTATTGTGTAACATTTGGATGAATTTGACGAAATTATGATTTTATTTAATGAAATTAACTTTATATTAGTAATTAAATTTCATAAAATCAACTTTATATTAGTAATTAAAATTTTATTTAATGAAATTAACTTTATATTAGTAATTAAATTTTCATTAAATTAACTTTATATTAGTAATTAAAATGTTATTTCATGAAATTAACTTTATATTAGTAATTAAATTTCATGAAATTAACTTTATATTAGTAATTAAATTTAATTAAATTAACTTTATATAAGTAATTAAGATGTTATTTTATCAAACTAAAAATAAAAAAGCCATAAAAAGTCTTTACATCCGAGATAAAACGATCTCGAAACTATCAAAATTTCATGAAATTTATCTCGAGACCATAAGCTAGATTAATATATAAAATTTTAAATGAAATTATTCGTTAGTATATATATATATATATATTTAAAGTTTGATAAATTAGTCAATCTAGTTCACTTTGTTCAACGGGAAAACAATTTCATTTTCTATGTAAAAAACGGACGGTCTTGTGTTCGAATCCTTTGAAACCCATGAAAATTATTTTACTTGCTTAAATGTGAGAAGGGCAATATAGACATTTCCTTCATTACTTGAATTAAAAAAACAAAACAATTAAAAAATAGACATTTTCTTTTTACTTGAATTAAAAAAAACAAAATAATTAGAAAATAGGATTTGACTTTTTCAAAGGCTTCATAAACAAATGGCCTTTGAGAAAAGGCCCTTTAATCAATAAACCCATAAATTATAGCAAGCCAGGAGTTTGTAACTCTTCAATTGATTATTGAATTTAATGAATGCATAATATGTATAGGTAAAACTGTGTGATAGTGACTAAAATTATATTTCTAAAGGTATTATAAAAAAATTTAAAATAAATAAATTGATGAATCAAAAGAGAAAAAGTCACTTAACATGTTGGATAATTCAATGAGCTTTCATGTGATTAAATGTGTACGGTTGTCTTTAAAAAAAAGTTTATCATAAAATGATCAATTATAAATTAAAGTTTGATTTGGTTATGATGTGACGGCTGAGACACTGTATTACAGACACCAAATAAACACCAAATGCATGAGTATTTTACCTAATCCGTGCGACTTTAATCTCATTATGGTTCAGACGAGGTGAGGGTTTGCATAGCACCCAAAATATTTTGTTCTTTAATCTTTATAGTCCTTCCGACATTTTTTAATAGTCACACTTTCTTTGTAAATACAAATGAACGTGACAATTGAAAAAAGCCAGAAGTAGTATTATTAATAACTCTTATTTTATTTTTATACAAAACTTGATTTCTATGATGCAGTGCCCGGGAGTGTCTCAGAATGATGTTAATTAGATTGAGTGAGATGGAGATTGACATGTTCGGGTTTAAGTAGAGCAGCGAATCACAGTCGTCTCTAATAAATCAGTCGTGACACCTTTGTTATTTTTATGATAATTTTATTTAAATATTTGTAGTTGAATTTGAATGATTATTTGTGTAACATTTGGATGAATTTGACGAAATTTTGATAAATTATGATTTTTAAGTATATATGAATGTTTGTTGTTTTATTGTTTATGTACACTGTATTACAAAAAGTCAAGAAATTAAACATTTTTTTTTTGTTGAATGATTTGTCGTCAATTTTAACAATAATAGGTTGTTCAAAGATATTATGTTGCAAATCATACAAGATACGATATAATTGTTCTTCACAAATAATAGGTCGATTATAAAAATTATGATAATATAATATAATTAATATATATGAGAATTATAAAATATATAATAATATAATATGATTATCATGAGAAGGGGTGTACTTGGTATAGAATAAAATAATATAAATTTATTTATTATGTTCAACAGAGTTCAAAAAATTATTAAGGTAATTTTGAATTATTGACGTAGTGATTTATTAATTTAATTTGAATTTTTTTGTTATTTATATTTTAGATCTTTTGTTGTTTGAATTATTAACATGTTCTTATTAAATTGAAATTTACTGAATCGTGTTCAATTCAATCGAATCAAAATTAAGTTAAAAATATCATGATGACACAGATTATACATGACAAACTATATTGATATAATTATATATGATGTCTCGGCGAAAATTAAGGAAATGAGTCAATATAGTTCATTTTCTCAAAGAAAACTTACATAATATAATACTCTGTACTCATGTGAGTTATACTTGAATTTGAATTTCAAAAAGTGATTATAAGAGAGTAAGAATTTGTAATAAAGATACGGAAGTGTTAGGTAAGCTAAATACACTGCATTTAATTTACATACTTACTATACACTGCATTTAGTTTACATATCATATTTTAATTTAAAGGCTTAAGGCTAGGTGTTGGTAACTTTTTAACAAGTCCAGATTCATCCCTTATTAATGTTTGGTCAGTGATGTCCATTTCGAAAATCCAAAGGCAATGATCGACTTTCATTAAAATATAATGACACTTTGAGAATTTTTAAATAATTTACTTCTATAATTTACTCTCTATCATCTCTCTTTTGCAATTTACCAAGAATATCTGACCATTCATGCAGTGCGGATGTATACACTTACGGTAATTTTACACTTACAGTATGTTTTTACCTTTTGTATACAAAAAAAAGTACTATGTTTATAAAAAAAAATATATATATTATCTTATGATTGTATTCGTAGTTAAATTGGCAAATTGAAATGATCGATCTTTAAAACGATAAATATTGCAATTTAGATAAATTGAAAACTATCCTACTTTTTGATTCAGCATTTTCAAAACATCTTAAAATCACTACATATAAACCTGAATCCTCTAATTATTAATCCACCACAATTCCCTAATGTTCGAATTCTAAAAAAAAATATATCAATAATCAAATTAAACTTAATTAATACTATTTTAGAATGGATTGAGAACAAAAAATTCAAAAAAACTGCAATTTGTTTATGAATCTCTAATGTTAATGACTATTAATGTCTATATACATTGACACCAAGAGTCTGTCTATTAGGCAAGTACTCTAATATACATTGACATGGTCTTTTGGACTGAAACTAGTTGAATTGAACTAAACTAAACTTAATAAGTATGAACTCACATGAACTTAATAGGTCTGAATTGAACTAAATTGGACTGAAATGAAATTAAGTTCAATTTAATTTACTTTTAAAATATTAAAATAATTATAATAATAATATAAATAAATAAATAAATGACTTAACTGAAGTGAACTATACTGAACTTAATGAGTTGAAATAAAATGAACTGACAACAAGTCCAAAAAAACATGTCTTTAGTCAATTAGTGATTTTAAAATATTAAGTGGATATTTACTTATGGATATTTACTTGTGTATATACTCCGTAATAAATATTTTATCTATTAACATAAATAATAGAGTGGTTTATAAGTAAATAGATTAGTATTTTTCAGATTAGTACTGTATAATAATTAATAACATTACATACATATTGATATAGTATATATTATGTTCTTTTATACTTATTTTTAGTTAAATTCAATTTAATTATTTATTTTTATTTTTTATTTTTATTATTGTTATTTCAATATTTTAAAATTAAATTTAATTAAATTTAATTTCAATTCAGTTTAGATTAATTCTGTTACGACCTATTAAGTTCAGTTCGTTCAGACCTATTTATTTCAATTCAGTCTCGTTTTAATCAGTTTCAATTCAAAAGAACAAGCATATGATAACTTGTTTTGACGCGTAATATAATAAAATAGGATTTTAATATAATAATAATGAAAGGTTGCGAAAGTTTAAAATAGATGAAAGTTTATATATTAAATAGATGAAAGGTTGCAAAAGTTTTTTTAAAAATAATGATAAGAAGGCTAAAAAAATATATACCGTAATGTGTTTCAAAATATAAAATATTAATTAAAATTGCAATTTTATAAGAGACATAATAAAAAAATGAAAAACAAATTGTTGAATAAATAAATAATTGATATAAATACCATACTTGAATATTTTTTATGTATAAGTTAGAGAGAATATGTTCTTTTGGACTGAAACTAACTGAATTGAATTGAACTGAAGTGAATTGAATTTAATATGTTTCAACTAATTAAACTGAAATTAATTAAGTTTAATTTAATTTAATTTAAAAATATTAATAAAATAAATAAATAAATAATTAAATGACTTACCGAACTTATTGGATTTAAACTGAAACTAACTTATTGGATTTAAACTAAACTGAACTTAAACGAATTGAAAATAAATCCAAAAGAACCCGTCTAGAATTCTTAGTCCAAATAAAGTCCAGATTTACAAATTATTGTTATACCTAACTCTCTCTCTCTCTCTCCCACACTCCAATTAATATTCTTATCTATTTGGTTGCTTGTTATAAAGAAAGAGAGAGTGAGAACAAAAAAATTACAACTTCTCTCCATAAATATTACTAATATAGATAGATAGATAAAAATGGAGTACGTAGGGCGGAGCTCGCCGCCACAGTTCTTAGTTAAGACTTACATGATGGTGGAGGATCCGACGACCAACGGCATAGTGTCTTGGAACATTAATGGAACGACATTTGTCGTGTGGCGGCCGGCAGAGTTCGCCAGGGATCTACTGCCCACGATCTTCAAGCATGATAATTTTGCCAGTTTTGTTAGACAACTAAACACTTATGTAAGTTATAACTTGTCAGAATATTATAACTACAATTTTTTTATTTGATTTATGCTTATATATAGAAAATTGACATATTTCAAAAATAGTATTCCCCGTGCGATGACAATTATATATACAGTAGAAACTCCGTACAATATCTGTTCAACAGGGAAAAAAATATTACTATAGAGAGTTATTCTATAAAAAATAATAAAAATATAAAAATAATATACCTACAATATTATCTATCTTTAAATTCACAAAATCAATTTAATAGTTTTGAATAATAAATTTTGATCATATATATGTAAAAATTGTGTTTAACATACCAATTAAATAAAATATTAATAAATCTAAAGACTATAAACTTTGATCATATACTATATATTATTGATTTTCATAAATATTTCAAGTCATGTTAAACATGTTATTGATTTTAATAAATAAAAACATTATTAATAAATATTTTTATACTATATGTTATTGATTTTCATAAATATTTTAAGTCATCTTAAACATGTTATTGATTTTAATAAATAAAAACATTATTAATAAATATTTTTATTATATATTAATCATTTATTCTTATATAGAGGTATTAATAAAAAATGTATGACTTATGACAATATAGAGTTTATTCCTATTTTAACTGTCTCAAGTTGGGACTTTTATTAGAAATTTATTCTTATATATAGTATTAATATATATAGTTTCTACTGTACATATGCATAATTTTATATTTTTCAAATTAACAATTCCAAAAAAAAATTAATATTTATTTGACAGTTGAAAAAATGGAAAGTTGAAAAGCAATTAAAGGTACACGACTTAATTTGCAATATTAGATATACGTGACGTCACAGTTTTAGATTCACTGACCTTGTGGACACAGTAATCGTTTATCTAGTCAAACAAACATGCATGGACCTCAAATCACGTCTGTGATTAATGAATCATGCGTTCAATTTTATTCAATGATCACGTGTCTATTTTTATTTCTTTTAAATTTCACACAATTCAAATTAATTTATCATTATATTGTAGTAGTATCAATATACTTTTAATAGTTTCAATTATATTTTGCCACTTTCTTTAAATGAATGTCTCAAGTATATTATTATTTTTTACTAGGGATTTCAGAAAGTGTCGTCCGACCATTGGGAATTTGGCAACAGATTATTCCGCAGGGGCGCAATACACCAACTGAGCGATATATGTCGCAAAAAGGGCAAACATCAACTCCAAAAACAACCTGAACCACCATCATCATCGGAATTAAACATTCTTTTCGATGAGAACAAAAGGCTCCAACAAGAGAATGGTGTTCTGAGCTCTGAGCTTGTCGTCGTGAAAAACAAGTTCAAGAAGCTCCTCGATTTGGCGGGCGATTGTACCAAAAGTTCCGAGAGACAAGAGAGCGATAGTAACGGCATAAAACTTTTTGGCGTAAGATTGTGAATTTGGAGGGACGAGAAAAATTGAGGGGAGAGCATGATTAGCCATAGTTTGTTTTGTGTGAAGGGCATGATAAAAAAGAATAATTAAATAAAATGCAATATTTAGTTAGAATCGAATAACTAGGGGTACTTGTTTTTCTTTAACCAAATATTTTGCTTTGTTGGCCATAATTACATAAATGAAAATGATATAAAAATAAAATACTTCTTTTGTCACAAAAAATAATTATATTTATTTGACACTTTAAAATAAAATTTTGAGTTTTTTTGTTAAAAATAAAATGAAAATATATTTTAAAGTTGAAAAAGTTAATAAAAAAATATGATTATTAAACTCCGAAAATATGATTAATAAAAATATGACTATTAATAATAAGTAAAAACTCTGAGAAAAATTGTTACACTTCACAAATAAAAATAAATAAATAAATAAATCAAAGCAAGGTAGTATAATTTATTAATTATACCAAGAAGCTGTCAAGTGTACAATACCAAATTGCAATTATTTTTATTTGAATTAACTCTACTTTTGCTAATAAAAACTCTTAATTATTAAACCAAAACATAACTTGGAACCATGAAAGTAAAAAAAACAACAAAAACAGAACAAAACAAAATTGAAGTGTAGATGCTAAACAACTTTAGAAGAGATCAACTTTCTTTTTGATCGTGTCTTGCTTCCACCTCGGCAACTTGTAGAAACTCTCTTTGGACATTTCCATCACGGACTCAAACTCTTCGTCCGACAGATAAGCCTGGAATCGACGAATTAGTATTACCATATTTACAATCACACCCGTCATGTTTTAAAACATCACAAATAACCCCAACTTTCTCTTAAATATTGCAAATAAGCTAAAACTTGAGGTTATTTTTAGGGAGGACTTGTGATGGTAAAAAAAGAAAGCTGGGTACTTTTGCAATTAAGCTAAACCTCAGGGGTAAAATTATAATTATCGAAAAGTAAAAACGAGGGCGATCGGTCAAGAAGCGACTCACCTCCCTTCGTTTAAAATCAATCCCGGTGACCGGGTCTTCCGATTTGGCTCTCAGCTGTTCGTAACTAAACGTGGTGAGAATGGCTTCAGAGCTGTTTTCGTCCTCCTCTTGTTGATCAGCCGATTCCAAGTCCTCCACATTTTCGTCTTGTTCGGCTGTCTCCTCTTCCTTGGAGTCTTCGGTTTCAGCTACAAAAACCATGCAATGAACATATGTAAAAGACCATATAATATATTCGACTATATATAATAAGGAAGAATATTTATATATCATAGTACCTACCGGTGGGGCTAGCGTCTGGATCATCGGACGGCTGCTTCTTTTCAGCGGTCAAAACAGACGACAAAGCAGCAACTGCAGCCGCCCTCTGGGAGCCCTGGCCCGTGCCAGCTGGCCTCGACCCCGGACCAACTTTTGAAGCCGGAGACGAATTGAATGCAGAGTTCAAAGCGGCCAAAGCTGAAGCCCTTTGAGTCGGCCCATCGTTATTCGACCTCTCCTGCAGTATATATAAACAAAACTCAATACACAAATTCAAATGAAATTATATAATTGCATTTTATCGAGTTTTTACCTCTGCAGCATGACCGGCCCCAAAGAGCTGCACGATCTTTTTCTGGAACGAGTTTCCATGAACCTGTTTTTGGGAAAGATATATATATATATATATATCATAATTACAATTGAGTAATATGAATGTATAATTAATTAATAAGCGAGACATACAACGGCTTTCCCATGGTCCCAAGAAAAGTATGTGGTGAAGAAGCTCGGCTCGTATCCTTCTGTGACTTTGTACAGGGCAACGTTTTGGGCTAACCCATCCAACGAAGCAGCCATCTCCACATATTTCTACAAAACAAAAATGCTTCACTTGTTAGGGCAGAGCAGTTGATCGATATATAAATAAACGGGGCATGTAACGTTTGTACCTCTCCAATCTCAAAAGCAGTTTGCTTCTCTTTGGGGTCAACCGATTGACCGACCCAAACAAACACTTCGGCATGTGTGTCGAGTATCAGCATATCCTCGGTCAGAAGGTCATCCTGACAGAATCTGTAGATTTCTTCAACCTCAAATTTCCCTGAGCACAATCAAAACAGAACACATAAACTCAATATCCGTGGTTAAAAAGGAGAGTAAGAGTTAAAAATAAATAAAATTAATTACCTTTATTGAAGGAGTAGGCGAATAGGTGAGGGTCTCTGGGAGTCTCGGGCGGAACCTTCTCACTGCTGTAGCTCTCTTTTCCTCCGAGAGGACTCCAAAAGGTCGAGCTCTCGGTTCCTTCTTTAGTGTGCTTCATGGGACTTCCCGGCTTGAGAAATTCCGCGAGCTTAGCTGCTAACTGCTGCTGCTCGTACGTGCTGTGATTACCGTGCCAGCTGAAAATCGAAGTTCCGGTTTGAAGAAGATAGCATTCGTTCGAATTCAAAGATGCCGCCACCTAAGAAGAAGAAGACAGAAGCAGAAGAACTTAGCAAGGAATTCATTAATTTCTTGAAGATCGATGAATACAACATAACATACAGCTTCAACTTGTACGGCTTTGTTGTTATGCAGACAAGTCCCGGATAATCGGAATAACGCAACGCCATCGGCAGTGTAAGTCTCGTCATTCATCCCATTGTCCGCGATATAGCTCTTGTAACCAGAGCTTATTCCACCCTAACTCCAGGTATATATATATATTCAATTTCATCAAATAAACGATTAATGCATTCAACTGAGAAAAACAATTAACTGCACCTTAAGGAGCACCATAGGCTGAAAGATTGCCACAAACTGAGGTGGCTCTTTTCCTTCAAATATCCGTCCCTGAACTGGCCTCCCTTTCAGCGAGTTATACATCGCAGTAGTTGATTCAGCAGCCGTCGCCCGATCCTCCTGAAGATTTTTGGGAATTCAGTATTGTTTTTCCACTTATCACAAAATTTTGTTTAGCTATTATCATACATAGTATTACCTCGACACTGTCCTTCCCAACCCAGTAACACAGATAGTAGTCGTCTTTCTTTTCGTGCGAATGGTATGTGTAGAGTATAATGTAACAATCTCCACTGTAGAATTTTCCGATGTCTTCGTTTGGCACTGGAGTTTTCGTGCCCTCGTTTACTTGCCAAACCTCGATTTTTCCGCCTTCAAGCAACGGAGGAACTTCCTCGTTCACGGGAGAGCTCTTACTAGCTCCCTTCACTCCACCGCCTTGCTGCTTCAGTAAAGCTACAATTTTTTGTAGTAAAAACCACAATGTTAATTAAAACTGCTTTTGTCGTGTTTTTCGGATATCAATTTTTTTAGGTTGTAGTAATTACCTGCTACTTTCCCCCTTCCTTCCTCTGCCACAGACGATGGTCCGGACGGCCACGACTCAAAGCAGGACTTGAAAGTACGAGTCTCGTAACCTTGAATGAGTCGGGTTACATGTGTCGACTTGGGTCTGTTTTCGCTAGTAAGAAAATCCTGTATCATTTTCGACGTGAGACTTGGAATAATAAGGATTTGATTAGAGGTTATAAGTTATAAGTAACGGCTCTCCCCCAACCTCTGCAGCTTGAATCGCGGCTTTCCTCTCATCAACCTGAGTCACCCGTCCGACCCAAACAAATACATCGGATCCACAATCCAATAAATAGCATTTGTTGTTCTCAAGAAGCGACTTGGTGAGCTGATCTTCTACAAGCTTCACTTCACCATCAGTTATACTATACCAAGAATACTGTTAGTACTATAGTCGAAGAAAACAAACAAACGAACGTATGATTAATTCGATAGTACCTGTAAAGCTGGGGAGAAGTCTTTTCCGGAACAACATCATCTTCCGAAACAACCTTCTTACCAAGAGGTGCAAACCCACCAAACAAAACCCAG
Organism: Euphrasia confusa; assembly: GCA_954870475.1. Taxonomy (NCBI): domain Eukaryota; kingdom Viridiplantae; phylum Streptophyta; class Magnoliopsida; order Lamiales; family Orobanchaceae; genus Euphrasia; species Euphrasia confusa. Next base: position 23,955,594 of record OX940968.1, on the reverse strand, counting down.
AATTCACCCGAGTCCGACTCAGCTTGCAGTTTCCCATCATCTGCAATTGGATTCATTATAACATTCTGAAAAAACGAGATTAGTAGGGCGTTGCTTCTTACCAACAATGGCTACATTGCACATCCCTCCCTCGTGATACTTCTCCTTCAGAAACTGGATCACTTCCAAGGCCTTGGCCCTCTCCTGGATGCTCGAGTTGGCCCCGTTGAACTGATAGATCTTCTCTTTGGTGTCGAGAATGAAAACGTCGTCGTGGTTGAGAGAGGACCGCACGAAGGGGACTTGCTTCAGCTTGACGACTCGTTTTCCCCTGCACACGTAGAGCCGAGTCTCGAACTCTTCCTCCTCGGGAGTCTTGAATCCAGAGGCGACCCCGCCTTCTTGAGGGATGATGCACGGCTTGAAGTAGGAGAGGAATTTGTTCGACTCTTGCCCCTGCAGCTCCCTGTACTGCACGGCTCGACCCCCGAGCATGGCGTCGAGCTCGACTGTCTTGATAGCTGCAGTCCCAGCTTCATCCTGAAAAAACAGAAGATAGTTTTATACATAGTTTCACCACTAGTTTCACAGTAAAATTATCATGAAAACTACACAATGACAAACAAAAACAAGCACACACCTGGCTAGTATCCTTTCCGAGCCAAAAGTGGATATCGAAGAGATAGGCGCCTCCCTTTCCGGGGCTTGTCTAAAGGTTAATGATTTGATTTGGTAAATTGATATTCGTAAACGAGAGGTTGAGGGAGTGAAGAAAGCGAACCTGAAGGACGATGTAGGAATCGCCACAGTAGAATTTACCGTAATCGGTTTTGGGAAGGGGGACTGGTTGGAAGTTCTCGATCCTCCAGATCTCGGTCCCTCTGCGAAAGGTGGTTAAGTTTTCACAATAAACAACACACAAGTCATCGACAAAAAAATATTACTAACGAAAAGGATACATTCTCTGGCCGGATCCCTGGAACGCTGGCTCCAATGTTTTCACCGAGCTACTCATCTTGCGATTGATTCACTGCTGAAACCAACACATGATTATCGATCAATCAAAACACACGAATTATCATGATCCAATGCTAAAGAGAGACGGAAACATATATCAGATTCGATTACATCTTTTCAGATCAAACATCACGTACCGTAGATTAAATCGACGAAAGAAATCGGTCAAATCAATCAACGTCTTGGAGAGATGAATCTCTAACAATTCTGTCTACGGGATTCAGATCAATAGGGGAAAACATGCATGTAATTATTGGTGCATGGCATTATGGGAAGGGAATTTTGTTCATCTTTTTAGGACAGTGTTCTTGTAAGGACAAATGAGATGTAAGATAAAAAAAGAAAATATATAAATATAGTGTAGCGTTGATATTGATTTGGTTAGGATTTGATGATGATGCCTAAATGTGTTTATGGTGAATTCATTTTTGTCACAAAACGTTTAGTTATACTTGAATTATATTACTACTAATATCCAATTTTCAAGTCATAATTATGTACGAAACTATTATATGTACAGTATTTATAGCATTGAGATCTAAATTTACTAATAAACAAGTTTTAACTTTTAAGTGATAATTTGTTGTGGTCTTATATTCATATTACATTATTATATTATTTTGTGGTTTTACATCCATATTGTTGGAAAATATATTTGATGTTGTTGGAGAATATATTTGATGCACTAGTATAAATGTTAAAAAAATATCATTTAAAAGTTAGAACTATTTAGAGAAGTTTGACAATTTAACATTTATAGTTATATTAGTGAGTCCAATATAATCCTAAACTCTAAACTTTAAAAATATATAAAATAAATTATTGAAATAAAGTGTCATGATAATAATTGTTAGTGTGTTCAATATATTGGAAATTATATTTAACTCACTAGTATAATTGTTAAATTCTTTAAATTCTCTAAACAGTTTTTGAGTTTTTAGATGATACAACTTTTAACATATATTAAAATATACTTCTTTAATCTCTTCAAATTTTGTATACCTATAAAAAAAATCTTAATCTTATTTTCTCAATACATATTAATTTAAACATTAAATACTATTTTTTTCAATACATATTATACTCTTATTTTAAATTATTATTTTTTGTTCTTAAACTATACGTCACTTCCCGTTTTTTTTATGTAATTATTTTGGGGAACATAATAAGTACATATGTTTTATTAAAATTACATTCTCACATCTAAGACTATGTGCAATGAGGGTGTCGAATAAATTAATTCAACTGTGTAATACATGCAATGGCCGGTTGTATTATCTGTTTAATACAGGTGTATTATGTGTTGTTGAATTTATTCAACACACTGAATATTTATTGCGGTGAGACTCGATTGACACATGTCAAACAAATGATAAATGCATTCAACTGTGTAATACATGCAATGGCCGCAATGGCCGGTTGTATTATCTGTTTAATACAGGTGTATTTTGTGTTGTTGAATTTATTCAACACACTGAATATTTATTGCGGTGAGACTCGATTGACACATGTCAAACAAATGATAAATGCACGAATTATGTGAGTTTGTTTTAATTTTAAAATTTTGAATAAATAAAAAATTAAAATTAGAAAAATAAATAATTTATTTTACTGTTAATTGATAATTTTATCTAAAAAATTTAAAATTAGAAAAATAAATAATTTATTTTACTATGAATTGATAATTTTAAATAAAAAAATTTAAATTAGCAAAATAAATAATTTATTTTACTATTAATTGATATTTTTATTTGTTTATTAAATTGAAATAAAAATAAAATTATAAATGAATATAAAAATATAAAATAAAAGTGATCATGGTAGAGTGTTGAATTTTATTAAATAAAACTATTGTGGGGTATAGAAGTTGAATGAATGTTGAATGATTATGGCAAGAAAGAGAAGATGATGTGAAGTAATAAAGTAGAGTATTGAATGTTGAAAAGATTTTAAATAGTTTAAAATATAATGGTATACAATTTTAATATAGAAAATATCCACTGAGATTTTTTTTTTTAGAAGAGTGAGTTTAGTGTACAACTATACTATAAAAAATATTTAATTAATGAAAATTCCTTAATAGTTTTTGTAGAAGAGTGAGTTGAGTGAACTCATCTAAAATAGAAAAACACATTTTATTAAGTTATAGTGTAAAAAATCATGTTTGCTATCCAATTTTGTGTAATTTTATTTTCTTCTAAAAAATATGAGGTAATTTGAGTGAGACAATTGAATGTACAAAATTATAAGAAACTACAACATTTCTGATGTAGGACAAATAGCCGCAGATATTGAAAATCAAATTCACCATTGCAAATCTAAATTTTTTTTTAATGTCCGGCGCCATGTAACAAGTTGACGTCAAGAACTCTAGCTATGCGTGGGCTTTTGAGTTTGTTTTGAGCCTCAAAACGATAACTTAATATATTTTCAAATTTCATATTGTTATTATATTTTTAATTTGTTTAGTTTTAATTATTTGGGTTTTTAGATTTTCTAATTAATCGCTTAAGTTTATTTTCGATATTTAAACATCTTTTAAGGTGCATGGATTATCATTGTTATTTTCATTGAAACTTTAAGATCTTCTCTTATTTTCAAGAGGACTACAGGCTTGTTCTATAGAGCATGACGTAGATTGTGCTCTTTATCGATAGAAAGTTCGACGCTAATTAATCTTTTGTTGTACTTTTACTGTGTCAATTTCATTACTTTTACTATAAAAAAAAGTAAAAAATAATCTTTTTTATAATATAAAAATTATGTGTACTTTTAATTATTAGAAAATAAAATAAAATATCTAAAATAGAAAACATGAAGAGTTTATTATAATTAGATAAATCAATTTTCTTTGTTTTAAAAAAAACACTAAAAATATTAAGAAAACAGATGTTAAGAAAGCCAAACACTGCCTTGCCGCCCTAATTTCTTGTGAACAACATAAAATCACCGCCACCACTTCTCTTCGGCCGCCTCCGCGTTCAGTCACCTCCAGTCGACTCCGCCTCCGCCTCCGCCTCCACCTCACCGACAATCAGCATCTCCAGTCGCCAGGTAAGTTGATTTTTAATTACCACTTTCTTGCTACTCTGCTGTATGAAGATCAATTTTTGGATTCAATTTCTACTGTTTTTTTTATGCAGTGTCCTCTTTCTGTGTTTATATTTTGCTATTGGTATCGTTAATTTGATGGATGTAAAGAAGAAACATAAGTAACCAATACTCAACCTAAAAAAAATTGTATGAATTAATCTTGCTGGTTTAATTCTGCGAGTAGGGGAAACTGCATTAAGATGGCTGCTGCCACAAGCGGAGTGAATGACTTGTCTTCAGAAATGGAGGTCGATGCTTTTAGACGTCTTTTCCCTCTGCGCTTTCACGAGCGTTACCTTGTTGAATCTATAAGGCCTGATGGACGGCCCCTTGGAAGATCTAGAGATACTACACTTGGCCTTGGTTAGTCTATCATTATGTATTGTTTTCAAAATTTTACGGATAATTACAGAGAGCTACTTGAGGTTTGGACAAATAACAGAAAGAAGACTTATCTAACTTTGCGAATTTACCCCTCGTATTGCACATGCTGTTAGCCTGTTAATGGAGCTAACTCAAATTGCCGATGCCATCAGATGTCCTCACAATTACGTCCCTTAATCTTGAAAAATAACCCCTTATGTCCGCCTTACAACTCACGTGTAAATACCACAGTTTTTGCTGAGTGTTACAAATAGACTTTCAAAAAGTTGCGTACTCTTTATATTTTGACATGTTGAGGGCTGTAATTGTAATATTTACCACAACCGGGTGTATATATATTTTTAATTATCCTAAAATTTATGCCCTTGTTAATAATCTTACATTCTGAAAATATAGGAGCTGTTGCATCTGCTCATGGATCGGCGCTAGCAAAGATAGGTTCCACCGTAAGTGTCTTTTTGCTATGGATGCACAATCCATCTTTGTCCTATTTATGCACTAATCGAAAAAGCCTGTTATATATTTATCAGTCAATGTTGGCTGCCATTAAATTGGAAGTCATGATTCCTACTGTGGAGGCACCTGATGAGGGATGCATAGGTTAGAAAAAAAATATTGTTAGTTTATCACATTGTTCTTTCTTTCATCTTGTCTTCTAACGTTGTCCGGGTGATTCTTATTTCTTAGCCGTTGATTTCCACATGCCCCCGATTTGTTCACCACTGGTTCGCCCAGGCAGGCCCGCGGAAATAGCTCCAGTATTAGCAAAGCAATTATCTGACACCATTTTGACGTAAGAAATTTTATGATTGTTATCATACAAACAATTCATTTTCTATTTGGTCTTAGTTGCTATTAATCTCAAATCATATCATGAAATTAAAAGCACATCTTGAGCGGGGTTATCTTTTTTCAGAGATTTAAAACTACAGCTTTTGTTTTCACTTTTTATTTATTTGAATATTGTGTCTTGGGGTTGAAGAAATAAAAGAAAAGAAAATTCACATGAACTTATATCAAAACCCCGTTGAGTTGAATTTAATGAGTCCCAAAATAAGAATCATCTAATGTATAATTCCTCTCATTGTGGATATAATCATCCAGTATTTCCTTGAATAAAAATGTCAATTTTTCCATACTTCTTAAAAAACATAACTTTTTTTTTTCTGAATATATATTTTATATTTATATATATTATAAACCTTGGACTCATTTTAACTATGTTCTTCACTAATTGTCTGTAATGTATGCAGTTCTGGCATGATTGACCTGAAACAATTAAGTTTGGTGGCTGGAAAAGCTGCTTGGATGGCGTACTTGGTAATAAATTTGATGTTTAAGTTGTTTCCTTACCAATTGAACTTAAGAACCTTTTTTCTAATGTGAAAATGACTCTTGCAGGACATATATTGTTTGGATGCCGATGGTGCCCTTTTTGATGCAGCATTGCTTTCTGCTGTGGCAGCCTTCACGCATTGTAAGTTCGTAAATGGTTCTCTGTTTTTACGTTCACAATTTTGTTTAATTATGAATTATTTTACATTATATATTTACTCTTTGTTTACCTTCTATTTGAACTTGCATTTTAATTGAAAGAACATAAGATTTCTTGTTTATAATGGGTTAATTATGAAGTTTATAGTATTGCAGCCAAATGAGTTCGCTCTGTTTTGTGCTTTTAACATCAGTTGATATCTACGTATCCAAACAAGGGAGCATTACTCAATGGAAAACAAGTTGAAAGATGAATTTTATGAATTATCAAATTTTGTGTAAAACCTGGAATTTTGTGTTTGGCTGAATGAAAGAGAATTAGAGGTTATATAGGGTTTCAAAATGAGAATATGTTTTCTTGAGTTGTTTGAAGTTGTCTTTTTAGTTGTGGACCCACATTTGATAGTTACATAACTTGTAGTGCAAATCCCTGTGGTCTCTCTCAATGATGATGGGAGAATAGTTCTTGTACCCGAGGAAGACAATAACGGGAGACCAATGAAGGGAAAAGAAGCTGTCAATGAAGAGAAGAGAAAGCTGAAGCTGAACAGTGTGCCGTTCGCATTGACATGCGTGCTCCACAAGGACTACATTCTGGCAGACCCTACTTCCGAGGAAGAGTCGGTGATGGAAACATATCTGACTGTGGTTCTCGACTCTTCCTTTCAGCTTGTGTCGTTAAATAAACCGGGTGGACCGGGTCTGGTGCATACATCGGCAATCCAGGTCATTTTCCTACACTGATTTTGTATAAAAACTTACTAACAATATAGTACTTACTGTTACATAGTACTAAATAAGAATGTGTCATGCCTGCAGGATTGTGTAGCCTTAACCCGACACCGAGTGAAAGAACTTGAGAGTATCTTGAATGAAGCTATCTAAAAGATGGACGTTGACTCAGAAAATTTTCTACTCATTTTTTCTCGGCTTTCTTTCTGGTTTGACTTGTGGTAGAGATTGTAAATTTATTATGCATTGAGCAACATTGTGAATTGTGGCTTCAGCTCATCATATATACTTTTTGGGAAATGTTGCCTAATTTTTATTTACCCTTTTATTACTTGCCCATTTATTTGATTTTTTTTTTTTATTGGATCAATTGACTTATGAACGAGGTCAATAGTATCACTATTGTGTAATTGGACACAACACATGAATACTTATTTTGAAAATAAAAAAACCGAAGCTTAAAGTTCACTCAAAAATCATGAACTAATAGTCTAATACCACAACATATTTCAAATAAAACAATTACTCGCCCGTCTCTTAAATATTTTCTTACTTTTTTTTTGTGGGTTGTCAGTTGTCACCCATTTTCCCACCCCAAAAATGAAATAATTTTACACACTTTTTTTTATTTAAAATACAATTATACACTTCAGTTTTTACTTATTTTTCTAATTTTACACACAAGTACTTGTACTTTTTCATTTTATACACTAGAGAAATACTCATTCCATTCGCTCTATATGTAGTTTCCTTATTTCTGTTATAGGATCAAATATTATTAATTCACAAATTGTTCAGAGATTTATTGCAAAGGAAGATAAATTATTGCACAAAAAATATCCCCAAAAATTTTCAATCAAAATATCCCAAAAAACTTATTATAGGAACCAAACACAGCACAGAAAAAAAATCATCACCAATGTTTCTCAAAGAAGAAACAAAGATTGACAGTAAGCACTTTTACTGATCAAGGCTGGATTTGACTATGAAGTTTTGACGGCTGATGGGGTTCATGACTACCGGGGGACCTGCAGTACGAGGCCATGACTGGAACTTCTTGTCCGTCTCCAGCCACCATTCTGTATTCGACACGGTTGAAGGGGTTGTACCTAAGATCAAATACACATTGTTAACACACACACACACACACACACAGATACAGACACAGGATATATCGTTGAATTGAATGTAGGGAAGAACCTCCAAAGATCTTCTGGTCAGACATCAAATTGTCGCTGACATATGCAATAGCAATGGATCCCAATAGAGCTGGGAAGATGCATTTACTAGACATTTTTATCCCACAAAACTGCAGAAATTGAAAATTGTCAAATATATTACCGTGACCTACTGAAAGCAACAACATTATGGACTTACTGGCAAACTTGTAAAAATTGTATCCGAGAAGAGAAAACAAAAAAGAATGAAATATATCAATGCAAAAAGAAGCAGTAAATAAAGGCATGAAATAAACAAATTAACAATGATTTTTCTTTCAATACAAATAAGCATTTTTTGTCAGATAAACTACAATTTAATTGGGTTCAACCCAAAACTACAGAACATACATGAACACCATGATAGCAAGAGGGCCGTCGCCTCTATTTCCTATGCAAGACATGACTCAAGCTGACGTGGGAACCATGGTAATTTTATTTTTGAGTAATGATAGAGATGGCAAAAGTCGAATGATAATGACTTTTTTTTTTGCAGTTATAAAAAAAGCACACAAGAACCCAAAATCCTCTCTATATCAACAGTTGTTGAAAATGAGCAAGATCAAATATATTGAATGAAAATGCGCAACGTCTCTTCCTAATTTTTTATTTAAGCTCAATCATGGTTCAATGATTGGAATACTTTAGAAAAAATACAAGGAAAAAAGGAATATTTGAGACATTCAGAATTCGGATTAAGAATTCTGTAACAAAGATCCATATCAAATGAACAAATATAATAGGCTTCGATTTCTTTACCCCATATGCTGGTAACAAAATCATCATCATCATTTTCGTCATTATTATTATAAAAGAGACGGCTAAATTTAAAATCAAGTCAATTCAAACAAAGCACAAAAACATAAATTCAGGAACACCTAGCTGATCAGCTTTATTGTCAACACCACAAAATGCCTAAATGTATTTTTTTGGCGATATCAACACAACACAAATAAAAGGTAAAAGAAACAAAGGAGATTCCATAATCACGAGTGCGTCTTCATTACAACATAACACAGGAATAGCATCAAATAATTCACAATTATAAACACCAGAATAAATCGAAACCCTAATTTGACAATCAAAAAAAATAAACGGAGAGTGAAATACAAAAGCATGAACTTACACAGAGGGAAGCTTTCAGGCGATGGATTTTCTGGGCGCTGAATCGATCGATGAGTGATGGGAAATTTATGGGCAAATATATCGCTCGAGTTTAGGAATGCCAAATGACGCCGTCAAACTAAACTATCACCATACGACGTCGTTCTATCTTGCTTTTTTAAAATATTAAAAAAGAGGTAAAAGTAAAAGATAATTTATGTACTCCCATTGTCCCGTAATGTTCGTCAACGTGAGTTTTGACGTTATTTTAGAAAACATATATATATTTTTTTTAAATAATATAGAGTTATAATGAGTATTGATTTATAATTAAATAAAAAAATAGTTGAAAAAATAGTGATATATTTTTATATTTGTAAATAAATGTGTATTGTGACTTAAGAGTTAAAAAAATAATATAGAATTATAATGAGTATTGATTTAATTAAATAAAAAAATAGTTGAAAAAATAGTGATATATTTTTATATTTGTAAATAATTGTGTATTGTGACTTAAGAGGATAAAGTTAAAAAAAATTCCACATTAAGACGTCAAAAACAATCGTAGAATAACCCCAAAGAGAAAAGTGTAGAAACATTTCTAAGACAACATTTGTAAAACAGAAAAAAATACTACTTTTTATTTTTTATTAGTTTAATAATTGCTTTCGAGAGAGATATTAAAAGTTTCACTTAGATGTTACAATACAAATCTGTATGCTCTTGCTCAATACAAATATGTATGCTCTTGCTCTCCGGGAAGGCTGACGAATGTTGGTATCACTATATTAATAGTGTATGCTCGTGTTTTTCATTAAAGCTAATACATATATCACACGTATGTTCATTTTTCATTTTACTTTTAAGTTCGCTTATGGCTGTGTTGAGCTTGGAGTTGATCAATGGGTTCGTTCGGGTTTGAATTCTATAACCTTTTCAATAAATATATCGGGTATCAGTTGGCCTTGTTCAGAAAAAAATCACAATTAATAGTATTCTGGATCATCTAGTTATTTATGTAGCATGAATTTTATTTGAATTTGACAATTAGAAATAATATTAATTGCATAAATAAATATATCCTTCAACTCTTTAATTTTTGTACGCTCACAATGATCATCACATTAAAACACATTTTTTTCAACATAATAATAAGGGAGATAATCAGATGCAGATGAGTGCCATCACTATAAGACATTCTACCTCTATCTTATTTTAATGATCATACTTTCTTTGTTATTTGTGAAGAAAATATGATCATTGCTTTGAGACAAATGTAGTATATGTTGTATAACCTGTCATATAAGAGTATGAGTTTTATATGCAATTCTTATCGAAAAGACTAAAATACCTTTAAAAGTAATTCACATACACCCACAAAATGACAAAATCAATTACTTTTGAAATGTTTATTACTTCATCACAATAAAAATAAATTTAAAATAAAATAATAAAGTTAGTTTTCTTCTTCAAAACTTTTTCAGCACACAATCAATCTCAATTTTTTTTCTAATTCAAAATCAATCTCGAAAATTTATACAAACAATGAAAAATAACGCAAAATTTTGCGTAACACATGATTGTGAAGAGCATTGAGTCTAGTTTGTTATGGAACTAACGAAACTTAATTTGGAGATTTTTACAAAAAGTAATTTGGAGTAGAATTTATGGTAAAATGTAACAGTTTTTCTGGCTAGGCACGAATATGAGCACGGAAATTCACAGAAACACGAAAATCAGCACAAAAATTGAATTTCGTGCTTCGAGAAGCACGAAATTCAAATACTTTTGTCTCATTATGAATAAATTAACGATTTAAGCGCGTGTTTTTTCAGTTTTGTTTTATAATCAACAATAATCATCGTAATGAGTAAAGACATTAAATTTGATTGTTAAAGATTGATTAAAATGTAAATGTGCGTGTCGATCGACTAAATCGTATACTACACTAGTAAAGATCAATTAAATTTTATAAAATTACATGATATTCAAATTGAGATGATTATTGTTGATCTTAATGTATATTACATGATTTTATTTGAAAATCAACATTTGATAATGTTCAATTTGAAAACATATAACAACATTCATGTAATTTTTACCATTACAATTTTAGAAAAAGTTGATCGACAACATAAATTTACAATTATATCAATGATTAGCGACTTTGACTCAAGAAGATTTCAGTTTCATATTAAATACTCCCTCCCAACCAGAGTAATAGTCAAACCTCCTTTGTGTTTTGTGAAGAAAGTGTGACTATTAGTCTGGTTGGGAGGTTGTATGGTTTTAAAACACACCGAGTTTACTATATTATTGAACAAATGAAAAAATAGTGAAATATGACAAATTAATGCTATTCACAAATATCAAAACTTTAACTAATAAATTGGTTCTATTGGTAATTAATTAGAGTTTGTGTATTACATGGTTGTGAAGAGTATTGAGTCTAGTTTATTTATGATATAATTTACGAAACTTAATTTAGAGATTTTTACAAAAAATTATAAAATTTATGATAAAAATTCTATCGGACCGATCGTCCCCTTCTTCTTCCTCCTATTCTCCCGTGCGTCCACCATCGCCACTCCTCCGTTTCCTTCCCGCACAGACGCTCATCTCTCTTTTTCCCGTTCGCTCCTTTTTTATTCTTATCCCCAATTGTTTATAATTGTTTTGATATAACATATAATTAAGGTTATTTAGCTCAATTAAATTAAAAGGTTTGACAACCCATGAAAGAAAGTTAAATATTATTCAGCCCAATAAGAAATAAATATATTTTTATTACTTACATTAAATTAGAAGTCCAACCCAGTTAAATATAAGTTCAGTCCATTAAAATAAATATAAGCCCAATCAATAAACTCGACTAACGGTCTAACACGTAGACAAAAGAGCTAATTATATTTTATAATTTTTATTATAAAATTTCGGGTTGTTATAGTTAGTGACTTAGTGTGTTAACTTTCTCTCTCTATCTCTTGCTTTTATGTTTCAAATATGTTTTCTACGGCTTTGATCTTCTTTGTTTTCACGTCAATTTTTTTCTCGTGTTCACTATATGTTGTGACATGGAATGATTTGAATCAATAATGTATTGTAAAATCATTATATGTTCACTATATGTTGTGACATGGAATGATTTGAATCAATAATGTATTGTAAAATCATTCAGTAGCAATTAGTAAATGATTTGTGGAACATGATTACATTTTTCATGAATTCGATTTAAATCTTCTAGAATACATATTTGAATTGTAGAAAAATAACCAATTTTTCATGAATGGGAATAATGCAAGAAGCTAATCAACATTTCAATTTTATTGTTGTATTAATAGTTTTCCTTAGATTTTTTAGTCAGGTCCACAAAGTAAAAAATGTATTCAAATACAGATTAAGATGCTCTTAAAATAAGTGAATGGGAAGAGAAAGAGAGAAGTTCTGGTCGATTTGCTATTAACAATGAATGTAATGTATGGAAAAAACAATTTTAGGAATTGTATGTTGGTTATTTGTGTACAAAATGTCTAAATCCGAAATATAAAATAAAATAACATCTGGACTAGAACAGTACTACTGATCTTTACAATTCCAGAATAAAATTAAATAAAATAATTAAATAAATTAACCTTTATCGGGCTTCGAACAGAAACTTGTTGCGGGTAGTCGAGGCGCTTTCGCTATCCGCAAGACTAAAACGCCCCGTGTATGCTACGGTTTTGCGACGTTAGTCCCCAAAGATACAACGACTTTCAATCATCTTCTAGTCTGAGGCACACCAGCTAGAAGCTCCGGCGAACGAGGAAAAAGAGAGAACCGAGCATATGCAAATGCAAGGAACCGATATTGCCTACACAATATTCTAATTATATGAGAATGCACTTAGAGAGAAGAGATGTGGGATATAATCTGATTTTGATTGTGTAATGGGATCATCTCTCTCAACTACAATGCTTCTATTTATACTCGTATGGGGGAGTATCAAAAGACACAAAAGGCAATCCAAAGGTCTAAGCAACTCAAAGGTCACAACATTATGAGGAATTATTTATATATTTTTATTAAATATATAAATAAAATTCTGATGACTTTTCAAGTCTTTGGGCCGACTATTCAAATTTCGTACAACCCATTTAGGCTAGCCCAACAACATAACTCAATTAAATATTTCAACTAATTTACTCAGCCCAAAGGCTAGCAAGCCCAAGCCATAATAACCAACATGTTATTATTTAACAGGCCAAATACAAATTAAATTTGTACTTTGTTAAACTTTTATAGGCCCAAGAAAATTCTCGGAGGCCCAAGTCCAAATCATTATATTCCAATTGACCAAGAATAAAATTCAAGTCAATGGACTTAATCAAAGTTGAAACATTTCACTACTCCTCATATAACACCACGAAAGTATTAATTTTCTCTCCACATTCAATGTGGGATTGTGACTTTTCACATTCTCAACAATTAATACAAAGACCTTTTATAATGGTTCTCACAAACTCATTATCACCCACATTTCGATGTGGGATGAGACTTTAAAGTTCTCATTCAAATAATACATTTTCACTTGGCTAAACCGATCATTTATTTCTCACTCACCGAAAAATCAGATCTTGACGAAATAAAATAATATAATTATCTACGCAACATCGTAGAAAATTATCAACAAATTAATTCCAACTTGAATTAATATTTAGCCATAAAAAATCAGTCAAATATTGGTCAAACAAAAATATTTTATTCCAATTTTTCCAACAATCCCCCACATGAGTGGAAATGAATGCATGCAATCTATGCAGACCTAGTGCTCGATTCTCAAGAGAATTTATTGCTTCAGGAAAGGTAGTTTGCGGCTTTGAACCTTCCGTAGTAAATTATCATCGGAAGTACAGGAGGCCTAGTGGACGCGATTCCTTGAACTATTCCCCCACAACGTACAACGAGTCAATGATATTTACACAATAAATCCCCAACAATTTCCCGTTCTTATGTTGTGTCCGTTTTGGCCATGGACTCACTTTGGATTCATAAATGTTTACATTTGAAGCGACCCTCACTTCACATTTATATAGGTGACCTCCCACAAAAGTATCCTGACATACTTCACCTTTTCAAGGTTGGGATTCATTAAAAGTCTCCACGAGAACTTAACCTTTTACCACACATCAGGATTTAGCACTTGATTTGCCCTTAGGGATGAGTTCAGAAAATATATAAATATATAAAATATATAAATATATTTTTCAAGTGCTCAACTGAATTTTCATAACTTAGTTTTCCCTTTGAACCAAGTTCCTGGGATCTCCATTCATCATGGTAGGGTTACCGTTACGATCGTTCATTAAAATGTGGTTTTTCAAACCTAATCCCTTTAGCACATACTCAATTGATCTCTATCAATTCCTTTCGTCAAAGGATCAATCAATTTTATTTTACTTAGATTTCACACATTCTAAGAAAATTACTCCATTTGAGATCAATTGTCTAACGATGTTAATTCTCCGACGAACATGTCGAGATTTACCGTTATACAAATGCTCTATGCTCTTTCTATAGCAACTTGGCTATTACAGTGAATCATCACAGAAGACACAAGCATTTTCACTTGCTTTGGTTTAGGAATATACACTTTATCCAAACACCCCCACACTTTAAAATATTTATAAGACGGTTTACGATTTTTTCAAAAATCCGTAACACCTCTCATTTTTAATTTTAGTGGGTATTTTTTCTTTTCAATTTTTTTTTCAATACGTAGTTAGCTGCCAAAACAGTTTTCCCACACATGTTCTGAAATAACACATAATTAATCAACACGACGTTCATCAACTCTTCAAGAGTTTTAATAATAATAAAATTATTATTATTATTATTATTATTATTATTATTATTATTTTTCATTCAACCACATCATTCAATTGCGGTGAATATGAACCGTCGTTTGAAAAAATTATCTCATTTTCAGAATAACATTAATTTCTCAAATGCAACATCCATTTGGAAATACTCACTGATCGACATGCCTTCTTCGGCTATGTATACATCAATTGGTATTTTTGGAATTAAAAAAATCACGGTCTTAGTCACGACCATTTAATAATTCAAGAACATACCGACGATGAACATTTTAGTTCCAACGTCCTCAATCTTGTATTTCTTCTCCTTAGACACCCAAAGTGCTTTGGACGAAGTCATACTCTATACACATCGTATAGTTCAATATTCAATCCGTTTAGGACAATATTCCGGCAAAGGTAAAACCTTACTCTTATGCTTTAAACGTTACACGTTTCTCAGCATCTATCTCGTTCTCGTAGATGACCAAAGGTCCATCTTTGAGATACCTTACCGAACTCATCGGTCCCGGAGGTAGACATTTAGTACGAGGTTTTAGTCTTGCGTTGTTGGTTATTTGTGTACAAAATGTCTAAATCCGAAACATAAAATAAAATAACATCTGGACTAGAACAATACTACTGATCTTTACAATTCCAGAATAAAATTAAATAAAATAATTATATAAATTAACCTTTATCGGGCTTCGAACAGAAACTTGTTGCGGGTAGTCGAGGCGCTTTCGCTATCCGCAAGACTAAAACGCCCCGTGTATGCTACGGTTTTGCGACGTTAGTCCCCAAAGATACAACGACTTTCAATCATCTTCTAGTCTGAGGCACACCAGCTAGAAGCTCCGGCGAACGAGGAAAAAGAGAGAACCGAGCATATGCAAATGCAAGGAACCGATATTGCCTACACAATATTCTAATTATATGAGAATGCACTTAGAGAGAAGAGATGTGGGATATAATCTGATTTTGATTGTGTAATGGGATCATCTCTCTCAACTACAATGCTTCTATTTATACTCGTATGGGGGAGTATCAAAAGACACAAAAGGCAATCCAAAGGTCTAAGCAACTCAAAGGTCACAACATTATGAGGAATTATTTATATATTTTTATTAAATATATAAATAAAATTCTGATTACTTTTCAAGTCTTTGGGCCGACTATTCAAATTTCGTACAACCCATTTAGGCTAGCCCAACAACATAACTCAATTAAATATTTTAACTAATTTACTCAGCCCAAAGGCTAGCAAGCCCAAGCCATAATAACCAACGTGTTATTATTTAACAGGCCAAATACAAATTAAATTTGTACTTTGTTAAACTTTTATAGGCCCAAGAAAATTCTCGGAGGCCCAAGTCCAAATCATTATATTCCAATTGACCAAGAATAAAATTCAAGTCAATGGACTTAATCAAAGTTGAAACATTTCACTACTCCTCATATAACACCACGAAAGTATTAATTTTCTCTCCACATTCAATGTGGGATTGTGACTTTTCACATTCTCAACAATTAATACAAAGACCTTTTATAATGGTTCTCACAAACTCATTATCACCCACATTTCGATGTGGGATGAGACTTTAAAGTTCTCATTCAAATAATACCTTTTCACTTGGCTAAACCGATCATTTATTTTTCACTCGCCGAAAAATCGGATCTTGACGAAATAAAATAATATAATTATCTACGCAACATCGTAGAAAATTATCAACAAATTAATTCCAACTTGAATTAATATTTAGCCATAAAAAATCAGTCAAATATTGGTCAAACAAAAATATTTTATTCCAATTTTTCCAACATTGTATGTATACATTTCGTTGGTCAAATATATACACTCCATCTATTTATTTTAACAGTGCTGTTTATTTATTTTATAGGACTACATAAATTTTGGAGTGCCTTCTGGAAAAGAGAAGGTGAAAAAGTGCATCAAGCATGTGATTAAACAATTTACAAAGGACATTAAAGTTCAAGGTTCAAACCCGAGACATTTGTGTGTGAATATTTAAATTTCTACAATTGAATAATGAGCTAGTCCCTAAAAAAAAATTACAGAGGAAAAATTAGAATACTGTTCTACACTCTCTATTGCTGAATGTTGATTCTGAAGATGAAAACTCCCCTACACCTGGGAAAGACAAAACTTTAGAGACTTGTGTTAGAAAACTTTAGAGACTTGTGTGATAAAGAATAGTGATGCATTTTCTGAGAAGAAACTGGCAGGCAAGTTGGTAACGAACATGAATTTACCAATATTGAGATTAGAAACATATATCTCATGTGTACCTGAAGGAGATTCCATTGATTCTGTGGAATCTATAACTCTTGAAGATCTTGCTAGCTCAAAATTCTTAGAGCCAGTGCCCTCATGTTGTACAGCCAGATGTACTTACTCCTGATGAAGCAGTATGTGATATGCAAACAAAGTGTTCTAAGAACAAGCCTAGTATTTTGTCATACTCCACAGATAATGCTTATAGTTCAACACAATATGATTCAGGGTTGAGAAAAAATATAATAGTTGTGGGAGCAGGACCCGCTAGCTTAACTGCAGCACGCCACTTGCAACGCCAAGGTTTTGCGGTTACTGTAATTGAGGCTAGGAGTAGAATAGGGGGTCGTGTTTTTACAGATCATGCATCTTAAAATAACAAAAACTCAATCAATTGTATCGTATTTCTCTTCTCTTTTTCCCTCCTCTTTTCATCCCTCTTGTTCTTTCTGTCCCTCTAAGTGTGGCCGTTCTTCTTTCCGAGCTTGTTCAATATTGCGGCGACAGCCATCCCACCGAGCACTCCATCAAGCCAATGTAATTGACAAATTAAAACAAGCGGCATAACGGAATAGCAAAAAACAGAGGCAAAAATCTGAGACCGAAACTCCACCAATCGAGAAAAATCTCACACACGAGCAAAGAAAACGTAACGAATATCGCTGTAAGAATTATCTTGCACCTAGAGTATAGATTCAAATTAAGACATGGTGAGAATGAATATAAAAAATAAAAAATATATATGGAGCACAAAAATAATAAATAAAATATGTGTGGAACACAAAAATAATAAATATGTGTGAAATAGTGAAAATAATAATTGTAGAGATGATGGAAACAAACAAAAATGAATATAAAAAATAATAAATATATATGGAGCACAAAAATAATAAATAAAATATGTGTGAAACACAAAAATAATAAATATGTGTGAAATAGTGTAAATAATAATTATAGAGTTGATGGAAACAAACAAACTCGAGATCAAAATTACTTACAATACATTTGTATATATAAAATTTTAATGAAAATCGAAACACACACTGTTCTGGTTGTAATTAAGTCCTCCTTTTTTAATACACAAAGACTAAAATGATTTGTATAAAAACACAATAAAATAAATATAAAATTAAAGAGAATCAAATGGTACAAAGGCTAACCGACTGATATTGGGTTAAAGAGAATCAAATGGTACAAATGCTAATATTCGATATGTGACCGTTTCGACAGATAAATAAAAAACAAATGAAAAATGGGTCGTATTGATCTTCTTATTGTCATGTAGTTTTGTAACGGTCTCTAATCTGGAGACACCTGAAGAAGCATTTTTCGATCACGAATGAAAGAGAAAATATGTTTAGTCTCGCTTCAAAAATCGAGAGTTCGTTGTAAACGACCACTCGGAATATCAATTCGAGGGAGGACTAGAGTGAGGGGTTTTCGTAGAAAAGTCCATTTCAATTTATATCAAATAACAAGTGTAATATCAAGTAGACAAGGAAATGCAATAAACGAGAGGTTTATCAAATGGGAGAAAATCGGAGACAAAGTAATAGTCGTCCTACAAAGTGAAATATGAAGCACAAGAGAGTAATCCGATTGTAATCCTCTTCCAAATCATACAACCTTGTATTTAAGTTCGAGAATTGGACCGGAAAGAAAAGCAACGATCACCGTACGCTAATCGATTTAATTCCCTAGTAAAGCACCCCTTGATGGTGGTGAATTCACTAGATGACCAATTCCGTTCCTTAAGTTTTGAATCCTAATTGCTTATAATCGAACCTTAGGAAGAAAGCCCCCGTTCCCGGTGATAGCAATCGGTTTAATCCCCGAATTAGTTTAATCCCGTTCACCAAAGATTATACTAAATCGTGGTTCGAAAATAAATCAATTAGGGCAATTTAAGCTCTCTCTAGCATTTCATCAAACACCTTGTAGGCATGACTTTCACTTCATCTCCTAATGAGAATCTAGACAACAATAGCCATGGAATCACACATCAAAAACAAGGAATCAATAAAGGAAAACTTGATCAACATAAATCTCAAGCAAAATCTGAAGTCTCATACAAATCTAAGCATGAAATTAATAGTAGAAATGAAGAAAATACTACAAAGCAAAAGAGGAAAAAAGAAGAGAAAGAAGTAGCCGATCGATGTAGAGGATGAATCTCTCGTCTCCGTAGTAATCCAAGCTCGAATCCGTCGTCAATGGAATCTCGATTCGTAGGGAAGATGATCTCCAATCTCGATTTTCACTATTCACTCTCTCTAAATTTCTCTAAGTATTTTGGAGTATGCAAAGTTGTGTGGGAAGAGTGTTTTTCCTCTTATTTATAGCTCAAGAGAAAAAAAACCGTTTCTCTTCTTTTTCCCACCAAAAATAGACCGGAAATGACCCATTTACCCCTTGGTCAATGCTTTTTAGGATCGGTCAACGAAAGTCAACGCCCGATCAACACGTGGTCAACCAATTTCAGCCCGGGTCAACTCTTCCTCGGTGCATTTCGGCCAATCCGCGCTCCATTCCTTTGATATGCGTCATTTGTTATGCGCGTCTAGTGCGCATATTGCTTGATCCGCGCCCCTTCAATCCGTGCAATGGTCTGCCCAAACTCATTGGCTCCTCTCCTCTCTAGTCATCCGCACGCCCAATTGCGCATATCACCAATCCGCACCCCGATCCGCGCGTTTCCCTTTGATCCGCGCCCTTTGATATGCGCCATTTGATATTGCTTGATCCGCGCGTTGGCAATCCGCGTGATCCCCTGCCTCAACTCATTAGCTCATCTCCTCTTATGCCTATCCGCGCGCCCTAGTGCGCATATCACCGATCCGCACCCCGATCCGCGCGCTTCTCTTTCCTGTGCGCAACCTCTCGATTCTTGTCATATCTTTGCCGTCCGAACTCCGATTGTCGAGATTCAAAATTCCACGAATTCCCGACTTCAAGATCTTCGCGTCCATGTATGTCACAGCCTCTAGTTCTCGACGAGCAATAGCAGTTTTTGCGTCAAAGTCACTGCAATTTCCAGGTTCGGATCGACACCTCGTTTTGGTCGTTTTTTACCTACAATTCACACAAAAACTCGACTATACCAAGTATAAGTTCCGTCACATCAATAATAAGCAAACCCTCGATAATCATACACATATATACCTAAAATATACCTAAAACCACCCCGAAAACAATAATAAAAATGAGCAAAATATCGGCATTTCAACACCCAACAATATCGATTTCATTTTACGATTCAACTTTTACACATCATGTTAATAATACTACTCCAAATTAATTAGTTAATTAAATAAACAATTATATTGTATTGTTTCATTTGTGATACGGTTGTCTTTAGCGGTTGATAGTCTATTTATCAATGACCACCCATTGTCTAAGGCGGTCAGTGATTACTCACGTATTACGTCGGATTTCACTTCTAAAATATTACCCACCACCTTCCAAATTGATCGAGAATGCAAATTGTTAGTATGTTTTATTGTGTTTTTTGGATTTATTGTATTTAAGTTCTACATATATTAGTCTCGTCTCTTACATATGAGTACATTTAATGTTCATATAACAAAAAAGTAGAACAAAATATATTTTAATTATCAATATTAAAAGGACTGTTAAATAAAAATAGTTTTATTATTAATAGTTTTACAGCCGACCATCCGTTGTTTTACATACGACGAACTCAATTTCCACCATACGTATATTAGTACTATATCTTTAATTTAAAAAAGGAACCGACATAACACGAAATTGTTAATAATTTGATTTTCAGAAATTGAGGAATTAACACATGTAAATAAAATTGTATTCCTTTTTAATATTTAAATATAAACATAAAAAGCTGTTGTCATATAAGGACTTGTTTGGTTTCATAGATAAATTAATCTTACATAAATCAAGATAACTATTTTATCTATTTTAACTCAACATGATACTGTAACTTGTGTTTGGTTTATATTTTTGATCAACATGATACTGTAACTTGTGTTTGGTTTATATTTTTGATACTTAATACTATTGAGTTCCGTGAGCTTCTTGTTCACCTTTATAAAGACAATATTATCCCCATGAAAAAAATTAAATACAGTATCATTCATGTTTTTTTGTTCGTCAATCATCAAATAGCCGAATTCATCCCATTAAGTCATTATTTTTCACATATTTTTGTATAACAATAAAACCTTGAACATCATGAGCTTGAGTGATTTCATCTTTCTGTTATCTCTTGTGGAGAACAAAAAAATACTGGAATATATGTATAAATAATTTTGAAAAAAAACATAAATAAAATAAACTCTAATTATGAGTATTGACCGAAAGAGTGAAATAACAATGATATAAACCCAAATCAAAAAATTATTAATAAACTCGATTAAGACTTACAAAATATAATTGGACAAAACCCTAATTTCAAAATGCATTTCTTTAACAAATTGCACATCGGTGATGCATTCCATATATATATGAGCCCAAAGACCCCAAAACAGATGAAACAAAATGATGAAAAAAAATGAATTGATAAATTATAAGAAAAAAAAAGACATTAATTAAATCACCTCTTTGATGGAAGAAAAAGAAGAAAAGTGAAAAATGGGGCAAATGGAAACTCAATTCTTTTTTTTATTTAAATAAGATGAGGATAACTTTGTAATAAATGCATTTATTTTGTTTATTATTCAAACCAGATACAATATCTTACCAAAATGGGCCGATAACTCCTCTGAAGAGGTACAGTGAATAAAGGCGGGCTTCTTATCTTGCACGGGCCCAATAAATTTAAACCAAACAGCTGATAAGGGAGTTAACCTATCTAACTGGGTTTTATCGGCCCAACCAAACGGGACCTAACGGGATTGTGACAAACTATCAAGTGTCAACATAGTTTCTCTTGTATTGTCAACCAACGAGTTAAGATATCAATTTCATCCAAATCAATTCATAAGGATTAATATAAAATGATTACTAATAATTTGTTAGTTATTTTATGTAATTGAAATATAAGATAAACTTGGCGTAAAAATATAGAAAGATTTGCGAATAATTTTAGACGATAGTAGCAAGATTCGATAGGTGTTTCAAGAATAATGAGACGATAAAGTGAGACAAATAAACGACCAAATAAATAATAATTAGATATTTAGATCGAATTGAGAAGTTATTCAAATAAATTAGCTTATGTTGAGAATCATTTTCAACAGCTTATGAGTACATTCAACTTGAACTGAAATAAAATATATTTGTGTCGAGTTCGAAGAAAATGTACATTTAGATGGAAATCAAAATGAAGAGAATAAACAATTGAGATATAGTTTAATAATTGTATGATGTTTAATTTTATGATCCTATAATTGTATAGTCCTTAAATCTATCTTTGTAACAAGCGGTCAAACTTGAAATTTTCAGAATGCAAATCTACAATATTAAACATGTCAATCATTGTTCTCAATTTTTTATTTACTACTTGTAGAGGCATATACTCGGTGAACGACAAGATTATCCGGGGTTTCTATATCACATATAAAACAACTTCAAGTGAATTGATTCAGTAGTCACAGAATTGAGGACAAAATGTACTATACCTCAATGCTTGCAATTTGTACATTAAGGCTCCGTTTGGTGGCTATGTTAAATATAAGATAGTTGAGTTAACTCAATAATTACGTGTTTGGTTTCATCTTGTTAGGCCCGTTATGAATAAGTGGTCCGCTATTAAGTACTGTTTGCCTTTAAAAGAATTATCGGCCCAAAATGGGATGTTGGCCTTACCCAACTCAATAGTAACTAGGTGAATTGGTGAAATTGCTGAACTACTCTTCATGTATATAAAGCATAAAATCACATTTTTTCACTCTCCACCTTCTCCAGTACGCGATTCAAAAATTAGGTTTTTACTATTCATCTCTTCGAATCTTCACGTATTTATAATACATAATTCACTATAAATTATTTTTATAATAGGTGATGGGAAAGACGAAAAGGGATTTTTGTTAATTTTTCTCATCTCGAGCTCAACGTGGAACCACGGGTGACGGGCCTCATGGTCCACGGCTGATTTTCGGTTTTTAGCATGGATTAAAGAGTAAGGGGAAGTTTTAGTATTTCTATGATTATTTATTAATTATTTTGTTTCGATTTTTTTGTTAATTTTTGTTTGTGAAAAACTAAAATTAAAATTCGATTTATTCGTCGTTCTTGAAAATAATCTCTGGGTGAGAAAAAAATAGAATTAAAAATGCAATTAAAGGGTAGTTTTGTCATTTTAATTTTTAACAAGGTTAAACCGATTGTAATAGTGATAATACACGGATGTATACCAAACACCAGTTTATTGAGATAGTAACATGTAGGTTAAGATTCTTTTTTTAAGATAACTTATCTCACGTGTTAACTAGTTGGGGCTACCAAACAAGGCCTAATGATAAGATACATAAGCTCCACACAGTTGTAACATAATATACGTTCACATTTGTAACACAGAATGAGAGCATTTATTTTTTAAATTATAAGAATTAGAATAATGAATATGATGTAAAAGATCAATAATAACAGAATATACGTCCACACATAATGAGAGCATTTATTTTTTAAATTATAAGAATTAGAATACACTGATGAATATGATCTAAAAGATATTCATCATCTAAAAGATCAATAAGTACTTAACCGAGAGAACTATCAAACTTAAATTGCCAAATTTGTCGTATTGTTAGAACAGTTTTTATTGTCATTCATACTTTGAAGTTGTGATGATCATTACTTACCTGCCATCTATTCTCACGGCGACGAGACAACGTCATCAATTCTTTGCAAAAATCGGCATGTGAGCTGGGATATTGATAAGCCGCATACGAATACCAAAAGAGTTAACATTTATAAACAAAAAAACCCTTACTTTTGACAACACACATACAATGCCTTCCTCCATTCTTTATATATTTCCTGAACATTTTCCTTAATTCTTTTTCAACATCAAAACTCTATCCAGATTCTAAGGACAAAAATAACACAATTTTTTTACTAAAAATGGCAAACAAATATCTTGATTTTAATTACTAAACAATAAGAAAAGAAATAAAAAGTGTACCTTGTATTTTCGTAACTCTTCAAATTCTACATCATTGCAATGTGTATAAACTGCACATATTTATCTCACTTTATAAACAGGCATATCGTACATTCATACTACAAATTAGCCAAACTAAAAAAGTAGCCAAATTCTCCTAATTCTTTATGTGATATCCAAACATTAGGAAAAACCGCTTGTAGAGATCCTTTCTTATAAATTTCATGAAATACATCCGCCGTACCACTTGTGCCCAGAAAGAAACCTCACATTTCATGAAATACATCCGCCGTGCCACTCGTGCTCAGAAAGAAACTTTACAAGCAATGCTATATTATAAGTAAATTATATATGTAGCACAAAAATAATAATTATTTGTGAAAAATAAATAATATTCAATATTTATATAAAAAAATTATATATGAGCAAAAAAATAATTAATTATGTAATGAGAATGAAGTATTTAATAATAAAATAGTTGTGGAGTACACAAATAATAAATATGTGTGGAGCACTCATATAATAAATATTATGGAGAAAAATAAATTATATTAAATATTTATATAAAAATTGTGGAGCACAAAAATAATAAATAGTACAAATATAACACAAATATATGAGAACTAAGTAAAAAAAATATATAAATACGTCCAAGACTTAATAAATATGTGTGGAGTAGGGGTTGTGGAGTAGGGGTTATGTGCCTCCCCTACTTTTTTTTGGTTCGGACCGACCGAGTGAACTCAATTCATAGTCACATAGTTCGTAGTAAGGTTCGGAGAAATTTGGTATACGGTCAAAATTAAAAAATTGGCTCATTATTTATACTAATTATTTATTTATTTATTTATATTTTTTTATATACAAAAATAGTTTTTTTTTAAGAATTTGAAAGATTTGGAATTTGCATTTTTTAAAATAAACATGAGAATTCTTATGGAATAATAAATTGTCTTTTTTACTTTCAACTTTCAAGTTTCAAGAGTATTTTTAATGTATTTTTTATATTATTTTTTTTATATACAATTAGCGTATAACTAAAACCTTAATCTATTACTCTATTTTATTCGGCTTCTAGTTATACCTTAATCTATTACTCTATTTTATTCGGCTTCTTTTTTCATCTTCTCCTAAATCTTAATATCCGCGCTTCGCTAAGTAAGTTTAGTTATACCTTAATCTATTACTCTATTTTATTCGGCTTCTTTTTTCATCTTCTCCTAAATCTTAATATCCGCGCTTCGCTAAGTAAGTTTATCCCCTAAAAGAGAATCCCCTCCGTTATCTAATACTAGTATAGAATAAATTCGAATTGAAATACCAATACATGCAAAAAAATGCACTCTTACTATGATATGAACTTTTTTAAAATAAACGTGACGACAAGCCACTTTGCTTTTTAGATGACACTTTTAGTTGCGTTTATTCGAAAAATATCTGAGCAATTGTATATCTTATTTAATTGATTTCTAAGTAATTAAACTCTCGATTACTCTATTTTTCAGATGATAACAATTGCAATTTTTTAAAATTATATATCAAACAATCTTGACACTTATTTCATGACCAGGAAAGTAATTTTATTTGCAAACTAAATCGAAGCAATAAAATGCATACCTCAAGCCTGCTCTAAATTAGTTTACAAATTCATTTACCGTTTATTTAATTGTGTTTTAAAAGGCGACGGAAAAGATGGAAATAATTTAGTAGATCTTACTCTTTATTCTTTAATTTTCAATTAAAAAAATTAAGTCAAAATCGAGAAAATAAATTATCTTATTTAATAAAAATTGAAAATACTTGGCAGTATATATCAAGATCTTTGTTTTTTTAGATGTGACATTTTAATACATAATTGATTTCATCTGGTATGTCCTAATTGATTTTCATCTGTTTTTTCCTACATAATAGATTAATAGTGTTGTAAAATTTCTTGCAATTTTATGCAACTCTATAAATTCAACTAAGCTATGAGAGTAATTTTGTTTGTAGAAATGTCTAACCAATTAAAATTGGAATCAATAACGATAAGAGTACGAATATACAAAACTAAGAATCGAAGAGCCACAAGTGACATAACCACATCTGGCTTGTCGAGCCAATCTTTAGAGTGGTGTGGCTCGTTCGAGCCGGCCGGACTGCATTTCCAAATGGGACTCAATTTTTTGTAATGTCGGCCAATGGGATCCATGTGTATTAATTAATGATTTGAGATCAAGTTACAGTAATTAATTATTTTTTCTATAGTATTTTTTTGTTTTTTTTTGGGTTTTCATATATTTTTTGTCTCTTTTTTTTTTTAGATTTTTATTATCGTAACTTTTCATGTTAATGTTGAAATATACACAATATTCAAAGTCTAGAAGTATTTCTACATAATTTTGGATGCATGAACAAAATAGTCATTTTAGCAGATTTGAATCGGCGCTAACCGCAAAACGACGTCGTTTCACCTGGGCGCTGCAGAATGACGGGCGAACTTCGATCAATGATTTTGCATATGTTTGTGGATGAAAATCCATGTTTTCAATTGCTTCTAGATCCCCGTCAGCTCACGCACAACATGTACATCAGAATTTCGATTAGAAATATGTGGTAAAGATTCTCCCAAATAGAGTTGATCAGAGGGTTCATATGCTACGGGGTTTTGGAGAAATTCACGTGAGTATATAATAGTTCAATTCACGCGTTGTGTGTGATCTAGAGTTGTAACTTATAACTGAACTCATTTTGATTGCCTTGCGAGCTCGAATAATACATTATCACCATCTCCCTCCTCGATCACGTAGCTCAAAATTACTTTAGATCGAAGTTCCTACAAGTTATGTGATTTTAATTGCGCTATATTCATACAAGTTCGTAAATATTTTAGGTGTGTTTAATCGCTTGTTCGACGTCCGGATCCATTTTCACCATTATTGAGCTCGGAGCTCTATTCAAAGCTTTTGAGCGCGCAAGTTGTGGTCGAGTTTGATCCATTTATTGAGCGTATGTATGTCAGTTTTTTTTGTGAAATTATATGTATTTAATTTTATTGTAAAACTATATATTATATTCAAATTTAAATTTATTAAATAAAAAATATAATTTTGATATCGTTATCCTTAAATATAATTAAGAAATAAGAGTGTATTTAATTGCAATGAATCAATTAGGATAACTTCTTTTACAAAATCCCCTAAAATAAATGAGACACTTGCTTAGTCACACACCACGTTACATGTCCACATGTATAAACAATTAAAAAAAATTGAAATAAGTAATAGTATATTTTACTACGTGGGCTCAATGTTCTAAAAATTAGGGAATAGACCGGCCTATGCGGTTAGGTAAACTTAGGTGTCGATTAGGCGAGCTTAGGCAATGATTAAGCAAATCAGACACGAAAATGTGAAAATTAAAGGTGTCATTTGATCCTAAAATCCCCATCTCGTCTAATATCATTCTTAAATAGAACGAGACGAGATTGAAATAAAAAAATGATAATCGCATCTGTTCCAATTTTAATGTTGATCGATGGGTTCGAGTTTGAATCCAATAACCTCTTCAGTAAATATATCCCATCGAGTTTGAATCCAATAACCTCTTCAGTAAATATATCGGTATCAGTTGGCTTCAGTAAATATATCGGTATCAGTTGGCCTTGTTCATAAAACAAAAATCACAGTAGTAATAGTATTCTGGATCGATCTAGTTGTTTTTGTAGCTGATTTTATTTTATTTTTTGAATTTGGCAAATTAGGAATAATATTAATTGCATAAATAAATATATCCTTCAACTCTTTACTTTTTGTACCTCACAATGATCATCACGTTAAAACACATTTTCTCAACATAATTATAATGTTACATCAAAAACAATTAGAAAGATGAGAGACAGAACCCATCTTTGTACTAAACATTGCAAGAACCTCAAATCTTGCAAACGAAAAATGTTTCGCATCTCGAACTACGCCTCCACTCGTGAACGATGATGATCTCAAGTTATATACATGACATCTGCAGAGTATATATATATATATATATATATATATATATATATATATATATATATATATATTGAAGAATACAGAATGGAGTAAAGAGAACCTTTGTGCTACCTTGATCGAGCACGTGAAGATGCTATGACAAGCTAGGAGGGCATGTGTGGTCTATATATATATATATATTTACATCTTATCAGCAACCAGCAGCTTTCAAGAAATTGTCGTAAGGGCTTGAAGATGGCAGAGTGAAGGCGAGAGGTTGGGGCTGAAACTCAGTCGCAAAGAACGACGGTGGTGAAAAGTCACCTGAGGGTTTGCTCGGAAATTCACCCGACACATTGAAATCAAAGAATGGCTGGTCAACCTGACAATTTTTCAGTTGACGTGACAAAATTAGGAGTCATATAGAAATCAAAGTAGATGTTGTAATTATACATAGTAATAAAGGGGCAATTGAATAAACTATCCTTAAGGTTTGACATTATTACGGAAACAACAAACAATAATCTTTCAACGTCGACCTCAGGTACTACAGGCAACCCATTGATGTTTACATTTCTTTAACAAATGTCTCGATTTTTTACGCAATTTGTAAAATAGAAACAAATAGACAATGGGAAGTTTTAGATTTTTGAAAGATAAGTGGGCCATTTTGTAATTAGACTAAACCTCAAGGGTATTTTCACATTTACCTGTATATTTGGAAAAGAAAAATAATGCAAGAAGAGGAAATAGTCAGGGTAAACGGGTGGAAAAAAAAATTCAAACAGACGCACCATTGGTAACCCGCTATTAGAAGCAATCTGATTGTCAGGTTCGTGAGATATAGTCAGCATGCTCCCTTGTTTAGTAGAATTGGTGTTTATTAAGACAGACATTTTCTGCTGCTTTCCCACTAAAAGCGACTCACAGTGATTAGCCATTTCATTGTAAGATGAATTCGCGGCTGTGCTCACAGACATTCTTCCCACATGGTGAGCCGACTCCAAAACCTGTCCGACCAATGCACAACAAAATCAGGCATGAAAGAATCTTCAATTTGGTTGCTAATAAACCACATCAAGATTACGTGTTTGCATTCTCAACCTAGGATTATAAAAGCATTATTCAAGGCCCGAACTGAGAATAAATAAATAAAATTTTGAGCACAAATTGAGAAAATTAAAATCGGAACACCATATTGAGATGAAAACTTTTGGGCAGTTGAATGCAACTTTCCCACAGAATAAAAATAAAAATTCGAGGCAACTTTAATTATATTTATGTTTCGTATTGGACAGGAATACCATAAATTACCAAACACAAGTTTTTTTTACAATTACTACAAAAGAACACTTACAGATTTGATTATTATCTTAAATATATCATTACAAACACACAAGGGTTCTGTTGCAATTATAATCATCCAGGAAAATATAAAAATAACCAACTGAAAAGATGTCAAGAACACAACTTTGAGAAATATAATCGTAAATTTTAAGCATTAGCAGGAAAAGAAAGAATGATACAATAACAAGAAACCACCCAACAAGCATCTAAGCTGGCTAATTAATAGCCACATACAAATAATATTGTAGTGATTAAAAACAACTTACGGATTGAAGCAGCTGGTCAACACTCAGGAGACTCGGAAGCTCGACGGTCACTTTAGAATTCGGGAGGAAATTACTTTCAGCCGAATCTGGATGAGAATCATCATCTATTCCACACAATGAGACCGCCTGCACAATTGGTAATAGTGCGGCTAATCAATGAAGACCTAAAGAAACAGAAGTTGTAAAATCTAATTTACAAATCTGGCTATTACCTTTTCTAGAGATTTAGCGTCATAAGAATTCCCTTGACATCCATTGCCCGGGCTATCGGTGAACAACTGGGCTCCGATGGAACACGAGTCGTCGGACAAGAAATCTTGGAGCAATTGCTCCCTCATTGTAGTCTCCTCACACTGCTCATAAAAAACAGTTATCACTTAGAATTCAATACAAATGACGTATAAATGCAAAACTGCCTCTAAAGTTTCATCTAATTACAAAAGGAAATCACTTGTCTTAAAACATAAAAGTTGAAAATCACAAAAACTATCTGAGAGTTACGAACCATAAAACATACTCCCTACGTCCCTCTAATGTTTGCACGACTTAAAATAGAAAGTTTTTTTACAACTTTATCCCCACAAGACATTTATTTACACTAATATCACTACTTTTTCAACTAACCTTTTATTTTCTTGCACATCAATACCCATTATACCCCTACTTTATATTATTCAACACACAATCATTTTTTCTTAAAATTTGTGCCACTTTCTCCATACAATCTTTTGAGGGATATAGGGAGTAATATATTTGACAACCTTCCTTTACATTTATAAGTGTTGAAATCGGAGGTGAGTGAGTGCGGTCTCAAGCAATTCGCACGAAGACAGGAGAGGAAGACCCGAGAAGCCTAGAAAGGTTCCATCCTAAAACCATTTGGCAATAGGTGGTGTAGCTCCTTAAGCTTATAAGATGGGCTCCATTTCCATACAAATTCAATAAAGGACAACTCACAAGTGAGCATCCACAAATTCAAACTTCAATAATAAGATTATTAAAGTTAGCCCCTTACTTATAACACCAATTTTTGTAGTTTAGAAAGTTTTTTTTATTAGGTCACACCTCATGGATTATTTTGTAATTATCCCCTAATATTAAAAATAACCCCTCAAAGAATTTGAACTTTATAAGTTGGTTTTGTTTTTTGTAATTAGGCTAAAAGTTGAGGGATAGTTTTTTTGTTAACCATACAAAAAATGATGTGATATATTCAAGCACACAATGAGATTGGAAGGCTTACCTCCAATAACTTATCCAAATTTTTAGTGATGACACTAACAAGGGACTCCTTAGTCTGGTTCTCGTTGAATTTTATATCCGAAAGAGCTTTTTGAGCAGAAGTATCATCTTCCTTTGATCCATAAATGATATTTTGATTCCCTGAAGATTCTGTATCGTTAATCTGCAACTTTGAATCTTCCACCAAACATAAAAAGGGATCAATCTGAAACAAATACAAGAATGACATTAAGCCTGATTTTGAAACCGGGTCAGGACAAAGTGAAACAAAAAATAGTTTAGTGCACAAAATACAAAATATAAAAAATAATGAAATGAGACAAGTAACATACCACTTTATCAGAGAGGGTAGCCTTGACACGCGGGATGAGAGGCAAAATATTGTAAGCCTTCGCTGAGAAGATAAGCATGGAAGTCGATAATACAAAAAGGGATCTGCGGCGTGAAGGGGGCAACGTCCCTGTGAAATTATTGGAAAAATGTATTTTTAGGTACAACTGATTAACTACCACGATTATATTAGTACAATCGTTGCACTTGGTACCTCGACCTCCTACAAGAGAGACACTCCTCAGTGTAAAAGCCAGTTGGAAACTTCGAATTAGAGCTTCACGAGAAGAATTCTGCACGACAAAAAGGATCTGTTACTTAATGCAAAAATTAATAATCACTTCTTGATATGTGTGTGTGTGTGTGTGTGTGTGTGATTATTACTCCCTTGTCCCTTTTTAATAGTCCACTTTAATTTTCCCACATTAAGAAATTCATTTAATCATAAAATTCAGATAAAACTAAATGTAATTCTATTCTACTACTATTACTTTTACATAATTAAAAACACCTCACTGAATAGGGGTCAAATATGAATAAATAAATACACCTCAAACCTACAAAAGGGAATAAGTATAGGAGAAAATGAACTATAAATATGGAACATGTGGAGTGTATAACAAAATATGAAAAATCTGAAGGTGTATTTATTTACCTTTGCTCGGGCAAACAGTAAAAACAAGCTGTATGTGTGGGCAATAGCTTCGAAGTTTTCAGGCATATTTGCAGGAGACATAGATTGTGCCCAAATAGATGAAAGCAAGAGGGCTATTTGGTGGCTGCTCAGTCTAAGAGGAACAATATCCTGGAAATAAGAAAGGAGACGCAGACATCATAGGCAATACTACAAAATATTAAAAACGGTAATTACAAAATATTCCCATGATAATATCAAAGCCTAAACAAAACATCAAAATGAGTTCAAATAAAAACCAAAAGAAAATAAGGTGCAATTTTATAAAATGGAAACACGTGTCAAGAATGCATATATAATTGCAGAACTGAAATACTTTTTAACTTTCAAAAATACGACCACGCGAACAATCCTATCAGGTTAAAAAAGATGATTGGCACCTTTGATATAATACTAAATCAAACCCGTTTTTTGTAATTAGGACAAACCTAAGGGTAATTTTTGTAATATCTCTAAATCTGAACTATGGTCTTTGGAGAAAGCAAAAAGAAACAACACAGACTTACCAGGCCTTTACTCGTCTTGGTTTCGTTATCAGAATCCGGTGCCGGAGAAGGCTTGATGCTATATACTCGACTATATGTCGACTTAATTCTGTTCATTACCCCATTTGGTTGATTTCCAGTGTTTGGTTCTAATTGATTCATTACCATAGGACCCTTTTGGTTATTCAGCTTCGCAAACAGTGCGGCTGATGAAGAAAACACTGAAACAGTTCTCGAGAGTGTTCTCGGAAAGTTCATGTTCTTAGAGTCAGAGACATCTGAAGCTAATTGAGGGCAGACTGAAGATGGCACGAGCACAACAGAGAATATCCGGTGAGCTCCTATTCGTGTCTCGTGGTCCGGATGTACCATAGCTGGAAGTAACTGATGAAACAAAGCTTCTGGGAAAGCCTAATTTAAAAATCAAAATGTCAATATCATTACGAAACAAATAGTCAGCATTTAGGTTTAAACAAAGATTCATGAGATGCATAATAAAAAGAACAACAACAACAACAACAATAATAATAATAATAAACTTAATTTCAAACATTAAAAGGATTGTGATTAAATAATTTCAAAAAGGCGATAATGACTTCTGCAACAATATAACTGGAAGCATTTATATCATGAACACGAGTCATTTCATCACTCAACTCTTGTATGTTCATCCGGTGTTCATGAAATACCAAATGAGCAAAAAACAGCATACTGAGAGGAATTGATTATAAAATCCATACAACTATGAGATTCTTACAATTTTGGTCCTGAAATGGTGCTTCAGATTTACCTTTATTCATAAAATGCACTTATAATACCTAAATATCTAAAAATGCATGGGAATGTTATAGGACTAATGAACCATCAGCAAGGACCGAAACTTCCAAGAAGTTACAGCACTAAAATCGCTAACACGAAAGGTTGAAGGGATAAAATTGAAATTTGGACTAATGACACACACACACGACGAGAGATAAAGGTTTCAATTTAGTTAAAGGACATGCCTTGTTTTTATATGATAAGTTTGGCAAAGAAGCTATAATCTGGGCAGTTCGATATACAGCACAAATCGTTGTTCTAGCAATAACAGTAATGCTTGAGATGTTCTCTAACATCGAAGCCATTACATCAAGGATCGGGCCGGCATCTCCAACCTGTAAACAAGAAAGTGTTATGCCCTTGTAAATCTAATTACTACAAAATGAACTCAGTTGTTTGAGATATATAAATCTGGCGGATTAATTAACAATAAAAAACAAATTTATGTTTCAGTCTAATTAAAAGGCTATTTACAACAAGTACCCTTGTGTTGGCATAATTACCCTCTTCAAAAATAAATAGACTTGAACATTTATTTGCTTTCAATTTACCCCCTTCACAAATAAATAAATAAATTATAGCTGCCTTCATATCTATAAAAATATTACAGCCAACCCTTGATTTAAATGATAAACCAAACCTCAATGATAATTTATAATTTTGAAAGTAAGTTTTTTTTAAAGAAAAAATAATTCAAACCCCGAGATTAATTTTTGTAGCAATACCAACATTTTTTGTGTACAATTGCACCCTTTGATATGAGGGTCCATATCAAGACAAAATACAAACCAGCAGAGGCTGTTTGTAATACCGTAAAAGGGAAGAGTGGTACTTTTAAAAGATAATTAACTATAAAAGGGGTAGTCCAACCTTTGACGACAACTCTGTCAGACATTCATCCACCTCTTCGTGGAATTTTCTATTCCAATTGATCACCTCATCACCAAGATCTGCATCATCTAGTGAAGCATGTATACTCTTGCGCAAATGCCTCATGACATCACTTAAGGCGCTGACTATAGCTACGGAAGACTGAGTCCTCGCGAGACGAGCAAGGGCAGTGATGACCTGAAAAATGTCAAGCTGCATGTTGGGTTGCTTGAGGACATTTTTATGGTCAAGATGCTTGACTAGCATTGACAGCAAGAAGTGTGTATTCTGGCCTGCACAATCAAGAGAAGAACCTAAATCTTATTATTCAGGGAAAGAAAAGTTGGATTAGTTACAAAAAATAACCTCGTAGTTAGTCTATTATTCTAGAAAAAAAGGATAATTATACAAACACTACCCTAGGGTTTGTAGTATTCAGAAAAAAAGGACAAATTTGAAAATACTAAAATCAGCCTTGAGGTATATTTCGGCAGGCGTTTCCCCCCAACCGTTACTTGAACTGAAATACATTCAGCCCTCACTTTCTAAAATATTATAAATAGTTCCATCCTTCTGTCTGGCTATTTGTACTTCAATTATAATAGACTATTTACAAAAAACTATAGAGAGATAATCAAAAGAATAGTCGATGACAGAAGCAATTTTCCATAGTATATGGGACAGATGTAACCTCAAGTATGGTTTCTGAAATATTTTAAATTTCGCATTCAATAATGGTAATTTTGAGCCACTCAAGGGTGGTTTTTGTAAATATACAGCCCAAAACTTATTTCTCTTCCCACAGTTACCCTCTTCACATTTGTTTCACTTTAAACACTGCACCCCTATGAAGAGATATACTCCACTTCTTAGATAAATACAAACCACGAAAGTGTATATTTAACGGGGTATTTGTAACATAAAATGATAGAGCTTTTGTGTTCAGGCTAAATCTCAGGGGTAGTTTTTGCAATTAATAACTATCCCAAAATAGTTTTCGATTAAAAGGCAAAAGCTTACCAGAATCATCCATCCATAGCTGCATTTCTTTGAGAACTGGAAAAGCAATTCCATCCTCAGAAGACCATTGATTCCCGAGATCTAAATACCGAAATAAGGATTCCAAAACACGGCGCATTGTGGTTGCCTCTTTCCCGAGATTGGCCATGTTGTGTAAGCACACTCTAGACCAGAAACATGGGTTCTTGGCATCTTCTCTGTTCAGTTAATCATGATAAAAAATGGATAATTAAAAAAATACCCTTCAAGCTTGACCCAATTAAAAAAAAACAGTTTTGAAAATTACAAAATCCGCCCTCAAAGTTGCATTCGTATAGTCTTATTACATTTGCACTTTCCGCTAACGGTGATTAATAATTTGAACAAATGTTGCAAAATTAGGACTGTTGCAAAATTTTAATAAAATTTGACAAGGCTAGCACATTTCATCAAATCAAAATAATTTTGTTGCAACAATTAAGTTTTGGGGAAACCTGTAAGATGTAATCAAATTCAAACCTCAAGGATAGTTTTTTTTTTTTATATAATTTTTTAGTTACCCGGGTTTCATTATTTTTTTCACAAACCTTAGGGTAGTTTATGTAATTGTAAAAGTTAGATGATTTTTTGCTATCATCCCAAACCTTAGGGTAATTTAGTACGCTCTCCGTCTCTTAAATATTTTCATACTTTCCTTTTTGGGTTGTCTCACATATATCTTCACACCCCAAAAAGAAAATAATTTTACTCACTTTTTCACTTTAAAATACAATAATACCTTAATTTTTTACCTACTTTTACACAATTATACCTTAATTTTTACCTTTTCAATTTAAATACCATATTACCCTTACTTTTTTCATCAACATAATATAAATAATAATATTTCTTAATCTCCGTGCCTAGGAAAATATGAAGATATTTGTGTGACGGAGGGAGTAATAATCATACCACCCCACCTAAAAAATGAAAGAAGAGAACTAAAGATCAAATTGGGATAAGAAAAATTACTCGTCCACACTAAGTTGTCCGTTATCGTCAGTGATCCCTTTCCAGGAAGGGACCTTCATTAATTCCTCCTCCGAAGTAGGAGAGATGTGTCCCTCAGTTTTATGAACTTCTTGAACCCATCGACTTTGGTCTGACTCCTCGGACTCTTTATTTTGAGCTTTGTAATTTTCCAAGACTACTGAAACAATCTGAAGAAAAATGGATTAAGATTTTTCTTAATACATTAAAAATTAAAATAGAAAAAATGAATTTAAATCATTTTCAACTTTAAAATGCTTACATTATCAAATTCAACTGAAATATGACAGTTCTCGCCCATAAACCAAACCTGTGCAACACAAACACATAAGCAAATATCCATAGGAAAATGTAAGATAAAAGGAAAGTCCATTAATAAAATCCCAAAGGAAATTAATTTACGAAAAATAACCAATGAAAGAAATAGTAAACCACATAAGTACTACATGCTTGAATTTTATTTTATTTCTGACAGGAAATCAAATTCATTTCTAAAATACTCTGCACACTGGATTCTATGATCCTCTTTAAAACCTCAGTAAGTAAAGTAA
Source organism: Euphrasia confusa (assembly GCA_954870475.1). Classification (NCBI taxonomy): domain Eukaryota; kingdom Viridiplantae; phylum Streptophyta; class Magnoliopsida; order Lamiales; family Orobanchaceae; genus Euphrasia; species Euphrasia confusa. Next base: position 23,918,760 of record OX940968.1, on the reverse strand, counting down.
CGTTTATACCAATAATCCTAATGAATAAATCTTTTTTCATAAGGGGAAAAACGAACGAACCATAGCAGAGAGAGCTTGCAGCCCTGCTGCCCGTAAATTTCCAGCCCTCTCATCTTCTCCCACCTCTTGAGCCATTTGGCAGAGTTTTGGAATCAATCCTTCTAAATTAAACATGTATGTTCCATCGTTCTGTAAGAACACACGAGAGTATCTATTAAGCCAAACCCCAAAAATTTGTGTTAGAAAAAAATAACATGCGTGAATACAAACCTGATTATTAACAAAATCAAAAAGAGTGTGACATCCAACAATCAACATCTCATCTTGACTGGTCTGGTCCAGCAAAATGTGCAAAATACTGAGTATACTATTTGCAAACAAAGGCCTGATATAGGAAAAACGGCAGTGAGGAAATATCATTGAAAGTCGTTGTAACATACTAGATTAAACAAAATCAATACACTGTGTGAAATTATGACATGTACCCCAAACACAACAACAAAAGCATATAACTTAATAGAAAACTAGACAGACGTCCGTAACACATATATTTTCCAGATATGACTGAATTAAGCATGAACTACATAGTAAAAAATGTCAAAATATGAGTCACGTTTTAACCTACCAAGAAAACGATACAAACAATATAAAATACCATAGTATCAAATAACAGAAAAGAAAAACAATGTTTAATTGAAAATAAAGTGCGGCAGTGCACATACATTTGCTCCCTGCAAGAGAACAAGAATTTCCTGTAAATACACATAAAAACTTTTACTGTTCGAAAGTTTTCGCATCGTAATTCCTTATAGCATCTTTGTTCAAGAGAGTCTGCTATCTGTAAAAAAAACAGTTAGTTTTTAACAAAAGATAGAAAAACTATTCTACATTTGTACTTACCTTTGGAATGCGCATAGGATTTTTTGCACCATATTCACATAATTTGGCAATCTTCCTGTCATTTGGTTCTTCATCCTATAAATAAAAAAACTTGAGTTAAGCATTACTGCAAAATTAATTCAAACTTCACATATGACTTTCGCAAAAAAGAAGAATCAGAGACAGAAGTATTTGCAAAAAGAATAGATAAAAGAGCGACTGGTGAGTAAGTTGTAAGAATGCTTACTTGTTTGTAAAATTAAAAAAAAGAAGGAAAATAACTCATCTAAAGCCACCCTCACGAATTATTTTTAAATTCTAATTAAATTATTCACTCGGTAATAAATGTAGTATGTTATACCTATAAAGTTTTGAGCATTTAGTAAGTTAATTTAACCCAAAATCATTTCCTAAGAAGAAAAACACCAAGTGCTTATAGTACTAATTAGTCGTGTGATTCATCGCAACATACACTAAAAGCAGTTAAGAATCGAGAATTTTGGCGGTGTTTGCAACTTAGATGATAAAAGCGAAAACAGTTAGAATAGTATTTTGTAAATAAGTTGTAAAAGTGCTTACATAAAAAAACAAAATATAAGAAATCTCCTCTGCTTATAGAAATTTGATTAGATATACTAAATACTACCATATGACATAAATATGATAATCTAAATAATGCCACACCATTTGAAATGAGGAAACGGACCTGGGAGCGTGGGATGATATCTGAAATGAGTTTCTTGTACCTCTTGACGGGCTGCCTAGACCTGGTTCTCAAGCCGGGGCAAAAGAAACAGAGGCTGTCGCACGCTGGCAATACTTGCCTCGAGACCACACCCGATACGGCATTCATAATTTACGAAAATCCCAGTGATCTTCCCCTTTTCCCTTCTTTAAATCGGAAAATCTCAACAGCAAATAAGAAGGGAAAGGAAAGCCGGTTCGATCAACCCGTTTTCCGGAACCAGCCTGCATAAAATCCAAATATGAACAACACCCCACCACCTTACGAACATTCAAATTCAAGTAATTGCAATTCAAGGAAATGGGCATCTCATAAACCGCCCGACAGATGTTTGAAGAAATTATTATTATTACTACAACATTCGCGAGGATTTTGTTTTTGTGAATCGGAAAGAAAGAGAAAGATTTGATTTTTGAGTTACCTTCAGATGAATGCCGGTAAAGAGCCAAACACCACGAGGCTGAGGCTGGTGGTAACCCATCAAAGATTTTCAACAGTGCACCGTTTTTCAAGCGTTCCCCGAAACGTACGAGACCCCCTCTCTCTCTCCCTCACTCTCTCTGGACAATCAAATTTATATTTCAACATTTTTTAATTATAATTATTTTTGCAATTTAACATTCGTTTTGGTTAAAGAATAATTTTTCGTGGAATTGAGGGTGTTATTTTGAATTAATTTTCTTTCTTTTTTACTTATATAAAATACATTTATTCAATAATTACAATCACACAAATTCACTACACTAATAAAATAATACTCTCGCTACTACTTCTTTTGTAATTTACAAAATAAATTATCTCTTTACTTGCTAACGTCATGACAAACAACATCCTTTTGGAGACACTATTGCCCGTCTTTCTATCAAGTTTTATCAAGATCTTACTACTACAAGACCTTCAATTTGAGTTTAAGATGTTCAACCTGAAATTTGATATATATACTTAATAATGTATATTGAGAAAAATGCAATTTGAAGTTAAGATATATATCATTTTCATACATTTAGAGAAATGCACTACTGTGAAAATGTATTAACAATGTTGAAAATACAACTCATATATTACTAATATTAGTGTATTAACTCTCCCCATTTTTGATATACTATTATGAACACCAAAATTAAGAAAAATATTAATTTTTGATTTTTTAATCAAAAAATAAAACGTATAAATGTATTTTTAAGTTATAAAAATATTATTTTTTTTATTTTTTTAATCAAAAAATAAAGAGTATAAATGTATTTTTAAATTATAAAAATATTAATTTTTTATTTTTTAATAAAAAAGTAAAGAGTATAAATGTATTTTTAAGTTTGAGTAAAGACTCAAAAAGTAAAAAAGTAGAAATATATTTTTAAGTTATAAAGTAGTAAGGATAAATGTGATAATTGGGAGTGAAGTTTCAAAATTAAAGAGTATAAATATATTTTTAAGTTACTCTGAATAAAGTAATAGTAAAATTATATTTTTAAATTTTTTTAGTTTGTCCAACTATTGTGATTTGTGAGATACACAAAAAGTAAAAAGTAAATGGTTGCAACTATTACGAGAAGAAAGAGAATAAAAATACTATGAAATTAAAGCAATTAGAGGTATTCTAAGAGCATCTCTCACCCAAAAACGAGTAGAAATCATTGGAGCTGCGATGACGTGTTGAAATTAGAAGTTCCTAAAACTTCTGGGGTAGAAGAACTTTTACCCGGTAGAGATGAAAAATAATATTATTTTATTATTATTATTTACCATTATTAATTTTTTATTATTATTTAAATTATTAATTAATAAAATTAATACTGCCATTGTAATTTTTAACGTAACGGATTATTATTTATTTTATATAAAAATTATTTAAAATTAAGAATTTTGAAATAGATTACATTTTAACTTATTTTTTATTTTAACGAATTATTCTATTTTATATAAAAATTAATACAAAATAAAAAAATTCAAATAGTTAAATTTTTAGCGTTAAAAATTACTTATATAAAAATTAATTAAAAATAAGAATTTTGAATATATAAAAATTATTTAAAATTAAGAATATTGAAATAGATTAAATTTTAACTTATTTTGTATTTTAACGAATTATTTTATTTTATATAAAAATTAATACAAAATAAAAAAATTTAAATAGTTAATTTTTTTGCGTTAAAAATTATTTATATAAAAATAAATTAAAAATAAGAATTTGAAATAGTTAAATTTTTAGCGTTAGAAATTATTTTTATTTTATATAAAATTTAATTAAAAATGAAAATTTTGAAATAGTTAAAAATTTTAAAATCGGTATATCCTTGATTATTTTTATAAATATTAAATAAAAAATAAAAAAATAAAAAATAAGTTAGTGGTAAGACTTTCGTAGGTAGAACATTGAACGAGGTAGAAGTTTTTTTTAGGTAGAAGTAGAAAAAGTATGATTTGGCGCGTACGTTTACTCCTCACCCAAAAGTTGAAACTATCCTTGGAGATGCTCTAAGATAGAGAGAGAATAAAATTACTATGAAATTAAAGCAATTAGAGGTATTCTAAAAGAGATGTAGAAACACTGCAAATTCTTTGGAAAGTTTGTGTGTTTGTAAATAAACATTATTGTGTAATTAATTAGAATGTAGATGCAATTGAAACAAGTAACATAGAACTAGTCTAGTCCAAGATTTCAAAACTCCCAATCACACCATTCCATTTATTCTTCATTCATAATCGACTGATATACTAGCTAGGCTGAGGTTGATTCTTTTCTACACCTTCGGATGGTTGTTGAGGCCCACGAATCGTGCAAGTTTTGAAAACTGGAGGCGGAGAAGAGTTATCTGAAACAGTAATCCGGAAGGTTCTTTTACTCTCCTCATTGGCTGGGACGTGAAGTAGGGCCTCCAAAACTAGGATTTCCCAGTCGCGGGGCCATAGATAAGAAAACCAAGAATCGTCTGCTTCAACAAGTAAACAATATGTTACCGTTTAAAAAAATGCACAACCGAATACATAAAGAACATTGTACCGTAGCATACATTCAATAGTATAAAAGCATTATACTTCTCATATAAAACATTCACAAGTGGTACTAAAAAAGGTGAAACAAAAATTTTGTAGCCAAATCCCAAATCTAACCACTACACCAACAGTAGTTAATTACCAAGCCATAGTAGTTTCAATTACTAATTTTTTCAAACAATTATGTTATCATGGACACACAATCGGGAAATTGGAATATAGTCCATGGTGGGAAAATTATTTACCTCAAACCAACAATTAAAAGCCTGGGTACATAATATTTTTCCCTCACTCGATAATACAAAAATCCGAATTCCTTGCTTACATACATCCTTAATCTTCACCTGATTATAACCATTAACCCATTATCGTGTGATTAATAATTAGTCCCCAATTGATAATGCTATGAAAAATTGATTTTTATTATTTAATCCTTACATGATTATGTAGTCTCAACAGTCTATCCTATATTCATCACACATACTCATTTTTCCAAGATACCCCAAAAGGCCCAAACACATCATAGTATAATCAGTAAACCGCTGCCAACGCAAAGAAAAGATCAACATTTAAAAACCAAACTGCAAAATGCAATTACAATGGCCCAATAAGCCGAGCTTTTTGATCAGATATTCCAAAAACCACCGGTTTGATCGAGCCTAGACATGAAAAGGCAAAGAGACTAGACATAAATTTTACTACGAGAAGTTAAGTTTGAACCGAACCTCCACCGCGTACTGCCTTGAGCTGAATCATCCCGGTGCCTTGTGGTCCAGAAGCCGGAAAAGAGCACGATACGGATTGCCGCTTATGGCTTACGGCAAGTGACGCATTATACCAAGGGCCCCTCACGATAGGCTCTCCAATAGCTTCGATTATTGTCCCATTCTTACTGGCTCTTTCCATGGCCTTGCTGCAACAACAGGGGTAAAATTATTACGAAAATTATTATAAAATGGTGAAAAAAACGAGCTTTGATTAAATCTTATATTTCCTTCATTCATTAACAAAAACATTTCAAAGGCCACGTACATTAATAAAATTATACAATTGGGGTCCTTGAAACTACTTAATGAATTTTGTAATTACTATAAATCACAGGTGGGTTTTGTAAATTAATTAGTTATCGGCGGCTTATCGCTAATACTAATACAAGAATCGATGGATACATAATCCAGATTATATTGCTTTATAATTTATTTATATTGCTAAGCATGTATATTTTATTCTTTTGGTTCAAGAAGTGAACATACCAATTTGAAGTTTCCTTTTGACCTGATTCAATTGTTAGAGAAAATCTTAGTGATTTCTTTAAACGTGTTAATTTCAATTCCAAGCTCTTCAGATAACTTTCAAACAATAACTGATCTAAAATAAAGGAAGACTGACAAATATCAGAATTGTTGATAAGAGATACTCGGTTTCTTTCCATCCACATAATTCAATTACCAATAAAAAACAAACGAGACAAATGCATAAAAAGAAAAGAGAGTCAAATATAACAGAATGAAACCTGCTGCAGCCATAGAAAATGATGAGATCACCAATAGCACTCAAGGCGACACCTCCCGTCAAGGAAATAAGTGCCCCCGACACTAATTTACGACCCCATGATAGCCCTTCTCCTTCTCCCACAGATGCAGCTGGTTGGGGCCCAGAAGTCCCGGCCCTGTTCTTCAGCAAGGAGGTAAACCTTCGTCCCACCATTACCTTCTCTATCGGGAAATAATCAAAATGGGATCGAGCCTTGAGGTAGTTTTTACACGGAAAATTTAAAAAAAATCAACAACCGGTCGATTGGGATTGATCAGACGAAACTTCCTGTCGTTTTTGAGGGCCTGACATCAGAGAAGCAACACCATACATTGCCAGTCAAGAATTATACAGAGCAGTTGAAATAATTTAAGACAAGATCTATCATTCAAAATGGGGCTGGTGATCAATGGAACTAGTACTATTGCTCCCTTAGGAAAAATGGTGCGCCTTGTGATACAGAAACTTCAAAAAAGTATATGTTTAAACAGCACATAAAATTACTTGGAAATACACACACTCAAACTCAATCTCGGATGAAGAAGGGGAAAAGGGGTTTTGTATAAAAAGAAAATATGAAAAAAGAGAGGAAATACGTAATAAAATTAGGGAATAAGAAATCATACGAGAGTGAGCTTGGTGAGATCTGAAGCATAGACTAAAAACCCCAAAAGGGACAACCGACCGAGAACGACGAGCAAGGAACGGCGACGTTTAGGAGGCTCGGAGGAGAAGCAGATGCAAGTGCTAGACTTTTGCTCTGTTTGTTTTGTTGGGCATTTGAAGCTGGGCTTTCATTGAAAATTAGTACTAATTCATTGGGTTGGGCTTTATATAATACTCGTAGTAATTCATGTTTTTTTAATAAAATAAACATTTTATTTTTTACTTTAAAATATAATTTTATTTATATTTTTTTCATTTATTTTTTAAATTTTACTTATAATTAATTTCATTTTTAAGTTAAAAATATATATTTATTTTCTACTTTTTGATAAAAATAAAAAATATTATTATTTTCGTCTCAACTAATTATGCATATCTTCCTTTTTTTGAATGTCGCAACTCGCAACTAATTAATTATGCACACCTCTAACAAAAATAAAAACTTTACTTTTTTTACTTTAAAATACAATATTAACTATGGTCATGCCCACTTCACTTGGCCCAATGTTGTGAAGTGGGTGTTGAGCCACAAAAATCCCCCACCGACACGTGGAATGGGCCGACACCCGGCACCGGATAAAAAGGCCCGAATAGGGCTCCTACTGGTACCATGGTCCCCTAGGCCAACTCGACATCACGAGAATCAGATAATGCCCAGGCATACCGTGCCCAGATCCCGGCCAAACCGCAATGGGCGACAATAACCCGACATACGGGGCGACGGGTCAAATGGTCCCGGAACGCGGCCCAACACGAAGCTAAGGCGCCAACGACCCGCATGCAGTGGGACGATTTCCGAGCCCCCGGATCGCGCCCCAGCACGGGGCACGGACAACAACAACCCGACATACGGGACGACGGGCCAATGGGACTCGGAACGCGGCCCGGCTCGGAGCTCGGGCGCCACGCGACCCAGAATGCATGGTCACGGGAACAACGAAAGTCAAGCCTCGGAGCTCCTCCGGACCCCGGTCACGGGAGACCACCACGTGGGTAAAGCACGCAACGGAAGGAGCACGAAGGAGGAGAACAACCGTACTCATTCCCGGGTGTCCCATACCGGGGCTTTACCGCGGGACCCTGATACCGTACAGATACGACCTGCCCCAGCTCACACAGAACAAGGACGTCTTTATCCACGCACGAAGAGACACGTGTAGATTTCAGACAGTTGGAATCCCACAAAGGGCATGAAGGGATAAGGATCCCATTCGCGCACATGGCCGTGGGGCCCCTTCGCGAAGCCCGGATCACCGAAGCCCAAACCCGTCCACCGTCCCGGGGTCGAGCTGGAATCACCGAGTCATGCGGGCGACCGATCACAGAGCATCCAAAGGGTGTACTGAGCTGAGGCGTTAACATACCATCGTCACGGACCCCCTGCCACGACGGGGCGGCTCGCGGCAATCATCATCGAGGACTTCGTATCTCGGCGAAACGCGCCTCGGAATCGTGCCTCGGCATTTAATGTATCTAGAATAGGTACCCAACGTGTTAAGGGTATCGTGGCATGGATAAGAATGTATCATCGCCTATAAAAGGCACCCTCCCGTAAACGATTAAAAGGCGGCACAAATTAGCTATTAAAGCCATTAAATAAAAGATTGAATAATACCAAGAAGCTTCGAGCTCAAAACCTCTGTTTCCTCTAGATCTAATTCAACCCTTTTCGTAATATAAATTTAATGTATTGGTACCGTTTCCAAACCCTCTAAACACAGCCCAGCCTCGTACTTTTCAACCCGACCAAAACGTGCCAAAACATTTGGCGCTAGAAGGAGGGGGTTGAAATATTAGACCCAGAAGAAGAAGAAACAAAGGAGATGACAGACGGAGCCACCGCATCGGATTCCTCAAGTGCCACCGCCGCCATGAAGAGGTTAGAGAAAGGAAAGATGCCGGCCGGAGAGAGCGTCACGGTTCCACCACTTCCAACGAAGATCCCGGAAGGACCTCCCGAGACGGAGGACGCCGTCACAGCAGAGATGCAGGACGGCCACGACGCCACAAACCACTACCGTCGGAGCGACACCGAAGCACGACGCCTTCGACGCCATCAGCAGACTGAGCGCCACGCACGCCGCTCTCGTTCCGGGTCACGGCGAGATCCACCTCCACCCGTGACGCCCGCGCCCTACGTCAACACCATGCTGGACACGCCCGAGAAATCGACGTAGCCATGACCGACCTAATCCAACGTAAGCGCGCACTAACTACTCCGTTTTTTGATTCAGGTCACAAACTCACCAGGGGCAGCACATTCGATCGTCGGGGGCCGGGTCCTTCGAGCCATGGCCAACGCGCCACCCCCGCCCGGAGGATGCTTTTTGACCTCAACGCCGAGGCGAATGACCAGTCTGCATGGACTGACCAACCTGGACGGGACGACGGAAGGACAGATCCGCATCCTGAGGGAGAAGGACCGGGACGCCGTCCCGCAGATATGTCGGCACTCGTCCCGGGGCCCGAGACAGGTCTCCTTGGCCTATACAGCAAATTCTCCGAGATGGAGAAGAAGCTATCCGAGTCCCAGACCCGCCCGGGACGGGTAGACTTCTGCAAAGAACCACTCGCGTTGAAGGTAGAGCATGCGGTCATGCAGTTCGAGATCCAACCGCTCCAGACGACGACGTATGACGGAAAGACCGATCCTGAGATCCACCTCAGTCGCTTCCGCACTTACATGTCCGGAAGGGGGGCTAGCGACGCCACGAGGTGCCGCCTTTTCCCGCTAACACTCGGAGACACGACCCACAAATGGTTCGCCGGGCTACCCGCCAGATCTATCCATTGTTTCGATGACTTGGTCCAACGTTTCATCGCCCACTTCGCCTCGAAGGTCAATCGGCTAGAGCAGAACCAAAGGTTGATCGGCATCAAACAGGCGCCACATGAGAGCGACGAATCTTACGTGGACAGAGTGGGAGACATCCTACTCAGCGGAGAGGAAGTCGGCGACGATCTAAAGCTACACACCGCCATGAGTGGGCTCCGGAAGGATTCAAAGCTTTTCAAACGCCTCATGCAATCCTACCCACGGAGTTACGAGGATTTCCGCGTCAAGGCAGGGGCACAATGTTGGTTCCAGAAGCTTATGCGGGAAAACGACATCGCCCCGGATCCAAAGAAGAAATGTCAGGACCCCGAGGACTGGAGGCCGGTGAACATGTCAAGGCAGGCGTCGTACAAGCCGTACGAAAAAAGCCGCCCGCCCCCAAGCTACATAGAGATGGAGGTGAAACTGGTGGAACAAACGGGTCAGGACGCCATGACCATGATGGAGATACTCCTCGCCACCGGAGAAGACATCCTCGTCAAACCGGGGCCCATGCGAGCCCCCGGCGACATGTTAGACACGAGACTTTGGTGCTCTTTCCACGAACAGCATGGACACGCGACGGGTCAATGCGGCAACTACTGCACCAGCTATGGAAGCTTTTCGAGGACGGGAAGCTTTGGGATCTGCTCTCGAGGCCCGGACCCCGAGGTGACTGTCTCGCAGCTCGAGGCATCCCCGGACAGGCCGGAGCGGGACGCGGCGCCAAGGGGCAGAACCTCGGACAACCCGTAGGCCAGAGGAGGCAGATACTATAAGGGGTTGTAACGCACCACGGGAGAAGCCTTCCTTAGAGGTTTTCGAGGCCATGGCCCCCACCTACTATATATGTATCAATTTCCCTGTCTCCTCCGGTGCTTTTGGCACCGTGGAAGGGGACAAGCTAATAACAATAAAGTTTCTACTATTCTCTTTTTCTTGTGAAACCTTCGATTCCACCTAAATATGGCGCAAGGATATCACCCCAGGGTAGAGAATTCGCTAAAAACCCACCAGACCCGAGGAGTCGAGTCAACAACCCAGAACCAAAGAGACGCGACCGACTCGCCGCGCACGGCCGAATCAATGACAGCGTCTAACACGAGCGAGGCGAGGTCTACGGGACCAATAGCGAAACAACGGACCATCGAGGCATATCAACCGGTCCCGGGGCCCGAGCCCCGCCTCTCGGACCAACCGGTGCCGGGGCCCGAGCCCCGTCTCCCAAACCTACCGGTCTCGGGGCACGATCCCGATCTCTCAAACTTATTCAATAGAATCATGGAGTTGGAGCAGAGACTAGGGATGACCCAATTCCAACCTTTGCATACCGATGTTCGGGCAACAACACCGATCTCGGGTCCCGAGCCCCCTCTCTCATGGGCCGACGCAGTTTGCACGATCCAGGAGGATCAGATAAGTAAAATCAATTGATATTTTGCTATGTTTGTATTTCTGTGTTGAAAGTATTATCGCAGATTCTCAGACTCGTGCAAACTTGTTGCATCATGCGGCACGGCCTATGGGCTTTCGTGTCGTCAAAAGGTGACCAGGCCCAGTCTCGCCGAGTCACGGGTCGCGGGACCCAACCCAATGCGTGTGGCGAACGCGGCCGAGGGGACCCCGTTAAAATCATGATCTCCATCTCGTAGCTCGACACTGTTCCAGACTCGAGGAACGCCTACCTGGGCCACAATTCTTAACGATCCCCAAGGCGGGAGAGACATTATTCCTTTACCCAGCGTCCAGATCGAGCAAATCTCCCGGGACCAGAACTCGCAGGCCAACACGCTATCCTAGCTAGTCCCGTCCGAAAAATCCGCAGACCCGTCCCGGGGAGAAACCCTCCCGGAAGTCCCAGAACCCGGGGCCAATTGGCGCGACCCAATCAAGAATTTCATCAGGTCCGGGGCCATGTCCCGGGATAGGGTCGAGACAAAACAACTCTGAATGCGACCTACAAGGTACTCTGTTTCGGGTTCTCAACTTTATTACAGGAACTTTTCAATGCTTTTGTTAAAATGAATATCCATAGACAAGGGGCCAAAAGTATTTTCAGAATTCCACGTTCCACGAGGGAATATGCGGCGACCACGCTGGAGGCCGGTCTCTGGCCCACGAGACGATGGGCCGAGGATCTAATGGCCAAACCTACCTAGAGCGGAGGTTAAGTTCTGACTCCCAACGAGGCCATCAAGAAACAGGTATCTTGTGTTTGCTTCAAGAAGCAACACAAAATAAAAACCCACAATCCCCATAGACAAGGTGACCCCAAGAGGTCTCGGTATGAGGAGGAAAGGGAACACAAAATAAAAACCCACAATCCCCATAGACAAGGTGACCCCAAGAGGTCTCGGTATGAGGAGGAAAGGGAACACAAAATAAAAACCCACAATCCCCATAGACAAGGTGACCCCAAGAGGTCTCGATATGAGAAGGAAAGGGAACACAAAATAAAAATCCACAATCCCCATAGACAAGGTGACCTCAAGAGGTCTCGGTATGAGGAGGTAAGGGCACACAAAATAAATAAATAAAAACCCAAAAGTCCGAATGGGGTCCCGGAAGAAAAAACCCCGGTCCCGGGAAGACACCAAAACAACAAAAGTCGGCATCCCGGGGAGCGTCAAAACGACCAAACCCCGGGGCCATGAAACAACATAAAATCGGCATCCCGGGGAGCGTCAAAACGACCGAACCCAGGGGCCGTGAACAATAAAGTCGGCATCCCGGAGAACTTCAAAACGACCGAATCCCGGGGCCGCGAACAATAAAACTCCAAAACACGAATCCCTAAACCCATACGACCTTAACGGGTCTCGGTACGAGGAGGTACGGGTAAACAAATAAATAAAAATAATCGATGTTTTTCTATATTAGTGCTCTCCATTGAGAATATAATCACAGGTCTTGATTTACATGTTTTTGTGCTTATTTTCCTATGATGTTTTGTGTCGTCTCATGCCATTTTGTGTCATTCTTGTGCATCATTCTCATGATTCTCGGTAGGTTTGACGTTTGTAAAGTGTGTAGGTGTATGATCATGTTCAATGCGAAAACGAGCAAAAACGAGTTGAAAAACGGTAAAGTGATTTGACCAACCACCTATCGTGATTGCGCAGCAAACTTGGCCACATTGGTTCTCTCAACTCCGACCATCTAAAAATACGATCCATACATTGTCGGAAAGATATTGAAATCCTCTACATGGTCCTACCAGTTTGTTCTCATGGTTCCCCGTCATAGAGCCGGAATTCACGGGTTACCAGCCCAGTAGGCAGCTGCCCCGGGGTGTATGTGCAACAAACTTAGAGAGCTTGGTTCTCTCAGCTCCGACTACATACATACATGGTCCATACCTTTTCGGAAAGCTCTCGAAGAGTTGTACGAGGCCCTGCCCTTTCAATATCATATATCTCCGTCATATAGTCGCAATCCTTGAGTTTCCAGCCCAGTACGCAGCTGCCCCGGAATGTATGCGCAGCGAACTTGGGGAGCTTGGGTCTCCCAACTCAGACCACTTATACCGATGATCTATATCTCTACGGAAAGCTCTTGGAGTGATCTACATGGCCCAGCAATCCAAGCGCTCGCTCGCGACCACCACCAGGCGACCGGCTGAAGACCAGGCGATCGCTTGCGCCCAATTCCAGATTTTGCACTTTTCGTGCAGGCGATCGCCTCCCTCTCGAGCGGTCGCTAGCGACCATCTCCAGGTGACCGCCTGGGCCCCAAGCGACCGCTTGCTCCTGTTTACAGCCTTGACCGCGTGTTGACTTCGTTTTTGACGACTTATGAATAAGTTTTTTAACCTGGGTTTCGGTAGGCAGACTTTCATATTGTTTTTCACCGCCCTTTGAGAAGACTTGGAACTCATAGCTTCTAGGTTTGGATTTGGATTTGCATCGCTTGGATTTTTCTTGTACTTTGGATTTTGGCAAAAGTCGGATTAGCTACCGACGGGTGCCTATGCTTGTTCTTGGATTATAATCGTAGTAAGACTTTTCACTTTTCATCGCTTGTCTTCAATTATTTGTTTTACTTGTTCATTGATTCATTCTTTTACTTTTCAATTTGCGTTCATGAATTCTACTTTTCTAAAATCCGATTATTCCTCGATCAAAATTATGAGTAGTAATCTCTTACCTAGGGCTAGGGTTGAACGATTTTTCCAACTAGGGTTCGAATTTAAATTTCTATATTGAATTAATACCAACCGGTAACGGACGTGTTAGCACTATTTTATGAATTTGAATTTTAACTCGAATAAGATAATCGTGATTCCCGAAACCCTAGTTTATTACCCATTTGATTTAAAAACAATTTTTCTTGCTTTCTTACTTTACTTGCTTTCTCGTCTTCGCAATATTTTAGTTAGTTTTTAGAATTAAAACAAAAAACCAACCAACACATGCATTATGCTATTTCGCATCTTTTCCCCATTGTAAACAACTGAATACTTTTATTAAGCCGATAGTAGTGTTCCTCGTGAGATCGACTCGGGCGAATTGCTTCGGCAATAAGTTCGGTTATTTTTATTTGATTTTTGACGCACTACAAAACGACTTATCAAATTGGCGCCGTTGCCGGGGAACACTTTAGGCATTAGTATTAGTGTTTGAGTGTTTGCAATTTTTTTTTTTTTTTTTTTTTATATATATGATTATTATTTCTCCCACTTGTGCGTTTAATGTTTTTGTCAAGTGTTTTTGTTAGAAATGATGAATACATATAATAGCTATACGTGGGAGAACACAAGGCCTCAGACAAGCACATACTACGAGCCTTCACAATATGAGGAGACAACACAATTTGGCCATTTCTCTCAATCATACATTCCAGAGTGGCAACCTCAGTCAAATTATTATTGTGACCAGCTTCCGAACCAATGGGCTCCACAACAATGGACTTCTCAGAACATGGTGTACCCTCCACAATATTCAATGCAACCAGAGCCTCCATACAAGCCATCATTGGATGACGTTTTTCAAGATTTCATGCAAACGGCCAACCAGATAATGAAATCAAATGAAGCGTCGATTAAAGCGAATGAAATGGCGATGACCAGAAATGCTGAAGCAAATTTGGCATACCCTCCACCGTATTCGATGCAACCAGAGACGTCATATAAGACATCTTTGGAGGATACTTACCAGGATTTCATGCAGATGGCCGAACGAGTCATGAAAGCAAACGAAGCATCAATGAAGGCGAATGAAGTTATATTGGTAGAAAGTGTCGAAGCGGAAGCCAGGTCTAAGGTCATAGGAGATATGATCGATAAGATGTGCAATCAAAGTGAGTGGGTACACGAGGAAGAGAATCTCCAAAGTGGCTACGACTATGATGAAGTTGAAACAAATGAGGTCGAGGCCAAAGTGGAGCATATGTACGACAATGAACTATATTTGGAGGAAGATGATGAAAAAGAGACGATTGAGAGTATGGTGTCGGAGGAGGTTACACCAAAAGTGTCACATCAAGACGAAAACTCATACAAGTTGTCCATTCCACTCCCTAGAGAACTAGAGCAAGAGACATTGAGTATCCATATAATAGTCGACAATCAAGAGGTAGTGCATTTACAAGAAGAGGAGTCATCGATGCTAAATATCTCTCTTGAGTCTCAAATATCAAGTACTGATGACACGAGAGACGAGGGCAAGGAGGTTGAGGATATTTTTCCTGTGCATGCATGTATGACCGAATCACCTTCTTCCTCTCCGAGTGATTTGGTGGATAAGAATTTCGGACACCCTCCTCACTCACTCGACATGAACTATCTTATGGTTGTTCAGGAGCCAAATGTGATACGTGCTTATCACCCACCCCAGCCGCATGATCCAGGTATTTTCAAATTTAATTGTATCTTGGGTGTGAATGTAAGAAGAGCGAATGAAATGGTATTTGAGGTAGGGATTACTGATTTTGCTTCATATGCTATAAATTATTTTTACCTTTATGCTATTGATCTCTTGGCTGAGATGATTTTCTTGCAGAAACATAGTTCTATATTTTTACATGTTGATGAGATGTAGAAACAAGACTTTCGTGATGACATTGGTATAGGTGCGGTGGCGCTCTTGGAGTTTCAAAACAAAAATAAGCCACTCTCACAACAATTAGAGCGTAAGGGCTTATCAAAACAATGGAAATACGTATACATAGAAGAGATGACACATGAGATGATGAGCCTCATTGAGGCTCCTCATTGATGAAAGATGAGTCAAGCTTGGGACGTTAAACAAGCGTCGCGTGGAGGATAATCCACGGACCGTGCTGCTCTTTCGGTTCCCAAAATGAGCGCCACGGGGGGGCCTTCCCACGATTTCATACCGGCTGGATCGAGAAGACTTAAGGAGCCGACATCACTGTTTGCACCTTCTTACCCTTCCTCTTTTTAAGCTTGTTCTGTATATTATGTTTAGTTTTTTTTCTTTTTCGTTTGGACATGTTTTGTACTTCCTTGCCTGAGATTTGCTTGCTTATGTGTTTAACATTGGGGACAATGTGTATTTCAAGTGTGGGGGTAGCTTTGCATGTTCTTAGGGTAACCCGTTGTTTCGTGAGGTTTGTTGGGGTTATAGTAGTCTTCAAATGTCGCTTATGTTGTGTCTTTTGGTATGTTTTGTCGTGTTGATCACCCCTCCCCATTTGAGATATGATTATCATGAGAGCGTGTAGTTGATGTGGTTTCCCCATGCATGCTAGTTGCTTTATTTTGTTTCTTGAGGTGCGATAGATTTTTGGTGCTAGAGGTCGGTGTTTGGGCCCTTTTTCTCTAAATCACACTATCACTGGAACGGGGGGTTATATAAGAAAGGGAACCAAGCAGATATTTATTTGATATGGGACAGATTATAGATCGGAGTTTGTATGCCGGAAATCTGGAAATAACACATGGTGTTCTTGAGCTTAAAGCTCTTTTATTTCCTTTACTTTAAGTATTTGGAAATATAGAAAAATGTGTGAAGTCCTTTTCTCCTCCCTTCTCTCTCTCTTTTATACTAGTAGTTTGCATGAGCATGCAAGCTCTTTTAATGCCACCTATTAGCCTCCTATCACATCTAATCCCACTAATGAAGACTTTTAAGCCATTGCATTAAATATCCACTAATCTTGTCTTCCACTTGCTGCATGTCACCAGAGGCGCACTGCCTCTTGCCTGGAGCCTTATCCGACTGATCCCCTAATCTGGTACGGGGCTGTCTTCCTGGGGATACCATTGAGCTCGCCTGGTACCTTCTTCATATATGGCTTCAATTCTGACTTTTGTCCGCTGTTTGACCACCTCCTTGATGACGTGGCTCCGGTCGTCTGGACACGTGTCGGTGGTGGATTTTTATGGTGTAACATTGGCCCCCAGGAAAATTGATGGATTATAACATCTTTTTTTCTGAAGTTTGGTCTTGGATCTCCTGGTAATCGACTCTTGATACTCTTCGGAGTTGGTATTTGGCTTGTGGATCTTGTCAGCAGTGACTTTCGACGTGGGATTTTCTTGGGATATGCTTGATTTTGGATGGCTCTAGTGTGGTCTGAAAGATAATTCTGAGAGAGACGGAGAGGAGATGGCGATTCTTATCGTTCTGGACTTTTGCACCTGCACTGATCAAAAATCTCTTTCGGGATTTTTCCCGATTAGTATTTTTGTAATGGACACATATAGTCCTTGGATAAGAAAATTTAGTATTTCTCTCACGGGGTGGTGTCTTAAGACTCCCCTGTACAAATAATAAATTTGGTACTGGAACCGTATATTTTCTTTCCCTGTGCAGATGGGAAGACCTCTTGTATGCCGATTTAATTTCGGTCTTTGATCGATTAAAATAAATCAATAAATCAAGAGATAATATGAAAAGATTTGAAAAGATTTGAAATTCAGAAACCACCTTTTTGCAGGCTTTTCTGGCCACGTGGCCTGACGGTTACAGGTCACATTAATTAGGGTTTTGAGTTAGTGGGGCGATAATTGAGTGCTTTATCCTCGGTAACCGCCCCTTTTCTCTCCCCATACGCAACTGTAGAGTCTTATCGACTTCTTCATCACCGTTTTTTATTTCAAAGTTTGAAATCACGATTCACAATTCTCAGATATCATATTTTGGGTAAGAAAAATTCTCTTTCGATTTCTCTTATTTTCCCTTACGAAATCTTCGTTTTGTTTTTATTTTCTTCGACTGTAAATCGAATCATGCCGCGACTGAGACGAGGTCCTCGAGGGAAGCATCAGCCACCCGAAGCTCCTCACGTCGTCTTCGGCAAAGAGTACAAATCATTCATGGAGGGCGTCGTGCCTGATCTTCCGTCGCCGAAGGCGCCAGATCCGGATACCGAGGGGCCATACCAACCGGTTACGAGAAAATCGATTCCGGTGGGGCCCGATCCGGATCACCAAGATTGGGGCGCTCACGGCCGGAAAAGTACGGTAGACCCTTCAACATTACTAGAGAAGCGAAAGAAATGGAGGATTCCAAATAATGTTCACCTTCATGTACCGTTACCTGGAGAATCGGCGTGTTGCCCGCCGGCGAGAATGGTGGCCGTCGGAGAGGACGCACTGAACGTGGGGTTGCGGTTTCCGCTACACCCTTCCATCTCTGGACTCCTTAACCTCTGGGGATTAGCCCCTCACCAACTTCATCCTAATGGATGGGGCCAACTGTACGGTGTACTCACCGTATTGGGCCAGGTGGGGCTTTCTCGACCCATTACCGGTGAGGAGTTCCATCAATTCTTCAGCCCAGTCGTCTCCAACTCCTCCTCCCGCGGGGATTACACGGTTCGCCTCAGGCCGAACAAAGTGAAGATTAAGGAACCCAAGCTCAAGGACATTCGCTGGTGGGATCGATGGTTGTTTGTTTCGGGCCGCTGGAAAACTCAAACCCGTGACGGGGAAATTGACATTCCTGTCACTTATTCTGAAAAACCTGACTGTAAGCCCCTCAAACTCGTCCTTGTACAATTTTGACTAATCTAAACTTTTTTCAATGATGCAGGTGGTCGATTGCCGAAAACAATAAATCTCCCGTGGGATTTAGAGACGGCGAATCTCCTAGCACTGTGTATACCATCAGAAAAAAGAGATTGCAATTTGTACAACGACGACGTTCGTGACGAAGCCGGTTTATACTACCCACCATACATCGAAGGTCGAGATTATCCAGGTACCTTTTCTCAAAGTATTTAAGTTTTCCCTGTGAGATTTTTTCTGATCCCATGGTATTCTGCTTAAAAACCGAGTTCTGAGTTTCCCTGGGAATTTTTCAACTCCCTGGTACTTAGTTATATTTTTGTTTTTTAAATGGTCTTCCCTGGGATATCTAAAAAGACTTCCCGGTACTCCATTGTGTTATAAACCAAAACTACCCTGGGATATCTTTTCAGACCTCCCGGTGTAATGATTTAGGTGTTTCCTGTGCAGAGTATTTCAACACTGTCTTTACTGAGAAACCTGAAGGCATGGCTGACAATAGTGATATATTTGGGACACTTGGCCTCGTGGACGCTGCAGTTTTCACCAAAGGGCGAAAAGCCAAAGCTGGCACATCGGCTGGTCGAGGAAAGAGTGCTGTGAAGACCCGGGGTGGTTCATTAAACACTCCCGCAAGCCGAACCCGATCCCACACTCTGTCTAACCCGGGAACGGAATCCGATCCTCACGGGCTGATGAATGTGGTGGATTCTTATCAGGAAACTCCTCTGACCTCTGACACTGTGATGTCTGAAGCTGCCCCGAGCACTGGATTGCCACCTTCTGGAGCCACGTCACTGCTCAAGGTTAAACAGGAAGAAGGGAAAAAACGCAAGGGGTCCCAGGGACCTATAATCGATGTTACAGACTCTCCACCACGTTCCTCTAACACTAGCGAAAACGCTGTGTATGGGTTACATGCTGAGCTGTTCTCCAAGTAAGTATTTTACTTGTTATGTTTATACTCTAAAAATAAATATAATTTATTTTGAGTCTTCTGCTCTACATTCATTCTTTTCTCTATAACCTGTTTCAGACTGTCCCTACACGATCCTCCAATTCCTCCAGTGCTCGTGTCATTCTATTCCGGGCTAGGTCCCATCCCTCCGGTAGCTACTCAGAACAGCCCTGTGGGTGAGGCTATTAATGCAGTTGGCCGGTGCTGGACTACCGAGTTCAATGACTTGATGGCCCACGATAACCATGCGCTTTCCCTGGCGCTCAAGCTAACCAGTCAAGCTACAGTGGCTATCGCCGGTGCACATACTCGTACAGAGAAAATGCTCGAAGCAATGGTAGCACACGAAACCAATGCAAAAAAGCTCGAGCAACACATCAAGGAGCTCAATGAGGCCTATAAATCTGCAGCCGGGGATCGGGACACTTGCCGGAAAGTCATTGACACTGAGCGGACTGAAAAGGCGAAAATGAAATCTGAGTTGGAGGAGGCCCTGAAGACTGTTAAAGAGGGTGAAAAAATGATGGAGCAGGCCCTGGACGAGACGTCCCGGGAGATCAAAGATATGAAAGCCAAACTGGCCCAGACCGAAGCTGATCTAAAGGAGACCACGGATAACTTCGATAATGCCTGCGAGATGCTAGAGTCTCCAGCGCATAATCCTCGAATCTTATCTAACCTTCTTTATGTGACTGCTTATGTTGGAATGGTCAGGTCAGCGGCTAAGGAGCAGAACGAAGTTGTCAAAGACTTTGCCCTCAAGACGCTCAAATATTACATGAAGGAGGAAACGCTCGATGACCGGGTGCCACAGCCATTCAAGGATCTCGAGGTCGAGTTCGGCATAGATATGAAGTGGTGGCCCACTTATGACAAGCTCTGCATGCCTGGTGAACTGCCCATTGCTGCAACAGAAGAAGAAGACAAAGAAGATGAAGAGATGAAGGATGGGGAGGCACAGGATCTAGTTGGTGACGGGCCCAGGGGCATGCCAAAAGATTCTACCGTGACTCCTCCCCGTGATGGTAATTCCACCTCTTGAGTGTCAAAACTCAAGAGTCTGCAAAGTTTATGAAGCCTCCCCTGGGTGTGAAAAACCCAGGGTTTTAACCATTTCAGTATTTATAAGTATTATCTTTTGGCCTTCGGCCCCAGAAAATTCCTTATTACTATTCTGGTTTGTAATAGCTTAAAACTTCAAGTTTTTGCTAGTTTTTGTTAGGATCCTCTCATGGGGACCTCTGAACAATTTGGGTGTGTTTGCACCTCTTTTATTTGATGGTTTTTGTTAGGATCCTCTTATAGGGATCTCTGAACAATTTGGATGCGTTCGCACCTCTTTATTATTCGGCATGGCTCTTTTCACAATGTGTCAGCCTTTCAAAGTCCGAATAATGTGGCTCTACCCTTCGTTCTAGGTACTTTGAGCTCTTAACTTCGTAGGGCGATTCAAAGGTAAATGTTCTTTTCCATTTGGTGCTCGCTTTCGGCCCTGGTCCCATTTGCTTACCCCGATCGCATACCTACGAAGCCCAATCTGGTTCCAGTGGACTTTATCTAAGCCTCTTGGGTTCGCCAGATAATTTCTTATTCTCTCCCCGAGGTACTCAGAGTCTTCTGAATTCTAATCCCCGAGAAGAGAATTCGTCGGCCCTCAAGTCTTATAGACTTTCACAGGGATGCCGAAAATTTATTTCCTGGTACAGGAATCATCCCTCATTTAGGGGTTGCCTGGGTGAAGCTTAAAGTTCTTCCCGGCCAAGATATATTTATCACCTGGGTACGACTCTGAGCCTCTCCCCGGGAAAATATATTCTTCATAATGTTCGTACTTGCCCCTTTAGAGGTCTTGCCTTAGTGAAGTTTTAACTTCTTGTAGGCTCATTTTTATTTATCACATGGGTTTGGCTTTAAGCCTTTTCCCGGAGTGATTATATATTTATAATGAAAATGAAAATAATGAAGGTAAGAAGAAAATGATAGTGGTACATTACCTCAAGTTTAGACTTCAAAACCTTCTTTATAGATAGAATTTGCTAATAAGCATTACATTGTACCTCCGCCAAAGGATTTTACAACATTTTTAGCTCCCAGGCTAATGATAGAATTTTTTCAAATGTAACGCATTCCAGCGATACTGATCTTTTGTGCCGTCGAGTAGCTCTAGTTCATACACTCCGTTCTGGAGGCACTGGCTTACTGTAAACGGTCCTTCCTAGGATTGACCCAGGGCCCCAGGATGTGCTCCCAGGATCTTTTTCAGTACCAGGTCTCCCACTTGGAAGTCTCTGGCTCTTACTTTGGAGTTATACCACTTTGCAATTCTTTGCTTGTTCATTTCATTCAACGAGTCAGAAGCTAACCTTTTTTCTTCCAAAAGGTCTAACTCTCTACGGAGTGCTTCCTCGTTTTCACCGTCGGCTCCCTGGGCGGTTCGATGTGACAACACCGTAATTTCCGCCGGGATCACCGCTTCGGTACCGAATGCTAATGAATATGGGGTTTCTCCTGTAGCCGATCTGGCTGTTGTCCTGTAGGACCATAGAACTTCTGGGAGTTCATCTTCCCATTTGCCTTTTCGCTCTTCGAGCTTGGCTTTAATGGTGTGTTTCAAAATCTTATTGACAGCTTCAACCTGTCCATTCGTTTGGGGGTGGTACGGAGTGGAGAATAATCTTCTGATTTTCCATCTCTCACAAAACTCCGCCACCTCGACCCCGTCGAATTGTTTTCCATTATCGGAAATTATCGTCTCCGGTAAACCGAAGCGACATATATATTCTTCCATAGGAATTTGATGACCTGTGCTTGGTCTATCTTGTTCAGTGATTCTGCTTCCACCCATTTGGTGTAATAATCAACTGCCATTATGGCGAATTTTACCCCTCCCCGGGCCGTTGCCAATGGTCCTATCAGATCGATTCCCCAATGAGCAAACGGCCAGGGACTGTACAGGGATCTTAGCATCTCTGGGGAAGTTCTAATGGTAGGACCTATTACTTGGCACTTTACGCACTTACGGGCATAGCCAATGGCATCCCTTCGAAGGCTTGGCCAGTAATAGCCCTGACCCATTATTTTATGTGCCAGGGATCTTCCCCCGACTTGGTTCCCACAGACGCCGTCATGGATCTCTTCCAGGAGTCTCAGTCCTTCCTCCTTCGACACGCATTTCAGCAGTGGAAGGGAATAACTCTTCCGGTAGAGATCCGAATTTAAGATTGTGTATTTTGCTGCCCGGATCCGCAATTGCTTGCCTTCGGTTTTGTCTGGCGGCAATTCCCCAGTATCAATGTACCTTAGGATTGGTGCTCGCCAGTCCTCACCGGGTACGGGCAGAATTGGCAGTTTTTCTGCTCTTCGATCTACCGAGGGATTCAATAACTTAGTCAACATGATTTTTGAAAAATCTGCCGAGCCTTCCGAAGAGGCTAGCTTTGACAAGGCGTCTGCCTGTGAGTTATGTTCCCTCGGGATCTGTTCGATTACTATCTCTGGGATCTTTTTACAAAGTGATCCTACCAACTCCAGGTATTTGATCATTTGTTCTCCCTTGGCTTCATACTCACCAGTCACATGGTTTACAACCAGTTGGGAGTCCATGAATATAATTAATTTTTTCACACCAATGGCTATGGCTAATTCTAGTCCCGCGACGAGAGCTTCATATTCAGCCTCATTATTCGACGCAGGGAACTCGAATTTAACCGCCTGGGTGATAGAATCTCCCTCGGGTCCAAGTAGTACTATACCGGCCCCCGAGCACGCTGTGGTTGCTGAACCGTCAACGTACAGTTTCCACGCGCGTGATTGATTTTTTGACTTTTCCGGGAATGTCAGTTCCAAGATAAAATCAGCCAACACTTGGGCCTTGATTGCTGTCCTGGGGCTGAAGGTTATGTCATATTGACTTATCTCCAGAGCCCACTTCAGGAGTCTTCCGGTGACATCGGACCGGTGCAATACTTGCCTTAGCGGCATGGTTGTTAAAACCTCTACGGGGTGCTCAAAAAGATACGCCCGGAGTTTTCTCACAGCCACAATCAGGGCATAAGTGAGTTTTTCTAACGGTGTGTACCGTACTTCTGCTTCATGCAGGACTTGGCTCACGAAGTACACGGGGAGGTGTTTTATTCCGTCTGCTCTCGTCAGAACTGCACTGATGGCATGTTCCGACGCGGCTAGGTACAGGAACAACTTTTCCCCGGGCTTCGGAGCCACAACCACTTTGGGACTGGATAGATACTCTTTGATTTGCTTGAAAGCTTCTTGAGCATCTTTTTTCCAGTGGAATTTATTTCCTTTGATGGATGCAAAGAAAGGACGGGTTTTATCCCCCAAACAGGAGACATACCGGCTCAGGGCTGCCAAGCAACCTGTAAGGCGCTGCACGCCTTTAATATCACGGGGTTCCCGCATATCCAGTATGGCTTTGATTTTGGCCGGGTTGGGTTCAATCCCATGTTCCCCGACTACATGCCCTAGGATCATACCTTTCCTTATACCGAAGTTGCATTTTTTGGGATTCAGTTTCATATTGTAGTGCCCCAGAATCTTAAAGACTTCTGCAAGGTCTTTTATGTGATCCGCTTCATTCTTGCTTTTCACAATGATATCATCGATATATACTTCAGCAGTTTTACCGATTAAATCTGTAAACATCATGTTTACTAACCTTTGATATGTGGCCCCGGCGTTCTTTAAACCGAAGGGCATTCTTTCCCAGCAAAACACCCCTTTCTCCGTGTAGAACGCCGTGTGCTCTATGTCATCTGGGTGCATCGGAATTTGATGATAACCTGCTTTAGCATCGATTGTTGAAAATATGGCATGACCTGTCAAATTATCGACAAGGTGATCAATGTGTGGCATCGGAAAGTGGTCCTTAGGACATGCATTATTCAGATCTGTAAAATCTATGCATAGTCTCCAGGCGCCTACTGTCTTCGATACCATCACAGCATTGGATAACCAGGTGGCATCGCTCGAGGCTTGCCACACCAGTTTATTCTCAATTAATTTGTTCACTTCCCCGGCCAGTGCTTCGCACTTCTCCGGCCCCATTTTCCTTCGCCTCTGGGCAATAGGTTTTTTCTTGGGGTCGATCTTTAACCGATGGCATGCATGTTTGGGATCTATCTTTCCCAAATCCACACTTGACCAGGAGAAAGTACTCTGATTTTCCCTGAGGAAATTTATCAGTCCACTTTGAGTGTGCTCTAACATATGCGTACCCACGAGTACTTGCTTATGAGCTTGCTCGGGATCCAACACTATGGAGTCTAAGTTTTCGACCACTTCCATGGCAGTTCCTTTTCGGTGTTTGGTTCCCGTCCTGGGATCATAAACCTCGTGCTCCGGCCCAGCCGATCCTGAGTTTGGCTGGTGGAAGCTGTTCCCGCACAGGGATCTTGCCCTGGGGGATTTGCTTCCTTCCCCGGAACCAAATCTTGGATCGCTCCGGGCCCCACGATATTTATCACATCAGGAGCCTGGGATTCCACACCTGTAATAGTAACTTCAGCCACTCGGGACTTTTTGTTTTGCTCATCCTGTGAGTCTTTGATTTGCTCATCCTGTGAGTCTTTGATATGCTCATCCTGTGAGTCTTTGATATTTTCCTCCAGTTTCTCCTGGGGATTATCATTTGCATTTATAGCTACGTTATCAAGATCACAGAAATACAAAATACACTTCTTTGCCATTAGTAGATCGCCTCTAACGGTGCCAACCGCACCGGAGGGAGTAGGGAATTTTACACAATAGTAGTAGGATGAGGCTACTGCTTCGAAAGCGTCCAAAAAGGGCCTACCTAAGAGTGCGTTATAGCCGCTCTCCCTATCTATTATTACAAATTCCAAGTTCCTAACCAACATCAGACCTGGATTATTGACATCTTTCAGCTCCACTGGCAGTACGATCTTGCCATATGGATGTACCACGTCGTTGCCAAAACCTTTGAGTATCAGATCACACGGTGAGACATAACGGGCCAGCTTACCCATCTGATCCAGGGCATTCTTATACAGAACATTGCAGTGAGGACCGTTGTCAACCAAAGTGCGAGACACATCGATTCCCAGGATCCTCGCCCTGATTACCAGGGGTTCATCCCTCGGGAATTTGGCCTCAGCTCGATCCCGTGGCGTGAAAGATATCACCACAGAGTCACATATTGTTGCGCTCTGCGAAGGCGCAGTAGCCATCAGAACTTCCCACATAGCAAAGTCTCTTTTGCGTTTCCGCTTGCTGTCTTCAGTTAAGGGCCTAACACCACCAATCATCATAACTTCCTGGGCCCCTGGAGGTCCCGGAATATTTTGATTCTGGCCCGGTGCAGCTGGTGGAGGGCCCTGGGGATTCTGACCCCGTGGTTCATTCCCTACAGCCCCGGGACGGGGGAGGTACTGCCACAGTTTTCCCTCATTGAACAGCCTCCACAGTTGCCTCAGTAACTGACGACACTGGTTTGTTGAATGGCCGTGTTTCTCATGGAAATCACACCATAGGTTCGGGTTCAACTTCTCTTGGGGAGTGTTAATGGGCGGGGGCCTGGTTAACACATCTACCCTCTGAGTCAGGAACACCTGCAAAATGGCCTCTGGGGCCTTACCAGTTTCACGCCGAATATTGGCTTCCAGTTCCCTTATTTCATCCATTCTGGGATCAGTGCCGGTTTTCACACCGGATTTCTTTCCAATATAGTTTGGCCTTTTCTCTGAAGAGAATGGGGCCTTCTTTTTGGTTTCGCCCAGGCCCCGTGGGGTCCTGGTCAACCTTTGATATGCTACCTCAGCGGCAGCTTTCACACGAAATTCCTCATAGGATTTTGGATAATTTTTCATCATAGATTTGAACAACTTTGAGTTTCTTCTCAAACCGGTCATGGCGGTATGGAGTTTTAAATTCTCATTTATATCCTCTCCGCCAGCCAGGAGAATTTCCTCAACTCGCTCCACATACTTTTCATCCGACTCTTCATCATCCTGTTTTATCCCGAGTAAGCGTTGGCTCTGTTCCAGTTTCACAGCCTTAGAGGCAAAATGCGTCACGAACCTTTGCACCAAATCATCGAAACATTTAATCGAGTGGGCAGGGAGGCCCGCGTACCATTTGTGAGGAACATCACCCAACGTAAGGGGAAAGAGTCTACAGCGCGTCGCATCAGTTGCGCCGCGGCCGGACATGTAAGACCTGAACCTACTCAAATGAGTCTCTGGGTCAGTTTTACCGTCATAGACTAAGGATGGCATAGGGAGGATTTCAGTTTGCATGGATGCATGTTCAACTTCTGGGGCCAGGGGTTCATTTTTGTAACCTGAAGGTACATGCACACCCTGTCCCTCATTCATTCGTCTTTCCAACTCAACATATTTCTGCTTCAAATCTACGATCTCCGGGTCCTCCGCCCTGGCCCCTTGGGCCACTGGCACAGGAGAACCCTCCCGGTACCGTTGCATGTCACTCTGGCTGCCTCTCCTTCGACGATCCGTCGAAGTGGCCACAGATTCAGCATTTCGGTTTAGATCTATCACCAGGTGATTTTTTCGCTCTCTCCTACGGAGGCGTTTGACCTTCTCTTGAGCCACAGTTGTGGCATGTCCAGGTGTCATAAAAGCACCGGTTGCATGTTTCAATGGAGTTGTCAAAACGTATTTTCTGTGCATAAGAGCATGCACGGCTTCATCAATTTTTTCTGGAGTATCCAGATTTTCGAATTTGATTGGGGGCGGAGCCACAACGGGCGTCGACGGCCCACCCAAATCATACGGGTGCAAACGACGAGCACGGCGGCGAGAACGATGACGGCGAATAGGAACTCTAACCTGAGAATCCGAATGCAGATCGGGTTCTGCATGGCCGTCGGCGGGGCTTTCCTCATCGACAATCTGGATTGGCGGCGGTGGTGCGTCTCGGTCGACGGGATCTGGGTCTGCCTCAGCCGCCGGAGCGTTGGGATCCTCGATGACCGCCTTGCCCATGACGTCGCGCCACCTGCCGGAAACTCCAGAGTCGTCGGATGCCGTCGCGCCTTCTCTCTCGTCTGCCATTTTTGCCGCCAGTTGAACCTCTAACTCCGATGCGTAAAACCTGATCTCCTTCTAGCGCCACTGTTTGGGCCATTTTTCTCTAAATCACACTATCACTGGAACGGGGGGGTATATAAGAAAGGGAACCAAGCAGATATTTATTTGATATGGGACAGATATAGATCGGAGTTTGTATGCCGGAAATCTGGAAATAACACATGGTGTTCTTGAGCTTAAAGCTCTTTTATTTCCTTTACTTTAAGTATTTGGAAATATAGAAAAATGTGTGAAGTCCTTTTCTCCTCCCTTCTCTCTCTCTTTTATACTAGTAGTTTGCATGAGCATGCAAGCTCTTTTAATACCACATATTAGCCTCCTATCACATCTAATCCCACTAATGAAGACTTTTAAGCCATTGCATTAAATATCCACTAATCTTGTCTTCCACTTGCTGCATGTCACCAGAGGCGCACCGCCTCTTGCCTGGAGCCTTATCCGACTGATCCCCTAATCTGGTACGGGGCTGTCTTCCTGGGGATACCATTGAGCTCGCCTGGTACCTTCTTCATATATGGCTTCAATTCTGACTTTTGTCCGCTGTTTGACCACCTCCTTGATGACGTGGCTCCGGTCGTCTGGACACGTGTCGGTGGTGGATTTTTATGGTGTAACAGTCGGTATATGTGAATAACTTTTGACTTCCGGTTTAGATTCCGTAAAGTGATCTTGAGATAATTGCATGTCACCGTTTCACTTTCCAAATAACCTTGTGAGAATTTGAGCCATTTTAGCTTTCTTCTTGTGTGATACATCTCGTTGTTGCTTCTCGAGCTTCTTATTTTCTTCGTTCTACATCAAATGCGCCCGTATGGACTGAAGATAGCTAAATCATGCTTAAGTTGTTACTTGAGGCTTGTACGTCATAAATTACTTGATTTTGAAAATGATTGGGTATTGATCGATTAGGATAGCCTTTTTAGCCGCTTTTTGATTTTGTTTGACCCCGAGCTCGTCGTGGGACACCCTAGTAGCCCCGTTGAGCCCACGTTTAGCCTTTTTCTTTTTCGTCCTATATTTCGTGGAGGAGAGAATGAGGGGTTTTGTGCTTGGGGATATAAGGTGTTACTTACGATGTTTGCCTCTTTTGTAATAATTCGAGACGCGTTATAAGTCTCCAAAAAAAAAAATAGAGAAAAACAAAAATGAGATGTGTTATAAGTCTCCAAAAAAAAATGAGAAAAGAGTCGAGACATGTTATAAGTCTCCAACAAAAAAAAAAAAAAAGAATCGAATAATGTTATTTGAATGCTCGGATGGTTTATGTGGCTTTGATGAGTCGTTTGTAGTGTTTGGAGTGGTAGGGGTTTTTATGGAGTTAGACAGATGTTTGGTGTAGAAGTGCGTGTTCGAGTTTAGTCCACTTTTTCCCAAATAATCCCGAATACCTTTAGCCGAGCCCCGATACACCCGATTTATCGATCGCCCATGATTCTTAAAATGGTAGACTTTGATTAAGTGGAGAGTACAACTTGAGTATGTGTTTAGTTTTTTCTTAGGTGCATTTGATGTTATTTGAAGCTCGTCCTTTTTCTTTATATGCTTTTCTTTCTTGGGTGCACGAGTTTATCTTTGATTTATCTTTCACTTGTGCACGCTTTGAGTGGAACCCCTTTTCGAGAGATAAAGAAGATAGAGTGAATCCTAGTGAGGAAACTTGGAGTGGTGACGTGTGATGATTCTTGTGTGACCTTTGTTGTTTCTGATTCATTGTGGGTCGATATTTGTTCATGTTACTTTTTCCGTACGCACCACCGAGAGTCTATTTGTAGTTTTGAGGAATTGAGTGAGTGATTGGCATGCTTGTGTGACTTATTTGCCTTCATGATTGCTTGCTTGAGGACAAGCAAGAAGCTAAGTGTGGGGGAGTTGATTTACATGTTTTTGTGCTTATTTTCCTATGATGTTTTGTGTCGTCTCATGCCATTTTGTGTCATTCTTGTGCATCATTCTCACGATTCTCGGTAGGTTTGACGTTTGTAAAGTGTGTAGGTGTATGATCATGTTCAATGCGAAAACGAGCAAAAACGAGTTGAAAAACGGTAAAGTGATTTGACCAACCACCTATCGTGATTGCGCTGCAAACTTGGCCACATTGGTTCTCCCAACTCCGACCATCTAAAAATACGATCCATACATTGTCGGAAAGATCTTGAAATCCTCTACATGGTCCTACCAGTTTGTTCTCATGGTTCCCCGTCATAGAGCCGGAATTCACGGGTTTCCAGCCCAGTAGGCAGCTGCCCCGGGGTGTATGTGCAACAAACTTAGAGAGCTTGGTTCTCTCAGCTCCGACTACATACATACATGGTCCATACCTTGTCGGAAAGCTATCGAAGAGTTGTACGAGGCCCTGCCCTTTCAATATCATATATATCCATCATATAGTCGCAATCCTTGAGTTTCCAGCCCAGTACGCAGCTGCCCCGGAATGTATGCGCAGCGATCTTGGGGAGCTTGGGTCTTCCAACTCAGACCACCTATACCGATGATCTATATCTCTACATGGCCCAGCCATCTAAGCGCTCGCTCGCGACCACCACCAGGCGACCGGCTGAAGACCAGGCGATCGCTTGCGCCCAATTCCAGATTTTGCACTTTTCGTGCAGGCGATCGCCTCCCTCTCGAGCGGTCGCTCGCGACCATCTCCAGGTGACCGCCTGGGCCCCAAGCGACCGCTTGCTCCTGTTTACAGCCTTGACCGCGTGTTGACTTCGTTTTTGACGACTTATGAATAGGTTTTTGAACCTGGGTTTCGGTAGGCAGACTTTCATATTGTTTTTCACCGCCCTTTGAGAAGACTTGGAACTCATAGCTTCTAGGTTTGGATTTGGATTTGCATCGCTTGGAATTTTCTTGTACTTTGGATTTTGGCAAAAGTCGGATTAGCTACCGACGGGTGCCTATGCTTGTTCTTGGATTATAATCGTAGTAAGACTTTTCACTTTTCATCGCTTGTCTTCAATTATTTCTTTTACTTGTTCATTGATTCATTCTTTTACTTTTCAATTTGCGTTCATGAATTCTACTTTTCTAAAATCCGATTATTCCTCGATCAAAAGTATGAGTAGCTAATCTCTTACCTAGGGCTAGGGTTGAACGATTTTTCCAACTAGGGTTCGAATTTAAATTTCTATATTGAATTAATACCAACCGGTAACGGACGTGTTAGCACTATTTTATGAATTTGAATTTTAACTCGAATAAGATAATCGTGATTCCCGAAACCCTAGTTTATTACCCATTTGATTTAAAAACAATTTTTCTTGCTTTCTTACTTTACTTGCTTTCTCGTCTTCGCAATATTTTAGTTAGTTTTTAGAATTAAAACAAAAAACCAACCAACACATGCATTATGCTATTTCACATCTTTTCCCCATTGCAAACAACTGAATACTTTTATTAAGCCGATAGTAGTGTTCCTCGTGAGATCGACTCGGGCGAATTGCTTCGGCAATAAGTTCGGTTATTTTTATTTGATTTTTGACGCACTACAAAACGACTTACCAGGTCTATCTGAACCAACTCCCACTCGCCACGCCAAGCGAAGTAAGCAAACCCAAATACAATGCAGGCGGTCTCCCAGACGCGGGCCATTTAGGATGGAAACAAAGAAGTCACACGCTCGAAAGCGGGGCCCAGAGCGAGGAAAGATAGTTGATAACGGAAACAAGCTACACCCACGGGGCTGAGTCACCGGGCAATGGGGCCGGACCCCGGCGGCAGATGAAGTTCATGAAGCAATTTCCCAAGTGACGTCCGCACACGCCGATGATCGACCCCCGCCATCTCGGCCAAGGCCCACATACCAATTCGTCCACGCGAGGATCAGAGCTAGACCCCACGTGCAATGTACCGACCTCGGTTATCTTAACCGGACACCGATGATCGAAATACAGAGGGACGAGTTCCGGACCCCAGGATCGCGTCCGGACACAGAGGCCAATGATCGCCCCCGCCAACTCGGGCACGAGCCCACGTGCCATATCACCACTACAAAATACATGAACGGAATGCGCAGACCTCGACCATCACGCCCCGACGTCGATGACCCGTCAGGCGAAGGTTTCGCCCCGGGCCCCGGTCTCCGCTTTGGTTCACCACCGCGGGACATACAAAACCCCCGAGCTAATGATCTATGATGGCACAAGAACAAACGCCGGACAACGACGACAGAGCCTGCCTCAAATCAACGGCCGCCTACCACCCGTCACAGACTAAGGCCTTTTCAAAGCCTCAATCAAGATAAGGAAACAAATTCATAAGCAACGGACCAGACCAAACTCAACATACATAGAAATCAGCGGATTCCATCCACGGACTTCTCTGGGGGCCAGTGTTGAGCCACAAAAATCCCCCACCGACACGTGGAATGGGCCGACACCCGGCACCGGATAAAAAGGCCCGAATAGGGCTCCTACTGGTACCATGGTCCCCCAGGCCAACTCGCCATCACGAGAATCAGATAATGCCCACGCATACCGTGCCCAGATCCCGGCCAAACCGCAATGGGCGACAATAACCCGACATACGGGGCGACGAGTCAAATGGTCCCGGAACGCGGCCCAACACGAAGCTAAGACGCCAACGACCCGCATGCAGTGGGACGATTTCCGAGCCCCCGGATCGCGCCCCAGCACGGGGCACGGACAACAACAACCCGACATACGGGACGACGGGCCAATGGGACTCGGAACGCGGCCCGGCTCGGAGCTCGGGCGCCACGCGACCCAGAATGCATGGTCACGGGAACAACGGGAGTCAAGCCCCGGAGCTCCTCCGGACCCCGGTCACGGGAGACCACCACGTGGGTAAAGCACGCAACGGAAGGAGCACGAAGGAGGAGAACAACCGTACTCATTCCCGGGTGTCCCATACCGGGGCTTTACCGCGGGACCCTGATACCGTACAGATACGACCTGCCCCAGCTCACACAGAACAAGGACGTCTTTATCCACGCACGAAGAGACACGTGTCGATTTCAGACAGTTGGAATCCCACACAGGGCATGAAGGGATAAGGATCCCATTCGCGCACATGGCCGTGGGGCCCCTTCGCGAAGCCCGGATCACCGAAGCCCAGACCCGTCCACCGTCCCGGGGTCGAGCTGGAATCACCGAGTCATGCGGGCGACTAATCACAGAGCATCCAAAGGGTGTACTGAGCTGAGGCGTTAACATACCATCGTCACGGACCCCCTGCCACGACGGGGCGGCTCGCGGCAATCATCATCGAGGACCTCGTATCTCGGCGAAACGCGCCTCGGAATCGTGCCCCGGCATTTAATGTATTTAGAATAGGTACCCAACGTGTTAAGGGTATCGTGGCATGGATAAGAATGTATCATCGCCTATAAAAGGCACCCTCCCGTAAACGATTAAAAGGCGGCACAAATTAGCTATTAAAGCCATTAAATAAAAGATTGGATAATACCAAGAAGCTTCGAGCTCAAAACCTCTGTTTCCTCTAAATCTAATTCAACCCTTTTCGTAATATAAATTTAATGTATTGGTACCGTTTCCAAACCCTCTAAACACAGCCCAGCCTCGTACTTTTCAACCCGACCAAAACGTGCCAAAACAGTGGGCAGCATTGGAGATACTCTTAGCCTAAACATTAATTTTGGTTTGAATTTTTTTTAATGTAACCGATCATTAAATAAGGGTAAAATAGGACTTATTTTATTTTATTAATAAGTGTGCAAAACACTAAAACGACATATAAAAAAGATGGGAGAGAGTATCAAATTAAAAGAAATTCAAAGGCTTTCGACCATGTCAAATAAGGAAAGTCATAGGACGGTTCAACAATTAAAATCTAGCATCTAAATGTAATTTGGGCAACAACCCCTCTTCCCATTTTTGTTGAATTAACAGATCTGCAAATCCCTAAAAGAAACTCAACTTCTCTTGTACACTGCTATCTGTCATCGGGTCGGATGATTACTTACTGGTGAGAGCCTCTTTTGTGTGTGCATATTCAACATAGTAGAGTGTAATAAACGTTCATTGATTTATTCGCTATATATTCAGTCAAATTTTGCATTATGATTTTAAAATCCCAGCTTCTTCACGAGTTGGGGTAATTTTTTATTTTATTGATTAGATGGATTTTGAACGCCAAATTCCTTTGTTTTAGTTATTTTAGATATAAATTGTTTTAATTGTTTTAGTTATTTTTGATTTCTGGGAAGAAACCATCAAAACCCAGTATTGCATTTTTCACAGAAGATATTGAATCTTCATTTTTCGGGTTTTTGGCTTCATTCAAAGTTTTATGTAAAGTGGATGTATCGTTTTATGACTTGATTCCTTCCTGAATTTGCAGCAGCATTGTTCCATAAGTCGATTAATTGTTAACATATATTCCACTCGATTCGAACACGATGAACTCATCACCACCGTCAAAGATGGAGGTTTTGGATGCTCCACTTCACTTGATTGGCTTTGAAATCGACGAGCTTTCGGCTCATAAAGTTTCAGGTCATCTCCTCATCACTCCAAAATGTTGTCAGGTATAATATAATTAATTACTCGTCTTATATTGATACATTCAATTTGTCGATATTTGTGATTTCAATTTTTGGGCATGAGCAGCCGTTCAATAAACTGCACGGAGGGGTTTCGGCATTAATTGCCGAGGCTTTGGCAAGCATGGGAGCTCATATGGCATCCGGATTTCATAGGGTGGCCGGAATACAACTCAGTATCAATCATCTAAAGAGCGCTCAGGCCGGAGACTATATAGTTGCAGAGGCTACACCAGTTAATGTTGGCAAATCCGTTCAGGTATATACTTAGAATGAAGAGATTATAATACGCAAACATTTTTAAAGGAAAACAACAGCATTGAAAATATGTTTATGTTTTACGTATTTATCTATCCCAGTTTTCACAACTATGAAATTCCATCTCATTGGTTGGGTCAACTAATTGTTGGAAAGAAATGTAAACGAAATCAACCTCATTTTTATTGCAGGTCTGGGAGGTAATTCTCCTGAAATGCGAATCGGAAATAAAAATTCCGATTGCATCATCTAGGGTTACACTACTCTGTAATCTGCCTGTGCCGGAATCCGCCAGGGATGCTGCTCAAAATCTTAAGAAGTACGCTAAACTATAACTAAATTTATTCAGTGCTTTTTAGAATTAAAATGTTGAATTATGAGTAACAACAAATTGTATGTATATGATCTTCGTATACGTTCCCATATATATCTGCACTCATGGTATAAATTTGATGTTATTCTGTGATGCCATGTTTGGAAATTCGAAACTAAAACTTTGGTAGAACGAACATGAGTGTGTTGATGTTATTCCTGGAAAATGAAGATTCGATATCTTGGAAATGGAAGTGCAGAACGAACATGAGTGTGTTGATGTTGAAATATAAGGGCTTGTTTTGTTGACAACTTTGAAAACGTCAGATATGAAATTTAAGGCACAAGTGCTCTTGTATGTTTGCATCGTCTCTTATAGTTGTGTAGAATATGAGTATATTTTGATGAATTTTGTGGCTTCGATTCTATGTTACAGAAACATAACATTATCGTCGCAATTTGCATTTTTCATCGTCCCGAACGAATGATCGCACCCTGATCGCACCCCGTAATTAAATTAATTCTACCTAAAATACCTTTACAAATTCATCTATTTTATTTTAAATTAACTAATTAAATCTTAATAAAAAACATAATTAAACATTTTTTTACTATCACACATCTTCCAACAACACTTTTAACACTCTTAACAATTATATACACATATATATTTAATTAAATGAGAAGAAATGTTTTTTTTTCTAATAAATAACTTGAATGATTTGTTCAAAATAAAAAATAAAATAATAATTTACATGAAGATAGTATCTCATGGAATGTCCCTCGCTATCCACACACCTAACAAGCGGAATATTCACATTTTATTATTGACAAATAGGAATATAGGATATTTAGAGGAGTAGTAGGAGGTACGAGGAAGTATGGTAGAGCTAGAAATATCAATCGGGTCAGCTCACTCGCTTTTGGTTCAATCCATTCGGGTTATCGGGTTATTTCGGTTCGGGTTATTCGAGTTGAAATTTTTTTGTAACCCTAACCCTAAAATTTTTGATTTCTGAGTCGGAAAATTTTAATATTAATAAAATATTAATATTTAACAATAATTATTATTATTCTAATATTTAAATTGCCCAAAACTTCAAAAAAAAATTAATAATGAGGAGAGACGAGAAACTCCACCCACCCGATCGGAGGTCTCTCGATCTGGTAGAATGTAAATCGAGGGATGTGTCCGAGTACCAGACACATGTGGTTCGAGAGTCAACAGGTCTCACCCAGGATAAACCTTCATAATATTTCAATGAAAATTTGTTCCACCCAAAGTTCGAACTCTGCGAAAATTTCACATACATCATCACCACAAGCATTAGCACTCGACTATGCTCAAAACTTCAAATATTCATTCAATAATATGTAAAATTGTAATTTAAATTGAAAATTTTCTTTTATTTGAAATTTTTTTATTTAAAATAAATTCAAGTAAATCAGGTTGTCGGGGTCTAGCTCAATTAAGTTTCGATTTTTTCGAGCAATAAATATTCGACTTTAATTTTACATTTTTTCGGGCAAGGCTCCGGGCCAACCCACAAATTCGGTTGCAAAAATATTCGACTCTAAATTTTTAAAAATCAAAATTTCTCTTTTTGTTTTTTTTCGAGAAATTCTAAAATAGTTCTGTTTTCTGTTGCAAAAGAACTTTGACAAAACTAAAACCGTACCTTGAATCAGAGGAGAGCTGGCGGAAGAAGAAAGATTAGCTTCCCTGATCAAAAGATGTCCGAACATGAGAGCCCTCCATCAAATCCACGCCCACATTCTCACCCAGCCGAGCCTCTCCCTCCCCTTCGCCCTCTCCAAAATCCTCTGCTTCGCGGCCTACCGTAACATCCACTACGCCAGAGCCCTCCTTTCCCAAATCCCATACCCCACCACCTTCGCCTACAACACCGTCATGCGTGGCCTTCTCCTCCAAAACCCTCCTTCTCCGGAGCCCTTTTTCCTCTTCCAGAAACTGCTTCGGAAGAAATTCCCCACTCCCAACACCTTCACTCTCTCCTTCGTCCTCAAGTGCTGTTCGATGATGGCGGCGTCTCAAGAAGGCAAGCAGGTCCACAAGCACGCCGTCGCCTCCGGGATGGCCGGAAACCTGTTCGTTCAGACCTCGCT
Source organism: Euphrasia confusa (assembly GCA_954870475.1). Lineage (NCBI taxonomy): Eukaryota > Viridiplantae > Streptophyta > Magnoliopsida > Lamiales > Orobanchaceae > Euphrasia > Euphrasia confusa. The sequence continues at coordinate 23,881,883 of OX940968.1, read as the reverse complement.
GCTCAATTTCTACTCCAAATGCGAGGAAACCGAGCTCGCGAGGAAGGTGTTCGACGAAATGCCCGAAAGAAACGTGGTTGCCTGGAGCGCCATGATCGGCGGGTACGCTAGATGCGGGTCGGTCAACGAGTCTCTGGAGCTTTTTAGGGAGATGCAGAAGGATGGGGTTGACCCGGATGAGGTGACGATGGTGAGTGTGATCTCTGCTTGCGCCATGACTGGTGCTTTGGATATAGGGAAATGGCTGCACGTGTTTATAGGTAGGAAAGGGATCAAGAATGATCTTGAAGTGAGCACTGCGCTCGTGAATATGTATGCAAAGTGTGGGTCCGTTGAGAAGGCGTGGGAAGTTTTCGAGGCTATGCCGGTTAAGGATGCCAAGGCATGGAGCTCGATGATTGTGGGGTTCTCGATACACGGGCTCGCGAAAGAGGCGTTGGAGACTTTCGCAAAAATGGAAGAAGCTAAGGTAGTAAAGAAAAGTGTGATGATATATCACCGATCACTCGTCGTATTTGATAATATGTATTCAAACTTTCATTGCAGGTTGAGCCTAATCACGTGACACTCATTGGAGTGTTATCTGCGTGCGCGCATGGCGGCCTAGTCCTCGAGGGTCAAAGGTATTGGTCAACCATGCTAAATTCTGGGATCGAGCCATCCATGGAGCACTACAATTGCATGGTCGATCTATTCTGTCGGGCGAACCAAATAGAGAAAGCTTATGACTTCGTCCAAACAATGCCCGTTTCCCCAAACCCCGCAATCTATCGCACCTTGCTATCCAATTGCAAGAAAAACAAGATGCTAGAGAAAGGCGAAATCGTAGCAACTCACCTCCTTCAGTTAGAGCCCCTCAATGCCGAGAACTACATACTCCTCTCGAGCCTATACGCTTCCTTATCCGATTGGGTGAAGATGAGCTTCGTGAGAAGGCAGATGAGGGAGAAGGGAATCAGGGCTGTCCCCGGATGCAGCTCTATCGAGATCAACGGACATGTGCACGAGTTTGTAATGGGGGATTGGTCTCATCCGGAAGGTGAAGACATAAGGAGAATTATTAGGGAAGTTTCCGAGAGAGTTAGGCTCGCGGGGCATGAGCCTTGGATTGAGTCTGTTTTGAAGAATGTGGAGGGTGGGGAAAAGGAGAGTGCCCTTTGGGAGCACAGTGAGAGACTGGCTATTGCGTATGGTCTGTTGAAGACGAAAGAGCCGGTGGTTATTAGGGTTGTGAAGAATCTAAGAGTGTGTGTGGATTGTCATGAGGTGACAAAGAGTATAAGTAGATTGTACGATCGGGTGATTGTTGTTAGGGACAGGATTAGGTTTCATAAGTTTGTTGGCGGGGTTTGTTCTTGCCAGGATTTTTGGTGACAGAATTAATTTACTAAGAACCTTGGTCTTCATTTGTGTGGCTTGGAGATTGAGGTAGTCCTCGACTGCTTTTTATTTGAAGAAAGGAGAACAGCTTATACCCTATGGTGAGTCAGTTTGTGTTATATTATATAGATTTTGATATAAAAAAATGTGTTACAACACTTGTCGGCTGTCGCTTCCTTTAGACACAACTTTACTAGGCTATTTTCTTACCAGAGCCATGCTGAATAGTGACTGCTTAAACTTGGATTTCAACATGACCTATATACATGTACTGGTCGCAGCATCGTAGTGAAACTTAATTTTGGTATTGTCTCCAAATGCATTTCATTGGCAGTTAAGAACAGTAGAATCTGAATCTTTACATTCATGGTGATCTATGGCAACCTTTCCCGTTAAAAGCCTCGATTTTTCATGGTTACCTTAAATTGATTTACGACACCCTCACCGGTAGAGTTGAACATGTCGAGTAGAAGTAAGAGTTCAGGTCAGGTTTTAGGGTTATTAATTCAGTTAAATGAAAATGATATTGCGCGGCCGAATTGTGCCAAGAACCCCAACGTTCTAGCTAGTAACAAATCAAACATGTATTTATCTATTAGGGTTTTGTAATTTTGATCCTCTGCTGTAACTTTGTTTTGATTTGTTTTTTGATTGAGTTCATTTTCAGTTATATTGAATCTTTGACAGTATTTAATACCTCTAAATTAACTTGAGTTTTCTTTCACTCTCAGTTTTTGATTTTTAAATAAATTAACATGATTTGTCTTGTTGCTGTATGTGCCTGCTGCTGTTATAGCCATTTTCTTGTTCAGAACTCAGGATCTGAAAATATATTTATACTATATTACATATCCCATGCTGTTTTATTATCGAGTATCCGTACCCAATTAAGAGATGAAGTATTTTTATAACATATCTCATTCCGTCTTATTTTTAAATTTGGATATAAAATTGATTCGTACAAATTTGTACTCCATTCCTCCCATGCAACACTTTCCTTTTTGAAGTGCCTGATACACCCAAAAAAAAAAAAATTTTAACTTTTTCACTTTAAAATATTATTTTACCCCTATTTTATCTACATACTTTTTAAACTTCACGACAATTATTTTATTTTTCAACTTAAAAATACATTTTTACCTTTTACTTTTTAATCAAAAATTTAAAATATAACATTTTTTGAAATCTCCGTGCCCGCAAAAATATTGTATCTATTGTGATTTAGGGGAAGTATAGAGAGAGAGAGAGAGACGAAAATCCATATAATTTCAAAAAGCAAGATAACTGCAATCAAATTATGTTATAACAAATTGCAATTTATTCCAGAAATGATATTTTGCTCGAACAAATGACTGCTTCCACAAATGAGTATTGAAAGTTAGAAAAAGTGACAGGTTAATCTTATTAGTTGTAACTCAATTATTTCCCATTAAATGCATAAAAACATGGCTTTAATTTATTGGTCCATAATGAATGCACGTGACGTGATGTATCATGTTCTTATGTTATCACTATATCTATCTCACTACGAAATGAAAAGCTCACCACAAATGGAGAACACATGCGATGACCAACTCTATTTCTACGTCAACGGAGAGAGGTTCGACGTGCCGGAAATCGATCCATCCACCACCCTGCTTCAGTTCTTGCGCTCAAGTACCCGTTTCAAGAGTGTCAAGCTCGGATGTGGTGAAGGTTTGTGTTATCGTGTTATTAATTAGTTCTTGTTCGTTTTCGTTGTGATTACTACATCTATGTGAATGTGACTATATGTGTAGTATGTACTGTTCTAAAAATCTCCGACTAGCTCTGCCTAAGCTCTAGGTTGTATTCGATCGTTTCGATTTTAAGCTCTCGGCCCCCAAGCTGCATAAGTATCGCCTAAACCCGCTTTGAGACGCCTAACTTCTACACCCTCCAATCTTTTTTAATTGTCGTTCTATATATTTGCACATATATTAATAAAAAAAATCCCAAAAATAATCTCCTATTAATGCTATATTATTTACGAAATATATATTTTCTTATTTTTTCTCTTATCTAAAATTAAAAAACTCATCTCTTCCCTCGGCTCTCTTTTTCTTTCACCTTTTTTTCGAGCCTTTTTATTTCTTTCATCTTCTTCTTAAAAAACTCAAGAGTTCGGACCTGTTCTTTTGGACTTAATCTCAGTCTAGTTCAGTTCAGTTCAAATCGCTTAAATTCAGTTCAATTAAGTCTAAATTCATAAAGTTCGTTTCAAAATAAACTAAACTAAAATAAATAAAAAATAATTTCAATCTATAATTTTAAATATAGAGAGTACAATCTAATTACTGTCATAATATTATTAATATTTTTTAAAAAATATTTAAAAACTTATAAAAATTATTATTATTTTTATAAAAAAATCAATCCAGTTCAGTTCAGATCTTCAATTCAGTTCAGTTCAATTCAGACGGTTTGAGTCCAAAAAAACAGGTGCTTCTTTCATTCGATTTCAAAACTTTGATTTGATATGAATAAGGACTGAGGCAAAAAAAATTGATATAACCGCTGTGAAAAAAAAACCACCCCCAAATCTTTTGAGTTAGAGACGAGCAAAAAACAAATGATAGGGTATAAAAAAGTTTGGTTGGAAACAGTAGATTTTGAAAGGGTAATAAGAGAACACAGTTTCATCGTATTGAGAATAAATGTAAAAATAATTTGTCAATAAATGAAAGGTATAGGATGGATAAATGGTTAAAACAACAATTAAAAAGTAAAAACAAAGAAAACCTAAAACGACAATAAAAAAAATTGGAAGGAGTATTAGTTTCGTTTTTACCTACTTAAACGGTTCTCGAGCAGATTTAATCGAACAATTAAATTGCAAAACTTGATAAATAAAATAAAATAGATGGTCTTATGATAATTTTTTAATAAAAGAGTAAAATTTGAAAAAAAACAATATTAAAAATATAACGAAAATATTTTAAATTTTAAATTTACAAGCTATTTCGATTATTTCACTACGTTAAAACCAGTGAATATTAATGTAAGTTTTGATTATTTTGATTATCTATTTGTACTATAACCTGTATTGATATGCAGGCGGGTGTGGAGCTTGTGTGTCTCTGCTCTCAAAGTACAACCCCACACTGAATCAGGTCGAAGATTTCAGCATAAGCTCATGCCTCACCCTCCTCCACAGCATCCACGGCTGCTCGATTACGACCAAACGAAGGCTTAGGCAACAGCAAAGACGGCTTCCACCCAATCCACGAGAGGTTCGCCTCGTTCCACGCTTCCCAATGCGGCTTCTGCACCCCAGGAATGTGCATGTCCCTATTCTCCGCCCTCGTCAACTCCGAAAAAACGAAGATAACGCCTTTCGAGGCCGAGAGGTCCGTCTCTGGAAACTTATGCCGATGCACGGGTTACAGGCCTATATCCGATGCTTGCAAGAGTTTCGCTTCCGATCTAGACTTGGAGGACTTAGGTTTGACTTTGACCAACTCCGTTTGGAGGAAGAGATGTAACGATCGTGGTTTGCCGGTTCTGAATTCGAATCGCGGATCTTACTCTTGGTATAGTCCGGTTACTATCGAGGAGCTTCAGGGGTTGTTGTTGGGCGAAAGCAAGAAACGGGTCAAGCTAGTTGTTGGTAACACCGGGGATGGGTATTACAAAGAGACGGAGAAATACGACGAGTATATAGATTTGAGGTTTATTCCCGAGCTTACGGTTGTTAGGAGAAACGGGCCGGGCATCGAGTTCGGGGCGGCTTTGTCCATCTCAAAAATCATCTCGCTTTTGAAGGAAAATAGCTCGACTGAGGACAATGCATTGTTCAAGATTGCCGAGCATTTGGAGAAGGTCGCTAATAGGTTCGTAAGGAACTCGGGTAGTATTGGTGGAAATTTGATTATGGCACAGAGGAAGAATTTCCCGTCGGATATCGCTCTGTTGCTTCTCGGAGTGGGTGCTTGCGTGAGTATATTAACGGGCCAAGAACGTGAAAGAATTACCATCGACGAGTTCTTGAGTAGACCGGCTTTAGGCCCAAAAGACTTGCTTTTGAGTGTCTACATTCCTCTTCTGGATAAAAAGAAGTTGTTCGAGTCCTATCGTACTGCACCAAGGCCTCTCGGAAACGCGTTGCCTTATTTAACAGCTGCTTTCTTAGTCGATATTGATGATAAAAGCAGCAGGATTGTAGTAAACACTATCCGGCTGGCTTTTGGATCATATGGGACAAAGCACCCGACAAGGGCTAGCAGAGTCGAGCAATATTTGACTGGGAAAATACTCAGCTTCGAGGTTATGAAGGAAGCAATCAGATTGGTGAAAGGTGATGTGGTGCCTGAAGAGGGCACTTCACATGCTGCTTACAGGTCGAGCTTAGCGGTCGGTTTTCTGTTCGAGTTTCTTAGTGGCCTTATTTCCGAGGATTCGAAAAGCTTATCGCTAAACGAAGCTGCGAAATACAAGAATGATTCGATCGGAAACCGAACTGAATTGCTGTCATCTGCAAAGCAGGTGATGGAATCCAGTGAGGATTATTATCCGGTTGGTCTTCCTCTGAAGAAATTTGCATCTGTCCTCCAAGCATCCGGTTTGTGGTTTAACCTTTTCATTTTCTCTCGAGTCTTTTTGCCTTGTTTTAGTGACTATATATCGGCATTGCATGTACAGGTGAAGCTGTGTACGTGGACGACATACCATCGCCTCCAAAATGTCTGTACGGTGCATTCATCTATAGCACGATGCCTTCAGCTCGAGTGAAGGGCATTTCTTTCGATCCTAAAATATCGACTTCAGGGGTTGTTGCCGTTATCTCTTCAAAAGATATTCCACAAGAAGGCGAAAATATCGGAAGTACTACCTTAGTAACTTCCGAATCTTTATTCCCTGTCGATTTCAGTAGGTGTGCTGGTGACCGTCTGGCCTTAGTGGTAATGTTTTCGGATTTTCCTGAGTTGTTATTTTCTCTGTTACGAGCAAATTAAAGTATCGATCATTGTTCGTTTTTACGTCGTGCTGAATAGGTTGCAGATACACAAAAACATGCAAACTTGGCTGCGAAAGCAGCTATCGTTGAATATGATAACGAAGGCCTAGAGCCACCCATTCTGACAGTCGAACAAGCCGTCGAGAGGTCGAGTTTCTTCGAGGTTCGTCCTTCCAGAATGCCGGAACAAGTTGGCGATTTTACAAAGGGAATGGATCAATCCGACTACAAGATTCTCAACGCTGAGGTATGTTTTGATTCGTGTGCATTTCTCGTATCACGTAACTACTGTTTAGAGATAATATCACAAAACGTCCTATAAAATAGTTCGATTCCACGTTTAGTCGTTTATGTTTTTTTAAAATCAAATTTCGTCCTATTTACCGATTTTTAGTGGAATTTTGCACATTAGTTACCCGAGGCCTATATGACTGTTTACTCTAGTGTTTTGTCTTATCTAATACTTTATCTCTCTCACAAAAGTTGGAACACTTTCCTTTTTTAAGTGTTCCACAATAGTTGATACACTTTAAAAAAGGAAATAAATATTCTAACTTTTCACTCTAAAATATTATTTTAGAGTAAAAATATTGGGTTACTTTTTAAACTCCAATCACAACTTGTCAAAGTTGGGCCATAACACCTTAAGTTCTTTATGAATTACTCGTGGCCGGAAATTATATCGGCAGGGGTGCCCACAGTCGGAAATTCCATCGACCGGGGCCTCACATCGTGCAGGGGTGCCCACAGTCGGAAATTCCATCGACCGGGGTTCTTTATGAATTACTCGTGGCCGGAAATTACATCGGCAGGGGTGCCCACAGTCGGAAATTCCATCGACCGGGGCCTCACATCGTGCAGGGGTGCCCACAGTCGGAAATTCCATCGACCGGGGCCCCACATCGTGTTGGGCCTGCTCTGATACCATGTCAAAGTTGGGCCATAACACCTTAAAAGGCCTTGTTAAGGTGATAAGGTTGTCCAACTTATATGTGAGCCCGAGGTTCTTTATCCAACCGATGTGGGATATTCTAACACAACTACTAAAATACATTTTTACCCTTTACTTTTAAATCAAAAAGTAAAAAATTAACATTTTTCTTAATCTCCTATCCACAAAAGTATTTCATATTTTTTGAACCAGAAGGAGTACGTACTTATTCACATAAGTAAGTGTTACAAAAATATGAAAAGATTGAGCTTATCTTGTTTTTTAAAGTCATATGTTTTCGTGAGACTCACTTAATCGATCCTCAGATCAAACTCGGCTCTCAACACCACTTCTACATGGAGACTCAAACCGCCCTAGCGATTCCCGACGAAGACAACTGCATGGTGGTCTACAGTTCCAACCAAAACCCAGAGTTCGTGCAAGTCGTGATCGCGAAATGCCTCGGTCTTCCCGAGCACAACATCCGCGTCGTCACAAGAAGAGTCGGCGGAGGATTTGGCGGGAAAGTAACTAAACCAATCCCAGTGAGAAAAAAACAAAAACATATATCCATCATAACTTCTTTTCCCTTTCCCCGATTTTCACCGTTGTACGTAAATTAAGATTGAATTTCGATCACACAGGTAGCTACTGCGTGTGCTCTCGCAGCTCACAGGCTGCGCGTTCCGGTCAGAGCGTATCTCCACCGAAACACCGACATGATCATGACAGGCGGAAGGCATCCCTTGAAAGTAACCTACACCGTCGGATTCAAATCCGACGGCAAGATCACAGCCCTCCACGTCAGCATACTGATCGACGCCGGGATAACCGAAGACGGCTCGTTCGTGATGCCTGCCTTCATCATAGCCAGCCTTAAAAAGTACGACTGGGGATCTCTTTCCTTCGACATAAAGATATGCAAGACCAATCTCTCTAGCAAAACAATCATGCGGGCCCCGGGGGATCTGCAGGGGTCTTTCGTAGCCGAGGTTGTAATGGAACACGTGGCTTCGTTTCTGTCAATGGAGGTCGATGAAGTGAGATGCAAAAACCTTCACACGTACGAAAGCCTAAAGCTCTTCTACGGCGATTCTGTCGAGGATGTGAAGACAAAATACACGTTGCCTAGCATCTGGGACTCGGTGGGAAAATCGAGTAATTACGTTGAAAGGGTTGCAGCTATAAAAAATTTCAACGAATGCAATGTTTGGGTTAAAAGGGGTATTTCACGTGTGCCGGTTGTGTATGAGCTAACTGTGAGTCCTGCTCCAGGGAAAGTGAGTGTACTCAGAGACGGGTCGATTGTTGTTGAGGTTGGAGGTATAGAATTAGGGCAGGGGCTTTACACTAAGGTTAGACAGGCGACTGCTTATGGTCTTGGTCTGATCAAGTGTGATGGGGCGGAAAATTTGGTGGAGAAAATACGAGTCGTGCAGGCGGACACGTTGAGTTTGGTGCAGGGAGGAGTGACATCTGGCAGTACGAGTTCTGAGGCGAGCTGCGAAGCTGCTAGGATATGCTGCGGTTTGTTGGTCGAAAGGCTGAAATCTCTCAAGGAGAAGTTGGAGGAGGAAAGTGGTTCTGTGAATTGGGAAACTCTGATTATCCAGGTATATATGTATATGGTTGCTTTCTTGATAAGTATATATGATTGTTTTTTATGTTACTAAATGTAACTCTTGTTCTTTTCGACTGCAGGCGCATTCTCAGAACATAAACTTGGCAGCAAATTCTTACTTCGTACCGGAGTCGGGATCTACGCAATATCTTACCTACGGAACTGGAGTAAGCGAGGTATGATCTTGCCCTTTGCGAGTATTGACATTATTCGTAAACAACACTGAATTGAACTAAGTTGAATTGATTTTTTTATAAAAATAATATTAATTTTGCGACTTTTAACTGGATTGTATACTTCAAATTATTGTTTCAAATTATTTTTTATTTATTTTTATTTTAATTTATTTTGATACGAACTTAATCGAACTGAACTAAATTGAACTGAAATTAAGTCCAAAAGAACATGTCCTTAAGTTTCTGTTTTAATGCGCGTACAATAGGTCGAGGTGAATATTCTGACAGGACAAACAACTATATTGAGGACAGACATTGTGTATGACTGTGGGCAGAGCTTGAATCCTGCTGTCGACATGGGGCAGGTTTATATTAATTTTCGAAATCTCGTGACTATATATAGTTTTCGCTATGAACTATTGACGAGAATATTATACCGACTTTCACAGATCGAGGGTGCATTCGTGCAAGGGCTTGGATTCTTCATGCACGAAGAGTTCCTAAGTAACTCGGACGGGTTACTAGTTACGAACAGCACTTGGAACTACAAGATTCCGAGCATGGACAATATACCTAAGCAGTTCAACGTCGAGGTCCTGAACAGCGGAAAACACCCAAAGCGTATTCTTTCTTCAAAGGGTATGTACGTCATTTCTCGACCAGTACTGCAGCATTGTAATTATAAAACAATGTATTAATATTTTGTGTTTTTTTTTTTGTGGCAGCTTCCGGTGAGCCTCCGTTGCTTCTGGCAGCATCTGTTCACTGCGCAACGAGAGCCGCCATAAAAGCAGCAAGAAAACAGCTCAACTCTTGGGGAGATGCTGAAGGGGCAGAACCGTCATTTCAGCTGGAGGTCCCCGCCATATTGCCCGTTGTTAAGGAGCTTTGCGGCCTGGATGTCGTCGAGAGGTACCTCGAGAGCCTGGGTGCTGTATAAGCTACAAGAAGCATATATATGATGATCGACAAGTTTATCATCTTGGTGCTACGATCCGTGCGTGACATCGAGCTCGATTTTTTTATGCTCTATCCTTTTTTACCTATATGAATTTCACTAAAATGTACTATATGAATTTTGGCTATGAATTTCACTAAAATGTACTATATGAATTTTGGCTTTCGCACGTTTTTGTGCGACTTTTTATATTATTTTGTGTGTCTTTCTTCTATTGTTTTTGTGCTTATATGAAGAGGTTCAAGTCGATTCCCAATTTTGCGCAGTCGTAGAAGACTTCTACAGCATGGTCATCCCCGATAATTAAGCCGTTGGATCGTCCCCAAATTTCTACATGTAGAAGATTTCTAGAGCTACAATATGAACGGTGGTTTGGCTAAATAACAATGGGAGACGAAGATATAGTGCACAGACCGAAGGACAGAGGAAATGAAGGTGATGTCGGCCGACAACTTCAGTAAAGAGACCATTTTGGTCGATTTTGAGTTGTACAGTTGACGACGTTTACTTGTCATGGGGCAAACGCCGGTCAAAATAAATTTATAATTTAGCCAAAACTCAACACTATGGGCATAGTGGTAAGCGTGGGGTCGGTCTCACGAGGAAGCAATTGCAGTAGGTGATCTCGGCTTGCCTAAATGGTTGTCACGATTTTGAAAAAAAGGTTTTTGAATTGTTGCTGAAGGCACATCGATTTTTATCAAACTACCAAATTCAAGCAATTAAATATAAACTAACTATGATCAATCTAATCATGCAGATCTACTAAAAATAAATACTACGACCAAACTGAACAGATAACTAAAATAACGAAAATTAAATAATGGAAAACAAGCATCTGGGCATACAGCGTCTCTCAGGGTCAGTGGTTATAGGTGCTGGGATTCGATGTCCCGGGCTATCAAAAAAAATGCGGAACCGATAACCCGACCGAAAACCTTAGATCGTCGGAAGACCCGAACGCGAACCACCTCACGAGTCGGGGCCCGACCGAATGCCCAGCGAGGCCCGAAGGCCGCGTGCACCCAGCCGAGCCCCCGCGAGGGGCTCGCGATCGTCCTCGGACAATCGCTGGGATCGCTACGAGCGATCCCCGGGCTGCTCGCGGCAGTCCCGCAGCGAGTCGATGACTCGCTGCCCTAGCGCACGGGGTCACCCCGTGCGAGCCGCTACGGGCGAACCCGTAGCACGCACGGGGTCGCTGCGAGTCGCCTCGCAGCTGACCCGCGATCGATCCGAGGATCGATCGCATCCCTCGGCTTCGGCCGAGGGTTTCCCGTACCCGCGCCGGCGGCGATGAGGGCGGGGGGATCCGCCGTGGCACCAGCCCACGGCATCCCCGGCGATCGACCGAAGTCGATCGCATGCCCCGGCGTCCATCCGGGGCTTCCCCTTGTCGCGCGTCGCGGCGGTCCGAACCCTAGGGTTCGACCGCCTCCTTCGATCCTCGCCGGGGATCTCGAATCCCCGTCCCCGAGGCTCGTCGTTTTCCCGGATCGTGCGTTCATGTATATATCACAATTAACAAGCACATAAATCATAAAAGGGGTTTTATGATTTTACCTCGATTCGTTGTACGGAGAAACGAAATCAAACGATGACCTTGCGATCTTCCTACGCATTCCTTGCACCTCGTCTGAACGTCGTGTGGGCGACGATCTATCGAACTCCTATGGATCTCCTTCACTCTTCAAGACTTTATGATTGGCGTATCTTAGGTTAATGAATTGTGAAGACCATGTAGTGCTTTTATATGCTACGTAGGGGATCAAAAGGAGATGAAATATTGGGCTTCTAATATTGAAGATTAAATTGGGTCCAACCCAAATCCATTAATCCTTATCAATATTAATTTTATTTATTTTCCACTATATAAATAAAATTGCACTCCCAATATTTATCCATATTATATCAAATAATATTTCTCCGGTTAGTATTATTTATTCCGTGTATTTAAGATTTAAATATCCATGAATAAATTTATTTATTGCTCAATAAATAATATTCATCTCTTATATCCGAGACTAGTACCGTTCAACCTTTATTATTGTGCGGAACGAATCCACTCATGAGGTTTACACAATAATTCCTTATGAACTCATCTCGGGGATATTATCAACCCTTCCGGGATACACTTTCCCGTCAAGTATTCACGGCATGTCATATATAAAATATAGCGACCCAATTTTACGGTAATTAACCCAATAATTAAATCGGTTAATTTCTTTGGAAAATCAAAGTCTCTAATATTAAATATACACACCCGCAATAATATCGGGGATTAAGAATAAAATACTCTGAGATTTAAATTGATTATCCAAGGCAATCCTAATCAATAAATCTCAAGCGATCCGCCCAATACACCAAGTGTACAAGTGTGATAAAATAATTAAGATAAATTATTTTCTCTCTCACACAACGACTATACCGATGGATTGGTCCGTGTCCATCTAGGTCGTGAGCAACCGTTTGATTAAATACGAGTAACCGATAGTATGATCTTCTGTGTGCCCATGCACACCATACTAACTACAACGTATAAAATCCAGGACTATATTTTGCATAATTAATTAATAATAATTAAATGCAAATAATTGTTTATTAATTAAATAGGTTAAATGCTATGATCGGGAGTTTACCGATACTTAAATCTAGACATTAAGTACACAACTCCAACAATCTCCCACTTGTACTAAGGTCTAGTCATTTCCTCCAAACTCCCGACTCCCATACTCATCACGTGCTTAAGTTATACTTCCCAGAAGTATTATGTGAATGAGCAATCTAGGTTGCCGCTCTGAAGTTATCTTGGTGACTACTGCGTCGTCTCCCTAGACGATGACTCGAATCAGGTGGTACTTGCTCTATGTGTTATCATCATCTTTTGAACTTATGACTTGTTCCAGTTTACCATGCACCGCTATATACATAGCCTTTGGTGAATCAAGAATCATATCCAAGTTTAGAGGTCATTCCGGAACCTAACCAAAACTTCCGCTGCCTCTGAGGCTGCTATTCGGTTTATGATAGAGTCCGAGAAGCATCACGCTTACCACTCTTTCATCCTTAGGTTCCACCTCTTCTAAAAGTGAACACATAGCCTGATATCGACTTACACTGGTCTTTCTCTGATTTTGGATCTGAGAAATTGCAATCTAAGAAGATTTCGTCTTGCTTAGTAATCCAGTACTTCCAAGTACTTTTACAGCATTCGAATATCTCTTATCCAGATTACTTTTGATATCCTCCCACTACGCTAACCGCATAGTTGATATCAGGTTCTTGTTTTTCAACATTGCATCTACAAAGCTCTCTACACTCAAAGTGCAGGAAACTGCTTTGTCTATATCTATCTCCTTTATGCGTTCGAAACACATACCTTTAGATAGATGTATTCTGTTCTCGAAAGGCAATAACCTTTCTCAGAATTGTGCATGTTTAAAACAAACCATAATCGTATAAGATATCTTAAGAGAAGTACAAATGTTCTTATCTACAGATCGAAAGATTTCTAAGAACATGATCCAACTTCATCTTAATCTCATATCTCGATTTATTTAGACAACCTCTATTTTATGTCTGACAACACTTTTACATTGTTGCCAACGATGAAGTGTTATCTACACAAAATTCCGAGAAACACCACCTTTGTTTCCATTACGTCTCCAATACACCTTTCTTGTCTATGCCCTTTGATGAATCCATAGAATGGACTATCTCATCAATCGCAAGTTCCTATGCAGAACTAGGGATCGATTTCATGTCTACTAGATCCAGAGTTCAAAACTCCTCCAGTCTTATGAACATCTCTGGTTGCTTAACAACCTCCCACTGCAATGGCGTTCCGGTGTATAACAGTAATAACATTAGGTGCAGTCAGTGGTGTACTACTACTCGGTTAGGCTGGTTCTCAGTCTTTCCCTTTCCTCTTTTCTAAAGTACCTTGTCAGTTAGGGCATTGTAGTTCATCTAATAGTCTTCCTCTAAGAACCGGGCGAGGACACCCCTCCGGTTTATAGTACTATTGAACATACAATTACTTGTTCTTCTAGGATATTCTACAACCACATAGAATGTGCCGTTGTATCCATAGAACATAGGTAGTTCCGAACAAACTTGTCCTTTTGAATAGATACTAGTAAGTTCAAGAATTCACAAGTATAATGATTGATAAGAGAATACATCTAATAAGTAAAACAAGTTATACATAACGGTTTGTTGCATCGTGGTAGACTAAGGATTCATCATTCATATATTGCTATCTTAATGTACCAGAATAGATAACACCATTATTTCTTATCTAAATCACTCAATGATTAAAGAAATAAATATCCATTCATTAATAAAGAAAACCAGAACAAAAGTTCTTTTCCAAAATAAAGGGGTACATAAAGCAATAACTTTGAAATGAAATCCTAAAACAGATAAATGTCTTCCACTGCAACCGCTGCTACTCCAACAGCTTTGCCCATGTAGACTTGAACTCTTCTTCTCTAAGTCGCCGGGTTTTCTGGAACCCCTGCACATACCGTCAGTGGTTCCATATCTACACACCAGAATTCTGGTAGATAATACCGCTGACTATGTTTTTATGACTAAAGAAAAATTCGTACCTCTGAGAGGACATTCAGACTTCCAGTGTCCAGACTTGTTGCATCGGAAGCACTTGCCCCTTGGCTTACTAGCCCCCACTCGTGGTCCATTCCTCTTGGCACCACTGGGTTTCATGGCTTGCTTCCTTTTCTTGCCCCTACCTCCAACAGCTTTCAAGCTTTTGGACTTGGTAGCTACAAGCGCTTGAGACTTGCCCTTCTTGTAGATCCCCTCTGCCGCCTTCAGTTCAGTCAGGAGTTGCGCAAGAGTATAAGATAGTTTACCCATATTATAGCTCATACGAAACTGCTCAAAACTAGGGGTCAGAGACTGGAGTATGATGTCGACTTGCGTCTCACCATCAATCATAGCTCCTAGGACCTCCAATTCATTCAACAGACTCATCATCTTGAGAACGTGCTCCTCAACGGGCGTTCCTTCAGACTGAGTAGTCGACATGAGGACTCTCATGGCTTCTTGCCTACCCGCACGGTCATGATGCCCAAACATCTCCTTGAGGTTAAATAACATATCCTCGGCAGTGTTCATCGACTGATGCTGGGTTTGGAGTACATTTGACATAGAAGCCAAAATATAGCACCTAGCCATTTCATCAGCCTTTTTTCACTTCCGATATGCTTCTTTTTCCTCATCAGTTGAGGCAGCCGTGGGCTCAGCAGGGCATTTATCAGAGAGTACAAACTTGTACTCCTCAGCAGTCAGGACAATGTCTAAATTTCTCTTCCAATCAATGTAATTGGGACCAGTGAGTTTATGTTCCTTGAGTATCACAGAAAGTGGATTCATAGCTATTCTCTAAACCTATAAGCACATGTAAACAAACAATCAATTTAATGTCCGATATTATCTCCCTCAAATAATATCATTAAATTACTAATTGCGTCTAAAATCCCATCAGGTAAGGCAAGCCACGTGGTGTGGACGTTTACCTACCCAAATGATTTAGCAATTAGATTTTCTTTGGTCATACATCGATTATAGCGTAACTTCGTGGTGAAGAATACTATAACGCGTACCTAAGTGTAAACCATTACTCAGCACTAAAGTACATCGCTTGGAATTGCTACGTCACCGCAAGCCACGTGGTGTGGACGTTTACGACAATTTCACAACTCTTCACAATCACTTATAACTGTCTACATCAATTAATCCAAAATCCGTTAGCATAGCAAGCCACGTGATGTGGACGTTTACTACGCCAAGAGACTTTTATAATTGACTCCCAATTACAAGATCCATTCGATTTTGTAAACCAAGACTCGGAGAATCATAAGTGAAACTCGAAGTTTCTAACCAGTGATTCACCATGCGAACGACCCTATCTCTCATAAATGAGGGAGCCGAGCAGACAATCGATCCATCTATCAAAGAATGGTACGAATGTCTCTAATTTGTGTCATCCACATGACCAAGTGGCTTTGGCTCCATTCCACTCCCCGGGGTGAGAATGAGTCGACTTGAAGTCAGTTTCAGAAAGACAAATTAGGCATTGTTTGATAAACTTGATCAATGTTTCTTGTAAGAGGAATTACAAGAATTCTCCTCCAATGACTCATCTATACGAACTTCGAAAGTCCATAAGAGTCACCAAGAGAACAGTAATGGAGACCATGAGAATGTTTCCATCCCCTCTCCCACTTAGCTTTTTACAATAAAGGGATACGCTATCTAGTGCATAAAATAAACACATATAGCATGCATAAAGCAATAAAGCACATAGATCACATAGTCAAAAAAATGCTAGAAAATTATTTTCCCGACTATCATGGCTTTATTCCATCTTCATATGCATCTTTTAGTCTTCAGTCTTCGTTCTTGAATGCTCTATGTGACGAGAATATTAAACTCTAATATTTAAATCTATTTATTTTTAATTAATCCAAAAGTTACTTAATTCGAAAATTAAGTCAATCGAATATATCAAAAATAAAATTAAATATTATTAATATTTTTTATTTATTTATTTTCCCATCTAATTTTATTAAATCTCTAGAATAATCTATCCAAGTAAAACTTGGAATATTCTAGAAGACTTCTATAATAGAATAAGAAAAATAAAATAAATTAGGACTCTTCTACTTTCCATTATTAATTAATTTCCATCTAATGAAAATTCCCAAGAATAGGAATAATCAAATAGGAAATAAATTAATACCAAATCAATTATATTCCTAATCCATGAATATCTCCATAAAGGAAATAAAACAATAGGAATAAAATTAATTCCAATTAATTCTTTTCCTAATCCATGAGAGTTTGCAAAAGGAGAACACTCAAATAGGAAAACCGAATTAATTTTAGGAAAGTGAATCTTGGTAGGAATAGCATGGGATTGGGAGATCCCACGCCATCCCCACCGTCGACCTCCACCGCCGCCGCCCCCAGCCCACGCGCCACCACCACCGGTGGCCGGCGTGGCCGGAATCCCTAGCGGGCAGCCCCCTCGATGGGGTCGATCGATCCTCATGGGGATCGATCATGGGGATGATCGACCCCCCCGGTTTTTCGTCCCCTTCGTCTTCGTCACACGTCTTCGTCTTCCGGCGATCGTTCCAACATCGAACCAACGTAAATAAATTACAAGAATTTAAATTACACTATCCGGTATCGATTCTATACATGAAATCGACCCTATACAATTTCCGGAAAATAAAGAACGTAATAATAAATCCTAAATTCGGTCAACCCCCGAATTTTTACTATTACAAACATTCAACCACACAAAACGAATCTCGACATGTCCGAGAGTTTAATAAACGAATAATCATGATAATTAATTAACACAATAATTAAATCCAACCATGATAGCCGGAAATCCTGCAAGGTAGAACAATAATCGAACATATACATGAACACGAAACCAAACGCTCTGATACCAATTGCTGGGATTCGATGTCCCGGGCTATCAAAAAAAATGCGGAACCGAAAACCCGACCGAAAACCCTAGATCGTCGGAAGACCCGAACGCGAACCACCTCACGAGCCGGGGCCCGACCGAATGCCCAGCGAGGCCCGAAGGCCGCGTGCACCCAGCCGAGCCCCCGCGAGGGGCTCGCGATCGTCCTCGGACAATCGCTGGGATCGCTACGAGCGATCCCCGGGCTGCTCGCGGCAGCCCCGCAGCGAGTCGATGACTCGCTGCCCCAGCGCACGGGGTCACCCCGTGCGAGCCGCTACGGGCGAACCCGTAGCACGCACGGGGTCGCTGCGAGTCGCCTCGCAGCTGACCCGCGATCGATCCGAGGATCGATTGCATCCCTCGGCTTCGGCCGAGGGTTTCTCGTACCCGCGCCGGCGGCGATGAGGGCGGGGGGATCCGCCGTGGCACCAGCCCACGGCATCCCCGACGATTGACCGAAGTCGATCGCATGCCCCGGCGTCCAGCCGGGGCTTCCCCTTGTCGCGCGTCGCGGCGGTCCGAACCCTAGGGTTCGACCGCCTCCTTCGATCCTCGCCGGGGATCTCGAATCCCCGTCCCCGAGGCTCGTCGTTTTCCCGGATCGTGCGTTCATGTATATATCACAATTAACAAGCACATAAATCATAAAAGGGGTTTTATGATTTTACCTCGATTCGTTGTACGGAGAAACGAAATCAAACGATGACCTTGCGATCTTCCTACGTATTCCTTGCACCTCGTTCGAACGTCGTGTGGGCGACGATCTATCGAACTCCTATGGATCTCCTTCACTCTTCAAGACTTTATGATTGGCGTATCTTAGGTTAATGAATTGTGAAGACCATGTAGTGCTTTTATAGGCTACGTAGGGGATCAAAAGGAGATGAAATATTGGGCTTCTAATATTGAAGATTAAATTGGGTCCAACCCAAATCCATTAATCCTTATCAATATTAATTTTATTTATTTTCCACTATATAAATAAAATTGCACTCCCAATATTTATCCATATTATATCAAATAATATTTCTCCGGTTAGTATTATTTATTCCGTGTATTTAAGATTTAAATATCCATGAATAAATTTATTTATTGCTCAATAAATAATATTCATCTCTTATATCCGAGACTAGTACCGTTCAACCTTTATTATTGTGCGGAACGAATCCACTCATGAGGTTTACACAATAATTCCTTATGAACTCATCTCGGGGATATTATCAACCCTTCCGGGATACACTTTCCCGTCAAGTATTCACGGCATGTCATATATAAAATATAGCGACCCAATTTTACGGTAATTAACCCAATAATTAAATCGGTTAATTTCTTTGGAAAATCAAAGTCTCTAATATTAATTATACACACCCGCAATAATATCGGGGATTAAGAATAAAATACTCTGAGATTTAAATTGATTATCCAAGGCAATCCTAATCAATAAATCTCAAGCGATCCGCCCAATACACCAAGTGTACAAGTGTGATAAAATAATTAAGATAAATTATTTTCTCTCTCACACAACGACTATACCGATGGATTGGTCCGTGTCCATCTAGGTCGTGAGCAACCGTTTGATTAAATACGAGTAACCGATAGTATGATCTTCTGTGTGCCCATGCACACCATACTAACTACAACGTATAAAATCCAGGACTATATTTTGCATAATTAATTAATAATAATTAAATGCAAATAATTGTTTATTAATTAAATAGGTTAAATGCTATGATCGGGAGTTTACCGATACTTAAATCTAGACATTAAGTACACAACTCCAACAATAGGGCGCTTTAAAAAGATAAAAGTGGTCATATTGCGTCACGCCCACAGTTATCCCACCCCTTATCTGGCCTTACAGTTTAAAGAAGAGACAAACTAACGTTATGCCCAATCCTCTAGATCTGAACAATTCGATACCTATGTAGCCATCATGGATCTAGTTTGCCCAAAAACCCGCATTTACATCTAGACAGACCCACTCGGCCAATAGCATGCTCGGAACTCTGAGTCATACGACCGTAATTTCTAGCAAATTCTAGTGTTATGCCCGCAACAGTACTACAGGGTACATCTATGCGGTTTTCCCAATCACCGGTATCCTACAGTGGATGAGTTTACTAATTGCTATTTAGTTTGCCTAAACCCCCAGAAATGGTACTCAAACAACTTTGCATCGGGAATAAACCCCCAACCGGCTACTCTAGCCCCATCAGACTCGCGGTTCTATCTTAGCCCAGAATCCCCTTTGATTTGTCCTCTGCCCAGACGCTAAAACTGCTTAGCTACTCATACCGGAAATAAAACACAAATAAATAGAAGGAAAACGATCTATATTATTCATAACTAAGAAAAGGAAATTGTTTTGAAAACGAAAATGTAAAAACGAAATTAAAAATATCAAAGCATGAAATTGTTTGTGGCCCGTAGGCCCGATCTACTCCAAAACAAAAGGAAGAACTTGACCGTGGTGGCCCCGATTCCTTCCCGATCTCCGGCGGCTGCTCTCGATCTCTTTGTATTTCGTGGTGTCTATCTGGTGTATGTGTTTTTCGTCCTCCAAATTATATTTATAGTCTTCAATTAAGGTTAGGAAAGTGGCTAGATGCGTCTGCCCTTGAAAATAGGAGCTGTTGAACAACCCTGGACGGATTAGGCAGAATCCCCCATTTTCAGAAATCTGTTGCGCTGGCGTGCCCATAGAAGCTCTTTTCCCAGTGCGAAGACCTTAATTTAGCTCCGGCTCTTCCCAGGTGGTGGTGTTTACTATGCCTTTGACTCCTCCATATGGTGACTTTGCCCATAGTGTCGAATTTGTCCATAGTGACGACTTTGCCTCCATAGTGGCGACTTTACCTCCTTGGATCCAACTGCTCCATTCACTTTGCCCATAGTGTCGACTTTGCCCATAGTGAAGACTTTGCCTCCTTGGGTCCAACTGCTCCAGTCACTTTGCCTCGAATCTCAGAGTTTGCCCAAATTGGACAATTTCTTTGTCTTTTACACACCATTCTCCACCTGTCACCTGCATCCCAGCAGACTTTGCCCAAACACTCAATTGTGCCCTCCCAGACACAAAAACAACTCAAACAGACTCGATTAAAGTACAAAAAGAGCTCAAAGATGAGCAAATAAAATGGCTCATCAACAGTGATGTGGACCTTCGCACGACGAAAAATCCTTCGTTCGCGGGCTGATGTTGGCCGACATCATATCCCGTCGGCCAACAGTGACCTGTCGGGCGACACACCTTTCCCGTCGGCCGACATCAAGATTCCAACACTACGCGACTTTGGGAGAATTACGATTTCGGTTTAGTTAACTGCTGGATTGAACTGAAATTTTAACAGGATGTTCCCAACTTCTACATCTACAATATCAACGGTTGGATCGATGATATGATGAGCGAGAAAGTTCCAGTTAATCCCAGCACGTACCAGCACTTCACTTGGACGAAAATTTAGAAGGAATAAAGTGTTGACTTATGTTTGACTTGTTTTAAAAGCTTTTTGGTATTTTTTGTTAGTCTTGTGGATAAACTATAAATAGTTTATTTCCCAACTTCTACATCTACAATATCAACGGTTGGATCGATGATAGGATGAGCGAGAAAGTTCCAGTTACTCCCAGAACGTACCAGCACTTCCCTTGGACGAAAATTGAGAAGGAATAAAGTGTTGACTTATGTTTGACTTGTTTTATGAGTTTTTTTTTTTTGCTATTTTTAGTTAGTCTTGTGGATAAATTATAAATAGTTGTATGTAGCTTGGAGAGAGTATACCCCAATTCACAAAACAATTCCCACAACTCTCTCCCTTTCTTCTTCCCCAAGCCATTTCATAATCAATTTGTTCTTCATTAATTCAAGCAATTAAATCTTAGATCTAAATTCATACGCCGATTATCTCACAAATCTTCATTCACAAACGTCGTTCATCTCGTCGAGCTCGTCGTTTTGATCGAATTAATTTCTCCGTGTGACAAGTTGAAGCTCGGTCCCGATCTCGAAAGCACGACTCGTTCGTCTCGTTTCTCCGCCTAATCCACGACTTTCCCCGGTGAGATTCCTTTCGATTATGAATTATACATCTACGGATTGTTTGTTTGAGCATTTGATCATGATTGGCTAGAACTTTAGTTAAGGTGTTTGATGAAATGTCTCAATGAATTAGAGTTTATTATTAAAGTAGCTCGATTTCTATTGATTGGATAATTACACGTCTCGATTTTTGTGGTCTCGTGTTGAACAACCCCGTGTATATCACTAGTGGACCATATGGTTGATCGTGTAATGCCGAAGCTTGATGTTGTGCCCTATTTTCATCGTCCCCGGAAGCTGTAAGTCCCGACAGGACCGACGCTGAAGAGAGAATAACGAGCGGTCAAGAAGAGCCCGATCAGAAGAAGAGAAGTGAGGACCCAGTAACGACCGGGCGTGAGTCTCATCAGGCCCTCTGATGACAATTAGGGGAATTCTTTGTCCCGTCCAAATCAGGGTCATTTCTCCCAATAACCGCCCACAACCCATCAGGCAGGAAAAGGAATATCCTCGGCTCAAAGATAGCAACAACGGAAGATGATCCAGGCTGTCACTCTGCCCGTCCGGCATTAAGGCGGCGGAATTTGAGGATATAATTGTGTATTCAATAGGGAGTATTATTTTTCTTATGTAAAAGCCCATTAAGGAAGGGTCCAATCCCCATTGTAAAACCCTAATAGTGACCTATAAATAGTAGGGATTTTGTACCAAAAAGGGATTCACTTTTCTCCCCAAGGAATACTAACACTATTTTTATACAAGCATTTTTCCTGTATCTTTTTCCACAAGAAACATTGGCTAAGTTAGTCCTCAAAATATTGATATTGATTATCGGAGTAGAAAACTTTTGGCCGGATTTTTCTGCCCGTTAACACTTGAGATACTGGCACGCCGAGTAGAGGACCTCGAGGGGCGAAGCTTTCGTGTGTGTCGTGATCAAGTGTAGACGATCATTGGTGGAGGTCGTAATAGACAATATCTTGATCCTTAGTCCGATTAGTAGTAAATTCGAGTGTTTTGTAAAGCTTCGACTCTAGTTCTTGAGGTGGAGTAGTCGAGACACCCTAACTCCTCAACTTCAATGTTACAACTCTCGTTTACTTACTTGCTTTTAATACTTGTTTTAGCTAATTGATCAAACTCTCTTGCAAACCCCCCAGTTGATAATGATTTCGTTCCTCTTGAAACTCGAACTAAATGAACGCAAAAAATTATTCACGTGCCGATAGTATTGCTCCTCAAGAAATTTACGTTCGTAAATCTTTCGGTTTTATAAGTAGTTTTTGAGCAATCATAGCTAAAAAAAGATTGGTGAAGTTATGAAAGATGAATAACTACTGAATATTACTACTATTAGCAAGTGAATGAAAAGAAAAATAGGAAACACTATTTTTAGCTTTTCAATTTTTTTTTTCATTTTATCAATCGTTTACTTAAAAAAAGAAAAAAGGAAAAGCTAATTTTTTTTTTCTTTTGTTAAAAGAGTTAAATTAAAAAAAAAAATCCCTTTAATTTTCCTTTGGAAACAAATTCCATTTCCACGGCGGGCGCGGACTTGAATTTCTCCTCTTGCTCCACCAAAATAAAAAAAAAATCGATGTTAGAGATGTTCCTGACTGTGGCTTTCTCGGCGGCGCCACTGACGCTATACTTTCCGCCGATCCGCAGCCTTAATCTATTCCTCCGTACGGCCGACTATTTCCTCCGGGACGCGTTTTCGTACGCCGTCGGCTTCTACCCGCGTCTCCGCCTGGCCGTCTCACGGCTCATGTCCGTCAGAAGGTAGGACTCCGATTCCAAAGTTGTTATTCTGTAATGAAATCTGTGTTAGATCTAAAAAAAAGAATGAGAAAAGTGTAGATCTGTTGAATCAATCTGTTTTATTATTATTATTTTTATTAATATTTTGTTGATAGTAATTTGGTGGTAGAGACTGATTTGTACATTGATGGGAATATACAACTGAAGATTTGTATTGTACTACTCCTGTAGCTGGAAAATACTCATGGATTTGCACTAATTGATACTCCAATTAGATGGGTTGTTTGTTTCATTTTTACTCTCTATTACTATAATTTTTTACCGTAAATCACACACCTGGATCACCAAACAATCGATCCATCGGTCGAGCTTTGCGGCAATCTCTTCAATCCTTGTGGCAAACTTCCTGTGCCTTAGTAGAGCCTAAGCAAAAGATGATCATCAGACAAGGTATGTATTTTGTATTTTGAACAAGGCAGATGATGGATAATTCAACATGATTGATTCTTGGAATAGGGGATTTATTGATCACTTGTGTGAGTTACTATTATGTAGTATACATCAAAATCTAATGTAAAAAGAGTTCACCTTTGTCATGTGAAAATCTCTATGCTGTTTATGATACAAGTTGATTCTTGGCTATTCCAGGAGAGTAGAGCACTACTCTCACTCATTCACTCATGGGGATTATGTATGTGTAAAACATTCATGCTTGATGCAAATTAAAAATATAAATCAAGCATGAGCATTTTAGGCATGCATCATCCTCATAAGTTTAAAAGCAAAAGAAAACAATTTATATGGAATCAAATACATACACTCCTAACCCCAAATTTCTTAAGAAATTGGCTAACATCGAACGTTAAACACTGATCCGCCAAGAGCCGAGACTCCAAATATCAAAAAGATTAATATTATTACACCCTCACTCCAACTAAAATGAGACGTTTCTTTTGCAAGAGCACCTATATTTCTTTGAACTTTTTTTGGCACGAAAATCAATAATTATATTGCATCTTTCATTTGTTTGCACACTTTGTAAATTACATATAAACTCTGCAAACATATGGGGAATAGAGAGAGTAGTACTCCCTAGGGTCTAGTGATAAGTAGGGCTGGAAACGAGCCGAGTTGAGCTTTGAGCTTATCGAGCCGGCTTGGGAAAAAAATTATCAGGCTCGAGCTCGAGCTCGACGAGCCGCTCGAGAGGGTGCTCGAGCTCGATTCGCGAATTTTTTTTCATGCTCGAGCTCGGCTCGATCGAGCCGCTCGACTTTTGCTCGCTCGATTAGTTCAACACCAGCTTGTTCGAGTTACTCTGCTCGTATTGCTCGAGTTTGACTTGACTCGAATTGCTCGAAAATATTGACTCGACTCGATAAATATACACATATTAAAATATTTAATTAAATTTTTTAATATACGAGCGGCTCGAGCCGCTCGATTGTTCAAGATTAGGGCTCGAGCTCGACTCGAGCTCGGGTTTGACCGAACTCGAGCTCGGTTCGTTTCCAGCCCTAGTGATGGGGACCCTAGTACGGGATCCGTAGCCAGCTACGAAATGGTACACGAGTTAGCCGAGAGCGAGCCAATCGCTACGATCGAAGCTCGTAGCCACGTATCACCACGTTGGGTACTTGAGCCCAATGACGTATTAACGTCAATTCTCGGAGTAGCGTACAAGACATATGTCGAGTTACTACTAAGGATGCAAAGCGAGTCAGCGCTCGTGCATAATTACGGGTCATCGTTCAATCTCCGTAGCGCATCCGCACAAAGTACGTATCCCTATGAATCAAATCGTGGATTCATATTTGGATGGGAGTAGATTTACTTGCATTGTACACGAGTTACTCGTAGCGACCCACATCGACGCGTCTGCGTACGAGCCTGCACAAGATCTCCCCGTAGCAGCTGCCCGTAGCAGCTCGCAGCGTGTTACTGGAATCTGCCAAGATTCCCGTAGAGACTCGCACGGAGAGCTACATGACCAGTGCGAGAATTACGCAAACTGTCCAGCATCACCTCGCAGTGATCCCGCATCGCCCGCGAACTTCTTGGCGATAGTTCTGGCGAACCAGCAGTGCACGACGACATGAGGCGGATGATGATGGTTGACGACGACGATGTTCCGGTGAGTATTCCGGCAAATATTCCGGTTACTCACGCCGGTTGAAGGCGGCAGCCGGCAGTAGTGGACGACTGTGATTAGTCGCGTCCACTTATCGTTATTTTACTAGTTAATATTTTAATAAATATTAATTAATATTTTAACACTATTTAATATTTAGTATTTTTAGAAAATATTATTTAGTTTTTTTATTAGTTTAATTAGTATTTTAATTAAGTAATTAGTAATACTAAGATTTTTCATCGCGTGCGATTCACTGGAATTATACTAAGATTTTTCATCGCGTGCGATTCACTGGAATTATCTTTCAGCAGCTTCTCCAGCAGCTTCTCCGGTTACTTATTTTAATATAATCTTATTAATAGAAAAGTTTTAATGAAATTTTAAATATAAAGTTATAAAAAATGAGACAAAGAATTGAAAAAAAAAAATTAAAACTCATAATAGACTTAAAGTGTAATAACAAATTTGGAAGATCAATTCACATTTCTAAACACTTCCTTATAAACGACATTTGTAGATTTATTCGTGAGGTCCTCATTCGAATCAGAAATTAAGAATTTCAAACCGGCTCGATTAGTGACTCTAGAAACTGCAACATATAATTGTCCGTGTGTGAACACCGGTCTTCTCAACAGAATTCCAACCCTTGACGAAAACTGTCCTTGACCCTTGTTAATTGTCATAGCATAAGAAATAATAATTGGGAATTGCCGACGTTGAAATCAAAATGGCAAATTTGAATTAGAAGGGGTAAGTGGCAACCTTGGAATGTAAACAATTTGATCGCTTGTATCTCCTCCTAAGACTTTCGCCTCGATAACTTACTTTTCCAATTTTATTATTACCAACCGAGTGCCATTACATAAGCCCGCTGTGTGATCGAGATTTCTTAACAGCATAATAGGCACACCAACCTACAAAAAATTTCAAATTAAGACATAAAAATAACGTATTGAAAAAAAATTAAAAAAACTATAAAAATCAGTATAAGAAATATGAATATTTAAACTAATGAATTGGTATCTTAAAGAATTAAATAGACCAGAGGAATAATTTAGACTAACCTTAAACTTCAGAACATGATTTGGCATCCCGGAGCATTTAATTGTGTTTAAATATTCAGTGGAATGCATGATCAAACATCGTCGATCCTTTATCAGCCGTATCAATAGTATCCGCGCTAAGATAAACTTTCTCTTCAGTAGAATGTAGGTTAATCATGTACTCATTAACTGCTTCAACTTCATCCAAAGTAGGAGCCAGAATTGAGCGCCCTTGCAAGAATTTAGTGTCTCCGATATGCTGGTGGAAATCTAGAAAAATAGCTAATGGAGTTAAATTGTGGGTATTGAATGTGTCATGTAGCTAATGAAGTTAAATAGTTAAATAATTAAGTTAAGTTCAGTTAGTTCAGATTCAGTTTAGTTTAGTTTAGTTTAGTCATTTTTAATTTTTTTTATCCATATTTCAATATTTTAAGATATAGCTGAAAATTTATTATTGAATATGGTTAGAAGCTACAAAAATCAACATGCTATATATCATGAAGATGTTATGTTCAAGGAACACATTATATAATAAATTTTGATTTACAAACTTGCAATGCAACGATCTATGCTAACAGTCAAATATTTAGTTAATAAATGTATATATCTCTTTGAAAATGAAAATCAGAAACTTTGAGAATCTCAAATACAGACCAACTTACGAATTTGGGATAAGTTTTTGGATGAGAATTATTCTGCAAAGATAACAGGGGGAATGGACCAGGTAATACGAAATTGGGATATGATGAGGGATAAGAATTTGAACTACAGAGAAACTTACGAATTTAGCGCACGAAGAGGGATGAAAATTACTCTGCAAAAAATAGGCCACAAACAACGATTAATCAAATTTATGAATTCTGATACTGCAAAAAATATAAATGATCAATATAAGCAGTGTAAAGATATCAGGGGGAATGGATCGGGTAATACGAATTTGGCATATGATGAGGGATAAGGGATAAGAATTTGAACTACAGAGAAACTTACGAATTTGTAACACAAAGAGGGATGAGAATTACACTGCAAAAAATAGGCCACAAACAAAAATTTATAACATTGATGAATTTTGATACTGCAAAATTATAAAGGAACAATAAGATCAGTGCCAAGATAACTGGGGGTATGGACTGGGGAAGACGAATTTGACATATGATGAGGGATAAGAATCTGATCTACAGAGAAACTTACGAATTTGGGAAACTTACGAATTTGGGGTATGATGAGGGATGAGAATTGTCCTCCAAAAAATATGCCAGAATAAAAGATTTATCAATTTGATAAATTTTGATACTGCAAAATTATAAAGGAGCAATAAGATCAATTCCAAGATAACTGCGAGTATGGAAAGGAGAAGACGATAAGACAAAAATACAGGAAACCGTATAGAAAACTGAAAGAGATGGAAACTTACGGATTTTGAAGAAGAGAATCGATTTGGTGAGATTGTTGAATTCAGAAACTGCAAAAAATATATATATATCAGTATAATTATACAAACCCTAAAAACTTGAAAACCTAACCGAGGAAGATGAAATGAGAATAAGAACTGCAAACCTTGTGAATGAGAATGAGAAGATGAAGAAGCGGAAAATAATGTACTGAATTAGGAATTTGAATAGTTGATCAGAATTAAATGATATAGAGATTGGGGATGGGTAAATTGAGCATTCCTATTGGTCAATAGAAATTTATGTGGCAAAATTGAAGGTTTTTATTGGCTATTAGAATACAAATTAGAAATAAAATTAAATGATAGAAGGTTGAGGATGGGTAAATTGAGTAATCCTATTGGTCAATAGAAATCTAGGTGGTAAAATTGAAGGATTTCATTGGTTATTCGAGAAAAAATTAATAACATCATGTAATTTATTTATTTGTATTTATAATGATTTAGAAAATAAAAAAAATATGTTTTTAAGTGTTTTTTAATTATAAATTTTGACATATTTATTGGATATCAACATATCCTCATAATTTATTTTATTAATTTATTTTTATTAATACTAATGCAAAAACTAAATAAAAATTAATTTATGTTTTTCAATAATTATTTTTAGGTGTTTTCATAGTTCATTTGAATTATATAACCATGTGAATATTCATAAAGAAGCGAATGACAATATTTTATTGTATTTTTGTTATGTTTTACTCAATTTATTAATGTTTTTATTGATTTCATAAATTATATAATACCATACTTTTATAAAATAGTGAATGATTGAATAATTAATAATACTAAAATGTCAAATAATTATTTTATTTGTGTGAACTATATTACATTCTCACTAAAATAATTATAAAATTATGAAAATAAATTTTAAATATATATAAATATTTTATTTTGATTAGTATTGTTGAATACAATTACTAAATCAACTATTAATCATTCAACTATAAAAAGAGAACAATAATAGCAGGATGAAATAAAATGAAACTAACTCAGGGCTAGACAATCCATGTGAAAGAAGGATATTATATAATTCAACTCTAAATAGAAAGAAGGAAACACAATAGAAGTGAACGAAAATCACTTCTGGAGAAATGGGCATAGGCTCATCTGGGACCATAGTGACTTTTTTCCTTTACTTAAATCAAAGACTGAGTCGAGGATTCCGAGAAGAGTAGGTGAGCCTGATCACTTCCATTGTAAAAATAGTTAATTCTTCTAGAGTAAATAGTCTCTGTGAAGAAATACAATAAATGGAGAGAGAGATAGAGGCCTGTTTGGAATCTCGTAATCACAAAAAATATATACATTATACATACATTATATATATAAAGCAAGAAAATTGAAGACTACAGATGATGGCTAGATGATGGCTCGTATCTGCTAATCTTCTCAGACTTCAAATTTCTTCTGCTCAACCTGTCTAAAAATTTCAATTCGAATTCTTTTGAATCTCTCATCCCTGTTAATAAATGAAATTAAAATATTAAAATCCTCATAAACGTATATATTTGTTTTATCCAGGTGCCGCGATACGACGATGCCCTGCTTGTTCGCGACATTGTATTGAAATCTTGGTAGCAAGAGGGAAAATATTTGATTATTCTTTCAAAAAAAATATTTGATTATAGATAATATTCATTTTTTTCACTACTATAAGTAAAGAAACCAGTATTTAATTAGAGAAAATATTGATTTTAAGAAATATTTGATTAGAGACAATATATTTAAAATTAATTTTGAATGTTTACTATAATTAAGGAATATTTGATTAAAAATAGAGTAATTTAGAGAAAAAATTAGTATGGTTTTATGATTTATAAAAAAATAACATAGTTTACATTCTTAATAAAAAAGGTAATTAATTTTTTTATTATATATAATTTAATGTATTGATATTAATTGTATTCATAATTTAAGTAAGCTTTTCAAATTTGATTTGTCTATTTTAACTTTTGTATTATATTAATTATATTTTCCATTATTTATATACGTGTTATACTAACACGTAGTTAGTGTGTAAATCTTAATCGTTTTTTGACAAAAGTTCTTCAAAACAATCAGGATGTTTTTTTCAGAAAATAATTTCTGATTGCGATTCGTTTTTTTTCAAAATTCAAAAAACGATTCTACCCGTTCTCCCATTCTGATTCCTTTTTTGTTCGGGATCGGGTATTTGTTCGGTTGTATTTCTCCGACGATCAAGAGCTCCTTGAACTACAACCAGAGGCAGATTGCGAGGTTGGGTGTGGCCAAAGATTTGGGCGACATCGTCGGTTTCTTAGCCGGAACTTTGTCCGAGATTTTGCCCTTGTGGGGTGCGATTCTCGTCGGAGCTCTTCAGAATTTTGTCGGCTACGGTTGGGTTTGGCTCGTCGTCACCGGTAGAGTACATGTTCTGCAACTATGGGCTGTGAGTATTTTTTATTTAATTTTTAATTTTGATAATTGTGTGTGTGTGTATGTGTGTTTTGGTGGATTGATGTTACTGTTTGGCTGGATATGATATGGGATTATTGAGTTATGATATAAGTTGTGTTTTGATCTGATGAATCTGATTTTGGATGTTTTTTTCTGGATTTTTCTATCTAAAATTTGAAGTGATTATCATTGGTTTTTGAAAATCCTCTTCAGATTTGTTTACGAACTAGTCGAAAAAGAGTACGAAAATCGAGTGTTCGAGTAGATGATGCTAGTTGATCTCAAGCTCCTGTGAATTTGTTGCTATATAAGCTTCTTTTTCGGTTTTGATTGGAAAACTAACCATTAATACATTTCTTTTTCTTATCCAGATGTGCATTCTTATCTTCGTGGAACAAACGACGAGACCTATTTCAACACAGTCGCCCTAGTTTCCTGTGTCCAGAACATCCCCAGAAGCCGAGGCCCTGTCGTGCCCAGAACAAAGGCTTTACACTGCGTTTGTCGACTCCTACGTATGAACATACAAATGAATCGAATGATACCATCTAGAACTAGAAAATACATTGCGCAAAAGGTAGAGTGTTTGCAATAGATTCTTAAATTTTCAAGAGTTAGCACAGTTCCCGATCTCTGTTGAATTTCCACAGGTCTGATTTATTTTACAATTAAATGGGAAAATATCACTTTTTTACGGAATTTTTTTGTTGAGCAGGGGATTTGGATAAACACTAGCACTTCTCTAACGGTGTCGTTTAGCTTAGGGAATATTGTCATTATTGTGTTTTGTTTTGTTTTATTTTCTTTCTGATAAATCTCCTATTCGTAATCGAAAGCAATAAATTATTTTCTTGACGGCAAATAGAGGAGTTAGCGTTTCATGTCATCATTTCTCCGGTTGGTGAATTTTGGTTTGTTGTAATATTATAACATTTTTATGAGCCAACACTGAGGTATGGGTGGCTCTGTTGTATGATTTGTCAATGTTTTTCTTGGTCTTGGATACAGTTTAATAATATTGTGACACTTTATTTCTTGGATACAGTTTGTCTATGGAGCCGCATCTATAGGCTTTTGATCTACCAACTACACTGCAGAAGTATGCACAGTGTATTCAATAGATTATGAGCATAATCAGCAAAAGATTAATAATTATCACCCAAGGCACCCCGATAAACAAGCTTTAACTATTCAAAATAATATGTACTATGTCTCCGATCAAGTTTTAGTTAATGTAACTATTAAGCTATCAAACTACTTGTTCGTAAACTATTAAACCTCTTTATATGCTTTCATAACTATCAAGTATCAACTACACTGCAGTGTAGTGTATATAATAGATTTTTACAAGTATTATTGGACAAGACACTCCCGTAATCATAGTTTAACTTTTCGAAGTAATAGGTGTTATGTCTCCGACCAAATTTTATAAGTGTTACACTTTAACGTGTTAGATTATTTGTTCGTAAACTATTAGTCAAGCAATAGTTATTTGAAATTACCATCTACACTGCACAAGAAAGCACTGTGTAAGTAATACTTTATCAAAGCACCCTGTGATGATCATAAATACTTGTTAAAGTATGGGATCAATATCAAATCACTGTGTAAGTAATTGTTTATCAAAGCACTGAACAAAGTTATCAAGAGTTATGTTCAGAATGAAAAAATTGCATGCTTTTTAAATATCTGTGTGCGACAAAACTGATCAGATTTAAGAAACATCATAATGTTCGAAGAAACCAATTGGAATAGCTTAATTGTCGGCTCTCCAAACACTCTGAACTCGCTGCAAATCTATTTACAAGTTCAGCTATGAACATCGCAGTCTCAGCTTACCCAAATGGATTTTCAAAATCTTCTTCGATGGCGAGTGTTTGCGTATAATGCATCACGAACACGCCGCACTCCAACCTGGTCATTTGCAAATTAATATAATGTTAAATACAAGGTACTTTCATGTGCTACGTGTAGAAACAAGTGTGAATTCACCAAATATTTACAAAATATACTTCTTCAACACTATTTTGCAAACTATATGGTGGATAAACAGTCTTAATTTTTCTAAAATGACATTGCTAAGAACCATATGATCTCAATCATATAAGAATGGTTATATAGATCTGCAAAACAACATTTTGGGAAACAAATAAATAGATTTCCACATTGAAACCAAAAGCATTTAGTCCTCAAATATGTATATTTGTAAATGGCTTATAAACACATAAACTCAATCACATAAGAGTGTTTATAAACTATCTGGAAAATCATTTTTTCAAAAACAAATGAACTAATTTCACATGGAAACCATAGTCAATCAAACTAGTATAAAACTACTAGTGAAAAACCTGTGAACTACTTGTAAAAAACTATTACCATAATCACTCAAGTTTAATAACACAATCTGAAATGCTGAGATAACAGAGGATGGATTAAGTACAGAATTGACCAAACAAATACACATTTAGACAACTAGGTTTATTCAAGTTTATAAACATGAGGCAATAGAGTTATGAAACATTATCTCAAGTTATTTAGACATGGGGTACGATACCTCTTTTAATAAAGAAAAAGAGATACATTGTCTTATCGTTATACAAGCCCTGCCTTCATAGTTGAAACTACTAGGCAAAAAAAATATAAATAATCAAAACAGACATTAATATTTTGAATCGCGGATTGATCGTAAACCCTACTCAAATCGCATTATCCAAATTACCTCAAAATCAAAAGTCGCAAAGAGTGCGGTTAAACGATAAGGCGGTTAAACCTTAAAACTATCTTAAACACCACACATTGAAAGCAAAATTTTAAAATTGGTATAAAAACTAGAACTAATACTGAATTTAAATCACAAACTAATAGTGAATTTAAATCATATTCCTTAACAACACGACTGATTCTGAATTACACACATTAAAATGGGTAGCCCCATTACTAACTAGCAAGATAAGCACATATGCAATCATTACTAAGCAATATAGATAACCTGATATACCACTTCAAAAGTCCAGTTAGTAAGAAAACAAAATTTGTACACAAATGAGGAAGATTTCATGGTTTCAATAATTCCTCAATTAGAGATTACCATGAGTGCACTTCACATGAAACTATTTTAACAAGCACTTGCGTGTTATTATACGACTAATTTCACATAGAAACACTACGCCTAAAATCCTAGCAAAAAGAAAAGAATTTCAGCATATCGATTACACTATCAGATCTGTGCCAGTGTTCTGAACAGTGTTTTGTGAATTGTGAGGAGAAAATCAGAAAACCCCTAATCAGGTAGGAAAAAATAATTTTTTGAGTAGAATCAAAAACCAAATCAGAAAACCCCTAATCAGGTAGGAAATCTATTACCCCATTAATTTCAATTCACTGAAACTTAATTGAGAATTCTTACCTTAACACTACGACGCTTCGAGGTTTGGGAGTAAACACTGCAACGACGACGCCGACGAGAGGTGAATCACTGTCGAAGACGTTATATTTTTAGGTTTCAGTATTTTAGGTGAATTCTGCAAGACGTGAATTCTGAAAGGATAGTAGTGTATTCTTAGGGGCCGAAATATGTGATAGGTATGTATTTAATTGCTTAACCGTTTTTTTTGTAGTGTATGGTTATATATGGTAAATGTATATTTAGTAGTAATAATTAATAGATACCATATAATTTGCTAATAATGAAATATATATCATAGTTTTGAATTAAAAGGGCTGTTTAGGTAATTCTAGTTTTTTTATAATTAGTGTAAAGATCGGTCTTAACGTGTGTTTTAGAGTAAGATATTTACCCTTTTTAAAAATCCCCCTTAAAAATAATTTGGTTATATTAGTAATGTTTTTTTTATTGAAATCGAATCAACATTCAATTCGCCCCCCTCTGGACAAGAATCGGCGGAGGCCCCGCCGCCGCCACCAGCAGCAGCAGTTCCAGCTCGTTCGGATCGGTTTCGGGCAGAAACTTGGGCGGAGGCCACAACCCGAAACCACCCAAAAACTCCGATTCGAATCCCAACAGCAGCTCCGGAGAGCTCTCCGCCGAAAGCTCGCCGTCCGCGATTCGAAACTTCAAGGCGGGGCACACCCGGGCCAACTCAATCGATTCCGGGTATGTCAAGTCCCCGGCCGTCAACGCCCTCCCCACCGGCAATATCTGCCCCTCCGACAAGATCTTGAAAACCGGCATGCCCTCCCGGCCGACCAAACTCGAAGTCTTTGGCTCCGACTTTCGGTGTTCGTGCCGATCGAGACGAGCTTGAGTTGGTGATAGGTGGAAACTCCCTAAACTACGAAGATTTCTTGTTTTTCCACGAAACACTGATCAAGGGAGATGGTGTAGAGCGAGGAATGCGGAGAAATATCGAAACAGACGACAAAGAACTTTGAAAAGCTTTCGGAGTTTTCGATTCCGGCGAAGATGGGTTCATTTCTTTCGAGGATCTCCGAGTGGCGTTGTCGAGAATAGGAATTTGGGACGAGGTATGCGGTTAAGATTGCAAGAGTATGATCAGTGTGTATGATACTAATTCATATGAGTTGCTTGTTTTTGAGGAGTTTGAATATGATGATTTTGTGCAAAAAATTGTGTAGTGTTTAAACTAATTAAATCAGTGTGTATTAAACTAAAAGCAACAAGCAAACTTCGTGTAAACGAACTGAACGAGGCATTGTTGAATCAAAGTGAAAATCAACCTAATAAGATCTTTCCAACATCAGGAAAAACCCCCAGAGAAAACGATCCCAACAACACAAACCGAACACTATTGAGGCGATAAATATATTTCTAAGAAGTTTTCGTGATGGGTTGTTTACTCTGTTTATTAGCAGCAGTATTCACTTGCTTTGAGAGATAAGTCTCGTAAATTTTAACCACGACCCAGACCGATAATAGCGAAGGCTATCTCTGGGTTTAAGTTGTCGAGGTTATGTGAAGGTTTTAATGATCTCTAAGCTCTATGTAGCTATAACTAACTGGCTGCAAATGTAAAATGAAATCACTTCCTAAGTGGATATTTTAAATAAATATATGTTGAAAATGTATGTTACTTTCAACTTGCTGTTCAAATTGAAATTGCAGTTGTTTATCAAATCATAAAACTCTCTTGTCATCTACTATGTTTACATGATTGAAAGCTCGTTTTTCATCTTGAACACAATATCAATAATTGTTTTCTGGAGTGTATATGTTAGTAGTGGTCCTGTTTGTGCGATAGAGAAACCTATATTTGTTGCCCCATTTTCTGATTGTCACAGTGTATGGAAAAGGCAGGGTTAAATTGAGTTGCATGTATATTGCCTTTATGTAACCCCATGTTCAATTGGTTACACACTAAGAAGTAAACAGATATAATTAGATTTGATAATTATGAAGTTAACTCCAAATTAGTATCAGCTGGTGGTTAGTAAATTAATTATAAACATATATTATCTCAAACTCGTCCAAACACTGATCATAGCATCTAGCAATAAATCTGTTTACCACCTTCCATGTTGATATACATCAGTTTAGCTATACTTTTTTCAGTGTCTACAGGGAATTGAATAATTTAAAAAATTAATTAATCTGATGCTAGTGTACTTTTGTTGAATACATGTCTATATCCAGTAGCTTACGCCATTCTGGATTCTGAAACCGAGAGCAACTGGAGATACTTTCTCGAGAATATTAAAGCTTGTTTAGCCACGGGTTCGGGACGCACCCTTACGTTTATTTCAGACCGTAATCTTGGTTTGTTAGCTGTTGTTCGTTCTGTGTTTCCCAACATCCCTCTTGGATTTTGTTTCTGAACTGAAAAGACTGAGAATCATAAAAAAAAACATATTAGTCCATAAATTGTTTACAGACAACTACATATAATCACGATACTTATACACACAAATTACGACTAATAGGTTCATGAAGCTTTTGGATTTGAAGCAATCTGATTTTAAACAAACCTGCAAATTGGAGTCGGTACACTATGCGATAATCGATAATCAGCTAGATGAATAACATTTGACTCTACTAATTGTGTTTTCCATGAACATATTTTAATCCCTATAACCTAAATTTGCTTCCAAGATAAAACCACTCTTAAAAACCCGTTGTTTGCAAATACACTATTAAATAGCTCTATTCAATTACTACATTTGATGAAGTTAAACAAAAAAGTATAAATTAATGAATACGGATCTATGTCACTCTGTGACAATATATGTGTAGTGTATGTAAAAAAGTGGACACTAATGTCCTGATATCAGGTTTAATCCATTTCCACCTATATAGTGTTATAAACAGTGTTACCAGTGTTAAGATTTTTTAAAAGTGTTTTTGGTTATGTCCATGAACAAGTTTCAGACATTATACATAAACAATACACTGACAATCAATGTGAAATGTTTGCAATAGATTTACCCAAATAACTTTTATTACTTGTACCTCATATGTGTTAAGTTTACGATCATGGAGTCTAAAGACACCGTTATGTACACAATGTGAGTAAATGTTACACTGATCTAGACAAAGAAACTCATACAACAATCTATTAGCTAGTGTACATAACACATTACACATAATGGTAACCAACACATAATCAAACACTTATTATAGTGTTTAACTAATGCAGTAATGGTTGTTAACATATGACAGATGTTGAGTAAGTGGATAATGTACTCTATATTAAACTAATTGTTCAAAAGCGACGAAACAACTTTATGAAAAAACAATTACAAAATTCAGTGAGCATGAGTCGTACAAATACTATTATTTGATAATTGAAACAGTGATTGTGGTAGTGTTCAAAACACTTGACAGTGTTTGCGGTAGTGTCTATAATCAATTATCAGTAATTGTACTTAGAGAATACACTGTCTGCCAATCAATGTGCAGTGTATGTAATAGTGTCAGATTTATCCACTAATCTGGACACCCAGATCAAGGGAAGATCCATCCAAAACAATAGAAGAACAAACACATGGTTTGATGCAGTAAACCACGACACATTGGGAAGTTAATTGTTCAACATAAAAGATGTAACTTGTTGTATAAATGAGATGAACTACAAAAATATGTATACAACAAATTGTGTGGAAAGACTATAGGTTTAAATTAAAGCATTAGAAACTATCTGGAAATATATCACATCAGTTTGTAAATTGCTTGTAAACTAATAACTAAGACAACAAGTTTGTAAACTTGCCTTGGTACAAAAGCAAACGCCATCGCTAAACAAACTTACGGTTATGTTTTCTGGATATGTTCCTGTAAGCTCCCGAAACTGACACACTTAAGAGAAGATTCTCAAAGCTATCTCTAGCATGCTCTTTGGTAAGTGCTCGAATTCTCACGCTATCTCGTTTGCCTTGGAAAAATTCCACAGAATATTAGTATTACATGATCAAGATATGTAATAATCAATTCATGTAGCAGCACAAAACCAATACCAAACTATTTGAGATTATAAGTAATAAGTAGTATATCAGCATTCTCATAAGCATCATCAAATAAATCATTTTTCAAAAACGTGCTCACCGAACTATATTTTCGACTCGACCACAATCCAATAGCTCTGCGCTTTGCTACGCGGGCCGGCATCCTTCCTCGTCTCGCCCCCACTGAACAACAGCAACGCCACGTCATCGTCGGCCGCGATCTCGACCCCCTTCTGTATGTTCTTCACGAAAGTGGCGGCTTAGCCCGAGTGCTTTTGGTACGGCTCCAAGTACCAAGCATTTTCCTCGTCGACCTTGTCGACCTAAAAGCATGAAACAAGTACAGCAACTTTGTAAACTATCATTTTATAAATTAACTTGTTAGAACACTGCCCTAACAAAACTTCCCGCTACTAAATACCAAATCAATACAAAATTGGAATACATGGACCTCCTGAGTCAGATCTGGAAAACTACCATAAATTGGACAAAATGCAATTAGTTTTTGTGGAAAAAAAACACGAAGGCAGGAAAATGCAAATAAAATGTGTGGAATTGAAACCCAATTGCATGCACCCTAATTAATGAGGCCGCATAAACGCATATAGATGATCAAGAACCATTTGCACGGAAAAACTATGAAAATCAACAACTGAAGATTCATACCAAACACAACTCTCGTCATTACGAAACACTTACAAATTAATCCTACTAATACACTATGTCAATTCAAACTTAAAATTAATCTTTTGGGTAGATTCAAACACAAAATTCAAAAACCCTAAATTTTGTAGGGAATCTATTCACCCATTAATTTCAAGAACAGTGATAATGAATTGGGAAAACTTACCTTAACAATAGGACGATTCGAGGTTTGATCGTAGACACTACCACGAAGACGCCGGCGAGGGAATCACAGAACTGTGTATTGAAGAATTGGGAAAACCGTTTTACGTATTGAAGAATTAATATAGTGTATTACACAAGCTTTGGGTATGCAATCTATATTTAATTCGGAAAACGTTTTTTTGGTAGTGTATAACTTTATATGGTAAGTGTATATTTAATAGAATCAATTAAGAGAAATCATATAATCGGTTAATAAAGACATATATTACATAGTGTACAATAATTCAAAGGGCTTTATAGGTAAATCTTGTTTTTTTATAAATAGTGTAAACATTGGTCTTAGAGTATAATTGATAGTAAAATATTTACCTTTTTTGAAAATTGCCCTTAATAAATATATGACAAAATACATTAGAGATTAAATAAAATTTTAGATTATTTCAAACAAATAAATCACGTGCATCGCACGGAAAGTAGTACTAGTTTAACAAAATACTAAATTCACTAATATTTAGTTGTAATACAAAAAATTGCTCCCTCTCAGTTTCATAACAAGACGTTCTTTTAAGAAATATAAAGTCCGTAGACTTATTATTATGAAACGGAAGTAGTATATATATGCAATACAGAAATACTGTAATAACTAATAACACATAAATTGTATCATATTAACAACACATCATAAATATTTTATATTCTCATTTTCTCAACAATTTTATCACGGCATTCCGTCAATAGTGGAAGGGATGGAACATAAAATCGACAGACAAAACTATCCTTGGCAGTCAAAATTTTGTAACACTATAGATGTGTTCATTTATTTGGCAGGCATAATGTCTTTATTACATCAACATTCAACACGTAAAACTACAAACTTCAAATAATTGGGTTATACACACCAACTTTCATATATTACACTAAACGTATCACTAGAAAACTTTTTTCTACGGCTGTGGGTTGTATCAAAAGATCCAGTTCTCTTGTCCAGTTACCGGAGATCCAAACCCAAATTCACTTTTTTATCGGAAAATTTTCTCCTCCGATCACCCATCGACCCAACCACGAAATCCTGCTGAATCGGGAAAGACAGTTCTTTTGATGCTTATGGCAGCTACTATATATAAGCAAGTAATAATCTAGGTAGCCTGATCCTGGAATCATCACCAAAAGGTTTATGACAAACCTGCTTTGATGTTTTGATCAAGAATGTTTTGTCCAAGAAACCAATAGATAACTTATAGGGATTAGCATCAATAGGATTATGACAAACCTGCTTTAAGAAAACATGCAACTGAGGATGTGAATCTGGATCCACAGTGACCTCAAATAATGGCAGGAAGATGTTATCAAGGATATTGTGAAATGAGGTCACAATTCCCATCTCCTTGTACACATTGTAGAGTCTTGGAAGCTAAATGATGAAGTGCCAAATATGTAAATAATATTATCATTTCTCAAGAAAGATACAAACAAGCACATATGTATATAACACAAAAGGACTGAAAAGTACGAGTTTTTCACAGTTTGGTAATTCTCAAATACTAACTAAACCAATCTTGACTGTAAAAGTTCTAACGCAATAATATTAATGCCACGCACATTCAGTGTATTTAACTTGAAACGAATTAACAAAAAATAAGTCTATTTACTTCTTGTGTAATAAAAAAACCTCGCCAGGGTTTATACTTTCTATGGCTGAAGATATTAGCCAGTAGGCTTTAGAATATTGCCAGTTTGAATTCAGGTGCGAGAACATGTCATCTCTACCTATTTTTATACCTGAATCAGCCATACAACATTCTCACTGTATAAGTCAATATTTACAATCCAACTTGCTAGCTGATCCAATTCGCTCATCTTTATGCCATCATTATGGGAAAAATGTCACATAGACACCAGTTCATAGATACCGGACGCCTTTGGGAATGGTGTTAAAAATGTTTATAACACCGGTCTCAAAAAAATGGAGGTTAAAATATTTTTAACACCGGTTTTTGTACAAACTGGTGTTAAATAGTCCATTTCAAATTTTAATTTTCAATTATAACACCAGTTTTTCTTTCGACCGGTGTTAATAGTATATTAATTTTTTAAAAGAAATTATAAGTTTCTTTAACACCCATCTTGTTAGTGAGGACCGGTGTTAAAAAAACTAATATATTTTTATAATGTGCAAAACCGAAAAAATAAATTAAATGGGATAGTGAGACAGCTTATTTGCACTAGGACATAAAAAAACCGCTTATATACACTAAATGACTGTTATACCCTTACTTGTAATTTTCACCGGATTTTCCTTCTTCAGGGCGATAGATAAGTATATGTGGTTCGCCCTTGTCGAAATGATGATTCATGTCGACACCTATGTCGAATGTAATTTTCTTTGTGGAATGGTAAGTCGAATGTCAGAATTTGAGTCGAATGTCGACACCTATGTCGAATGTGTATTTCTTTTGTCGAATGTTGTGTTTTTGTCAAATCTGATGTATAAAGTTTGGCGAATATGTTTTGTATTTTCAGTTTCGAAAGTGTGTCGAATGTGTATTTTCAGTGTATAATGTGTTGATGTCTATGTGTCGAATGTGTTGATGTCTGTGTCGAATGTCTCCATAAGTATGTCGAATTATTATTCATAAATAAGACACTGAAAACGGGCATAAAATTAAGACACATCATGACATTATATTATGCTATAAAATTAGATTTGCCGATCTCATCATGGCCGCTCCCGGATCCGCCGATCTCGCAACCGTGACGACCGAATATGTTAATCAGGTATTCATTTGTATCTGTTCTGTTAAACACGATAGCATTCCCATAAGTTAATGAATGATCTTTGAAAAATTTAGGCCAGCCTGTAGTGAAATAAAATTCTCCACCCTCTTTGATTAATTTGACGCCCCACGATTTGCCGAATTGATTTGTTAGCGAGAAATTCTGATTGACCAAAGCCTTTGTGCGGGGGTGTAGGCCGGGGGCAAGTTGAATTTTTTCTGCTTGATCTTGATGAATTATGATGCGGTAAAAATTTTCCATTTTTGAAACGTTTTAGCAAAGGAAGTATAATGGGGAGATTAAGTAATCGACTTGTTTTTATAGACCAAAGAAAGTTGAATAGTCTCTACCTATATGGGTAGATACAACGATATCATTTATTATGGGAAACCCTAACAATTTATTACAATGAATTTAAAGCGATCCCACCAATCCCGCAACTTTATATTCATTGTAGTTTGACCTGCCAATTGCCAATTACATATTCAATAGAGAGAATTATGATTCTCCTAAGGTGTGATGGTTCGAGACAGTTAATGTATGATTCGACAATGCAATGTTTAATTATTTAGAATCGACAATGCATGTTTGCATTATGATTGTACATACGTTTAATTATGATTCGACAATGGTTAATTATTCTAATTAGCCCTGTAATATTTATTCGTAAACCCTAAATGTTATTTTTTGTGTCGATTTGTATGTCGAATGTAAGAATATGTGTCGACAATCTGTTTATCCACAATCAGATTCGTAATAATGGTTATTCCTAAACCCTAAAGCCTAAAAATGATCCAATTATATCCAGTAAGTTACGTGAATTTAAGGCTATCCCACCAACACCAAATAATTCAATGCAAAAATCAATTCTTACCAACGATTGTGAATTTAAGGCTATCCCACCAACACCAAATAATTCAATGCAAAAATCAATTCTTACCAATTCAATTT
Organism: Euphrasia confusa; assembly: GCA_954870475.1. Taxonomy (NCBI): domain Eukaryota; kingdom Viridiplantae; phylum Streptophyta; class Magnoliopsida; order Lamiales; family Orobanchaceae; genus Euphrasia; species Euphrasia confusa. Next base: position 23,839,487 of record OX940968.1, on the reverse strand, counting down.
AATATAAATCTTCAAAACACACATTACAAACACGATTCATTATAGAGATTACGTTAATACAATTTATTCAACATTCGGGGAACAAACACAATTAGCAGAGACTGACTCCAGCCTTCTTTGCAACACGCTTTTTTCATACTCCAATTTTTCAATTTCCCCCTTCAATCTTGCAATAGTAATACGTTGTAGTTTACCTATGTCGTCATTGTCAACCATTTTGAAGAAGCCACAATCGTCGTACTACAGGGAAACAAATTATAAGTTATATATATGAGACTAAAAAAGAATGTGAATTAAAAAATAGTGTCATTTGATTTTACCTCATGAACACCACAACGCAAATATCTTGTTGTTGATGTGAGTAGCTCTGCCTCTAAACCGTGTTCACAATTGACAGGTGGCCCATCGCCTAAAGCAGATGAGAAGGTATACCGAACTCTGCTAGGAGACTCGGGAGCGGGTTTCATATTCTTTCACAGAATCAATATTCAACAATGAATATATGTGGTTTTATAGGCGTTTTCGATAACGGCTAGTTGTTGTGGACCTTACTTTTGGGAAACGGCTACTAAATTTTGAACTGTTATTGATTACATTTTACACATTCGACACAGAAATTATAACTTTCGCCAAAGAAATGTAATCAATCGACATTCGATACAAAATTAGTTGGGCAATCGACATACAAATTAGTTGGGCAATCGACATACAGTTGAAGAGGTGTATTGTTTACATTCGATACAAAATTGAAATTCGACAAAGATATTATAACATTCGCCTAGCAAATTAAAACAATCGACACACATATTGACTGTGTGTCGAATGTTATCAATTCTGTGTCGAATTGTGTGTCGAATGATATCAATTGTGTGTCGAATGTTATAAATTGTTACTGTGTGTCAGAAAAAAGATTTCCTATGATTTCCTACATTAATTCTCTGAAGAGTGTAAATGCAACCATCATTCATTCAGACTTGTCTTTTCTTAAGTTCTCATTTCCAACCAGAAAACCAGGTATTAATTCCAACCAGCAACAACAACAACAACCTTAGAGTTTTTTATTTTGGATTGAAAGCTACTGTTGATCATTTCCAAAGTATTGAAATTGAAATATGTCCACTTTAAAACTGTGTGTGAGATACGGTGGTGAATGGTCTGGTTTGGAATATGTTGGAGGAGAAGATGACGTAGCTTTTGTACCGGCTGGAGACGGTGGTTATCAAGCTTTGTGGGACAGTGTACACCATTGTGTTAACGCAGACACCAATCTCTACAGGTAAGATTTCTAATGTCTTACGGGTTTGTGTTACGTGATATGCATATGTGTAGTGTTGAAATGAGATATGACGAATGTTAAATACTTCGTTGCTATTTACTTTCTACATCTAGGTATATCTTTGAATCATATGTGGATTTGAATGACCATCAAATCCGGAAAAGGAAACTAAAGACGGACGATGATGTTTTTGAGTTGTTTCGGAAGGACCGGTATCCAGTTGTTTTTGTATCAGTAATAAAAATTCGTCCCACTACCACTTTCACGGGCACCAATATTTTCGTGGATGAAGGTACATCTCATCCATACGATCATAACCACGGAGCACGTACACCGAATATAGTACTACCATTGGAAATACCCAATACAGTTATAACTCTACATGGCACGAGTACTGATTTTGGTGAGGAGTGGGGTTTGCATGGAGATCCTGAGGCAGATAATATTGGAGATGATGTGGATAATGTGGCACCAGGAGATAATGTGGCACAAGGAGAAGGAAATCTCACTCAAGAAGGAGGAGCAGCAGAGGTTTTTGAGGACCCTAATATGCGTGCCAAGTTTGAGGACTTCATGTCATGGTACAAGCTTGCCAATAACCAAAATTCCGAACCTGTTGGTAGTACCAATCGTGTCACATTTCCTCCATACCTGAGACAACAATCTACCGGAGATGATAACACCAACCTAGATTCTGATATTGTAAGGAGCTCAAGGTGGCTAATTCCAGGAGCTCCAACTACTTGCAATGATAGTGGCCTAGAGGACGAGGAAGGCGGATTGTTTATGAATAGTGGTGTCATAAAGGTTGGCGCTCTCTACACAACTAAAGAGGATCTGACCAGAGCCGTCGGGTTGTATCATATGGACAAAGTTGGTGAATATCGAATTAAGTACTCGGACAAGAAGAGACTGAAGGTATTATGCAAGTCTAAGCAATGCCCTTTCATGGTTTGTAGCAGCAATAATAGCAATGTTTGGAGGGTTTATAAAGTGATAGAACATACTTGCACGTTAGACCCTACTCGTAGTGGTCCCCGAAGGCTACCTTCCAAAATCCTTGGTGCTTTTTTTGCCCCGCGTCTTCTTGCGGAGAACTCTACATTAATTCCCAGATCAATGATGAGTGAACTTGAACAACGTAATTCCATTCACTCTACATATCAGACTGCGTTACGAGCAAAGCATCATGCGCTTACAATGATTTTTGGTGATGAGAAGCAATCATTTGCTAATTTGCCATCTTTCTTGTATACGTTGAAAGAGTTCAACCCTGGGTCAGTGACCGATATTGAAATTGACCCTGTCAACCATGTGTTCACAAATGCTTTTTTTGCATTGGCTGCCTCTATCAATGGATTCGCAAATTATGGCAGACCGGTGATTGTAGTGGATGGTACACACCTCAAGGGAAAATACAATGGTATTATGTTTGTCGCCACCACTTTAGACGGTAATAGACAAGTTTTTCCGTTGGCGATAGGAGTAGGCCATGTTGAGGACGACTCCACATGGAAATGGTTTTTGGATCGTGTGAAGCTAGCTTATGGTTCTCCTGAAAACTTGGTGATTGTATCTGATGCACATAAGAGTATTGGCAACGCTGTGAATATGGTGTATCCAGAGGCTCACCATTGCTTTTTCTACCATCATATGCAAACCAATATGAAGCATTTTGGTAGTGATACTGTATCACTATTCAAAGAGGCCGCTTTCAGTTTCCGCACTTCCGATTATGAACTTGCTTTTGCCACCCTTCGTACTAGGCACGAGTCTTTGTTTCAAAAGTTAATAAATATAGGTCCTCATAAGTGGGCGCGATGTTTATGCCCCGTTCGCCGTTATGAGTTTATGACCTCGAATGCCGCCGAGGTATTTAATAAAAGAGCTGTATGGGCACGTACACTGCCAATAAGTTCTCTTCTTGAAGTAATGCGTGCAATAATTGAGAGGTGGTTCTACGAGCGAAGAACCGATGCGTTGTCGCGAGACGACGAGGTCAGTCACGCCACTGCCCAGGATTTGGTAGAAGCAATCAGAAAAGGTGCGAGAATGAGCGTCGAACGCATCAATGCAAATTGCTTTAAAGTTAGAGATGGAGTGAAAATATTAGTTGTGGATCTCGCAAACAGAACATGCAGCTGTGGTTACTTTGACCAAATGTTGAAACCATGCAGTCATGCAGCTGCGGCGATACGGTACGTTCACGTATTTTTTGAATTGTTATTCTTTCCTTTTTTGGTTGATATATGGTTCTAGTATTTTCCTTCTTTTTTTAGGACGATTAATCACAACATAAATGCCTACGTCGGAGACTGTTATAAGACCTCCGTTTTACGTGGAATGTGGGGCGGAACAGTGATGCCCATCCCTGAATTGAGTGCTTGGGTGGTACCTTCATCTGTGCGAAGTATCGTATGCCTTCCTCCCGATAGGCAGAGACAAGCAGGTCGACCCCGGAGGTCAAGGTTCTCTGCTGGAAGTTCAAGAAGTGCATCAAGGTCAAAAATACCACAGCATTGCTCACGTTGCGGTGGAGATGGTCACAAAATTGTACGCTGTGAGGTGGTGCTATCTCAGCAGACGGTTGGGCCAACCGAGGTAGGTCAACAAAGCAAGCGTCGTGCTCGTAAAAAATGCTTCATATGCAGTGGAGCCGATCACACTCGTAGGAGATGCCCTGCCTTTGTTGCTGCTACTGACGGTAATAATACCGAAGTTGAAGAATTTACCGAATTTGACCGTGAAAGTTGGCTGTAATGATTTGAAGAACATGTTTTTAATCTCCTATGTTTAACTATGATGAAACACTTATGAATGGTTAGTTATGATTGAACATGGTTAAATATGATTCGACACAGCTCATTTAACATTCGCCTAGGGTTTAACTTTCATTCGACACAAATCAAGTAACATTCGACTAGGGTTTAGCTATGGTTCGAGAAGCTGTATAATACATTCGCCTAGGGTTTTTCATATGTATTCGACACAGCTGAACTAACATTCGACAAGGGTTTCGCTATGGTTCGACAAGGGTTTTAATTTGTTTGATGTGTGTAAATCAGATTCGCCTAGGGTTTTTCATGTGTATTCGACACAACTGAACTAACATTCGACAAGGGTTTCGCTATGGTTCGACAAGGGTTTTAATTTGTTTGATGTGTGTAAATCAGATTCGCCTAGGGTTTTATTTGTTTTTCGAATGCTTAATTTGTTTGTCGAATCCTAATATTATTGATAAATACATTGCAAATTTATAAATTTATAATTAAACATTCATTAATGGCGATTAAAAAAAAAAACAAACATATTTCCGATTGAAAATTTTACATTGGCCGTGCAGAAGAAACTTTTCACTCTGCACCGTCGTCATCGTCATCATCATCCTCGCTGTCCTCGCTGTCGGCGCTTTCCTCGTCCCCATCAAACGACGACACATCATCGTAGTAGATGTCAACAAATGCTTGATTAGAACGCATAATGGACTGAACAACATCACTCACTTTCGGCAACGTCTCAGATCCACGAGGCTGTGGATTATTGAAATCCACAATCTCTTTGCCATCTCTCCCATAGATGGACACTAGAAAGCTATCGAATAAGGAATTTTCGAAGAGGACCACATACCCCAGCCCAAGACGATGCGCTGCACGAAATTGCGACCACCCACGATTGAACGTCAGAAAACCCGACGTCCATGAAACATGCACGATCATGACGTGGCCAGATTTGTCCCTCAGTTCAACGTCCCGGCCGGCGAGGTGCAGGTTTTCTTGTGCGAAGTCGGAGTCCAGGCGAAGCAACTCCTTGAAATCATCCGAAACAAGTGTTTTCCAGAACTTGGTAACTGCAAGACCAACGTTTGCCATTTTTTTTTTTTTTGTATTGAATGGATATTAGAGGGGTAAAAAAGGAGAGTGGTAAACAACTTAATTTATAGCAACAAGTAGAGTTCAGTGGACTGTGATTTTGCATCGTTTTGTGAAAGGTTGCCTTAATTAAATTCGCCCCATTCATTACCCCAACTACCACGCCACTCATTCGCCCCATTAACTACATCTGATTTCTTCGATCAGATGAACTGAAGCGTTATTAATTAGACGCAATGAATCGACAAGACTTATGAATCGACAAGACTCATTCGCCCCATTAACTACATATGATTTACTGTGTACTTCTGAATCGACAAGACTTATTAATGATTCGACAAAAATCAGATAACATTCGACACAAATCAGATAACATTCGACACAATATTAATTCACAAAATAGTAAAGTTCCTAGCCTTGTCGAATGTGCATTCGACCTTGTCTATTAAACTGTGTCGATGCGTAATAATCCGTGTCGAATGTGTGTTAGACTGTGTCGAATGTTTATTAGACCGTGTCGAATGTGTATTAGATAGTATTAAACATTGTCGATTGTAATGAACATTTGAATGGATTAAGTGCCTAGCCTTGTCGAATGTGCATTACCTTGTACAGACCACAAAATGAAATATACCAGAATTCGTAAATATACCAGAATTAAAAACCTACGGGTAGTGGATACAGTTTAGCATGTGAGTAAATTCGCTCGGCCATCCGGAATCTAATTCTTTGCATGTTCTCCTCGGTCACACCTGTTAGTTGTCGTCCTATAAAAAACTGCTCAATGCACTTCAAGGCGAATGGCCCACACGAATGAAGGTCATGTTGTACGAAACATGCATTCGGTGGCGCAATGGATACGTCCCAGGTTTCAGTCACCTGAGTATCTTTCAATTCATAATAGCCAGCATGTGAGAGTATTTGTGGAATCATCCTCCTCCAGCACAACACCGATTCTATTCTGGACTCCTGTATCTCAGCCGACCACCGATGGATTATGGGATCGTATATCCATACGGTCTTTTTCGCAAGAGAAAGCAGCAAAATTACCCAGTGGTCATTTGTATGCCAAGGAGTAACAACCTGTAGTATTATGTCATCAGTAATTGGACCTGTGATAAATAAGATTTGAATGGTGACATGTAAATACTAACCGATTTAAATTTTTTCCAATCTTTCATATTATGCCAGCCGTTGAGTGTTACTTCTCCACGGACGCGCTTCACCAATTCCCTAACTTCATTTTTCTTGAAGATAACTTTCTCGGGTACAACACCCTTCTCCTTCAACTTATCCCGCCACAAGCACCGAACAGTGTCCTGAGGTTGGATATGGTCTTCCCATTAAGTTCATACTTGATTAGGTACATAAAAGAAATATATTTCATTCATAAATAATTACCGCAAACTGCAAGTCCAACACTAAATACAATGAACTGTTTTGAGCCGCTCCGCAAGTCCAAGCAGGATGATTATGCAATATACGCAGATAGACATTCATGTGCTGAAGACAGTGTTATGTAGTTAGTATATGTTGCATTCAATCATAAGCATTCCAAATTACCTCTGTCTCTAAATCTTGATTGACATCTGTTATTGTTGAAAACCATTTCGCATCCGCTTCATGTGTAATCATGCCAAACACAACAACCCTGCCAAAACACGAAACAAATTAACAGATACATTATCCACTTGCTAATCTTACCAAGTCTTGTAACATGTAATAATGTTAACATACTTTTCACTGCTTTTCATGAATTTTCTGAATGAATTATCAACTCTTTCCACTATTTGGTCAACATTTGTGAACGGGGACTTTAGGGCGTCAGAAGGTTTTATTGCTCTTTTGGTATTTGGCAGCTGCGGGCTTGGATCAGTTTGTATCTCCACAGCTTTGCCCTTATCTGTCTCCAGGTTCTGAGGCAATGCTGTTTTCAGTGGCACTAGGATACTTCCTTCAGAGGGCTCAGCTGCTTGCACAACATTATCTCCAATCGGAGGACTGACCTGGTTCCCAACATTACCTTCCCGATTAGAGCTTTGCCCTGCAGCAGCATTAAAAGGAGTAATAGAGCTTTGCCCTGCACCAACATTACAAGAAGTTTGTACAATTGGAGTCTGTACATTTGGGGTCTTAGATTGAGCTGCTTTTTTTTTATTTTCTATGATCATATTACGAAGCCCATGCATAACAGAATCCGAGATACATGGAAGGACTGCTTCCTTGAACTCAGTACTAAAGGTTGGTGTTATGTCAGTGAAGGCCTTGCGTACGGCACTGTCCACAATGGATGCAATGTGTTCTTCCAATGACATCAAACATTTCTCCATCTTCTCTCCAACTATTACAGGAATCTGATCCCTAAGGTCGGCGAAATTTTTGTCGTTCTCTTTCCGAACCACCTCCAACTGATCGGCGCTCTCTTTCCGAACCAACTCCAGCTGATCGGCGCTCTCTTTTCGAAGGGCATTAACAGATTCCACCAAGGAAACGATCAAAGAATTTATGGACTCTTTGCAAGCACCGGAACCCACCTCATTCAATGGACTCTGTCTCCGCGCCGGCGATGTGTGATTGAATGGACTCTGTCTCCGCGGCGGAGATGTGTCAGTAAATGGACTACGTCCCCGCGCCGGAGATGTATCATTTTGGCGATCTTGCAAATTGGAGGAAAAGTGCTCTGTGCTCGGCCGTACATTGACGTCCTCCAAAACCGCGACGTCACTCAAATTGAGTAGTAATGGATCCCCTACCAAAGTTTCAACCTGCGGCTGCATTACGGGTTGCGTTCGATCAACCTGACTCCGCCGTGGAGGAGATGAAATGCGTGGCTTCTTACGCGCCCTAATACGCAACTCCTCAGTCTGAGGATCTGCTACGTTCGCCCACCAATCTGCGTAACGTACTTTCTCAGCTTCTGTTGGTTCCAGACGTGTGTGGCATATTGTTTGCAACAGGAAACAACATACACAATGAGAAAGCCCATGTGGCTAAGTAAACCATTATTTAGTCAACTCCCAAATACCTGTTCCTTGAAGATGTACTCCAAGTCTATATGAGACATTTTTTTAGTCAACTCCCATTTCAGAATCCGAGGGCTCTGTTCAGACGGGTTGGTATTTGGTTTTCCACATTCATAGCCCAAACGAGGAATAGCCTCGAATGCCCAAAACTGCAGTGTATTAATAAGAACAAAAAATTAGAATTCGACATTTGTCATTGCATAAGTAAACAGTAAATATAAGCCCTGCAGTAGCATACCAAGAACGCAAGAGAACACCCGTATACATGATACTTGGCATACCCAGCAGTTGTCCGCACCGCACTGATGTCTTGAATCAATTTCTTGAAAGCGAATGAACCCCATGGAAACTGCTCCCACTTTTCATCGTCCTCGATCAACGCCCACACCCAGCTGTCTACTCTCTTTTTCGCATCGTCTACGCCCAACACAATCAGATGAACAAACAAAATCTTGTACACTTTTAGTTGATCGTCATTACTAATGTCAGTGGACTGAAAACGGCCTGCCGTATATTCACCCAAAAGTTCTTTCACTTTCGGTGGCAATCTGCAATTGGAGAAAAAACGGGCATACAAACCATTCTCCGGTGTTGGGTGACTAATAGTCGTGTCAAATGTTGTAGCACCAAAACGAAGTCCAGTGACAAGCGCGAATTCGGGTGCCCCAAAACATATATGCTTTGATCCAACCCTAAACCACAGTTCATCCGCTTTCACATTGGGAAAAGTTATTTGTCGACTAAGAATTGTATGAACAACACTGTTAGGCAAATCAAGTTGGTGATGATCCATTCTATGAAAGTATTTAAAACACGAATTGTCTATCTTCTGAAGCAGCCGATTATTATTACTCAAACCAAAATACAACAGATTCATATTACTGATCTTGTTGTAAAGACCAGCCTTGCTTCCAGTTCCCTGGAAAGTAGCTCTAACCCACGACCATTCCTGTATGTTTAAGGAAAAATCATAAACCCTAAATCCCCAATTTCAGAAACCCTAAATCCCCAATTTCAGAAACCCTAAATCCCCAATTTCAGAAAAACCCCTAATTGGTAACCCTAAACCCCAAAATCAGCAATATCATAATCAGTAATAAAAAACATACCAGATCAGGGTCTTCCTCGACGGGCTCCGCATACACATTTTGTGTCGTCTGTGCGAAAGCTAGCAACGCATCAACCTCTTGCGTCGAGATGTAACTTCCCTGTGTGTCGTTCAACTCCTGTGTATCGATCAATTCCTGTGAACCGCTATGAATTGAATCCGGCATATCGGCGGCTGGGATGTTGGAAGTCGACGGTAACTCTGCCATTGTTTTGCGAATGTAAATTTTCAGATTCGCCACAGTACAGGATTTTAATTGGATGTGCGCGACAATACCAATCGACACAGTATGTTATTACTCCAAATAATGCTTATTTTATTATTATTTTCCATAAATTAATAAATTAATACCAATCGACACAATATTAATTCACAAAATAATAATGTTTTTAGCCTTGTCGAATGTATATTAATCCTTGTCGAATGTATATTACTCCTTGTCGAATGTGTATTACTCCTTGTCGAATGTGTAATTTAAACGTTCGATTGGTATTAATTAATAGCCTTGTCGAATGATTAATATTGTCGAATGTATATTTTGTTAATTAAGCCTTGATTTTTGTTAATTAAGCCTTGATTCTTAAATAATGATTCTCCAATAGACATTTGACTATTCCTTTTAATAATCAATACTTTTAATAAAACCATGTCGAACGTTAATTTTCCTTTTAATAATCATTCCTGTGCAATCGAACCATGTCGAATGTTAATAAAACCATGTCGAATGTTAATTTTACGATGTCGAATGTTGTTAATTATACGATGTCGAATGTTAATAAAACCATGTCGAATGTTAATTATACTTTGTCGAATGTTAATTAATGAAGGCGAATGTTAATTAAGCGAAAGATTAAAAATATTATATTAAAAATATCACATTAAAAAAACATTACAGCAAAACATCAACACATCACCAACAAAACATCACCAACAACACATCACAGCAAAAAAAACCCAACATCAACAGCACGAACACATCATGCGCCGTCACCCTTACCATCGTCCCCAGCAGCTGCACCATCACCAGAATTATCTGGACCAGCAGTTTCACCTACGTCATCATTATCGTCATCAGCAGCAGCATCACCATTACTGGTATCGTCATCCATATCATAGTCCTCCTCATCATCAGCATCATCATCGACGTACACGTCGACAAAGCTTTTGTTGTCAGCGAGAATGGAGCGTATGACTGCACTGAAATCCGGCAAAGAATCAGACCCCGCATCCCAAGAGTTTGTGAAGTTCACAATCTCTTTCCCATCTCTGCCATAAACAGAGACAACAAAGGTCTTGAATCTGGTTTGCTCGAAGAGGACAATCTTGCCCAACTGCAGATGATGTGCCCTGCAAAATTCCGGCCAACCACCGACAAAAGAAAAGTAACCTGCTTACCATGTTGCTTTCACAGTCCACGCGTTGCCGGTTTTGTCCTTTAGTTCGCAATCACCAACAATGTACTCGTGGGAGTTTGCGAAATCAGCATCGAGGCGGAACACCGTCTTGAAATCGGTCGAAGTTATTATCTTCCAGAATTTGTCGAGACCAATGGTAGCCATTTTTTTTATGATTGTAGAATTGAAGTTTAGGGTTTGTAGATGTAGATATGTAAAAAATTTGAAAGGCCATGGGACGGTTCAATTAAGTCGGTTGGTGAAAGGTTGACATTCAATTAATTCAACCATTACACTCGCCAAGTAGACGCAATGATTCGACAAACCCCGTTTCAGATCATTTAATTAATTAGGTGGTTTAAATTTGAATTGTCTTTTCAAAAGTACTGTTTCAAATTGCGTGAACAAGCGTGGTAATCATTAAATGAGGCCGGTTTTTATTAGAAAGAATATTTGAAAAAATTATATTTGAAAGAAAATTATATTTAAAAAAATTAGCTTCAGATCAAATACATTATAAAACATTCGCCTAAGATTCGACAACAGATGATACAGATTCGACATCAAAATAATAAGATTCGCCAACAGATTCGACATCGTATAGTACCTACTAATAAGATTCGCCAACCGATTCGACATCAAAATAATTAAAAATATATAACACATAAGATTCGACTTCAAATTCGACATTCTCTCACAAACATTCGACATCATATTCGAGTGAAGAAGCGACAATTAAGATTCGACATTACCTCACAAACATTCGACTTCATATTCTCCATAGTTTGACAAACATTCGACATCAGATTCGCCATACCCATCTGGTTCGATAAGGATCTGAACTAAGCTATACCTAACATTCGCCTACACATTCGCCATCCATAGCTTGTCGAAAGTTATGAGGTAATTGAGGAATCGACATAGTTGGAGGGCAATTTCGGATGTTCACAGCTTTTTGATGTATATAAGCGGTATTTTTATGTCCTAGTACAAAAAAGCTGTCTCACTATCCCATTTAGTCCCATTTAGTGTACTTTAATTTTTCTCTCTTTTATAATTAAGCGAGATAAAACTCACTCATATCGTTTGTACATCAAGAACAAGGTTAGGGCGAAAACGTTCCTCCCACACGAAACAAAGCAGAAATCATCAGTTTCTTCGGCCAATTCAAGTTTCTTTCCGTCGATTCAGGTTTGTTTCTTTCGATTCAGGGTTTCTTTCTTTCCTTCGTTTTTTCCCTTCGACCGATTAGGGTTTCTCATCCGGGAATAGGGTTCCTTTCTTTCCTTCTACTTTTTTCCCCTTCGATTAGAGTTTGTCCGGGAATAGGGTCCCTTTCTTTCCTTCTACTTTTTTCCCCTTCGAGCAGAAATCTAATTATAGAGGTTTATTTTCTTCTATGGTTTGATGCGGATTTCCTGTAGTCCGTCTTATTAATTTTTTGTCGCCTTCGCTGTGTATTTTTATGTAGTGAAGTTATTGATTTATTCCATAATATTATTTGCTTTGTTTTGAAGGCATATGAAAAGGGACTCATGATAGCGGTTATTCCTTTTACCTCCAAGGTATGAATCTATAGTTTGTGTGCAATATATATGGTTTGCATTGATTATTTTTTTTAATTACTTTTGTGCTTGTTCCAGATTCTGGAAACGTGCTCGAATAGCCTTGCATATCAACCTCCTAACCCGTGGACCATGGGTATTCTTGGATTGCTTTCTGAGATTTATGCCATGCCAAATTTGAAAATGAATCTTAAATTTGAGATTGAGGTATTTTTTGCAGATCTGGTTATAATTTCCTCGAGTGACTACTGCTGAAGTGTATACTTGCTTCATACGTAATGTTTCTCTTTTTTCCAGTATTAAATGACATGAAGTCAGGAGTAGTACCTCCACCGAACCAAGTTGAGTTACCTCTAGATGTTGCCGCCCTACCCCCATCCTGGTGGACATTCACGAATATTATCTCAGGTTTGTGGATTAGTGATCATATGTTCTGTTTTGGTTCAGTATTGACTTTAATGTTGATTACGGTGTGTTTCTGGGTTTAGTATGGCTCATCTCTTCATCATTCGTCCGGAACATTAGTGGAAGACGAGAAGTTGGTAAGCCTGGGATTCTCTGATCAGCTTCCTTTTGCTCAGGGCCTTATACAAGGACAAACACAGTTTCCAGTTAATCAGGTACATTTGTACTTTTGTTTTTGTTTTTATCTCCATAGTTTCTGGGCCAACAGTTTGCTGGATCCTTGAACTTCTTATGTTTGCAGCTTCCTGTGCCAACTACTAATATTGAACAGCAAGTTGTTGTCAATAAAGCTCCATCAATATGGCCTGCACAGACATTTCCAGAGGTTTATTTAAATATTAATGAAAAGTTTCATTTATATGCCCTAACAAATCATCAGGCCTTAAACACTATCTATACTCATGCCTGCTGCAGTTTACTACCAATTGCCATGGATAAAGCAGTTAAGGAGATTGTGTCCAGTATTGTGCAACGAAGTGTTTCTATAGCAACACAGACAACTAAGGAACTTGTTTTGAAAGTATGCATTTTCTAATTTTGACTTTGAATGTTTGACAAGATGAGTTATGTCAACAGAAGTATTTGTTGAAATGATTGACTGAAGAAGTATTTGTTCTTTAATTTCAGGATTATGCTATGGAGCCGGATGAGACCCTCATAAGAAATGCGGCGCATTTGATGGTTGCAAGCACATTGACTGCCCCATTCCCTCCTTGCACTCTGAGGACAGCCTTAGCTCGGTTTGCCAATCTATTGGGTGCTCCTAAAAAGGTACGACGACATCCCTTATTACTGCATTATTTTATAGTTTGTATATATATATATATATATATATATATATATATATATATACATATATACGTTCTTCGTAACTTAAACAATTAGGTTCAAACTATTTTAACCCTTACCCAGTATGCTTTAGCGGCTTATGCTTTTGACCCAAGTGAAGCTTAGCTGATCAGCTCAACCACTTTGCTTCTCCTACTAGAAAGGTTTGAATAAATCTTTCTAAGTTTTATATTTATTTCTTTTTTAATGTCGAGATTGACAGCATGTGACAAAAATTCAAAATGTTTCTTTGACGAAAATTGTACAAAAATCTCACAGGTGGTCTGAGCCTAGTATCTTGCGCCTGTTTATGAAAAGGCTTTGTTATTGCAGCAACAAGCTAAAATAAAGATTGTGAAGCAGAGGGATTTGTATAAAACTCCAACTGATTGGAGCAACATGTGGGGCAAGGCAAAAGACTATGAAAATACAGGTAAGGAATTGTTGTAATAATTCTAGGTAGCCTTGCTGACTTTTGCACTGCTGTTAGAAGGTGCTCTTTTGGTTGGTTCATTTGCATATATTTTTATATACATTTTGTGTTGATCTCTTACTATATGTGGAATAATTGGTGCCCTGCTTATGAGGACACATAACCTAGTGTCATTTCGTTGTTATTGTTGTTGTCGCCTGTTAATTGAAGGTACCTACTATAAGGCTCAAGTGATACGATATTATAAAGCTAACAAACTTTTTTGATTGATTACTTTCAGGTGAATGATTTGTTTGAAGAGAACAAGATACTAGATCAAGAGAACAAAAGGTTGATGATTAAGTTATGGAATATTGTTGTTCCACAATTGTAAGGATTTGGAGATTTTGATATTTTTATTATTAGGCTTGCAGTCCATTAAAATTAAAATTGTACGGATCTGGAAATTTGAGTATTTTGAATATTGTATTTGAATTTCAAAAATTTAATATAATTTTATTACTGGAAATTCATATATATTTTTTTATTTTAATTATTATCAACGACACCGGTCATATATAAAACAGACCGGTGTTATTACTTTTAACACCGGTTGATTTTGCTAATTTTCGTGGAATTGGTCGTGTCATTAATAATATAGACACCAGTCTAGGTCACAAAATTAGGTGTTATAAATTATATTTAACACCGGTTGATGATCGGTGTTAAAACACTGCTGATCTTTAACACCACACAAAAACACCGGTCAATGTCTGGTGTCTATGAGACATTTTCCCATGCATATATAGATATACGATATTCAGCCATCTGCACAAGAGCAGGCAAGAGGCTCAGACAACATATTTAGAACATTGTAGCAAACAAATTATATATTTCTAAATTATTGTATGTCCCAAAGTAGCATATATTATAATCAGTTCATGACCCAGACACTATCAATTGAAGATTTAATACACATAAAAAAATATTCAAACACATAAAAAAGCAAGTGTCGAAAGCCAGAAGTGTACTTCTCAGTCACCAGTGTTTCACTTACACTGTTTCAGTGTAAATGGAACCATACTCACCAAAAAGAAGGCAAAACAGTTTGAAAAAATGTTACTACAAATAACCCTACTGAGGAAAAGTGAGAAATGAACAAATCATGGTGCAAGTAATTCAACTTATTTTATGAACCATAGCCACTACATGAATAAAGTGATTTTTTTTAATTAAGTACCCAGTACCAAAAAATGCAGCACCGGGTTATCAGAGACTCACTTGATAATTTACTTGCGCTCAGATCTGTAAACACTTAGTCAATTTACCAAGAAAACGACCTGTTGAAAATATGTCATCAGATTTAACAAAAGATATAACAATGAACGAGAGTAATAAAAAGAAATTAACTCATGAAAACTTGCAAAAATAGATACAGTAAAACATGTATAAATTAATACTCGATAGGTTAATAACCTCTCTATATTAATAAAATTTATCGATCCCGATTTGGTCTTTTAAATGAAAAAAACACACTCGATAAATTAATAACCTCTCTAAATTGATAAAATTTCACAGTTCCGAGGCTATTAATTTATAGAGGTTTTACTGTAATAGCTGTTTATGTCCCAATAATTAGTGAAGTGTCCTTTCACTTCTTTCTAATTACATCTGTTTTGGGTATTAACTTTCAATTCCTGCCATGGAGGGGAAAAGAGAGGAAGTACCTTGTATGAGATTATCCTGCTTTAAAAATATCTCTCTCAATCTACTCTGGCCAAAGGGATTATACTTCAAATTGAACTTGTAAAAGCGATGAAATGTGCTTTTGTCAGCATGAACATCTAAAAAGTCAACATTCAGATCATACTTCGTGAAATGGAGCTGATGGAAATGACATTCACAAGACGAATGTACCTCATATAAGGTTCGAGTTTCGTGAAATGGTATGTGCGTGCTAAGGATTTAGTTTGACTAATACGTTTCTGGATGCGAAAGTTTCATAAAACTGTTTACTTTATGTAGATATGGAGAGAGGAAATGCAACATGTTTATCTGGGCAAGGCAAACTTTCCCAACATCATTGACCCATGATGTGCTAGGCTAATTAATCTACACTCCATTGATCACTTGACCTCTAAAGTATGTACTTGCACCTTACAAATTAGTTACTCATTCCTTTTTTTTTTTTTTTGGTTTGATGCAAATTGCTAGTATTGTTTTTATTATCGGCTTTAGCCAGTAAACTTGAATCTTTTTTTTTTTTTTAAATATCAACGTAAACCTAGACTTAACTAGGGAGTGGTTGCAAACTCATTTTCTACCTAGAAGCCGAGGTTCATTTTTATAAAGAGTTGGCAATCACTTATTATTGTTTTGTCTGATGATTTTTAGTTATTTACCTTCAAAAGCTCACAATAAACCTTTTGGTGATGATTCCAGGATCAGGCTACCTAGATTATTACTTGCTTATATATAGTAGCTGCCATAAGCATCAAAAGAACTGTCTTTCCCGAATCAGCAGGATTTCGTGGTTGGGCCGATGGGTGATCGGAGGAGAAAGTTTTCCGATAAAAAGGTGAATTTCGTTTTGGATCTCCGGTAACTGGACAAGAGAACTGGATCTTTTTATACAACCCACAGCCGTAGAAAAAGTTTTCTAGTGATACGTTTAGTGTAATATATGAAAGTTGGTGTGTAACCCTCCTATTTGAAGTTTATAGTTTTACGTGCTGAATGCTGATATAATAAAGACATTATGCATGCCAATAAATGAACACATCTATAGTGTTACAAAATTTTGACTGCCAAGGATAGTTTTGTCTGTCGATTTTATGTTCCATCCCTTCCACTATTGACGGAATGCCGTGATAAAATTGTTGAGAAAATGAGAATATAAAATATTTATGATGTGTTGTTAATCTGATACAATTTATGTGTTATTAGTTATTACAGTATTTCTGTATTGCATATATATACTCCTTCCGTTTAATAATAATAAGTCTACGGACTTTATATTTTTTAAAATAACAATAATAAGTCTACGTTTAATAATAATAAGTCTACGGACTTTATATTTTTTAAAATAACAATAATAAGTCTACGGACTGTATTGCATATATATACTCCTTCCGTTTAATAATAATAAGTCTACGGACTTTATATTTTTTAAAATAACAATAATAAGTCTACGGACTTTATATTTTTTAAAATAACGTCTTGTTATGAAACTGAGAGGGAGCAATTTTTTGTATTACAACTAAATATTAGTGAATTTAGTATTTTGTTAAATGAAAGCTTGATTCTAATTTACTAATTCCAAACATTAGTAAATTTGAAAAAAGTGAATGCAAAAAAAACAAGGTAGTTTGGGCAAAGATCCAAACATTACAAGCCAGTGCACTTTAGTCTCTGTGATCCAGTTCTTGTCTTAAATCAACAAAACAATTTCATCATTCAAATCAAATGCCTACTAATAGAAAGCAAATTTCCGATATGATCCGAGCTTTATTATTCGGTTATACAGAGCGAATATGACGTCACCAAAAAATCTCACTACTACAGAAAATAAATACTTTGGAGGTGCAGTATGTTTTAGAAAACATATTTTGTAGACAAGTTTATGTGTTGCGGATAAATGCAAAGAGTCCTATGCTCTCACTTTCTTGTGCTGCTTTATCTCCTCAATTACTCCATCCGCAAGTGAAGGAGCATCATAATTCTTCCCAAAGAACTTCACAAATTGCATGTTCGGATCCATCAGATACCTGCAATCAGATGGTGAAACAATACTTTTCAATTCCATTCATGATATAATTATGCTCCCGACTGTATATAATTCATATGAACAAAAAACACAAATCTGAGAAATTAGTGCCTTAATAACACCCTTCATAAAAGAAAAAACAAAATTACAACTCCCTACCTCGCATATATAAAATAATTCCAATTAACGGAATAGTTTCAACACCAAACAAGCTTCCATGTTTTTTTGTAACTACCCTAAACAAATTTTATATCTTTATATTCTTTGGGACTGGAGAATTGTCGGACAACTTGGAAAGATCTATCCACTCTGAGGAACCAAATCAAATCAAATCAAACCAAATAGTGACTTTTGACATGCCATAGTTGATAGTTGCACTGTCATACATCATATTAATAAGATGACAGGCAGTTAAGAATTAAAATGAACATCCATCATAGCCAATTTAAGTGATGAAGGATTATTATATACATACATGACGATAGAGTGATCCACAAGATAGTCTGAACCTTCTTCTTCTGTCTTCATATAATATACACGATAAGCACGTGCAGCCTTCTTAACTTCATCGGTTGAACCAGTTAGGCCAATTAACTTTGGATGAAATTCTGCACAATTCAATGACAATTAATTCATGAAAAAGTTCTTTTATTTTTAAATGGGAAATTACCTTTGACATACTCTCGAACTTGTTCAACAGTATCTCTTTCTGGATCAACAGATATGAAGACTGGTACAACTTCCAGTCCAGACTTTGCTTCTGAAAAATTAGAAAATTATAATGAACATAAGCTATCCTAACAAAACTACTCAAAAACAACAAAGTTTACTAAGCTCACTTACTTATTTTGTCTATGGCTTCTGCCATCTTTTGTAGCTCGTCTGGGCATATATCAGGACAGTGCGTGAATCCAAAATAGAACAAATTCCATTTCCCCATTAAGTCCTTATCGGTGACGGCCTTCCCATCGTGATCAATGAGGCTAAAAGGACCTCCAATAGCTGCTTTGCCAACAGAGGGTCCTTGCTTTACCGCATTTGAAGCAGTATTTATGTCTGCAAGACACATCACTCTTAATAAATCACAATTTACACAGAAATGATTAATAAATGACAATAAACTAAAGATGCCCATTACAAGTTCTAGTCACGTATAAATAAATAGACATTCTTATAATTCCAAATCAAACAAACAATTGTATAAACAACTCTTAACACATTAGAAGTAGGCTATGTTCGACCAATGCATAAAAAATAATATCCGTATTGTAATTCAGATTTCTAACCAAAACAGAGTGGGGAAATGGAAACATTGGAACCATCATACCTTCTCAATATTCACAAAGAATCATCCATGCATTCACAGCAGTATTTTGCACGACAAAAAATAAAACACACAACTCAACATAGTTATCTAACCTTCAATATGGCGTCTCTTTTCCCTGTCGTAGTAATATACCAATCCCCCTCCGGTGCAAAGAAGCAAAAAGAAGCTCGCCCATGAGACAGGCTATCACCAGGGAAAAAAAAAGACATTCACTTCATTCAATATTCCATGTTTTCTCGGATAGCTTTACCGTAAATATGGAAGATAGAAAAAGGACACATTTGCAGAATTGAAAAAAATCATAATATCCCATTTCTCAAACTTCAACATAAATAAAAAAGAAAATGCTTGAAATTGAACAGGAAAACAACGAAAAAACTTACCCCTCCTCGGACAGATTTTGCTTTGTCGGAATGATTCTCCGATCCACCAGATTTCTGCCCATCTCCAGAATTACCCTCCGACGATCCACTCGACAGCGGCGTTGTATCCGCATTTGAGCTAGTCGATTGTTTAACACTGGGATTGGTGGTGGTCGTACACAATAACCGACTATTCAACGACCAAGTACGCACCATATTGTACTCATGATCGGAGAGAAATGCCGGCGACGCCGAAATTAGGGCTGAATTGTGGATCGATTTGTAATGAAATTTTGAGGAAGCCTGTTGAGAATTGAAGGAGCGGTAAATTATCCAAGATAACCCTAACCTAATAATTAAACATGTACTTGTAAGAATTGAAGTCCACAAAGCCTTGATACTCTAAGCCCTTAATAATATAATTAAATAAAATAATTTAATTTGCGCATCACATCAGATTCCTTTTTGGTTTAGCCGTTTAGCATATGGGGTAACAGATGGCAGATGGCATGACAGTGCTCCAGGATATAAGACTAAGACATACCTCCAAAATTATACACATGCTTAAAGGAGGATTCCTAACAATGCACTAATTTCAGTTAGTCCACAATATGAACGGGTGGAATTCAAACCTGTGAATGTTGAGCCCCTACACCAGCAGCAGCTCCATTTGGGCCTCTGAAAACAATAGGCACTGATATCTGGCCGGCAGACATGTAATTTGATTTGGCAGCAGAATTAATGATGTGGTCTATGCCCTGCAATAAACAGTAGGTTATCCCCCTTAATATATTTCTTCATATGCTAACAAAACTCTTACTGTTCATATTAAAGTTTCAAATGATTTCGAAAGATTCCTCCCTAACCCCACCACCATTTCACCCCCATGCCATCAAAACAAGGTATTAAATTTTCAACATCATTTTACATCAATGACTTCATTGAAAGAAATATAAGGCTAGGCAACATACCAAATCAAATTTTGTTCTTTTGATAAATTGGTAATCAAACCTGATAAATATGGATCTCAAATGCTTCTACCGCAAAAACTAGGATGTTTGTAAAAGAGAAGCTGGTATCTAACATAAAAAAATTAATGCAGAAGGGAAATATTTTCTGAAATAGTATATCTAAAGTTTCAACCCAAGAGGCCAAAAATATAAGGCAAAAAAATCAAACCTGCATAGAGAAGTTAAAGGTACAACGGCAGCAGTTTAATGGATTCTTCTTATAATATGCCTACATGAACTTTTGCAAGTAATGGACATGATTCAAAGTAACATGAACAAAAGCAACAAACAATAATATTTTATCTTTGCCCATCAGCTATGTCTCATCAGTTTTGTAGTTTATTTGTCAATGAACACTTTTAAACATAAACTCTGTCAGTTGCTGGATATTTTGAAAAAATAGGAATGAAAATGGGCGAGCAAAGGATCTTATGCATTAAGGATAACAGCAAAAGAAAAATAGGCAAGTAGCTACAAGCATGAAAAAACTGAAGCCTCAATTGTATTTAAGAAAGAGAATGCAATAGGAAAAAAAACACTTGATGAGGTAGCAGAAGGAAATATTTCTGAAATAGTATATCTAAAGTTTCAACCCAAGAGGCCAAAAAAATCAAACCTGCATGGAGAAATTAAAGGTCATAAACTCTATCACGGGCCTCAACCCATAATATGCTGCACCAACTCCGATTCCAGTAAAACCAGCCTAGACCACAATTATAGGGTTGAGCATTAACCTTTTACAACTCAATTCAAAAGAAATGAAAATCATGAATACAGAACGGAAGTACACCTCAGTGATAGGTGTATCACGAACCCTCTCAGGGCCATATTTGTCGAGAAGCCTTTTAGTGATCTACAAAGAACATAGTAAATTAAAAAAAAAAAAAATTGCACTTCAAAAAAAGGATTCATTCATGCATTGAGCCTTGAGGTGATAATTGAAGTAGCCCTCACCTTATATGCACCCTGATACTCACCGACCTGTATGAGATCAATAAAGAATGTCAACAACTATCCCATAAAAGAAACCCCCAACATAGAAATAGACATTTCGATTAATAAATTGAATCAAAGCTTTCATGATACCTCTTCACCCATGAGAAAAACTTTAGGATCAGCAGACATTTCTTCATCAAGAGCTGAATTTAAAGCATCACGCACTGTCATCTGCAACAAACAGAAACTAGAAATATCATCCACCACAACTACACACATGTTACAAGTAGTGCTGTAACAGAACAAAAACGCGTAAAAAGATTGAAACAATCTTTAAGCGAAAAAATAAGGCGGCTCCTATTAATACACAAACCTATCACTGGAATCAAGCTAGATATCCTGTTTTTATACAAAAGATTTGACGTAGAATCTCCAACCACTTGAATACACTCATTACCTCCTTGGCAGAGGAAGAAAAGGTCTTCAACGCAATCGCTTGAATTCCTTGTTCCAAACTCTATCAAACCAAAAGACACAGGCTCATAACAACAAAAAAATTGAATTTATATAAAACTATTTCTCAATAACCAAATCGAAAATTAAACTTGGAACAAACTCATATTACCGAAGCTTGATTGCCTTTACAGGCCGCCGCCCTTTGCCTTATAATCCTCAGCATTATTTTTCATGAAATCCCTGATTCACGAGTCAAATAAAACAAACAGATCACACACATCACAATTCCATTTTCAGATCGCAAAAAACACTTTGCTTTTAGCCAATTAGAAACAGAATCGAATACGCACCTTGCCGCTAATTAATTGATATGGAAATCGAAGCTGGTATGAGTTGAGATAATTCGATGCTCCTCTTGGTTTCTTTGTAATTTGTTGTTTCACGCCTATTTGCTTAGTATATGCTACCTAAATGAACCCGGGTCAAAAGCATTTAATTGTACTATATCAATGACGCAGGTGTAGACATCTATAAACCCTCGTCCCCAAATAATATTAGGCGTTATTATTTTAATATTTAAAATTTTATAAAATAAAAATGGATTTATAATTTCATATTAAAAAAAGATAATTAATTATTTCATATATATAATTAAAGATATTGACATTGAATACAAATGCATAACCTACGTTCAAATAAGTGGTGTTGAGTCCCTCATATCACAAAACCAAATACATACTATACCACATTTAATATTCAGGGTAATTTAAGTTATAAGTAAGAACCATTTAACTCGATCACAACCACGTCACAATTTACACATTAATAATCAATAATATAAATCAATCCAACTCACAGCATTAAGTCAAATCATGTAATCAATTAATCACATATTTGATTGTATTTAGTATCCAGATATTTTAAGTTATAGTGGACCACCTGATATGCTGCAAACACTAATTCTCGTGCCCTTCATATGTCTTGCACATCCCATCACATAGGTATCCTTACTTAAACAAGTCACCCATATAAAATAACTCATTCATAAGGCATTCATAAGGCTCATTGGTAACCCAGAAATCAAACAAGGACAACTAAAATATGTCAGAACATAACCTCTTTCTCACTTCAGTCTACTTCTATGGCATACCATCCCCAAAATATACAAAATTAGCCTTCATATATAACTATGAAGATATAACCATCTCAGTTAGGTTCCATTACAAACAAACTGATCACAAAAACGATCAACGAGCTATAAGATATACCAACTTCTTTAGAACCACCTAAAGCTGATTCTTTACGCAGAAAACTGAACCATCCATACTCTATGATTTTTCATAAATTCTAGAGAAGACATCAAGCCTTGAAATTTTACAGACATACCACCACCCTCAAACATAATATCCAGAAAATAATTCACACTTAACTAACTAACATAGTTTCATCAAACCTTCACATAAACAGCCATGCACTCAAGCAGTTTTGAACTTCCAGAACACTTATTACTGATTCCAAGACCCATAAAAGCCCTATTTTACACATAACACCTATTGGAAATAGGTACCAAAATGACCCTATAACAATCTAATTTCTTAAATAATCAACCAAACCCTTCATAAGATACAAAGAACTTCAGATATAGACTCAACACTATAACCTACCCAAACTGTCAAAATTAATTCAACCTGAACATCATAATATCTAAGAATTTTCCCAACCAAACCACTTCTTCTCTGAACCTGAAATTTAAACCTCAGTTTAGGCACTTCAACCTCTATATTCAAAATTTTTTTTACAAATTTATTCCAATTATAAGCTGTCAAGTCACAATTCTCAACACAGCACATCAAACTCGGATTTTAAAACCTGGACAGCAGCACTTTT
Organism: Euphrasia confusa; assembly: GCA_954870475.1. Classification (NCBI taxonomy): domain Eukaryota; kingdom Viridiplantae; phylum Streptophyta; class Magnoliopsida; order Lamiales; family Orobanchaceae; genus Euphrasia; species Euphrasia confusa. The sequence goes on along the minus strand of OX940968.1, from coordinate 23,815,803 downwards.
ATTTTCTAACCCAAACCGACACTTTTCTGAAAATAAACTATATCAAAATTGGTACCACAATGAAGCTCTATCAGTCTAGTATTCCAATATATCAAGAAAAATTGAATTTGGATAAATCATCTATCAATTACTACTACAACACTACAAACTACAGCAAAATCGTTGTTGATAGACAGCTTTGCCTTTTCATCTTCTAAAATTCATAACTAAATCTAGGGTTTTTCAAAAATCCTAAAATTTAAACCACAATACCAATACTCAGCTTAGAATCACAGAAAATTCACAAACCACCATCTACCCCCTCCGAAGACCTCCAAATCAGACCCAAAACAACCTGCAAACCAAAACTCCAGCCCAAACCAAATCCTAAACACAAGTTCATGATCATCTTCCACTCCGATTCTCAACCCCGAACAAAAACACAAATATGATGATTGTAGAATAACTCACCTGGGATTAGAAAGATGATTTGACAGGAATAATTGAATTTGAATCCCGTTCCTTCCTAGCTCCCCTATTCGTTTGATCGACCTATCTCTTTGATTTCTCGCTGGCTCTCTTTTTCTTCTCTTTCTATTTTCTTTCTCTGTTTTTCCCTTTTTTTCATTCTTTCTTTTTTTTTTCCTTCTTATCTCAATCAAGTTACTCATTCTTATCTCATCTCAACTAGTACTACTTCCCGTGCGATGCACGTAATTTATTTGTTTGAAAAAATCTAAAATTTTATTTAATTTCTAATGTATTTCGTCAAATATTTATTAATGAACTAACAAATTATTTTATTTAATAATCGAACTCTCACTTAAATTTGTAAACTCGTATTAATCTTATTATTAACTTATCACAATTATAAAATTTCTATTATTTTCAAAGATTATGCTTGTTTGATGTAATTTATAGTATGTAAGCTTATTGGGCATAGCTGAGTGGTAAGGTATGTGGTGATGTTGATGTAATATCTCTGATATGAATAATTTTCATTTAAATATTATGAAGTTAGTCTTAGAATGAAACCTATTGGGTCTTTCCCACATGTGTCTGGTGGGAGAGCCTTTGATTTGGTGGGACCTATCCCTCGATTTACATCCTACCCGATTGAGGAGCCTTTGTTCTGGTGGAAGAGGAGTTTCTTGTCTCTGCATTCCGTTTCTCGTCTCTGCATTTCTCGAGTTTCATCCAACAAATACCTAAAACCGGTGGGGGAAAATCAAAATAAATGGAAAATAAAAATTATAAAGCTGGAAAATAAATAAAAATATAAAAAAAATTGAATTTACTTGGTGAACATGAATGGGATGAGATGACACAAACGCAATTATATTAATATAATGTTCGTTAACTTGCAAAAAAAAATTTACAAAACTAAATTAAGGATAACCTAAAAATATTTAAAAAAATCTAGTCGAACATAATTAATACCTCGACAATTTGATTATGTAATATGCGAAAAAATCATAATTAATACATAAAATTTAAAAAACCGAGAAAACAAAATGAATAAATAGAATAACGTATACATGTAAATCGATTCAATGTTCAGAAAAATAAAAAAGAACATACGAAGCCAAATTATAGCAAGAGAAAATAATATACTTACAAAGTTTGATCAATTTTTTTTTAACTCATGTGGATTATGGAATAGGAGGAGATCGATTTTTATGAGATACGATTAATTGGAATTAAATTAATATTAATGGAATAAAAAATAATTTTGAAAAGAGAAATAAAAATGTATATATTTAAGATGATGATTAATTATTATTACTAAAAATATATAATTTCAAATTATTATTTAAAATTTATATATAATTTAAATATGTTTAATAATATTACTATTTAGAATTTATAATTTTTTATTTATAATTTATAGTGTAAACACAACATTATTATTGATGTGTGATTGGTCCACGTGGCATTAGTTGATCCTGAAATTATATATGTATAGATTCTCTTCCCGTAAATACTTTTTATAATAATAAAAATGGGTTGGTCCAATTTGATAGTTTAATTATCTAGCCCACAGGCTTTTTAATCCCAAGCCCAAGATTTTAATTAAATAACAAGTTGCAAGTCCAACACTCCCAAGTCCATTTTTAAGTGTAATAAGAAATATTGTATATTAGTGATTTTCTACACTAAAATCATTTATAAAATTCATATCAACTAACTCGGATCTCAAAAAAAATATTTAAAATATTCTAGCGATCGATATATCGATATGAATATTCTCAAGTCAACGATCAATACAACAAAATAATATTTACTCACCTCACAATTTATTATTAAATTGTTAATGACCTTTTAATATTTTACGGGTCTCACATTTACGACCTTCTTGTTGCGGGTCGATCGAGCATTGCGAATATGGAAAGAATTGGTTCGAATCTAGGCACTTTCATTGAAGTCGAAAGAGGTCCTAATTACGAGCTTGATAGAGCGGTTCGGGTTCGCATTATTCATGATGTTACACAGCCTTTGAAGTCGTTTGTGCCAATTAAAATGAAGCATGGTAGGGTTGTGAATTTTGATGTCAAGTATGAACGGCTTCCAATATTCTGTTATGGGTGTGGGATATTGGGACACGGAGAAAAAGACTGTGAAGCGGGTCCTTATGATGATGATGATTTACCATTCGTGGAATGGCTTAGAGCATCTCCATGGAAAGTTACATAGACAAAACAGGAGGGGTCGAATATGGCGAAGAAAAATCTTAATTCTCTATTTAATGTCGAGAAACAGAAGGAAGAAGAAGCTGACATTTCATTAATGATCGAGAGACTTAAGGTTATTGCCATTAATCTTAAAACAAAAAAGAGTGCAGAGAAGGAGAAGTTAGAGGTGGGTGAAGGATCGATGACAGAGAGTGCTAATGGGAAGTCCGGGACGTGGAGGGTGGATATTGTGAATGTTGTTTTGGCTACAACTTGGTATTTCTATACTTGTTCTATTTTGCAGGATTAATGCTTGAAGGATGAACATCTCAAAGGTATTGAAGAGTGGAGTATTGATCCTTGGACATGTGACATTGGACGCACGGCAGGCGCTAAGCGCATGGGACCAGGCGCGAGACGCCTTGTCTGGATACTAGGGCTCATGCGTGAGGTGTTTTGAATACTTGCATGCGCGAAGCGCTTTGCATGCCAGCCTCGTTATTGAAGCATGCATTAGGCGCCGTGCACCCACTCTCGAAGATGCACGCGCAAGGCGCCTGGCTTGGAGTATCAGGCGCACAGCCCGTTTCTTGAAGATGCAATGCGCGGGGCGCATTGCTTGGTATTCCAGGCGTGGAATCCTTTCCATGGAGGTTGATGCGCGGGGCGCCTCAGTCAGAAGCATCAGGCGCATAGCGTGCGCGTATAAAGTGAAGCGCCCGGATTGAAGTCGCGCTATATCAACATCTATCAAATGCAATGAAGATGACGACACGCCCAACTTCAACACTTAGAAGATTTTTAATGTCAAAATGAAGTTGAAGCGTAGACGAGCATTTAAGCTGTGCATCCGTTGAAGCGCGCCCAGAATCAAAGATTTGAAGAGTTGAAGATTCGAAGTTTCAAGGTTCGAAGATTCAAGATTCGAAGATGGTTCTGGAAGTGTGACGTCAAGAATTTCCGTTTGACGTCAGCCGAACGTGTAACCAATGAGGATCTTTTTCCTCCGGCGTTCTCATGTGCGGCAATCCTATAAATACCCTCGTTCCCGATTTAGAAAATCACTTCTTGAACCCATACTTTTGAGATTGAGTTTTTACTCTTTTAGTAGTTTTAGGATTGTCACTTGTTGCGCATTCCTTGAGAGAGTTTTCGTGTAGTTGTTTTCGCTGAGCGCCGTGTATTAGAGTTATGAGATTTAGCTCTAGGTGCTAAGCGGTGGATCCTTGGAGTGCTAGAGTGCTGCGTCACTTGGTCTGCATCCTTTGATCATTTTATCTACCGTTCTCTACCTTGTAATAGTTTTGTTTGATTTGCAATGAAGTGAAACATATTACATATCTCTTGTCTCCTATCTACTTGCTGCTCAGGATTACAAGATTGTGATTTTAGTATTTTTCCTTGAGAGAGTGATTCTCTAAGAGACTAACGTTTTCCTCAAAGGGGTGGTGCCTCCAGGCGCCTAGAGACAAGTTACTTAGCGCACATCTCTTAGGCGCCGAGTACTGATTTGAGCGCCTCTCCTAGGCGCTTGAATCTTAGGCGCTCAGTATTGAGTAAGCGCTGAGTAGTTCGACTCTTCGAAGGTTTACGGCTTTTTCTCCAACTTCGCGAAAAAGTTGGTATCTTACGTCTAAGACGTAATTTCAATTGGTATCAGAGCAGGACGTCATACGTACAAGACGTGATCCGTTACTTGACTTCATATTTCCGCTGAAATGGAGTCGTCTATGTTTGTTCAGAAACCTATTATGCTTACTCATCAGAACTATTCGAATTGGAAAGCTAAAGTCTTAGCTAGAATTAAGGGCTATGACTCTAGAGCATGAATGGCAGTGTTGGAAGGATGGGAGCGCCCGTATACTGAAGGCGCTGATGGGATGAGAATTCCGAAACCTGAGCGTAGTTGGACAAGAGAAGAGCATGACTTATCAACTGCAAATAGCAAAGCTCTTCTCATTATCTGTGAATGGTTGGCACTCAGCATGTATCAGCTAGTTAAGAATTGTACCTCAGCTAGAGACGCATGGGAGACTTTACCGAGAACATGTGAGGGGAGTCATGCTGTTAAGCGTTCTAAAATCCGAACCATCCTCAATTTCATCAACTCCGTATGAGAGAAGATGAAGACATAAATAACTACCTGGACAAGATCATGAGATATGTCAATGAGGCATTTGACAACGGTTTTTTCTTCTACTAGCAGGGATGTCTCGAAGTTGCAATGTTTTGAATGCAAAGGGTTTGGACACATAAAGAATGAATGTCCTAATCTACATCGAAAGAAGAAACTTCCAGTCAGCTACATTGTGATTGATGATGAGCATGTGATCTCAGAAGATGAAGAATCTGAGGACGAAAGTTCGGATGAGAATGAGGACAACGCCCTTGTGGTCACGATTGATGAGAATCTTGATCTTGCGAATTTCAAAGTTGAAAACTTTGAATTTGACGCATTTCTGAAAGACACTGCTACTGCCGACAATATCTTTTGTTTGGCATCTAAGAATAGAAATTTCTGTGATGATGAGTTGTCTTCAGACAACGAGTCTGTGGATGAGACTGAAGAGAAAGAGAAAACTTCGAATGTCTCAGAATTGAATGCGTTGAAAGAAACGTATTCCGAACTTCGGGAATGTAATGAAAATGCCATCACTAAAAACGGAGAGCTTGAAGAAAAAACTGTTGGAATAGGTGACCGGCGAGCCAACGGTTGGCCGAGCGGTTAACCTTATTCCGTTATATAACGGTTTATTTCGTTAATTAATGAAACCTATATTAATGGCATATACTATATCTACTCCCAATGTTGAATCATAGATATAGTCCTGTACAGTTACACAAGTTGTATGAATTCTGTTTTGTGGAAACCGAGAGATAATTCTGTTAACGCAACGTAACTGGTCAAACTCAGTTCCTAGTCGATGGGTTACGCCAATAACAAGGATACCCGGCCTTTCCCCCTTGAGACTAGCACTTAGTGTATGTGGGCTAATCTCGAGCCTCGGTGTTGGGACATCAACATACTTGAGTGGGTGCTCACTGTTGATGAGTTCACTGAACCCCCTCTCCCTGGAATCTCTAAGTGGTTATCACTGATCGAGTAGAGAATTCCATAATATAGTTGTACACAATTAATCCTTAAGACCCAGACATCACCGTGACTTCATCAGAGGACTAGCTGTATCGTGACGTGTCTCTGATTCCCTGGAAAGGGAGTAAGTCGAAAAAGGAGACAATGTTCGTGCAGTTCGAAATCTGATGTGAAGTCTGTGCATGGTAGTAGGGGATCTGATCGCTTGATATAGATCATGGATGTCCTGTGTGTTCTGATGGTTCGTAGTCCCGGAATCTCTGGCCAGAGTTGAATAGTGAGGTGATTAGAGAAATGTGTTTCTCTGAATCAACCACGAATGGATTTTACGAAACCTAGAACGTACGCACAATTATCAAACTCAACAAGAGATCTCGATTAACCAATATCTCTAGTTTGATCGGGACATATGTATCGGAGGGATCGTACTGTACGCTAACTATATTACAAGGTTCTTGCAGGCACTTCATTTGTATCTAGGGAATTAGTGAAGCGTGGCTGCTAGACGCTCGTCACTGATTCGTTGGGCACCGACTTGTTCGGAGATTAAATAATATGATTATTAATCTAAAACTCTTGGGAGTAGTTGAAATAAGAACAATATGTTGTTCGAATCACAATATGTTGTGAGCCCACGGCTAGTTATACACCTGAACCATTGAGGGTCACATTCTCGTGTAAACCGATCCTTGAATACGATCTTGTATTAATTAACTGTTAATTAAGTACATATAGTCGGAGGTCAATATGATTGAATCCGAGATTCATAATTGTGATTATGAGTTGGAAATAATACTGAGCTAAAGAAAACGGACACGATGGTGTACACTTTCTATTTTGGGAAATTTCCCGATTTAGCAGTACCCCTGAAATGGGCATTCCGATTTTGTGAAATTGGAAATTTTTATTTTTATCTCATATTGATGAGAAAATTAAAACGAGAAAGAAAATATAATCGTTATATTTTTCGGAGATGAAATTGATTGTCAATTTTGGAGAAACGTAATGACGGCTAATGTATTGGGCCGGCTAGGGTTAATGGATCCGATCCATTAGGGTTTGAGCCCAAAAAGCTCCTTTCTTCACCTATAAAAGGAGCTCCATAGGCATGAGAATTAATACACCAAAGTGAAGAGCTAAAAACTCTAGCCTCACTTTCTCTCCTCTCTTCTCTCCCTCTCGTCCGCCCCCTCGGCCCCTCCCTCGGAGGACTGATGGAGTTATATTCTAAATGTCTAGTTTATTGACAATATGGAACTCCTTATCTGTGTTTTATTATCTATTAATCAAACAGTCTGCATTTTGTTTATATACACTCTATGCCATAGTCCTAGATATATACGTTGTAGACAGTATGGCGTGAGGAGACACGCGGAAGATCATACTGTCGGTTACTCGTATATTATCGAACAGTAGCTCACGACTTAGATGGACAGGGACAATCCATCGGTACGTCGTTGTGTGACTGGTAGATAGTCGGTCTTGACTATCATGTTACACTCGTACACTTGGTGTATTGAGCAGGACCACAGGAGGGCGTTCGATATATACTAATCGAAGTAATCGAACTAGACCTCAGATATTACGGATATACGAATTCCTAATCCCTATATAATTATAGGTGCGTGTGTCCAATTCTCGGTTCTTTAACTTGCCAATGAGTGAGACTAATTGATTAGTCGAGATTCTCGGTAAATTGGGAATCGTAATTGTACGCACGGCATGCTATAGATTATAGACAGGAAACCGTGTCCCGTTTATCGGGTTGATTACGTCCCCGAGATGAGCTCATAAAGTTTATCATGTAAACCCTGCAGGTGGATTTGTTCCACATGATAATAAGGATGAGTGGTACTAGTCTCGGATAATAAGTAACGAATTAATTTAATTATTAGTAATTAAATAAATTCGTGGACGTTCGATATCTTAAACACAGGGAAAGTCGTGTATGTAATTTCGGCGGAATTATTATTGTTGAAATAATATTAAAATTAATTTCGGGAATTCAATTATTATTTTATAGTGGAGTTAATAATAATTAAAATTGAAATCGATTAATTAAGGAATTGCGTTTACGTATTCCAAGTTAATTAATATTTCAATTTAGCCCTTAAATTAATTTACCTAAGGTCCCTAACGTAACTCTATATATATCTCCTCCCTTACTTTCCTAAGACCTAACATTCGCCGCAACAATTCATTTCAGCAGAGAAAATAATTGCGTTAACGCAAATACTTTTTCTCTGTTAAAATTAATTAGTTAACGCAATAATAATTATTCTTAGAGAATAATTCATTACGCTGTTGTTAGTAGAGAGAGTACAGACGGGAGAACTCCAGCGGATCGTTGCCCACACAACGGTTGGAGACGGGATCTGAGGCATATGTTAGAAGCATCTAAGGTCTCAACAATCGACCGAGAAAGTATGAGATCGATTCCCTTTTCCGCAATTTATTCGATCTCATATTTCGTTGATCATACTTTGAACGTACGATCGGGTTCCGGGTATCGTGGATCGCATTCCTCGACTACTTGGGGTTCTAGGACCTTCGGATCGGTAGTCGGATGAGGAAAAACGACCCGGAAACGAGCCCGGAACAGCAACGTCGCGTTGCTGTTCGCGGACAAACGGCGGTCGCCAGAGAGCAAACGGCGGTCGCCGTTTGCAGCTTCTCCATGTTGGAGTTGTGTACTTAATGTCTAGATTTAAGTAACGGAAACTCACGATCCATTGCCACTAATCTATTTAATTAAATAAACAATTATTTGCATTTAATTATTTATAATTAAATATATGCAAATTATAGTCCTGGATTCTATACGTTGTAGTTAGTATGGTGTGTCGGGCCCACACAGAAGATCATACTATCGGTTACTCGTATTTAATCAAACAGTTGCTCACGACCTAGATGGACACGGACCAATCCATCGGTATAGTCGTTGTGTGAGAGAGAAAATAATCTGTCTTGATTATTTTATCACACTTGTACACTTGGTGTATTGGGCGGATCGTTTGAGATTTATCGATTAGGATTGCCTTGGATAATCGATTTAAATCTCAGTGTATTTTATTCTTAATCCCCGATACTATTGCGGGTGTGTATATTTAATATAAGTGACTTTGATTTTCCAAAGGAATTGACCGGTTTAATTACTGGGTCAATTACCGGTTAAGTTGGGTCGCTATATTTTATATATGACATGCCGTGAATACTTGACGGGAAAGTGTATCCCGGAAGGGTTGATAATATCCCCGAGATGAGTTCATAAGGAATTATTATGTAAACCCTGCAGGTGGATTTGTTCCGCATAATAATTAAGGTTGAATGATACTAGTCTCGGATACAAGAGATGAATAAATTAATTAGCAATAAATTAATTTTATTCATGGATATTTATATCTTAAATACACGGAATAAATAATACTACCGGAGAAATATTATTTGATATAATATGGTTTAATATTGGGAGTGCAATTAATTTATATAGTGGAAAATAAATTAATTAATATTGATGGGATTAATAGATTTGGGCTTGGGCTCAATTTAATCATCAATATTGGAAGCCCAATATTCCACTTCCTTAAGATCCCCTACGTAGTCTATAAAAGCACTACATGGTCTTCTCTATTCAAATAACTTGAAGATCACAATTCTAGAGAGAGAAAGTAGAGAGGGAGATCCATGGAGTTCGGAAGATCTTCGCCCACCCGACGTTCGAGCTAGTGCAAGGAATACGTGGGAAGATCTCAAGGTCATCAATTGAGTTCTTCGTTTTTCCGAACAACGAGAACGAGGTAAAATCGTAAAACCCTCTTTATGATTTTAATCGTTTATATTATCGTAAAAATACCGTAGAACAAGATCCGAGGTTCGGGATCCTCACCGGGGTCGAGCTGGGTGGTGGTGATCGAAGATCACCGGACCACCGCGGCTGGAGCGACCCGACGGCGAAGAATCGCGACTAGGGCTTGACTGCCCAGGCAAGCGGCCGCCTGGGGGGTCAAGCGACCGCCTGGTGTGCCCAGGCAGCGGGCTGCGGGTTTTTCCCGCAGCGGATCCGCGAGCCACGCGAGTCGTGCACGGGGCTGCTACGGGCTCTCCCGCACGAGCTGCTGCGACCAGCCGTGGCTTGTGCGATGACGCGATCGAACGCTGTGGGGTTCTCCCGCGGATAGGGTTCGATCGACGCGTCTTCTCGCATGGTGGCTGGAGGTGATCACGGGCCATGGTTCGACCGTGGCGGATACGAGATCACCGGGGCATGGCTAGGTCAGCCCGGGGCGTAGCGAGGGTTCCCGGCGCGTCCATCGGGCTGCTACGAGCAGCCCTAGGCGGCTGCCAAGAACAGCCGCGAGTCCCACGAGGGGACTCGACCGAACAGCCGCGGCTTTGCCGCGGTTAGGGTTTTGGTTGAGTCCGGCGCTTCGTGGTGGTTCGTGGCGGAATGTTCCGGCAACCGGGAGTCGATTGGAGTTGTCGTTCCGCAATTTGACAACCCCGGATATTCGATCTCCAAAGGATTTCGGTCGGAATTAATTAGATAATTTATTTATTTAAATTTATTAATTCCAGGATATCGATTTCCAACAATTGGTATCAGAGCGTTGGTTTTCGTTCACGGTATTATTCGATAAATTGTTCTACCTTACAGGGTTTCCGACTATTATGGCTAGATATAATTGTTCGTTAATTATTGTCATAATATTGTTCTTGATTATTAAACTCTCGGACATGTCGAGATTCGTTTTATGTGTGGTGAATGCTTGTAATAGTAAAAATTCGGGGGTTGACCGAATTTAGGTTTATTATTACGTTCTACTTTTTCCGGAAAATGTATAGGGTCGATTTCATGTATAGAATCGATACCGGATAATTGTAATTAAATTATGTAATTTATTTTACGTTGGATCGATGCCGAAACGACCGCCGGAGAAGACGTGTGACGAAGAAGACGAAGAGGACAAAATCCGGGGGGGTCGATCATCCCCATGATCGATCCCCATGAGGATCGATCGACCCCGGGCTGCCCTAGGGTTCTCGGCCACGCTGGCCACCAAGGAGGTGGCGCGTGGGCCTTGGCCGGCGGCGGATGTGGTGGTCGATGGTGGGGGTGGTGTGGGGTCTCCCAACCCATGCTACTCCTACCAAGATCCTACTTTCCTATTTAATTCGGTTTTCCTATTTTGAGTGTTCTTATTTTTAGGAACTCTAATGGAATAGGAAAAGAATTAAATTGGAATTAATTTATTTCCTATTTGATTATTCCTATTCTTGGGAATTTTCAATAGATGGAAAATAATTAATTTGGAAAGTTTTAATAGTCCTTAATTAATTTTTCCTTATTAAATTGTTCCTTTATGGAATTTTTTAATAGAAAAGGAAAGGAATTAATTTGGAAGGATTAGGAGTCCTAATTTATTTTATTTCCTTATTCTATTATAGAAGTCTTCTAGAATATTCCAAGTTTGACTTGGATGGGATTCTAGAGATTTAATAGAATTAGATAGGAAAATAAAAATAAATAGGAATATTAATAATATTTAATTTTATTTTTGATATATTCGATTGACTTAATTTTCGAATTAAGTAACTTTTGGATTAATTGAAAATAAATAGATTTAAATATTGGAATTAATATTCTCGTCACATGGAGCATTCAAGAACGAAGACTGAAGACTAGAAACTGCGTACGGAGATGCGATAAAGCCATAATAGTCGGAAAATAATATTCTAGTATTATTTTGATTATGTGATAATAGTATGTGCTTTATTTCATGTATGCATGCTTATGTGTATTTAGTTATGCATTAGATAACGTATCCCTTTGTTATAAAAAGCTAAGTGGGAGAGGGATTGGAAACAATGCCATGGTCTCCATTACTGTTCTCTTGGTGACTTTTATGAGCTTTCGAAGTTCGTATAGACAAGTCATTGGAGGAGAATTCTTGTAATTCCTTTTACGAGAAACATTGATTGAGTTTATCAAACAATGCCTAATTTGTCTTTCTGAAACTGATTTCAAGTCGACTCATTCTCACCCCGGGGAGTGGAATGGAGCCAAAGCCACTTGGTCATGTGGATGACACAAATTAGAGACTTTCGTACCATTTCTAGAAATGGATAGATTGTCTGCTCGGCTCCCTCATCTAATGAGAGATAGGGTTGTTCGCATGGTGAATCACTGGTTAGAAACTTCGAGTTTCACTTATGATTCTCCGCGTCCTGATTTACAAAAATCGAATGGATCAAGTAATTGAGAGTCAATTGTAAAAATCTTTTGGTGCATTAAACGTCCACACTATCGTGGCTTGCTGCACTGAATGGGATTTTGGATCGATTGATGTAGACAGTTGTAGAAGGGAGTAAAGGAGCGTATGTTAACGTAAACGTCCACACTATCGTGGCTTGCGGTGAATATGCGTATCCCAAACAATCTTCTTAGATACTGAGTAATGGTTTACACTTAGGTGCGCTTCTTAGTATTTTTCCCATCGAAGTAACGCTAATGATGATGTACGACCGAAGCAAATCTAATTGCTAAATCATTTGGGTAGGTAAACGTCCACACTATCGTGGCTTGCCATATCTGATGGGATTTTAGATGTGATTAGTGGTTTAATGATATTATTTGAGGGAGATAATATCGGATATTAAATCGATTGTTTGTTATTATATGTGCTCATAGATTAGGAATGGCTTTGAACCCACTTTCTGTGATACGTAAGGATTTTAACTCACTGGTCCCTGATTGTATTGATTGGAATAGAGATCTGGACATTGGCCAGACTGTTAATGAGTACAAGTTTGTACTCAAGTGAGCTTTGTTCTCCCGAGCCTACCGATGTCTTAACTGATGTTTAGACATGACGTAGTGGCTAGACAAGAGGCGATGAGGATACTCATAAAGGTCATTCATTCGAGGAAGCGCTTGAACACGTTTCTAAGATGATGGACCTTTTAGACGAGTTGAGACGGTAATCGCAAGCTCTTGTAGCCAGTGCCAAAGGTTTCGAACCTAAGGGCAAAACCGGGGGATAGGAAAAGCTAGCAAAGAAACCCAGTGATCCTAAGTTTCTTGGATCACGAGATGGGACGAGAAAGCCAATAAGCAAGAGTTCTCGATGCAAACAGTCTGGGTACTGGAAGTCTGACTATCCTCTCAAAGAAAGTACGAAATTTTTCTTTAGTCGTAAAAACATAGTCAGTGGTATTATCTACCGAAACCTGGTGTGTAGATATGGAACCACTGACGGTATGTGCATTTTAAATGCAAGGGTTCCAGGAAACCTGACGACTTGGAAAAGAAGAAATCGTAGTCTACATGGGCAATGCTGTGGAGGAGGCAGCTGTTGCAGTGGAGGACATTTTATAGGATTTCATTTTGAGTTATAGCTTTTATATACCTTTTAGAAAGAACTTTGTTCTGGATTTCTAATGAATGGATATTTTATTTCTTTTAATCATCTGATAGTCATAAGAAGAAATAATGATATTATCTATTCTGGTACATTAGCTTGCAATATATAAATGATGAATCCTGAGTCCACCACGATGCAACGAACCGTAGTATATAACTCGTTTTACTTTTAAGAGATATTTCTGTAATGAATCATTTATACTTGTGGATTCTTATGCTAAGTCATGTTTATTCAAATAAGAATTTCAAAGGTCGAAAATTGATATTTTGATCAATTAAGTTGAAGGAGTGGACCTTCCGACCTAAGAATCTAATTTGGAAGATAACATAACTAAGCAATCCTTTGGAAAGGATATAAGATCTGGACAAGTATTGGAATTGATTAACTCTGATGTATGCAGACCTATGTCTACTCAGACAATAAGGTACGAGTACTTCATTTTATGATTGCTCGAAAAATGGATTAGCATACCTGATGTGCCACAAAAGCAAAGTGTTTTGACAAGTCAATGGACACAAAGCTATTGTGGGGAACCATCATGGTATATCCATTGAAAGCCTGCGATTTGATCGCGGAGGCAAGTGCCTGTCTGAGGAATGCATGGCATACTGATCAGAGATTGGGATTTGATCCCAAATGACTACACCATACACTCTTGTGTAGAAATGGTGTGTCGGAAATAAGAAATGGAACTCTTATAGAAATAGTAAAAGCATGATTTATACGGAACTACCTATGTTCTATGGATATGTCTGGAAACAACGGCGAATTCAAATGTGGTTGTAGAATATCCTAGAAGAACAAAAGATGTGTGTTCAATAGTACTATGAACCAGAAGGACGTTATAAGTTCTAACGCCCGGTTCTTAGAGGAAGACTATTAGATGAACCACAAGCCCAAAGTGACGTAATACTTTGAAATGAGAGAGAGAGATTAAGACTTAGAACCAGGCGAACCGAGTAGCGGTACACCACTAACTGCACCTACTGTTATTACTGTTTATACACCGGAATGCCGTTGTAGTGGAAGGTTGTATGACAACCGGAGATGTTCATAAGGCTAGGAGAGTTCTCAGACTCTGGACCTGATATACATGAAATCGATCCCTGGATCTACATGAAGGCAGTACTAGATCTAAATGTACCTTCTTGGAAAGCAATAAGGATTATTGCTAAGAGGCGAGATCATTTAGAGTACAAGCTTAGTTGATCCATTTATGGAATGAAACGAAGCTAGAGTTCGTGGAACTTGCGCATTGATGAGATAGTCCATTTGATGGATTCATCAAAAGGCATTGACGAATCGTGTATGGGAAACGTGATGGAAACAAAGTGGTGTTTCTCGGAGGTTTTATGTAGATAACATTTTATCATTGGTAACAATGTAAAGATGTTGTCAGACATAAAATGATGGTTGTCTAGATAAATCATTATGAAAGATATAGGAAGAAGTTGGACATGTTCTTGAGATCTTGGATCTCTAGGAGAGAACATTGTACTTCTCCTGGACATCTTACATATATATGATTATGGTTCGTTTTAACATGCAAGATTCCGAGAAAGGTATGTTACCTTTCAGATACGGAATGCATCTATCTAAGGATATGTGTTTTGGAACACAAAAGGAGATAGAAGCAATGAAAGCGGTTTCCTACACTTCGAGTGTGGAAAGCTTAATAAATGCGATGTTGAAAACAAGAACCTGATATCTGCTATGCGGCTAGTATAGTGGGAGGATATCAAGGTAATCCTGGAAAGGAATACACGACTGCTGTAATGAACATTTTAAGTACTTTCAAAGTACTGGAAACTATGTTCTGGATTACGGAGCAGACGAGCATTTCCTTTGGATTACATTCTCTTAGATTTCTAATCGAATGAGGACCGGTGTAAGTCGATATCAGGCTATGTGTTTCACTATTGAAGGAGAAGGAGTTTTTAACATGGAAGAGTGATAAGCACGATGCTTTTCGGACTCTGCCATGGGTAACCAAGAATAGCGGCCTCAGAGGCAGCGGAAGTTCTGGTAATACTCCGGAATAACCTCTAGGACTTAGATGTGATTCTTAGTTTGCCAAAGGCTATGTAAATAGCGGTGCGATGGCAAATGGTAAGAAATCACATGTCCATAAGTGTAAGATAAAACATAGAGCAAGTACCACCTGATACAAGTCATCGTCGAGGGAGACGACGCTGTAGTCACCAAGATAACTTCAGAGCGGCAACCTAGATTGCTCATTCACATAGTACTTCTTGGAAGTACAACTTAAGCACGTGATGAGTATGGGAGTCGGGAGTTTGGAGGAAATGACTAGACCTTAGTACAAGTGGGAGATTGTTGGAGTTGTGTACTTAAGTAACGAAAACTCACGATCCATTGCCACTAATCTATTTAATTAAATAAACAATTATTTGCATTTAATTATTTATAATTAAATATATGCAAATTATAGTCCTGGATTCTATACGTTGTAGTTAGTATGGTGTGTCGGGCCCACACAGAAGATCATACTATCGGTTACTCGTATTTAATCAAACAGTTGCTCACGACCTAGATGGACACGGACCAATCCATCGGTATAGTCGTTGTGTGAGAGAGAAAATAATCTGTCTTGATTATTTTATCACACTTGTACACTTGGTGTATTGGGCGGATCGTTTGAGATTTATCGATTAGGATTGCCTTGGATAATCGATTTAAATCTCAGTGTATTTTATTCTTAATCCCCGATACTATTGCGGGTGTGTATATTTAATATAAGTGACTTTGATTTTCCAAAGGAATTGACCGGTTTAATTACTGGGTCAATTACCGGTTAAGTTGGGTCGCTATATTTTATATATGACATGCCGTGAATACTTGACGGGAAAGTGTATCCCGGAAGGGTTGATAATATCCCCGAGATGAGTTCATAAGGAATTATTATGTAAACCCTGCAGGTGGATTTGTTCCGCATAATAATTAAGGTTGAATGGTACTAGTCTCGGATACAAGAGATGAATAAATTAATTAGCAATAAATTAATTTTATTCATGGATATTTATATCTTAAATACACGGAATAAATAATACTACCGGAGAAATATTATTTGATATAATATGGTTTAATATTGGGAGTGCAATTAATTTATATAGTGGAAAATAAATTAATTAATATTGATGGGATTAATAAATTTGGGCTTGAGCTCAATTTAATCATCAATATTGGAAGTCCAATATTCCACCTCCTTAAGATCCCCTACGTAGCCTATAAAAGCACTACATGGTCTTCTCTATTCTCATAACTTGAAGATCACAATTCTAGAGAGAGAAAGTAGAGAGGGAGATCCATGGAGTTCGGAAGATCGTCGCCCACCCGACGTTCGAGCTAGTGCAAGGAATACGTGGGAAGATCTCAAGGTCATCAATTGAGTTCTTCGTTTTTCCGAACAACGAGAACGAGGTAAAATCGTAAAACCCTCTTTATGATTTTAATCGTTTATATAATCGTAAAAATACCGTAGAACAAGATCCGAGGTTCGGGATCCTCACCGGGGTCGAGCTGGGTGGTGGTGATCGAAGATCACCGGACCACCGCGGCTGGAGCGACCCGACGGCGAAGAATCGCGACTAGGGCTTGACTGCCCAGGCAAGCGGCCGCCTGGGGGGTCAAGCGGCCGCCTGGTGTGCCCAGGCAGCGGGCTGCGGGTTTTTCCCGCAGCGGATCCGCGAGCCACGCGAGTCGTGCACGGGGCTGCTACGGGCTCTCCCGCACGAGCTGCTGCGACCAGCCGTGGCTTGTGCGATGACGCGATCGAACGCTGTGGGGTTCTCCCGCGGATAGGGTTCGATCGACGCGTCTTCTCGCATGGTGGCTGGAGGTGATCACGGGCCATGGTTCGACCGTGGCGGATACGAGATCACCGGGGCATGGCTAGGTCAGCCCGGGGCGTAGCGAGGGTTCCCGGCGCGTCCATCGGGCTGCTACGAGCAGCCCTAGGCGGCTGCCAAGAACAGCCGCGAGTCCCACAAGGGGACTCGACCGAACAGCCGCGGCTTTGCCGCGGTTAGGGTTTTGGTTGAGTCCGGCGCTTCGTGGTGGTTCGTGGCGGAATGTTCCGGCAACCGGGAGTCGATTGGAGTTGTCGTTCCGCAATTTGACAACCCCGGATATTCGATCTCCAAAGGATTTCGGTCGGAATTAATTAGATAATTTATTTATTTAAATTTATTAATTCCGGGATATCGATTTCCAACAATTGGTATCAGAGCGTTGGTTTTCGTTCACGGTATTTTTCGATAAATTGTTCTACCTTGCAGGGTTTCCGACTATTATGGCTAGATATAATTGTTCGTTAATTATTGTCATAATATTGTTCTTGATTATTAAACTCTCGGACATGTCGAGATTCGTTTTATGTGTGGTGAATGCTTGTAATAGTAAAAATTCGGGGGTTGACCGAATTTAGGTTTATTATTACGTTCTACTTTTTCCGGAAAATGTATAGGGTCGATTTCATGTATAGAATCGATACCGGATAATTGTAATTAAATTATGTAATTTATTTTACGTTGGATCGATGCCGAAACGACCGCCGGAGAAGACGTGTGACGAAGAAGACGAAGAGGACAAAATCCGGGGGGGTCGATCATCCCCATGATCGATCCCCATGAGGATCGATCGACCCCGGGATGCCCTAGGGTTCTCGGCCACGCCGGCCACCAAGGAGGTGGCGCGTGGGCCTTGGCCGGCGGCGGATGTGGTGGTCGATGGTGGGGGTGGTGTGGGGTCTCCCAACCCATGCTACTCCTACCAAGATCCTACTTTCCTATTTAATTCGGTTTTCCTATTTTGAGTGTTCTTATTTTTAGGAACTCTAATGGAATAGGAAAAGAATTAAATTGGAATTAATTTATTTCCTATTTGATTATTCCTATTCTTGGGAATTTTCAATAGATGGAAAATAATTAATTTGGAAAGTTTTAATAGTCCTTAATTAATTTTTCCTTATTAAATTGTTCCTTTATGGAATTTTTTAATAGAAAAGGAAAGGAATTAATTTGGAAGGATTAGAAGTCCTAATTTATTTTATTTCCTTATTCTATTATAGAAGTCTTCTAGAATATTCCAAGTTTGACTTGGATGGGATTCTAGAGATTTAATAGAATTAGATAGGAAAATAAAAATAAATAGGAATATTAATAATATTTAATTTTATTTTTGATATATTCGATTGACTTAATTTTCGAATTAAGTAACTTTTGGATTAATTGAAAATAAATAGATTTAAATATTGGAATTAATATTCTCGTCACATGGAGCATTCAAGAACGAAGACTGAAGACTAGAAAATGTGTACGGAGATGCGATAAAGCCATAATAGTCGGAAAATAATATTCTAGTATTATTTTGATTATATGATAATAGTATGTGCTTTATTTCATGTAGGCATGCTTATGTGTATTTAATTATGCATTAGATAACGTATCCCTTTGTTATAAAAAGCTAAGTGGGAGAGGGATTGGAAACAATGCCATGGTCTCCATTACTGTTCTCTTGGTGACTTTTATGAGCTTTCGAAGTTCGTATAGACAAGTCATTGGAGGAGAATTCTTGTAATTCCTTTTACGAGAAACATTGATTGAGTTTATCAAACAATGCCTAATTTGTCTTTCTGAAACTGATTTCAAGTCGACTCATTCTCACCCCGGGGAGTGGAATGGAGCCAAAGCCACTTGGTCATGTGGATGACACGAATTAGAGACTTTCGTACCATTTCTAGAAATGGATAGATTGTCTGCTCGGCTCCCTCATCTAATGAGAGATAGGGTTGTTCGCATGGTGAATCACTGGTTAGAAACTTCGAGTTTCACTTATGATTCTCCGCGTCCTGATTTACAAAAATCGAATGGATCAAGTAATTGGGAGTCAATTGTAAAAATCTTTTGGTGCATTAAACGTCCACACTATCGTGGCTTGCTGCACTGAATGGGATTTTGGATCGATTGATGTAGACAGTTGTAGAAGGGAGTAAAGGAGCGTATGTTAACGTAAACGTCCACACTATCGTGGCTTGCGGTGAATATGCGTATCCCAAACAATCTTCTTAGATACTGAGTAATGGTTTACACTTAGGTGCGCTTCTTAGTATTCTTCCCATCGAAGTAACGCTAATGATGATGTACGACCGAAGCAAATCTAATTGCTAAATCATTTGGGTAGGTAAACGTCCACACTATCGTGGCTTGCCATATCTGATGGGATTTTAGATGTGATTAGTGGTTTAATGATATTATTTGAGGGAGATAATATCGGATATTAAATCGATTGTTTGTTATTATATGTGCTCATAGATTAGGAATGGCTTTGAACCCACTTTCTGTGATACGTAAGGATTTTAACTCACTGGTCCCTGATTGTATTGATTGGAATAGAGATCTGGACATTGGCCAGACTGTTAATGAGTACAAGTTTGTACTCAAGTGAGCTTTGTTCTCCCGAGCCTACCAATGTCTTAACTGATGTTTAGACATGACGTGGTGGCTAGACAAGAGGCGATGAGGATACTCATAAAGGTCATTCATTCGAGGAAGCGCTTGAACACGTTTCTAAGATGATGGACCTTTTAGACGAGTTGAGACGGTAATCGCAAGCTCTTGTAGCCAGTGTCAAAGGTTTCGAACCTAAGGGCAAAACCGGGGGATAGGAAAATCTAGCAAAGAAACCCAGTGATCCTAAGTTTCTTGGATCACGAGATGGGACGAGAAAGCCAATAAGCAAGAGTTCTCGATGCAAACAGTCTGGGTACTGGAAGTCTGACTATCCTCTCAAAGAAAGTACGAAATTTTTCTTTAGTCGTAAAAACATAGTCAGTGGTATTATCTACCGAAACCTGGTGTGTAGATATGGAACCACTGACGGTATGTGCATTTTAAATGCAAGGGTTCCAGGAAACCTGACGACTTGGAAAAGAAGAAATCGTAGTCTACATGGGCAATGCTGTGGAGGAGGCAGCTGTTGCAGTGGAGGACATTTTATAGGATTTCATTTTGAGTTATTGCTTTTATATACCTTTTAGAAAGAACTTTGTTCTGGATTTCTAATGAATGGATATTTTATTTCTTTTAATCATCTGATGGTTATAAGAAGAAATAATGATATTATCTATTCTGGTACATTAGCTAGCAATATATAAATGATGAATCCTGAGTCCACCACGATGCAACGAACCGTAGTATATAACTCGTTTTACTTTTAAGAGATATTTCTGTAATGAATCATTTATACTTGTGGATTCTTATGCTAAGTCATGTTTATTCAAATAAGAATTTCAAAGGTCGAAAATTGATATTTTGATCAATTAAGTTGAAGGAGTGGACCTTCCGACCTAAGAATCTAATTTGGAAGATAACATAACTAAGCAATCCTTTGGAAAGGATATAAGATCCGGACAAGTATTGGAATTGATTAACTTTGATGTATGCAGACCTATGTCTACTCAGACAATAAGGTACGAGTACTTCATTTTATGATTGCTCGAAAAATGGATTAGCATACCTGATGTGCCACAAAAGCAAAGTGTTTTGACAAGTCAATGGACACAAAGCTATTGTGGGGAACCATCATGGTATATCCATTGAAAGCCTGCGATTTGATCGCGGAGGCAAGTGCCTGTCTGAGGAATGCATGGCATACTGATCAGAGATTGGGATTTGATCCCAAATGACTACACCATACACTCTTGTGTAGAAATGGTGTGTCGGAAATAAGAAATGGAACTCTTATAGAAATAGTAAAAGCATGAGTTATACGGAACTACCTATGTTCTATGGATATGTCTGGAAACAACGGCGCATTCAAATGCGGTTGTAGAATATCCTAGAAGAACAAAAGATGTGTGTTCAATAGTACTATGAACCAGAAGGACGTTATAAGTTCTAACGCCCGGTTCTTAGAGGAAGACTATTAGATGAACCACAAGCCCAAAGTGACGTAATACTTTGAAATGAGAGAGAGAGATTAAGACTTAGAACCAGGCGAACCGAGTAGCGGTACACCACTAACTGCACCTACTGTTATTACTGTTTATACACCGGAATGCCGTTGTAGTGGGAGGTTGTATGACAACCGGAGATGTTCATAAGGCTAGGAGAGTTCTCAGACTCTGGACCTGGTATACATGAAATCGATCCCTGGATCTACATGAAGGCAGTACTAGATCTAAATGTGCCTTCCTGGAAAGCAATAAGGATTATTGCTAAGAGGCGAGATCATTTAGAGTACAAGCTTAGTTGATCCATTTATGGAATGAAACGAAGCTAGAGTTCGTGGAACTTGCGCATTGATGAGATAGTCCATTTGATGGATTCATCAAAAGGCATTGACGAATCGTGTATGGGAAACGTGATGGAAACAAAGTGGTGTTTCTCGGAGGTTTTATGTAGATAACATTTTATCATTGGTAACAATGTAAAGATGTTGTCAGACATAAAATGATGGTTGTCTAGATAAATCATTATGAAAGATATAGGAAGAAGTTGGACATGTTCTTGAGATCTTGGATCTCTAGGAGAGAACATTGTACTTCTCCTGGACATCTTACATATATATGATTATGGTTCGTTTTAACATGCAAGATTCCGAGAAAGGTATGTTACCTTTCAGATACGGAATGCATCTATCTAAGGATATGTGTTTTGGAACACAAAAGGAGATAGAAGCAATGAAAGCGGTTTCCTACACTTCGAGTGTGGAAAGCTTAATAAATGCGATGTTGAAAACAAGAACCTGATATCTGCTATGCGGCTAGTATAGTGGGAGGATATCAAGGTAATCCTGGAAAGGAATACACGACTGCTGTAATGAACATTTTAAGTACTTTCAAAGTACTGGAAACTATGTTCTGGATTACGGAGCAGACGAGCATTTCCTTTGGATTACATTCTCTTAGATTTCTAATCGAATGAGGACCGGTGTAAGTCGATATCAGGCTATGTGTTTCACTATTGAAGGAGAAGGAGTTTTTAACATGGAAGAGTGATAAGCACGATGCTTTTCGGACTCTGCCATGGGTAACCAAGAATAGCGGCCTCAGAGGCAGCGGAAGTTCTGGTAATACTCCGGAATAACCTCTAGGACTTAGATGTGATTCTTAGTTTGCCAAAGGCTATGTAAATAGCGGTGCGATGGCAAATGGTAAGAAATCACATGTCCATAAGTGTAAGATAACACATAGAGCAAGTACCACCTGATACAAGTCATCGTCGAGGGAGACGACGCTGTAGTCACCAAGATAACTTCAGAGCGGCAACCTAGATTGCTCATTCACATAGTACTTCTTGGAAGTACAACTTAAGCACGTGATGAGTATGGGAGTCGGGAGTTTGGAGGAAATGACTAGACCTTAGTACAAGTGGGAGATTGTTGGAGTTGTGTACTTAAGTAACGGAAACTCACGATCCATTGCCACTAATCTATTTAATTAAATAAACAATTATTTGCATTTAATTATTTATAATTAAATATATGCAAATTATAGTCCTGGATTCTATACGTTGTAGTTAGTATGGTGTGTCGGGCCCACACAGAAGATCATACTATCGGTTACTCGTATTTAATCAAACAGTTGCTCACGACCTAGATGGACACGGACCAATCCAGCGGTATAGTCGTTGTGTGAGAGAGAAAATAATCTGTCTTGATTATTTTATCACACTTGTACACTTGGTGTATTGGGCGGATCATTTGAGATTTATCGATTAGGATTGCCTTGGATAATCGATTTAAATCTCAGTGTATTTTATTCTTAATCCCCGATACTATTGCGGGTGTGTATATTTAATATAAGTGACTTTGATTTTCCAAAGGAATTGACCGGTTTAATTACTGGGTCAATTACCGGTTAAGTTGGGTCGCTATATTTTATATATGACATGCCGTGAATACTTGACGGGAAAGTGTATCCCGGAAGGGTTGATAATATCACCGAGATGAGTTCATAAGGAATTATTATGTAAACCCTGCAGGTGGATTTGTTCCGCATAATAATTAAGGTTGAATGGTACTAGTCTCGGATACAAGAGATGAATAAATTAATTAGCAATAAATTAATTTTATTCATGGATATTTATATCTTAAATACACGGAATAAATAATACTACCGGAGAAATATTATTTGATATAATATGGTTTAATATTGGGAGTGCAATTAATTTATATAGTGGAAAATAAATTAATTAATATTGATGGGATTAATAAATTTGGGCTTGGGCTCAATTTAATCATCAATATTGGAAGCCCAATATTCCACCTCCTTAAGATCCCCTACGTAGCCTATAAAAGCACTACATGGTCTTATCTATTCTCATAACTTGAAGATCACAATTCTAGAGAGAGAAAGTAGAGAGGGAGATCCATGGAGTTCGGAAGATCGTCGCCCACCCGACGTTCGAGCTAGTGCAAGGAATACGTGGGAAGATCTCAAGGTCATCAATTGAGTTCTTCGTTTTTCCGAACAACGAGAACGAGGTAAAATCGTAAAACCCTCTTTATGATTTTAATCGTTTATATTATCGTAAAAATACCGTAGAACAAGATCCGAGGTTCGGGATCCTCACCGGGGTCGAGCTGGGTGGTGGTGATCGAAGATCACCGGACCACCGCGGCTGGAGCGACCCGACGGCGAAGAATCGCGACTAGGGCTTGACTGCCCAGGCAAGCGGCCGCCTGGGGGGTCAAGCGGCCGCCTGGTGTGCCCAGGCAGCGGGCTGCGGGTTTTTCCCGCAGCGGATCCGCGAGCCACGCGAGTCGTGCACGAGGCTGCTACGGGCTCTCCCGCACGAGCTGCTGCGACCAGCCGTGGCTTGTGCGATGACGCGATCGAACGCTGTGGGGTTCTCCCGCGGATAGGGTTCGATCGACGCGTCTTCTCGCATGGTGGCTGGAGGTGATCACGGGCCATGGTTCGACCGTGGCGGATACGAGATCACCGGGGCATGGCTAGGTCAGCCCGGGGCGTAGCGAGGGTTCCCGGCGCGTCCATCGGGCTGCTACGAGCAGCCCTAGGCGGCTGCAAAGAACAGCCGCGAGTCCCACAAGGGGACTCGACCGAACAGCCGCGGCTTTGCCGCGGTTAGGGTTTTGGTTGAGTCCGGCGCTTCGTGGTGGTTCGTGGCGGAATGTTCCGGCAACCGGGAGTCGATTGGAGTTGTCGTTCCGCAATTTGACAACCCCGGATATTCGATCTCCAAAGGATTTTGGTCGGAATTAATTAGATAATTTATTTATTTAAATTTATTAATTCCGGGATATCGATTTCCAACAATTGGTATCAGAGCGTTGGTTTTCGTTCACGGTATTTTTCGATAAATTGTTCTACCTTGCAGGGTTTCCGACTATTATGGCTAGATATAATTGTTCGTTAATTATTGTCATAATATTGTTCTTGATTATTAAACTCTCGGACATGTCGAGATTCGTTTTATGTGTGGTGAATGCTTGTAATAGTAAAAATTCGGGGGTTGACCGAATTTAGGTTTATTATTACGTTCTACTTTTTCCGGAAAATGTATAGGGTCGATTTCATGTATAGAATCGATACCGGATAATTGTAATTAAATTATGTAATTTATTTTACGTTGGATCGATGCCGAAACGACCGCCGGAGAAGACGTGTGACGAAGAAGACGAAGAGGACAAAATCCGGGGGGGTCGATCATCCCCATGATCGATCCCCATGAGGATCGATCGACCCCGGGATGGCCTAGGGTTCTCGGCCACGCCGGCCACCAAGGAGGTGGCGCGTGGGCCTTGGCCGGCGGCGGATGTGGTGGTCGATGGTGGGGGTGGTGTGGGGTCTCCCAACCCATGCTACTCCTACCAAGATCCTACTTTCCTATTTAATTCGGTTTTCCTATTTTGAGTGTTCTTATTTTTAGGAACTCTAATGGAATAGGAAAAGAATTAAATTGGAATTAATTTATTTCCTATTTGATTATTCCTATTCTTGGGAATTTTCAATAGATGGAAAATAATTAATTTGGAAAGTTTTAATAGTCCTTAATTAATTTTTCCTTATTAAATTGTTCCTTTATGGAATTTTTTAATAGAAAAGGAAAGGAATTAATTTGGAAGGATTAGGAGTCCTAATTTATTTTATTTCCTTATTCTATTATAGAAGTCTTCTAGAATATTCCAAGTTTGACTTGGATGGGATTCTAGAGATTTAATAGAATTAGATAGGAAAATAAAAATAAATAGGAATATTAATAATATTTAATTTTATTTTTGATATATTCGATTGACTTAATTTTCGAATTAAGTAACTTTTGGATTAATTGAAAATAAATAGATTTAAATATTGGAATTAATATTCTCGTCACATGGAGCATTCAAGAACGAAGACTGAAGACTAGAAAATGCGTACGGAGATGCGATAAAGCCATAATAGTCGGAAAATAATATTCTAGTATTATTTTGATTATATGATAATAGTATGTGCTTTATTTCATGTAGGCATGCTTATGTGTATTTAATTATGCATTAGATAACATATCCCTTTGTTATTAAAAGCTAAGTGGGAGAGGGATTGGAAACAATGCCATGGTCTCCATTACTGTTCTCTTGGTGACTTTTATGAGCTTTCGAAGTTCGTATAGACAAGTCATTGGAGGAGAATTCTTGTAATTCCTTTTACGAGAAACATTGATTGAGTTTATCAAACAATGCCTAATTTGTCTTTCTGAAACTGATTTCAAGTCGACTCATTCTCACCCCGGGGAGTGGAATGGAGCCAAAGCCACTTGGTCATGTGGATGACACAAATTAGAGACTTTCGTACCATTTCTAGAAATGGATAGATTGTCTGCTCGGCTCCCTCATCTAATGAGAGATAGGGTTGTTCGCATGGTGAATCACTGGTTAGAAACTTCGAGTTTCACTTATGATTCTCCGCGTCCTGATTTACAAAAATCGAATGGATCAAGTAATTGGGAGTCAATTGTAAAAATCTTTTGGTGCATTAAACGTCCACACTATCGTGGCTTGCTGCACTGAATGGGATTTTGGATCGATTGATGTAGACAGTTGTAGAAGGGAGTAAAGAAGCGTATGTTAACGTAAACGTCCACACTATCGTGGCTTGCGGTGAATATGCGTATCCCAAACAATCTTCTTAGATACTGAGTAATGGTTTACACTTAGGTGCGCTTCTTAGTATTCTTCCCATCGAAGTAACGCTAATGATGATGTACGACCGAAGCAAATCTAATTGCTAAATCATTTGGGTAGGTAAACGTCCACACTATCGTGGCTTGCCATATCTGATGGGATTTTAGATGTGATTAGTGGTTTAATGATATTATTTGAGGGAGATAATATCGGATATTAAATCGATTGTTTGTTATTATATGTGCTCATAGATTAGGAATGGCTTTGAACCCACTTTCTGTGATACGTAAGGATTTTAACTCACTGGTCCCTGATTGTATTGATTGGAATAGAGATCTGGACATTGGCCAGACTGTTAATGAGTACAAGTTTGTACTCAAGTGAGCTTTGTTCTCCCGAGCCTACAAATGTTTTAACTGATGTTTAGACATGACGTGGTGGCTAGACAAGAGGCGATGAGGATACTCATAAAGGTCATTCATTCGAGGAAGCGCTTGAACACGTTTCTAAGATGATGGACCTTTTAGACGAGTTGAGACGGTAATCGCAAGCTCTTGTAGCCAGTGCCAAAGGTTTCGAACCTAAGGGCAAAACCGGGGGATAGGAAAATCTAGCAAAGAAACCCAGTGATCCTAAGTTTCTTGGATCACGAGATGGGACGAGAAAGCCAATAAGCAAGAGTTCTCGATGCAAACAGTCTGGGTACTGGAAGTCTGACTATCCTCTCAAAGAAAGTACGAAATTTTTCTTTAGTCGTAAAAACATAGTCAGTGGTATTATCTACCGAAACCTGGTGTGTAGATATGGAACCACTGACGGTATGTGCATTTTAAATGCAAGGGTTCCAGGAAACCTGACGACTTGGAAAAGAAGAAATCGTAGTCTACATGGGCAATGCTGTGGAGGAGGCAGCTGTTGCAGTGGAGGACATTTTATAGGATTTCATTTTGAGTTATTGCTTTTATATACCTTTTAGAAAGAACTTTGTTCTGGATTTCTAATGAATGGATATTTTATTTCTTTTAATCATCTGATGGTTATAAGAAGAAATAATGATATTATCTATTCTGGTACATTAGCTAGCAATATATAAATGATGAATCCTGAGTCCACCACGATGCAACGAACCGTAGTATATAACTCGTTTTACTTTTAAGAGATATTTCTGTAATGAATCATTTATACTTGTGGATTCTTATGCTAAGTCATGTTTATTCAAATAAGAATTTCAAAGGTCGAAAATTGATATTTTGATCAATTAAGTTGAAGGAGTGGACCTTCCGACCTAAGAATCTAATTTGGAAGATAACATAACTAAGCAATCCTTTGGAAAGGATATAAGATCCGGACAAGTATTGGAATTGATTAACTCTGATGTATGCAGACCTATGTCTACTCAGACAATAAGGTACGAGTACTTCATTTTATGATTGCTCGAAAAATGGATTAGCATACCTGATGTGCCACAAAAGCAAAGTGTTTTGACAAGTCAATGGACACAAAGCTATTGTGGGGAACCATCATGGTATATCCATTGAAAGCCTGCGATTTGATCGCGGAGGCAAGTGCCTGTCTGAGGAATGCATGGCATACTGATCAGAGATTGGGATTTGATCCCAAATGACTACACCATACACTCTTGTGTAGAAATGGTGTGTCGGAAATAAGAAATGGAACTCTTATAGAAATAGTAAAAGCATGAGTTATACGGAACTACCTATGTTCTATGGATATGTCTGGAAACAACGGCGCATTCAAATGCGGTTGTAGAATATCCTAGAAGAACAAAAGATGTGTGTTCAATAGTACTATGAACCAGAAGGACGTTATAAGTTCTAACGCCCGGTTCTTAGAGGAAGACTATTAGATGAACCACAAGCCCAAAGTGACGTAATACTTTGAAATGAGAGAGAGAGATTAAGACTTAGAACCAGGTGAACCGAGTAGCGGTACACCACTAACTGCACCTACTGTTATTACTGTTTATACACCGGAATGCCGTTGTAGTGGGAGGTTGTATGACAACCGGAGATGTTCATAAGGCTAGGAGAGTTCTCAGACTCTGGACCTGGTATACATGAAATCGATCCCTAGATCTACATGAAGGCAGTACTAGATCTAAATGTGCCTTCCTGGAAAGCAATAAGGATTATTGCTAAGAGGCGAGATCATTTAGAGTACAAGCTTAGTTGATCCATTTATGAAATGAAACGAAGCTAGAGTTCGTGGAACTTGCGCATTGATGAGATAGTCCATTTGATGGATTCATCAAAAGGCATTGACGAATCGTGTATGGGAAACGTGATGGAAACAAAGTGGTGTTTCTCGGAGGTTTTATGTAGATAACATTTTATCATTGGTAACAATGTAAAGATGTTGTCAGACATAAAATGATGGTTGTCTAGATAAATCATTATGAAAGATATAGGAAGAAGTTGGACATGTTCTTGAGATCTTGGATCTCTAGGAGAGAACATTGTACTTCTCCTGGACATCTTACATATATATGATTATGGTTCGTTTTAACATGCAAGATTCCGAGAAAGGTATGTTACCTTTCAGATACGGAATGCATCTATCTAAGGATATGTGTTTTGGAACACAAAAGGAGATAGAAGCAATGAAAGCGGTTTCCTACACTTCGAGTGTGGAAAGCTTAATAAATGCGATGTTGAAAACAAGAACCTGATATCTGCTATGCGGCTAGTATAGTGGGAGGATATCAAGGTAATCCTGGAAAGGAATACACGACTGCTGTAATGAACATTTTAAGTACTTTCAAAGTACTGGAAACTATGTTCTGGATTACGGAGCAGACGAGCATTTCCTTTGGATTACATTCTCTTAGATTTCTAATCGAATGAGGACCGGTGTAAGTCGATATCAGGCTATGTGTTTCACTATTGAAGGAGAAGGAGTTTTTAACATGGAAGAGTGATAAGCACGATGCTTTTCGGACTCTGCCATGGGTAACCAAGAATAGCGGCCTCAGAGGCAGCGGAAGTTCTGGTAATACTCCGGAATAACCTCTAGGACTTAGATGTGATTCTTAGTTTGCCAAAGGCTATGTAAATAGCGGTGCGATGGCAAATGGTAAGAAATCACATGTCCATAAGTGTAAGATAAAACATAGAGCAAGTACCACCTGATACAAGTCATCGTCGAGGGAGACGACGCTGTAGTCACCAAGATAACTTCAGAGCGGCAACCTAGATTGCTCATTCACATAGTACTTCTTGGAAGTACAACTTAAGCACGTGATGAGTATGGGAGTCGGGAGTTTGGAGGAAATGACTAGACCTTAGTACAAGTGGGAGATTGTTGGAGTTGTGTACTTAAGTAACGAAAACTCACGATCCATTGCCACTAATCTATTTAATTAAATAAACAATTATTTGCATTTAATTATTTATAATTAAATATATGCAAATTATAGTCCTGGATTCTATACGTTGTAGTTAGTATGGTGTGTCGGGCCCACACAGAAGATCATACTATCGGTTACTCGTATTTAATCAAACAGTTGCTCACGACCTAGATGGACACGGACCAATCCATCGGTATAGTCGTTGTGTGAGAGAGAAAATAATCTGTCTTGATTATTTTATCACACTTGTACACTTGGTGTATTGGGCGGATCGTTTGAGATTTATCGATTAGGATTGCCTTGGATAATCGATTTAAATCTCAGTGTATTTTATTCTTAATCCCCGATACTATTGCGGGTGTGTATATTTAATATAAGTGACTTTGATTTTCCAAAGGAATTGACCGGTTTAATTACTGGGTCAATTACCGGTTAAGTTGGGTCGCTATATTTTATATATGACATGCCGTGAATACTTGACGGGAAAGTGTATCCCGGAAGGGTTGATAATATCCCCGAGATGAGTTCATAAGGAATTATTATGTAAACCCTGCAGGTGGATTTGTTCCGCATAATAATTAAGGTTGAATGGTACTAGTCTCGGATACAAGAGATGAATAAATTAATTAGCAATAAATTAATTTTATTCATGGATATTTATATCTTAAATACACGGAATAAATAATACTACCGGAGAAATATTATTTGATATAATATGGTTTAATATTGGGAGTGCAATTAATTTATATAGTGGAAAATAAATTAATTAATATTGATGGGATTAATAAATTTGGGCTTGGGCTCAATTTAATCATCAATATTGGAAGCCCAATATTCCACCTCCTTAAGATCCCCTACGTAGCCTATAAAAGCACTACATGGTCTTCTCTATTCTCATAACTTGAAGATCACAATTCTAGAGAGAGAAAGTAGAGAGGGAGATCCATGGAGTTCGGAAGATCGTCGCCCACCCGACGTTCGAGCTAGTGCAAGGAATACGTGGGAAGATCTCAAGGTCATCAATTGAGTTCTTCGTTTTTCCGAACAACGAGAACGAGGTAAAATCGTAAAACCCTCTTTATGATTTTAATCGTTTATATAATCGTAAAAATACCGTAGAACAAGATCCGAGGTTCGGGATCCTCACCGGGGTCGAGCTGGGTGGTGGTGATCGAAGATCACCGGACCACCGCGGCTGGAGCGACCCGACGGCGAAGAATCGCGACTAGGGCTTGACTGCCCAGGCAAGCGGCCGCCTGGGGGGTCAAGCGGCCGCCTGGTGTGCCCAGGCAGCGGGCTGCGGGTTTTTCCCGCAGCGGATCCGCGAGCCACGCGAGTCGTGCACGGGGCTGCTACGGGCTCTCCCGCACGAGCTGCTGCGACCAGCCGTGGCTTGTGCGATGACGCGATCGAACGCTGTGGGGTTCTCCCGCGGATAGGGTTCGATCGACGCGTCTTCTCGCATGGTGGCTGGAGGTGATCACGGGCCATGGTTCGACCGTGGCGGATACGAGATCACCGGGGCATGGCTAGGTCAGCCCGGGGCGTAGCGAGGGTTCCCGGCGCGTCCATCGGGCTGCTACGAGCAGCCCTAGGCGGCTGCCAAGAACAGCCGCGAGTCCCACGAGGGGACTCGACCGAACAGTCGCGGCTATGCCGCGGTTAGGGTTTTGGTTGAGTCCGGCGCTTCGTGGTGGTTCGTGGCGGAATGTTCCGGCAACCGGGAGTCGATTGGAGTTGTCGTTCCGCAATTTGACAACCCCGGATATTCGATCTCCAAAGGATTTCGGTCGGAATTAATTAGATAATTTATTTATTTAAATTTATTAATTCCGGGATATCGATTTCCAACACTCCAGCGACCGCTGGACTGCATACAGCGGGCGCTGTTTGAGTGCAGTCCAGTCCCGGTTCGCGCGGTTGTCCTTCGGGGCGATGGCTGGGCGTGAATCGGGTCAAGGGTTGTCGTGTGAACGAAGTAGCGACACCGGAGGTCGACTGGGAGCGTTCGGATGTTCGAGAGATCGAACGAACGCATCCCGGGTAGTCGATTTCCAACAAGGACCGCCGACAAGCGGAGCCGCCGCCCGCCGCCGCCTAGTGCCGCCGCCAGCAGCCGCCTCCCCTCGCCGGAATCCGATTCCGGCACCGTTTTTCCGGCCCGTTTTTCCCGTCGTATTCTCCCTTACGTGTTTCTAGTGCAATACGTAAGTTGGATTACCTATACGAGGTGAAATCTGATTAGACGAGAGACGCCGAAGGAACGCCCGAGCACAGCCCGAGTCGCGCCCGTGCGCTCCAGCCGTGACACACGAGTCCAGCCGAGAGCCCCGCCACTCGCCCGGCTCTCCCCGCACACGACCCGTGTCGTCCCCGCGTCGCATCCGCGCGACTTCCGACGAACCTAGTTTCGTCCGATGAAACCCTGAGGTACTTACGATTAAATTTAGATTTAATTGTTTGCGTTAAATGTTTGCGCTATGTACTGTTAATGTTTGCGCTATGTAATGGGATTTTTAATTGATAAAGAAAAATTAATTGTGATTAATTTAAATTTCAATTAAATTAAAATTGATTCGAATTAAATAATATGATTATCTTAATTGTCAATTTGACGCAAACTGATTATGTGCACATGTTTACGTAATTAATTATATATGTGTAATTAATTAATTTGATTAATTTAATTGCACAATTCAAATTGATTAGAATTAAATAATATGATTATGTTAATTGTCAATTTAATGCAAATTAATTATGTGTGAATGTTTACATAAACTAATTGATTAGAATTAAATAATACGAGTATGTTAATTGTCAATTTGACGCAAATTAATTATGTGCGCATGTTTACGTAATTAATTGTTTAGTGTAATATATTAATATGATTAATATAATTGCGCTAGAAGTAATTATTTTATATGATAATATAATTGTGCTAGAAGTAATTAATTTATATGATAAATTTAATTGCGCTACATTTAATTTATGTAGTATGGGATGCATGAATTAAATATTTAATTATTTGATAATTAAATTAAATGGTGGATTATTGATTCTAATAGATTTGAATTAAATCAATTAATGCATGTAATATTGAAAATATGATTTTCAATAAAATAAAATAAATATAATGTAAAATGTTTACATTAATGAAAAACGTTTTTTCATAAAATTTTTGTTTTCCGCTGCTATACATGCACGTCCCCAACAGTGGTATCAGAGCGTAGGTTCTGAAATTGATTAATTGTCTATGAATATAATCACCTAAAGTATGTTGTTTGTTGAATTGATTGATTTAATGTTGTTTAATTGGGACTTAGTTGTTTCTATTAAGATATTTATTTTTATCTAATAGATCCAAACAATGCCTAATTTGTTATCAAGTAACAATTCAATGTCGAACATAAATGCACCTCGGGGAGTGATTCATCTAGACTTGTTTTTGTTAAAACAAATTAGAGACATCGAGCCATATGATGGCATGATTCGATGGTCTGCTCGGCTCCCCCATTTATGGGAGATAGGGTCGCTCGCATGATGAATCGCTGGTTAGAAACCTCGAGTTTCACTTACGAGACATCACGTTTTGATTATTAAGATATTAATAAATTGAAATAGAAAGGAAGTATCAATATTTAATTTAGTGAAATTATTTATTGACCAATTAAATAATTGATTTAAATATTCGATCAACAAGGTGATAGATTAATTATTTGATTTAATTGTTAAATCAAGTTAATTAATAGAGCACCATTTAATTTGCATACCTCGTTTTAATTGTGATTAAATGCTATGTGAATTATGTGAGATATATATATTGTGATATATGTTATGATCGTATGTGCTCGTTAGGATGACCTATAGAGGACATAGTTGTTAAGAATCAACAATCGATCACTCACTTCATTCTCTCCTGAGAATGTATAACGATTATT
This sequence comes from Euphrasia confusa, assembly GCA_954870475.1. Taxonomy (NCBI): domain Eukaryota; kingdom Viridiplantae; phylum Streptophyta; class Magnoliopsida; order Lamiales; family Orobanchaceae; genus Euphrasia; species Euphrasia confusa. The sequence goes on along the minus strand of OX940968.1, from coordinate 23,782,186 downwards.
CTGATGAGATAACCAATCCTATACTCCTCCATTCTCTCCCGAGAATGTATATCAAGCCTTAAAGGAGAACCGATGTGTCGTTCTTTCTCCTTTCCTTCTACCGACAATAAATTATGAGAAAGCCACTTACAAGTAGTATGGTATGCCGTGTTAGCGGGGAGTACTGTCGGCGATGGGTTTTCGGTCGGGGTTATCGGTTCCGCAATTTTTGATACCCCGGGATATCGATTTCCAGCACGGATCGATCGATCCTCATGGATCGACCATGGTGATGGTCGATCCGAGCCCTAGTTCCTCACCTCATCACTTCGTCTTCTTCGGCGGTCGTTTCGGCATCGATCCAACGTAAATAAATTACAATAATTTAAATTACAATTCCGGTATCGATTCTATACATGAAATCAACCATATACACTTTCCGGAAAAACGAAAAACAATAATAATAAACCTAAATTCGGTCAACCCCCGAATTTTTACTATTACAAGCATTCACCACCAAAAACGAATCTCGACATGTCCGAGAGTTTAATAATCCAACATAAATATGACAAAATAAATTAACGAATAATTAATCAAGCCATAATAGTCGGAACCCTGCAAGGTAGAACAATTTTATCGAAAATACCGCGAACGTAAACCACGCTCTCATACCAATTGTTGGAATTCGATATCCCGGGCCATTAAAATATGCGGAAAATAATAACCCGAACGAAAACCTCATCGCCAGATTAAACGAACACCACGTACGAGCCGGAGCACGGACCGAACGCACGGCACGGCCGAAGCCTCGCGCACGCCCAACCCGAGCCCCCGTCTGCGGGGCTCATGCGATCGATGGGTTCGATCGCGTCGTGCGATCGATCGGCTGGGGCTGCCCATGCAGCCCCGCGGCGAGTCCGGCGACTCGCCGCCGCCTGGAGGCCCCCGCCTTCACGGTTGGGAGGGGGGCGGCACCAGCCCGCACCCCCAGCGATCGATCATCGTGATCGATCGCACGCCCTCGGCCCAGCCGAGGCGTCGCCTCCTCGCGACCTCGAAACCCTAGGCGAGCGTTGGCGGTCCGATCTTTGGATCTTGCGTTCTACGGTATTTCACGATAATCCAAATCAAATAAAATCAAGGGCGTTTAGATTTTATACCTTCGATTCGTTGTTCGGAGAAACGAAATCAAGATGACCTCGAGAACTTCTCACGTATTCCTTGCACTAGCTTGAACGTCGGGTGGGTGACGATCCTCCAAGCTTATGGATCTCCTTCACGAACTCTTTAGACTAATCAAGTATGATTATCTTGTCTTTTCTAATTGTGAAGACCATGTAGTGCTTTTATAGGCTACGTAGGGGATCTAAAGGAGGTGGAATATTGGGCTTCCAATATTGCTGATTAAATTGAGCCCAAGCCCAAATCTATTAATCCCATCAATATCAATTAATTTATTTTCCACCATATAAATTTATTGCACTCCCAATATTAAACCATATTATATCAAATAATATTTCTCCGGTTAGTATTATTTATTCCGTGTATTTAAGATTTAAATATCCATGAATAAATTTTATTTATTGCTTAATAAATTTATTCATCTCTTATATCCGAGAATAGTACCACTCAACCTTATTATTATGCGGGAACAAATCCACTCGCGAGGTTTACATAATAAATCCTTATGAGCTCATCTCGGGGATATTATCAACCCTTCCGGGATACACTGTCCCGTCAAGAATTCACGGCATGCCATATATAAAATATAGTGACCCAACTTAACCGGTAATTAACCCAATAATTAAATCGGTTAATTCCTTTGGAAAATCAAAGTCACTTATATTAAATATACACACCCGCAATTGTTTCGGGGATTAAGAATAAAATACACTGAGACTTAAATCAATTATCACAGAGCAATCCTAATTGATAAATCTCAAGCGATCCGCTCAATACACCAATTGTGTGCAAGAAGAAGACATATTGAAGCAAGGAAGGGTTGAGATTGCTCAACTGGCCACTAATTCCAAAGATAAAGGAAAGGGCATGAAAGAAAAATATGTTGAGAAAGCTGCTACGGCTGAAGGTCCAGCACACCAGAAACAACAAAAGAATAATGAGGTTAAAACTTGTTTCTTTTGTGAGAAACTTGGACACATAAGACAAGATTGTACTGAATACACCAAATATCTCACTTGGCGTATAAATAAAGAGTTGCCTAATCTGCCAAAGCTGAGTGATGGTGAAAGATACATCTATTTAGGAGATGGCAAATCGGTAGAAGTGAAGACAACATGACAATTTAGATTGTTATTATTTGGATTTGAAAGATATTTTTTGATGTATTGTCTTTTGACTAAATTTGGTTATATTTTCGTTTTGGACAAATATGGTTTTACTTGTTCATTCGGAGATTATTGATATTATCTTTCAAATTAATTCAAATATTGTGAGCACTAGTTCGGTGCATATCATGAAAATCTATATTTACAGCTTACATTCTCAATAAAGTACCAAATAAAAAAGCAGTTAAATTTTTTTTTGGAAAAGTGAAAATTGGGCGTTAGCCTAGTTTTAATCACTTTTATATTTGGGGATGTCCAACTAAAGCAAGGCGTTACAAGCCAAATGAAAATAAAGAAATTGGACTCCAAAACAGTTAGCAGCTACTTTATTGGTTATTCAGAAAAAATTAAGGGGTATTAAATTTTATGATCCCACTAGAAAGTCATTTTTTTAAGACGAGAAATACAGTGTTATGTGAGGATATTGAGTTTGGGGGAAGAATAAGAATCGAGACATCACCTTTGAGGAGGAGTCAATTTCGACTCCTACTACTGTTTCTAACAATGTTCTGATATTCATACCCGTCATTGAAGAAGAAGCGATTTTGGAACCTCAACATGAAAATGTTGAAGTACTTCCTCATCAAGTTGATGAAGTAATTTAAGAACAAACTCAACAACCTCAATAATATAACGAACTAAGGATATCCACTTGAGAGAAAATAAGGTTTATTACGGACGATTATATCATTTTTCTCCATGGGAAAAATAACTAACTAATGGAAGATGATCATATTATTGTTCATCAAGCCATGAAGGGTCCAAATTCTCAAAAGTGGATTGGTACCATGAACGAAAAGTTCAAGTCTATGCAAGACAATAATGTTTGGGATCTTATCTCATTACCAGAAGGATCGAAGCCCATTGGCTGTAAATGGATTTTTAAGACCAAACGGGATTTAAATGGTAATGTGGAAAGATATAAGGCTCGTCTTTTGGCTAAAGGCTTTACTCATAGAGAAGACATGTTGAGTTACATCAGATGGATGTTAGAATAGTGTTTCTCAATAGTGACATTGTTGAAACGATATGTATGGTGCAACCAGAAAACTATGTGTCTTGAGACCCAAAGAATATGGTTTCAAATTAAAGAAATTCATCTATGGACTCAAGCAAGATTCTCTTCAGTGATACTAAAAAAAAATCATGAAGTAATTATCTTGTTTGGTTTTGAGATAAATATTATTGATGATTATGTGTATCACAAGTTCAGTGGGAGTAATTTATTTTTTGACCTATTTGTCGATGACATATTGCATGTGACAAAAGATTTTAAGTTTGTTGCACGATACCAAGATCATTCTATCAAAGTTATTAGAAATAAAAGATCTTGGGAAAGATTTCTTCTGTATTATGAATCCAAACATACCGAGATCGTACTCAAGGTATAATTGGATTATCACAAAAGAGATATATAGAAAAAGTGCTTCAAAGATTTGGTATGCTAAAACCCATGTGACTAAGGGAGACAAATTAGTCTCGATCAATGCCCCAAAATTAATTTAGAAATTCAAGATATGCACTATATTCCATATGCTTCGGCTATGTGGGAGTTTCATGTATGCGCGGGTCTGCATGACCTGACTTGAGATTTATTGTTGGTATGATTGAGAAAATACTTAAGTAACTCTGGTATGAACCTTTGGAAAGTAGTCAAAGGGATTATAAGGTATTTACAGAGAAATAAGGACTACATGCTTACATGTACAAAATCAAATCAGTGGGAGATAGTTAAGGTTTATGATTTTGATTTTGTTGGATGCCAAGTTATTGAATGATCCACTTTGGGCTGCATTTTTTGTAGCATATGAAGTTGTTTCATGTAGAAGCACTAAGCAGACATTTAGATTGTCTTCTACATGACAACATAATTTATAACTTATTCAGAGGCATCAATTAAGGAAATATGGTATGGTTGTCACAAGATACAAAATTTTGGAGTATTGTAAGACCATTTAAGTTGTGTTGTGACAATTTTTTGGTAGTGCCATATTTCAATAACAATAAGAACTCGATTAAGTCAAAATATATTGACATAAAGTTCTTGATTGTGAAAGAAAATAATATAGAGTGATCAAGTTTATATAGAGCACTTTGGAACAGACTCAATTATTACGGATCCGTTGACTAAGGATTAACCACTAAAGGTCTTTCATGGACATACTACCCGTAAGGGCATTATATTGTTTCAAGATACTTCGGTTTAGTGGGAGTCTGTATAAGGTGTTTTATGGCTCTGTATTTGGACACATTATTGTGTATTTGGGATAATTATGTGCGCAAATAATGTTTCAGTTTATTTACACTCTGTTAAGATTTATGTTGATTTCACTTTGGAATTAAGGAGGACCAGTTGTAAATAGACATGTACGATCACATTACATGTAATTTCCATGCTACACACCATGATTGATCTGTCATTGATTGTATTGATATATGTGATTACTGTTGGGTCTAGTTACGCTTAAAGTGACGAAAGCCTCTTTAGTCCTTTGTCAGTGTCGTCGATGATAAGATTGTATTAAGGATACTTATATATACTATATGACAACACTTTTGAGCTCATTTTGGTAATACACATTTGTTCGGTATCACATGTTTGCCCTAGTGGGAGATTGTTGGATAAATTCAACATATTGGGCTTTCATGTGTTAAATTAAATGTGTATGGTTGTCTTTAAAGAAGCCCATTGTAAAGTGATTAACTAAAGATTAAAGTTGGGCTTATATAAGTATAAATAATTATGGGCTTTTATGTGTGGATACCATTAAGTGGACTTTGATTTGTTGAGGGACCAAATCAATACCCTAGATCTATAAATTAGGTTATGGTCCTCAAGCATCATTAATCTCTAATCTCACGTATTCTCTCTACGCTGTGAATCCAAAAGGAGTACTGATAGTTTGGGAAACCATCAATCTCATAATCTCGTTCATCTCGTTCATCCTATGGATTCAGGTACGCTTTCGTCTTTAGTAATTATATTCTCATATGTTTCGGTTAATCGTCATAGAACCAATTCGGATAATCACTACAAAAAAACTGCGGATCCCCTACGGGGATTCTGTTGCGGACCCCGGTCGATGAATTGAGTCACACACAAATACCAGTCCAAATATAGTTGAGGCGCTCGCGCGGTCTCGAGTATGGTTTGGCTCGGTAGGTATTCTTGAGTCCTTTGCTTACTCCGCACGCCTCGAATAGTTCGAATCGACCTATTGAGTGTTACTAGTTGGCGACTATCGAATTGTTATTGATTAACAATCGACTATCGTTTAATAGCCTACGTGATAAATCACGCACAATCAAATAATCGAGAGGTTTCGATTATTGATCCTCAATCTTCGCATGGTTGATCATTACAATCGAACACACATGGCCCTCGCGTAAACGCGCGCTACCAACGATGATCATTACAACCAATCGCGGCCCATCGCATGAATAATCACAACGATTATTGCACACGGCCAACACGTATGAAAGTGTATTACGCACCCATACGGTTCCTCGTATATATAAGATTTCGCATCTAATATACGGCCATAACAGTTTAACGTCGTATCATTGACGTGGTAGAGTTTAAGATAACTCTCAAAACTTTGCTTCACTAGGCCTACATAGAGGAACTAGGAAGACGAAAAGTTGTGACACGCACACACTTTTTCGATCAACTATGATCTTGATTCAACTATGAATGAATAATTACAATAGCGGAGCCTCTCTTATATAGAGCTCATTACTTGTCCTCTAAGTAACCTATACTATTAAAATAATACAAGAGAATCCCAACACATGGAAACTCTATCATCATACAATATAGAGATCTCCAAAAGATACTCTTCTATCTTTATCCTAATTACTTAATTAAATAAATAATTAGATATACACTAATTTATATATTAATTAATAAATAATATAAATATTATTTATTAATTAATTCGGACGCACAAGCCTCGTTGCTCGTCGCCGCCGCTGCTGCCGTCGATCGCCGCCGTCAGCCGCCTCGCCTCGCCGCCATGTAGCCGCCGCCGTCAGCTGCTCCAGGTGGTTCGGTTCCAATCGAGCCCTAAAGACTCGCCCGTAGCACCTCTAGTACTTCACCGCGTCACACCATGAGTACCTTCGCATGCTCTCGCGCAAACCTCGTATTCTTCGCATTACGCTTCAAATACTAATGCGCCTTCGCATCACATAATCCTCACTACGAGAGATTATTGGATGCCTCGCATCGCTACCGAGTCACCACACGGGATCCTCGTAGCCTCTCGCATACAGCGCGTCTCATACGAGTACTTCGCCGATGCCTCGTACTATCCTTGAGTAATCATACGAATTACTCGTGGATCCTTGCATACGATCCTAGCCATTACAGCTTTGCTCGTAGCCCCTCGCACCTAAGTATGGGTTTTTCGTGATTCTTCTGTATAACGCATTAGAATCCACTAGCAAACCTCTAGTGCGGATTTGCTACGGGACTTATACGAATAAACGTATAATTCCTCGTAACCCTCGTGTACTACCACGGGTACACTAGTCATGCCTCGTAATTCCTCACAGAATCGAGTCATACTCTAGTTTTCTCGTAGTGTGTCTCGTACACGACTCGGCCCACGAATCAAGGTTCCTATCAACTCTCCCTTCCTTTAAAACTATACTTGACCCCAAGTATGTCTTCAATTAGGATGGTTGATTTCCTCAATCCGGCCTCCTACGTGGTTGTATAAACAACACACGTCCCCCCACGTAGCACATACAAAACTATTACGGTTTTGATGCCTCTACGGGTTCGGTGTCTCGCTGCCTTGAAGCTTGCGTACCTATTACGGGTCCGTCGATTGCTTCCGCCTCGATCACCTAGCACGAGTCACATGACATGCCTCGGCCCTAGTAACACTAGTGTGCTACTCCACTTTTCCCTTGCCTTGATTAGGTTGCTTCGCGTCTCACGTCGCTTGGCTCGCCTTCTCTTGGCTACGGGCGAGATTTACAACATTATGTTGCAAACTCGTAGCCTCCCACGATGATGGTCGAAGCATCACGCCTCTTCCTCGTGTGGCTCCGGTCACATACTTGCCCCAACCTGTTGCTTCGAGGTAACATTAATTTGTTTCCCTTGTGCATCAATTTGTTGCGTCGTATTGACCTTGGTCCTCGGCTCGACTCGTAGCATCACGCCATAAGTCTCGTCCCTTGGACCCCTCAGCCCCTGAGGTAGCACATACCGTATCCTTCCTCGATCTTTGCCTTGACCATGAAGAAGAAGATAGAGTACCTCTGGATCTTGTGTGTGCCTGCAAGTAACAACACACCCTACATGTTATTCTGTGTCTCTTACGAGTCCACCACAACATGTCCCTAGCCTTCACGAGTGAACTCGCGTCTGGCCGTTTGGATAGCATCACCATCGATCCCATCATAGGATGTATGGACTTATGCCAATTCCCTGAATCTAACCAATTAAGGTTTCGATCCCTTGGACACTTACGCGTCCGATCCATCGATTATTGCCTAAGCAAAAACCGTGGCCCAAGTCGAATCAAGTCGACCGATTTCTTCGAGGTCACCTTGCCTCGGAAGTGAGGTTCTCCTTCGTCGTCTCTTGTAGAGCACGTCCATCGAGATCCCTCTTGGAACTTGTGGCTACCAACTTTCAGCAACTCGTCCATGGATGGCCTTGAACATCACGTCCACGCTTCTCCATGCTTCGTGGTACTTCGGAATTCATCTTCCCCAACACCTCTCAATGAGAGCACCAATTTGTTGCGGACCCCGGTCGATGAATTGAGTCACACACAAATACCAGTCCAAATATAGTTGAGGCGCTAACGCGGTCTCGAGTATGGTTTGGATCGGTAGGTATTCTTGAGTCCTTTGCTTACTCCGCACGCCTCGAATAGTTCGAATCGACCTATTGATTGTTACTAGTTGGCGACTATCGAATTGTTATTGATTAACAATCGACTATCGTTTAATAGCCTACGTGATAAATCACGCACAATCAAATAATCGAGAGGTTTCGATTATTGATCCTCAATCTTCGCATGGTTGATCATTACAATCGAACACACATGGCCCTCGCGTAAACGCGCGCTACCAACGATGATCATTACAACCAATCGCGGCCCATCGCATGAATAATCACAACGATTATTGCACACGGCCAACACGTATGAAAGTGTATTACGCACCCATACGGTTCCTCGTATATAGAAGATTTCGCATCTAATATACGGCCATAACAGTTTAACGTCGTATCATTGACGTGGTAGAGTTTAAGATAACTCTCAAAACTTTGCTTCACTAGGCCTACATAGAGGAACTAGGAAGACGAAAAGTTGTGACACGCACACACTTTTTCGATCAACTATGATCTTGATTCAACTATGAATGAATAATTACAATAGCGGAGCCTCTCTTATATAGAGCTCATTACTTGTCCTCTAAGTAACCTATACTATTAAAATAATACAAGAGAATCCCAACACATGGAAACTCTATCATCATACAATATAGAGATCTCCAAAAGATACTCTTCTATCTTTATCCTAATTACTTAATTAAATAAATAATTAGATATACACTAATTTATATATTAATTAATAAATAATATAAATATTATTTATTAATTAATTCGGACGCACAAGCCTCGTTGCTCGTCGCCGCCGCTGCTGCCGTCGATCGCCGCCGTCAGCCGCCTCGCCTCGCCGCCATGTAGCCGCCGCCGTCAGCTGCTCCAGGTGGTTCGGTTCCAATCGAGCCCTAAAGACTCGCCCGTAGCACCTCTAGTACTTCACCGCGTCACACCATGAGTACCTTCGCATGCTCTCGCGCAAACCTCGTATTCTTCGCATTACGCTTCAAATACTAATGCGCCTTCGCATCACATAATCCTCACTACGAGAGATTATTGGATGCCTCGCATCGCTACCGAGTCACCACACGGGATCCTCGTAGCCTCTCGCATACAGCGCGTCTCATACGAGTACTTCGCCGATGCCTCGTACTATCCTTGAGTAATCATACGGATTACTCGTGGATCCTCGCATACGATCCTAGCCATTACAGCTTTGCTCGTAGCGCCTCGCACCTAAGTATGGGTTCTTCGTGATTCTTCTGTATAACGCATTAGAATCCACTAGCAAACCTCTAGTGCGGATTTGCTACGGGACTTATACGAATAAACGTATAATTCCTCGTAACCCTCGTGTACTACCACGGGTACACTAGTCATGCCTCGTAATTCCTCACAAAATCGAGTCATACTCTAGTTTTCTCGTAGTGTGTCTCGTACACGACTCGGCCCACAAATCAAGGTTCCTATCAGATTCCCTACGGCCTTTTTCCCGTAGGGGTTTCCCTACGTCATCCCCTACGGGTAGCATATTTTGAGATCCCCTACGGCATTCCCTACGGCTCCGGCCGTAGGGGTGCCTCCCGTAGGGATTCCCGTAGGGGACTGCGCGCGAATTCGCGCGCATACCTTCCCTCCAAGAGGCCCTACGGCTAGCCGTAGGGAATATTAAATCCCCTACGAGAATTATTCCCGTAGGGATCCCCTACGGCATTTGCCGTAGGGGAGTATTTTTTTTTTTTTTTTTAATTATACGCAATTAAAGAAATACCCTACGGGTATTTTTCCCGTAGGGGTCCCCTACGGCATTTGACGTAGGGAGTTTTGTTTTTAATAATACAATTAATTTATATAATAATAAATTCATTAAATGTTATTATAAAATTACGTTAAATTGTTTTATATGTTTTTTTAAACCAATATTTTACTAGATAATAAAATTACAATTAAAGTTTTTTTAACCGTTTACGTACTACACAATTACAATTATGCGCAATTACAATTTTATAAAAATAATTAATTACAAAAATCAGCAATTACGCAAAAAATTAAACAATTTTATAAAAACAATTAATTATAAAAAAAATAATTAATTACAAAAATCAGCAATTACGCAAAAAATTAAACAATTTTATAAAAATAATTAATTATAAAAAATATCGCAATTACGCAAAAATTACGGAAAAATAATAAAAAGGTATTAAAGTTTAAACAAATTTCAAAAACTACTAAATAATATTTAAATCTATGTAAAACTTGTAAACGCAAAAAAGTGAAAAAATAAAAGACCTTATATATTAATAAAAAAATATTGAGAGTTCTATTTAATTTAATATATTTAAATTCCCTTTTATTTAAAATTACCTTTTTTTTAAACCAATATATATATATATATATATATATATATATATATATATATATATATATATATATATATATATATATATATATATATATATATATATATATATATTGTATTTTATATTATACTTACATAATAAATATAAATTAATGATACATATATATTATCTTTTAAGAATTAGACATATAACTCCGATAGCTTAGCTATCATCCTCCTCTTCATTCATAAGGTCAAGGGTTCAAACCCTGGACTATGCAATATACATGAATAATTATTACAAAACCCTCAATTGAGGGTTGGGCTTGTGTCGGGCCTTGTAATGGTGGGATGTTGTCGGGCCTCGAATCGTGGGTCGGGCTGGTGGCTCGAGCCGCTTGGGGCTCCCGTTTTTAAATTAATACTTATTCCCTACGGGGATAAGCCGTACTTATTCCCTACGGGGATAAGCCGTAGGTATCCCCTACGGGCGAACCTACGACAGCCCCGTAGGGATCCCCTACGGGAAAGGACGGGCGCGGAAAGCAGTTCCCCTACGACTCCCCTACGGCCAGTCCGTAGGGATCTCCCCTACGGCTCCAAAAATCCCGTAGGGGATTTGTTCCCTATGAGGCAAACACAAAACCCTCAATTGAGGGCTGGGCTTGTGTCGGGCCTTGTAATGGTGGGATGTTGTCGGGCCTCGAATCGTGGGTCGGGCTGGTGGCTCGATCCGCTTGGGCTCCCGTTTTTAAATTAATAGTTATTCCCTACGGGGATAAGCCGTACTTATTCCCTACGGGGATAAGCCGTAGGTATCCCCTACGGGCGAACCTACGACAGCCCCGTAGGGATCCCCTACGGGAAAGGACGGGCGCGGAAAGCAGTTCCCCTACGACTCCCCTACGGCCAGTCCGTAGGGATCTCCCCTACGGCTCCAAAAATCCCGTAGGGGATTTGTTCCCTATGAGGCAAACACCTACGGCGTGATTCCCGTAGGGGATGCCGTAGGGAACAGGGTTCTCTACGGATTTTTGCAGATTTTCCTACGGAAATGGCCGTAGGAAATCCGCGAATTTTTTGTAGTGAATTGTAAAACATGGTTTATGTAGATTTCCCTACATAAATTGCCGTAGAAAATCCGCGAATTTTTTGTAGTGAATTGTGAAACATGGTTTATGTGATTAAATCATGCTTATTCGGTATTTAATTTTTTAACATGTAATACTTAGGATACCTAGAGAAAAGGTAAAATATTTTAATTTTACTATTGTTTAGTTTTTATTTTATAAAAAATCAATGATATTATATTTCTCAATATATTAATATTAATATTCGTTGCAGGATAACGTTGAAAGGTGATACAAAAATTAAATTGAACCGTTACAAGAAATTTCAGACGAAAGCTTTTAGACCCACGAAAGGAGGTCACAGCGGAGGCGTCGGACACCACGCTCCCCCTCAGCCAAGAAATCATGTAGAATGATTCGGCCGGTTGACCGACCGACATGGGCTCCTAATAAAAAATGTATGTACAAAATTATAATAGGAGTATATATATGAATTGTATTTCTAATTATAAAATTGTTGTTTCCTTAATTTTGACGTGATGATTGTTTTGTGTTGCAGAAAAAATAATAGAATTGCAAGGAGCCAATCTGTCTGAAATTAAGTAAAATAAAATGTCCAAATAATAGAGTTGCAAGGAGCCAATCGGTCTGAAATTAATCTATACATATATAATTAATCTAATGCCATGTGGACCAATAGAAAACCAATAATAATATTGTGTTTACACTATAAATTATAAATAAAAATAATATAAATTATAAATAATAATATTATTAAGCATATTTAAATTATTATATATAAATTTTAAATAGTAATTTAAAATTATATATTTTTGGTAATAATAATTAATTATAATCTTAAATATATATTTTTTTTTCTTTTCTCAAAATTATTTTTTATTCCATTAATATTAATTTAATTTCAATTAATCATATCTCATAAAAATCAATCTCTTCCTATTATCTAATACATTTTCAATCTCTTCCTATTCTCTAATACATTTGAATTAAAAAAAATTGATGAAACTTTTTAAGTATATTATTTTCTCTTGCTGGTTTCATAGGTCCTTTTTTATTTTTCTGAACATTGAATCGATTTACATGTATAGGTTCTTCTATTCATTCATTTTTTTTCCTCGATTTTTTTAATTTTATATATTAATTATGATTTCTTCGCAGATTTCAGTATCAAATTGTCGAGTTATTTATTATGTTTGACTAGATTTTTTTGTTTTAGTTTATCCCTAATTCAGTTATTGTTAAATTTTGCAGGTTAACATGCGTTATATTTTAATATAACTGCATTTCCCCATCTCATCTCTTTCATGTTCACCAATTAAATTCAATTTTTTTTTTTTTTTATTTATTTTTCAACTTTATAATTTTTATTTTCCATTTATTTGGATTTTCCCCAACGGTTTTAGGTATTTGTTGAATGCGTTTGACACTAGAGGAATGCAGAGACGAGAAACTCATCTTCCACCAGATCAGAGGCTCCTCGATCGGGTAAGATTAGACGAGAAACTCCTCTTCCACCAGATCAGAGGCTCATTGATCTGGTAGGATGTAAATCGAGGGATGCGCCCGAGTAGCATGTTGGGAATCGATATCCCGGGCTATCAAAAATTATGCGGAACCGATAACCCGACCGAAACCCCGTCGCCGGAAACCACGAACGCGAACCACACGCGAAGCCGGGCTCGACAAGAGCGTCACCGCGGGATGAACCCGCGGCTAAACCCTAGCCGAACCCCATCGCGGCTGGGGTTCGCGATCGCCGTGCATGGCGATCGCCGGGGATGCGCGTGCATCCCCGTGGGGCTGTTCGGAACAGCCCCCGGCGGTGAGTCCGGCGACTCACCACCACCATCCGACGGGAGGAGGGCCTCCAGTCGCGGCACCAGCCCGCGACTGCCCTCCGCGATCGACTTCGGTCGATCGCCCGCTCCGGCTTCGGCCGGAGCTTTCCCGCGCGCACGCCGTCGGCAGGGAGGACGGGGAGGTCGTCCGCCGTGGCACCAGCCCACGGCGACTTCCCCAGCGATCGACCCTTGGTCGATCGCGTGCCCCGGCGTCCAGCCGGGGCTTCCCCTTGCCGCGGTACCGGCGGTCGAAACCCTAGGGTTCGACCGCCCCTCGTTCGATCCCCACGGGGATCCAATGATCCCCGTATCTAGGTCTCGACGCTTTCCCGGATCGTCTTGTTCATGTATACATCACAATTAAACGAACATATAATCATGTAGGGGGTTTACGATTATATTACCTCGATTCGTTGTACGGAGAAACGAAATCAAACGTTGATGACCTTGCGATCTTCCTACGTATTCCTTGCACCTCGTCCGAACGTCGTGTGGGCGACGATCTATCGAACTCCTATGGATCTCCTTCACTCTTCAAGACTTTATGATTGGCGTATCTTAAGTTAATGAATTGTGAAGACCATAAAGTGCTTTTATAGGCTACGTAGGGGATCAAAAGGAGGTGGAATATTGGGCTTCCAAGATTGTAGATTAAATTGAGTCCAGCCAAAATCTATTAATCCTTATCAATATTAATTAATTTATTTTCCACTATATAAATTAATTGCACTCCCAATATTAAACCATATTATATCAAATAATATTTCTCCGGTAGTATTATTTATTCCGTGTATTTAAGATTTAAATATTCATGAATAAATTTATTTATTTCTCAATAAATTATATTCATCTCTTATATCCGAGACTAGTACCGTTCAACCTTAATTATTGTGCGGAACGAATCCACTCATGAGGTTTACACAATAATTCCTTATGAACTCATCTCGGGGATATTATCAACCCTTCCGGGATACACTTTCCCGTCAAGTATTCACGGCATGTCATATATAAAATATAGCGACCCAATTTTACCGGTAATTAACCCAATAATTAAATCGGTTAATTCCTTTGGAAAATCAAAGTCTCTTATATTAAATATACACACCCGCAATAATATCGGGGATTAAGAATAAAATACTCTGAGATTTAAATTAATTATCCAAGGCAATCCTAATCAATAAATCTCAAGCGATCCGCCCAATACACCAAGTGTACAAGTGTGATAAAATAATTAAGATAAATTATTTTCTCTCTCACACAATGACTATACCGATGGATTGGTCCGGGTCCATCTAGGTCGTGAGCATCTGTTTGATTAAATACGAGTGACCGATAGTATGATCTTCTGTGTGGGCCCGACACACCATACTAACTACAACGTATAAAATCCAGGACTATATTTTGCATAATTAATTAATAATAATTAAATGCAAATAATTGTTTATTAATTAAATAGGTTAAATGCTATGACCGGGAGTTTACCGATACTTAAATCTAGACATTAAGTACACAACTCCAACAATCTCCCACTTGTACTAAGGTCTAGTCATTTCCTCCAAACTCCCGACTCCCATACTCATCACGTGCTTAAGTTATACTTCCCAGAAGTATTATGTGAATGAGCAATCTAGGTTGCCGCTCTGAAGTTATCTTGGTGACTACTGCGTCGTCTCCCTAGACGATGACTCGAATCAGGTGGTACTTGCTCTATGTGTTATCATCACCTTTTGAACTTATGACTTCTTCCAGTTTACCATGCACCGCTATATACATAGCCTTTGGTGAACCAAGAATCATATCCAAGTTCAGAGGTCATTCCGGAACCTAACCAAAACTTCCGCTGCCTCTGAGGCTGCTATTCGGTTTATGATAGAGTCCGAGAAGCATCACGCTTATCACTCTTTCATCTTTAGGTTCCACCTCTTTTGAAAGTGAACACATAGCCTGATATCGACTTACACTGGTCTTTCTCTGATTTTGGATCTGAGAAAATGTAATCCAAGAAGATTTCGCCTTGCTTAGTAATCTAGTACTTCCAAGTACTTTTACAGCATTCGAACATCTCTTATCCAGATTACTTTGATATCCTCCCACTACGCTATCCGCATAGTTGATATCAGGTTCTCGTTTTACAACACTGCATTTACAAGGCTCTCCACACTCAAAGTGTGGGAAACTGCTTTGTCTATATCTATCTCCTTTATGTGTTCGAAACACATACCTTTGGATAGATGCATTCTGTTCCCGAAAGGCAATAACCTTTCTCAGAATTATGCATGTTTAAAACAAACCATAATCGCATAAAATATCTTAAGAGAAGTACAAATGTTCTTATCTAGAGATCGAAAGATTCTAAGAACATGATCCAACTTCATCTTAATCTTATATCTCGATTCATTTAGACAACCTCTATTTTATGTCTGACAATACTTTTACATTGTTGCCAACGATGAAGTGTTATCTACACAAAATTCCGAGAAACACCACCTTGTTTCCATTACGTCTCCAATACACCTTTCTTGTCTATGCCTTTTGATGAATCCATATAATGGACTATCTCATCAATTCGCAAGTTCCACAATTTACAGCTTTGTGATAATCCATAAATGGATTCACTAAGCTTGTACTTCTAAATGATCTTGCCTCTTAACAATAACACTTATTGCTATCCAAGTAGGCACATTTAGATTAGTACTGCCCCTTATGCAGAACTAGGGATCGATTTCATGTCTACTAGATCCAGAGTTCAAAACTCCTCCAGTCTTATGAACATCTCTGGTTGCTTAACAACCTCCCACTGCAATGGCGTACCGGTGTATAACAGTAATAACATTAGGTGCAGTTAGTGGTGTACTACTACTCGGTTAGGCTGGTTCTCAGTCTTTCCCTTTCCTCATTTTAAAGTACCTTGTCAGTTAGGGCATTGTAGTTCATCTAATAGTCTTCCTTCTAAGAACCGGGCGAGGACACCCCTCTGGTTCGTAGTACTATTGAACATACAAATACTTGTTCTTCTAGGATATTCTACAACCACATTGAATGTGCCGTTGTATCCAGAAATATCCATAAAACGTAGGTGGTTCCGAACAAACTTATTCTTTTACTATTAGAATTCCATTTCTTATTCCTGACACACCATGTCTACACTCCAGTGTATGGTGTAGTCTTTTGAGACTTAATCTCAATCCTTGATATATGCCATGTGTTGTTTAGATAGGTTATAGCCTCCGCGAACAAGTCGCAGGCTTCCAATGAATATACTTTGAAGGATCCCCACAATAGCTTTGTGTCTACTGAAAAATACTTTGCTTTTATGGGACATCAAGTATTCTAATCCATCTTCGAGTTTTCTTTGAGGGAACGACTCGTACCTTTCTAATTACACACGTTTCTGCATTTAATCATTCTCAATACTTGTCTGAATTCTATCCTTTATCCAGAAAGGTTAACTCAGTTGTATCAACTCCCAAAATTTGATTCTTAGGTCGGGAGGTCCATTCCTCCAACTATAATTGATCAAATCAATTTCGACCTTTTGAATCCCTTTTGAATTGATACTACTAAGTTCAAGAATTCACAAGTATAATGATTGATAAAGAAATACATCTAATAAGTAAAGCAAGTTATACATAACGGTTTGTTGCATCGTGGTAGACTAAGGATTCATCATTCATATATTGCTATCTAATGTACCAGAATAGATAACACCATTATTTCTTATCTAAATCACTGAATGATTAAAGAAATAAATATCCATTCATTAATAAAGAAAAAACCAGAACAAAAGTTCTTTTTCAAAATAAAGGGGTACATAAAGCAATAACCTTGAAATGAAATCCTAAAACTACTAAAAGCAGATAAATGTCTTCCACTGCAACCGCTGCTACCCCAACAGCTTTGCCCATGTAGACTCGAACTCTTCTTCTCTAAGTCGCCGGGTTTTCTGGAACCCCTGCATTCAAAACAATGCACATACCGTCAGTGGTTCCATATCTACACACCAGAATTCTGGTAGATAATAGCGCTGACTATGTTTTTACGACTAAAGAAAAATTCGTACCTCTGAGAGGACATTCAGACTTCCAGTGTCCAGACTTGTTGCATCGGAAGCACTTGCCCCCTGGCTTACTAGCCCCCACTCGTGGTCCATTCCTCTTGGCACCACTGGGTTTCCAGGCTTGCTTTCTTTTCTTGCCCCTACCTCCAACAGCCTTCAAGCTTTTGGACTTGGTAGCTACAAGCGCTTGAGACTTGCCCTTCTTGTAGATCCCCTCTGCCGCCTTCAGTTCAGTCAGGAGTTGCGCAAGAGTATAAGATAGTTTACCCATATTATAGCTCATACGAAACTGCTCAAAACTAGGGGCCAGAGACTGGAGTATGATGTCGACTTGCGTCTCACCATCAATCATAGCTCCTAGGACTTCCAATTCATTCAACAAACTCATCATCTTAAGAACGTGCTCCCCAACGGGCGTTCCTTCAGACTGAGTAGTCGACATGAGGACTCTCATGGCTTCTTGCCTTGCCGCACGATCCTGATCCCCAAACATGACGTTAGACATCATATCATAGGCAGTGTCCATCGGCTCATGTTGGGTTTGGAGTACATTTGACATGGAAGCCAAAATATAACACCTAGCCATTTCAACAGCCTTTTTCCACTTCCGATATGCTTCTTTTTCCTCATTAGTTGAGGCAGCCGTGGGCTCAGCAGGGCATTTTTCATAGAGTACAAACTTGTACTCTTCAGCAGTCAGGACAATGTCTAAATTTCTCTTCCAATCAATGTAATTAGGACCAGTGAGTTTATGTTCCTTGAGTATCACAGAAAGTGGATTCATAGCTATTCTCTAAACCTATAAGCACATGTAAACAAACAATCAATTTAATGCCGATATTATCTCCCTCAAATAATATCATTAAATTACTAATTGCGTCTAAAATCCCATCAGGTAAGGCAAGCCACGTGGTGTGGACGTTTACCCACCCAAATGATTTAGCAATTAGATTTTCTTTGGTCATACATCGATTACAGCGTAACTTCGTGGTGAAGAATACTATAACGCGTATCTAAGTGTAAACCATTACTCAGCACTAAAGTATATCGTTTGGAATTGCTACATCACCGCAAGCCACGTGGTGTGGACGTTTACGACAATTTCACAACTCTTCACAATTACTTATAACTGTCTACATCAATTAATCCAAAATCCGTTAGCATAGCAAGCCACGTGGTGTGGACGTTTACTACACCAAGAGATTTTTATAATTGACTCCCAATTACAAGAACCATTCGATTTCTGCAAATCAAGACTCGGAGAATCATAAGTGAAACTCGAAGTTTCTAACCAGTGATTCACCATGCGAACGACCCTATCTCTCATAATGAGGGAGCCGAGCAGACAATCGATCCATCTATCAAAGAATGGTACGAAGGTCTCTAATTTGTGTCATCCACATGACCAAGTGGCTTTGGCTCCATTCCACTCCCCGGGGTGAGAATGAGTCGACTTGAAGTCAGTTTCAGAAAGACAAATTAGGCATTGTTTGATAAACTTGATCAATGTTTCTTGTAAAAGGAATTACAAGAATTCTCCTCCAATGACTCATCTATACGAACTTCGAAAGTCCATAAGAGTCACCAAGAGAACAGTAATGGAGACCATGGGAATGTTTCCATCCCCTCTCCCACTTAGCTTTTTATAATAAAGGGATACGCTATCTAGTGCATAAAATAAACACATATAGCATGTATACAAGCAATAAAGCACATAGTATCACATAGTCAAAATAATGCTAGAAAAATTATTTTTCCCGACTATCATGGCTTTATTCCATCTTCATATGCATCTTCTAGTCTTCAGTCTTCGTTCTTGAATGCTCCATGTGACGAGAATATTAATCCCAATATTTAAATCTATTTATTTTTAATTAATCCAAAAGTTACTTAATTCGAAAATTAAGTCAATCGAATATATCAAAAATAAAATTAAATATTGTTAATAATTTTTTATTTATTTATTTTCCTATCTAATTCTATTAAATCTCTAGAATAATCTATCCAAGTAAAACTCGGAATATTCTAGAAGACTTCTATAATAGAATAAGGAAATAGAATAAATTAGGACTCTTCTACTTTCCATTATTAATTAATTTCCATCTAATGAAAATTCCCAAGAATAGGAATAATCAAATAGGAAATAAATTAATACAAAATTAATTAGATTCCTAATCCATGAATATCTCCATAATAGAAATAAAACAATAGGAATAAAATCAATTACAATTAATTCTTTTCCTAATCCATGAGAGTTTCCAAAAGGAAGAACACTCAAATAGGAAAACCAAATTAATTTAGGAAAGTGAATCTTGGTAGGAATAGCATGGGATTGGGAGACCCCACGCCATCCCCACCGTCGACCTCCACCGCCCGGGACCATCACCGCCGCCGCCCCCAGCCCACGCGCCACCACCACCGGTGGCCGGCGTGGCCGGAAGCCCTAGCGGGCAGCCCCTTCGATGGGGTCGATCGATTCTCATGGGGATCGATCATGGGGATGATCGACCCCCCCGGTTTTTCGTCCCCTTCGTCTTCGTCACACGCCTTTGTCTTCCGGCGATCGTCTCAACATCGAACCAACGTAAATAAATTACAAAAAATAAATTTACAATTCCGGTATCGATTCTATACATGAAATCGACCCTATACATTTTCCGGAAAACAAAGAATGTAATAATAAATCCTAAATTCGGTCAACCCCCGAATTTTTACTATTACAAACATTCATCCACACAAAACGAATCTCGACATGTCCGAGAGTTTAATAAACGAATAATCATGATAATTAATTAACACAATAATTAAATCCAACCATGATAGCCGGAAATCCCTGGAAGGTAGAACAATAATCGAACATATACATGAACACGAAACCAAACGCTCTGATACCAATTGTTGGGAATCGATATCCCGGGCTATCAAAAATTATGCGGAACCGATAACCCGACCGAAACCCCGTCGCCGGAAACCACGAACGCGAACCACACGCGAAGCCGGGCTCGACAAGAGCGTCACCGCGGGATGAACCCGCGGCTAAACCCTAGCCGAACCCCATCGCGGCTGGGGTTCGCGATCGCCGTGCATGGCGATCGCCGGGGATGCGCGTGCATCCCCGTGGGGCTGTTCGGAACAGCCCCCGGCGGTGAGTCCGGCGACTCACCACCACCATCCGACGGGAGGAGGGCCTCCAGTCGCGGCACCAGCCCGCGACTGCCCTCCGCGATCGACTTCGGTCGATCGCCCGCTCCGGCTTCGGCCGGAGCTTTCCCGCGCGCACGCCGTCGGCAGGGAGGACGGGGAGGTCGTCCGCCGTGGCACCAGCCCACGGCGACTTCCCCAGCGATCGACCCTTGGTCGATCGCGTGCCCCGGCGTCCAGCCGGGGCTTCCCCTTGCCGCGGTACCGGCGGTCGAAACCCTAGGGTTCGACCGCCCCTCGTTCGATCCCCACGGGGATCCAATGATCCCCGTATCTAGGTCTCGACGCTTTCCCGGATCGTCTTGTTCATGTATACATCACAATTAAACGAACATATAATCATGTAGGGGGTTTACGATTATATTACCTCGATTCGTTGTACGGAGAAACGAAATCAAACGTTGATGACCTTGCGATCTTCCTACGTATTCCTTGCACCTCGTCCGAACGTCGTGTGGGCGACGATCTATCGAACTCCTATGGATCTCCTTCACTCTTCAAGACTTTATGATTGGCGTATCTTAGGTTAATGAATTGTGAAGACCATGTAGTGCTTTTATAGGCTACGTAGGGGATCAAAAGGAGGTGGAATATTGGGCTTCCAATATTGAAGATTAAATTGAGCCCAGCCCAAATATATTAATCCTTATCAATATTAATTAATTTATTTTCCACTATATAAATTAATTGCACTCCCAATATTAAACCATATTATATCAAATAATATTTCTCCGGTAGTATTATTTATTCCATGAATAAATTTATTTAAGATTTAAATATCCATGAATAAATTTATTTATTGCTCAATAAATTATATTCATCTCTTATATCCGAGACTAGTACCGTTCAACCTTAATTATTGTGCGGAACGAATCCACTCATGAGGTTTACACAATAATTCCTTATGAACTCATCTCGGGGATATTATCAACCCTTCCGGGATACACTTTCCCGTCAAGTATTCACGGCATGTCATATATAAAATATAGCGACCCAATTTTACCGGTAATTAACCCAATAATTAAATCGGTTAATTCCTTTGGAAAATCAAAGTCTCTTATATTAAATATACACACCCGCAATAATATCGGGGATTAAGAATAAAATACTCTGAGATTTAAATTGATTATCCAAGGCAATCCTAATCAATAAATCTCAAGCGATCCGCCCAATACACCAAGTGTACAAGTGTGATAAAATAATTAAGATAAATTATTTTCTCTCTCACACAACGACTATACCGATGGATTGGTCCGGGTCCATCTAGGTCGTGAGCATCTGTTTGATTAAATACGAGTGACCGATAGTATGATCTTCTGTGTGGGCCCAACACACCATACTAACTACAACGTATAAAATCCAGGACTATATTTTGCATAATTAATTAATAATAATTAAATGCAAATAATTGTTTATTAATTAAATAGGTTAAATGCTATGACCGGGAGTTTACCGATACTTAAATCTAGACATTAAGTACACAACTCCAACATAGCAGACACATGTGGGAGAGAGATCGGGTAGGATGAGACGAGGAACACCTCTTCCACCAGATCAGAGGCTCCTCGATCGGGTAGGATATAAATCGAGGGATGCGCCCGAGTAGCAGACACATGTGGAGAGAGATCGGGTAGGATGAGACGAGAAACTCCTCTTCCACCACACCAGAGGCTCTTCAATCGGGTAGGATGTAAATCGAAGGATGCGCCCGAGTAGCAGACACATGTGAGAGAGAGCCAATAGGTCTTATCCAAGGACTAACTTCATAATATTTCAATGAAAATTTGTCATATCCGATATTCGAACTCTGCGTTGTCGCGGAATTACACCAACATCACCACAAACTTTACGACTCGGCTATGCCCCAAGATTCTTACATACTATAAATTACATCAAACATGCGTAGTCTTTGAAAATAATAAAATTTTCATAATTGAGATAACGGTTAATAATGAGATTAATATGAATTTACAAATTTAAGTGAGAGTTCGATTATTAAATAAAATAATTTGTTAGTCCACTAATAATTTTTTGGTCGAAATACGTTGTAGACTAAATAAAATTTTAGATTATTTCAAACAAATAAATCACGATGCACGAGCAGTGGTACTAGTTAAAATAAAATGTCCAAATAATTAATTTCAGTAATAAAATCCAATCTTTGCGCAAGTTCTCCTTTTATTATTTATTTAATATATTCACCAGAACTATAACAAATTAATAGTACTAATAAATAAATAAATAAATAGAAGAAATATGTGGAATACATAAATTTATATACGCGAATTGATAAAAAATAGAAGGATTGATGCGCGAATTGATAAAAATAGAAGGATCAATCATATTCTTTAATCTTGACGAAATAATGAGTGACAATTAAATTAATGTTTTTTTTTAATTATTATAGTTAATTTATGTAATGATAAAGAGTAATGACGCACTTGTTTTTTTGGAATAATTCTCTCTTTAATTCACTTCAGATTAGACTTATCAAGTTTAGTTCAATTCGAACTTATTAAATTCAGTTTAAAAGAACATCAAACTTATTAAATTGAGTCTAAAAGAACATGAGTTTAGTTCATTCAGTTTCAATCCATAAAATAATGTGTCCTAAACACAAGTACTTTTTGCTTTTCAATTTGAATATCAAATTATTCATATTATTTAACTAAAATAACATGAATAATATTTTTTTTAATTTACGTGATAAGAACTCATGAGAATATTTTTGTGGCGGAAAGAGTAAAACTATTATAGCTAATAACTAGTGTTTTTTTTTTTTTTTTTTGTTTGGTAAAAGTCAATCATATAAAAAAGAAGAAAAGTATATGATACAAAACAGAGATGAAACTCCCATCGCAACACCGAGCAAACAGACTAGCTCTCCAAACCACCATACTACACATATAACATTAAACAATACAAACACAATCACCAGGCTATATGCCATACTCTCTTCAGTGCACGTGCCTGAAGAGAGTCTGGAAGACGTAACGAGCGAATCCTCTCCTGGATGATAGAAATCGCCTGAGAAGTCACCACTTCAAACGACACTGAACGAGACTCATGAATCCTCGTGTTCCTCTCGAGCCAAATAAAATATATCAGAGCAGCGAGAAGCCCACGATATGCGCAAGATATCAAGTGTTTCCCACGCCATCGACTAGAAGCACGTAATACAGCACTATGCCAACTACCACGTGGCCATATAAACCCTACCTCCACCTCTAGTCTCCGCAAGCAATCCTGTGAGAATGGGCAATCGAAGAAAATGTGAGTGTGTCTCCGCGCTCTCCCCACCACATAGCACACACGAGACATCCCCCCGTCCAATCCAATGCTTATCTCTAGTCGGCAACCAACCACGAATAGCCATCCAAAGAATGAAACTATGTCGTGGGATACGTCCTGGTCCAGTCAAAAGAGCGGCCCAAGGCACCCTAGGACCCTCCGGGCGGAAAAGAGTATATGCCGAGTCAGCGGTGTAGGTCCCTGATCGATGCAGTATCCACCGCACTGTATCGGTCCTCACATCTATAATCGGCAGTCTATCCATAATATCAACGAACTCCGCCGAAAAGTCTGCTGGCCACCGCCACTCCCCATCAACTATAACCATACTCAACGCCGCAGCCCTAGGAAGTCTCCTAATCCACGGTGCCAACTGACACACCTCCTCCAATCGACCTAGAGGATGCCACGGGTCTCGCCAGAGGAAAAACTGACGTCCATCTCCGACCTGCATCTGCATGGCTGGTAACACAGCGGGGCGTAGCTTAAGAAGCTGACGCCAAGTCCAAGAGCAAACCTCCGGCACCTTGGCACTCCAAAAAGAATGCCTCCTCAGTCGATTCTCCTGAATCCAACTGGCCCAAACCGATTCCGGATCCTGACTCATAATAGCCCAAATGTGTCTGGTCATAAGGGCTCGATTCTGGGCAGTGATATTGTTGGAATTCGATATCCCGGGCTATTAAAATTTGCGGAAAATAATAACCCGATCAAAAACCCTTCGCCAGAGATCACGTGAGCGCCGCCATGCGAACCGGAGCACGACCGAGGAGCCCACGCACCCGAAGGCACGCGGCTGCCCTAGCTGAACCCCCGCACGTCGGGGTTCACGATCGATGGATCGATCGCGCCGTGCGATCGATCAGCTGGGGCTGCAGCGGCAGCCCCGCGGTGAGTCCGACGACTCACCGCCGTCGGGGAGGGGGGCAGCTCGCCCAGCGAGCCGCGGCGGCACCATCCGCCACCCCGCGATCGAACCTAGGGTTCGATCGCACCCCGGCGTCCAGTCGGGGTTCTCCTCGATCGCGAATCCCCGGCGTCCAGCCGGGGTGCTCTTGGTTCGATCCCCACGGGGTCCTCGAGCCACGGCGGTCCGGTGGCTTCGCCACCACCGCCTGGTTCGACCTCGTTCCGGGGTTCGTCCTTGGATCTTGCGTTCACGGTATTTCACGATAATCCAAATCAAATAAAATCAAGGGCGTTTAGATTTTATACCTTCGATTCGTTGTTCGGAGAAACAAAATCAAGATGACCTCGAGAACTTCCCACGTATTCCTTGCACTAGCTTGAACGTCGGGTGGGCGACGATCCTCCAAGCTTATGGATCTCCTTCACGAACTCTTTAGACTAATCAAGTATGATTATCTTGTCTTGTAGGTTATGAATTGTGAAGACCATCTAGTGATTTTATAGGCTACGTAGGGGATCTAAAGGAGGTGGAATATTGGCTTCCAATATTGATGATTAAATTGAGCCCAAGCCCAAATCTACTAATCCCATCAATATTAATTAATTTATTTTCCACTATATAAATTAATTGCACTCCCAATATTAAACCATATTAAATCAAATAATTCCTTATGAAATCATCTCGGGGATATTATCAACCCTTACGGGATACACTTTCCCGTCAAGTATTCACGGCATGTCATATATAAAATATAGCGACCCAATTTTACCGGTAATTAACCCAATAATTAAATCGGTTAATTCCTTTGGAAAATCAAAGTCACTTATATTAAATATACACACCCGCAATAGTATCGGGGATTAAGAATAAAATACTCTGAGACTTAAATCAATTATCAACGGCAATCCTAATTGATAAATCTCAAGCGATCCGCCCAATACACCAAGTGTACAAGTGTGATAAAATAATTAAGATAAATTATTTTCTCTCTCACACAACGACTATACCGATGGATTGGTCCGTGTCCATCTAGGTCGTGAGCAACTGTTCGATTAAATACGAGTAACCGATAGTATGATCTTCTGTGTGGGCCCGCACACCATACTAACTACAACGTATATAATCTAGGACTATATTTTGCATATATTTAATTAATAATAATTAAATGCAAACAATTTTTTATTAATTAAATAGATTAAATGCTATGACTGGGAGTTTACCGATACTTAAATCTAGACATTAAGTACACAACTCCAACAGATATCACGGATACCTAGTCCACCCTCACTAGTAGGCCGGCAAATATCAACCCATCTGACGCCAAGAGCAAATAACTAGTGTTAATATATCTATAGATAGTATTTTATCTTTTCTACACACTTATTTAATAAAAAGCTTTCATACACAAATAACAATAATTTCAACTTGTTATAAATTGATTTAATTAGTAAAAAAATCGGGGCCGAATATGTAAGACGACTAGCTAGACGAGTACCGAATATGTGTTTGGGGACCAAATCGTCGAAAACCGAATATGTTGATTGGGGTCCGAAAATGATGTAATTAATTCGGTTTCTGAACAACATTTTTGGTCTGTGGACAACAATTTTAGTCCACAGTCAATATTTTCTAGTCTCAAACAACATATTATGTCCTCGGAACTCATTTACCAAATAAATCTATT
The DNA here is from genome assembly GCA_954870475.1 of Euphrasia confusa. Lineage (NCBI taxonomy): Eukaryota > Viridiplantae > Streptophyta > Magnoliopsida > Lamiales > Orobanchaceae > Euphrasia > Euphrasia confusa. The sequence continues at coordinate 23,755,595 of OX940968.1, read as the reverse complement.
TTCAAACAACTGAAAAAGTATTTGAAACATTTTATAAATTATGTGTAGAAAAACATATTACTATTAAGTAAGTGTATTAAAAATAGGGAAGTTTATTTTGTTGGCCCCTTAAAAGTAGTAAAATTTCATCTTGAACCACCAAATGGGGCTAATTTCAATTTAGTCCTGTAAACCATCAAAATTTAGTCAATTTCGTCATATTTCACCGAAAAATTCAAATTTTAACCGAAAAAGACTACGTGCATCACACGTGATGTTAAATTTGGAGTTTTCCGGCAAAAAATTATACATCAGCGGCCAGATATAATTTTCTCATTGGCCCGACTAAATTTAAAAAGCAAAAATGAAATATTATTTTGTGATTGGTCCACGTGGCAAATAATTTTAAAAAATGAAAAAGAAACTTTGGAAATCAAAATTATCTTCAAACACCGTTTCTCTCTCCTCCCCAAAATCATCGAAGAAACAAATGTTTTTCAGGAACCCGATGCTCAGAGAGATGTTGTTCTGGTCGGCTAGCTTCTGTACCAACACCGGATTCACCCTTTCCCCTTTCCAATCGAACACATTGAACGCCAGCGTCGGGCCTCGATCGACCTTGATTCTCGGCCCGTAGATTCTCACCAGTGGAAGCCCATTCCCGGATTGTGGATGCCGAAGGTTCGTCAATGCGTTCACCATCCAATTTATCAGACACCTCACTCTCCTGCTGATTAGAACCAACCCTAATTCATCGGCGTGATTGATACGTACCTCGTTGATGGATTGAGCGGAAGAAGAAGAAACAATTAAAATCGGATACCTGGCGGATGATCCCAAACCTCTTAATCTGATTCGTGAAATAATTTAAGGACGGAACCCTAAACCCCAACACGCGATCGATGCAGCAACTCGGAAATCGATGTATGACACACAAACGAAGTATGTATGCTTCGTTGATTCGTCGGGTTGATCTCTTTTGGCACAATCGAAAAGAGAACGAAAATTGAGAGAGATAAACTCACGTAATATTAATAATAATGTCAAAGTTGTTCTCAATAACAAGGGTTCCAAGCCTTTATATAGGCTGACCTAAAATATGAAGAAAAAGGTACAAAAACGCCCAATAATCCCGTCCGCTGAAAAGTCACGATTTCTGGGTCTTTGTCGGCCGACAATATGGGGGGTCGTCCGACATCCACTTGTCGCCCGACAGGAAACTCTGTCGGCCGACATTTAACCTGCGTCTGTGGGGAATCCTGCGATCGCGGCCTTATTCCGCTGTCCAGCCAACATCTTTTCTGAAGGTGTCGGCCGACACCAAGCCAATTTCTGAGCCGAACTTCGCGGCGCGTCCTCGGCACTCGTCTGACCTCTGTTCCGGTTTCGTCTCCCTGGTTCCAGCTTGAAACTCAAAGTCTTCTGTTGGTTCGGCCTCCTCGTACGTAATCAGGTTGATAAGGCTTTGCTTCTCCACATCACCAATGGGTTTCTTCAATAGCTCTTGCGCCCAGACTTCTTGAATCATCGCCATCAAGCTTCCCTTGAACTTCTTAGCTCTCGAGCGCGTAACTGGTCCAACTGGAACATGCACCGGGTCTTGTATCAACGACGACTCTTGGGCTGCATCATTCCCCTCCTCTTGAAGAGGATTTGTCCTCAAATCCAAGTCGTCACCCGTTGAGGGGTCGAAGCCCGACCCTAATGGGCCGACTCGGTTACCAATGACTGCCGTCGGGAGTGATATCCTGGCCCCACTGTACCAACACTTGTCTTTTCCAGCGCACTTTGTCCTCACTCGTGCGCACCCGGGAGACTTCCCAGGGGGTCACCCATCCTAGAACTACTCCAGAGCCAGCACGCTTAACTTTGGAGTTCTTATAGGAGGATGCCCAGAAAAGTAGATGCATCTGTTGGTATGAGTAGCATATTCAATCCTTTTAAGCCTGTAAATTTTTGGGGCGTTACAATCACCCCACCTTTTTTTCTGCGCAACGTCTTCGTTGCGTGCCTTACTTGCCTTACTTGCCCAGGACCAACCATCCGTGCAGGAATGCCCCTTACGGGTACTCTCACCAACTTTTGGGTGGAGCACTTGGCCCCGCAAGACACTTAGTTCCCACAATTCCGGTCGGCACCGGCTCTGATACCATTTGCAATGCCCCGGCCCGTTGAGGGGTCGAAGCCCGACCCTAATGGGCCGGCTCGGTTACCAATGACTGCCGTCGGGAGTGATATCCTGGCCCCACTGTACCAACACTTGTCTTTTCCAGCGCACTTTGTCCTCACTCGTGCGCACCCGGGAGACTTCCCAGGGGGTCACCCATCCTAGAACTACTCCAGAGCCAGCACGCTTAACTTTGGAGTTCTTATAGGAGGATGCCCAGAAAAGTAGATGCATCTGTTGGTATGAGTAGCATATTCAATCCTTTTAAGCCTGTAAATTTTTGGGGCGTTACATCTAGCTTGTAGGCATTGTCGTTGATACGCTCCAACACTTGGAATGGTCCATCGCCACGAGGAAGTAACTTCGATCGGCGCTGCAATGGAAACCTCTCCTTGTGCATATGCAACCACACCCAATCACTAGGCTCAAACACTACTTTGTGACGTCCCTTGTTCGCTTGTTCGGCATATTGCTTGGTTCGCCTCTCTATGTTCATCCTCGCCGTCTCGTGTATCTGTTTCACAAAATCAGCCCTTTTCTGGCCATCAAGGTCAGTATGCTCATGCACAGGTAAAGGAGATAAATCCGAAGGCGTCAAAGGATTAAAACCATACACAATTTCAAATGGCGAAAACTTAGTAGCAGAATGAACACATCTATTATAAGCAAACTCAACATGAGGCAAACACTCCTCCCAAGACTTAATGTTTTTCTTTATAATAGCACGTAGTAAAGTAGACAAAGTCCTATTTAATACCTCAGTTTGACCATCAGTCTGGGGATGACAAGTAGTAGAAAACAGCAATTTCGTACCTAGCTTACACCACAATGTCTTCCAGAAATAACTCAGAAACTTAGAATCCCTGTCAGACACAATAGTCCTAGGCATGCCATGCAATCTAACAATTTCTCTAAAGAATAATCCAGCCACATGAGATGCATCATCAGTTTTATGACATGGAATAAAATGTGCCATCTTAGAGAAACGATCAACTACCACAAAAATAGAATCACTACCCCGCTTAGTCCTAGGTAAACCCATCACAAAATCCATAGAAATATCAATCCAAGGTGATGCAGGAATAGGGAAAGGCGTATACAATCCATGGGCACTAATTCTAGACTTAGCCTGTTTACATGTAAGACAACGACCACATATTCTCTCAACATCACGTTTCATGCAGAACAGATAAAGTCTTAGCAATACCAAAATGTCCCATTAAACCCCCACCATGAGATTCAAGCAACAATAAATCACGCAAAGAGCATTTAGGCACACACAGTTTATTTTTCCTAAAGAGAAAATCATCATGCCTAAAATAATCCCCACTAGCAGTATGTACACATGCTTTAAAAATCTCACCAAAATCATCATCATGCTCATATAGACCCTTAATATGCTCAAACCCAAGTAACTTAGCATCTAAGGTCGAAATTAGAGCATACCTCCGAGAAAGGGCATCAGCCACCACATTCTCCTTACCTTGCTTGTATTTGATATCGTATGGAAACGTCTCAATGAACTCCATCCATCTCGCATGACGCCTATCCAGCTTGTGCTGCCCTTTGAGGTGCTTCAATGACTCATGATCGGTGTGGATGATGAACTCTCGAGGCCATAGATAATGCTGCCACGTCTGAAGAGCTCTCACCAGGGCATACAACTCCTTGTCATACGTCGGATAGTTCAACGTAGCTCCGTTTAGCTTCTCGCTGAAGTAGGCTATCGGACGACGTTCTTGCATCAACACTGCACCAATACCAATTCCAGAAGCATCACATTCAATCTCAAAAGATTTAGAAAAGTTAGGAAGAGATAATACCGGGGCGTGTGTTAGCTTGTCCTTTAATGTCTGAAAGGCTTCGTCTTGTGCCTTTCCCCACTTGAACTCCACGTTCTTCTTGATCACGGCAGTTAAAGGGGCTGCCATGCTACTGAAGTTAGGCACAAACCGTCGATAAAAGCTGGCCAGGCCATGGAAACTCCGCACGTCTCCAATGTTCTTTGGCGTTGGCCACTCTTGGATAGCTCGTACCTCTTCCTCGTCAACCTGTACACCCTGTGCACTAACAACAAAACCGAGGAAAACGACTCTATCCGTGCTAAAGACTCACTTCTTACGGTTAGCATACAATTTCTCTTGCCTAAGTGCAATCAAAACTTGTCTCAAATGAAACACATGCTCGTCATGAGTTTTTCTATATACCAAGATATCATCAAAGTACACAACAACAAATTTTCCAATAAACGCACGCAAGACATGATTCATAAGGCGCATAAAAGTACTAGGAGCATTAGTAAGTCCAAAAGGCATAACTAACCACTCATATAAGCCAATTTTCGTTTTGAAAGCAGTTTTCCATTCATCTCCCTCTTTAATCCTAATTTGATGGTACCCACTACGTAAATCTATTTTAGAAAATACGCAAGAACCATACAATTCATCAAGCATATCATCAAGTCTAGGGATAGGATGTCGATACTTTACCGTGATGTTATTAATAGCTCGACAATCGCAACACATCCTCATCGTGCCATCCTTCTTGGGTACGAGAAGTACAGGTACCGCACAAGGACTCCGACTCTCCTTCACGTGCCCTTTGGTCAACAACTCGCCAATCTGCTTCTCCAACTCCTTTGTTTCCTCCGGGTTGGTGCGGTAAGCCGGGCGGTTTGGTAGCACAGCTCCAGGCACAAAGTCGATCTGATGCTCTATCCCTCGGATGGGTGGTACACCTGGTGGTGTATCCTCTGGGAAAACATCATTGAACTCCTGCAAAACAAGCTGAATAGAAGGGGGTAGAGGGGGTAGATCGTTAGTAATAACCAAGTTCCCCTTCCACAACAGCACGAACATCTGCCTCTTCTCATTCACTGCTTCTTTCACATCACTAGCCCTTACAAGGTAGGCTCTGTGAAGCAAGGCATTCTCCTTTGTTTGTAAGGACTGCTCTTTGGTAGATGCCTTGTATGCTTCCTTTTGTAGCTGCACTTGGTCCTCGTAAACTTGTTTAGGAGTATGAGGAACAAGTGATACCTTCTTGTTGTGATACTCAAACGAGTACTTGTTGGTGAAACCATCATGGATAGCCCTCCTATCGAATTGCCACGGTAATCCTAATAAAATGTGACTCGCTTGCATTGGAATGACGTCGCACAGTACCTCATCCTCATACTTCCCAATGCGGAAATGTACCTTTACTTGCTTGGTCACCCTGATGATACCGCAATCATTCAACCACTGCAGACGGTATGGCTTTGGATGTTTCACCTCTGGTAACTCCAATCTCTGAACCATGGTTGCACTTACCACGTTCGTACAACTCCCACCATCAATGATCACACTACACACCTTATCCTTCACATGACATCTCGTGTGGAAAAGGTTCTCCCGCTGCTCCCTCTCATCGGGCTGTGTATGTGCACTCAAGACTCTCCTAGCTACAAACAGTTTACCATCGATGGCTAGGATCTCCTCCTCATCCTCGGAATCCACTGTAGCTGTAGGTGTCGGTTCCTCGTCTTCACCATCAGTCACGACTTCTCCGTCGTCTCTCAAGATCATGAGTCGTCTGTTAGGACACTCGCTCATAATGTGCCCAAATCCCTGGCACTTAAAGCACTTCTTGTCTCGGTTGCGACTATCAGGATTTGATGGGCTGGCCTGAGTCGTTGGACTTGCTCCATCCGAACGACCCTTAAAGTAGGTCTTCTTCTCATCTCGAGGTGGAACCTCTCTCTTACATTGGTTCCCTTTAGGTGTAAAACCACTCGGGCCTTGGGGTGATCTCCAAGAAGACTGAGTCGGCTTTGCACTGCTAAAACTACCCCTCCTCTTGTGCTGATTCTCAATCTTGATCGCCATGTGAACCATTGAAAGTCGTAGGCAGTAAATAAAACGCAGTGAAATGCGCTGCCCAGACAAGGCAGTGTTCTGCGGCAGAACAGCGTATGCCGCAGCGCGATGCCTTGTACAGAAAATGTTCGTTTTACGTAATTTATAAATTTTAGCGTGTGTCTTAATGTTTCAGTTTAAGCTTTATATATGTTATATATGTATATCGTTGCAGCGGAATTAATTAAAAAATAAATTACTTGTAAAAACGAACTCACACACACATACGAAAAGTAAATGACAAGGAATTAAATCTTTGTATGTGTATTTAAATTATACACATACGAAACGGCCTTACGGCCAGAAACTTTATTAAAGAACGAGTCTTTACAAAACGATACTCTTGGATTTACAATGATATTACCAAAGGCTATACACATGTATGCCTTCGTATTAATCGTATCCGAAGAGTATGAACAATCAACAACAAAACCTAGCTACTGAATTGAACACCTATACTAAGCCTTCGATCATCAGCCGAACAAAAGGACACTCCCAGAAATGAGAGATACACGGCACGAAGAACTTCACGTTTGAAGTCTTCGGCTCTAAAGGCTGATCGATCGAACTAGAGTGGAAATGAAGTGTATAAGGTGTTGTGTTGTATTCTGGATTGTTGAGGAATGCAGCTGTAGACGTCCTCTATTTATAGGTGAGAGTCTTCAACTAATTCCCTTGAAAAGCTAGGTCAACAATCGGTTGAGAGATTTCAGGGCAGGCTGCTTTGACTGCTGCCGCAGGATGCCTTCTGAAGTTCTTCTGGAATTCACTGCCACACTGCACTGCCTTCCATACTATCTGGACTTCAGCATTCCCTTGCCCTTATATCATGCTTCGCTTGATTCTCTTAACTCAACCTCTTGTCCAAGCCTTGCACTGCTTGCGGCATAACTCTGCCTGGCTGTGCTGCGGCAGAAACCTTCTATGTTGATTGTTTTTCAAGCACGTTCCAACTAATGAACTATGCTAAATCAAATCACCAATATGACAAGTGATTACAACAGTTTAAATTTTGAAGAAAGAAGAAAACAAATAAATATGTTAGCAAAACAACTTCTGCCTAGATCCTTTAAGGCATTGTAATGCCCAAACATATTTATCCTTTCAAACTCCCCCTTTTTATCTTTCTTCACAAAACCATGAGGCAGCAGCGCAATGGAGCACTCCCCCTCAATGAAATACATCTGACTTAGAAGTATATGAAATTTATCTTGACAAACAACTAAGGCAATGAAACTCCCCCTTAGTTGATACTTCCTAAGTAGAGCAAACAATTTATTTGAAACTAACTAACTAATAAAACAAAAACAAGTTAAACTAAGTAAGCCTCTAAATAACACACCAATTTTTTATAAAGGAAAAAATTACTAGAATTGAAATAGTTCAAACCAAATAAGAACTTAAACAAATTGTTCAAAAACAAATAACCAAATAGCAGAAATTAAATAAATTGTTCAGAGCAAATAAAAGCTAAATCAAAAGAAGAAATAATTTTTCTTCGGGTCTTCAGAACTGCAATCCTTCAGGTTCTTCAATCATCGTGCTCGGGTGACGATCCACGCTCTTCTCCATCAATCTCTGCTGCAGTGTCTGCGGCAGCCTTCTCTGCTGCGGCAGCTTCCTTCTCTGCAGCAGCTTCTTCAGCATCAGTTTCCTTAATATCCTCATCAATGCGTTTCTTCAACTTCCTCAGAATCGTGCTCCTTGCCGTTTTGCGCGCAGCTGCTGGTACTCCCCCTTTTTGTGAAGGAAATCCCTCATCTTCAAGAAAATGAGAAATTCCATCCACAATGGCTTCGGCCATGAATTCCTTCATGATCACCAGATGATGTTCAGCACATAGCTCTGCAAATGCTTGGGCGCGAGCATGAATATTTGGCAGTGCAGAGGAGCTGGGGGCATCAGCCTGCTTCTTGTGAACCTTCTTTGGGGGCGGAGTTGGTGGCACTGCGGCAGAGGCATGCAGACCAGTCCATGGCAAGTCATTGTTCTCACGAACATACAGCTTGTAAGCATTTGGGACAGCGGTCAGGAGGTCAGCAATATTGTACGAGAGCCCTTGGATTTTCAGCATCTCCCAAATAAGTGAAGGGAATGCAAGGCTCTGCGTCTGAGAAATGTTCTCTGCCTGGGACTCGATTTTTTCAAAGATGAGCTCTCCCAAATTCACTTGCCTACCTGCACCAAGGTGAAACAAGACTTCCCCCATTTGGGTATGCACAAAATGCACATTGGATGTGGTAATCCAGTTGTGCCTCGCAATGGTAAACAGAAAATAGTAAAAAGAGGTAAGTTTGGAGGCAGGAATATTGTTGGCGGCATCAGGAGGTGATCGAGTCAGTCTGTGAGACACTGCGGCAGTAGTGGGTTCAGCAACTACGGCAGGATACTCGATATCAGCACGCTCCAAGAAGGCATTAATGGCAGCAGGGGTGAAGTTAAAGATTCTTTCCCGGAGATACACCTTGCCATAGCCACGAGAGCCGTCATCACCAAAGCATGGGCGCAAGTTAGCATAGAAGTCGCGCACTAAATCCTCGCAGTAGGGTGCGGCGTAGGTGACTGCCTTGACCAACTTCATCTTTTTCAAGAATTTGTCAACTTTGTGTTTGGCACAAATTGACAAATCGACACTGCGGTCAGTGAGAAGAGACTTGTTGGAGTAAAATTGTGGTCCAATCACAGAGCGACGTTCTGACCAGAACCTCTTCGAGTAACCCTTTCCGGGTTTCATGTCAGAATCAGAGTCCTCCTTCGGAGCATCAACTTTTGGTGCCTTGCCCTTCTTCGTAGCAGGTATGACTGCGGCATCACCACTATGAGAGCTGTCGGGTTTGGATGCGGCAGCTTTCTCCTTCCCTTTACGGGATTTCTTAGCAGTGGTGGCTTCTACGTCAATGGGATTTTCCATTGAGGTTGGGGGCATGGCCGGACCTTTGCCTTTGGCAGTGGCGGATCTGGTGGATGGCCGGCGAGGAGGAATGGGCACTTGCTCTGTCTTGCGCTTTCTCGAAATAAGTTCACTCAATGGTGGATCAGACTCCGTCTCAGATCCTGCGGCATCATGATGCTGTTGACTTGAGTGGCCAGAATCCTCCGCATCAGAGGGTGGATTTGCAGAAGGATAAGGAGTCGGTTTGCGATCCTTGGTCTTTTTCTGAGATGGGTAGTTGTCGTAGAGTTCGTGGTAGTCGAAATCATCAACATCATCCCTCCTGTTGTAAGGCATGCTCTTGCCTTGCTGCTGCACTTCAGTGTCTGCCTGGGGAAAGGCAGAGGATGCGGCAGTGACAGAGGGCTTAGGTGTAAACAGCCCTTTGAAATCCGAGGTGTTGAAGGATCGTTCGTTCTGGGCAGCCTCGTATGCCAGTACATCATCAACTCCTGATCCTTCACCGGCATCGAGCGGCGGTGATTCTGGAGAGAGAGATGGCTGTTGCGACGCGGCGGCAGTGGCGGCGGCGGCGTTGAGAGCCTTGAGGCGGTTGATGGCATCTATCGATTCACCTTCATTAAGGTCGTCCATCGTTGCGTTGGGGCGAACCTCCCTGACCAGCTCCAAGAATCGAGGGTCCTCGAAGTAGCGGGCGAACGGATTTGGGATTGGAGATGCGCCAGCCATTGAATTTTGAGTTCGTGAGGAGAAAAAGAAATTAGGGTTCAAGGATAAAAACAGAGCACAACCACAATCGACGCAAGAGATGGGTAATTTATATTGTGCGTTCGATAGAGAAAAAAAATCTAGGGTTGAAGAATTTCAGTAAAATCAAACTCTTGATCGGATTTGGATAGAGAGAATTAGAGTTTGAGAAGGATTAGGGCTTTTGAATTTCAGTAAATATTAAAAAATAAAATTTGAGAGAGTTTTATGTCAAGTGAAAAACGTATGGCAGTTGATGGGATGGGCAACGGTTACTTTTCTGAAGTTGAACCGTCGCCTGCCGCACACTCGAGTGCTGCCCAACGGTCAAGTGGGGCATTGCTCTGCGGCAGGTCGTTGCCAATAAAATTGAAACATAAAATTCCTTTTTTTTTTTTTAATATATTCTTTTTCTGTTTTTAATATTCTCTTTTTCTGTTTTTAGAATATTTTCTTTTTCTATTTTTCATATGTATTTTTTTTTTTTTTTGAATAAAATAAGTAAAATATTTTTGTGGTGTGAAACATCAAAGCTTACAAAGCAAAATTAGGAAAAGATTAACAACTATCTAATCCTAATGGAACATCATGCTGCATCTTAAGTACTTCTACTCTACTTAGGTATAATGCCATGTCAACAATGAGATTATTAAATACTTAGGTCACCTAGTACATAGTATCTCAACCCATTTCGTATTAATTACATGTATATGGGTTTGACCATGTTGCCTAAAGTGGTTTGGGTATTTTCTCTTCCTTCGGAAAATTTTAACCTCATAAATTGACCAAGGCAGAATGCTGTGGCAGAGGTTCATTAGGCATGACAATGCGGCAGCATGATGCAGATCAGCATCTAAGGCATGGTGCACATGCACAAAGAATTTCTTAAGGCAGTGAAGCGTTCTGAGTCCAATGGCTTGGTGAAGATGTCAGCTATTTGCTTCTCTGTAGGAATGTGATCAATCCTTAAAAGACGTTTTTCCACCAAATCTCGTATGAAATGATGCCTTATGCTGATGTGTTTGGTTCTTGAGTGCTGCACTGGATTATGACTGATATTTATGGCACTCGTATTGTCGCAGTAGAGTGTAAGAACATTGCTATCCAGGTGGTAGTCATCAAGCATGTGCTTCAACCAGATCAGTTGGGTACAGCAACTCCCTGCGGCAATATATTCTGATTCGGCAGTGGATAGAGAAATGCAGTTTTGCTTGCGGCTTTGCCATGAAATAATGTTGTTTCCAAGAAAGCAACATCCTCCGCTTGTACTCTTGCGTTCCTCCGTGTCTCCTGCCCAGTCGGCATCTGAAAATCCGACTAAATCGGTGGTGGTATCTTTGGTATACCAAATGCCTAACTCGACTGATGCGGCAACGTAGCGTATGATGCGTTTGACTGCCTTCAAGTGTTCTTCCCTTGGATCAGCTTGAAACCTGGCACACAAACAAACGCTATACATGATATCTGGTCTAGTTGCCGTAAGATAAAGCAAACTCCCTATCATGGATCGGTAGAGTGTCTGATCCACTGCGGCAGTGTCAGTGCCTCGGGAGATTTTGTCCGTTGAGCCCATAGGTGTTTTCATGGGCTTGGATCCTTCAAGTTGGAATCTTTTGATGAGATTCTTAGCATATGAAGCTTGTGAGATGAAAGTTCCAGTTGATGATTGCTTGATATGGAGCCCAAAAAAATGAGTTAGTTCTCCTACCATGCTCATCTCAAATTTTGATGCCATGGCAGAGGTAAATGCCTTAAGCATGTTCTCACATGTGGATCCAAAAACAATATCATCTACATAAATTTGAGCTATTAAAATTTTGGAAGAATTGAATTTAACAAACAGGGTCTTGTCGGCGGTGCCTCGGGTGAATCCAAAACTGAGTAGAAAATCAGTTAGGCAGCCATACCAAGCTCTAGGAGCTTGTTTTAGGCCGTACAATGCCTTGTGCAGTTGATACACATGGTCAGGATGTTTCGGATCTTCGAAGCCCTTTGGTTGTGCAACGTATGCCTCCTCTTCAAGTATGCCGTTGAGGAAAGCTGCCTTTACATCCATTTGATGTAAGGTGATGTTGAGATGGCATGCAATGGCAATGAGTAGTCGAATGGACTCCATACGTGCTACGGGGGCAAAAGTTTCATCGAAATCGATGCCTTCAACTTGCGTATAGCCTTGCGCCACCAGCCTTGCCTTGTTGCGTACAACCTGCACGTGCTCATTCGATTTATTCTTAAATATCCACTTTGTCCCGATGATATTCTTGTTTTGGGGACGAGGAATGAGCTTCCAAACTTTGTTTCTTTCAAACTCGTTCATCTCTTCTTGCATTGCCATAAACCAAAATTCATCGGCCAATGCTTCTTTGGCATTCTTCGGTTCGATCGTTGAGAGATACGAGGTAATGCCTATTTCAACGCATGTGGCAGACATGCTTATGTTCTTGTTCATGTTGCAGTAGTTAATATACGGATGAACTCTCATGCGTCTGGCCAACATTTGACTCGAAGGGTGGTTTCGGACAACATGCTTTGGGGGATCCCTTCGTCGTTGGTTTGATTCCTCTTCACCATCTGATGAATCTGATTGATGTGGGGTGCTATCATCGTTTGATTACTCAGGAGATGCTGTCGAAGGTTGAGCATCATCATTCGAGCCAGTAGGTGCGGCAGTAGGCTGTGCAGGTGTAATACTGCCTTCAACTTCTGCTACTGCGGCAGGCTCGAGCAAACCTTTCACATCTTCTTCTTTAGGTTTCCTGAGTCGACTAAGATCATCAAAATCAACATTCACAGATTCAATGATGGTTCTAGTTTGTATGATAAAAATGCGATAGGCATGACTATTCCTAGAGTATCCAACAAACAATCCTTTAAGGGATTTTGGATCAAGTTTAGATCTAGGTTCCCTATCATTTAAAACATAACAAACAGAGCCAAAAACATGAAAGTATTTCAAATTGGGCTTCCTATTGTTCAGAATTTCGTAGGCCGTCTTTGATGTTCCTGAACGTATGCTGATGCGGTTCAGGATATGGCATGCGGCATTGAATGCTTCTGCCCAAAATTGCTTGCTTAGGCCCTTGGCGATCAGCATGGTACATGCCATTTCCTTGAGGGTTCGGTTCTTCCTTTCAGCCACGCCGTTTTGTTGCGGTGTTATGGGGGCAGAAAATTCTTGGGCAATGCAATGCGCGTCACAAAAACGAGAAAGCCGTTGGTTTTCAAACTCGGTGCCATGGTCACTTCTTATTCTCTTTACCGAGGCTTCATGGTTGGTCTTTATCCACCTAATGAGCTTGGACACCTCATCACACGTTTCACTTTTGTCTTGGAGAAAACGCACCCATGTGTATCTCGAGAAGTCATCGACAATGACGAGTGCGTATCGTTTTCCAGAATGGCTTCTTGTCTCGAATGGTCCCATTAAATCCATGTGGAGGAGATCAAAGCATTTGGTTTGCTTTTGATACAGCCCTGCCTTGGAATTGGCAGGTCCTGCGGCAAAGGCATCAGTCTGTCCTGCGGCAGGTATTGCTGGATGACTTGCACGAGTCATTTTTCCTTGTTTGCAATGTCCACATGTAGTCTTCTGGATTTTTGGGAGAGCTGGAAGTCCACGAACAGCATTTAGCTTGATTAGACGCTCTAAATTCCCAAGACTTGTGTGTCCAAGTTTTTGATGCCATAGGTCAATGTCATCTTTGACTTGTGCAGTGAGGCATGTTTCTCCAATGGAATAGCAGTTGTTTGCCTTGGAACGCTCCCCCTGAATGAGTGGGTTCCGTGCACTATCAAACACTTCACACATTTGGTGAGTAAACTTTACATTCATGCCTTCATCGCATAGTTGACTTATGCTTATGAGATTCGTGATGAGGCCTTCAACATGAAGCACTTGCTGTAGCTTCGGCAGCCCTTTCACATTTAGAGTGCCTCGGCCAATTATTAAACCACTGGACCCTCCTCCAAACGTGACCTCTCCTCCGTGAAAAGCTTTGTAGTCGATGAGGTGATCACTATTTCCGGTCATGTGCCGCGAGCATCCACTATCGAAGTACCATTTATCATCCTTGGTAGCTTTGAGGGCAGTGAAAATGACATTGCATGTTTCAGCATTTTGGATGGCATTGGATGCGGCAGAAGACTCATTTGAGGGATCTGTAAAACAATGATTAGTGGAGGATTTAGTTTTGGGCACCCATTTGCGTATGATTGTTGCCTTCTTTTTGATAAAGTGTCGTGAAGACAGAGAATGCGAAAAGTATTTGGGATGCCGTGGTCCAGTTTTGGAGTGAAAGTAATGTCCTCTTGCTTGATCCTCTTCGCGTCTCCAACAAAAGGGTCGAATGTGACCAGGTACTAGGCAGTAGTGGCAAACATATCGTCTCTTTGATTTAAAATGTTGCTTAGGCAGGGGCTTCCTTGTCTTCATCTTGCCTGATGGTGCCTGCCTTTGCTTCGGCCTTCTGCGGCAGTCTTTTGCTGGGGCAGTGGCCTTGCCTTCGGTTTGTTCATCCCTTTTTGGAGTTGAGGATTGTGCGGCTGCGTTTGAATCGTCATTTGATGCCTTTACAAATGCCATGTCCATTGAGTTTTTCTTTGGAAAAACGGCATCTACAACTTTTTGATGTCCGAGACCTTGCCTTTCAACATGTGAAATACTCATTACGGCATCCAATTTTGTTGTTGCTGTGTTAAGTTTTACAAAAGTATTGTTAGCAACTTCGAGTTTTCCATTTACACGATTAAAGTCAATTTTCAGTTTCTCGGCCTCCATATCCTTTCTGGTGAGTTGGACATCAAGTTTCTTTAATCGTTCTTCAAAGGTGTTCTTCTCTACGAGCATTTGTTCAATTGCCATGGCCTGCTTCTTCACTTTTTCTTCATATCCGGCTTTGGTTGATGTAAGCATCTTCATCATCTTGGTCTGCCGGGCAAATTTCATGCGTAGCTCATCAAAACTTTCTTTGAGCTCGATGAAAATATCAATGGGAATGGTCTCCTCTTCAGATTCATAGCCATTGACTGAGGCAGTGAGGCACAGGCAGTTCTCTGCGGCAGGGCTTTCAGTCGTTTCTGCGGCAGAGGCAAAAAATGCAACATGTCGTCGTGCATTCACATTGGATGGACTGTCATCTTCAGCATCAGATAGGGTTTTGCCTTCGAGTTGAGCAGTAAGCGCAGTGGTTGAGTCTTCAAGGCAATATTGTTCCATATCTTCTTGCGCAACCATGGAATTCAAAATTCCAATGCCTCGATCTTTTGAAGGGCATTCGGTTGAGAAGTGTCTAATCCCTTGACACACGTGACACTTGATCCTCGACCAGTCCTTTGAATTTGGACTTGAACTTGAGATGGATCCCGTGCTTGGTTGGCGGATCACAAGTCGACGATCTTGAGTTTGTGGTGACCTTGCCGGGAACTTTCTTCGTCGGGGATCGTACGGCTTCTTCAGCGAGCGAACAAGTACAGCATCCATTTTCCGGGCGAGGAATGCAAACTGGTCATCTCCACCATCAGAACCAAGTAGCTCGTAGATCTCTTCATCGGTCAAGTCATTGGTAGAGGTGGGGCTGCTGCCTTGAGAACTATTGCCTTGTTCTCTGCCGTCGGGCTCTGCCACGGTGTAGGTAATGTTCCTCTCGTCGCTTCGTGGACGTGATTTCCCGTGAGTTTCACGATCTTCATGGTTCAGTTCATAGTTCTTGAAGATCGCCATTAATGACACATAGTCCTCTTCTGACATGGAGCTGTCTTCTATGGCAGTGACCTTCGGCAGGAACTTTTTGCTCATCGATCGCATTATCTTACTACACACTGCCGGGTTGCTAATGGGTGAACCAAGGTCAGCACATTCAGTAACAATGGACATTAATTCTCCAAAGTACTGAAGGCACGTCTCGTCCTCGTTCATACGCAAGTTCTCGAAACGAGACATAAGCATACGGACCTTGGTTTTCTTCACTGTGTTGTTTCCTTCACAATGAAGAGCCAGCAAATCCCACACTTGTTTGGCAGTAGTACATTGTTTGACAATTCTGTACATATTGCAATCGATGGATTCAAGGATGGCACACCTTGCCCTATCGTTGGCAGTAGCTGCGGCAGTCTCTTCGACAGACCACTTCTCCGGAGCTTTTTCAAGCTTGCCGCCTTCAGGGATTTCCTCCTGAGGTGGTTTCCATCCTCGAAGTACGGATAGCCACGCACTGCGATCAATTGATTTGATCCTTGCTTCAATGCGGGTTTTCCAAAATCCATAATTACTACCGTCAAGAACAACCGGTGTTCGTACGATGTAAGATGGATCTGCCATTGTAAGTGTGCGTGATCAGACGGACCTTAAACACTAAGTAATTCTAGTGCCCGCTCTGATACCACTTGAAAGTCGTAGGCAGTAAATAAAACGCAGTGAAATGCGCTGCCCAGACAAGGCAGTGTTCTGCGGCAGAACAGCGTATGCCGCAGCGCGATGCCTTGTACAGAAAATGTTCGTTTTACGTAATTTATAAATTTTAGCGTGTGTCTTAATGTTTCAGTTTAAGCTTTATATATTTTATATATGTATATCGTTGCAGCGGAATTAATTAAAAAATAAATTACTTGTAAAAACGAACTCACACACACATACGAAAAGTAAATGACAAGGAATTAAATCTTTGTATGTGTATTTAAATTATACACATACGAAACGGCCTTACGGCCAGAAACTTTATTAAAGAACGAGTCTTTACAAAACGATACTCTTGGATTTACAATGATATTACCAAAGGCTATACACATGTATGCCTTCGTATTAATCGTATCCGAAGAGTATGAACAATCAACAACAAAACCTAGCTACTGAATTGAACACCTATACTAAGCCTTCGATCATCAGCCGAACAAAAGGACACTCCCAGAAATGAGAGATACACGGCACGAAGAACTTCACGTTTGAAGTCTTCGGCTCTAAAGGCTGATCGATCGAACTAGAGTGGAAATGAAGTGTATAAGGTGTTGTGTTGTATTCTGGATTGTTGAGGAATGCAGCTGTAGACGTCCTCTATTTATAGGTGAGAGTCTTCAACTAATTCCCTTGAAAAGCTAGGTCAACAATCGGTTGAGAGATTTCAGGGCAGGCTGCTTTGACTGCTGCCGCAGGATGCCTTCTGAAGTTCTTCTGGAATTCACTGCCACACTGCACTGCCTTCCATACTATCTGGACTTCAGCATTCCCTTGCCCTTATATCATGCTTCGCTTGATTCTCTTAACTCAACCTCTTGTCCAAGCCTTGCACTGCTTGCGGCATAACTCTGCCTGGCTGTGCTGCGGCAGAAACCTTCTATGTTGATTGTTTTTCAAGCACGTTCCAACTAATGAACTATGCTAAATCAAATCACCAATATGACAAGTGATTACAACAGTTTAAATTGTGAAGAAAGAAGAAAACAAATAAATATGTTAGCAAAACAACTTCTGCCTAGATCCTTTAAGGCATTGTAATGCCCAAACATATTTATCCTTACAACCATGTCCTCTAATTCGACGTACGATTGCAACTCTACTGCATTACGAATCTCCCAATTCAGTCCAGCCAAGAACCGAGCCATGGTAGCTTCCCGATCCTCTTCAATGTTGGCCAGAATCATTGCCACCTCCATCTCCTTAAAATATTCATCTACGCTCTTCGTCCCCTGTCGTAGATTCTGCAGTTTGATGTACAACTCCTTGTAGTAGTGGGAAGGAACAAATCTCTTTCGCATCACAGACTTCATCTCGGCCCATGTTTCAATAGGCTGCTCATAGTTTCTCCTCCTACTGGCAACCAGCTGATCCCACCAAACCAATGCATAGTCAGAAAATTCGATTGCCGCCAATTTCACCTTCTTGAGCTCTGAATAATTGTGGCAGTCGAACATCATCTCGACCTTTCTCTCCCATTCGATGTACAACTCTGGATCGTTCTTCCCCATGAATGTGGGAACAGTCATCTTGATGGTGCTCAAGTTGTTATCCATTTCTTCAACCTCATCGTCTTCGGGGTTGGCATCCCTGTGTCGCCCATTACGACGATGCTGGTCATTTCGACCGACGTTGCGCATTGCGACTCTCCGATTCTCTGCATTCTCTCGACGAGATTTTTCCTCTAGGGCAAGGAGTCGGTCATGTACCACATCCATCTCAGTTGATAAGAGTTTTGCCAGTCGGTCATGTACCACATCCACGATGGACTGTAATTGGACGTTGTTAATAGATCCCTCAGCTGTCTCCTTATTTTTCGATTCGTCAGACATACCTGCACAGAAAACGTTAGAAATAAAAGCAATAAAGTAAAATTAACCTCACCACCTCACAACGCTCGTGTATCACACTCAAGATGAAATTCACTCAGCACTCGTGTTTCACTCAGGTATGGCTTTTTTTTTTCACTCTAATGTTCTCACACACTCTGCCTTTTACCACTCGAATTCTCCCTCAATGTATCGAACTCCTCGGTCTACCAGACGAGATCAAATCCGACAAGATCCATAAAAACACACAATACGACGTAGAAAGGAACAAAAATCGGAAAATTTTGGAACAAAAAATACGATAGCACCAAATTGGCTCAAAACGATGCCGGAAAACTCAGGAATCACACACAAAAATCTGGTCGAAGAAAATTTTTCCCGCCAAATTTTTTTTTTTTTTTAAGGCTGGAAATACGAGACGAACAGCAACACAATAATGCACGAAAAAAAATTTCGAACAAAAATCGAGACTATTTTATATATATATATATATATATATATATATATATATTTTGTGCTTACGGATGAAAGAGATTCGATTCAGCAGGAAGAAGAAGAAGAACGAAAAGAAAAGATGAACGAGGTAACGAAATCAGAAAGTGAAACCCTAGCCTGGGCTCTGATACCAGATGATACGTACCTCGTTGATGGAGTGAGCGGAAGAAGAAGAAACAATTAAAATCGGATACCTGGCGGATGATCCCAAACCTCTGAATCTGATTCGTGAAATAATTTAAGGACGGAACCCTAAACCCCAACACGCGATCGATGCAGCAACTCGGAAATCGATGTATGACACACAAACGAAGTATGTATGCTTTGTTGATTCGTCGGGTTGATCTCTTTTGGCACAATCGAAAAGAGTACGAAAATTGAGAGAGATAAACTCACGTAATATTAATAATAATGTCAAAGTTGTTCTCAATAACAAGGGTTCCAAGCCTTTATATAGGCTGACCTAAAATATGAAGAAAAAGGTACAAAAACGCCCAAAAATCCCGTCCGCTGAAAAGTCACGATTTCTGGGTCTTTGTCGGCCGACAATATGGGGTGTCGTCCGACATCCACTTGTCGCCCGACAGGAAACTCTGTCGGCCGACATTTAACCTGCGTCTGTGGGGAATCCTGCGATCGCGGCCTTATTCCGCTGTCCAGCCAACATCTTTTCTGAAGGTGTCGGCCGACACCAAGTCAATTTCTGAGCCGAACTTCGCGGCGCGTCCTCGGCACTCGTCTGACCTCTGTTCCGGTTTCGTCTCCCTGGTTCCAGCTTGAAACTCAAAGTCTTCTGTTGGTTCGGCCTCCTCGTACGTAATCAGGTTGATAAGGCTTGGCTTCTCCACATCACCAATGGGTTTCTTCAATAGCTCTTGCGCCCAGACTTCTTGAATCATCGCCATCAAGCTTGCCTTGAACTTCTTAGCTCTCGAGCGCGTAACTGGTCCAGCTGGAACATGCACCGGGTCTTGTATCAACGACGACTCTTGGGCTGCATCAGTGATCCAGGCCTTGACATTCGATGTTCGAGCTCTCGAATTTAGGGTTTGATCCCGAAAACGACGTCGTTTCTTGGTTTTGGGTTATGCTGATAATCCCCATTCTCCTCGTGTTCGATTGGCTTAAATCCACCACACACAATTTCTTGACAAACAAGCAGCAGGAGAAGCCCGACGGGTTTTCCCCGAAAACCTTGAAGAAGGAGCAGATCAGAAAGTCTGAATCTCGTTTTTAATTGAATTTCTTTTTCCGTTTTTTTAAAATTATTTGCCACGTGACCAATCACAAAATAACATTTGGTTTTTTATTTTTAATCTCATATGGGCAATGAGAAAATTACATCTGATAGCTAATGTGTAAATTTTAGCCGGAAATCTCCAAATTGAGCATCACGTGAGTTGCACATGGTCTTTTCCGGTTGAAAATCAAAATTTTCCGTTTAAATAGGACGAAATTAACTATATTTTGATGATTTACCGGACTAAATTGAATGTGGTCTCATTTGGTGGACCAAAATAAAACTTGACTACTTTTAAGAGACCAACAAAAAAAATTCCCTGATTGAAACGAAGAATTTAAGATGATGAGAAGGGAGCTAAAGAATTTGAGTATTTCAATTGAATATATTTAGGGGACGTTTGGTGGCCTAGATAAAAGTAAGATAACCAAGTTATTTATATGTTTAGCTGTTTGGTTTATTGTTAGTGGGCCTGCATCAAATAAGCAGGTCTGTTACTAATTACTATTCCGCTTTAGAAAATTATTTGTCCAAATGGATGTGATAAATTATCTTGGATGAATCTTACCAAAAAAAACATTATCTACTTTATTCTTAGATAACTAATCTTAGACAATCAAACAAGCTTTTAAGTGATATTGAAGCTGGTTGTACTTCTTACAAAAAAAACATTATCTACTTTATTCTTAGATAACTAATCGTAGACAATCAAACAAGCTTTTAAGTGATATTGAAGTTGGTTGTACTTCTTCCAACCTTTATCCTGTTTTTTGCAATCTTGAGTATTAGTGTTCTTAATTGATGTATTCAAATAGAGTATGAGTGTTCTTTGTAAACCAACTTTTTGTAATATTCATTTTCTGGTTTTGTAATCTTGGATGGTGGTGCATTAAGATTGTGTTGTAATGTATTCTATTTGTCACATCATCACTTGGGAGCCACATAGGCATTTCAGCTATATTTATTCAATTTTTTTGATGAAAAGACGACAATTAATAATTTTAAAAATAAAAAGACTACTCATGGTAAAAGACTCGAGAATGGAGATTAAAATTAATTAACTCAACTAATTAATGGAGATATAAGAGTACTTAACAAAGAGAGTCGAGAGAGTACAATTAATTAAAAATAAATTAATTAGAATGAGCTGCATGCTATCAACAAAAACAAACAACAGACTTTTTTAATATAACCATTAAGAGAATTTGCAATGGAAGAGGCAATGACAAAATTTGTCTCCCCAACTCTTCTGTAGGCTGTAGAAGCCCCAATGGGGGGTTTAAATCTGTGGCAGAATGAAGATTGTGAACTATGGGGTTAATTTGTCTAGCCACTAGCAAAAAAAAAAAAAAACTTTTTTTAATGTTATTTATTATATATTTGTTTTATTTTTTATTTTGTTTTTAATGTTGTTAACTTAAAAGTAATGTGATATTTTATTTTTTTTCAATATACAATCTTATATTTATTATTATTTTAAAGAAAATATAATTAAAACAAATGCAAATTAAAAAAATACAAATACAAAATGTAATTTTCTTTTGTATTAATATGTAATTGTAATGTATTATTTCATTAAATTGTCGTATTTTTTTATTGCAATTTATATATTTTTTTTATTAAAAAAATATGACATATTAATTTATTTAATTTCAAATTTATTTAATTTCAAATTTACGTACATAATATTATAAATTTGATTATATACAAATGTAATTTAAATAAAATTATTTTGTGATAAATTTAGAAATATTTCCAAATAATATTCTTTTTAAGTTAAAATTTGAGAAATGATTATAGATGATTTTATTGTTTGTGCCAAATTTAATGGTAAAATTTGAAAAAGTGGAATTTTTGTCTCCCCACCATTGCTCTAATTATGGAGTATATTTTGTCCAATTAATAATTTGTAGCTAAGTAGACCCTACACAAACGTGAGCGGACAAATAGTAGAGCCCAGCAGGCAACGCGTCGGCCAGAATACGACACATGATCAAATCAAGATATCTTCAAGTCTCATCAAACTCTTTGATTTCAAACAATCCTTCTCCGTCCGTCACCAGCTGTCACTGTAGTCTTCCCCCTCTATAAATACCCAAACGCCCCTTTTTGCTTTGCTCTCATCAATTGTGCAATCCAAGAAATTATGGCGCAGATTAGCATCTCCTCCTCAGTGCTAATGTACGCCATCGTCGCTCTCTCTGCGTACGCCACCACAGCTGCGGCGCAGGCTCCCGCTCCTTCGCCTGACTCCGGAGATGCGTTCTCGGCCACGGCCTCCGTCTCCCTCGTCGGAGCAGCGCTCGCTGCCTCACTTCTTGCCCTCTTCAAGCATTATTGATTTTAGCATTATTATTGTTTATTACTACATTTTATTTTAATTTCGATATTTGCGCTTTAGAGGATCGTTATTGCTTGCGTTTATTTCTTATATGCTTGCGTTTGTGTGTGATTAATAAATAAATAAATTGCCTTGTTATGTGACCGTTTTTTCTATGCTGCATTGTGGACTGTGGAGTATTATATCATTTATTTTATTCTATCCATTTTAAATCTTTGTTCTGTTTTTTAAATGGTTTGACTTTGATGTTGTTACTTGGGATATTATATCCAAATTCTTATAAGGCCATCTCCAACCGAGAATTCAAAATTTAAACTCAAAATAAGTTTAAGTTTAAGTTTACAGTAATTTGACTCCAACCGAAAAACTAATATTCAAACTTAAAAAAATATTTTTTAACTATTCTTTTTATACAATTATTTATACTATTTTTATAAATAACCAATATCTTTATAAATTTACTATTTAACCACATAACTTTTGACATCAAAAAAATTTAATAAATATTATTTTAAATTTACCTGCTTATCCTCAATTTTGTTGTTGTGATTCATAGTTTATTTATTTTTGTAATCCGTAGCATTTTATTTTAAGTATTTTATTTTATTTTATTTTTATTATCAATTAAATATTTAATATTTAATTATATTTCATATTTTGATATTTATTTTTTTATAAAATAATTTGTTTTAATTATTAATGATATGATTATTTAAAAATATTACGTTACAAAAAATATTAAATAATAAACAAAAAAGATTAATGAGTTATTTTTATTAATTTATAAAAAAAAATCATTTTATAAATAATGAATAGTTTTTGGTTTGTGTTTACGGTAAACATAAATTTAAATATTTTTTTGGTGGGTCCCACTATAAAACCTAATAGGTTTATGGTTTGGTATCGGTTGGAGCATCTATCCTACTCCAAAATAGGTTTTCTATCCCCCAACAATCTTGATTATGAAAATTTTATTATTTTCAAAGATTACGTCTGTTTGATGTAATTTATAGTATGTAAGCTTCTTGGGGCATAGACGATAGTCGATTGGTAAGGTCTGTGGTGATTTTGGTGTAATTCCCCGACGACGCAAAGTTCGAATCTCGAATATGACAAATTTTCATTGAAATATTATGAAGTTAGTCTTTAGATGAGACCTATTGACTCTCTCACATTGTGTCTGTTACTCGGGCACATCCTACCCGATCGAGAAGCTTCTGATCTGGTGGAAGAGAAGTTTCACGGCTCTGCATCTAGTTTCAAACTAATCCAACAAATACCTAAAACCGTTGAGAAAAATCAAAATAAATGGAAAATAAAAATTATAAAGCTGGAAAATAAATAGAAATATAACGTCTATTAACCTGCAAAGCAAATTTAACATAACTAAATTAGGGATAAACTAAAAATTAAAAAAAATCTAGTCGAACATAATTAATACCTCGACAATTTGATTCTAGAATCTGCGAAAAAAATCATAATAAATATATAAAATTAAAAAATTCGAAGAAAAAAAATGAATGAATAGAATAACTTCATGTAAATCGATTCAATGTTCAGAAAAAAAAAAAAAAACACATACTAAACCAGATTATAGCAAGAAAAAATAATATACCTACAAAGTTTGATCAATTTTTTTAACTAAAATGGATTAGGAATAGGAAGAGATCGATTTTTATGAGATAAGATTAATTGAAATTAAATTAATATTAATAGAATAAAAAAGAATTTCGAGAAAATAAATAAAAATATAGAGTATATTTAAGATGATGATTTATTATTATTACTAAAAATATATAATTTCAAATTATTATTTAAAATTTATATATAATAATTTTATTTTTATTATCAATTAAATATTTAATATTTAATTATATTTCATATTTTGATATTTATTTTTTTATAAAATAATTTGTTTTAATTATTAATGATATGATTATTTAAAAATATTACGTTACAAAAAATATTAAATAATAAACAAAAAAGATTAATGAGTTATTTTTATTAATTTATAAAAAAAAATCATTTTATAAATAATGAATAGTTTTTGGTTTGTGTTTACGGTAAACATAAATTTAAATATTTTTTTGGTGGGTCCCACTATAAAACCTAATAGGTTTATGGTTTGGTATCGGTTGGAGCATCTATCCTACTCCAAAATAGGTTTTTGATATCGGTTGGAGATGCTCTAAGTAATTAACATGCGTAGTAAATCCAATTATTATCACATATTTTCCATATATTTAAAAAAAAATAATGATCAAATTAATGAATACATTCAAGCGTATGAAATTAATATATAATCCACAAATATATAAGAGCCATTATTTGAATGATGTAAAATTGTAAATTAAAGTTTAGAATGTGAAAACACAATTTTATCTATATTAGAGCATCTCCAACCGATACCAAAAACCTATTTTGGAGTAGGGGAGATGCTCCAAGCGATACCCAAACATAAACCTATTATAGGTATTAAGGTGGGACCCACAGAAAAAATATTCAAATTTACGTTTACCTTAAACTCAAACCAAAAACTTTATTATTTATAAAATGATCCTTTTTATATAAATTAATAAATATAATCTATCAAGATTTTTTTAGTTTCTTATTTAATACTTTTTTAATGTAATTTTTTTTAATAATCATATCATTAATAATTAAAATAAATTTTAATAAAAATATTTTAAATAATGAAATAAAAATAAATATGATAATACAAAATATAATTAAATATTAAATTATTTAATTGACGTTAAAAATAAAATAATAGTATGAGGATATCACAATATTTTTTTATTATGTTTGAAATTTTAAATTGAAAATAATGACTATTAAATTTTTTAATGTCAAAAGTTATGTGGTTAAATTGTAAATTTATAAAGATTTTGGTTATTTATGAAAAATTGTATAAGAAGAATATTTTGAGAATATTATTTTAAGTTTTAGTATTGGAATCTCGGTTGGAGTGAATTTACTGTAAACTTAAAATAAAACTTATTTTTGAGTTTACGTTTTTGTGTTCGGTTGGAGATGGCCTTATACACTAAGGAAATTGTTTTATTTAAACATAATTATATATAAAAAATTATATTATAAATAAAATTTCCATTAATATGAAGTATTATAGTCTCCAAAAATTACATTTTATGTTAAAAATTGTTGACATGTGCATCTCTAAATGCCAACAATCATTAAAAATATACTACTACGTATTTTTTTAATTTTGTATTTCTCTATATATAAGAAAAAAAAAAATCATAAAACATGTGCATCTCTTATCGATGTCCTACACCTAACGAGTGAGCTAACATCTACAACGTGAATCTTTCATATACGGCGCCGACCACGTTTGTTGGTAGTACAAGGGAGAAGATGATGGACTTGGCCCACCATTTTATGACATCTCAATTGTCAAAATTGTACTATACATTAAATATAAAAGGTCTTTATTATTTAGTAATTTGATTATAATCGCAACATCATATGATCCAATGACATCATTCTGATGATCCTATAATAATATTGACGTAATTTATAAAATATCATCGCAAAATATAATTGTGATGAGTAATGACGAAAAATACATTAAGGTGATAATTTATTGGTCAAACCATAATGAATAATTACAAATTTTTAGTTCAAAGTTTCGTTTTGAAGTGACAATCCATATGTATATATGCTAAAAAATTGCGCAATCAATCGAATCTCGCTGTAAAATAAATAAATATTTAGTATTTGTAATGAATACCCTGACCTTTACAGGCCGAAACTCGACCTTTATGGGTTGATGATGATCTAATTATTTAGCTCATTTTTAAGTTGTTTTGCCTAGTTTATTCAGGTCTTTTTAGAATCTGTATACTTTAAGTTTATAGGTGGCACAACACACTTAAGTCTTTAACATAGGTATGTAGGTGAAATGTAAAAAAGGTGCATATTGTGTGAAAGATGCATGAAAATCTTTGCTTTGGGCAAATGCTCGTCGAAGTAGCTGACCTGACTCGAGCACTTGAGCCCAGTTGGTCATCTCAACCATTTTGGGCAATGTCAAGAAGCTCAAGACCACGTTATGAACAAGTACCGCACATGATCTCAGACCTTAAAAGAAAAACAAAATCTTGAAGCTAAAAATTTTGGGCAAAGATTGGAGTTTGGGCGGGTAGGATGAATCAAAATCCCAAATTTTCAAGATGATTTGAAGTTTAAACTCATCCTAATCTGGGTGAGTGCTCAAGATTGGAGTTTATTCGATCAAGAGGCATTCTCCACACGATTCTCAACCATAGTCAAAGCCCATATAATATCAACAAAGTTGGAGAAATTGAAGACACCACATATGAACCACCAAGAAGCAGCAGCAACCAGAAGTGACCGAGAAAACCAAGAGCAGTCGGAAATTTTGACTTGATATATTATTTTTAATAAAATAAGTGAAATTGTGGAAGCATTTAGGAATCTCTCCTAGAATATTGTTTCCAAAGAGATCCAATACTTGAACTTGAGAAAGAAAACAAATTTGTAGAGAGATACTACCGTGAAACCTATTGTTAGGATTAATCAAATACACCATTGTTTAATGGTATTACCCTATCCATGTTGAAATGCTTCGTGTTAACATGTTATCTCCAATATCAACAAATTGTAAAATGGTAGTTTGCTAAATTGAGAATTAGTAACCTAATCATGTTCCCCAAGCAGTTCGGAAGCTTTCCTGATAACTGATTATATGAGAAGACAAGGATCGAGAGAATATAGGAAACTCCTCAGATAGATGAAAGTAATCCTAAAAGCAATTTTTGGGACATTTGTATTAGCATCTGAGAAAATGTTAGGCAACACACTGCTTCAGAGTGTAACTAGACTACTAGAGAGAGCAATGCATTAGCATATTTACATATTTTCTCCATTCTTCACATTGTATATTGTTGTATAGGAGTATCAAGTATCTCATCCAAATAAAACACAATTCATTTCAAGTATCTAATGAAATATATCTTGTAATTGTGTAATATAGATTGAGTAAAACAGGTTATCTAAAGATGGATTACCCTTAACAGAGATGTTCCAATAAATGAATTCATCTACATACCAACAAACTATCAAGGTTTGCTCCAGGAAGAAGCAGTGGAAGTTAACAGAACACAAACTAAGAATCAAAAACTAGAGAGTAACAATAGACAGACTTGAATCCTCTCCATTCATTCAACAGGTTTTGCACATTATTGGGAAGAAAAAAAATCCTCACCATGAACAGGTTTACTCGGTCACAGTGCTCTAACAAGAGAGAAAATTGACAAGTTCCCTTATAACAAGCAATAGTCACAAACACAAACACCAGAAACAACATGACATTTCTTAAAAAAACACTTTCACTTTGTTTTGATCATGTAAATAAGCTTATACAGCTACTAATAACAATCCATTGGAGCTTAAAAAAGTTGAAATGAACAAAATAAGTTATCTGCAGATATAGAGCCAAATAACAACAGCAATTGGGGGGAAATTGAAAACTTGAAGGATGTAAAAATTCAGTGAAATATCTAAACTGGGAATTCATCAATTCATTTAGAAACTTGATACATTAAAGCCAGGACAATCAAAATAAACCCAGAAATCTAAAAGAAATGTACACAAACCCTAACCCTAACCGCCGAAGCCATAGAGAGTACGGCCCTGCCTCTTGAGTGCGTACACGACATCCATGGCAGTGACAGTCTTCCGGCGAGCGTGCTCGGTGTAGGTGACGGCGTCTCGGATGACATTCTCCAAGAAGATCTTCAGCACGCCACGTGTCTCCTCGTAGATCAGACCGCTGATTCGCTTAACACCGCCACGGCGAGCCAAACGCCGAATGGCCGGCTTCGTGATGCCTTGGATGTTGTCTCGGAGGACTTTGCGGTGGCGCTTGGCGCCGCCCTTTCCCAAACCCTTGCCGCCCTTGCCACGTCCAGACATTTTTCTGCAATGCTAATTCGGAATCGGAATTGGTGTTTTGTTAATGAATTAAAGACGATGGAGAGGCTTTAAATACAAGTGGTTATCGATCTAGAGACGTTAGATTTTGAGAGGTAATGGACGGTTGGAGATCACGATCCGGTGCCTGTATTTTGTTGTTATCTGTACCGTTGATTGTTACAGCATCGACGTTTCAAAATGAATGTTTACTATAGCACGGATAGCGGTTACAAATACAACATTTCTTTTTCCATTTATTTAACACTAATCTATATTTATATATTGGGTAATTTTGGATGAAGGGTAGTTTTTAAAATTTTGTTACAATTAAATAACGCATTTTTTCCCAATTATTAATAAGAGCAAATTACATAATATTATTTTAATTTTGTTAATTACATGACGGTTATTAATTTTACACTGACAATTATTAATTATAATAGTTATGCAGTTATTACTCTATTTTGCAATTATAATTTTAAACTACTCTGATAAATAAAAAAATTTAAAAAATGAAACATTAAATTGTAAATTTATGCGGTAAAATTTAAAATATATTAAACTATATTACCCTTTAACCTAAATAGTTCTTATATATTCTCTCTGATCTATATGATTTTAAGAATAATATATTTATTTCAGCATTATTTTCATTTTTTATTTCTCAACTCAAAATTAGTAGTAACCATTTACTTCTTTTAATTCACAATCAAGATTTATGAGGTTCAAAAATCATTTATAGAGTTTTTAGGACTTGGGAGTTGGGACACATATGATTCGTTTGGAACCAAAATTCATTTATCTTCTTTATATTTGAATTTTTCTTCAAATTCAATTTTTTTTTCTTAAAATCATACTTTTTCTTTTTTTATATAATTTTTATAGTTTTTTTTAATAATTCTATTAATTAAAAAATAAAACTTTATAAATCTTTCATAATTATAAGAGATTTAATAATAAAATTCTTTTATATTTTTCAAAAGAAAAATTTTTAAAATTCAATATATTCTACAGGTTTTATAATTTTTTTTAAATTTTATAGTATTGAATAGACTCTTAGATTAAATAATTTGAATTTTAAAAGACTAAAAAATCATAAAAAATCACCAATCAATACACTCTTAGTTTTGCAAGTTCCTATAAAATACTAGTATACTTCTAAAATTTTCATAATTAGTACCGCTGCGATGCACGTGATTTAATTGTTTGAAATAATATAAAATTTTATTTAATCTCTAACGTATTTCGGCCAAAAATTTATTAATGGACTAATAAATTATTTTATTTAATAATCGAACTCTCACTTAAATTTGTGAGTTCGTATTAATGTCATTATTAACCGTTATCTTTGTTTTGGGTCGTTTTTGTTGGAGAGAATGAAGTACGGGGTGGATATGAGGGTTTCGCAACGACTACCAAAGCAAGTAAATTTTTATGTAGAAAGGGCTGAAATTTCTAGGCCGGGGAGGAAAAGGATAAGAATCCGAGCTCAAGAAGATAATGTCTTTTATTTCGATAATACTTTTAATCAGTATATTTCGCCGCCCTTACAATGAGATGGGGAGGCCGACTTTTATAGACGAGAGCACATGCTCATGCAGAGCCACGACATCACGACACGTTAAGTCTACTCTAGGATCATTAAATGCCGGGGCACGATTCCGAGCTGGGTTTAAGCGAGGCCCGGGACCTGAGTTCGGCTGGGTTTGTGCGGCTCCCGTTCGGGGACTCTGGCGAGGGTGCTTCCCGGTTCGTCCTTTTAGATCAATCATAAGAGTGCGCTGCTTTTTGCTCGGCCCGGGGTGGCGCTTCGAGCGCGTTGCATGGGCCCGGACCCGGGGTCCGGTTGGGACTCGTCGCGGTGCTGGCCACGTCTTCTGACTCGGGACATCGCTCCTTAGTGGACGGGCCGTGAGGATCAGTGCAGCTCCCACCCTCCGTTGGTTTCCCAGGGCCATGTTCTTGCATGGCCCGCATGGGCTTGGACCCAGGGTTCGACCTAAGCTCCTTTCGTCAGTTTTGAATGCTGCGGGCGGGCCTGCCTTCCACGTGTACAAATTGATTTTCTATCCCCCAACAATCTTGATTATGAAAATTTTATTATTTTCAAAGATTACGTCTGTTTGATGTAATTTATAGTATGTAAGCTTCTTGGGGCATAGACGATAGTCGATTGGTAAGGTCTGTGGTGATTTTGGTGTAATTCCCCGACGACGCAAAGTTCGAATCTCGAATATGACAAATTTTCATTGAAATATTATGAAGTTAGTCTTTAGATGAGACCTATTGACTCTCTCACATTGTGTCTGTTACTCGGGCACATCCTACCCGATCGAGAAGCTTCTGATCTGGTGGAAGAGAAGTTTCTCGGCTCTGCATCTAGTTTCAAACTAATCCAACAAATACCTAAAACCGTTGAGAAAAATCAAAATAAATGGAAAATAAAAATTATAAAGCTGGAAAATAAATAGAAATATAAAAAATTGAATTTACTTGGTGAACATGAAAGAGATAAGACGGCAGAAATGCAATCTATATTGTTATAACGTCTATTAACCTGCAAAGCAAATTTAACATAACTAAATTAGGGATAAACTAAAAATTAAAAAAAATCTAGTCGAACATAATTAATACCTCGACAATTTGATTCTAGAATCTGCGAAAAAAATCATAATAAATATATAAAATTAAAAAATTCGAAGAAAAAAAATGAATGAATAGAAGAACTTCATGTAAATCGATTCAATGTTCAGAAAAAAAAAAAAACACATACTAAACCAGATTATAGCAAGAAAAAATAATATACCTACAAAGTTTGATCAATTTTTTTTAACTAAAATGGATTAGGAATAGGAAGAGATCGATTTTTATGAGATAAGATTAATTGAAATTAAATTAATATTAATAGAATAAAAAAGAATTTTGAGAAAATAAATAAAAATATAGAGTATATATTTAAGATGATGATTTATTATTATTACTAAAAATATATAATTTCAAATTATTATTTAAAATTTATATATAATAATTTAAATATGCTTAATAATATTACTATTTAAAATTTATATTTTTTTATTTATAATTTATAGTGTGAACAAAACATTATTATTAATTTCTTATTGGTCCAGGCGTATTCTGAAATTATATATGTATAGATTATTTTGCTAATTTTCCCATTGTAACAATGGGAAAATTACTAGGGTGAAATCGGAATTAACTAAGAGTCCAATTTACCATTCCTATTACCCACTCCCAGTGAAAAGCAAGACGGCAGCGGAAAATCGAGCGGAAGAAGAATACTAGTATAATGGAAGAGCCCACTGTCACTTTCGCTAAACCCGTTTGAGTCTTTCACACAAATAACTCCATTGATGATTCTTTGAGGTCGTAAGGTATTAATAAAAAGGCCATCTTTCAAACTGCATCGTTGATCTCAAACCCTTGTTTTTTTCTCGTTGTATATTCTCATGTCAATGGAGTTTCAGGGCATATTATATCCTAACAGGAAAATGATTACAGAAAAAAAGGAATCTTGAATTCATCTGTGATGTGTTTTTTTTCCTCGAAAGGGAATTACTTTGCTATTCATCTGATATAATTGAATGTTTATTTATTGCAGAAAGAAGAGAAGAAAAACAAAATGACTCAACCCTCAGTTGTTTTAGCCACCGCAAGCTATGATCACACGATTCGGTTCTGGGAAGCGAAAAGTGGTCGTTGCTATCGGACTATCCAATACCCTGAATCTGTACGCCTCAAAATTTCTCTGATTTTTATTTAAATTATTATTATTATTATGATTTTAATCTCTTCTGTTAGTCGTGGATTGGGAAATCCGAATGGTGAGTATAAACTTGATATCTTATGAGTCGTATCAATTTTTATATGAATTGAGTTGTGATTAATGATTTGATCTTAAAGTGTAGCATCAATGTAGGGTTCAATTTATCCCTTATTTTTTTTCACTTGACAGCAAGTAAATAGACTCGAGATTACCCCAGATAAGCGCTTCATTGCTGCAGCTGGAAATCCTCATATTCGGTTGTTTGATGTCAATTCAAATAGTCCCCAGCCAGTATGTGCATATCAACCTAATTCTTTTCTTTTCATATACTTTTACTTGTCAACTCGATTATCAAATTACTAAATCTTGCTTTTCTATGTCTCAGGTGATGAGCTATGATTCACACACCAATAATGTGATGGCTGTTGGATTTCAGTGT
Organism: Euphrasia confusa; assembly: GCA_954870475.1. Taxonomy (NCBI): domain Eukaryota; kingdom Viridiplantae; phylum Streptophyta; class Magnoliopsida; order Lamiales; family Orobanchaceae; genus Euphrasia; species Euphrasia confusa. The sequence continues at coordinate 23,723,382 of OX940968.1, read as the reverse complement.
GATGGGAATTGGATGTATTCGGGTTCTGAAGATGGCACTGTAAAGATTTGGGATTTAAGGTACATTAATTTTTGGCTTTGCTAAATTTGCGAAATGATTTCGATCTATACCTTCATTTTCTGAATGGCATAGGGCACCAGGTTGTCAGAGGGAATATGAAAGCCGGGCAGCAGTTAATACTGTGGTTTTGCACCCAAATCAGGTTGGGTGATTTTTTTCTTTTGCTTGAAAGTTGTAGTACTATTCAAGATCCTGCTACGTAAAGTAAAAATCTGGGTGACGATGGTTTGGCTTTTGTGGATTTTATTTGATTTTCCTTTTCGGTTCATATTATGAATCAAAACCGGCTCTTGCCATATCAACATGTTGAAGATTCCTTGTGAGACCATATATCCTTTTGCTTATTGTAGAAATTTATGAATATATAGTTTTCTATGTAATATTATAAACGTGTGAGTAGGTAATGTATTCATATGCATAAGAAACTGTATTCTATGATTATGGAAATTACAATCCCAATCGTTTTGCAACACATGCTTTGGTGGAGAATGAATTAAAAATTATGATAATTTCTCTATTTATTGATAAGTGATAACAAGAGCACAAGATTTAATTTAACCACACAAAAAAAAACAAACATTTTCCTCCTTTTCTGTATAAATTCATTAAGAAGGATTTGTACTCTTTTTAGCAGATTTATGGTTGTGGAACAAACGCACAACATTTTTATTTCCCTAAGCCCTTATGTTTATTGCATTTTTCTTTGTAATTTGCAGACTGAACTGATATCTGGGGACCAAAATGGTAACATTCGTGTCTGGGATTTGACTGCAAATTCTTGCAGTTGTGAATTGGTAAGTAGCTAACGATAGTCTCCCAACTGTTGAGCTCTTCACTGCTCCTTTTTGTAATATAATTATTGTCACTGGATGGATTAATAATTTGACAAAAACTTGTGTCAAACCACCTAAATGAAGTACTTTCAGTAGTCTGACTACTTTTCATTAGATGAAGCCTGATTGTTTTTTTATTTTTTGTAATTCTTTTAACCTTTTCTAGTTTTCTTTTGTATTTTATTCATCTTTCTAGTTTCTTATTTCCTTTTCTCCTTTTAGAGTTCTTAGGGTTTGTATTCTTCAGTTAGGTTTTTTTTGTTTATTTCCTTTACTTTTTTAGAAGACTTAGTGTTTCTTTTTTAGTTTTTCGTCTTTCGTCTTTCTTGTTTTTATTTTATTTTGTATTTTGAGAAATTAGTTTTAGTGGATTGATCTAACGGTTAGGCGTTTAACATCTAATAATTTCAGGTACCTGAGGTAGATACAGCTGTACGTTCGCTGACTGTAATGTGGGATGGGAGTATGGTAGTTGCCGCAAATAATCGTGGGACATGCTATGTGTGGCGTTTGATGCGTGGGACCCAGGTGAGAACTAACATGCATTGATGTATGCGTTGGTTACTTTCTTTATACAGGAGCCACTTCATAAGTTGAGATTATGTACTTTTTTGCAGACTATGACCAACTTTGAGCCACTTCATAAGTTGCAGGCTCATGATGGCTATATACTAAAATGTCTCCTTTCACCAGAGTTGTGTGAACCTAACAGGTCAGAGTCAGTGATGACTTTTGGATTCTTTTTCGTCTTTTCTTTTGTGGTTATTTATTTGATCTTGAAGTGGGCTTTCTTACTTTTTTTATTTTTGTTTATTTTAGGATTAATTATATAAGAAACATATCTTAAGGTTTCATTTAATTACAAATACCCCCTGGAGAATGCCTACCTTTTTAAGTCAATGGATGTTTGGACTTTGGGGTATTTCAAAAATGGGTCATCTTGTAATTAGGCCAAATACCATGGTATTTCTGTAATTAATTTTGTTGAATATGGCGATGGCTGCAGGTACCTTGCCACAGCATCTTCCGACCATACTGTCAAAATATGGAATGTGGATGGTTTTACCTTAGAAAAAACACTAGTCGGTATGTATTTATTTGACCCTTTTTTTAAGCCTTAACCATTATTGATATTCTCCTCTTCTGAATTTTACAATTAAACTTTATATTATTTCCTTTTATTTCTCCAGGGCACCAGCGTTGGGTTTGGGACTGTGTTTTCTCCGTTGACGGTGCTTTTCTAATCACAGGTATGGTATTCACCTGTTATATCTGAGTATTTACTCTATATATACCTTTATTAAATTTGCTCAACCTTAATCTAGAGTTTTACGATATTGCACCCCTCAAATTTTCAATATATTCCAACAATTCCAACATAATTTGAAGGATGTAAATGTAAACTGCAAAATAAATAAATGCTTATAGAAACAGTATTTGATGTACAATGGCATGAGGATCCTCAACACCAACACTTCTAAAAAAATTCAAATCTTGGAGCTCGTGCATTCCTAAAATCCTTAACTAAAACTTGTCACCGGTATTGGGGTCCAACAACGAGTTCACTTTGTAGATAAATGATTTTTCAGTTTCTGGGGCGCGTAAACTAAAAATGTAATGTGAAGCTTCATTTAAAAACCTATATCTCATTTCAAAGTTTCACAGTAAGGGGTGTTTTAACATTGCCTTTGCAGTAGGTAACTCGACTTTCGATCTGTAAACAAAATCAATTAAAAAAAGAACACCCCTCATTGTCAGATTTTAATATGAGATATGAGTTTCAAATGAAGATTCACATTGCATTTTTCTTTTATCATGAAATATTAATGGTTGTGTGGGGCCCAAGTACCCAAGTCCAGTCTTCTTGACCCTGAGAAAAAAACTGAAATGCAGCTTCTTCGGACACGACAGCAAGATTATGGTCCATGGCTAATGGTGAGGAAATTAAAGTCTACAAAGGGCATCAAAAGGCTACCGTGTGTTGTGCTCTAAATGATGGCACTGAACCCTCATGTTAAATCCAAATATTTGCAAGCGGATGCTTTTGTTCGGCTTGTTTTGTAGATATGGCGTATGCTTTGCACAACCTGAATATGAACAGTGAATGCTTAATGTTTATGTTTTCTTTGTTTTCTTATGACTGTATGCTTCTTTTGTGTTTGATTAATTGCTAATTATGTACTGTAATTAACAGTATATTTCCCTTACAAAGCATACATATTAGTGTTAGTGTTTTTTCAATTTTATTTATTTTCTTTGGTTGACTGATATTTTTAATGCGATTTTTTACTATTTTCATCATTTAAATGTTACTACACCATTTTACCAATAATTTACCTGATCTTTCAATTCCAATAAGATGATTCCCTCTATGTTTGATTTTGAATTTCATGTCCTGGAATTTATGGATCTCATTTGAAAACAAGGTGGGTGTGCGATCATTCAGACTCATTCCGATGGATAGGTAGGAGTCCAACTCGGATAGGTAGTATTCCAACTCATAGTTTGATGACAAAAACTACTCCCTCAATTCCTTAATACGGAGTATAGTGCACACTTTTTTCATTCGTAGTCATTTCTTAAAACAGTGCACATTCACGAATTTATTTTCACAATTTATCCTCTCGATACACATTTATTTACCCTTAAACTATCTACAATCGTTTCAACATTCAACATCTTACTTTATTACTATACATCATATTCTCTCTTTTCTGTCTAATCATTCAACACTCATTCAATTTTTATACCCTACAATAATTTTATTTAATAAAATTCAACACCCTATCGGCTACTCCACCATTTTTATTTAATCTATTTATTTTCTTTTATAATTGTATTTTAATTACAATTAAATAAATAAATAGAAATATCAATTAATAATAAAATAAAAAATATATATTTTTAAAATATATATGTTTTATTACAACGACAACACTCATTACAGATGACAACGACAACACTAGCATTAATTTGCTCCGGTCATCTAGACACTCCTTTGAACTTAGCTTCATAAACATCTTCATATTCTTCGCTTCGGTCCTTTCTTTCATCAATTGGTTTGCATCTTCTTGCCTCATTGTTATTTTGTCCGGCCATACCAACTCTTGCTCTTTGAATTGTTTGAATTCATTTCACTCTTCGTTGACCACTTCCAAGACAGCGCTCTTTCCTTTTTTTCTTTTGTTGCATTCCTTCCCATTGGACGAGCACTAGACCCTAGAGAGTTATAATCACTGGCATCACTCTCCCGGGATCTCTTAGATCCACTGCTTCGAGAACCAGTATTTCCTCCTACTTGACTACCATAACGTGGTTGATCATGCACAACAAGCCATTCCGACATTAAATTGAAATGTCCACCCTTACAATCACTTGAATAAAGTTCATGTGCTTTGGCCAATAAATCATTCTCCGACCACCTGCTTTCTTACATACGCTTAGCGTTATCATACGTGTCAATCCATTTGCCCATTATTTTGTTGATGTAGTTGTAGTAATTTCTGCACGATGCCCCATCACGTTGAGGGTCAAATGAGCAATGATCATTACAATACTCAACAACTTTACCCCAATGTGATTTTTTTTTTATTTCTTCCAACAACATTGTATGTTCCAAATTTAATCAATTCACTCAGTAACACCAGATTTTGATCAGTGGTCCATTTGAGGCTTTTGCAACAAGAGGATTTAAATCTTCTGCGATTTCAGTGGCTTCATTAGCACCGCTCCTACCACCGAGAGCGATTTGTGTAGAAAATTCAAGAAATTCAGTTGCTACAATATTTGGAACCGATACATTTCTTTTGGAGTAGATGAATAATAAGATGGTGGTTGAGAAAAAAATGTCATCATCGATCCATAATATGGACGATAATTTGGAACAGATGAAGGCATGGTGAAATTTGTGTAAAACCATAATTTGGAGTATTTTCAGAATGTTGGCTCGACATTTGATTTTGAAATGAGTAATTGTTGGAATCCAGATTTGGTACAAAACCATAATTTGATGTATTTTGAGAATATTGTTGGTTGGAAGATTGATATTGAAATGAGTAATTGTTGGGATCTATTTTTTCTAATTGAAAAAATGATATATTTTTTTAATCCAAATCAAATGAAACTAACTTTTATTTATAAATTAAAAAAATGATTGTTTTTTGTATAAAAAATAAAAAATAAATTTATTATAAAATAATTAAGTTAAAGCGATAAGATAAGATAAAAATCTGAAAATTAAAACGGACAAATGAAAAAATAAAATGTGGCAAAAGTGTTAAATAAAGAGTGAGTAAAATAATTCAATCTGTATAAACTTTCACCATTATATCAATCCAATTATTTGTTGAGAAGTGGTTGCGAGTCCCACTCTATTTTTTATTCACGCATGTTGAAGAATTTCAACATGCAATTATCCACTTGTCTTCGACTACCAATTTCAATTCCTATTGAACTCTTTCAAGCGTTAGATATTTTGTTTCAACTATCCTATTGTGGTTAGTCTAATATACAACTACTTTTTCAACTAATTACTTTATTATTTACACATCAATACATATTATACTCCTAATTTATATTATAAAACACACAAAAAATCACATTTTTTTAAATTCACGTGCATATTTCTCATTACACTACATTGAGGGATAATGATGCAGCCCCAGAGTCGTCGCTAATACAAGACCCGGTGCATGTTCCAGTTGGACCAGTGACGCGCTCGAGAGCCAAGAAGTTCAAGGCAAGCTTGATGTCGATGATCCAAGAAGTATGGGCGCAAGAGCTATTGAAGAAACCCATCGGGGATGTGGAGAAGCCAAGCCTTATCAACCTGATTGCGTACGAGGAGGCCGATCCAACGGAAGACTTTGAGTTTCAAGCTGGAACCATGAAGACGAAGCAGGAACGGAGGTCAGACGTGAGCCGAGGAAGCGCCGCGGAGTTCAGCCACGAGAATGGCTTGGTGTCGGACGACACCAAGATCTGTCGGACGACAGAGGGTCAAGGATCGACATTCTGCGGAACACGAGGCTCAACCAGAGGTGAAATCCGAAGTTCGGGGTCGATGTCGGACGACAGCTATTACCTGTCGGACGACAAAGAGTCGGGGGCGATATTCTGCGGAACCCGAGGATCAACGCGAGGATCGACTCTCACTTCGGGTTAAATGTCGGACGACAGCTATTTCTGTCGGACGACAGCTATTTCTGTCGGACGACATAATATCAGATTTTTGGAAATGGCGGACGTGAATTTGATTTCTGCGTTTTTTTATTCCTTTTTCTTCATATTTTAGGTCAGCCTATATAAAGGCTTGGAACCCTTGTTATTGAACACAACTTTTATGATATTGAAATATTTTCGTGAGAATTATTCTCTACTCTTTTCCGTTCTCTTTTCGATTGTGCCAAAAGAGATCAACCGACGAAGTAACGAAGTATACATACTTCGTTCGTGTGTCTTCATCATCGCCAAGTAGCTGCGTCAATTCCGTTTTGGGGGTTAGGTTTGTCAATCTAATCAATTCAACGAATTAGGTTCAGAAGTTTGGGAATTTCCATCTATCCAGGTATCCGAAACCCGATTTCTGTGTTCTTCGTTTCAATTCAATTATCCATCGATCGAGGTACGTATCAGATAAAGTAAGTACTTATAGTGATATTGCAGAATTTGATTTCATCCAAAAGAAATCTTGTTGAGGTACATTCTAAGAGAATAAATGGTTGATTTGATAGGATAGGAGATTCTTGTACTAGTATGTATGCAGTATGTGTTAGAAATCGATATCCCGGGGTATCAAAATTGCGGAACCGATAACCCCGACCGAAATCCCATCGCCGGAAATACGCGAACCACCGTACGACGCCGTAGCTCGACACGAGTATCGCCGCGGGATGAACCCGCGGCTAAACCCTAGCCGAGCCCCCGCCGTGAGGGGGCTCGCGATCGCACCTCGCGATCGCTGGGGCTGCCCAGCAGCCCCTGGCGGTGAGTCCGGTGACTCACCGCCACCGCCGGAGGAGGGCGGTCAGCCTTCAGCTGACCCGCCGCGGCCCAGCCGCGGCATCCCTCGCGATCGAGCCCAGCTCGATCGCTAACCCCAGCCGAAGCTGGGGTTGCTCCTCGTGCGCGACGCCGCCGGTCGAGGGGTGGCTGGGGGGTCCACCCGCCGTGGCACCAGCCCACGGCGAACCCCCGGCGATCGACTTCACGTCGATCGCATGCCCCGGCGTCCAGCCGGGGCTCCCCTTGGCCCGCGCGTACCGGCGGTCGAACCCTAGGGTTCGGCCGCCCCTCTCGATCCTCGCCGGGGATCTCTGATGCAACCCAAGATCCGGGACGACGAAGAAAGCATCGAAATGGGAGTCGGGAAAGTGCCGAGAAGGTGCCGCGTGTTGGAAATCGATATCCCGGAATTAATAAATTAATTAAAATAATTATCTAATTAATTCCGACCGAAATCCTTTGGAGATCGAATATCCGGAATTGTCAATGCGGAACGACAATTCCAATCGACTCCCGGTTGTCGGAACATCCCGCCACGAACCACCACGAAGCCGAGCCCAACCAAACCCTAACCGCGGGCGAACCCGCGGCTTGTTCGGTCGAGCCCTCGCATGGGCTCGCGGCTGATCACAACAGCCGCCTAGGGCTGCACATGGCAGCCCGCTGGGCATGGCCGAACCCTCCCGGACAGCCCACATCAAACCCTAGCAGCGGCCCGAGCCGCCGCTGTTCGATCGGGGCGTGCGCACGTCACCGGACGTGCGCTGGGGTTCGGCTCGTACAGCCCCGTGCAAGGACTCGCATCGCACGCGAGTCCGCTGCGAGAAAACTCGCAGCTCGATGCGAGCGCGCACGGGGAGGGCTCGGACACCCCGCGAATCCGCTACGGGAAAACCCGTAGCTCGCGGCCGAGCCCGTGCGTTCGAGTCCTTCGGCGTCCAGCCGAGGCTCACGCCCCCTCGACCCTCTCATGCTCGAGCCGTTGAGCCGCCGGCGGTCCGGTGATCTTCGATCACCACCGCCCGGTTCAACCTCGACATGGGTCGCGTTCACGGATCTTGGTTCACGATATTTTTACGATAATTAAAACGATTAAATCATAAAGGGGGTTTTACGATTTACCTCGTTCTCGTTGTTCGGAAAAACGAAGAACTCAATTGATGACCTTGAGATCTTCCCACGTATTCCTTGCACTAGCTCGAACGTCGGGTGGGCGACGATCTTCCGAACTTCATGGATCTCCCTCTCTACTTTCTCTCTCTAGAATTGTGATCTTCAAGTTATGAGAATAGAGAAGACCATGTAGTGCTTTTATAGGCTACGTAGGGGATCTTAAGGAGGTGGAATATTGGGCTTCCAATATTAATGATTAAATTGAGCCCAAGCCCAAATCTATTAATCCATTAATATTAATTAATTCTATTTTCCACTATATAAAATTAGTTGCACTCCCAATATTAAACCATATTATATCAAATAATATTTCTCCGGTAGTATTATTTATTCCGTGTATTTAAGATATAAATATCCATGAATAAAATTAATTTATTGCTAATTAATTTATTCATCTCTTATATCCGAGACTAGTACCATTCAACCTTAATTATTATGCGGAACAAATCCACCTGCAGGGTTTACATAATAATTCCTTATGAACTCATCTCGGGGATATTATCAACCCTTCCGGGATACACTTTCCCGTCAAGTATTCACGGCATGTCATATATAAAATATAGCGACCCAACTTAACCGGTAATTGACCCAGTAATTAAACCGGTCAATTCCTTTGGAAAATCAAAGTCACTTATATTAAATATACACACCCGCAATAGTATCGGGGATTAAGAATAAAATACACTGAGACTTAAATCGATTATCGCCGGCAATCCTAATCGATAAATCTCAAACGATCCGCTCAATACACCAAGTGTACAAGTGTGATAAAATAATTAAGATAAATTATTTTCTCTCTCACACAACGACTATACCGATGGATTGGTCCGTGTCCATCTAGGTCGTGAGCAACTGTTCGATTAAATACGAGTAACCGATAGTATGATCTTCTGTGCGCCCATGCTTGCACCATACTAACTACAACGTATAAAATCCAGGACTATGATTTGCATATATTTAATTATAAATAATTAAACGCAAATAATTGTTTATTTAATTAAATAGATTAATGGCAATGGATCGGGAGTTTCCGTTACTTAAATCTAGACATTAAGTACACAACTCCAACAATCTCCCACTTGTACTAAGGTCTAGTCATTTCCTCCAAACTCCCGACTCCCATACTCATCACGTGCTTAAACTGTACTTTCAAGAAGTACCATGTGAATGAGCAATCTAGGTTGCCGCTCTGAAGTTATCTTGGTGACTACAGCGTCGTCTTCCCTGACGATGATTCGTATCAGGTGGTACTTGCACTATGTGTTATCTTACACTTATGGACTTGTGATATCTTACCATTTGCCATCGCACCGCTATTTACATAGCCTTTGGCAAATTAAGAATCACATCTAAGTCCCAGAGATTATCCCGGAGTTATACCAAAACTTCCGCTGCCTCTGAGGCCGCTATTTGGTTACCCATGGCAGAGTCCGAAAAGCATCGTGCTTATCACTCTTCCATGTTAAAACTCCTTCTCCTTCAATAGTGAAACACATAGCCTGATATCGACATACACCGGTCCTCATTTGATTAGAAATCTAAGAGAATGTAATCCAAATGAAATATTTGTCTGCTCCGTAATCCAGAACATAGTTTCCAGTACTTCTAAAGTACTTAAAATGTTCATTACAACAGTCAAGTATTCTTTTCCAGGATTACCTTGATATCCTCCCACTATGCTAACCGCATAGCCGATATCAGGTTCTTGCTTTTAACAATGCATTTATTAAGCTTTCCACACTCGAAGTGTAGGAAACCGCTTTTATTGCTTCTATCTCCTTTTGTGTTCCAAAACACATATCCTTAGACAGATGCATTCCGTATCTGAAAGGTAACATACCTTTCTCGGAATCTTGCATGTTAAAACGAACCATAATCATTTATATGTAAGATGTCCAGGAGAAGTACAATGTTCTTTTCTAGAGATCCAAGATCTCAAGAACAGGTCCAACTTCTTCCTATATCTTTCATAATGATTTATCCAGACAACCATCATTTCATGTCTGATTACATCTTTACATTGTTGCCAATGATAAAATGTTATCTACATAAAAACCCGAGAAACACCACCTTGTTTCCATCACGTTTCCCATACACACGATTCGTCTATGCTTTTTGATGAATCCATCAAATGGACTTTCTCATCAATGCGCAAGTTCCACGAACTCAATGCTTTGTTCCAATCCATAGATGGATCAACTAAGCTTGTACTCTAAATGATTTTGCCTCTTAGCAATAATCCTTATTGCTTTCCAAGAAGACACATTTAGATCTAGTACTGCCTTCATGTAGATCCAGGGATCGATTTCATGTATACTAGGTCCAGAGTCCGAAAACTCTCCTAGTCTTATGAATATCTCCGGTTGATCCACAACCTCCCACTACAACGGCATTCCGGTGTATAAACAGTAATAACATTAGGTGCAGTTAGTGGTGTACCGCTACTCGGTTCGGCTGGTTCTGAGTCTTAATCTCTCTCTCTCATTTCAAAGTATTACGTCACTTTGGGCTTGTGGTTCATCTAATAGTCTTCCTCCAAGAACCGGGCGTTAGAAGAATGAACGAAACCTTAACCATGAACGAAGAAGAACTCCGTGACGCCGCAAACCGTAACGGGAACAACGGAAACAATGGCAACAATGGGAATAACGGGAACAACGAAAATAATGGAAACAACGGAAACCGTGCCCCGCCACCCCTCTTTGGAGATCTGACGCATCCGCAAATCGATGGAGCTAGCTCATGCATCGTCTTAAGTGATGCCGCCCGAAGATACGACCTCAAGGCACACCATCTTGCTCAGCTTCCTCAGTTCTCCGGAACCACTAACGAGGATGCCCTCAACTTCATCAGGGAGTTCTACACAGCCTTGCAGGCCTTCCCCATCGGAGCACTCGATGACGATCAGCTCCGGTTGAAGTGTGTCCCGTATGCCTTGAGAGATAGGGCGAAGAACTGGCTACTATCCTTGGAGCCGGACTCGATCACTACCTGGACGGACATGTACCGGGAGTTTATTACTCGGTTCTATCCTCAGCAGAAGACTTTCGACTTGAAGGGTCAGATATGTGCCTTCGAGCAAGAGCCGGGAGAGTTTTTCCATGAGGCTTGGGAGCGTTTCCGGAGCCTACTGAGGCAATGCCCACACCACGACCTCACTCCCAACTCGATCATCCAGTTCTTCTACAAGGGCTTGAATAGAGAAGATCAGCGAGAGGTGAAAACCGCAGCCGGCGGAAATATCAGTGGCCGGACCAGCAACGAGATGACGGAGATCTTCAAGTCCTTATCAGCTGAGTCTAGGCAGACGAGTTCAAGGGGAAGTAGCAACTATGCCAGGTCCGATGGGAGTGTTAATGCTCAGTTGGCGAAGCAAGTCGCCGACCTTACTAAGAAGGTTCAGATGTTACAAACTACCGAGGAGCAACCCAAGAGGCAAGTTTACCAGGTAGAGTCGTGTAGCTTATGTGGGGAGGTTGGCCATTTCTCCAGCACCTGTGGCCAGGGCATGCCATCTCCACCTCAAATGATGGATCAGAATTTCGGCCCCGAGATACAGGTGAATGCGATGCAGGGGTACAATCAACAGGGCAACCAGAGGAATGACCCCTACTCGAACACGTATAATCCTGGGTGGAAAAATCACCCCAACTTCTCGTGGAAACAGGACCAGCAACAGATGCAAGGGCAAGGTTCTCAGTCGAACTACAATCAAAACCGATTCCAGAACCAGAACTACCAGAACCAAGGCAACCAAAACTGGCAGAATAATCAGAGCTACCAGAGGCCCCAGTATCATCAGCCACATCAGCCCGTGTATCAGGCCCCACCTCCACCTCAGCAGCAGCCTCAGAAGAGTTCCGACTTAGATGAGAAATTTGCGGCCTTTATGTCCTCGACCTAGGGGTACATGCAACATAACCAGCAGAGGATGGATGGGTTGGAGTCCTCATTGACCAATCAGAATTCGACGATTAAGAGAATCGAGAACCAGGTCGGGCAAATGGCTGGAAAAATTAATGAGTTGACACAACCGAATCAGAAGGACAAGCTTCCTAGCCAGTCACATCAGGCTAAGGCCGTCACCGTCCTCCGTAGTGGTCGAGTGATCGACAATAAGGTTAAAATTCCTAACCGAGAGCACATACAGGAGCCGGAGGTTGAGGAAGAAACGGAGGAGGTCATAGTAGAGGAGGAACCGACTGAGCCGATTCAGCCGGATATCCCAGCAAAAGAGCCCGAACCGAGCACGCACACTTTGCATAAGACGAGCAACCCGTACCGACCACCGCTCCCTTATCCGAGCCGAATGAAGAATGACAAGCAAGATAGGCAATTCTCCGAGATTTACAAGTTGCTTTCGAGGGTGAACGTGAACTTACCTCTCCTCGACATCATCCGAAATGTGCCCGCTTATGTGAAGTTTTTCAAGGAGCTCGCCTCGAATAAGAGGAAATTTGTAGATGACGAGAAGGTGGTTGTCACCGGGGTAGCTAGTTCGATACTTCAGCACCCTCTTCCTCCGAAGCAGAGTGATCCGGGGAGTTTTAATGTGACGATTGCCGTTGGGAATGGCCGTGAAGTCTCAGGCATGCTCGATCTTGGAGCAGGCATTAATCTAATGCCCTATGCCGTGTATGAGAAGCTAGATTTGGGTGAGCTCAAACCCACTCGCATGTGCTTGCAGCTAGCCGACCGTTCCATTCGGTACCCGAAGGGAATCCTCGAGGACATTCTCGTGAAAGTTGGGGGACTCATTGTCCCCGTCGATTTTGTTGTCCTCGATGTCGGACACGTCCCGGAAAATGGTCGGGACCATTCACTTCTTTTGGGTAGACCGTTCATGGCCACGACGAAGACCGTGATTGATGTCGAGAAGGGAACCTTGAAAATGACCGTGCTAGGTGAAGAAGTGCGTTTCTCCGTGCGAACCGAGAGGGCCGAACCCGCTGCCCACTCTATGGAGAACTGCTCGTTTGTTGACTCTGTGGATGACGAGGTAACCCTGAATTTCGTCGAGGAGAATAATCCGGAAGAAGAAAGCGAGGTCGAGACACGAGTTGACGATCTCGAAGAAGAAGAAATAAGCTCGCGGACAGCCGAGATCGAGGCTCCCGCTAGCAAGGTTGAACTTAAGGAGCTACCGAAGCACCTTAAGTATGTGTTCTTAGACGACGGGGAACAAAAACCCGTGATCATTTTTGCCGAGCTATCCGCCGAGGAAGAAGACGCTTTAGTAAAGGTCTTGAAAAAGAATAAGAAGGCTTTCGGATGGAGTTTGGGAGATATTCGAGGGATCGACCCTTCCACTTGCATGCACCGCATTGAACTTGAGCCGCATGCTACTCCGAAGAGAGACGGGCAGAGACGTCTCAACCCCGTTCTAATGGAAGTCGTCAAGAAAGAGGTGTACAAGCTACTAGAAGAGGGGTTGATTTACGCTGTTGCGGATAGCCGTTGGGTAAGCCCGGTCCATGTAGTACCAAAGAAGGGAGGGATCACGGTCGTGGAAAATGCCAAAGGCGAGTTGATACCAACGAGAGTCACCACCGGGTGGCGCATGTGCATTGATTACCGGAAGCTCAATGCCGCGACTCGCAAAGACCATTTTCCTCTTCCGTTCATTGATCAGATGTTAGATAAACTCGCTGGACATAAATTTTATTGTTTTCTTGACGGTTTATCTGGATATTATCAGGTTGCTATTGCGCCGGAGGATCAGGAGAAGACGACGTTCACCACGCCTTTCGGCACTTTTGCTTGGAGGAGGATGCCATTCGGGTTATGCAATGCACCCGGCACATTCCAGAGGTGCATGATGTCTATTTTCTCCGAGATGATCGGCGACTACCTCGAGGTATTCATGGATGATTTTTCCGTTTTCGGTAACTCATTTTATGATTGTTTGGACAAGATTGACAATGTTTTGAATAGGTGCATTGACTCCGACTTGACCTTGAGTTGGGAGAAGAGCCACTTTATGGTGCCTAGTGGGATCGTCCTTGGGCATGTCGTATCCGAGAAGGGTATCGAGGTCGATAAGGCTAAGATAGAAGCCATAGAAAAATTACCTCCGCCTATTAACATTAAGGGGATCCGTAGTTTTCTAGGGCATGCCGGTTTCTACCGGAGGTTCATAAAGGATTTTTCAAAAATTAGTCAACCCCTATGTCGACTTTTGAGTCAAGATGTAGAGTTCAATTTCGATGGGAAGTGTCTAGATGCTTTCAACACCCTTAAGAATAAGCTTGTCACCGCCCCTATAGTAGTTGCACCGAATTGGGAAGAGCCGTTCGAGATAATGTGTGATGCCTCTAACTTCGCCGTAGGAGCCGTCCTAGGACAAAGAGTCGATAAGTTGCTTAGGGTCATCTACTATGCTAGCCACACCTTGAATAGTGCCCAAGCTAATTATACGACCACCGAGAAGGAGTTGCTAGCCGTAGTATTCTCCTTAGATAAATTTAGATCCTACATCATAGGCTCTAAGGTTATTGTTCACTCCGACCACCAAGCCCTTAGATACCTTTTGGCTAAGACCGAAGCTAAGCCTAGGTTGATTAGGTGGATTCTACTTCTCCAAGAGTTTGATGTCGAGATTAGGGATAGGAAGGGATGTGAGAATGCCGTAGCGGACCATTTGTCTAGGATGGAGCATCATACCGAATTCGTTAACGATCATGCTTTAGATGTTATCCCTGACGTTTTTCCTTATGAAACGGCGATGGCCATCACCCCCGTACCTTGGTATGCGGATATTGTGAATTATTTGGTTGCAGGGGCAATAAGGACGGACATGACTACTCAAGAGAGGAAGCGATTCGAGCATCTCTCCCAAAATTATTTTTGGAATGACCCGTACCTTTACAAGTTTGGAAAAGATGAAGTTATACGACGATGCCTTCCGGAGGACGAGCAACCACATGTACTAAAGTGTTGCCATCACGATGAGAGTGGGGGACATTATGGAGGACAGAAAACCGCCTTCAAAGTCCTCCAGTCAGGTTTGTATTGGCCATCCCTTTTTCGTGACGCAAATGAGTATTGTAAATCGTGCGATAGGTGTCAAAGAATGGGTAATATTAGTAAAAAAGATGAGATGCCTATGAATATTAATCTTGCCGTTGATATTTTTGATGTTTGGGGCATAGACTTCATGGGACCGTTCCCTAAGTCTAATGGCTTTGAATATATTTTGCTTGGTGTGGATTATTTGTCGAAGTGGGTCGAGGCAATCCCCACTAAGACTTGTGATACTAAGGTTGTTCTCAAGTTTGTGCAGGAGAATATTTTGTGTAGGTTTGGATTTCCCAAGGCCATTATTAGTGATGGTGGAAAGCACTTTTGCAACAAGCTTTTCGAGAAACTCATGGTCAAGAATGGGATCAACCACAAGATATCGACTCCTTACCACCCTCAGACATCGGGCCAAGCCGAGACTAGTAACCGTCAAATCAAAGACATTCTCGAGAAGACCGTTCGACCCTCACGTAAAGATTGGTCCGACAAACTCAACTCGGCACTATGGGCATACCGAACCGCGTACAAGACAGTAATTGGGATGAGTCCTTATAGGATTGTGTTCGGGAAATATTGCCACTTGCCGGTTGAAGTGGAACATCGAGCCTATTGGGCAATTAAAGCAACGAATATGGATCTTATGCAAGGAGGAGAAAATCGAGCTTTAACATTGTCCGAGTTGGATGAATTGAGGAATGAGGCGTACGAGAATTCCCGAATTTATAAAGACAAGGTGAAAGAGTTCCATGACAAGCGAATCAAGAATAAGGAACTCAAGGCCGGGATGAAAGTTCTTCTCTACAATTCACGCCTCCGGCTCTTTCCCGGTAAACTCAAGTCTCGTTGGAGTGGACCATATGAAGTGATTGAAGTATTTCCATACGGTGTCGTCAAACTCTACAACGAGCATACAAAAGAGACGATACAAGTTAATGGTCACCGAGTGAAGCCGTATATTGAGCCTTATATGGAGGGAGACACACAGAAAATCGGAGTAGAGTCGATTCTACTCGAGGACGCCTCCTATGAGTAAAGGGATTATTGGTTGAGCTCGAGACGATAAACGAGCGTCGCGTGGAGACTAGTCCACGGACCGTAATGCTCTTTCGGTTCCCAAAATGAGCGCCCCGTGGGGGCCTACCCACGAATTGTCAAGCTCACGACTTTAAATGAGCAATATTACAGTCAGAGCACCTGAGTTTTATTATTGGAGTTGCTAGGAATCGAGCCGAGGAAGGAATGAACACATAATTAAATTATAAGGGCTGGGATTCAGCAAGGAGCCCGCTACACCCCCCAAGCGGCCGCTTGGGGGTCCTTCCAGCCAATTCTGCCACCCGAGGCAAGCGCCCGCTACACCCCCCAAGCGGCCGCTTGGGGGTCCTTCCAG
The DNA here is from genome assembly GCA_954870475.1 of Euphrasia confusa. Lineage (NCBI taxonomy): Eukaryota > Viridiplantae > Streptophyta > Magnoliopsida > Lamiales > Orobanchaceae > Euphrasia > Euphrasia confusa. The sequence continues at coordinate 23,706,903 of OX940968.1, read as the reverse complement.
CCAATTCTGCTACCCGGGGCAAGCGCCCGCCACCCCCCCCAAGCGGCCGCTTGGGGGTTTCTCCAGCAACTCCTGTTTCACTAGGCACGCGGCCGCTTCACCCCCCAAGCGGCCGCTTGGTGCCCTCTGCAGAAGTCCCTGGTACGCGACTCACGCGGCCGCCACACCCCCAAGGCGGCCGCTTCGCTGAAGACTCAAAATAAAAAAAAAAATATATATTATTTATTTTGGTTTTTGAATGTGGGAGTCTAAACCTAAATACCAACACCCGCCTCCTTTTTTCTCTTCCTCCTTCAACCAAAACGAAATTGGAAATTAATCCCAAATTCAAAACCCTACATCACCGATCCGCCGCCTTCGCCCGACCGTAGCTCCGACCGCCGCCTTCTGCAATTCCGGCCGTCCACCTTCAGACCGTCGCCCCGTTGCCGGTTCGAGTCCGAACAGAACCACCGTTCGAGCCCCGCTGCAACCGCTACCCGAGCTCTCCTCCGCCTTCAGCCACTGCTCCGCCTCCTTGTCCGAGCCGCCTCGCCGTCAGACCTCGGCCCAGCAAGGTAAACCCGAAACCCTGAATACCCCGCCTCTGCAACTCCACCCCGTCTCAGTACACCACCTCCGGCCAACCTCCGCCATTAAGTCCGACTACAGTCACCATAATCGTGAAGTTCCGACCGTCCGTGAACCACCATCTCCGATAACCGAAGCCCGCACCCCCTAGCCCGTTTCCGTCGACCCGAGAACTCCGGCAGCCCGTCCATCTCGGACCGCTGCTCTGCTTCTCGACTCAGCTCCGTCTCCGAGCTCTCTCCGGCCGACAACCCCGTTACAGACCCCGGAAGCCCTCGGTTAGTCTGTCCCCAGTTTCACGGCAGTCCCGTGACCGCCCTGACTCGACACGGTAACTACCTCACTGATTTTTCTCATCTTTTGTAATGGCTCCGAAAAAACGTTCACGTACCGGAGAAGCTTCGTCTTCCCGTCCGGCTCCCGAACCCGAGTTTGTGGATGCCGACCTAAGTATGGACTACGGGGCTAATTTCCCCATTTTCAACGAGACCGAAGGAGACCTCTTTCTCCGTTTCCAAGAACAACAAAGCGATTTTGCCTCGCCCGATAGATTGGAAAATGGTGGACGCTTTGGGGGGGGGGGGGGGAATTCAAAACAAACCTCGAGGTTATATTGGATAGATTGGGTTTGAAGAAATATTCGAAGATGGATTTTGGCTACTCCGAGACACTAGGGCTCGAGATGTTATGTACGGTCGATGTGATAGACGAGAAGATAATGACTTGTCGTTTGATGGGGCACGAATATTCCTTTACTATTGCCGACATGGAAGACGCCTTCGGTTTTCCCTCTTCCAAGGTCACTCGAGCTATAACCGAGAGTTTCAATGCACATTCGACTTGGGCAAAATTTGCGGGAGGTGCCTCTTGGGTCGCTGGGGGTGCACAAGAAGTCTATCTCGTTGATCTTGCCATGATTGTCGCCCACCGGTTCCTATCTTTCAATATCTCGGGGAAGAAGGAGGGAAGCAAAGTCAACACCACCGAGCTATACTTTCTTAGCCAAGCCGCGCGTGGAAAGCGTTGTTCCCCGGTTCCCTACATTTGGAATCAAATAAAGGCTTTAAAGGGCCGCGGCGTGTGCCTCCCCGCATTCTTCCACATTGCCACCGTCTTGGCGTCCTACAAGAAGCTCGTTGATTTCACGGGCCCCGTTCCCGATCATTTGCTTTTCACTCGGAAGCCCGAGACTATAAATGCAAAGATGCTCAAGAGATACATCACGGACAACAACACTATCAAGACCTACAATGATCGATTTGAGAGAACCGTTCCGGAGCCCGAAGTTCCCGAACTTGAAGACTCAGCTACTAACCAAGAGTCCGATACTCCTCCGGCACCTCGCCCCGCTTATGGCCGCATGCATCCGGATGACCTCGCCGCCATTTCTAACATGGTCGACGCCCGCCTCAACGACTACGAAGAACGCTCCAAGCGCTACCACGACGAACGCTACGACGCCTTGACTTCTAGCCTCGCCAACCTCACTTCGATGTTCCGAGACCAATACCCGCCGCCCTCCGAGCCATGAGTATCGACCGTACTTTTGTACGGTCGCGGTATGTACATAGTGTTTTTCCTTTTCTCTTGTGTCGTGTTTTCTCTTTTTACTTTCGTTCCTTCTTTGTTTTGCCTTGTGTGGTTGCTCTCTTCATGTGTGCAGGTTCTCCCTCTTCGACACTTTCGGACTACTTTGTGGGGTTCACACCGGAGCTCTCTATCCATGAGGACACGGATTAGCCCAAGTGTGGGGGGGTTTGCTTTCTTATCTCTAGCTTTATTTTCCCTTCTTTGTGCCTTTTGTGTGATTGTCTCTTTTGTGGTTGATGTCGTGTACACTCCTCCCCATTTTATTTGCTATGATTTTCACGAGAGCATGCAATAGATGATTCATATGCCGAGTATTTTATTTCGTTCCTTAGAAGTTATTGGTAGATGTTTGGTGCTAGAGGTCGGTACATGAATAATTTTTACCCCGTGACTAGTCGTTGTGAAGTAAATCGAGATAATTGCATGTTGCTATGTCACTTTCCGAATAACCTTGTGAGATTTTGAGCTGTATTAGCTTTGTTCTTCGTGTGACATCTTTCGTTGTATTTCTCGAGCTTCTTACTTTCTTTGTTCTATGTCATGTGTGCCCGTATGAACTAGAGATAACTAAACCGTGCTTAGATTGCTATTTGAGACTTTATGTCATAACTTGCTTGATCTTGAAAGTGATTGGGATAGGATCGTTTAGGATGACCTTTTTAGCCTCTCTTTGTTGACCCGGAGCCCGTCGTGGGACACCCTAGTAGCCCCGTTGAGCCTACGTTTAGCCTTTTTATTCTTTTCCTACTTACCTTGAAGGAGGGAGACGAAGGATTCTTTTGGTTGGGGTGTGAGTTGGAGGGTGTTGATATTGTGCTCATTGTTATTTTTGCCTTTGTAATAAATTCGAGACATGTTATTAGTCTCCAAAAAAAAAAAATAGAAAAAGAAATATGAGACAAGTTATAAGTCTCCAAAAAAAAAAATAGAAAATTGAGAAATGTTTTAGTCTCCAAAAAAAAAAAAAAAAAAAAGAGAGTTTTATTAGTAGTAGAAGCAAATAATATGTATAGTCGTTTGCTCGGGTTGATTTGTAGAGTGTTGGTGCACGTTTCATTGTTGGAGGTGTAGGGGATGTTGTGAAATTTGACGGATGTTTGGTGTGGAGGAGACGCGTGATTGTACAAGATTAGTCCACTTTATCCCAAATATTCCCGAATACCCTTAGCCGAGCCCCATTACACCCGATTTATCGACCTCCCTTGATTCTTGAGATTGCATACTTTGATTAGTGGAGAATACGATTTGAGTACGTGTTTAGTTGATGTTCTTAGGCATACATGATGTTATTTGAAGCTCATCCTTTGTTCCATTTGCGCTTATTTTCTTTCTTGAGTGCACAAGTTATTCATTGTTTGTATCTTTCACTTGTGTACGATTTTGAGTGGAGCCCCTTCTCGAGAGTAAAAGAATGGAGTGAATCTTAGCGAGGGAAGGTGAGTGGTGACTTGTGAGGACTCTCTTTTGATCTTTGTAGCTTCTAGTCATTTCGGGTCAAGTTTATGCATGTTTACCTTTTCTGTACGCACCGGGGGTTTATTCGTAACTTTTGAGGGATTGAATATTTGAATGGCATATTGTTTGATTCGTGTTGTGCTCTCGTGATCGTTTGCTTGAGGACAAGCAAGAAACTAAGTGTGGGGGAGTTGATGTGTGTGATTTTGTGTGTTTTTCGTATGTCGTTTTGAGTCGTTGTTTCTTGTTTTGTGTCGTATTTAGCGTATTTCTCTTGGCTTGGTGCGTTTGATGTGTTCGTGTAGTGTGCAGGGAATATTTGGGGTTATTAGCGACTTTTGGAAGTATTATGGAGTAGACGAGTGGACGAGACGACAAGTAGACGAGGCTACGAGGGGACGAGCCAAGAACGGACCTGCCCGCTGAGCAGGCGCCCGCCTGACCCCCCAAGCGCCCGCTTGGGGGCCTCTCCAGAATCGGCTGGAGCGCACCTCACGCGGCCGCCTGACCCCCCAGGCGGCCGCCTCGCTGGATGGCAGATGGTTTCTGGATATTGGGGCAAGCGGCCGCTTGACCCCCCTAGCGGCCGCTTGGCCCCCGTTTTCTGATGCGTTTGACTTCCGTTGACCGACGCGAATTGTACTTGAGTAGGGTTTTACCCTATTGAAAAACACTTTTCATTCTCGTTTTTTTTCATCGCACTTGGAGACGATTGATTGGGTACTTAGAGAGAACACTTGGAGACTCTTTTTCATCTCGTTGGATCGATCATAGTTTGAATTGTTTTGATTTCTCGGATCTTGGCAAAAGTCGGATTAGCTACCGACGGGTGTTTACTTTTGGATTCGAATATTAATCTAGTAAGTTTTAGTTTTCCTTTCGATTTGTTGCTTTTCTTATTCGTGTTGGATCACTTGTTTTGTTCTTTATTTTTCAAATCACTTTTCATGAATTCCATTATTCTAAAATTCACCTTTTCACCGATTAAAATTATGAATGTCGAAACCCTAGTTCATTTTAGATAGATTGTTTTTATGTTCTTGTCTTTTCGATTCTTAGATCATTTCTAGATTTAAAACAAAACCCAAAATCAAAGTACGCATTATGCTATTTCACTTTCGTTCCTTCGTTGCAAACAATTAAACACGTGTACGCGCCGATAGTAGTGTTCCTCGAGACCGACTCGGGCGAGTTGTTTTGACAACTAGTTCGATACAAATTTAATTGATTTCGCCGCTATAAAATCGACTTATCAGAACTTATAACGTCCTTCTGGTTCATAGTACTATTGAACACACATCTTTTGTTCTTTTAGGATATTCTACAACCGCATTTGAATGCGCCGTTGTTTCCAGACATATCCATAGAACACAGGTAGTTCCGTATAACTCATGCTTTTACTATTTCTATAAGAGTTCCATTTCTTATCTCCGACACACCATTTCTACACAAAAGTGTATGGTATAGTCATTTGGGATCAAATCCCAATCTCTGATTAGTATGCCATGCATTCCTCAGACAGGCACTTGCCTCCGCGATCAAATCGCAGGCTACAAATGGATATACCTTGATGGTTCCCCACAATAGCTTTGTGTCCATTGACTTGTCAAAACACTTTGCTTTTGTGGCACATCAGGTATGCTAATCCATTTTTCGAGTAATCATAAAATGAAGTACTCGTACCTTATTGTCTGAGTAGACAAAGGTCTGCATACATCAGAGTTAATCAATTCTAATACTTGTCCGGATCTTATACCTTATATCCATAAAGGATTGCTTAGTCATGTTATCTTCCAAATCAGATTCTTAGGTCGGAAGGTCCACTCCTTCAACCTAATTGATCAAAATATCAATTTTCGACCTTTGAACTTCTTATTTGAATAAACGTGACTTAGTATAAGAATCCACAAGTATAAATGATTCATTACAGAAAAATCTCTTAAAAGTAAAACGAGTTATATACTACGGTTCGTTGCATCGTGGTGGACTCAGGATTCATCATTTATATATTGCTAGCTAATGAACCAGAATAGATAATATCATTATTTCTTCTTATAACCATCAAATGATTAAAAGAAATAAAATATCTATTCATTAGAAATCCAGAACAAAGTTCTTTCTAAAAGGTACATAAAAGCAATAACTCAAAATGAAATCCTATAAAATGTCCTCCACTGCAACTGTTGCCTCCTCTACAGCATTGCCCATGTAGACTACGATTTCTTCTTTTCTAAGTCGTCGGGTTTCCTGGAACCCTTGCATCAAATGCACATACCGTCAGTGGTTCCACATCTACACACCAGGTTCCGGTAGATAATACCACTGACTATGTTTTACGACTAAAGAAGATTTCGTATTTTCTTTGAGAGGATAATCAGACTTCCAGTACCCAGACTGTTTGCATCGAGAACTCTTGCCTATTGGCTTTCTCGTCCCATTTCGTGATCCAAGAAACTTAGGACCACTGGGTTTCTTTGCTTGCTTTTCCTTTCCCCCCGGTTTTGCCCTTAGGTTCGAAACCTTTGGCATTGGCTATAAGAGCTTGCGATTTCCGTCTCAACTCGTCTAAAAGGTTCATCATCTCGAAAACGTGTTTAAGCGTTTCCTCGAATGAATGACCTTTATGAGTATCCTCACCGCCTCTTGTCTAGCCACTACGTCATGTCTAAACATCTCCATGAGTTTGAACATGATATTAAAATCAGTCCCTTCCTCATCAGTTAAGACATTGGTAGGCTCGGGAGAACAAAGCTCACTTGAATACAAACTTGTACTCTTTAACAGTCTGGGCAATGTCTAGATCTCTATTCCAATCATTTCATTTAGGGACCAATGAGTTAAAAATTCCTCAAGTATCACATAAAGTGGGTTCAAAGCCATCCATAATCTATGAGCACATATAATAACAAACAATCGATTTAATATCCGATATTATCTCCCTCTAATAATATCATTAAACCACTAATCACATCTAAAATCCCATCGGGTAAGGCAAGCCACGTGGTGTGGACGTTTACCCACCCAAATGATTTAGCAATTAGATTTTCTTTGGTCATACATCACTTATAGCGTAACCTCGTGGGGAGGAATACTATAATGCGTATCTAAGTGTAAACCATTACTCAGTACCAAAGTAAATTGTTTGGAATTGCTACATCACCGCAAGCCACGTGGTGTGGACGTTTACGATAACTTCACAACTCTTCACAATTACTTACAACTGTCTACATCAATTAATCTAAAATCCGTCAGCATAGCAAGCCACGTGGTGTGGACGTTTACTACACCAAGAGACTTTTATAATTGACTCCCAATTACTTGATCCATTCAATCTTGTAAATCAAGACGTGGAGAATCATAAGTGAAACTCGAAGTTTCTAACCAGTGATTCACCATGCGAACAACCCTATCTCTCATAAATGAGGGAGCCGAGCAGACAATCGATCCATCTATCAAAGAATGGTACGAAGGTCTCTAATTTGTGTCCTCTACATGACCAAGTGGCTCTGGCTCCATTCCACTCCCCGGGGTGAGAATGAGTCGACTTGAAATCAGCTTTGGAAAGACAAATTAGGCATTGTTTGATAAACTTAATCAATGTTTCTCGTAAGAGGAATTACAAGAACTCTCCTCCAATAACTTATCTATATAAACCTCAAAAGTTTATAAAAGTCACCAAGAGAGCAGCAATGGAGACCATGGGTATGTTTCCATACCCTCTCCCACTTAGCTTTTTATAATAAAGGGATACGCTATCTAATGCATAATTAAATACACATAAGCATGCATACATGAAATAAAGCACATAAATATTATCACATAGTCAAAATAATACTAGAATATTATTTTCCGACTATTATAGCTTTATCGCATCCCCGTACGCATCTTCTAGTCTTCAGTCTTCGTTCTTGAATGCTCCATGTGACGAGAATATTAATCCCAATATTTAAATCTATTTATTTTCAATTAATCCAAAAGTTACTTAATTCGAAAATTAAGTCAATCGAATATATCAAAAATAAAATTAAATATTATTAATATTTTTTTTTATTTTTATTTTCCTATCTAATTCTATTAAATCTCTAGAATCCCATCCAAGTCAAACTCGGAATATTCTAGAAGACTTCTATAATAGAATAAGGAAATAAAATAAATTAGGACTCCTAATCCTTCCAAATTAATTCATTTCCTAATCTATTAAAAATTCCATAAAGGAATAATTAAATAGGAAAAATTAATTAAGGACTTTCAAAACTTTCCAAATTAATTATTTTCCTAATCTATTAAAAATTCCATAAAGGAATAATTAAATAGGAAAAATAAATTAATTCCAAATTAATTCTTTTCCTATTCCATGAGAGTTCCTAAAATTAAGAACACTCAAATAGGAAAACCGAATCAAATAGGAAAGTAGGATCTTGGTAGGAGTAGCATGGGTTGGGAGACCCCACACCACCCCCACCATCGACTACCCTTCGGAGAAGCATGCCGCAGCCACCCCAGCCCACGCGCCACCACCATTGGTGGCCGGCGTGGCCGAGGAGTCCCGCGGGCAGCCCCCTCGCCTAGGGCTCGATCCTACATGGGGTCGATCATGATGATCGATCCCTCGTCCCATCGTCTCCCTCGTCACATCGTCTTCTTCTTCCGGCGATCGTCTCAACATCGATCCAACGTAATTAAAATTACAAGAATTAAATTACAATTATCCGGTATCGATTCTATACATGAAATCGACCCTATACATTTTCCGGAAAAAGTAGAACATAATAATAAACCTAAATTCGGTCAACCCCCGAATTTTTACTATTACAAGCATTCACCACACATAAAACGAATCTCGACATGTCCGAGAGTTTAATAAAAATTATGACAATAATAACGAAGAATTATATCTAGCCATAATAGTCGGAAACCCTGCAAGGTAGAACAATTTATCGAAAAATACCGTGAACTAAAACCAACGCTCTGATACCAATTGTTGGAAATCGATATCCCGGAATTAATAAATTAATTAAAATAATTATCTAATTAATTCCGACCGAAATCCTTTGGAGATCGAATATCCGGAATTGTCAATGCGGAACGACAATTCCAATCGACTCCCGGTTGTCGGAACATCCCGCCACGAACCACCACGAAGCCGAGCCCAACCAAACCCTAACCGCGGGCGAACCCGCGGCTTGTTCGGTCGAGCCCTCGCATGGGCTCGCGGCTGATCACAACAGCCGCCTAGGGCTGCACATGGCAGCCCGCTGGGCATGGCCGAACCCTCCCAGACAGCCCACATCAAACCCTAGCAGCGGCCCGAGCCGCCGCTGTTCGATCGGGGCGTGCGCACGTCACCGGACGTGCGCTGGGGTTCGGCTCGTACAGCCCCGTGCAAGGACTCGCATCGCACGCAAGTCCGCTGCGAGAAAACTCGCAGCTCGCTGCGAGCGCGCACGGGGAGGGCTCGGACACCCCGCGAATCCGCTACGGGAAAACCCGTAGCTCGCGGCCGAGCCCGTGCGTTCGAGTCCTTCGGCGTCCAGCCGAGGCTCACGCCCCCTCGACCCTCTCATGCTCGAGCCGTTGAGCCGCCGGCGGTCCGGTGATCTTCGATCACCACCGCCCGGTTCAACCTCGACATGGGTCGCGTTCACGGATCTTGGTTCACGATATTTTTACGATAATTAAAACGATTAAATCATAAAGGGGGTTTTACGATTTACCTCGTTCTCGTTGTTCGGAAAAACGAAGAACTCAATTGATGACCTTGAGATCTTCCCACGTATTCCTTGCACTAGCTCGAACGTCGGGTGGGCGACGATCTTCCGAACTTCATGGATCTCCCTCTCTACTTTCTCTCTCTAGAATTGTGATCTTCAAGTTATGAGAATAGAGAAGACCATGTAGTGCTTTTATAGGCTACGTAGGGGATCTTAAGGAGGTGGAATATTGGGCTTCCAATATTAATGATTAAATTGAGCCCAAGCCCAAATCTATTAATACATTAATATTAATTAATTCTATTTTCCACTATATAAAATTAATTGCACTCCCAATATTAAACCATATTATATCAAATAATATTTCTCCGGTAGTATTATTTATTCCGTGTATTTAAGATATAAATATCCATGAATAAAATTAATTTATTGCTAATTAATTTATTCATCTCTTATATCCGAGACTAGTACCATTCAACCTTAATTATTATGCGGAACAAATCCACCTGCAGGGTTTACATAATAATTCCTTATGAACTCATCTCGGGGATATTATCAACCCTTCCGGGATATACTTTCCCGTCAAGTATTCACGGCATGTCATATATAAAATATAGCGACCCAACTTAACCGGTAATTGACCCAGTAATTAAACCGGTCAATTCCTTTGGAAAATCAAAGTCACTTATATTAAATATACACACCCGCAATAGTATCGGGGATTAAGAATAAAATACACTGAGACTTAAATCGATTATCGCCGGCAATCCTAATCGATAAATCTCAAACGATCCGCTCAATACACCAAGTGTACAAGTGTGATAAAATAATTAAGATAAATTATTTTTCTCTCTCACACAACGACTATACCGATGGATTGGTCCGTGTCCATCTAGGTCGTGAGCAACTGTTCGATTAAATACGAGTAACCGATAGTATGATCTTCTGTGCGCCCATGCTTGCACCATACTAACTACAACGTATAAAATCCAGGACTATGATTTGCATATATTTAATTATAAATAATTAAACGCAAATAATTGTTTATTTAATTAAATAGATTAATGGCAATGGATCGGGAGTTTCCGTTACTTAAATCTAGACATTAAGTACACAACTCCAACACCGCGAAGTTCGGAGAGGATTTTGGACTTTTTGGGCGAAAATGTACTGCCGTCGGCCGACAGAGAATTTGCACTACGAGAGCGTCGGGCGACATTTGGATGTCGGGCGACAGCAAAAACCCGTCGGGCGACAGGTCCTGGAAATTCACGTACGGAGCAGATTCGAATCGCAGGTTGAGCCTGCGAGCGACGGAGGTTTGTCGGACGACAGAATTTCCTGTCGGATGGCAAGTCCCAAAAGTGGGCGGCGGAATTTAGGTCTCCGCGTGAATTCTTTGTTTATTTCCTTTTCTTTTATGCTTTTTGTTATGCCTATATAAAGGCTTTGCTTTTCATTAATTTAGAACTACAATAATTTTGATGATGAATAAATATATTTTTGTGAGTTTTTATTAAATCTCTCTTGAGTTCGAATTCTACCCGATTATCTAAAGAATTCAACCGACGAATCAACGAAGCGATCCACCCTTCGTTCGTGTGTCTTCCTCATCCCGAGTTGCTGCGTCGATCACGTGTTGGGGTCTAGGGTTTCGTGATTATTTCACGATTCAGATTCAGAGGTTTTGGGACCTTCCGCTGGTATCTTTCTTAATTTCCGTCCTTCGTATTTCTTCTATTTTTCGATCCCTAACGAGGTTCGTATCATTTGGTATCAGAGCCCAGGTTAGGGTTCTTTGTTTTCTGAATACGTAGCTTCGTTTTCTTTTTTTTCGTTTATTCTTCTTCTTTTCTTTGTCGTTTCTTTTCTTAAAAAAAAAAATTATTATTTTTTTATTTTCGAAAATTATTGTTCAAGAACAATAATTATTAAAAAAAAAATTAATTAATTAAATTTGTTCTCAATTATTCTTTTCTTGCTGTTCATCGTTCGTTCAGCAAATTAACATCTTCCGTTCGTTTGAGGATTTTGTTGAATTGAATTCGGCTAGTAAGGTTTGGAATTTCGATTCCTTAAGAGAGAATTTGAGAGGACAAAAGGCAGAGTGTGAGTGAGATAAAAGCCATACTGAGAGATACACGAGAGCTGTGAGGGAGAGAGTTCTTTATTTCTATTTTGTTTCTAACAATTTTGCAGGTTGACTGAGATGGATCATACTCAAGCTAAGCTCATCGTGGAGACATTACGAGCAGAGTTAGGAACGATGATTACGTCGGAGATGGAGGTAGTGCATAAGCGACTTACCGCCTTAGAGGAGAGAGCTCATCGTGATAATGCATGGAATCGAAGAGGTGGCAGCGGATACCGAGGAGTTCAGAATGGCCATCATCGAGGCCGTGATCGTAGTCGGGAGTATTATGTTGAGAAGGATGAAGTTTCTGACATCGATAAGAGGAGGTCCCGAGCTGAGATCCAGGACGAGAGCTGGAGCAACATTGAACGTCTGTTAGGGGAGTGGGTACATGCGTCCATGGCTGCTGGGAAAGTAGCGACTGATGAAGATGGCGAAAAGTCAGAAATATCAGTTTCAGTAGAGCCCGAGGAGGAGGCTTTGGTAGAGTCCAAGGAGGAGGCTTCGGTGGAGTCCGAGGAGGAGGCTTCGATAGAGCCCGAGGAGGAGGAGTATATTCTAACCACTGAGGAAGTTGGTGCAACCGTGGTTCGACAGTTGGAGTTACCCATGGTGAAGCATCCTGAGCTGAATCGATTGTCGTGGTTGAGTGAAACCGGTGACATTAAGGAGACACAAGCAGTGACAGAGGATCAGCCGACCTTGGTGATGTTGGGCAAGGAGAAGTTGTTCCTCACTAACGGTCTATCTTCTCTACCCCCTTCCGTTCTTTTTGTGTTGCAGGAATTTGTTGATGTTTTCCCTGAGGATACACTTCCGGATTTATCATCGATTCGAGGGATTGAGCATCAGACTAATATTGTTCCGAGCTTGTTCGAGAGAGTGGTGTTCGAGCCTGGCATCGATGTGGATTTGAGGACAAATCCTCCTGAAGAGGAGGGGAATGATGCAACCCAAGATCCGGGACGACGAAGAAAGCATCGAAATGGGAGTCGGGAAAGTGCCGAGAAGGTTCCGCGAAGTTCGGAGAGGATTTTGGACTTTTTGGGCGAAAATATACTGCCGTCGGCCGACAGAGAATTTGCACTACGAGAGCGTCGGGCGACATTTGAATGTCGGGCGACAGCAAAAACCCGTCGGGCGACAGCAAAAACCCGTCGGGCGACAGGTCCTGGAAATTCACGTACGGAGCAGATTCGAATCGCAGGTTGAGCCTCCGAGCGACGGAGGTTTGTCGGACGACAGAATTTCCTGTCGGATGGCAAGTCCCAAAACTGGGCGGCGGAATTTAGGTCTCCGCGTGAATTCTTTGTTTATTTCCTTTTCTTTTATGCTTTTTGTTATGCCTATATAAAGGCTTTGCTTTTTATTATTTTAGAACTACAATAATTTTGATGATGAATAAATATATTTTTGTGAGTTTTTATTAAATCTCTCTTGGGTTCGAATTCTACCCGATTATCTAAAGAATTCAACCGACGAATCAACAAAGCGATCCACCCTTCGTTCGTGTGTCTTCCTCATCCCCGAGTTGCTGCGTCGATCATGTGTTGGGGTCTAGGGTTTCGTCCTTAGATTATTTCACGATTCAGATTCAGAGGTTTTGGGACCTTCCGCCGGTATCTTTCTTAATTTTCGTCCTTCGTATTTCTTCTATTTTTCGATCCATAACGAGGTTCGTATAATTCTCGAATCCCCGTCCCCGAGGTTCTTCGTTTTCCCGGATCGTGCGTTCATGTATATATTACAATTTAATACGCATAAAATCATACAAGAGGGTTTATGATTTTACCTTTGATTCGTTGTGCGGAGAAACGAAATCAAGTTGAAGACCCTTGGATCTTCCCACGTATTCCTTGCACTAACTTGAACGTCGGGTGGGCGACGATCCTCCAAGCTTATGGATCTCCTTCACGAACTCTCTAGACTACTCAAGTATGATTATCTTGTCTTGTCTTGTCTAATTGTGAAGACCATGTAGTGCTTTTATAGACTACGTAGGGGATCTAAAGGAGGTGTAATATTGAGCTTCCAATATTAATGATTAAATTGAGCCCAGCCCAAATCTATTAATTCCATTAATATTAATTAATTTATTTTCCACTATATAAATTAATTGCACTCCCAATATTAAACCATATTATATCAAATAATATTTCTCCGGTTAGTATTATTTATTCCGTGTATTTAAGATTTAAATATCCATGAATAAAATTAATTTATTTCTAATTAATTTATTCATCTCTTATATCCGAGAATAGTACCATTCAACCTTAATTATTATGCGGAACAATTCCACCTGCAGGGTTTACATAATAATTCCTTATGAACTCATCTCGGGGATATTATCAACCCTTACGGGATACACTTTCCCGTCAAGTATTCACGGCATGTCATACATAAAATATAGTGACCCAACTTTACCGGTAATTGACCCAATAATTAAATCGGTTAATTCCTTTGGAAAATCAAAGTCATTTATATTAAATATACACACCCGCAATAGTATCGGCGATTAAGAATAAAATACTCTGAGATTTAAATCAATTATCAACGGCAATCCTAATTGATAAATCTCAAGCGATCCGCTCAATACACCAAGTGTACAAGTGTGATAAAATAATTAAGACAAATTATTTTCTCTCTCACACAACTACTATACCGATGGATTGGTCCATGTCCATCTAGGTCGTGAGCAACCGTTCGATTAAATACGAGTAACCGATAGTATGATCTTTTGTGTGACGAATGCAAACAATTGTTTATTAATTAAATAGATTAAATGCTATGACCGGGAGTTTACCGATACTTAAATCTAGGCATTAAGTACACAACTCCAACAATCTCCCACTTGTACTAAGGTCTAGTCATTTCCTCCAAACTCCCGACTTCCATACTCATCACGTGCTTAAATTGTACTTCCAAGAAGTACTATGTGAATGAGCAATCTAGGTTGCCGCTCTGAAGTTATCTTGGTGACTACAGCGTCGTCTCCCTAGACGATGACTCGAATCAGGTGGTATTGCTCTATGTGTTACCATCACCTTTTAGACTTATGACTTCTTCCAGTTTACCATGCACCGCTATTACCATAGCCTTTTGGTAAGCCAAGAATCATATCCAAGTCAAGAGGTTATCCCGGAATCCAACCAAAGTTTCCGCTGCCTCTGAGGCTGCCTATTGGTTATGATAAAGTCCGAAAAGCGCCCAACTTATCACTCTTTCATATTAAGATTCCACCCCCTAAAAGTGAACACATAGCCTGATATCGACTTGCACTGGTCCTATTCTGATTTGGGATCTGAGAGAATGTAATCTAAGAAGTATTCGTATTGCTTCGTAATCCAGTGCTTCGAAAGTACTTTTACAGCATGCGAATATTTCTTGACAAGATTATTTTGATACCCTCCTCCCACTACGCTAACCGCATAGTTGATATCAGGTTCTTGTTTTCCAACATTGCATTCATTAAGCTTTCCACACAAAAATGCAGGAAACCGCTTAGTCTTCATCTATCTCCTTCATGTGTTCAAAACACATATCTTTAGACAGATGTATTCTGTTATCTGAAAGGCAATAACCTTTCTCAGAATTATGCATGTTTAAAACAAACCATAATTGTATAAGATATCTAGGAGAAGTACAGTGTTCTTATCTAGAGATCAAAAGATCCTAAGAACATGATCTAACTTCCTTTTAATCTTATATCTCGATTTATTTAGACAACCATTATTTTATGTCTGATAACACCTTTACATTGTTGCCAATGATAAAAAGTCATCTTCATAAAATTCCGAGAAACACCACCTTGTTTTCTATTACGTTTCTAATACACCTTCTTCGTTTATTCCCTTTGATGAATCCATCAAATTGACTATCCCATCAATTCGCAAATTCCATGATTCATAGCTTGTAATAATCCATAAATGGATTTACTAAGCTTGTACTCTAAATGATCTTGCCAATAATCATATTGCTTTCCAAGTAGGCTCATTTAGATTAGTACCGCCCTCATGCAGAGCTAGGGATCGATTTCATCTCTACTAGATCCAGAGTTCAAAACTCCTCTAGTCTTATGAAGATCTCTGGTCGCTTAACAACCTCCCACTGCAATGGCGTTCCGGTGTATAATAGTAATAACTGTAGGTTCAGTTAGTGGTGTGCTACTACTCGGTTTGGCTGGTTCTCAGTCTCTTCCTTTTCCTTATTTCAAAGTACCTCGTCAGTTTAGGGCATTGTAGTTCATCTAATAGTCTTCCTGTAAGAACCGGGCGATGACGTCCTTCTGGTTCATAGTACTATTGAACATACAATCACTTGTTCTTCTAGGATATCCTACAACCACATTGAATGTGCCGTTGTATCCAGGAATATCAATAGAACATAGGCAGTTCCGAACAAACTTGTCCTTTTACTACTAGAATTCCATTTCTTATTTCCAACACCCCATTCCTACACGTAAGTGTATGGTGTAGTTCTTTGAGACTTAATCTCAATCCTTGATTATGCTATGTTTATTTAGGCAGGTGGTAGCTTTCGTGAACAAGTCACAGGCTTCTAATGGATATACTTTGAAGGTTCCCCATAATAACTTTGTGTCCATTGACTAGTCAAAACACTTTGCTTTTATGGCACATCAAGTATTCTAATCCATCTTTGAGTATTCTTGAAAGAATTACTCACACCTTTCTAATTACACATATCTCCGCATTTATCAGTTAACAATCAATTTCAATACTTGTCCTGAATTTTATCCTTTATCCAGAAAGGTTTGCTTAGTTGTATTATCTTCCAAATTTAATTCTTAGGTCGGAAGGTCCATTCCTTCAACTATAATTGATCAAATCAATTTCGACCTCTTGAATCTTATTTGAATAAATACTACTAAGTACAAGAATTCACAAGTATAATGATTGACAAAGATTGACAAAGAAATACATCTAACAAGTAAAACAAGTTATAAAACGGTTTGTTGCATCGTGGTAGACTTAGAATCCTTCATTCATATATTGCTATCTAATGTACCAGAATAGATATCACCATTATTTCTTATCCAAACCATCAAATGATTAAAGAAATAAAATATCCATTTAATAATGATAGAAAACCAGAACATTAGTTCTTTCTAAAATAAAAGGGTACATAAAGCAATAAACTTGAGATGAAATCCTATAACTACTAAAGCAGATAAATGTCTTCCACTGCAACCGCTGCTTCCTCAACAGCTTTGCTCATGTAGACTCGAACTCTTCTTCTCTAAGTCGCCGGGTTTTCTGGAACCCCTGCATTCATAAAAAAATGCACATACCGTCAGTGGTTCCATATCTACACACCAGATTTCTGGTAGATAATACCACTGACTATGTTTTTGCGACTAAAGAAAAATTCGTACCTTTGAGAGGACAAGATATAGACCCCCAGCACTCAAACTGCTTTCTTTGGGGATATTTGCCAGAAGGCTGTTGGAGTTGTGTACTTAATGTCTAGATTTAAGTAACGGAAACTCCCAATCCATTACCAATAATCTATTTAATTAAATAAACAATTATTTGCGTTTAATTATTTATAATTAAATATATGCAAATTATAGTCCTAGACTATATACGTTGTAGTTAGTATGGTGTGCGGGCCCAAACGGAAGATCATACTATCGGTTACTCGTATATAATCGAACAGTTGCTCACGACCTAGATGGACACGGACCAATCCATCGGTATAGTCGTAGTATGAGAGAGAAAATAATTTGTCTTGATTATTTTATCATACTTGTACACTTGGTGTACTGGGCGGATCGCTTGAGATTTATCGATTAGGATTGCCTTGGATAATCGATTTAAATCTTAGTGTATTTTATTCTTAATCCCCGATACTATTGCGGGTGTGTATATTTAATATAAGTGACTTTGATTTTCCAAATGAATTTACCGGTTTAATTATTGGGTCAATTACCGGTTAAGTTGGGTCGCTATATTTAATATATGACATGCCGTGAATACTTGACGGGAAAGTGTATCCCATAAGGGTTGATAATATCCCCGAGATGAGTTCATAAGGAATTATTATGTAAACCCTGCAGGTGGATTTGTTCCGCATAATAATTAAGGTTGAATGGTACTATTCTCGGATATAAGAGATAAATAAATTAATTAGCAATAAATTAATTTTATTCATGGATATTTATATCTTAAATACACGGAATAAATAATACTAACCGGAGAAATATTATTTGATATAATATGGTTTAATATTGGGAGTGCAATTAATTTTATATAGTGGAAAATAGAATTAATTAATATTAATGGATTAATAGATTTGGGCTTGGGCTCAATTTAATCATTAATATTGGAAGCCCAATATTCCACCTCCTTAAGATCCCCTACGTAGCCTATAAAAGCACTACATGGTTTTCTCTATTCTCATAACTTGAAGATCACAATTCTAGAGAGAGAAAGTAGAGAGGGAGATCCATGGAGTTCGGAAGATCGTCGCCCACACGACGTTCGAGCTAGTGCAAGGAATACGTGGGAAGATCTCAAGGTCTTCAAATTGAGTTCTTCGTTTTTCCGAACAACGAGAACGAGGTAAATCGTAAAACCCTATTTATGATTTTATCGTTTAATTATCGTAAAAATATCGTGAACCAAGATCCGAGAACGCGAGCCATGTCGAGGTTGAATCGGGCGGTGGTGATCGAAGATCACCGGACCGCCGACTGATTAGTATATTTTTGTATTGTTTTTCTTAGCTTATTTGTGTGTGAGTTATGTCGTTTTGAGTCATGTTTGTGAGTGATTCTCTTGGTTTCGGTGTGGTTTGATGTTGTCTTGAGTGTGCAGGCTTGTAAACTTTATTAGAGTGAAAGTAGCGAAGAAACAAGTTGAAACGAGTCATGATGGAGTAGAGGACCGAAACTGCCATCTAGCACCCGCTGCAGTACCTAGCACCCACTAGGTTTGACTTCCAGCAAGTCTGTTCCTTCATCATCTAGCACCCGCTGCAGTACCTAGCGCCCGCTAGGTTCGACTTCCAGCAAATCTGTTCCATCAGCACCTAGCACCCGCTACAGTCCTAGAACCCGCTAGGCGCGTTTTAAGAGAACAATTGACCTTGTTTGACCGACGAAAATTTGGGGAATTATATATAGGGTTTCGACCCTAGCTTACACACACTCTCTACGTACGATTTTTTGGGAGTTCTTCCTCCTTAGACTTAGTTTATATATTGTTTTGATTTGGCTACGAAGAATTGGATCGACTACTTGCAACCTTGAATCATTGTTTACTGTTTTCAATAATCTAGTAAGTTTATTTCTTTTTCATTCTTGTGTCTTAATTATTTTTGCTTTAAACTTTCAATTTGATTATGAATATGAATTCTTTCATCTCTATATGTCTCTTGCTCATCAATATGTGTAGCTAAATTTCATACTAGGGTTAGGGTTGATCGATTTTTTAAAGTAGGGATTGAGTTTTGGTTTGCATGCAAAGTGTTCGATAAAATGCTAACTTGATTTTAAACTCACGTTTGAAGCTGTTAGGCAATCTCGTGATTTATATTATCGAACCACGTTAATACCAACCGGAGACGGACGTATTAATATAATTTTTTCAAACTATGATTTAACTCTAAAATTGAATATTGGTGAACCCGATCCCTAGTCCCCTTTTTATCATTTGAAACTTATTCATTGCTTGTCATTAATTTACTTGTTGTTATTTTGTTAGCTTAGAACTTAGATTATTAAAAACCCCTAAACAAACCATGCATTATGCTATAAATTTATTTCCTTTTTCTCTTTCTTTTGCAACCATTTGAATACATATACTAGTACCGATAGTAGTGTTCCTCTCGAGACCGACTCGGGCGAGTTGCTTCGGCAATTAGTTCGATATAAATTTTATTTGATAATTTGACGCACTACAACGTCTTGTCAAATTGGCGCCGTTGCCGGGGAACACTTTAGGCACTAGTATTAGTGTTTGAGTGTTTGTAATTTTTTTTTACTTTTTTTATGATTATTATTTCTCCCACTTGTGCGTTTAATGTTTTTGTCAAGTGTTTTTGTTAGCAGTGATGAATACATATAGTAGCTATACGTGGGAGAACACAAGGCCTCAGACGAGCACTTACTACGAGCCTTCCCAATATGACACGACAACACATTTTGGCTCTCAGTCTCAAGCATACAATCCGGAGTGGTATTCTCAACAGAGTTGTTATGTTGATCCACCTCAACAACAATGGGCTCCTCAGAACATTATGTACCCTCCACAATATTCAATGCAACCAGAGCCGCCACACAAGCCCTCGTTGGATGACGTTTTTCAAGATTTCATGAAGACGACCAACCAGATAATAAAATCAAATGAAGCGGCGATAAGAGCGAATGAAGTGGCGATGGCTAGAAATGTTGAAGAAAATTTGGCCTACCCTCCACCATATTCGATGAAACCGGAGCTGCCGTGTAGTCCATCTTTTGATGAAATTTTTCACAATTTCATGCAATCGACCGAACAGATAATGAAAGCAAATGAAGAGGCACTGGCAAAAGGGAAGAAGCAGAGAAAATGTCAATTGTTTTCGATGATGATAAATGTATGTTATCTACCCCAATGCGCGAGTGGGAAAAATATGAAGAAAATTGTACGCGCCAACAGACGGAAGTCCAGGCCCTCGCAATTCTCCAAGATGACTACGAAAATGATGAAGTAGAACCGAATGAGGTCGAGTCCAAAAAGGAGCATGTGTACTTCGATAAACTACATTTGGAGGAAAATGACGAAAAAGAGGCGATAAAGAGTAAGGTGCTAGAGGAGATTACACCGAACGTGTCGCATAGAGACGAAGACTCGTATAAATCGTCAATTCCACCTAGGCAACTAGACGAAGAAACATTGAACATAAACATAGTGGTAGACAATCAGGAGGGGAAGCCTTTACAAGAAGCGGGTCTATCGATGTTAGATACTCATCTTGGGTACGAAAGCTCTTATATCTATCCCACGAGCGACGACGATGAGGAGGTTGAGGATATTTTTCCTGAGCAGGCATGTATAATCCAATCACCATCTCCTTATCTGGGTGGTTTGGGGGATAACAAACCAGAGCTTCTTCGTTCTTCTCTTGACATGATCGATCTTATGATTGATGAGGAGTCAAATGTGATACGTGCTCATCACCCACTCAAGCCACATGATCCAGGTATTTTAAAATTTAATTTTGTTTTGGGTTCGAATGTAAGAAGAGCAAATGAGATGGTTTTTGAGGTAGAGATTAATGATTTTGCTCAGTGTGCTATAAATTATTTTTACCCCTATGCTATTGATCTCTTGGTCGAGATGATGTTTTTGCAGGAAAGTAGCTCGATATTTTTATATCACAGCGTTGAAGACATGCACGTAAAACAAAGTGTGGGGGTACTCAAGAGCGATGAAGAAAAAGAACCACCTCCACCGAAATTAGAGCTGAAAGGGTTGCCTAAACAGTGGAAATATGTTTTTATAGAAGAGATGACACTTGAGAAGATGACCTTCATTGAGGCTCCTTATTGATGAAAGATTGGTCAAGCTCGAGACGTTAAACAAGCGCAGCGTGGAGGCTAATCCACGAGCCGTAATGCTCACTCGGTTCCCAAAATTAGCGCCACATGGGGGCCTTCCCACGAATTCATACGAGCTGGATCGAGAAGATCAAAGGAGTCAACATCACTGTTTGCACCTTCTTACCCTTCTTCGTTTTAAGCTTGTTATGTATATTATGTTTCTTTAGTTAGTTATTTTTATTCGTTTGGACATGTCTTATTTCTCCCTTGCTTGCGATTTTCTTAATTATTTGTGCTACATTGAGGACAATGTGTCTTTCAAGTGTGGGGGGTAGCTTTGCATCTTCTTAAGGTAACCCGTTGTTTCGCGAGGTTTGTTGGGGTTATAGTAGTCTTCAAACGTTGCTTATGTTATGTCTTTTGGTATGTCTTGTAGTGTCGATCATCCCTCCCCATTTGTGCTATGATTATCATGAGAGCATGTTCTAGATAATTTGTGTATGCCAATTATTTTATCTCGTTTCTTGGAGTTCCAATAGACTTTTGGTGCTATAGGTCGGTATATGAATAGTTTTGACCTCGTGTTTAGTTGTCGTGAAGTACTCATGAGATTATCGCATGTTGCTAGGTCAATATTTTCCAAATAACCTTGTGAGATTTTGAGCCTTTTTAGCTTTCTTCTATGTGCGATATATGATTTGTTGTCTATCGAGCTTCTTATTTCCTTGTTCTATATCATGTGTGCCCGTATGAACTAGTGATAGCTAGGTCGTGCTTAGGTTGTTACTTGAGGCTTGTATATCATAACTTACTTGATTTTGAATGTGATTGGGATATGATCGATTAGGATAGCCATTTTAGCCGCTTACTTTTGACCCCGAGCCCGTCGTGGGACACCCTAGTAACCCCGTTGAGCCTACGTTTAGCCTTTTCTTCTTGTCCTATATTCCGTGGAGGAGGGAAGCGAAATATTGTTGTTGAGGGTACGAAGGGTGTTTATTTATACGTTGTGATTCCTTTGTAATAATTTGAGACGTGTTATAAGTCTCCAAAAAAATAAAAGAGAGAGAAAAAGAAAATGAGACGTGTTATAAGTCTCCAAAAAACAAAGAGAGAGAAAAAAAAATGAGACGTGTTATAAGTCTTCAAAAAAAAAGAAAAAAAAAAGAGTCGAGACATATTATTAGTCTCCAAAAAAAGAGTCGAATAATGATATTTGTTGATTTCTCGGATGATCTATGTGGCTTTGATGAGTTCTTTGTTGTGATTGAAGTGATGAGGATTTTTGTGAAATTAGACGGATGTTTGGTTGTGGTGGAGGGGTGTGTTTGAACGAGTTTAGTCCACTTTTCCCAAATATTCCCGAATACCATTAGCCGAGCCCCGTTACACCCGATTTATCGATCGCCCATGATTCTTAAAATGGTAGACTTTGATTAGTGGAGAGTATAACTTGAGTATGTGTTTAGTTGATGTTCTTAAGCGCATTTGATGTTATTTGAAGCTCATCTTTGTTCCTTACTCGCTTGACTTCCTTTAGTACACAAGTTACTCCTTGATTTTGATCTTTCGCTTGTGTATACTTATGAGTGGAACCATTTCTCGAGAGATAAAGAAGAAGAGTGAATCCTAGTGAGGGAATTTGGATTGGTGACATGTGATGATAATTGCTTGATCTTCGTTGTTTCTATTCATTTTGGGGTCGAAATTTATTTATCATACTTTTTCCGGATGCACCAGGGGTTTATTTGTTGCTTGTGGGAGATTGAGTAGGTAATTGGCTACGTTGTGTGATTTTTTTGTTGCTTTCGTGATTGTTTGCTTGAGGACAAGCAAAAAGCTAAGTGTGGGGGAGTTGATTAGTATATTTTTGTATTGTTTTTCTTAGCTTATTTGTGTGTGAGTTATGTCGTTTTGAGTCATGTTTGTGAGTGATTCTCTTGGTTTCGGTGTGGTTTGATGTTGTCTTGAGTGTGCAGGCTTGTAAACTTTATTAGAGTGAAAGTAGCGAAGAAACAAGTTGAAACGAGTCATGATGGAGTAGAGGACCGAAACTGCCATCTAGCACCCGCTGCAGTACCTAGCACCCACTAAGTTTGACTTCCAGCAAGTCTGTTCCTTCATCATCTAGCACCCGCTGCAGTACCTAGCGCCCGCTAGGTTCGACTTCCAGCAAATCTGTTCCATCAGCACCTAGCACCCGCTACAGTCCTAGAACCCGCTAGGCGCGTTTTAAGAGAACAATTGACCTTGTTTGACCGACGAAAATTTGGGGAATTATATATAGGGTTTCGACCCTAGCTTACACACACTCTCTACGTACGATTTTTTGGGAGTTCTTCCTCCTTAGACTTAGTTTATATATTGTTTTGATTTGGCTACGAAGAATTGGATCGACTACTTGCAACCTTGAATCATTATTTACTGTTTTCAATAATCTAGTAAGTTTATTTCTTTTTCATTCTTGTGTCTTAATTATTTTTGCTTTAAACTTTCAATTTGATTATGAATATGAATTCTTTCATCTCTATATGTCTCTTGCTCATCAATATGTGTACCTAAATTTCATACTAGGGTTAGGGTTGATCGATTTTTTAAAGTAGGGATTGAGTTTTGGTTTGCACGCAAAGTGTTCGATAAAATGCTAACTTGATTCTAAACTCACGTTTGAAGCTGTTAGGCAATCTCGTGATTTATATTATCGAACCACGTTAATACCAACCGGAGACGGACGTATTAATATAATTTTTTCAAACTATGATTTAACTCTGAAATTGAATATTGGTGAACCCGATCCCTAGTCCCCTTTTTATCATTTGAAACTTATTCATTGCTTGTCATTAATTTACTTTTTGTTATTTTGTTAGCTTAGAACTTAGATTATTAAAAAACCCCAAACAATCCATGCATTATGCTATAAATTTATTTCCTTTTTCTCTTTCTTTTGCAACCATTTGAATACATATACTAGTACCGATTGTAGTGTTCCTCTCGAGACCGACTCGGGCGAGTTGCTTCGGCAATTAGTTCGATATAAATTTTATTTGATAATTTGACGCACTACAACGTCTTGTCACCGGCGGCTCAACGGCTCGGGCTGGAGGGGTCGAAGGGCGAGAGCCTCGGCTGGGGGCCGAGACTCGATCGAGCATGAGCTCGATCGCCCATGCTTGTCCAGCGGGCTGCTGGAGCAGCCGCTCGCACGGCGCGATCACCGCTCGCGCGGGCTGATCGCCGCTCGCACGGCTGGACCGCCGCTTGCGCGGCGGTGGCTGCGGGCTGATCGCTAGCCACGGTTCGACCGTGGCTTGGGGGCGATCAGCGGGACATGGCTGGGCAAGCCCAACGGGCTGCTAAGGGCTGAACCCTAATGCATGTCCGGTGACATGCGCACGCCTCGATCAAACAAGCGGCGGCTCGGCCGTGGCTAGGGTTCGGTCGTGCCCAAGGGGGCTGCCGTGTACAGCCGCGAGCCCCATGCGGGGGCTCGACTGGACAGCCGTGGGTTCTCCCCGCGGCGGCTTGTTTGGTTGAGTCCGGCTTCGTGGTGGTTCGTGGCGGGATGTTCCGGCAACCGGGAGTCGATTGGAGTTGTTGTTCCGCAACTTTGACAACTCCGGATATTCGATCTCCAAAGGATTTCGGTTGGAATTAATTAGATAATTTATTTATTTAAATTTATTAATTCCGGGATATCGATTTCCAACAAAGGCTTCCTTATCCCACCCCGTAGTCCAAGTCCTTTAGGACTACTGGATTCCCTTGTCTTCTTCTCCTTTCCCTTATGTAAGCTTTTAGGTTCGAAACCTTTGGCCTTGGCTATAAGAGCTTGCGATTGTCTCAACTCATCCAAAAGATCTAGCATCTCAAAAACGTGTTCAAGCGTTTCCTCGAAGCAACTGATCTTTATGAGTATCCTCATCGCCTCTTTTCTAGCCTTTACATCGTGTCTAAACATCAGCTTGAGTTTAAGCATGATATCATGATTAGCGGCTAATGCAAGAGCACTATCCCACTTCTCAAAATCAGCTATTTCCTCATCAGTTGAGACAATAGTAGGTCCAGGAGGACAAGTTTCACTAAGTACATCTTTGTACTCCTTTACAGTCTGAGTAATGTCTAATTCTCTATTCCATCCAACACAGTATGGAACCAGTGCATTGAACTCCTTGAGTATTAACGAAAGTGGATTCATAGCTATTCTCTAAACCTATAAGCACATATAAACAAACAATCAATTTAATGTCCGATATTATCTCCCTCAAATAATATCATTAAATTACTAATCACATCTAAAATCCCATCAGGTAAGGCAAGCCACGATAGTGTGGACGTTTACCCACCCAAATGATTTCGCAATTAGATTTGCTTTGGTCGTACATCATCGATAGCATTACTTCGATGGGAAGGATACTATGAAGCGTACCTAAGTGTAAACCATTACTCAGTACTAAGAAGTTCGTTTGGGACTCGTATATCACCGCAAGCCACGATAGTGTGGACGTTTACGTTGACACACGAATCCTTTACTTCCTTCTATAACTGTCTACATCAATCGTTCCAAAATCCCATTCAGTATAGCAAGCCACGATAGTGTGGACGTTTACTATACCAAAAGATTTTTACAATTGACATCCAATTACTTGACCCATTCGATTTTTGTAAATCAAGACGCAGAGAATCATAAGTGAAAACTCGAAGTTTCTAACCAGTGATTCACCATGCGAACAACCCTATCTCTCATAAATGAGGGAGCCGAGCAGACAATCGATCCACCTTCAAAAGGATGGTACGAAGGTCTCTAATTTGTGTCATCCACATGACCAAGTGGCTTTGGCTCTATTCCACTCCCCGGGGTGAGAATGAGTCGACTTGAAGTCAGCTTCAGAAAGACAAATTAGGCATTGTTTGATAAACTTGATCAATGTTTCTCGTTAAAAGGAATTATAAGAATTCTCCTCTAATGACTCGTCTATACGAACTTCGAAAGTCCATAAGAGTCACCAAGAGAACAGTAATGGAGACCATGGGAATGTTTCCATCCCCTCTCCCACTTAGCTTTTTACAATAAAGGGATACGCTATCTAGTGCATAAAGTAAACACATATAGCATGCATACAAGTAATAAAGCACATAGTATTACATAGTCAAAATAATGCTAGAAAAATTATTTTTCCCGACTATCATGGCTTTATTGCATCTTCGTACGCATCTTCTAGTCTTCAGCCTTCGTTCTTGAATGCTCCATGTGACGAGAATATTAATCCCAATATTTAAATCTATTTATTTTCAATTAATCCAAAAGTTACTTAATTCGAAAATTAAGTCAATCGAATATATCAAAAATAAAATTAAATCTTATTAATATTTTATTTATTTATTTTCTTATCTAATTCTATTAAATCTCTAGAATCCTATCCAAGTAAAACTTGAATATTCTAGAAGACTTCTATAATAGAATAAGGAAATAAAATAAATTAGGACTCTTCTACTTTCCAAAATTAATTAATTTCCATCTAATGAAAATTCCAAGAATAGGAATGATCAAATAGGAAATAAATTAATTCCATATTAATTCTTTTCCTAATCCATGAGAGTTCCCATAAAAGAGAATACTCAATAAGGAATAAAATTAATTCCATTTAATTCTTTTCCTAATCCATGAGAGTTCCTAAAAGTAAAAACACTCAAATAGAAAAAACGAATTAATTTAGGAAAGTGAATCTTGGTAGGAGTAACACGGGTTGGGAGTCCCCGCACCACCCCCACCATCGACTGGCCAAGGAGAGCCGCCGCCGCCACTCCAGCCGGCCAGCCACCACCACCGGCGGCAGCCCACGGCCGAGGGCGCGACGTCCCCTCCCACTCGATCGATGGGATCGATCATGGGGTTGATCGATACCCGGTCCTCTTCGTCTTCTTCGTCACACGTCTTCGTCTTCCGCCGATCGTCTCATCATCGAACCAACGTAAATAAAATACAATAATTTAAGTTATAATTCCGGTATCGATTCTATACATGAAATCGACCCTATACATTTTCCGAAAAAACGTAGAACAATAATAATAAATCCTAAATTCAGTCAACCCCCGAATTTTTACTATTACAAACATTCATCCACACAAAACAAATCTCGACATGTCCGAGAGTTTAATAAACGAATAATCATGATAATTAATTAACAAAATAATTAAACCATGATAGCCGGAAATCCCTGCAAGGTAGAACGATAATTGAACACATACATGAACACGAAACCAAACGCTCTGATACCATTTGTTGGAAATCGATATCCCGGGGTATCAAAATTGCGGAACCGATAACCCCGACCGAAATCCCATCGCCGGAAATACGCGAACCACCGTACGACGCCGGAGCTCGACAAGAGTATCGCCGCGGGATGAACCCGCGGCTAAACCCTAGTCGAGCCCCCGCCGTGAGGGGGCTCGCGATCGCACCTCGCGATCGCTGGGGCTGCCCAGCAGCCCCTGGCGGTGAGTCCGGCGACTCACCGCCACCGCCGGAGGAGGGCGGTCAGCCTTCAGCTGACCCGCCGCGGCCCAGCCACGGCATCCCTCGCGATCGAGCCCAGCTCGATCGCTAACCCCAGCCGAAGCTGGGGTTGCTCCTCGTGCGCGACGCCGCCGGCCGAGGGGTGGCTGGGGGGTCCACCCGCCGTGGCACCAGCCCACGGCGAACCCCCGGCGATCGACTTCACGTCGATCGCATGCCCCGACGTCCAGCCGAGGCTCCCCTTGGCCCGCGCGTACCGGCGGTCGAACCCTAGGGTTCGGCCGCCCCTCTTGATCCTCGCCGGGGATCTCGAATCCCCGTCCCCGAGGTTCTTCGTTTTCCCGGATCGTGCGTTCATGTATATATTACAATTTAATACGCATAAAATCATACAAGAGGGTTTATGATTTTACCTTTGATTCGTTGTACGGAGAAACGAAATCAAGTTGAAGACCCTTGGATCTTCCCACGTATTCCTTGCACTAGCTTGAACGTCGAGTGGGCGACGATCCTCCAAGCTTATGGATCTCCTTCACGAACTCTCTAGACTAATCAAGTATGATTATCTTGTCTTGTCTTGTCTAATTGTGAAGACCATGTAGTGCTTTTATAGGCTACATAGGGGATCTAAAGGAGATGGAATATTGGGCTTCCAATATTAATGATTAAATTGAGCCCAGCCCAAATCTATTAATCCCATTAATATTAATTAATTTATTTTCCACTATATAAATTAATTGCACTCCTAATATTAAACCATATTATATCAAATAATATTTCTCCGGTTAGTATTATTTATTCTGTGTATTTAAGATTTAAATATCCATGAATAAAATTAATTTATTGCTAATTAATTTATTCATCTCTTATATCCGAGAATAGTACCATTCAACCTTAATCTCTTATATCCGAGAATAGTACCATTCAACCTTAATTATTATGCGGAACAATTCCACCTGAACTCATCTCGGGGATATTATCAACCCTTACGGGATACACTTTCCCGTCAAGTATTCACGGCATGTCATACATAAAATATAGTGACCCAACTTTACCGGTAATTGACCCAATAATTAAATCGGTTAATTCATTTGGAAAATCAAAGTCACTTATATTAAATATACACACCCGCAATAGTATCGGGGATTAAGAATAAAATACTCTGAGATTTAAATCAATTATCAACGGCAATCCTAATTGATAAATCTCAAGCGATCTGCTCAATACACCAAGTGTAAGTGTGATAAAATAATTAAGACAAATTATTTTCTCTCTCACACAACGACTATACCGATGGATTGGTCCATGTCCATCTAGGTCGTGAGCAACCGTTCGATTAAATACGAGTAACCCAATACACCAAGTGTAAGTGTGATAAAACAATTAAGACAAATTATTTTCTCTCACACACAACGACTATACCGATGGATTGGTCCATGTCCATCTAGGTCGTGAGCAACCGTTCGATTAAATACGAGTAACCAATAGTATGATCTTTTGTGTGACGTCGCACACCATACTAACTACAACGTTTATAATTTAAGACTATATTTTGCATATATTTAATTAATAATTAAATGCAAACAATTGTTTATTAATTAAATAGATTAAATGCTATGACCGGAAGTTTACCAATACTTAAATCTAGACATTAAGTACACAACTCCAACAGTATACCCTATATTTCACTATGCACAAAAGTCGGGGTTATGATTTTTTTCTAAATTGTGCATAAAATAAATAATTTAAATAAACTCAAAACGATTCTTGTAACAACTAACAAGTGCACAATTCTTTGCTCTTGTCGATATCTAACTTAATTTTTTTTAACCATTCAAATATTTTGAAAAGTCAATTACTATTTTTTTGTCAAAAAATTGAAAAAATAATAATTTATATCTTCCTTTACTAAGTGTATGATTTGCTGAACATATAAAGAGTATAATTTATTATGAAAATTTTACATCAATTTTATTATTCGTTCAAGTGTTTTATTTCATTCTACTAACAAGTAAAACTATACATTAACGACCACTTTGAATATCAATAAACAAATAATTTGCAGGCAACAACATTTTTTTGGGCAATAAATAAAGCTATTTTTTTATTAACACTTCCATTGGTACGATTAGTAATTAACTTTTACCAACAACATATTTGTCCAAAAAAAATTAAACTATCAAATTCAAATAATTAGCAACAAAAAACACAAAGTCATAGTTTATACAATTTCAATAAAATTACCTAATAATTTTTTTCAAAATAAGTGTTTATATCCATATAGAAAAAAACTTCAAAGTACGAATAAATTAACACATTTTCATAATGATCATAAAAAAATTACAAGTATACTATTGCCTAAATACTGCTCCAAATTAGACATGTTTAATTTTAGATGTCAAACTACAAAATTTTCACTTTATAAAATGTAATTTTTAACAAGATCTAAAATTATATAATAAAATTATTATTTTTAACTTATAATTTTCTATATTAAATTATAAAGGCTGAATTATTCGGAGAATTACGAATACAATTATTTATCCACGGAGAGATTTTTTTTTAACTTTAAAAATTATAGTTAAAATTATCTATTTCAAATTGAAAAAGTAACTCTCTTGTACATTTTTTCGCCATGAAAATTAACAAACAATGTGCAGTATATTATCATAGAGTGATTGTAGTATTAGGTGAGTATGATTGAACTCATAAATAATTAATTATAATTTACATTATTTTTTATTTTAGTAAACGTAATATTTACAATGGGATTGTGAACGAAACCTAGTGACTAGATTGATTAATCAAGACTAAAATGAAATTATGTTTTGAATATATTTTTATGCATATTAACCAAATATTTTGGACATAACAATTCATAAATAATTTGTACATAATATTTGTGGCAACTCTCATCATATCATTGCAAATATAATAAATAACTTACAAATTTAAAATTTTTGATTATTTTAAATTTTGTGTTTTTAATATCTCTTAGAGCATCTCCAACCGATACCAAAAACCTATTTTGAAGTAGGGAGATGCTTCAAACGATACCTAAACATAAACCTATTATAGGTATTAAGGTGGGACCCACAGAAAAAATACTTAAATTTACGTTTACCTTAAACTCAAACCAAAAACTTTATTATTTATAAAATGATCATTTTTATATAAATTAATAAATATAATTTATCAACATTTTTTTAGTTTCTTATTTAATAATTTGTTTAATGTAATTTTTTTTAATAATCATATCATTAATAATTAAAATAAATTTTAATAAAAATATTTTAAATAATAAAATAAAAATAAACATGATAATACAAAATATAATTAAATATTAAATTATTTAATTGACGTTAAAAATAAAATAATAGTATGAGGATATTACAATTTTTTTTTTATTATGTTTGAAATTTTAAACTGAAAATAATGACTATTAAATTTTTTAATGTCAAAAGTTATGAGGTTAAATTGTAAATTTGTAACGATATTGGTTATTTATGAAAAATTGTATTAAAAGAATATTTTGAGAATATTCTTTTAAGTTTTAGTATTGAAATCTCGGTTGGAGTCAAATTACTGTAAACTTAAAATAAAACTTATTTTTGAGTTTACGTTTTTGTGTTCGTTGGAGATGACCTTAGATATCGGCCTCAAACTCAAATTGATTATAACATCATTTATCTATACATATATAATTTCAGGATCCAATAATGACACGTGGACCAATAGAATACCAATAATAATGATGTGTTCACACTATAAATTATAAATAAAAAATTATAAATTCTAAATAGGAATATTATTGAGCATATTTAAATTATATATAAATTCTAAATAATAATTTGAAATTATATATTTTTGGTAATAATAATTAATCATCATTTTTAATATATAGGTTTCTATTTCTCTTCTCAAATTTTTTTATTCCATTAATATTAATTTAATTTCAATTAATCGTATCTCATAAAAATCGATCTCTTCTTATTCTTTAAAAAATCGATCTCTTCTTATTCTTTAAAAAAAAATTATTAAACTTTTTAGGTATATTAACGTATTTATATTAATATAATTATATTTAGCAGACACATGTGGGAGAGAGCCAATAGGTCTAATCCCAGAACTAACTCCATAATATTTCAATGAAAATTGATCATATCCGAGATTCGAACTCTGCGTCGCCGGGGAATTTCACCAACATCACCACAGACCTTACCACTCGGCTATGCCCCAAGAAGCTTACATACTATAAATTACATCAAACATGCGAAATTCTTGAAAATAATAAAATTTTCATAATTGAAATAACGGTTAATAATGAGATTAATACGAATTTACAAATGTAAATGAGAGTTCGATTATTAAATAAAATAATTTGTTAGTCCATTAATAAATTTTTGGCCGAAATAATTGGAGATTAAATAAAATTTTAGATTATTTCAAACAAATAAATCACGTGCATCGCACGGGAAGTGATACTAGTTTAATTTAATTCATCAAGTTTCTATCAAATTCGAATAGTCTGCTCTAACATGCTTGTATCATCTAGTTTAATCTAAACGGGTCAAAAAGAATAAATGACAAAAACTTGAGCTCAACTTCAAATATAAATTCAAATCAAATCTTGTGATTGTTTAATTATTTATTTATATAATATGTATTTATTGTAAAATAATTTTTGTTCTATTGTTATACTTTCTCTGTCTAACAGAAGTTATACTACTTTTTTTTTTGTAAATTTCAAAAGTAGTACAATTTATGTATACATAAAAAATCATTATTAATAAGTATTTTGAAAATGAATCTCTCTATCCCTAGAGAGCAGTAAAAAAAAATCATTTTGGAGTAGTATAATATTCCATTCCATTATAATACTCCGTTCCATGTATAATACTATACTGATTTGGTGGTATACCAACACACCAACCCAATTGAAATGAAGTTTTACATCATTGCCACCTTGTATGGACACGAGGTAACTAATAGATAATAGTATTTTATTAAATTTTTAATGGTAAAATATTAAACAACCAAAACAATTTTAACGCTTGGGAATATTAAGAAGAGTATTAACAAGACCAAAAGCACTCGCACACAACACCAACACACTCGCACACTACAACAACACACTAAGATTAATTTCAGTAAAAAAAAGGCAACATGAGTTCACATTTTGGGTAGAGTATTTCCAAACTAATCCAGTCCACAACACTGTATTCAAGCTAAACCTACAGATAGAATCCAACATGACTTCTCTTTTTCTCTAGGCACCGACAGAACTAACGAATTAATAATATGCATGTGGCATGTTGTCCACACAAAAATCGAGCACAAGCATGTTAACTGTTACAATATTACAGATA
The DNA here is from genome assembly GCA_954870475.1 of Euphrasia confusa. Classification (NCBI taxonomy): domain Eukaryota; kingdom Viridiplantae; phylum Streptophyta; class Magnoliopsida; order Lamiales; family Orobanchaceae; genus Euphrasia; species Euphrasia confusa. The sequence goes on along the minus strand of OX940968.1, from coordinate 23,674,019 downwards.
GCAATGAACAGAAATAGCAGGTGGACAATGAATAATATATAGGCTCAAGAAAAAGGCTAATGATAACAAGGCCCAATGACTTACTGTTGTTTATCTTGTCTAGTTTGCGAGGCTTCTGCTCCACCATTAGCCTTATTAGCTGGCGCAACTTTGGCGGGGTTTGACCTCTCCGACTGAGAGAACTGGATCAAGATTTGCATAAGAACTGTGATGATTGCTAAAGAAACCACCGAAAACGTGATGCCTTTCCATGAAGAGAAAAAGGGAACCCATTCAAAAACTTTCAAGGCACCCAAGGAAAGCAAGATTGCCCAGGAACTGACAACCTGTTATTGCAAGAAACGATTTATTCCCGCTTTATAGATCAATGCAAAAGAAGGATAATTATTAAAGATACCCTTAATATCTGTTTCTATTTACAAAGAAACCCCTTCAGAGGAGGGTATTTGTAAGTTGAAACATATTTGGAACTTTTTCGTAACTTGGCTAAACATTGGGATGTATTTGTAATTTTAACAAAAGAAAGCTACCCAAGTAAATTACCAAAAGGGATTTCACAGGGCGCCCAGTGTTTTGCAGTTGTTCACCGAAAGAGCCCTCAGTTATATGTTTGTCCAGTAACGCATCCTGTTAAGAGAAGGAAATCATGTAACTGTTCAAACCAATTATTACAAAGCACATAAATACAACTCCTTGACGTCAGACTATTAGGACAAAAACAGAAAATAACACCTTGGCTACAAAAGCATCTCTACACCATTGAGCAACTGCATCATCTGTTTCTGGCAAATCCTTCATTAAGTGTCTCTTGAGGTGGACATGAACCTGCAATATCATATTTAACATAAAATTTATTGAAGTCTCCAATTATGATAGACAACTGATCTTTAAAGAGTAGACATTTCTATTAACAAAACTCAAAAGATGATGTAGTCTGTATGAGCAATCATAAGAATAATAAAATAATAAAACCCAAAACATGTTCCTTGGTAAAGAAGAACTCTCAAATTTGGTTGACTGGATAGTTCTTTTCTCAAATTGTTAACGTGAAATGTTGTAGTATAACATTTGCTCATAATCAACGGATTGGTGATTATGCCTTTATCTTACGCCATCCTTGGTTCATCAAATTGTGAATGTAAACTGTTGTATAGAAACAATTGTTAAAATATACCTACTTGTTGATGATTGCGCCTTAAATATCATGCCATCCTTGGTTGTTTATTAAAAAACGAAATCCTTAATAAAGAAGACTAGCTTCTACATTCATCCTAACTGGAAAATTTGTCGAAATAAGATTATGTGGGCTCACTCACCACAGAGGACTGGCCTTTAAAGAGTCTTAGCATGGTTGGTTGAGGAGATGCCTTGGGAATAGTAACAGTCACATCATAAATGGCTGGAACAAATGAGCGCATATGACTTACTGCTGTAACAAAACCCTGAAAGGTACCAAAAAAGTGAGCAATGCTAAGCACTTCAATAACTTGAGAATTCAAGAAACCAAATTTGCAGATGATTACATGAAGTAAGCCTTTAACTACTTTCATGAGAAATCAAATGCTTGATTAAATTATTTTCATGAGAGCAACATCAATCTAGGAAAAAATTAAAATATGAAGGGGGAAAGGTCATGTTTTGCAAGCATTAAGTAGCTCAAAAACTGAATGAGAGATGCATAACCTTCAACATTCTAACACAGCAAAGTAATCCATCTTAGAAATAGGTCAAGTACCTTAGTTCGAGGAATCAAAACATTTCTCGGAACAGGTAACCCCGCTGAGGATGCATATTCTTGAGCAGCTAAGAGCTTTGCCTGAGTAAAGCGAGTACCCTCAACAAAAAGTGCTAGCCAAAAGGGACGAGGGAAATCCCTTAGACGTTGAAGTCCTGACTGCAGTAGATTTAAACTCAAGTACTTTAGGACAGCAGAGACAGAAACATAGGCGAGTTAAAATGACGTGCATAATAAATAAATACAAGAAAATTAAGTTAAAGAAAGATAATAAATATTTTTATCAGCTGAAAGTACCTTTAAGGTGTTTTCATCCTTTGCCCAGCTCCTTTCAAGAAATAGGTACTCAGAGAACCACATGGACCATCCTATCACCTGCATAGACGGTGACGGTGCACATTTTTTAGTACGTGTATTCTCTTGTTTCATGCTCCAAATGTAGTAAAAGAATAAACCAAGGATGCAAATAGATAAAACTAAAATATAACAGGTGAGATAGCATCGCAACAATGGGATCTGATTGCCAGTACATTCTATGAGTGTTCTGAAGAAAATTTAGATTTTTATGTGGTTGATTGTTTTGGGAATGTTGCTGATAGAGAGCGGAAGGCCTTGGTAGAAAGGGTTGGGCCTCGACCATGGCTCGTCTATCGGCGTCGAGATCGGGCTTAGGCCTGTTGTGGGCCTGGAATTTTTATCAATTATTATCCAATTTATTTAAGTTTATTTTATATTTATTCCTTTTTTAATTAGAATCATTATTAGGTTTTAATTCTAGGTTTGGTAGGTGTGAAATTAGTATTTAAAGGTTGTTTAAGGGTTCTGAGATTTTATTACGTGAGTTTTGGAATTGAATTTGAGCCTTAGGCTGGCAAACAATTAGTTGTTTGATTTTTGATTCTTATCAGTTGCCCACCTGTGATTATTTCCAAAACCAATACCGTAACAGCGCTCTTATTCCAACTTGGTGTGTTTCATGCATGAACTCCTCGGAGAATCTAAATCATATACTCTTACACTGTTCTTTTGCTAAAGAATTGTGGTACAGGGCTTTCAATGAATTGGACGTTCATTGGGTTAACACAGATTTGATTGTGGCATTGATGCTACAGAATGTTGTGGGTTCTATAAGCAAGAAATTAAGTTTTTTTTTTCAGCAGGACTGCTGTCTTAGTGGTGTTTGGTACATTTTATTTTCAGGAGTACAAAGATTTTTTTATGATAAATGTGAATCTTTGATGAGATATGGGTTAGAATTATATATAATGTGGTTTGTGGTCTGTTATTCATAATGTTACTATGTATATAATCCTACTTTGTAATCAATCTAGGGATGTCTCATTCCTAATTTTGTTATAAAAGTTTATGTTTCTTATAAAAATAACTAAAATAATTGGAACTAAAAATATAAAAAATTAAAAATATACCAAAATAAAGAAGCTATATCAGTCACTTTGTAAGACTTGTTAATTTGTGTGAAACCTTCTAAACACAGAAATTATTTATTTTGGGGACAGGGAGTATAAATATGCATGTGTTCTTGACTCTATCTCTCATTGGATAAGTTCTCCAAATGGCAAGACGCACAACTGTAGAGGGGGGAGGTTGTGCATGTGGTGTAAAATATTATTTACTCATTTCAACATTAAAAACATTTTTCGATCACTTTATTGGCTCCTAAAATGTTAGCATCATATGTCATAACTCAACCAACACTCAAAATGTTAGTAAAAAACACCCGCTTTACAGGGCGCTGTTAGAAGATGAACCAAAGCTACAAGTAGAACGTAGAGATTAATATCATACAAGGACAATATGAGAACTTACAGGAAGGAGCTTTGATGATTTCTTCATAACAGCTAAAGTGCTACCAAGACAACCTGATCTCTGTCAACCAAAATATCCAAAAGTTGAATATGTAAAAGTTAAAAGGATTGACAAAATAAAGCATGAATAAGGGATTTCCAACTTTGCTTTAATTTAACATACACAGTTTATCATTAAATATCAGTTCATATTGGCATTTATGGTATAAGTTTTGGACATTCCAGGAACAGCTGTTCCAAAACTTTGTTTCCTGGTATATTGTTGGCATGCATCCAACTATTTCATATTTCCATGTACAATAAAAACAGCAATACCGTCTCCAAAATTATAAATGCAAATTCTAAACATATTCTTCTCAAATTAAAACTCTAATAGTAAACAATACATTAAAAATCTCAAATAAAAATTCATTCTCAAAATAAAACTACCAAAAAAATCCACAAAAACTTTCCTTCTTACGCGTGGCTTTGGATCTTAAGCTCTTTAAGAATAAAAAATACATTAAAAATACATAAACTACTTTCCTATAACCTAACCCTCAAATTAAACCCAAAGACCTAGCATTAAATAAAATGCCGCTCCATCTGTTTCATCGACTTTGTATTCGTGTTTTTTTTCATTTTTCAATATTCAGCGATTCATCTTAATCAAATAAAAAGTTGTCGATTTCTATGCAACTACTTTCGCTGCCTAATTTCATTGTTGAATTAGGGTTTCTGATCGGGTGGTTGGAAAGGTGAGAGAAGCCGAGAATTAAGGCTAAAAGATAGATTTTCTTTATATTAGTAAATCAAGTATGTTTCAGGTGGGCACATGACCAGTGGGCATATTAGTAAATCAAGTATGTTCCAAGTGGGCACATGACCAGTCATCAACATGATAACCATGGTACATTACATTAAGTTATATTTACATATGATTGTGTTCAAACATATAAATAAAAACAAGCGATAATATTACAAATAATAAACAAGTGCACAATGCATCATGACAATATTCAAACAATGGATATCCATCCCTTTACAACTTTTCATATTACTGAACGTTTCAAAAGGCCAGGTATGATTGCCCCTAACGTCACGGTATAGAGAAAAACATTTATGTGAAAGATAATTCCATGTGATAGGATGTTCATATGTCGTTACACATCTATGCATGCTCCCCACCCACCTCCCAAACCAGCATGTATAACCATGATTCATTAATATCGATAGCCAACAGACGTATTTATTCCATAAATGCAAAGATGCATATGCAATAGCAGACAGAGGACAAACCTGTGCCAAAACCCATCCAACTAGCCAATCAATGTCACTTTTGTGGTTACATATGACAAGTGCATGCTCACTACCTAGAAAAATACCAGCATAACCAAATAAAAGTGGCTCAAACAAGATCAGATAATCTGACAAATAAGAAAAAAAATCAGAAGCAATAAAGAAATGACTTTGCCAACTTACCCATCAGTTTAAAGGATTCAGAATCAGAGAACACTTCAATCTGCAATCATACAAGCAGTTAGGAGACAGTCAGATGATTTAAATTTAAAGTGAACATATTGATTTTATAAGAGATTATATAGTAATACTGTGACATCATCTCTGACTATCAACACACAGTCAGTATTAATATATGGCTGACGGACATTAACATTTTCCTACAAGCCAAAACTATATAGTTTGGTTTTCAAGTCTGCATTTACAATGAGGATAATATAAAGGAAATAAAAATCACTTTAGACTGAAAAGGTAGATATCAATCTAAATGGAACAAAATCATAAGTGATTATTGCTACGATATTTCTTTATTGCGTTGATGTGAGAACAAATTCGAAAGAGCTATATATCTAATTAGCAAGTTAATAACATATCAATCACATATATTGTTATTTGCTACGACTGTAGCATGAACTCGGTGCATTTAGATCTGGTAAATCATCTTTACAAGTATAAGATACAACCAAGTTCAGAATTTTCACCTTCACGCCAGCCCACCAATCGATGAGCCACACAAGCTCGAGCCATAAAAGCTCCGCCACCTCCCTGTTTACCCTCCTGTAAGTGTTCTTCGACAGGGGCCTTATCAACACATAGCATACTGCCTAAAGGAGAAACACCCATCACTTAGTTAATAACAAGATTTCCATGAAAAAAGTCAATCAGAGCAATCAACTACTGAGCATGAGCTACACGCAACAAATAACAAACACATATCACTCAAATCCCTAATCAATGGGCTCTGCTTAGCTCGAACTTTTGAAGAAGAAAGGAAAAAAAAAATCAAATGATACCTCAAACCCTAAAAAGAACAATTTCTACAATTTAATTTTAATTATTTTCTCACAAAAAGGAGATTACCTGGATTAAATTAACGACGAGTCCAGAGAAAAAGAAGAGTACGCCTAACGGCAGGATGACAATTGCGGCTGGAATCGCCATACACACACTGTATGTGTATATATGTATGTGCGTGTGTGTCAACAAGATTCTGATTCAAACTTAATTCAACGAGAGAAAACGGAGAAAAAGAGGGCAAGTGCAGCAATAAATTTAGGGCAAAATGTGCAGAGAACAATTTCAAAAATAATTAATTCACGAAATGGATGAGAAAATATAATTTGTTTTTTATTTGCCGGATACAATAATAATAATAAATTAAAATAAATTAGTATTTGAATTACTCACTTATAATTTTTTATTTTTTTATGGGTAGCACTATTCGCACCCTATATTTGATAAGTACACCTATCTACTAAATACACCACTAAAAAAGAATGAACGATTAAAATTTTTACTTAATACACCATTGCTTATTCCTAATATACCCTTTATAATAAAAATTAGGGTGATTTTGGATAAAGGGGAGTTTTTAAAGTTTCATTAAAATTAAAGAACTCAATTTTTCCTAATTATTAATAGAAGCAGTTTATATAATTTTATTTTAATTTTGTTAATTTACACGGCGGTTATTAATTAATATTTATTATATTAGGTAGGCAGTTATTACACTCTATTATAATTATAATTTTAAAGTACTTTTATTAATAAAAAATTTAATAAAATGAAACATTAATTTGTAAGCGTTAATTCATGCGGTAAAACTTAAAATTTTATAAACTATAATACCCCTTTCCCTAAATAGTTCTAAAAATTAAGAGTTTTAATATGATGAAGAAGATAGAAAGGAGATAAAAATTATGTAATAAAATTATTCTGTATTAAATATTTAATTTTTTAACAAGGACATTATGGATATTTAAACTACTAATAAATTTATAAATATAATAAAGTGGTGTACTTATCAAATTTGAAGGTGCAAATAGCATCACCTTTTTTTTATTCCAAATGGTACTTTTCAAATGTATAAAACACAATTTTAGTTTGATTTTTTTTATCAACTTCATATTAATTTATTTATTTTAATTTTTGTACTTGGATTAATGTAAAAATATTATAAAATGTTTTTTATTTTATTTTTATACTTGGATTAATGTAAAAATATTATAAAAAGCAAAAAAAATTAAGTAAAAGTCAATCACATAAAAGAAAAAAAAATGCATACGAGCACATAAAAAATGAAACCCCACGCATCATTGAGAGACTATCTCTCCAACCAACCAACTAAACATAAATAAAAAGCAAATGTAATTGGGTAAATAAAAAACAAATTGACTGGAATGTAATTGGGTAAATATAGTGTCTTCGATTGCCCACACGAGACTTGATTTTAGAACTATTTTGAAAAAGGGACATTATAATTTATTAAATTATATCTAAAACTCATAAAATAAATTTTAAAATTTAGCATTCATTAATTATTTTATTTTTTTTATTAATTAAAGTATTGCTAAAGTTATAATTATAAACAAATGAATTAACTCATTTATTAACCTTAACTACATTTTATTAATTAAATTTCACTGATTTATAATTAAGAAAAGATGGGTCATTTAATACTAAATAAACATAAAAAAATTACACTTTATCCAAAATCACGCTTGATTTTTAAATACCTATTTTTTCTTTAAACTCTCATTAAATAACTCATGATTTTATATACTATTGAAAATTAGAATTCAATACTTCAAACTTTAAAAATGTAAAAGATAAAAATCTCACACAATTCTAAACCAATACATTCTTATATTTGTTATAAATTTTGTAGGATTTTTTAAGACTTTGAAAATTTTTGAGGTCTTCAATTAGGATTCTTAAAGTTTATAAAAATCTTGAAGTATTAAATAAGATTTTTAAAAAGTTTTAAAAAATATATAGGTATTCAATTGATTTTAACCGTTTATAAATTTTCTTTGATTCTTTTTAAAATATATGAATAAATTTGATTCTCCAAAATCAATTTTAATTATTAGAAAATTTTAAAATTCTCAAAAAAATGAAAGTTAAAAAAAATTCATTATTCTTCTAATAAAGGTACACAAATCTTTTAAATTTTTTGTTTATAATAATTATATTATCAACCGGATTAAATGGAAATAATTTAACATTTTAATAAATTTATATAAAATAATAATTATATATAATTTTGATTATTATAATTTTTTTATTCAATACACTTGAAATATCATTTTTAATAGATTTATTAAAAATTAAGATAATTTTTTTTATTTTGATATATAAGAGTAATATCAAAATTAGAGGAGGGAGACTTTGAACAATATATGTAACTTAGAACAATTTCATGATGAGTCCCTTTAACTTACAAAAATCACATTTAGACTCTTGTTCTTTTACCGAAAAAATATATGACATGCTCATATTTCTATATATAGACCCACTATAGCCACACAAGTATGCCACCCCGTTCCCCTAAAAAATTAAAACATTTTAAAGAACATGCTATGGTTTAAACTCTACACTTCATGAAAATAGAGGAGGGAGACTTTGTCATTCCATCGAATCAATATACCTATATTAAACACCTAACCTGTTCTTTTGGACTGAAACCGGCTGAACTGAATTGAACTGAACTTAAGCGATCTGAACTGAACTGAACTGAACTTAAGCGATCTGAACTGAACTGAATTGATTTTTTTATAAAAATAATAATAATTTTTATAAATTATTAAATATTTTTTTAAAATATGAATACTATTATGACAGTAACTAAGTTTCATATTTAAAATTATAGATTGAAATTATTTTTAATTTATTTTATTTTAATTTATTTTGAAACGAACTGAACTGAACTGGAGCATCTGAACTGAACTGAACTGAACTGAATCGATCTGAACTGAACTGAATTGGAGTGAAATTAAGTCCAAAAGAACAGGTAAGTGTTAAATTGTATGATCTATTGTATACATAGTTTAAATTTTCATTATAAATATACAAAAATATCATCCAAAAATATAGATAAAAACATATTAACTTCTAAAAATACACATAAATCATAATTATACAATAAATAAATTATTATTAAAAATATTTTAAAAAATATTCATTAATTAACGTTACAATTATCATTATAATTGACAATATTAATTAATTAACACTAAAATTATCATTATAATTGATATAAATCATACACCTATGTGTATATAAATCATACACCTATGTGTATATAAAGCCTATTCGACTTACGTTCGCCTCTCATAACCACCAACGAACCGCTGGCAACCTTCACGACTCCACCTTCTCCGGTGAACGAGTAACCCTTAAGCTCCAAAGTACTAAGCGAAATCAAATTCCGCTTTAAGCCGGGAACGTATCTAACCTCGCTTAGGGTGCAGATCGCGCCGTCAAACATCTTGATCCGGATGCTTCCTATCCCTTCGATCTTGCATGACGCGTTGTTTCCCATAGTCACCGCACCTTGCTCCACCTTTTCAAAAGTATCGAACCACCCACGATTCGGACACATGTGGAACGTACATCCCGAGTCTAGAATCCATTCCTCGCTTGATTTGGAGACCTCACCCAAAGCCATGAGAAGATCACAATAATTCTCGGCTACACCAACTTCACCGGAACTCTTACCGGAATTATTGTTGTTGTTGTTGCCGCCTTCTCTCTCCTTCCTATTCTTCAAGGAGTAACAATCGGCTTTGATGTGACCCTTCTTCTTGCAATAGTTGCAGACTTTGTTACTATGTCGTGACTTTGATCGAGACCTATCTTGCCCCGTCGATCTCTGGTTGGTCCGTCCTCGGACATTCAATCCTTCGCTTGGCGTTTCTCCCGAATTAGGATTCTCCATCATCAAAATATTCTCTCTAGATGAGAGAGCCGAGGTTACGTCTTTAAACGTGAGGCTATCTCGAGAATATAGGAGAGTATCACGGAAACTCGCCATAGAAGGGGGTAGCGAAATTAGGAGCCAAAACGCGAGGTCGTCATCTTCGAGCTTCACGCCAATGTTGCCGAGGTCGGCGACTTTCTCCTTGAATTTCGCTACGTGCGCGAGGATAGAGGAACCCTCCGCCATCTTGAGAAAATATAAGCTTCTCTTTAAATTGTGCTTACTTGACACCGTCTTGGTAATGCACATCTCTTCAAGCATCTCCCACAATTCTTTTGCTGTCTTCGCTTTCATGATGTCCTCCGCCAAAGCGTTCGAAACATGGAGCCCTATGGTCGCCATAGCCATCTGATCGAGCTCTTCCCACCCTTCATGCTTCATGTCCGTCGGCTTGTTGTCAATACCTTTGAGGGCGCCCTCTTGCTTAAGGGATCGAAGAACTAACCTCATCTTGTATTGCCACGTCGGGAACCTTGTGTTGAGATCCAGCAACGGTATGTCATACCTCACGCTCGTCATCCTTAGCTCTGATACCACTTGTTGTAAGATCGGACGATGTATAGTATGATAATATCAAGAATACCGAAGAAAAGAAATCAACGAAAAATAGAGAAGACAAGAATTTACGTGGAAACCCAACTGGGAAAAACCACGGGAGGAACGACGAACAATTCACTATAATATTGTTTCACGATTACAAGGATGATATACGCTCTAAACCCTCAAATCTCACGCAATACCACGGGAGGACATCATGAAAGCGAAGACAGCAAAAGAATTGTGGGAGATGCTTGAAGAGATGTGCATCACCAAGACGGTGTCAAGTAAGCACAATTTGAAGAGAAGTTTATATTTTCTCAAGATGGCGGAGGGTTCCTCTATCCCCGCGCACGTAGCGAAATTCAAGGAGAAAGTCGCCGACCTCGGCAACATTGGCGTGAAGCTCGAAGATGACGACCTCGCGTTTTGGCTCCTAATTTCGCTACCCCCTTCTATGGCAAGTTTTCGTGATACTCTCCTATATTCTCGAGATAGCCTCACGTTTAAAGACGTAACCTCGGCTCTCTCATCTAGAGAGAATATTTTGATGATGGAGAGTCCTAATTCGGGAGAGACGCCAAGCGAAGGATTGAATGTCCGTGGACGGACCAACCAAAGATCGACGGGGCAAGATAGGTCTCGATCGAAGTCACGACATAGTAACAAAGTCTGCAACTATTGCAAGAAGAAGGGTCACATCAAAGCCGATTGTTACTCCTTGAAGAATAGGAAGGAGAGAGAAGGCGGCAACAACAACAACAATAATTCCGATAAGAGTTCCGGTGAAGTTGGTGTAGCCGAGAATTATTGTGATCTTCTCATGGCTTTGGGTGAGATCTCCAAATCAAGCGAGGAATGGATTCTAGACTCGGGATGTACGTTCCACATGTGTCCGAATCGTGGGTGGTTCGATACTTTTGACAAGGTGGAGCAAGGTGCGGTGACTATGGGAAACAACGCGTCATGCAAGATCGAAGGGATAGGAAGCATCCGGATCAAGATGTTTGACGGCGCGATCCGCACCCTAAGCGAGGTTAGATACGTTCCCGGCTTAAAGCGGAATTTGATTTCGCTTAGTACTTTGGAGCTTAAGGGTTACTCGTTCACCGGAGAAGGTGGAGTCGTGAAGGTTGCCAGCGGTTCGTTGGTGGTTATGAGAGGCGAACGTAAGTCGAATAGGCTTTATGTTCTTGAAGGCACTACGGTGAAAGGTGAAGTAGCCGTGGGTGATTCCAAGGTCCCGGATGTCGATACAACGAGACTTTGGCATATGCGTCTAGGGCATATGAGTGATTCCGGAATGGCCGAGTTGAGTAGACAAGGGCTTCTTGGGGGTAAGGGCTTGTCGAAGTTGGAGTTCTGTGAGCAGTGCGTCTATGGGAAGCAAACGCGAGTGAAGTTCACTACCGACGCTCACACGACTAAAGAGATACTCGGGTATGTCCATTCCGATCTATGGGGACCATCCCCGGTCCCCTCCACTGGAGGTTCTTACTACATGCTTACCATCATCGATGACTATTCCCGAAAGGTTTGGTCGTTCTTCCTTAAAAACAAGAGCGACGTGTTTTCTACCTTTAGAGATTGGAAGGTGATGATAGAGAAACAAACCGGGAAAGTCGTGAAGAACCTACGTACGGACAATGGCCTAGAATTTGTGTCCGATGAGTTCAACCAGTTTTGTAAGAGTTCGGGGATTGTGAGGCACCACACTGTGAGATACACCCCTCAGCAAAACGGAGTAGACGAGAGAATGAATCGCACGATTATGGACAAGGTACGTTGCTTGTTAGCGACTTCTGGGTTGAGTAAAGGTTTTTGGGCTGAAGCGGCTTCTTTAGCATGTTACCTTATCAACTGTTCCCCGTCCATGGCGATTAACAAGAAGCTAGTGTTCGGGAGGAATCAAGATGATGTTCGAGGGTTCGTGGATTCCGACTATGGCGGTGATCTAGATAAAAGAAGATCTCTTACCGGGTATGTTTTTACCATTGGTGGGTGTGCCATTAGTTGGAAAGCTATTTTGCAAAGTACGGTGGCCTTATCTACTACCGAGGCGGAGTATATGGCGGTCACCGAGGCTTGCAAGGAGGCGTTGTGGTTAAGAGGTTGGTTTAGAGAGCTCTTGAAGGGTTCAAAGACGACGTCCATCTTTTGTGATAGTCAAAGTGCTATTTGTCTCACAAAAGATCAAGTGTTCCATGAGAGAACAAAGCACATAGACATTCGTTATCACTTTGTCCGTGAGGTGATCGCTCGAGGCGATATTAAGGTGAGTAAGATTAGTACTCACGACAATCCAGCGGACATGTTGACGAAGAGTTTACCCGCAACCAAGTTTGAGCTTTGCTCTAGCTTGGTTGGACTTTGATCGAGAGATTAAGCCCTTAGGGGCTTTTGGAGGAAGACGGACGGCGAAGGAAGTTCGCGGTTTAGTGCCAAGGTGGAGATTTGTTGAGTTTGCCACGAAACCGAGAAGAGAAACGACGCTGGAGGATTCGGCGCCCGCCAGAGGAAAACGGCGCCCGCCGTTTCTATCCAGCGACCGCCAAAGAAGACCAACGCCCGCCGAAAAGGTCATCGAATAACGAAGTCGGGGCTGCCAAAAATCGGGGGTTTCGGCGACCGCCGAAATGGATTCGGCGACCGCCTAATCTGTCATGCGACCGCCAGTTGGAAACGGCGGTCGCCGTTAGGCCCAGGCGTAAGAATTATGGAAAATTCTATTTTTGGTCCGTTTTGGTTTCCTTCTCCAACGAGGCATATCATAGGCGAGAATTAATGTTTCCATACATTAATTAGGTCTCTCCCTTATATAAAGAGAGCTACTCCATGGGCATAAACAACACCAATTATAATTCTATAGCTATTGCGTGAGATTTGAGGGTTTAGAGCGTATATCATCCTTGTAATCGTGAAGCAATATTATAGTGAATTGTTCGTCGTTCCTCCCGTGGTTTTTCTCAGTTGGGTTTCCACGTAAATTCTTGTCTTCTCTATTTTTCGTTGATTTCTTTTCTTCGGTATTCTTGATATTATCATACTATACATCGTCCGATCTTACAACATTATTAATTACTGAGTATTTTTTTTCATTTAAAATACCAAGTCGGAATCGGAAAATTCTATTAATTTAGAAAGTTTAATAACCTATCGAGATTAATTTATAGAGGTTTTACTGTATAATAATTTAATTTTAGTGAAAAAAATTTATATTCTCTTTATCCGGTGATTTATGCAAATCGATACAAACACATATATTAAAATATTAATTTTAATTAATCTAAAAATAAGAGATAAAAATGTATTTTAAAATTAAAAATTATAGTATAGTTGTGAGTAAAAGTTTAAAAAGTAGTTGAAAAAATAAAGGTTAAATTGAATTTTAAAGTGAAAATAAATAAATAATTATTTTATTTTTAAAGTTGTGCATATTGAGTTGAAACAACAAGAATAAAAGTATGCATAATTTTACGAGATTGATATAGTATTTGATATGTATAACAATTGTAAAAAAATTTATAAAATTATAAATAAATTTAGACTAAAATTGTAATTTTCTCAATAATTCAATTTTATGTTCCATCCTTACCGAAATCTATTGAAATTTATGTAAACTAATACAAAAATGCATTTCATGCAATCTTCTAAAGTCTATCTGTTAACAGTCGAAAAAATCTCATAAGCTTTCAACCGAACCCATATACTGATTTCGAGGTTTGGGCGATCAAGTATAGAAGAAATACGACAATCAGACAAGCAAAATTATTTCCAGAATGAACAGAAAAGAAAGAGTATAAATGTTATTATTATTTCTTCCGTTTTCCAGGAATCTTCCTCCCCCTATAAATACCATTGTTTATCTATTTATAGAAAAGTGAAATTAGGGTTTCCATTCTGTACTTGGCCGTCTCCTTATTGGACTCAAGAACCAAAAATTCCTCATGGGCTTATCTTGTGGGCCGGTCTATTGGGCCCTGATAAAAATGAGGTACAACACTATCAAACATCATACTCCTCAAGTCTCGCGTATATTTTCACACCTAAAAAAATAAATTTAGTTACTTTTTCGTTTAAAAATAAAATTATACTTTTAATTTTTCACTTATTTTTCTACATTAACACACATTTACTTATAATTTTTTCACTCAAATAAAATAAAAAATACATTTCCTTAATCTACTTCATGAAAATATAAAGATTTTTTTGGGACGAAAGAATAAAAATAAATAAATAAAGTCACTCAAACTCTAAATAGAATTTAGGGAAAAATGGCAATAAGGCCAATTTTCAACATTTTTTGTGCAATAAGGCCAAGTTCCAATTTATGTGTCAATTAGGCCTTTTTGTTCCAATTAGGCCAAAAAAATATATATGAAAGAACGAAAATACCCTTACTCTATTTCTACTCAACCCACCACACCCCAACCTCAGACACTGAATACCATTAAAAAACACTGAACGTCAATTTTTTTTTCTACTCAACTCACCCCACCTCCTGACACTGAATAACACTAAAAACACTGTTATTAAAAGACACTGAATAACATTAAAAGTCACTGAATAACACTGAAAGACACTGAATAACACTGAATAACACTAAAAGACACTGAATAACATTAAAAGACACTGAATAACATTAAAAGACACTGAATAACACTGAATAACATTAAAAGACACTGAATAACACTGAATAACATTAAAAGACACTGAATAACACTGAATAACATTAAAAGAAACTGAATAACACTGAATAACATTAAAAGACACTGAATAACACTAAAATACACTGAATAACACTGAATAACATTAAAAAAAACACTGAATAACATTAAAAGACACTGAATACCATTAAAAGACACTGAATAACATTAAAAGACATTAAATAACACTGAATAACACTGAATAACACTGAATAACACTGAATAACATTAAAAGACACTGAATAACATTGAATAACACTGAATACCATTAAAATACACTGAATAACATTATAAGACACTGAATAACACCTAATAATACTGAATAACATTAAAAGACACTGAATGTCATTAAAAAACACTGAAAGTCAGATTTTTACACTGAATATTATATGAACAATATCATTGAAAAACAATGAACGTCGTAAAAAAACATTGAACGTCAATATTATAAAAACACTGAATGTCATAAAAAACACTGAATGTCATAAAAAACACTGAATGTCATAAAAAACACTGAACGTCATAAAAAACACTGAAAATGAAATAAATATTTCAAATAAAAAAAATCGAACATGACAATAGGGGAATTCATGAATATCATCAAACACCCTTACTTATTTCCACTATTATTATGTCCATCTACCATTCATTCTTGTACAGTATAAAAGTGGTAGTAAAGGTGTATATGTTACAAGTAATCTATTATTCAGCAAGGGACCAAAGGACTGAGGTTCTTGAGTTCAACTCCCTCCGTTTTCACACTTGTTTCAAAGCACCTACACAGAAGAGAAATATTCATAATAAGTTTGGTTTGGTTTCTTCTTTTGTTTTAACTCTACAACAATTTATGGTTAAACAACGAGACCCGGCCCTTTCCCCTTACCCAAAAGCTTATCAGGTGATCTCTCAAAACCATGTTACACAAGGCTTGCCCTCGAGTACAACAGCTCAGTTCTTTTTCGAAATTTAATGAGTCCGACACGGGTAAGACAACCTAAAAGTCCAAGAAAGAAAAATGATATAATGTGTAAAGGTATAATTATGCAAATAATTCATAAAAAGTTATCGCAAGTATCATACCATGAAAATCAAGCGAACGCCATTATAGCACAATATTCCACTGAAATAAACCAAAAGGTTTCAAACTACACGACGCGTGCAGTTACGTTGTTTCCCTTCGATTAAAGCAGCCAAGGCAAGCAAGAACTGAGAACCGAAGAAACAATGAATGGGTTCGATTCCACACCACTCCTCTGTGCACTAAAAAACAAACTCAAACCCTCCTCGTATCGATCGTTCCACACGAACCCAGGGATCATTGAACTCCAAGCCACCTCCCTCTTTCTTGGATTCGACTCGAACACTCGGAAAATGAAACCGCAATTGGCGTAAACATCGAGGACACTGTCTATGCTGCGCTCGAGAAAGTGGGAGGAGCGAGGGTCGAGGTTTCCGTGACGGAGACGTGGTGGCTGTCTGACGGAGGAATCGATGCGAGTTTACAGAACACAATAAATGTCAGGTCTATCATGCCTTCTATTACTGAGATAGATACCAAACAAGGCAGACAATTATAGTACACTCATATGTTCAAGAACCCAACGAGTCAAGTTCCTAGCTAGGATCTCAATGCTAGTAAAGATCATGAGTTCAACGATCAGCTCAATTAGACATGAATTTATCAAAATACCTTTATATGTGGTACTAGTATTAATTACTCCAATTTACCACAAGTTTGGATATATATATATCGTTAACAAGAAGAGCGAGTTGAACAAGAGTTATATTTCAAGCATGCCTATTTCATTATTAACTGAATCCTGAAAAATGATCGAGTCGACTCAACTCAAACTCAGCCCGCTGCCCTACCCACATCATGCACGCTAAAACAGATAACTAAAGAACACAACAAATTTAGATGAATCCCACAACACACAAACACCCTCATTTAAAAACAAATTAAAAGTTTTCAACTTTACATTTCCGTAATAAGAAATCCACCAACCTTAGCACATTGAAAGTGTTATCCATCATCAGGCTCAGGCATCCAAGTTCTCCATCTGGATGCTGCTCTTAAGAGGCACGTACTCCCCAAGGTATCTGCCGAGATGATCGTACAACGCGTTCTTATCGATCCCCTGATTATCGATCCCCTGATTAATGAGTCGAGAAAGTGATGCCAAAGCTTTAAGTTGTGAAACATGTGAAAGTTAGTGGGGTAACTAATAGAGTAACTATAGCTAATGTGAATTTGGACCACCTACAGGAGTGTCATCGATGTGTCTCCACGAGTCGGACCCGATCACAAACACCTGAGCTGCAGCCTCAACAGGATCACCGCTCAAAGATCCGAGTATCCTAAGTACCTTGTATTGATCGGCGTTGGGGCTAAACCCTACACACATGCTCTTAGCAGGGGAGTGCTCGCTTCCGCTGCTCTCGCACGAGCCGAGCCGAGCCATCATCTCGTCGAAAGTCGTGGGCACCTCCTACGTCGACTCGACTCCGATGACTTTGCCTTACTCGACATGTTCAATCTCCGCACAATCTCCATCGACACGAAGAAACAGACCGCCTGGGTCGGGGAGAGAACAGCCAGACGGTGTTTGGGGAGGATTTTAGGATTATCATAGTCGATTCACCGCCGGACGGGTGCCTCCGTTTCTCGGCGAATTTCGGAGGTGGACGAGAAGGAGGCGCCGACGGTGGTGGTCGATCCGGACGATGCGGTGGCGCTGCCGTTCTCGTCGGGGACGAAGGGGCTTGCCTCCGAACTACACCGACGCGGCCATCTTCACCAACGTCTCATCGACCTAAACCACCACAACGGTCGGCACCACCCCTGCGAGTACATCGGTGTCGGAATCGGGAACGTTGTCGTACCTCGGAGGTGCTATCGCGTTGGAATCGAGGGTAGGCTCGTGATTTTCCGATTCGATGGATACGATGTCGAAGTCGACCTACGGTCGTCCTCGAGATACATAATCGATCTGCCACCAAAGTCCGGTTCACCTCCCGATCTCGGCTTCAGGATTCGAAAGGAAGAAGAGGAGAGAGAGGTGGGTGGGGTGGGGTGATTGGCGAGATTGGATCAGCGTCAATTACATTTTCTGGAATTGGAACTGGATGAATTTGGGGAAGAGGGGCAACGAGGTCTTTACACATTTTAGGCGGCCTAATTGACACGCGTAATTTCTCAAAAGCCTTATTGCCGAAAAAATGTTGAAAATTGGCCTTATTGCAATTTTTTCCTAGAATTTATTGAATTTTCTTAATACTTTTTAAATTTTAAACTAAGTACTATATTTTTATTAATAAAAGTTAATGAAAAGTTAAATTATGGAGTTAATTGGAGTAACTTTCACTCTTTCACCGCTCACCATCTCAATCCTACCTAAACCCTCGTACCCCACGCCGCCCGCAGGCCGCAACCGCCACCCTTCCGCCGCCATGAACTTATCCTCGTCCACATCCGTCTCATCGGCGGCTCGTACGATGATCGGGACCCACTCTCGGAAGTTTTCTGGGCCCCACCTCCAAATGCAGCTCTCTGTTCCCAGCAAGAGGCATCCGAAGGGAACGATTATTTGCTCCACGACGGCAAGTAGCGGCCCCGCCGTGATAGAACAAGGAATCAGCGAGTCTGGCTCGGGGCAGAGCCGGATTGGGTCGCTGAGTCAGGTCTCCGGCGTGCTTGGATGCCAGTGGGGTGACGAAGGTAAAGGAAAGCTCGTAGATATTCTCGCCAAGCAATTCGATATCGTTGCTCGTTGTCAGGTTTGTTTATATATCGAAGCTCGTTCGATTTTTTTTATTTTTTTTCCATAAATTTATTTTTTGTCTCCCTGTTGCTTGAATGCTTGCCTGCTGATTCCAATTGATTTCTTAGGGTAATTTTAAACGATTTGTATTTACGACTCTCACGGGGTGTCGATACCTTACATTGAATTTCGATTACGTAAAAACATCGGTGCATTTGAACTATCATTTGGTATGCTTCTGAATTTGACATTTTTGCCCATATTTCGATGTTGACCTCCCTTGAATATCCATGTGGATAGTCTTGTTTATGTGAATTCTCACTACTTGGCTTTTGTTGAAGGAATAAATCACAGGACAGGAGTTTGGGACAACGACTGGCCGTCCTCGTCGGTGTGGATGGCTCGACATAGTTGCCCTGAAATATTGTTGTCAGATAAATGGATTCTCGTCTCTAAACCTCACCAAACTAGACGTGTTGTCTGATTTCGAAGAAATTCAGTTGGGTGTTTCATACAAGAAAAGTGATGGTACTTCACTCCAATCATTCCCCTCCGACCTTGATCTTCTGAAGGACATCAAGGTTAGCTCCACTTTATGTTCTCTGACTGGATGCCGTTTTAGTTGTAAATTCAAACACATCTAGAGTTAAGCAAAAACTTGAGGATTATAATGTCAATTACCAGAAGCTTCTTTTGTTTTGTTTTGTTTGATAGTTATTTGCATTTTTTCCCTTAGGTTGAATACGAAGTGATGCCTGGGTGGCAGAGTGACATATCTTCGATCAGGGAGTACTCTGAGCTGCCAAAAGCTGCTCGTAATTATGTCGAAAGGATAGAAGAGATTGTGGGCACACCTATTCACTACATCGGCATTGGGCCAGGACGCGATGCCCTTATATACAAATAGAAGTTCTGGATTCTTTTAGTATATCTGGTGAGAATATTTTTCTTTTCTCAAGGCTGTGAACTATGCCCCTTAATTTTGTGGTGTTTGTTGTATTTGCACCTTTTCTAAAAATTGGAGGTTTAATTTGGAACTGGTGAAGTATCCTGGGAGGTACGTTGATCCATGTAACTCACAACTCCTTTACTAAACAAATAACAAAATAAAATAATACGGGTGTAGTAATTTGTGATAAATTTACAAGTAATTAAACTTCTGTGAACAATACTATATAAATTTGATGTGACAAATGACTAATTGAAGATTCACATAATTTAATCCATGATATAAATCGTTCAGGGCACAATATATAATATTGAAATGTGAGAATTGAATTGACTAATTGAATATTCCCATTTTCCATTGTACATGTATTTTCGTTTATGTTTTATAAAGAATTTAATATCAAAGACGAGTGCGAATTTATATTAGGAATTTAGAGAATATGAATTTTATTTGATTATTGGGCTATGTTAACTTAAAGTCTGAATAGACTTTGTTTGTTACTAAAATTAATGTTCAATTTTGTTTGAAAGTGCATTTCAAAAATATGTTTCAAGATATATAAATATAGAGTTTTAAAATAATTCTTGATTGAACTTGCTATTCGATAAAAAACAAAAAACTTGGATTGAACTTGTAATTTTAAATAGAAGAGAAAAAAAAACTCATACTATACGAGAGGAAATAAATAGTTCCTCTCCCAACAGTATGAGGCGCAAGTACAGTACACATAAATATAGGCAAAACCAATCGCCTAACAATAGACAGCTCTACATCGATCTCGACCTCTCCTCTACTTTCACAATCACACATTAGGCATTGTTGTTCCCCTGTTGTGACTCTTTCACTCTCAACTCCCTCATCGTAGTCCTCCACTTGAAAAAATTCCCAAACAAAACCTCCATATCCTCCAACGTCCTCCCCCTCGTCTCCGGCAACAACGTGAAGTAAAAAATCCACGTCACCACCCCTATCCCACTAAACATATAAAACGTCCCTCCAATCGTCATCGCCTTATACAGCGAAATAAACGACATCAGCAAAATTCCGCTCGTCCCTCGATTAATCGCCACTCCCAATCCGCACCCCTGCGACCTCAGCTTCATCGGAAATATCTCCGAACTATACACCCACGCAATCGGCCCCATCCCCATCGAGAAAAACGCCACCGACGTATAAGTCGACAGCACGCAAATCACCACAAGCCACGCGTACTTCTCCGGCCCGTAATGGTCGATCAAAGTCAACCCCGTCGCCAGAGTCAACATCGACAAAACCAACCCCCCGCAGCTCGTGAGGAGCAGCACTCGTCGTCCGATTTTATCCACCATGAAAGTCGTCACCAGGATGAAGAAAGTTTTACAGAGCCCCACGGCTATCGTCGCTAGAAGCTTCTTCTCGTCGCTCTTGATTCCGGCCTTCTCGTATATCCTCGGCGAATACATCACGACGGCGTCGATCCCGCTGGCTTGCTGGAAGAACTGGAGGCCGAGGGCGGCGATGGTGATGTGGAGAACGGGCCGGGTCGGGTTGACGAACATGTCCCTCCAGACGCTTTGGCCCGACCCGCCGGATTTTTTGGGGATTTCGGCGAGGTCGGCGTGGCAGTCGGCGGGGAAGCCGGCGGCCTCCTTGATCTCGGCGAGGCGGAGGTGGGCTTCTTGGATCGAGTCCGAGGTTC
This sequence comes from Euphrasia confusa, assembly GCA_954870475.1. Classification (NCBI taxonomy): domain Eukaryota; kingdom Viridiplantae; phylum Streptophyta; class Magnoliopsida; order Lamiales; family Orobanchaceae; genus Euphrasia; species Euphrasia confusa. The sequence goes on along the minus strand of OX940968.1, from coordinate 23,652,568 downwards.
GCTCCAGGACCTTCTTGGCGTCGCCGAGCCGGCCCTGCATCACCAGCCACCGGGGGGATTCCGGCATGATGAGGACGCCGAGGGCGATGAAGATGGCCGGAATCGCGCCGACGCCGAGCATCAGCCGCCAGCCGAGCTTCAGGGAGAATCTGGCGAAGGCGTAGTTAGAGAGGTAGCCGAGTAAAACACCTGGAGGGGAGGGGTATAATTGTCAAATTGATAAACAAAGTGGGGTCCATGGGCACGTTTTAAATTCTCATGAATTGAATTAAATTCGGTAAATACATTTAAGGGTAATTAATGTGTTTGGTGGAGGATAAGCATTATCCGCTAACAAATTTATAATTACGGTTAGTAGAAACATAGAGTACTAATTAAATGAAATGTTTTAATTGGAAAAAATAATTATTTTGAGAATGACAGACATTTAAGGAATAATTAATGAGGTTTCACCGTATCAGTACCTCCCGTCTAATTTATAGGGATATATGTAGAAAAAACTGATTTATTTTATTCTAAAAAAATAGGACTTACTTTATTCAAATATTTCCTTTATACTGGTATAATCCAATCTGCATTCAGATTTGATTTTCTAATAGGTATATAATTTCGAAAATTAAATTGTTTATTATTTTAATAACTTTTCACATAAATCAAACAATAAAAAAGTAAAAAAAAAAAAATCATATTTCTGATTTAAATAGATTATTTTAAATAAAAAATGAAAATAAAAATAAAAACAGAACATACCGAAATTGATGAAAACTTCCGGAAAAGAGGTGAGAAATCCTCGGGAGGAGGCCGGCGCCACCTCGGCGGCGTAGACCGGCGCGATCATCAAGGCGTATCCGACTCCGAGTCCGGCGACGAACCTCCCGGCCATGAGCACCCAGTAGCTGTTGGCCAGCCCCATCACGACGGCTCCGATGAAAAACACGGCCGACGCTATGACGATCGTTATCCGGCGGCCGAGCCAATCGGAGGTTTTTCCGGCCATCGCCGATCCGACCAACGAGTAGATGTTGATCGTTCCGACGAGAATCTCGATCTGCGTGTCCGTCACTTTCAAATCCCTCTGTATGTACAGAGTCGCCCCGCTCATAACCCCCGTATCTGTCGATTTCAATTTCAATTAGTAAATTGATTAAAACTAATTAAACGTGCTTTAATTAATCACCCGAAATGAATTAAAATTAATAAAAACGTGTTATAATTAATTAATCACCGTATCCGAGGAGGATGGAGGTCATCGAGGCCATGATAGCGATGAGCAGCGCGTACATATTTCGCTTCGGTTTATTCGCTGATTTCACCGGAGATCCGGGAATGCCGCCACCGCCGGTGGTATGTTCCGCCATTGTCACGGAGGAGGAGGAAGGAGGAGAGTGTGTTTTCTAGAGAGAGAAAGTGAGATAGGGGTTTAGATACTTGAGGGTTGTGTGGATTAAGGGTTTGGGGTACACGGGTTTATATACAACTCAGAGAGAGTTTTTGGATAATTTTTATTGGATAATTAAAACGCCTTTTTATTTTTTTATTTTATTTTTTTGATAGGTGGAGAGTTGGAAATTTTGAGAATTGTTACCACTTTTATATTTCATGAATTTTTTTTTGAAAATTTCGTACTCCTAATTTAATTATGTGATGTAATTAAATTACAATATTATTTAATTGTGAATAGTATTATTATATCTTTTTATGCTGATTTTGTAATCATTATTGCTTTTACTCACAAAGCCAACGTTTTGAATTTCTTTTAATTAATCTTATCTTATCCAAAACTCGGATATTTGTTCTACATTAATTCAATAAAATGTTACTCGAGTAATATCTTCTCACTCCAAATAAATATGTTAAGTAGATTTTCTTGCATTCAAAAAATTGAAATATTTTCTTGTTGCACTTACAAATACTAATGTGTGAATACTAGCTTTTCTCTCATTCAAATTAAAAGTGTTGTAGACCCTTTTTTCATAAATTGCTCTCAAAATAATTAATTTTTATCTAAATAATAATATTTTTAATATTCAATATAAAATAAGAAATTCACGTTTTTTTTAATATGTGTATAACTGTAGTATAAGAGCTTATAGGAATAGGATCACATATAATTTGAATTTGAGAGAATATTATTTTTTTCATTTTTTATATTAATTTTTTTATTTAAAAACATTTTATTTAGTACAGTATTTACCTCTTACTAAATTATATGTTTGTATGTGTATAGAAAACAATTAGAAAACAATTCAACTTTTATGATTTGATTTTTTTTTTTTTGGCTCCCCCAAATAGTATTTTTGAGCTCGTTAATTATTAAATGTTTAATTAACGTAAATATTATTTCGAAGGATTTCTTACTCTGTCCAAATTTTGGTTGTCCGTATTGATATTTTTTAATAGTACTACGAGATATTAAATATAATAATAATAAAAATCAGTTTAATTTCTATAGTAATATACAATTACTATAATCGATTTGAGGTAAAGTTGAATATACAATTAAGAATTTAATGTAATTATTGTATGGATATTCTATCAAAATGAATATTTATACGATAGGAAGAATTGGATACATAACGGTAGGCATATATGAATGCCAAACTCCATTCGGTAAGGAATAACTAAAGCAAAGGCTCAGATAGTATGCAGCTTCAAATGGTTCTCTTAAAGTTGATTTCGTGATGTTGATTCTTTTGCGCTGGCATAGTTCTTATGGTATTACCTATTAATGTGATTGGTTATACCGAGCACCGTCCACACCGCCCACTCGTCGATCGGGTACTAATTCGAGCTTTTAGTACTCCTGTTTTCGTTTCAATTATGCACAAATAATAAGTACATAATTCATTGTAAGGATATTAAAAAAAAAGAAATATTAGAGTGATAAAAAAGATAAAAATAGTTATTAATAAATTTGGAAAAATATTTAAAATATTAAAAGTGATTGTGTATTTTAAAATAAAAATATAAATATTATATAATTTTTTTTTTGAAAATTTGAATTATATATATATGTGAGACATCTAAAAAGAAATATATATATATATATATATACATATATATATATATTAGTGAGATAATATAGATTATGAGTAGTATTGATGTGTTTTCTTAATATATATTAGGAATAGTATTGATGCGTTTTTCTTAAAGCTCAAGTACTTCTCTCAACAATCCATAGCTCATTCATTATAACTAATCTCGTACCTAAAAATGCTCGTTTAACGTCTTGAGCTAGACAATTTGTAGGTAGGCCTACATAAGCCGTAATGCTCACTTGGTTCTCAAATGAGTGTCGCATGCATAAGGGCCCACCCACGAATTGTGTAGCTCAAAACGTTAAACGAGCATTTTCAAGTATGTGATTAGTTATGGTGGATAAGCTATCGGTTGGGAGAAGTAATTATGCATTAAGAAAACACATCAAAGCTAACGGTTGTCGAGTACTCTAGTGATCGGTGTATTAAAATTTTAAAATTCCTCGGAAAACTAACTTGGCGGTAGTCGAAGCCTATAGTGTTCGCCGAGTGCATTTTCATATATATATATATTATTTTATGAGGTGAGCTAACGCCCGCCAAGAAAGGAACTTAATGATTCTTAATGCACAAAGATGGATTTAGAATTTTTCTGGAAAAAAACCTGACCGGTGGAAATTACCTAGGCCCAACGCCCTCCAAAGGGATTTTCGTTTTTAAAAAAAATGGTATTAGAATTCTAATCTTTCAATTTTAGTAAGATTTCCCTTTCCTAATTTGTTTGTTCAGTATTTTTTTCATTGCCTATTTAATTGTTTATTTAATCATGAATGTTATCAATATCACATGCTCGTTTTCGATTACTAGTATGATTTATAATTATAAGTAAGTCTTATATTAAGGGTAGGGTGATTTAAATCTCTAAACATATGATGGAATAAAGTTTTAATCTCGATTAAATGTTTAATTAATTTTTAACTTTGTTTGAAGTTGTAAGACATTAATAACGTGGTCGTGGACTAGATTAATCGAACCACTTTAAGACTTGCCGAAAACGAGCGCACTAGAGTAATTTTACAACCTATAAGTTTATTCTATGTTAGAAAATTGATGATCACAGTCCCTTAGAGTTTCTTTTACCGTTTTAAACACAATTTAATCATTTGCTTGCTTTACCGATGATGGCTTTTAATTTGTAATTAGTTTAGAATAAGATTTTAAAAAACAAAAAAACAAAACCAACTATGCATTATATTATATATTTCTTTTATCTTTCTTGTACAAATACTTAAACACATATCGATTTTGATAGTAGTTTTCTTCGAGACTGAAACTGAAACCGAAGTTGAGACGAGTTGAACATGAGCACAAGCCGGCTAGTTGGACGACGTGTGCGCGCTTGTATAGTTGTTGTCATGTACCATTAAGATGCATTTACTAAGTGTTGAACAGATAAATCTTTCAATCATTTATTAAGTATAATTACGGGTGGACTTTCGAGTCCGAAAATCCGAGCTCGGACCAAAAATTTCCGTCACGGGCCGAGCTCATTTTTTTTTTTGGGATTGTCCTGCCAAAAGTTCGGAAATTAAAAAATTAGTCCGAGCTTAGACTCAAAAAAATTTGAGACATAAGTTTGAAATGGTCTGACTTTTTTTTTGTTTAATTTATATTGTAATAAATAGTAGTATATTTTTATATGAATTTTTGTATTTTAATTTATAATTGTAAACTAAAACTTAAATTTTAGGGGAAAATGGCAATAAAGCTAATTTTCAGCATTTTTTGACTAATAAGGCCAATCTCCGATTTTCGTGTCAATTAAGCCATTTTGTGTCAATTGGGCCAAAAAATGTATAAAGAATGACGAAAATACCCTTAATCTATCTTACCCCACTTCACCCCACCTGCCCCAAATCACACAACCGACACCAAATCACACACAGCCCCGTATCCAAACCCAAACCCAAACCCAATCCCCGGCGGACCGCGATCCTCCCCGATCACGGCGCCGCGGTAGTAGATCGCCGTCGTCGTGTTTCGGTTACGAGACATGATTCTCTCGTCTTTCAGACTGACCGTGCCCCGAGAAATTCGCAGAATCAGGGAGGAACTTGAAGGTCTCGAAAAAGAAATGGAGCTTTTGTACACGATTGATGTAATGAAGAACAAGGTTTCCACTCGTAGTAGCAGCAGCAGTAGTTCTATTGTTTATTGTGAGATTGTGGTTGGGCGAAATAAGGAAGTAAATGAGATTGTTGAGATGTTAATGTTGGATGATGATGGTAGAATGCTTAATGTTTCAGTTATTCCCATATTGGGTATGGGTGGGATTGAGAAGACGACTCTGGCGCAAGTTGTGTACAATCACGAAAGACTGAATCCAGTGAATGGGAAGGCCGTGTTCGATTTGAAGATGTGGGCTTCTATATCCATGAATTTCGACTGCATTAGAGTCACAAAGTCTCTGTCATTCTGTGTAAAAAAATGTTTCATTTAGTGTATTTTTTTAATGACATTCAGTGTAAAATTGGACATTTAGTGTGGTCTTTTGTTGCCGGAGACATTCAGTGTAAAAATGGGACAATCGATGTGTTTTTATGACATTCAGTGTTAAAATATGACATTCAGTGTGTTTTTATGACATTCAGTGTGTTCAGTGTTAAAATATGACATTCAGTGTTAAAATATGACATTCAGTGTGTTAAAATATGACATTCAGTGTGTTCAGTGTTAAAATATGACATTCAGTGTTAAAATATGTCATTCAGTGTGTTAAAATATGACATTCAGTATGTTCAGTGTTAAAATATGTCATTCAGTGTTAAAATATGACATTCAGTGTGTTAAAATAGGTCATTCAGTGTGTCCAGTGTTAAAATATGACATTCAGTGTGTTCAGTGTTAAAATAGGTCATTCAGTGTTAAGATATGACATTCAGTGTGTTCAGTGTTAAAATATGTCATTCAGTGTTAAGATATGACATTCAGTGTTAAAATATGACATTCAGTGTGTTCAGTGTAATTTTTTAACATTCAGTGTGAAAATCTGGCATTCAGTGTTATTATGCTTCAGTGTAAAAATGGGGCATTCAGTGTTTTCGATTTAAATTTCAATTGAAAAAAAATTAAAAAAATATGTTAATACTGTATCTTTATACTGATATACATTCCATTGAACACATGACCTAAACTAGCTGAACTTTTCCGAGTGTAATTCACTCGTCGACTAAAACAAAAGAATAAAACACGACTTCTACACGATTAAATCAATTTCTCGAACTATTATCGAGCCTCGACATTTCATCACTATAGGCCTGGTTTCTGAAAGGAGAACAAAACTTGGAGTGTACATCGTGTTCCCTCTGATTTCCTCCAAAACTTGGGACTCAGAAATTCGACTCCTGGTAACATACAACATGTGTTATCCATGCCCGACATTCTCCGAGTGGAGTGACATCTCATCCACCACCTTCTCCAGACCGTCCACTCGCTTCTCCAAAGAATTCATTCCCTTCTGAGAGCTTCCGATAAATCTCTTTCAAGTGAAAAAAATAATCTACAATGCAGATCTTTTTATCAATTAGCATTGGTACATGACCTGTTAAGAAATACAATACAACCAAACATTGATCCACAGTTTAATGTGCAATGAATCTGTGCTCACCTATATCCCATGAATAAAAGAACAGAAAAAAAATAAAAAAAATGACAATGTTTTGTTGTTTATATCAAAATATATTTCAGCAATCCGATCTCCGAATCGCATGAGAACTCTACTACGTAGACCCACATTCGCCCGAGCCATCATTGATCATGTACATTTAAAATATACAAAACGAAAAATGAGGCGCATCAAATAAGTACCGACTCGAGTGGCAGAAAAGCTTCATAAGACTGGACAGGTGCCAAGCCTCTCGTCTCTGGGGCCGGCTGAGGTGAATCTGTCAGTTTCATATTCGTGCTCGTGCCGGAACCAAGACCTGAAGAACAAAAACAATTAAGAACTAAACAAAGCTAATAAGATAATTAAACACGTGACAAACAGTGTACCTACCTTGGAAGATCAGCACGAGAAAAAACAAGATGGTGATGACCATGGACAAGATGGAGCTAACCATCGAAACCACCCCGAGAATCTCCTCATCTCGATTGAACAAACCAGCCCACGCGTCCCTCACGAGTCCCATTAAGAGGCTGATGGACAAAACCAGCCCACACGTCCCTCACGCCACTTCGCTTATGTCCATGATCGAGACGGTCGTGGGAATCGCAACCCTCCTCGACAAGCTATTTAACCTGATAACCACCTCACGACGCAACAAAACCAGAGGAGCGAGAAATGTTTCATCTAACATGCCAGTAGAAGGCACAGATTAAAATAAATAAGCTCGAGTTGAGAGCAAACTGATCTCAATATCTACTGAACACTTACTGCGGATGGACAATACTCAAGCATGTAAACACATTCGAGAAATCCAGCAAAAAAAACTCGACAAATACGACACTCTCTCACCAATGAAAAGATCAAAAGTTAGTAACATTGCTAGAGCTCATATAATTAGCACACTGCATAATACCATGGTCCAGAAACATTCGGGCTTTTTTGGCCTGACCCGATGGCTGATAGGCCTAATGGGTCAATTCCCAATTTGGCCTGATGGGCTGAGCTGAACGATTTTATATTGTAATTTTTGAAAAAAAAAACATTTTTATGTATTAAATTACATTTAATACCTTGTAAAACACGCTTTAAAATTTATGATACATTATTTTTTTATTAATTAAAATATTAATAAACTTATAATTAAGCACATGTTATTAAGAGCATCTCAAGTGCTTAAATGTCAACTTCTCATTTTTTTTGGACCCATTACATGATATATCATCACAAAATGGACGAGGATAAAAATGGGAAATTTCATACAATGCTATGCTCACTTCCATCTTTTAATAGATCAATTAAAATATTAGTTGAGATACTTAAATATTCAAACAAATTCAAAAGATTGAAATGATTACATGAATAGTGAAAATGGAAATGGCTGTCTTGCCCACTATTTTAATTTTTGCTTCAATGCTATTTTTTGCATTTTTTTGAAGCTCAAGTCTATTTCACGAGGCCCAATGTGCCCAAATAAGCACCATTGGAGATGCTCAAAAGCCCACTTCTCATGTTGTGTGGCCCTGATTGCATGACACCTCATCATAAGTGGGCAAAGAAAAAAAATGGGCAAACATCATACAATGGTAAACCACATTTACTTTTTTGAAATACCAATCAAAGAATTAGTTAATTAAATATTAATAACAAATTAAAATAATGAAAAAGTAATATAAATAGTGAAATTGGACATGACTTCTATGGTGGTGGGCATGCTCACTTTTTTTTTTATTTCCTCTCAAATGCTCTATTTTGCATTTTTGAATGCTCAAGTCCATATCAGGTGGGTCAATGCACCCAAATGAGCTGCATTGGAGATGCTCTAAGAGCATTTCAAATGCTAAAAACCCACTTCTCATGTTGGGTGGCCCCCATTGCATGACACCTCATCATAATCATAAGTGAACAAAGAAAAAACAATGGGCAATATATCATGATAAGTCCACTTTTACTTTTTAAAAGACCAATCAAAAAATTAGTATAGTTAATTAAATATTCATAACACATTAAAATAATAAAAAAGTAATATAAATAGTGAAATTGGACATGACCTCTATGGTGGGCATGCCCACGTTTTTTATTTCTCCTCCAATGCTATATTTTGCATTTTTAATGCCTAAGTTCACTTCAAGTGTACCAATACACCCAAATGGGCTGCATTGAAGATGCTCTAACTACCTATAATTAACTCGTGTTATTTTTTAATTTTTTTTAACGAATGTTATTAATTAAATTACCATTAATTTATAATTAGAATAAAATGTGTTATACTGTAATTATCCTTTATCAAAAATCATTTTTTTTATAGTTTTTAATTATTTTATTTATTTATTATTGATTGTATTATAAATTTTAACTAATATTAATTTTATGTTTGTATGATTTTAGTTAAATTCATTAACATATAAATATGATTTTATTTTATATTTTAATAATTATTTCATGTTAAAATATAAATATTATAATTTTTTTTGTTTTTTTATTATTTTAAAATTATCGGGCCAAAAATGACCGGTAGCCCAGCAGCCCGTCCAGGATGGGCTGAGCCTGTTAAATCCAAACCCCGAATAATTCGGGCCGGGTCGGGTTGGGCCAGCATAAAGAGGAGGCCCGATGGGACCCAGCCCAAGTCCTGCCTCATGCATGCAATCAAGCATAGGAAATAGAAAAATCACATTGATCTTCTAGATCGTGTGAAAAAGCCAATTATTTTGGTACGTAAATAATTTCTAATTATCATATTCTAATTCGTCTATAAAATTTGTGAAAAAGATTTTGGTATTATTAAAAAAAGAAAGAACATTGGTTTTTATTATTTTAAAAAACTTTTTGTTTTTTGTATAATTTACAAATAAAAATATTATATAATTTTATTGTTTAGAATATAAAGTATTGACATGTTTTTATTAAAATTTAGTATAACAATTAAAACTTAAAATGTCTATTATACCTTTACACGTAATTAAGTATATATTTAAAAATGCTAAATTTAAAAGTTTACACTTGTTTATAGTTAGAATAAATTACTACTCAGCCAAAGATTATTAAAAATAATTAGTATATAACAATTAAAAATACTTTTATAGTTTACACTTATTATAGTTAGAATAAATTACTACTCAGCCAAAGATTATTAAAAATAATTAGTATATAACAATTAAAAATACTTTTATAGTTTACACTTATTATAGTTAGAATAAATTACTACTCCTAAATAGTAGTATATAAAAAAAATTAAAAATACTCCTATTTCAAAATGCAAAGATTTTAAACGTTTATTTGCATTAAAATTGTAAGAGTAATATATTAAACGTACGCTCCCGCATTAATTCTCTACCATTCAATTCGGAAAGACTATTTGACTTCTATATTTGCCTAATTTTTAGTATTTTATAATTTCTATTTTAATATTAAAATTGAATTTAATTTATATTCTTTCCATTAATTATGTGTAGAATAAATATGTTTCATTTCAAAATCGTGATTTATAGTAATAGATTATACGAAGAAGGATGTTATTGGTTGAGTGTACTTTAATATTTGTATTCGAATATAAGAACTTAATAAATAATTTAAATTATTTGAAAGTAGTCATAATTTAATAAATTTACTGAAAAATAAAATTTAACAAACAAAAGATTTATAACTCAAAAGGCAATAAGAAGGTTACAACCCAAACATACTTTCCAATTTTTACAAATTAATAATTGGAAGATAAAAATGGGTATTGTAAACAATCACCTAAAAACCATAAAATGCTCTTGATCCAAATCTCCTCCTAAGACCAACAAAAAAGTGATCATACACAAAATGGGATTCAATCAAGTGCCTAAAAATCTACACACTTAATAACTTAAATTTGTTCATCCATCCATTCATGCACGACTGTTGGCATCTTCCGATTCCTTCTTCCTCAACTCTCTCATCGTAGTTCTCCAATTGAAGAAGTTCCCAAACAACACCTCCATATCCTCCAACGACCGCCCTCTCGTCTCCGGCAAAAACGTGAAGAAGAATATCCACGTCACCACTCCAATCCCACTAAACAAAAAGAAAGTTCCCCCTATCGTAATCGCCTTATACAGCGAAATAAACGACATTAAAATAATCCCACTCGTGGCTCGATTTATCGCTACACCCAACCCGCAACCCTGAGCCCTCAGCTGCAAAGGAAAAATCTCCGAACTGTAAACCCAAGTAATCGGGCCCATCCCCATCGAGAAAAACCCGACCGAAGTATAAGTCATGAGTACACAAATAACCACAAGCCATTGGAATTTCTCGGGCCCGTATTTCTCGATCACGGTCAACCCTGAAGCCAAAGTCAACATCGACACCACCATCCCCCCGCAGCTCGTGAGGAGGAGCACTCTCCGCCCGATTTTATCCACCATGAAAGTCGTCACGAGGATGAAGATCGTTTTACAGAGCCCAACAGCAATGGTGGCGAGAAGCTTCTTCTCGTCGCTCTTGATTCCGGCTTCCTCGTAGATCCTCGGGGAATACATCACGACTGCGTCGATCCCGCTGGCTTGCTGGAAGAACTGGAGCCCGAGGGCGGCGATTGTGATGTGGAGAACGGGCCGGGTCGGGTGGACGAACATGTCCTTCCAGACGTTTTGGCCGGCTTCGCCGGCCGGAATCTTGGGGATGACGACGACGTCGTCGTGGCAGTCTTTGGAGAGGCCGGCGGCCTCTTTGATCTCGTCGAGGCGCAATTGGGCTTCTTCGATTGAGTCGGACGTTTTCTCGAGCACCTTGCGTGCGTCTCCGACGCGGCCCTTCATGACCAGCCAGCGGGGGGATTCCGGCATGATGAGGACGCCGAGGGCGATGAAGACCGGCGGGACGGCGCCGACGCCGAGCATGAGCCGCCAGCCGAGCTTGAGGGAGAATTTGGCGAAGGCGTAGTTGGAGAGGTAGCCGAGGAGGACGCCGAAGTTGATGAAGACCTCCGGGAAGGAGGTGAGGAAGCCGCGGGAGGAGGCGGGGGCCACCTCGGCGGCGTAGACGGGGGCGATCATCATGGCGAAACCGACGCCGAGGCCGGCGACGAATCGGCCGGCCATCAGCATCCAGTAGTTGACGGAGAAGCCCATGATGGCGGCGCCGAGGAAGAAGATGACGGAGGCGATGACGATGGTGAGGCGCCGGCCGAGCCAGTCGGAGGCCTTGCCGGCCACCGCCGAGCCGAGAAGGGAGTAGATGTTGATCAGGCCGACGAGGACCTCGATTTGTTCGTCAGAGATTTTCAGATCCCTTTTGATGTAGAGAGTGGCCCCACTCATCACACCCGTATCTGTGATTTAATTTTATTTATTTATTTTATTTATAAAATAAATAAAATAATTAGAAAAGATTAAAAAAAAAAAAACAATCGTACCGTATCCGAGAAGGACAGATGTCATGGACGCCATGATCGCGATTAGGAGAGCGTACATATTTCTCTTTGGAGCTTTGTTGATGGTTTCCGCCATTATCACAATTCACGACTGTTTGATGTGCGTAAACTAAAGAAAAAAAATTAAGAAAGAAAGAGGATTAATTTTGGATTATGATTTAGGGGTTATGGATGGGTGGTATATATAGATATAATTACGATAATTAATTAAATAAATAATTACAAGATAATTATCCAATCCATTGGAGGATTAAACGGGTGATTAATGAGATTGACCGTATTTTCATGAAAGGGAATTAATCCAACTGTTTATCTTATCTGTTTCAGATCCTTATTAATTGCACGGTCAGACTACCCGATTTTACATCGTAATTTCTATAAAATATATAATCAAATAAAATAAAGTATTTTAAAATTTTCTATTTCTGCTGTCAACTTACTATATTTCTACACAAAATTTTTTTAACGGTCAAACAATATAGGGTACTTACTGAATATATACGGATAAAATAATAAATACAATTAAAAATTAAGATTCTGATGATGAAAAATGCTTGGTATAAAAACATTTAATATTTTCTATGTTTGGAACAACCTTCCTATTTTCTGTGATTTTTGTGGATGAAAAAAAAAATTACGGTTAAACCAGATACATGATTTTTTTTATTTAATCATATTCAAACGCGTTGTATCTTTTTATTATGAAATTATTATATAATAATAAACATAAATTTAATTAGAAAAATCAAATTAAATTTTACTTAATTACCTAATACTCCGTATTATTTAAATTTTGGTAATAAAATTTAAATTATCATACTTTTGGAAACAAAAAAAATTGGTGTAAATAATTTCTTAAAGCATAACTGCATGAGTATTTAGAAAAAAACAATGAATTTAATATTATTTCAAAAAAAAATACTCTCTCCTATTCATATTATCAGTCTTTTTAGCTTTCATAATTATTTTTATATTATAAATCCTATTCAATTATTCATATTATAAGTCTTTTTAGTTTTCCTAATTATTTTTATATTATAAATTTTGTTGGCTTTACTAAATTATGTAATAACATTCATTCATAATTTTTTCAATTTTTCATTCAAATGGATTTTCTCTACCTCAATTATTTTTCATTTTTTTGTCATTTTAATTTTTTCAATGAATACTATAATTAAATTAAAATACTTTCTTAATTTATGTGTCAATCCTAAGATGACTTATAAAAAAAGAGTATTTAAAAAAAATCAAAATCACAAAATTTTTTACCACATAAGTTTTCAAACAATTAAGAACATGTTTTTTTGGACTTAATGTTCAGTTCAAATCGATTCAACTCAGTTCAATTCAGTTCATGTTTTGTTGGACTTAATGTTCAGTTCAAATAGCTTTAGTTCAGTTCAATTCAATTTAGATCGCTCAGCTCTGATTAAGTTCGTTTCAAAAAAATTAAATTAAAATAAATAAAAAATAATTTCAATCTATAATTTTAAATATATATAGTTACTCTCATAATATTATTAATATTTTGAAAAAAATATTTAATAATTTATAAAAATTATTATTAATTTTATAAAAAAATTAATTCAGTTCAATTTAAGTTCAGTTCAGATCAAATCGCTTCAGTTTAGCCAGTTTCAGTCCAAAAGAACAAGTACTAAGTAACAATTATTATTCACGCAAAAGCAGCAATTAATAAATTTTAATTACAAAACTTAAGATTAATATATACTCCGTATATTTTTGTTAAAATTATTACATTTCTTCTAAAATTCTTCTTATACTTTCTACTATTTAAATTTTATTTTTTCAAATTTTAAATATTATTTTGAAGATTTTATTTATAAAAGAAAATTCATTTTTATATTTAAATAATTCATTTTCATTTTAAAATATAAACAAATATTAAAATTAATCTTTTCAAATAACTTACAGTAATTAGAATGTTCTTATTATTTTCAAAATTGAATCAATTAATTATTTTAAATATTATTATATCTAAGTATTAATTTAGTTAGTCTACTAAACTATGGTCGATCATAATGGAAAAATATCACAATTAATTTAATTTGAATCTTTTAAAACTTGCATTAATTATTTTTTTTAAATTTTATTGTATTTAGGTGACGTATCAAATTAAATTTTAAGTTAATTATTAGACTTTCACACTCCATCTATAATATAATTGCACTTTGATGTATAATTCAAGTTAATTGTACCTAAATTAATCACTGATATTATTTTTTCACATAAAAACAATTAAATCAAATTATAGACACGCTACATCTAGCGTATCGATTCACTTTGTGTTAAAAATCACCCATTCAACTGTTACCTAACATTTAAATTTATTATTTTAAAATTGCACCAACTAAATTACCCTCGAGACATGGACACTCCGTAGTAGTATCATTTTCACTTTGTTATTCATGTAAATAATTTAAATTTATTATTTTCAAATTGCACCAACTAAATTACCCTCGAGACATGGACACTCCGTAGTAGTATCATTTTCACTTTGTTATTCATGTAAATAATGAAAATTGTTATGAATATTATTTAGTGAATGACTAGTTACCTTTTCTCGGTGAATAAGACAGAAATTCTACTTTGTATCCTATATAAAAGGACTCTCCCCATATGATTGAAATAAGAATTCACAACAATTCTATTCTCCTCTCATGTTCTCTCTTTGTCTACTCTATTATTCTCTCTCAATTCTTTTGAGTTTATAAGACGTTATCAGCACGAAAGCTCAACCGCGTTTTTCATCGAAATTCTACCTATCCAAGATTCGAAGTACAAGGCAAGAATTTATATTTTGCTTATATTTATTAAATAATTATAAATATATCTACTCTTTCTCCCTTCTTCACAAAAGTAATATGATATGTTCCCGAAAAACATCATAATCTGATATTCCTGAAGTAATATCATATGTTCTTGAAGAACATTATAATTTGATATTCTTGAAGTAATATCAAATTAATTATGTTTAATAAATCAATTAAAGTTTTTAATGTTCCTGTAGAACAGTGTGACATGATATTCTCGAAAAAATATCAAAATTAAATGTTCCTGAAGAACATGATATGATATTCCTGATGAAATATCAAAATTAAATGTTCCTTAAGAATATCGTGATATGATATTCCTGTAGAAATATCAATATCAAATTGATTATGATTTAACGCACAATAATGACCAATTATTCTTAATATAATATAATATATCAATCAAATTGAATGTTCCTGAAGAACGTAAACTTTAGTTTAAATATTATATTGATGGTTCTGGAAGAAAATCATGATTTGATATTATTCGATAAATATCAAATTAAATTGCTCCCGTAGTAGCAATAAGTTTAGAAATATCTAATTGCTCTCGTAGTAGCAATAAGTTTTAAATATTCTTGAAGAACATCATGATATGATAATATCAAATTTCCTGAAGAAGCAAATTTCAAACATTAAATGTTTTTAATAAAATTACATCATGATATTCATAGTGAAACACCATTGTTCTTGTTGAAATAATGATTACGTATGAATTATCCCTGAAGGATATCTTTTGAAAATCGAGAATAAATGTACTATGTGGGTACTCATGGAATATCGAAAAAGTCAATTCCAATTAAATGTAACTTATGAGAAAATTATATATTGAGATTTATTTTTGTTCTCCAAAAGGTTGGAGTGAAACAATCAAATAAGAGAACACGGAATCCCTGCAGGATCGTGCAAAATCATTCATCCCCGAAGGATCATCGGTAAATATATTGTCATGCAAATGATGACATATTAAAAGCGGGCTCCCGAAGAGCTTTACTAATTATCTCCGGAAGAGCTATAATAATTATCCCCACGAGTACTACAAATGTACTTAAACATGAAAATGATGCATATCATGATGCGTGGAAACATTTCCCATCTGCGAACTAATTTTATATATGCAAGTTATGTTCATATCACCACTAAAGTGTATTTTTATGAACATACATAATATCTCGAGCCCACGATCCAGAAGATCGGTTTATAGCAATTACGCTGATTTGCATATTTAAGGAAGATCATTTCTCTCGACATTAGGGGGAGATAAGAATATAAAAGATATAATGCCGAGAAATTTCATGGAATGAAAACGATCTTTAATTCTAAATTCACGCACCAATCAATTGAACCCGAAGTTCATGGAAATAAGTGACTTGCAATATTTAGCAAGTAATCTGCCAAATTCATTTACATATTATTGAAGGTGTGACAAAATCACATATATTTGTGATAAAATGAACTATGAGAGTTCAAATACCAAAGAGATCAACTCAAATGTTGATTCTAATATACGCCTGAAGCGTAGTAGATCGATCTTAAGATATAAAATAAATCCACGGAAAAACCAAGAAATTTAGTCACCCTCAAAATCTCCTGAAGAAAGTTAGATGGAAATCCCATTGAAAAATCATGTGCACATGATAATAGAAAATCGTGGGATTGCGGAACAACCAAATTAAATATTTTGGGAAATGATGAAAGATTTGGTTGATAAAATTGTTATCAAATGGAAAAATAAAAAGTCGTCAACGACATATATACCTCAAGAGTTGCTCTAGAAAATTTGGATTCAAAACTCATATCTATAATAGTGTGCCAGCAGCACTCAAGAAAGTAGAAATGAGCAATTGAGGCTGAGCATTACTTGCTGGATAAAAATATTATCCCAGAAGGATATACGTGGGTGTTCGTACGAAAACGAATAATGATGTGGTGAGATATAAAAGCGAGATTAGTTGCTCAAAAGTTTTTCGCAGAAACTCGATATTTTTAAGGATGACATTAAGTTTCGATACCTTATACTTCTGGCAGCAACAACGATAAAATATAGATATGCATGAATGTATGATTTGACTACTTAGAAGTCATTAAAAAGATACATACATGAAAATCCTGGATGGATGGAATGAAAAAAAATGAAAATCAGAAAATGTAAAATATCATATTACATATGTACAAAAATGATATTGAATATAAGGTCCCGAAGACCGGTGATGGGTCCCGAAGACCAGTGATTGCACTCTTTTTCCCTCTACTAAGTTTTTCCCACGGGGTTTTCTTAGTTATAGGTTTTTAACGAGACAATCACCACAATATAAATGTGAATGTCGTGTACTCTTTTCCTCGAGTATTTTTTCCTACAGGGTTTTATAACGAGGTTTTTAATGAGGCATGTACATCACTCGATAATAATTAATGAGGACATCAGAATGTTCCATATGAGTTTGTTTTCGAAATAAACTGAGATATTGAACCTGAAGTTCAAAAGAAAAATATAATCTCTTATATGATTGTGAATTGAAGTTCACATTATTGTTCATTTGTCAAATGTATATTCAACACTAGACGCATCTAATATACTCCAGAAGAGTTACCGGCCGGTTATAGCAATTGCGAATGCTCTAGTCAATAGATGTCTGGTAAAGGCATGTCCCAGAAGGACGAAAAATATACAATGATACAAATGAACGTGAAATTCGACAATTCGAAGGTTGTGTCCTGAAGACCAAAATATATACTTGAATAACTAAGTTTTTCCTATATGGTTTTATTAGTTACATGTTTTAATGAGACTGGTTGATCACCAATAACTATGTTCAAGAAATCAAAGATCTTCGGTGATTACAATCAGGGGGAGCAAGCTGTACTCTTTTTCCTTCGTCGAGGTTTTATCCCACTGGGTTTTCCTGGCAAAGTTTTAACGAGGCAGCAATCCTGTAAATAGTCATTCAAAGGGGAGTGTTATGAATATTATTATTTAGTGAATGACTAGTTTACCCTTTCTTGGTGAACAAGACAGAAACCCTACTTTGTATCCTATATAAAATGGCTCTCCCCATATAATTGAAATAAGAATTCACAACAATTCTATTCTCCTCTCATGTTCTCTCTTTGTCTACTCTATTATTCTCTCTCAATTCATTTGAGTTTATAACAAAAATTTATTAGTTCAACACTACAAATTCGAATCTTTTTAAGATTACTCCAATTATTGACATGAAAATTATAATTTCTCACTTCCATAAAAACTTTTTTTTTTCATTTGAAAGGAAATGATAAATATTTTTCTATTGCTTTGAAAAACACTTATTTATAATTGATATCTAATAATTATCTTTTAAGTGCCATTAAATAGGGTTATTTTAGGAATAAGATTTGGTTATTAATAACTGTGGAAAGTGCTTAAATGACAAATAAAAAAGATTGGACGAGTAAAAAGTAGAAGAGGAGCTATGAGCTTCCAATCCAATAATCAGCTTCTTTGCATTCTCCATATATTAGCCTCTTGCTATTATAAATAAGTGTTCTTTGCATTCTCCATATATTAGCCTCTTGCTATTATAAATAAGTGTTCGTGTCGTATTCTAAACTTTTGATTCCAACAAGTATAGTTTGTGTAGGATAAAATGACCCAAAACACTTCCGTCATAACTATATATATACTGGTTGATACAAGACAGAGATAGTAATAAATATATATTTAAAATTTTCACAAATATTTAAATTTTCAATTTAAAATATATATTACTTTCGTTCTAATTAAAATATGTTAAATGTTGATACAAGACAGAGATAGTAATAAATATATATTTAAAGTTTTCACAAATATTAAAATTTTTAATTTAAAATATATATTACTTTCGTTCTAATTAAAATATGTCAAATGTTGACTTTTTAATTAAATAAAGAAGTAAAGAGTGAAAATGTATGTTTAAGTTTAAAAGTGAAATAATTGTGCTTAAAGTTTGAAAAATAGGTGAAAAATATAGATAAAATAGTATTTTAAAGTACAAATGTAAAATAATTACTACTCCTCCCTTGCAATTTATATAGTGTTATTAGAAGTACGATTCTAATGGTACACCCACTAATATATTTTTATTTATTTATAGATAAATATCCATTGCATATACTAATATATTTATTAGTATGCTAATTTAATGTTTATAATAATTATTTTTTGAAATTAAAATTTCTTAATTATTAAATGATAATTTTATTGGACTTTTATATTTTAAATGGTGAGAGTACTATTTATATAGTACTCTGGGAGTATGATATTGGTATTGCCCCTCCTCTCATTCACAAAAGATGCAATATTTTTACGAATATTAAGAAAAATGTTACTTCCTTTGTCTCATAGCTATAAGCAAAGTTGGTCAACGTTGACTTTTTTCGTTCGTTCAATACATACGATAAACAGTATACAAAAAATATGAAAAAATAACTAAAATAAAATTTAATAGTTCAATTTTATTTTAGTTATTTTTTCGTAATTTTTGTATACTGTTTATCATATGTATTGAACGAACGAAAAAAGTCAACGTTGACCAACTTTGCCTATAGCTATGTGACAGAGAGAGTATTTTTTTTTATTTTTTGACTAAAAAGTAAAATGTTTAATGTATTTTTAAATTGAAACTAAAATAATTGTGAGTGGAGTTTAAAAAATAGTTGGATAAAGTAGAAGTAAATTGTATTTTAAAATGAAAAATATAAATATAAATATATTATGAGTATATATTTTCTAAAGTATTTAGTTGCATCTACGACAAATGTGCATAATATTCAGTATAATTTTTCACCTTTTAATCAAAAGTAGTAAGATTTTATTTATTTACTACATTTCCGAAAAAGAAAAAAAAAACGTAAGGTTTGGGAACCCACCTATTCTATCATATCATATTCATACTACAGTATTATGATCAAGAGAGTGAATTCCAGATAATTCTTCAGGGCAAAAAAAATGGTTTGGGAACCTATTCTATGGACAATCTTTTCAGTAATTAACCTCGCTCTCTTGGGATTAAATTTTTACCAGGTAATTTTCTAGCTTATTTATTACAGTATTGTTTTCCTTATGCCCTTATGGCTTATGGTTAATTTGTCTTGCACACGAAATGCAATGTTCGGTTTCTTGAGAATATCAATAAAATCTTGATACCAAAACTGAAAAATTGAAAAATAAAAACAAAAGTAATAAAGATTGGATTTTGGTTTAGGGTTCTTGATTATATGCTAATTAGAAAACAATGTCTTGCTACAATTGGTTGTATCGCCTTTTTTTAATTTTTATCGAAAAAAACTGTTCTTTAGAGTTTCATTACTTGCAGGAAAGTATAATGTGAACTGAATTTCTAAGTAAAATGGAATTACTTTGCAAGTCATTAGATGAGGGGTTTACTAACAAAAGTTTTTTGTGGCTTAAATTTCGTAGAAAATTGGCTCATGAGTCTATTACACATTTGAGCTCTTATGGAATTACTCCCTCATGGTATTCATTTTGTTATCTTGTAGTTTCTGGGTTTTTCAGACTTGGAGTCCGACTATTTGAATCCCTACGAATTATCGTCACGGGTCAACTCAGTGATTGTTGTTGAGTATTTATTGCAAGGGGCATTCTCTATTCTTTTGCTTGTGACAGGGCATTGGATCGTGTTCCTTCTCTCACTGCCCCCTTCATACTATAATCTCAAGAAGTAAGTTTTTTCATCTTATCGTTTTTTATATACTGTTCTTCACTCAGTTTTAAGGACACGGTTATCCTGTTAGTGATTTTATATGTTTTGACTATTGCTATATTTCTTTTATTCATTGTGGGCTCAGTTAAAAAAGACTTGATTTTGTTTTTAATGCGAGAGGTTTTCTATAATATTTTTTGGTAAGGCGGGTGTTTGAAAGTTTGGGGTAAATCGTCAAAAATTCTTATATTATTGTAATGAACTCTGAATTCAATATTTTTTTGTAATCATCTCTCAAAACTAGGGATTGTTATGTTTGAGGTTTAGCACTTTAGCTTAATCACAAGAAGAGACGAAAATCTAATTATCTTGTAGTAATAGTTACTAATACATCATGGAGGCTTATATTTGTACTGAGCTATAGGTGAAATTCGAGAAACATATGTTGAATATTATTTGGTTGCGTATAATTATTTGATCGTCCGAAAAGTTGTCATTTTTTTGTTTCTTTCTATTCGAAATCTTTCTGTATTTCACACCAGGTACTTGCCACGTCAGCATCTAATTGATGTCACCGAAGTTTTTAGCGTACTTAATGCCGAGAAGAAAGTTCGGATTATGAAGCTAGTGTTTTACATCTTCTTATTTGGTCTAGTCATTACCAGGTTTGCTGACTATAATCTCCCTTTTGACTACTTTTCTAATGATGTAGTGATTCTACCATTTCTCTCATTAAATTTATGTTGTCTGCATACATAGAATTATTGCTGCCGGGATATTATCTGACCTCCTCTCAGTCGTCTACTCTGATAATGAGGAAATCGATTTCCGTTCATCATTGCACGAGTTTTAGAGCTAATTAATACTGTAGGTCACCTTTTGGAGTTGATTAGCGTAGTTTTCCTTTTTTTCGTTTTTCCTGTTTTATTTTTTCGTAGTTTTAGAATGCATATTGTTTTTTGAGGACTTAAAGAGCCAATACATTGTTTTCTAATGCTTTTAAAAAAATAGTGATTTATCATTGGCAAGAGCTCAACAGTAGTCGAGAATCAGAAATTGGTAGCTACTGATTGTAAAAGTTGAATTAGTTAAAAAAATAGTAGTAAGTGTTAACTGGTTATTAATTAAATAAGTCGTGAAAGTGCTTAATTGACTGCAAATTTCAAATCAGTGTATTTTTGGGGCGAATTTTTCTCGTACCCTTTTTGGTGCATCTGCATACTAAACGAGTGTTGGAACTATAGTTTCGCAAATAAAAGCAAAAAGTTTGAATTACTAGATACATCTTAAAAGTGTTTTTGTTTGTAAAAACTCAAAAGTTTACGTTTTATCTGATCAGTGTTTTTTTTTTTTGCAATTGATTACAGAATTCTGTCCATTTCTCGACTAATAATGTTTAAACATGTATTGCAGTCTTGCGTTATCTGTTATAAATGCTATGTTCGGAGATGATGACGATGATGCTGTGGGGTGGTTTGGTTTCAACTGATTCGGCAAAGCAAAATTATCACATGATGACAGTAAGTTCGTAAATGGAGTCTTGGATGGATGCTCGCCTCGCTCTATCAGGCAAGCGCAGCCTCAGGGCAAATTCGGTTTACATTTATTTGTTAGCTCTTTCGGTTTTGTGTAGCTGACTTGGTCATTGTGGTGCAGCGTATCTTGAAGACGGAGTGTACGATTTAAAGGCTTTTTTTTGGTTTAGAATCTTTGATACTCCCACCGTCCACGAACAGTTTGCTTAGAAAATTTTCAGGTAGATTAAAAAAATGTTAATTTTTATGTATTTAATAATATAAAGTAAAGGTATAATAAGTATTGTTGTCCAAATAATGAATAAGACAATTAGTTAGTTAGAAAAATAATACTCCAGTAAGTACTCTTTAGAGGAAATCCTTTTGACATATTTTTGCAGTCTCAATCATTGTAAATTGAAATACTATCTACTCTGTATATCATTATTTCAATTTTTAAATTGATTTCATGATTATTGTTTAACAATGGAAAATGTGTATAATAATGCACTTTTTTTTATTGTAGAAGTATAAGTTTTTTAATTCCCTCTCATAAAAATATAAGTTTTTTTTTTATACAAATTTAGATTAAAAAATCTATTATACCTTTAAAACTTTTTAAAGTAAAGTACTATTCCTTATAATTCCACCATAATTTACACGCACGGGTGTGATAGATTATACACAAGACTCAATTAGATATAAAAGTCATTATAATATTCATTATAAAAATAAATAAATATTATTAAAAAAATAGTATGTATAAATTGAAGAATACAAATATTATAAATAAATTTTTATTCATTAACATAAAACATAAATTATCATTAAAAATATTCCCTATTTTTATAATTCATACTCTCCCGTCTCCACCTAACCAATTAATATGATATTCATTTCGTCCCAAAATAAATGTCTTACATTTTTGGCACAAAATTTTAAAAAAATGTTAATTTTTTGACTAAAAAGTAAATGACAAAAATATATTTTTAAAGTGAGAAGTAAACAGGAAATTAAAATAAAATGCTAATTTTTAATTAAAAAGTAAAAAATAAAAATATATTGTTTTAAAGTGAAAAGTAAAGTGTTAGAGTATATTATCATATTGTTAGGATGTGATAATATGTTGATAAATATTGTATATGTTTTCGGATAACTGTGTATCAGTAGGTTAGCTATAATTTTGGATAGATTAGCTTAGTTTAAGGAAGTCTTTGGACTATAAAGAGCTCTGTAAAAATACTTTGTAAAGCATCGAAATATCTTCCTCTTTATGGTATCACGAGTACGGTTGTTCCTCTTCTAAAAAAAAAAAAAAAATCATTCCGCTG
Organism: Euphrasia confusa; assembly: GCA_954870475.1. Classification (NCBI taxonomy): domain Eukaryota; kingdom Viridiplantae; phylum Streptophyta; class Magnoliopsida; order Lamiales; family Orobanchaceae; genus Euphrasia; species Euphrasia confusa. Next base: position 23,629,168 of record OX940968.1, on the reverse strand, counting down.
CGCCGTCTCTGTGTTTTCGGTATTTCCTTCAATTTGTTTTTTTTTTTTTTCTCTCGCGTATTATCATGTCGTCTTCCAAATCCCTGTACCATCCGGCCTTGGCGGTGTCGAATATCAGAAATCACATCGCCATCGTCCTTGATTTGGAAACGGCCCAGTATGCGACATGGGCGGAACTTTTCAAAGTTCATGCTCGATCCACCCGTGTCTTCCATCATATCATTCAATCCGAGAAGAACAAGGTCAAAGAACCAACTACGGATGAAGAAATGGAGTTATGGGTGACGTTATACGCCACTGTCTTGGGATGGATTTATTCCACCATATCCCCAGATCTTCTCACGACCATCCTCGAACCCGATTCTACTGCCCAGGCTGCGTGGGAGCGCTTTCGTGACATTTTTTTGGACAATAAAAATTCGCGTGCAGTAGCTCTTGAACAAGAGTTTTCACACACTGTCATGGCAGATTTTACCTCGGCTTCACATTATTGCCAAAAGCTTAAACAATTGGCTGATCAGTTGAAAAATGTTGGGGCCCCAGTGTCAAACGAGCGACTCGTCTTGCAAATGGTAGCTGGGTTAACGGAGGCGTACAATGGGGTTGCTACGCTACTCCGTCAAAAGGACCCCCTCCCCCAATTCTATCAGGCTAGGTCCATGGTCACATTAGAAGAGGCCGAATTGGCAAAGAAGGCGGCTACAGCTTCGGCATTAGTGGCTCGCGAGTTTGCGTCTGCTCCGATTTCAATGGATCGGAATCGTGCGACACCTACTTCGAGTAATCCTAAGGTTCAGACAAAGGCGGGCAATAAAAGTGGGAATAAAAATAAGGGTGGTGGTCGAGGAGGTCAGTCAACAGGGAGTGGCCGAAATCAAAATCCATCATCTTCGCCAAGCACGTCTGGTATTAATCCGCAGCATCCGTGGTTTTCGGGCGGCCAACAACTGTCGTGGAACAACGCCTGGAGTTGGCCTTGGGCGATTCCGCCCTGTCCCTTTCCTACTTCGGCAGGCCAGTCAGGTCCATGGGCTAGGCCACCTTTCTCAGCCCAAACTAGGCAGCCCGCAAATACTATGGCCCCTCGCCAACAGGCTTACACTGCAACTTCCACACCTTCTGCGACAGATATTGAAGCCGCTATGTACACGCTGGGATTAACTCCTCCAGACCAAAACATGTACATGGATACCGGGGCGACTTCTCATATGTTCTCTTCGCAAGGTACTCTCACTCCCTATTTCAATATGAGCACTCATAATAATATTATTGTGGGCAATGGTCATTCGATTCCAATAAAAGGTTTTGGTCACACTAAGTTAGATCCCCCCCACCCACCTTTTCTTCTAAAAAATGTTCTCCACGTTCTTAAAATTGTTAAGAACCTTATTTCTGTTCGTAAGTTTACCTCTGATAATTCCGTCTCTATTGAGTTTGACTCTTTTGGTTTTTTTGTGAAGGATTACCAGACGGGGAGACAACTCATGAGATGTGAAAGCAAAGGCGACCTTTATCCCGTCAGCTCACTCCAAACCAAGTCCTCAAATTTTGGGTCAGCTTTTCTTGCAGCTTCTCCAGTTCGTTGGCACGAGCGCTTAGGTCATCCAGGTCTTTTTGTTTTAGAGAGCCTTAGAAAAAATAAATTGATCACGTGTAAACATTCAGACTTATCTAATGTTTGTCATGCTTGTTCTCTTGGGAAAATTGTCAAGTTACCTTTTGTTTCTTCTCATTCAAGTACTATTCTTCCTTTTGATATAATTCATAGTGATCTTTGGACCTCCCCCATACCGAGCACCGCTGGTCACCGTTATTATATATTATTTTTAGACGATTATTCGAATTTTTTATGGACTTTTCCTATTTCTAAAAAATCCGACGTCTACAATATTTTTCTTGAGTTTCAAAATTATATTTTAACTCAATTTGAAAGAAAAATAAAAACTTTTCAATGTGACAATGGCAAGGAATTCGATAATGCCAATTTCTGGAATTTTTGTAAACAACGAGGATTATCTTTCCATCTCTCTTGTCCTTACACCTCTCCACAAAATGGCAAAGCCGAGCGCTCTATTCGTACGATCAATAATATGATTCGTACACTTTTGACTCATGCGTCCTTGCCATCTTCTTTTTGGCATCATGCACTTCAAATGGCCACGTATCTTCTCAATATAATACCCCATAAAACTCTTGATTCCGAGTCTCCTCTTAAAATGTTATATCGAAAAGATCCGGCTTATTCTCACCTCCGCGTCTTTGGGTGTTTATGTTATCCGCTTTTTCCGAGTCCTACTATCCATAAACTTCAAGCTCGTTCCACACCGTGTGTATTCTTGGGATATCCGTCTCATCATCGTGGTTTTAAATGTTATGATTTAGCCTCACGCAAAATCATTGTCAATCGACATGTCATTTTTTATGAGAATAAATTACCTTTTGCAAATATACATACTCCGTCACCACGTGCTTATAGTTTCCTGGACGATGTTATTAGCCCACACATTCTCCATCATTGGGCAAATGAATCTCCTTCGATTGTCCCAGCTGCACACCCATCTCAAACTCCTTTGGCAGCCCACAATCCACTCCATTCAAGTGGTCCTAGCCCTCTAGTCTCCTGTACATCTCATGGTGGTCTTACTAATGTCGAGTCTGATCTTGTTTCCCATGGGACTTCTTCCATTCAGCATGTCCCAAATTCACCTACACAACAGCCCACTCAAATTGCGTCTTTCCGTCCCGTTACTCGCAGTCAACATGGTATTGTGAAGCCTAAATTTGTTTTTAATTTAAACACCACCACTAAATCTGCGATTCCTCGTAACCCAGTGTCGGCACTTAAAGACCCTAATTGGAAGATGGCTATGTCTAGTGAATTTGATGCTCTTATTGAAAATGGGACGTGGGATTTAGTACCCCGTCCACCTAATACTAATGTAATTCGATCTATGTGGATTTTCACTCATAAGCACATGTCGGATGGTTCCTTTGAGCGACATAAAGCTCGACTTGTGGGTGATGGTAAGACTCAACAGATTGGTATCGATTGTGGCGAGACATTTAGTCCGGTTGTCAAGCCGGCTACCATTCGGACTGTGTTATCCATATCTCTTTCTAAGGGATGGTCTATACATCAGCTGGATGTTAAGAATGCGTTTCTACACGGCAATCTTAATGAGACAGTTTATATGCATCAACCTTTGGGTTTTCGGGACAAGAATTTTCCGAGCCACGTCTGTTTACTCAAGAAATCATTATATGGCCTTAAGCAAGCCCCTCGAGCTTGGTATCAGCGTTTCGCCGATTACGTCTTCTCTATTGGTTTCACACACAGTAAATCAGATAATTCATTGTTTATTTTTCGAAATGGTCGCGACATGGCTTACTTACTCTTATATGTTGACGACATTATATTGACCACATCTTCAGATTCTCTTCGGTGCACTATTATGTCTCAACTTAGCTCGGAGTTCGCTATGAAAGACCTTGGCCCTCTGAGTTATTTTCTGGGCATTTCTGTCACGAGGACGTCAAGCATGCTTTTTTTGTCACAAACAAAGTATGCTTCTGAGATTGTCGAGCGAGCTGGTATGACTTCGTGTAAATCTGCCGCTACTCCTGTGGACACTAAGTCCAAGTTAGGGGCTACGTCTAGTCCACCTTATGTCGATCCATCTTATTATCGTAGCCTTGCTGGGGCTCTTCAGTATCTCACGTTTACTCGCCTAGACATCACCTACGCTGTTCAGCAAATATGTTTGTTTATGCATGATCCACGTGACATCCATATGAATGCATTGAAACGCATTATTCGCTACATCAGAGGCACACTTGACTACGGCTTAACTCTCTATCCTTCATCGACGTGTACACTAGTTTCGTACACTGATGCTGACTGGGCGGGTTGTCCGGACACTCGTCGTTCGACGTCGGGGTATTGTATATTTTTGGGTGACAATCTTGTGTCTTGGGCCGCTAAACGTCAACCCACTATTTCACGATCGAGTGCTGAAGCTGAGTATCGCGGTGTTGCTAATGTTGTGTCAGAATCTTGTTGGCTTCGTAATCTTTTACTCGAGCTTCATTGTCCCATCACGAAGGCTACTATTGTTTATTGCGATAATGTGAGTGCCATTTTTCTCTCTGGGAATCCTGTTCAACATCAACGAACAAAGCACGTTGAACTTGATATTCATTTCGTCCGCGAAAAGGTTGCTAAAGGAGAGGTTCGGGTGTTGCATATTCCTTCTCGACATCAAGTGGCGGATATCTTTACGAAGGGTCTGCCGTTGGTTCTTTTTGAAGATTTTCGGGACAGTCTAAGTGTTCGTAAACCTCCCTCCCCCTTCGACTGAGGGGGTGTGTTAGAGTATATTATCATATTGTTAGGATGTGATAATATGTTGATAAATATTGTATATATTTTCGGATAACTGTGTATCAGTAGGTTAGCTATAATTTTGGATAGATTAGCTTAGTTTGAGGAAGTCTTTGGACTATAAAGAGCTCTGTAAAAATACTTTGTAAAGCATCGAAATATCTTCCTCTTTATAAAGTAGTTATATGTAAAGTAAAAATATATTGTTTTAAAGTGAAAAGTAAAATAATTGTAGGTAAAATTTAAAAGTGAAAATATGGCCATTTACACTAATCCACGTAACGATTAATCTCATTTACACTCTCATTTAATAAAAATCTTTTTTACACACATAAATCTAAATATGCCTCAAATACCCCTTAAATTTGTCTTCACTCGTTCACGTAAGCAAATTATGTCGGTCTCCACTACTCTCCTCTTTCAACATTTCGCTCCTCTTTCAACATTTTGAAATCGGTCCACGAAGAAAATGGCTTCTTCACCGGAGATACCAAGCACATACGGCGGCAAAGGAGAATCGGATGGACAAGGCGGTAATAGTGGCGAAGTTCAGCAATCCCAAGTACTCTAAACTTCGTGTGTAAAAACCCTAATTTGCAGGGACGACCCTGTAAGCCCACTACACTTTTTTGCTATGTTTTCTATAATGAGGCTGAGCCTATGCTTTGTGTATTTTTCTTGAAAAAGAAATCTGTTTGGATTAATCACATATATATATTTTTTTTAAATTTGGGTGTTACGAGTATTTTCGTTTCTCTTTTTATTTTTTATTTTTATTCATTTGAAATATTGTTTGTTCACAGTTTTTTTCAATTCTTTTCAATAGTTAATTTATTTTGTTCAACATACATATTGATTAATTTCTGCTGAACCATGCTAAAATTGATTTTATTTTATAATAATTTCTAGGTTTGGTCATGGATACGAGATAATTTTTGTCGGACTGTGCCACCTAAAATTACTTTTTATTGTCGGAAGCAAGCTTTATCCGATGTGTTCGATGAGTAGAATGCAGTTGATCGATGTGTTGGCCAACTGGAGTCAAGTACTTTTAAGAAGATCGACGATCTACGTTGAGATGTTCCTCAGATTGTGCAGGATGTAGTTGACATACGAGTTGTACAGCTGGAGTCTTGTATAGCTCGTTCGATTGACAGTACCTTACGAGGCGGGGTAAGAGACCAGTTAATCTCGTTCATTCGTAGTTACCCAGTTGTTCAGAGATCTAGGACAGTGACTGGTCCCCTTGAGAGATCCCCTGCACCCGTAACTTCTTTGATTTCACCAACTACTCCAATTAGTTCACCAACTGGTCCTCACGAGAGACCCTCTTCTATCATCGTTGATTCGTATACCGACTTCACCAATGGTTATTGTGCATTCAAGCTATATTTACGATCCCATGAGACGTAAGTTTTTTTTTTTTTTACATTATATTGGTTTTGGTTTACTAAACTAAGGGTGTTATGGCATTATTTGACATATTTATCTTATCTTAGGGTGCCTGTTTATGGGACTGCGCATTTTATGGCAACAACAGAGTTTTTTAATCAGTTTCTTGATTCCAATGTGCTTTTGACTACGAATGTGAGTGATATTTTTATTTAATTTTATTTGTTATTTTTAGATCATATGATTTTACTAAAAAAATGTGTATTGCAACACATGAATGCGTATTTGCGTATATTGCATTGTAATCCTAGCTATGTCATAATGCCATTTAGTCCAAAGTATGGAGGGAAGTTGCTAGTACTAGACATCGAGTTTGGCGTAAGTGTTAACTTTTTGGAATATTTTTTGAATGTTTGTATGTTTTATTTTAATTTAATTTTCAGGACATGATTCGCGAGATATGGCGGGAGTGCGAAGCAAGCGGTTTAGATGAGTCAATGATCTTCTCGCCTAATTCCCTCTTGGGGTTGGTTGCACGTGTCAGTGGTCAGAAACGTACTGGTTGGCCGAATATGTTGTCGTGAGACAACTACGACTGTGTATGTATTTTTAATTTTATTTTATTTTATTATAAATATAATATAATTCAGATTTGTTAAGTGAAATTATTTCATGTTTTTTTATTGTAGATTGTGACTCCTTGGTACAGTAAAGACCACTGGTTTGTCATTTGTATTTATTTGCATAAGCAGTTGATCAAGATATGCGACTCATTCATGCATCGATGGAGTGACGAGATAGAGTTAGTGCGTTTTGAGAGCTTGAAGCCATTAGTTCGCCTTCTACCTATCGTGTTGCACCAATCCGGCTATTATTCTCGAGTTTCTCAAAATATTTTCAATAGGTGGAGTATTCAATTGGGTGAGCTTAAGCACTGTTTTAAGCAGACTGGGTCTTACTCGTGTGGCCCTTTCACATTGAAATGTATAGAGCAGTTTGTTGGGAAACGAATGATTCACGGGTCACCGAGTTGAACATGGGCCAGATTAGAAAACGAATGGCAAAGCGTGTGTATTCATTTTCTTTGGATCACCCTGTTGTATCATCATGAGTATATGTAGTATTATTCAGGGATACTTTGTCCATTTGTGGCTTTTGTTTTATTTCTCGCATATTTACCTAAGAATCTTATTCTTTTGGTTAAGTGGTGAATCCTTATATACCACTAGGTTGCAATACTGATAATTATCTTCATCATTTTTCTCTGTTGGTTCGTATATGACACAGAATTTAAGATCAACGTTGCGGAGTATTCTGTTTTTACCGAGTAAGTTAGAGATGACATGCCATACATCATTAAAAAGCTCTAGAAGTCTAATTTTCAACAAAAAATGTGAAAACAAACATTTACTCTACAAAAATTTATCACCATTTGATTGAAGTGTTGTCAAAATTGCATTCACTCTCGGAATTCATGAGGTTCAACCAACTTTTGATAACATGATTAAATAACAAACCAAATCAAGCTAAATTCTGGACTAAAAAAGTACTTTTGATAACATGATTAAATAACAAACTAAATCAAGCTAAATTTAGGACTAAAAAGGTATGTTCCATTCCCTTGGTAGATTAGGACATTTTCTACGTGTGTGATCAGTTGATTGACAAATACTGCATTTTTTTGGAGCACGACGCCTCCCATCATTTACCGGTTCTTCAGTGGTGACGGTAGTCACCGTGGGAAGCGGTAAGTACTCGTTACATGAGACACTATTGTGTCCAGATCCACCGCACCTCAAGCAAAATTGTGGCTTACGCTTCGTTGTAGTTCTAGATGGTCCAGCGGAAAATCTCGATTGTCGGGGTCTACCTGCTTGTCTTTGCCTTTCGGGTGGAAGACAAACCACTTCTCGAATTTCTGAAGGAATCATCCATGAAGTCGGATCAGGAATGGGCATCACTACGCCGGACCACATACCACGCAATGTTAAGGTTTTGTAATAATTATCAACATAAGCATATATGTTGTGATTAATTTTCCTACACAAGATAAAAAATATGTGATTACTGTGACACAAAAACAATATACTATACTGTATTTAAAAAAAATACCTAATTGCCGCGGCAGTGCAGCACGTGCAAGTTCGAGCAGTGAGATCAACAATTAGGATTTTCACACCATCCCTTACCTTGAATCTAGTACTATCAATGTAGTTAACATCCATGGATGATCCAGCACGAATGGCTTTTCCCAACTCATCAACAACGGTTGCGGTGACATCATGCTCTCGTTTTTCTGCATTCGTTCGTCTCTCGTAAAACCATTTCTCCAAAACGGATCTCAATACTTCAAACACAGACGTTATTGGTAGCTTTCGTGCCCAAAGCGCCCTTTTGTTGAATCTCTCAGCGGTATTGGTAGTCATGAACTCGTATCTACGAAGTGGGAATTGGCAACGTGCCCATTTTTTTGGATCTTTACGAATTAGATTTTCGAAAACCCCTTCGCTGATGGACCTAATTCTAGCCAAGGCATGTTCAAAATCGCACTTACGAAAGCTATACGCTGCTTGGAAAAATAACTTAACCACATCTTTTCCTGCCGCCTTCATATTATTTTTCATGTGATAATAACATAGGCAATGAAATGCGTCAGGAAAAACTGTTTTTATGGCATTGGAAATGCTAATATGAGAATTAGATACGATCACCAAATCTGCGGGAGAACCGTAAGCACTTCTAACCTGTTCTAAGAACCACGTCCAGGTTGAGTCATCTTCAACGTGGCCGATCCCTACTGCCAAGGGAAATATTTGGCTATTACCATCTAGGGTCACTGCCACAAACAAAATTCCATTATATTTTCCCTTTAAATGCGTACCGTCAACTAGAATTACAGGCCTGCTATAATTTCGAAACCCTGAAATTGATGCGCCCAAAGCAAAAAAGGCATTTCGAAAAATATTGCCAGGAAAATCGATATCAAGAGCAGTGATGGATCCTGGATTCATTTCTTTCAACATATACAAATATGATGGCAACGTGGCAAAAGATTTTTTTTGGTCACCGTAAATCATGTTGGAGTTGTGTACTTAATGTCTAGATTTAAGTAACGGAAACTCCCGATCCATTGCCATTAATCTATTTAATTAAATAAACAATTATTTGCGTTTAATTATTTATAATTAAATATATGCAAATTATAGTCCTAGATTATATACGTTGTAGTTAGTATGGTGTGCGTCGTCACACGGAAGATCATACTATCGGTTACTCGTATATAATCGAACAGTTGCTCACGACCTAGATGGACACGGACCAATCCATCGGTATAGTCGTTGTATGAGGGAGAAAATAATTTGTCTTGATTATTTTATCATACTTGTACACTTGGTGTATTGAGCGGATCGCTTGAGATTTATCGATTAGGATTTCCTTGGATAATCGATTTAAATCTCAGTGTATTTTATTCTTAATCCCTGATACTATTGCGGGTGTGTATATTTAATATAAGTGACTTTGATTTTCCAAATGAATTGACCGGTTTAATTACTGGGTCAATTACCGGTTAAGTTGGGTCGCTATATTTTATATATTACATGCCGTGAATACTTGACGGGAAAGTGTATACCGGAAGGGTTGATAATATCCCCGAGATGAGTTCATAAGGAATTATTATGTAAACCCTGCAGGTGGAATTTATTCCGCATAATAATTAAGGTTGAATGGTACTAGTCTCGGATATAAGAGATGAATAAATTAATTAGCAATAAATTAATTTTATTCGTGGATATTTATATCTTAAATACACGGAATAAATAATACTACCGGAGAAATATTATTTGATATAATATGGTTTAATATTGGGAGTGCAATTAATTTATATAGTGGAAAATAAATTAATTAATATTAATGGGATTAATAGATTTGGGCTTGGGCTCAATTTAATCATTAATATTGGAAGCCCAATATTCCACCTCCTTAAGATCCCCTACGTAGCCTATAAAAGCACTACATGGTCTTCTCTATTCTCATAACTTGAAGATCACAATTCTAGAGAGAGAAAGTAGAGAGGGAGATCCATGGAGTTCGGAAGATCGTCGCCCACCCGACGTTCGAGCTAGTACAAGGAATACGTGGGAAGGTCTCAAGGTCTTCATAAATCTAGTTTCTCCGTACAACGAGAACAAAGGTAAAATCGTGAAAACCCCCTCGATGATTTTACAATTTAATTATCGTGAAAATACCGCGAACCAAGATCCGAGGGATGCGACCCAAGATGAGGTCGAGCCGGGCGGTGGTGGTTGGACCACCGGACCGCCGATGGCCCGACGACTCATCTAGAAACGAATCGCGCGAGGTGGATCGAGCCTAGGGCTCGATCACGCGGATCGGCTGCGGGTTTTCCCGCAGCGATCAGCTGCCTGCTGCGGGTTTTCCCGCAGCGACCTGTAGCGTCCAGCAGCAGCGAGTCAGGCGACTCGCTGCAGGTTGCTGCGAGCTACTACGGGAGGATCACTGGGTGCTGCGGGATTTCCCGCAGCGGACCCGTAGCGATCCAGCAGCGTCCCAGCAGCAGCGAGTCAGGCGACTCGCTGCGGGCTGCTGCGAGGATCGTGGGTTCACGCGAGTTCTCTCGTGTTTTTCCCGCGTAACCCTCGTATAACTTTTTCGTATGGTCATGTACGTGTTCCGGGAGTCGATTGGAGTTGTCGTTCCGCAATTTTGACAATCCGGATAATCGATCTCCAAAGGGACGTCGGTCGGAATTAATTAGATAATTTAATTAATTAATTTTATTTAAATTTATTAATTCCGGGATGCCGATTTCCAACAATTGGTATCAGAGCGATGGTTTTCGTTCACGGTATTTTTCGATAAATTGTTCTACCTTGCAGGGTTTCCGACTATTATGGCTAGATTTAATTATTTTAATTAATGTCATAATATTGTTCATGATTATTAAACTCTCGGACATGTCGAGATTCGTTTTATGTGTGGTGAATGCTTGTAATAGTAAAAATTCGGGGGTTGACCGAATTTAGGTTTATTATTATGTTCTATTTTTTCCGGAAATTGTATAGGGTCGATTTCATGTATAGAATCGATACCGGATAATGTAATTTAATTCTTGTAATTTTATTTACGTTGGATCGATGCCGAAACGATCGCCGGAGAAAAAGACGTGTGACGGAGGAGACGAAGAGAGGGAGGACTCGGACCGGCCATCCCCATGGCCGATCCCATGGATCGATCGATCGCATGGGGAGGGTGCATCGCGCCTCTTGGCCGCGGTGTCACCGGCGATGGTGGCTCGTGGCTGGGCGGCGGCGGCGGTGGTGCTCCTCCTCGGCTAGCGGTCGATGGTGGTGGGGCGCGGGGACTCCCAACCCGTGCTCTCCCGCCAAGATCCAACTTTCCTAAATTATTCGGTTTTCCTATTTTGAGTATTCCTATTTTTGGGAATTCTCATGGAATAGGAAAAGAATAAATTTAGAATAAATTTATTTCCTTATTGATTATTCCTATTATGGGAATTTTCATGGATTAGGAAGATAATAAATTTAGAATTAATTTGTTTTCCTTATTTAATTATTCCTTTATGGAATTTTTAATGGATTAGGAAAATAATTAATTTGGAAAGTTTTGAAAGTCCTTAATTAATTTTCCTATTTAATTATTCCTTTATGGAATTTTTAATAGATTAGGAAAGGAATTAATTTGGAAGGATTAGGAGTCCTAATTTATTTTATTTCCTTATTCTATTATAGAAGTCTTCTAGAATATTCCAAGTTTGACTTGGATAGGATTCTAAAGATTTAATAGAATTAGAAAGGAAAATAAAAATAAATAAAAATATTAATAATATTTAATTTTATTTTTGATATATTCGATTGACTTAATTTTCGAATTAAGTAACTTTTGGATTAATTAAAAATAAATAGATTTAAATATTGGAATTAATAATCTCGTCACACGGAGCATTCAAGAACGAAGACTGAAGACTAGAAGATGCGTACGGGGATGCGATAAAGCCATAATAGTCGGAAAATAATATTCTAGTATTATTTTGACTATGTGATAATATTCTATGTGCTTTATTTCATGTATGCATGCTTATGTGTATTTCATTATGCATTAGATAGCGTATCCCTTTGTTATAAAAAGCTAAGTGGGAGAGGGATTGGAAACAATGCCATGGTCTCCATTGCTGTTCTCTTGGTGACTCTTATGGACTTTTGAAGTTCGTATAGACGAGTCATTGGAGGAGAATTCTTGTAATTCCTTTTACGAGAAACATTGATTAAGTTTATCAAACAATGCCTAATTTGTCTTTCTGAAACTGACTACAAGTCGACTCATTCTCACCCCGGGGAGTGGAATGGAGCCAAAGCCACTTGGTCATGTGGATGACACAAATTAGAGACCTTCGTACCATTTCTTGAAATGGATCGATTGTCTGCTCGGCTCCCTCATTTTATGAGAGATAGGGTTGTTTGCATGGTGAATCACTGGTAAGAAACTTCGAGTTTCACTTATGATTCTCCGCGTCCTGATTTACAAAATTCGAATGGATCAAGTAATTGGGAGTCAATTATAAAAGTCTCTTGGTGTAGTAAACGTCCACACCACGTGGTGTGCTATACTAACGGATTTTGGATTAATTGATGTAGACAGTTATAAGGAATTGTGAAGGATTGTGAAATCATCGTAAACGTCCACACCACGTGGCTTGCGGTGACGTAGCGGTTCCAAACGATTTACTTTAGTACTGAGTAATGGTTTACACTTAGATACGCATTATAGTATTCTTCCCCACGAAGTTACGCTATAAGTGATGTATGACCGAAGCAAATCTAATTGCTAAATCATTTGGGTAGGTAAACGTCCACACCACGTGGCTTGCCATATCTGATGGGATTTTAGATGTGATTAGTGGTTTAATGATATTATTTGAGGGAGATAATATCGGAGATTAAATCAATTGTTTGTTGTTATATGTGCTCATAGATTAGGATATGGTTTTGAACCCACTTTCTGTGATACTTAAGGATTTTAACTCACTGGTCCCTGAATGTATTGATTGGAATAGAGATCTAGACATTGCCCAAACTGTTAAAGAGTACAAGTTTGTACTCAGTGAGCTTTGTTCTCCCGAGCCTACTAATATCTCAACTGATGAGGAAAGAACTGATTTTAAGAAGTGGGAAAATGCTTTTGCAATAACCACTAATTATGATATCATGTTCAAACTCAAGAAGATGTGTAGACATGATGTAGAGGCTAGACAAGAGGCGATGAGGATACTCATAAAAGCCAGTCGATTCGAGGAAACGCTTAAACACGTTTTTGAGATGATTGACCTTTTGGACGAGTTGAGACGGAAATCGCAAGCTCTTGTAGCCAATGCCAAAGGTTTCGAACCTAAAGGCAAAACCGGGGGAAAGGAAAGGCTAAGCAAAGAAACCCAGTGGTCCTAAGCTACTTGGACCACGAGATGGGGCGAGAAAGCCAATAGGCAAGTTTTCTCGATGCAAACAGTCTGGGTACTGGAAGTCTGATTATCCTCTCAAAGAAAGTACAAAATCTTCTTTAGTCGTAAAACATAGTCAGTGGTATTATCTACCGGAACCTGGTGTGTAGATATGGAACCACTGACGGTATGTGCATTTTAAATTTAAATGCAAGGGTTCCAGGAAACCCGACGACTTGGAAAAGAAGAAATCGTAGTCTACGTGGGCAATGCTGTGGAGGAGGCAGTTGTTGCAGTGGAGGACATTTTTACAGGATTTCATTTTGAGTTATTGCTTTTATGTACCTTTTAGAAAGAACTTTGTTCTGGATTTCTAACGAATGGATATTTTATTTCTTTTAATCATTTGATGGTTATAAGAAGAAATAATGATATTATCTATTCTGGTACATTAGCTAGCAATATATAAATGATGAATCCTGAGTCCACCACGATGCAACGAACCGTAGTATATAACTCGTTTTACTTTTAAGAGATATTTCTGTAATGAATCATTTATACTTGTGGATTCTTATGCTAAGTCGTGTTTATTCAAATAAGAAGTTCAAAGGTCGAAAATTGATATTTTGATCAATTAAGTTGAAGGAGTGGACCTTCCGACCTAAGAATCTGATTTAGAAGATAACATGACTAAGCAATCCTTTATGGATATAAGGTATAAGATCCAGACAAGTATTAGAATTGATTAACTCTGATGTATGCAGACCTTTGCCTACTCAGACAATAAGGTACGAGTACTTCATTTTATGATTACTCGAAAAATGGATTAGCATACCTGATGTGCCACAAAAGCAAAGTGTTTTGACAAGTCAATGGACACAAAGCTATTGTGGGGAACCATCATGGTATATCCATTGAAAGCCTACGATTTGATCGCGGAGGCAAGTGCCTGTCTGAGGAATGCATGGCATACTGATCAGAGATTGGGATTTGATCCCAAATGACTACACCATACACTCTTGTGTAGAAATGGTGTGTCGGAAATTAAGAAATGGAACTCTTATAGAAATATTAAAAGCATGAGTTATACGGAACTACCTATGTTCTATGGATATGGCTGGAAACAACGACGCATTCAATGCGGTTGTAGAATATCCTAGAAGAACAAAAGATGTGTGTTCAATAGAACTATGGACCAGAAGGACGTTATAAGTTCTAACGCCCGGTTCTTAGAGAAAGACTATTAGATGAACCACAAGCCCAAAGTGACGTAATACTTTGAAATGAGAGAGAAAGATTAAGACTTAGAACCAGCCGAACCGAGTAGCGGTACACCACTAACTGCACCTACTGTTATCACTGTTTATACACCGGAATGCCGTTGTAGTGGGAGGTTGTGGATCAACCGAAGATGTTCATAAGGCTAGGAGAGTTTTCGCACTCTGGACCTAGTATACATGAAATCGATCCCTGGATCTACATAAAGGCAGTACTAGATCTAAATGTGCCTTCTTGGAGAGCAATAAGGATTATTGCTAAGAGGCGAGATCATTTAGAGTACAAGCTTAGTTGATCCATTTATGGATTGAAACAAAGCTTTGAGTTCGTGGTACTTGCAAATTGATGAGATAGTCCATTTTATGGATTCATCAAAGCATAGACGAATTGTGTGTATTGGAAACGTGATGGAAACAAGGTGGTGTTTCTCGGGTTTTATGTAGATAACATTTTATCATTGGCAACAATGTAAAGATGTAATCAGACATGAAATGATGGTTGTCTGGATAAATCATTATGAAAGATATAGGAAGAAGTTGGACATGTTCTTGAGATCTTGGATCTCTAGGAAAGAACATTGTACTTCTCCTGGACATCTTACATAGATATGATTATGGTTCGGTTTTAACATGCAAGATTTCAAGAAAGGTTTGTTACCTTTCAGACACGGAATGCATCTATCTAAGGACATGTGTTTTGAAACACAAAAGGAGATAGAAGCAATGAAAGCGGTTTCCTACACTTGGAGTGTGGAAAGCTTGATAAATGCGATGTTGAAAACGAAAAACCTGATATCTGCTATGCGGCTAGTATAGTGGGAGGATATCAAGGTAATCCTGGAAAGGAATACTCGACTGCTGTAATGAACATTTTAAGTACTTTCAAAGTACTGGAGACTATGTTCTGGATTACGGAGCAGACAAGCTTTTCATTTGCATTACATTCTCTTAGATTTCTAATCGAATAAGGACCGGTGTAAGTCGATATCAGGCTATGTGTTTCACTATTGAAGGAGAAGGAGTTTTAACATGGAAGAGTGAAAAGCACGATGTTTTTCGGACTCTGCCATGAGTAACCAAATAGCGGCCTCAGAGGCAGCGGAAGTTTTGGTATAGCTCCGGGATAATCTCTGGGACTTAGATGTGATTCTTAATTTGCCGAAGGCTATGTAAATAGCGGTGCGATGGCAAATGGTAAGAAATCACAAGTCCATAAGTGTAAGATAACACATAGAGCAAGTACCACCTGATATGAATCATCGTCAGGGAAGACGACGCTGTAGTCACCAAGATAACTTCAGAGCGGCAACCTAGATTGCTCATTCACATGGTACTTTTTGGAAGTATAGTTTAAGCACGTGATGAGTATGGGAGTCGGAAGTTTGGAGGAAATGACTAGACCTTAGTACAAGTGGGAGATTGTTGGAGTTGTGTACTTAATGTCTAGATTTAAGTAACGTAAACTCCTGATCCATTGCCATTAATCTATTTAATGGAATAAACAATTGTTTGCATTTAATTATTATTAATTAAATATATGCAAAATATAGTCCTAGATTATATACGTTGTAGTTAGTATGGTGTGCGGGCCCACACAGAAGATCATACTATCGGTTACTCGTATTTAATCAAACAGTTGCTCACGACCTAGATGGACACGGACCAATCCATCGGTATAGTCGTTGTGTGAGAGAGAAAATAATTTATCTTAATTATTTTATCACACTTGTACACTTGGTGTATTGGACGAATCGCTTGAGATTTATCAATTAGGATTGCCGTTGATAATTGATTTAAGTCTCAGAGTATTTTATTCTTAATCCCCGACACTATTGCGGGTGTGTATATTTAATATAAGTGACTTTGATTTTCCAAAGGAATTAACCGATTTAATTATTGGGTTAATTACCGGTAAAATTGGGTCGCTATATTTTATATATGACATGCCGTGAATACTTGACGGGAAAGTGTATCCCGTAAGGGTTGATAATATCCCCGAGATGAGTTCATAAGGAATTATTATGTAAATCCTGCAGGTGGATTTGTTCCGCATAATAATTAAGGTTGAATGGTACTATTCTCGGATATAAGAGATGAATAAATTAATTAGCAATAAATTAATTTTATTCATGGATATTTATATCTTAAATACACGGAATAAATAATACTACCGGAGAAATATTATTTGATATAATATGGTTTAATATTGGGAGTGCAATTAATTTATATAGTGGAAAATAAATTAATTAATATTAACGTGATTAATAGATTTGGGCTTGGGCTCAATTTAATCATTAATATTGGAAGCCCAATATTCCACCTCCTACGTAGCCTATAAAAGCACTACATGGTCTTCTCTATTCTCATAACTTGAAGATCACAATTCTAGAGAGAGAAAGTAGAGAGGGAGATCCATGGAGCTAGGAGGATCATCGCCCACCCGACGTTCGAGCTAGTGCAAGGAATACGTGGGAAGGTCTCAAGGTCTTCATAGATCTCGTTTCTCCGTACAACGAGAACAAAGGTAAAATCGTGAAAACCCCCTCGATGATTTTACAATTTAATTATCGTGAAAATACCGCGAACCAAGATCCGAGGGATGCGACCCAAGATGAGGTCGAGCCGGGCGGTGGTGGTTGGACCACCGGACCGCCGGCGGCCCGACGACTCTTCTAGAAACGAATCGCGCGAGGTGGATCGAGCCTAGGGCTCGATCACGCGGATCGGCTGCGGGTATTCCCGCAGCGATCAGCTACCTGCTGCGGGTTTTCCCGCAGCGACCTGTAGCGTCCAGCAGCAGCGAGTCAGGCGACTCGCTGCAGGTTGCTGCGAGCTGCTACGGGAGGATCACTGGGTGATGCGGGATTTCCCGTAGCGGACCCGTAGCGATCCAGCAGCAGCGAGTCAGGCGACTCGCTGCGGGTTGCTGCGGGCTGCTGCGAGTCACCCCGCGTGGCTGCTGCGAGGATCGTGGGTTCACGCGAGTTCTCTCGTGTTTTTCCCGCGTAACCCTCGTATAACTTTTTCGTATGGTCATGTACGTGTTCCGGGAGTCGATTGGAGTTGTCGTTCCGCAATTTTGACAATCCGGATAATCGATCTCCAAAGGGACGTTGATCGGAATTAATTAGATAATTTAATTAATTAATTTTATTTAAATTTATTAATTCCGGGATGCCGATTTCCAACAAATCATCCCAATAGCATGATTCTTAGCTCGTAGGGCGGTGTCGTATGTCACGTGAACAGAATTGCGTTGTTGAAGCTCAGTGATCATTCCTCTAGGATTAAGTGTTGAATTCTCTTCAAGAAGTCTAGGGGCAAAAAATGCACCAAGGACTTTCGAGGGTATACGCCGAGGTCCACTTCTACTTGGATCTAATGTGCATGTATGATCGACCACTTCGTACACCCTCCAAACAGAATGTATGCCACTTGCACTAATCATAAAAGGACAAATTTTTGATTTGCAGATTACCTTTAGTCTTTTTTTGTCGGAGTACTTGGTTCGATATTCACCAAATTTATCAACACGATACATTCCCACAGCAATGGTTAGATCCTCCTTCGTGGAAAACATTGCACCAACTCTTATAGTACCGTCATCCAAAAAAGAATTATCTTCTGCTGCTTCATTCGAATTGTCTGTTGAAGTAGGAGCACCAGGAATTATCCAACGACCAAGTGTTCCTAGTTCACTGACGTCAGCAGTACCCGAATGTGAGTAAAGTCGTGGACGTACTTGTCTGTTGTTTCTCATATCATCATTAACACTAGTGTTATTGACTTGTGTCTTATCCCACCAAAGTCTAAACTCTTCAAAGTGTGCATGTGTCGTAACGTTAACCTCATCGACATCCTCTCCACCAAGATCATCTCGAACACCATCATCTTCACTAACACATATATCTTTGTTTGCAGCATCTTCACACGGATCATTATGATTGGCATCATTATATTCACATGGATGAATTCCCCAATCATAATCAATTTGTGTGTCATCAAGATTATTTCTCACCGGAGTAGAATTTGGAACTTGAGATGGATTAAAGTAGGAATAAGATGCTCCATCAGTCTGCATATGTGGTTGTGAAATGAGATTCGGCTGCAAACGATTTTTTCTCAAGGTAACAAAAACAATCGGTAAGCGGTTTTCCACAAACAAGCTAATAATATGATGGTCATTTCTGAGTTTTTTCTTCTGTACTCCTACATCTCTTACAACAACAAGTGTGTCTAAAATATAGGTCCACTCATTATTGTCGACATCCATAATATGATGAACACTTTCCAAAAGGAAAACATAAACTCCTTTATCAACAACAACGTCCACCATCTCGCTTTCTCCGTCAACATATTCTAAACCGACCCAGTGTTCACCATAACGAACCCTCAGTTGTAACAACGACATCTGAATAACAATAACACATTATTTTCATGAAAAATTACCAACAATGAGCTATATTTTTTGAAAATACCATCATAAATACCAATTGTATTACAAATAAAATATATTTCACATTAAAAAAAATAAATTTAAAAATAATAAAAATGTAACAAAATTACCTTCGAAATATAGAAATCGTGTGAAAGAGATATAAAAGTGGTATGAAAATATATAAATTGAAGAAGATATCTTCAGCCCTGTGAAAGAGATAAAAGTCGTATGGAAAAAAATGGGAAGAAGAAATCTGGACTGTAGTGGGCGCATAATAGACAGGAAGATCGAGCAGTTTGTTAAAGAAATATTCAGTCCTGAGATATAATTTTCAGTCTCGGTACTTTTTATTAATTGAAAGGATATTTTAGGTATATTTGAATTTATGTGTGTAAAAAAGTATTTTATTAAATGAATAAGTAATAAAGAGAATCGTTATCTCAATAGGTGTATTCTTAAATTTTTCCCAATTTAAAAATTAATAAATAAAATAAAGTAAAATTGTACTTGCTAGTTTAAAATGAAAATATTAGTGTGTCAATTGTCACGAAACATCTAAAAAAACAATTATGTCAAATATTTTAATAGGAGGAAATATGTATAAATTGCTCTTAAAATTGCAACAATACAATTATCGGCGAACATTTAATGAAAAAGAATATTATAACCAAAGAATTATTGGTTTGGTGCTGATGAGAAAGACGGCAGTAGACGCAGAGAATAGGGTCTAGGGAAAGAGGGACCAACTCCATAGCCGCAGTACAGTTGGGGAATCAAATCGGCGATGGCGTAAGTCCATTTCACACTCAACAATTTACTGTAGAGAGAGAAACTCGTCCGAGCTTTGACCACCATTCAAAATCGAAGAAGCTAACTTTCAGGAAGGAGTAGTCAATGTTTTAGTACTATTCGAATGCTGCTGCTCAGGCTCAGCTCAAGTAAGCTTTCATAATCAAAATTTATGGAACCGACAACTGGATCCGGAACTTCCCGACCCGAACCCGGAGAAATCCGAACCATTATCTCCACTCCGGATAGCAGCTCCTTCACGGCGCTCCTCGAACTCCCCTCGCCGCAAGCGGTGGAGCTCTTAGTCAACGAAGATTTCCCGGTGCCTCCTCCGATTTTTCGTTCCGATATTGCCCTCGTAGACCGTGCCTCCAAGTTTTCTGTCTATGCTTCACCGGAGAGTACCACCATTCCGTCGGCGATGAAGCAGGAGCCCTTGGATTCGGACTCCCGCCCGAATTCCTCTTCACCAGCCGTCTCCAAGTCCGGCAAACGAAAGGAGAGGGAGAAAAAGGTAATTTCAATGTCCCAAGCTTATTGTGATTTTTGAAGTGATTTCAATAATGGTGAAATGTATTTTTATTCTCTCAGATTTATTGAAAATTTATGTGCCTCTGATTTTTTTTTACGTTCTCAGGTTAAGGATTCTGATAAAAAGAGGAAGAAAGTGGCATCAAATGCAGCTTCAGAAGCAAGTGGCGAGAAGCTGCCATACGTTCATGTCAGAGCCCGCCGCGGCCAAGCCACTGATAGCCATAGCTTAGCTGAAAGAGTAATTTCCCAAATCATTTTTATTTATCTCGATTAGCAGTCACAAATTGCAATGACGTTTGTAATTACTCAGCTCAGCTGTCCCTTTATACAGGCCAGGAGAGAGAAGATCAATGCTAGGATGAAGCTATTGCAGGAGCTGGTTCCGGGATGTAACAAGGTCAGCTGTCAAACGCCAACACCCCAAATTATTCATGTACTAAATGTTATGATAAAACACTTTTTACTAAGATCCCTCTCAAAATATTTATGAAAGATCTTAATTACTTGTTTTTTCTCTTTGTTTTATTTGTTTCAGAGTGCTGACATATTTATTCTTTGCATGAGTACTTAATAGTTAAGGTCACTGAGCGGTAGTTAGGAATTATGTTGGAGAATATCCGTAGTTCTAAACTTGGGTCTGCGATAGCTAACAACTTCCAATAGATGTTTGAATAAATGTTGGTTTTGTTTATCATGCTAGTATTTTTTGTAGTTTTATTTACCAGTACCTTTTTTTCCTGCTCTTCTGTCTGTCTGTATGTACGTACATAGTACCTTTTTGATCCTATGAATGGAACAGGAGGAAAGTTTCTCATTCTTTCTGTCTGCTTGTCTGAATGTCTGGAATAGGAATGAACGCTACATATAAAAATTATTGACCTTGTTTTGTTGTTGTTAACAAGAGCTACCTATAAATTATAAGGGTTGATTATAATTGACCTGAGAAGTAAGTGCATTCTTTCAAGAATAAATGTCATTTATGAATTGGAGAATCACTTTCCTTCAATTCCTGGAACGTGATAGCTACAGAAGGTATAGTGTTTTAGCTTGTTGCAGTTGTAACCATAAACTTTGAGAGAACGCACTATTCGCATACCTATTAATGAAGAGACGGTTTAGAAGGTGCAAGTCTTTAATAGATATTCAACACAATTTAGTAAATTCTTCTTCCAGATCCTTTCTGTGTTTTTTTATCCTTCTATGATGGAGAAATCATTGGGAATGTGTAGGTGTAATACTTGCTTTCCCACTACAGATTTCAGGTAGGGCAATGGTGCTGGATGAGATAATAAATCACGTGCAAGCACTTCAACGCCACGTGGAGGTCAGACTCAACACATCTTTCCCACTTTTGCTGCTTCGCATAATGTCTCGATTCATATGAATTTTTTTTCTCTTTTTTTGATTTTTATCTGCACCGTGTCCTAAACTTTTGTAAGATTGAGCTGATACTGATAGGATTATATTTTTCTACTTAAGTAGTGAAAATTTAGTTAAACCGAAATGCTTTTATTAAACTAGCATAAACATTTCAAATAATGATGGCCACAAAAATGAGAATTCTTGGTGCATAGTACTCACGTTAGTCAACGTATACTTTTTGGATGCGCAAAACTTGAATTTATGCTGGATTTAGAAATTCAAATAAACACTAATTCTGATCATAAATTTTACAACGAAACGGAGGATTATTTTTCATCTTGTTACTGAGTTTTTATTTTTTCTTGTTACTCGTGTGTTGCCTTTCCTTTCCCTATTAGCTGATGGTAAATGTTTATTTGGATACAGTTTTTGTCTATGAAGCTTGCTGCTGTTAACACAGGAGTTGATTTTAACTTTGATTCCCTCATTGCTGCAGAAGTAAGTATTTTAGATAACAATTTCTTTCCACTCTTTTCTTAAGCGTCCACGGTGTGTCTGTTGGTTAGGAAATTACATTTAGTTTTGCTACATGATATAAAATAGCTGTAATTTAATTTTTATTAATTAATTACAAATTATCAAACTATCTGGCTTGATGTAAGTAGGTAGCATGAATTTATTACCACAATTCAACACGGTCTTGCCTTTTTTTGTTAATGGGCTGTAACATATTTCCTATTGAGTGATACATATTTCGATAAAATTTGTTTGAATTTGGCGCCAAAAGATTGTTAGTTGTGATACTTCAAATTTATCCCACAAAAATTATGCTGCTTCATTGCAAATGTAGCCTGGTAGTCTAGTTAATTTATCCCACAAAAATTATGCTGCTTCATTGCAATTGAGGTTTGACCTTCTTACAAAGCTCCATTTAACATTGAAAATTACAAAACCCAGTTGAGGTTTGATTCGGTGTGAAACTATAATAAAATAAGAGTCTTATAACTGTAAATATTTATTTAAATTATGTAGGTGGGGTTTCAAAATTTTTTTTCTTCCTGTTTTGGGCCAAAGAAGAGTAAATGTGAGATAAAATAAAATCTCAGGTGTATTCCCTAAACTAAAAATAAATAAAAAAATGTGCCCATCAATTTAATATTTGTTTGATCTTTTTTGTATTCTCATTCTTTTGTAGAGTGGATCAACGATCGATAATAGCTACCCAGGCATGTTTGATCCATGTGCCTGGTCCGAGGGACAAATCAATGGGTACAAACAGCACCAACACCAACACCAGCAATTGCTGCATGTTAATGGTCTTCATCAGCCTTCATCCTGGGTCAAAGAAGACGACACCATTAACTTTATAACTCCTGATAACTCACTTTTAAGTTACGTCTCTCCAGCAAACTCAGGTAAATATCAGTTACGGGTTAGCTTTAACTTTTCGAATGTAAATTTGGTTTTTGAATAGTCCAAGATGTGTGTTTTCACATTGACATTTGCCTCTCTTCTTCATTGTCTTTGCACAGCATCTCTACACTCGAGTCACCTGAAGATGGAGCTGTGATATAGAGCGGGAGTTTCCTCGAGTAGCTAGATATAT
Organism: Euphrasia confusa; assembly: GCA_954870475.1. Lineage (NCBI taxonomy): Eukaryota > Viridiplantae > Streptophyta > Magnoliopsida > Lamiales > Orobanchaceae > Euphrasia > Euphrasia confusa. The sequence continues at coordinate 23,605,915 of OX940968.1, read as the reverse complement.
TTGTGTATATTTATTATTATTATATTTAATTAAACACTTTTAGAGGGAAAGATTATTTCAATCAGATTTCTGAGCATTGAGCTTGGGTTTATCTGTTTGAGGGAATCTTGATTAGCCATATATAGATAATAGCATGTGTTCATGACTTTGGTTGATGATTAACCTATAGTGTTATGAATGCACTGTACTTGAACCGAACACGAATTGAGCTCAAATAGTTCGACAAAGAAATGGACCTTGGCTTAATATAATAAAATTTATTGTTTTTTTCTTCTCTTTTTTTTGTTCATTTATAAGTACAGTTCACCTCAATATAGTTATATTTTAATTTTGAAATTGGGATATTTTTGCAATTAAAGTGAAGTTCAGCTCTAGTTTTTGTAATTATCAAAAAGTTAATTGAAGAATAACAAATCACAAACTGAATTTTAATATCACAGGCATTTTAATAAAAACTACTTGAGCATATCTTCCAAAAATTACAAAAAAAATTGTGCTTACACCGCTTGCCTAAACATTCCAAGAGCAAATTATTAGCATCGACATTCACAAAACCATTATACGAAGAATTCAGATCCAAAATGTGATACCGGTAAATACCCTTTGCAAGAATTCATCATCTCGTCAAATGACAAATCTATTCTATAACACAATTTCTTCCCAAAGACATTTTAGGCATATTTATTACTAATTCCTAAAATCACACTAATCATATTTTTTGTTCCTCCCACACTGAAATAATACAAGTAAATTCTTCAGCTTATAATGTCGGTGCAGCCGCATTATACGAGACGAATCACAAAAATTATACACATAACTTGAAATTTATACGAGACGAATCACAAAAATCGACAATACAACGTGTTTGGTTTGTGTTTGGAAGTATATATATATATATTCAAGTTTCTTAAACTTGAATTCACATATGCTTACCACAACATTAGAATGTCTGGGTAGAAAAAATCATAGTACAAACCAATTTTCATGTGGTCATTTGAAAGATGCAACCTTTTTATAGTTCTTTGTAATTAAGCTAAACTTCAAGAGTAAATTTTGATATTAACCTTAAAAGCATAAAGTTTTGTGTAGTAAATAAGAGTATAAGACATGGAGATATTACGGTACACACCGTAATTTCAATTTTATAGTTCTTTCAAAAGAGTATATACCGTCTCACAGTCTTCTGGTGAGAGCCAAGAAAAGCAAGCTGGGTGTAAAATAAATCCGACACAAATGAAGTTTATTTAAACCTTAGCTAGTTACCTTAATTGATCGCCTATCACTCCAACAGCTCAGCCACCACCGGTGACTTCTTAAACGCATCAAGGCGAGCCATTAGCTTATTCAACACCTCGTTCGGAGTGACATTGTCGTCCTTCAACCTCTCACTAAAGCCATAAACCGGGACCTTCGCATTTATATACGCGTACAAAAGCGAACGGTAAGGTTTAATCCTAGATGTGTACCCGGACTGCTTCATCAAAAGAAATATCTTCTCTGCATTATGGATATCCCCTCTATTCGCATAACCATCCAAAATTGTCAGATACGTAGATGGAAGCGGCTTGCCCCCCTTCTTCTTCTTGAGTGCCTTTTCCATTATCGAGTCAGCTATTTCGACTTCTCCGGCCCCAACATAAAGCTTCACAAGAGCGTACAAAGTCCATCGCCCGATCAAGCAACCACTCTCCGACATTTTTTTGACAAGATCTTTACCTTGCGCCAGCATGTTATGATCAGAGTATATCCTGATTAAAGCCACAAAGTGCTTCGTAGACGTTTTTTTCAAATTTTTCGACATCTTATCAAACACTGACTCAGCATCCTCAATTCTTTTCAGACGCCCGAAAGCTTCAATGGCCGCCAAACACTCCTTCATCTCCAGATTGGGTTCACAAGCTTTCCAGATTCTGTTTACTTCCTCTTCATTTCCAAGGATGCCGTAGATGGGAAGTAGCAAACGACAGGCCCAGCGATTCTTTACCAAATCGCCCTTCTCGACATCTCTCAGTACCTCCTCAGATTTTTCTTTCATATTGTTGTAGGCATAGTGGCGAGCTCGAGCGAGCTGGATCTTAATGGTGGGCTTAACCCCTTCGGATTCCATGGTGGAGAAAAGTTGGTCCATAGCGCTGATGTCACCAGCTTTTCCCTTGATATCAATTAAGATATGGTAAGTGAATGGGGTCAGCTTGATTTTCTCTCTCTGCATTAGTGATAGGATGTGGTGGATTTTATTCTTGTCAGATTTCTTGTAGAGCATGAGCATCTGATTGCAGGAGAAGGATGTCAGCGGGAATGATTTATTCATCTTGTCAAAGACCTCCTCGGATTTTTTGATGTTGGTAGATGAGACACAGTTTGATAGGAGGGTACGGTAGACAATTTCACCTCGGAAGGCTTCGGGTATCTGATGGATGTATTCCTCGGCTTTGTAGACGCCGTTGACTTTCGCTATAAGGTCGACACGGGAGGCGTAATTTTTCTCAGAAAAGACAAAGAGCTTGGACGACTCTAACCATTCTGAAAGCTGGAAATAAAGAAGTGATTACTGGATAAAATCTGAATTTTTAGACAGAAAAAAAAATGTCTTGACTTGGGCTCTACAATATATAAAAACTACAATTCCAGAATATCCTACAATTTGAGGATGTTCATTGTTAGTAGTGTTATTAATAGAGGAAAAAAAAAAGAAAAGAAAAGCAACGGAAAGAATTGTAGATTTGATATATTTATATTTCCAGATCGCTCCCAGCATGAAGATATTCATTGTTGTTACTGTAACTGTTCATTACAAAAACAAGGGGAAAATGGCATATTTGCTGTTTAGTTGAATAAAGTGAACTGTAAAATTGGTACTTTCACTTTGTGATATTGAAGAGTTGCGACTTGCGAGGGTTATTGAAAAAATAATGGAAAAGGTAATGGCATGAACTTTAAATAAGTGTATAAAGTAAGACAAGTGTTAAATGATTTTCATTTTGGGATTCGCATAATGTTATGGGACGGATACAAAAGAAAATTATGCTTATTGTTGTGCGACGAAGGAAATATTTGTTTCTATATTACCAAATCGCAACCTCAATTTGAGAATATTTATCAACAAATGCAAACCTCAATAGAGGTGTTTGTAATAATACCTTAAGGGTGTCTTTGCATATAAAAATAAATCTCAAGGACAAGGAAAACACTGGTATTCAGGCCTTGTCCATTTTTTATATCCTAAGCATGCAGATACACAACATAAAACTATAATGAAGAATATGTTTCACCTTTTCTACCAATTTTATCCCAATATCAATCTTATCTAAATTCATTTTACCATTTGTAGTTAATTAAAGAATAAAGAGTATACCATATCTGTCAATATCGACGGATTAGAAGAACACGCACCTGCAAGGCCTTGAAGAACATTCGCCGTTTACGGAGATTCGATATGGTTGTTAATATCTCGGTCTGTGTGACTTTGTTTCCTCCTTCTACCCATTTAACCAGAACCTTGTCTACTGGTAGAGTCGGGGCAGCTAGTATAGCTTTAGCCATTTCTGGAGTTGGAATTATACGGGTAGATATTTTCTGCCCATCAGCAGAAGTTCCGTTGCCTGCCACATCTACTTCGTTTTGTAATTCATCAAGAAGTTCTTCCCCTTCAGAGAAGAAAGCATCCTCCAGGTCATCATCTTGGTCATGGCTTTTGGCTCCGGCCTCTGAACAAAAAGCACGGACATTTACGAGTAGGTTTGAGGAATTAGACGAGGTATTGTATGATATTGCAGGAAATAGGACTGTGTCCAATGCTTCCTTTTGGGATTCAAGAACTCTGGCATTGAGTCTTTCGGAATAGCATCTTTCTACCTCTGAATTCAGACAGTTAATTCGAGTGGTCCCAGAAATTAATCCCCTGTTCCTGGAAAGAAATTAGATACACAACACATTAAATTACAATGATAAGAAAATAGTGAATACGGTATACAAAACAGAAAACAAACATATAAAAATTGCTGGTAAATTCGTCGAATTGAGTGAAAGGAACTCTAACTTGTAAGAAAATTAACGAGAGCAACTAACCATCTCCTGTAAAGAATTGTACACGAAAACACGGGCAACACACAGATAGTATTTATTCCCCAAAATACAATTTCATCTTCTATCAATTTACTCACAAAAAGCAATAATTTCACAAAAATTGTAAAATGCAGAGCTAATATATTCAATCCCAATGAGCCAGTATTAACAAATTATAAGTGAAACACAATGATCATAAAACGAATAAATCGGAATAATTACTTGAGCTGAGTCGAAGCTCTTCGAAGTGCCCACATTCTGATTGCGGAAACTAGCGAATTTCGGAACCGAGAGTGAAAGATTTAAAACCCTAAAACCCCGTTCATATCATAACAGGGGTGAACTGGTGAAGAAGATAGACTGACTGCTCCGTTTAATTTGTTCGTGAGTAATTGTTCGTAGCTCCTCTATGATCTTACGATGCAAATGCAACATCTAGTTCGAAAAAAAAAGCAGTGCTTATTCTATTTTATTTGGTAGTAAAAAAAATGGAATATTATTTTATAATCAAGCTTAAAAAATTATTCTATATTCAAAATTTCCCTTTAATTTATTACTCCGTATAATTTCCATTTTACAACAATGTTGTAGAGCTGTGACTTGGGCCGGGTCGGTCCAGCCCGGCCCATTGGGCCACCTTATTATTTTGAGCCCAACCCAGCTCAGCCCAAAAAATTAGGGCTTGATAATTTTTAGCCCAGCCCAGCCCACGTTGGGCTATCGAGCCACCGGGCCATTTTGACCCGATATTTTAAAAAATAATTAAATAAATATTAATTATTAGGGAAAAATGGCATTAAGGCCATTTTTCACCATTTTTTGACCAATAAGGCCAATTTGTAATTTTGGTGTCAATTAAGCCATTTTGTGTCAATTAGGCCACAAAAATGTATATGGAAGGACGAAATTACCCTTCCATATTACCTTTCACAAATCGAGCTGGGGGAAAAAAAAATCGGCACATTCAATTCCCAAAACACATTCTCTCTCTCTCTCTCTCTCTCACCTCCGCCGCCGCTGCTGTTCAACTGCCGAGCCGAGGGAATTCATCTCCGTCGCCGCCGCGTTCAAGCTAAGTAGAGGGGGAAGGTCGCCGCCGGTGAGCAGCTCCAATTCTCAGCCGCGATAATCGATTTCATGCAGTCCGTGTCCCTTGGCATCGATCGATCGATCGATTTCATCGCCGCCGCCGCCGTACCTGTCTCAGTTCAGATGTCAGATGCGCCGCCGCCCTCCTTGCCGTCGATTTCGAATCCAGGTACGCGATTTCGAATCCACGTACCCGATCAGTGCTTAAAAGCTTCATTCAGCATGCATGCACAGTGTGTGTGTGGATTGATTCAGTGTGCATTGTTCATGCATTCAGTGTTGATTGTTTTTTATTATGCATGTTCAGTGCTTTTTGGTTGCATTCAGTGTCTAATTCACCATGCACTCGGTGTTCAGTGTGCATGCATTCAGTGTTCCTGCACTGAGCTTGCCATTCAGTGCTTATTTTGTTCAGTCAGTGTGTAATTCACCATGCACTCAGTGTTCCTGCACTGAGCTTGCCATTCAGTGCTAAATTGGTTCAGTCAGTGTCTAATTCCTGTAACACATTGTGTGGATTGACTGAGCTTGTTTTCAGTCAGTGTCTAATTGCTTGATTCAGTGTGCGTTGAGCCGGACTAATTGCTCTTACGCACTGTAGACACCTGTTGCACACTGAATCCATATTCAACCATGTGGATTCAGTGTTTGTTTGATTCATTCAGTGTTTGATGGCTTTGTTCAGTGTTTATTTGATTCATTCAGTGTCAGATAATAACAGTGTGCATTCATTGAGCTTGGCTAATTCCACTTACACACTGTACCCACCTTGTTGCACACTGAATCCATCCATATTTAACAATATGGATTCAGTGTTTATTTGATTCATTCAGTGTCAGAATGAATATGGTACCTGTTATTATCATGTTGGAAATGCAATGTGTTACAGGAATCAGTGTGTGTTGACTTTGTTTCCTTTGAGGCATTGACCTGTCTCCCTTTCAATAAATGCCTGCCATGTTAATTGAGGGTTGAGGCATTTACTGCCTTGTTAGTGTGATTACGGTTATAAATACCTCGTCATTTCTCTGGTTTCCTCATCTCGTTTCTGTTCGATCGGGGGTAGCAGCCAGCAACGATGCCGAGGCGAAGGGGAACACTCGATCGAGAGCCAGGACCGACACCAAGCGAGGCAGAATTTTTCAATAACAGTCCTCCCTCGCCCGAAAAAAGATTCAATGGCGGGCCAATCCGTCGGGGGCCACCAATGGTGCCTAGGCGACCGGGCACACTGGATCGGGAGCCAGGTCAGACGGCAAGTCGGGGGGTTGAATCTTGGAATGGTTCTCACTGGACCGAGCAAAGATTCAATGGCCGTTGGCATAAAGAAAAGTTTCCCCTCCTGGCTGTCTTTGTTCGTCCGATCAAGGACGAAATGGGGAATTTCATCATTCTGACGGACTCCCTGGACCAGAAATGGCACGTTCCTCTCACCACTCATCGGAATCAAACGGCCATCCACGGATTCAACTGGGAACGCCTCGTTCGAGAGTTTGGAGTGCAGGAAGGCTGGAACATCCGGGTTACCTGGACCGGAGAAAGAAGTTTCTCGGTTGGCGTATTCGATCAAAATGGCCAGTCGATGGTGCGCCCGGTCAGGGACCCCCCTCGTCGTGACCCAAGACTTCCTCCGTCTCATTATTATTGTTGTTAAATCTGTTTTTGTCGTTTTTTGTGTTTCCTGTGATTTTTTACGACGACTTGTCTTCGTTGTACTGCTCGTGTGCGAATTACTTGTTGCTTGCTTAATAAGACTCTTTGAGTTTTAAAAAAAAAACAACAACAACACACTGTCTTGTCTGACTTTAACACTGAACATGCCTCAAAAACACTGTTTGTTTGAATGTGCATTTAACACTGAACAGGTCATAAAAACACTGTTTGAGGCAACACACACTGAACCACACAATCAAACAAACACTGAGCACACTTTTATGGCACTGAACACACTCCAATAGCACTGAACAGCACTGAACACACTTTAATAGCACTGAACACCCTTTTTTAGCACTGAACAGACAGGGACACACATTGAATCACACTGTTTGAGTTCAGTGTTTTCATTTCATGCATTCCGGCATGTTCCTTAAAAAATCGTGCGCTGACTGTGAGTCGTTATTTTTTTGTGTTTTTTTTTTCAGCAGGGGCCGCTGTTTTCGCATTTTGTGCATTCGGCGGTGAGAATTTGGTGTCCAGAATCGATTACTCCCGTGCGGCCGCCCTTCACCAGCTGAAGGAAACAGTCGAGCTTCAGTGGCCTGAGCTCCGAGACGTTGCGTACGGCATGCATTACTCTGTACCCGATTTCCCAAACTGTGTGCTCTCAACCGATGCGGACATGTCGAACATGGTATCCCTAGCTGCGCTTCACAAGTTGCCTCGGGTGAGCATCGACATTTCCGTCGCGAATGAAGACCACACCTCTAGTTCTGTGTTCTCGACGGTGTCCAACAGTACCGCTGTCAGTGCGACTGGAATAGAAAACAACGAGGGATTCGAAGAAGAAGATATGTTCCGCCTGTTTGGTCCGTCGAGTTCTAAAGTGTTGTTGACCGATGGCTGGGACAAAGAGATTTCTGGTGTCGGTCAGATGTTCCAAGGAGGCGCCCCGGACTTTCGAAACGCGCTCTGTAAGGTGGCAGTCGGAGTGGGATTCGATTTCGAGTACGTGAAGAACAGACCCGAAAAGGTTTCTGCCGTGTGCTCGAAGAAAAGCAGCACGGGATGCAACTGGTCTGTGTGCGCCGTGATGGATCGAAGCAACGGCTTCTTCTACGTCAAGCAGCTGAGTAACGAGCACAGCTGCGGCGCCTGCTTTCGATCCCTGAAGCACAGGCGCGTCTGCTCGGACTTGGTTTCCAGTTTGATAGTCGAGGAGGTACGGAAAAGCACGCTGACTCGTCCGGTCCAAATCGTGAGAAACTTCCAGCATCACTACGGCCTGGAGATCTCGTCTGGCCTCGCTCTGGATGCGCTCGAGAAGGCCAGGAAGCTGATTCACGGCGACGATAAAGATTCCTTCGTCGCACTGACTAAGCACCTGCAGGCAATATCGGATTCCAACCCTGGGTCGCACCTGTTGCTCGAATTCAACGAGGCGTCCAGGAAGTTTCGCAGGGTCTTCATCTCGATGAAGGCTTGTATCGACGGGATGAACCACTGTCGCCCTTTGCTGTTTCTGGACGGCACGTTTCTGAAGGGGAGGTTCAAGGGCCATTTGCTCGCTGCTACGGGCAAGGACGGCGATGGAGGTATGTGTACTACGGTTTGAAATGCACACTGAATCCATCTTTTTAACACTGACTGGTCTGAAATGCACACTGAAACTGACCCTTGTTGCTTCCAGTACTGAATCTGTATTTTCAACACTGAATGGGTGCTATTCACACTGACTGAAGTGTTTTTATTTTTTTCTTTTTTTTTTGTTCGTGTCTCGTGAATGCAGGGTTGTACCCACTGGCTTACGCCGTTGTCGATTCCGAGAACTATGTTAACTGGAAGTGGTTTCTGGACAACCTGAAGCACATCCTACCTCCTTCTCGCACTGTTACGTTCGTGTCGGACAGGAATCTCGGGATGCTCGAGGCGATGAGCAGGGTGTTCCCAGGGTCCCCGCACGGCTACTGCATCAATCACTTGAAGTTGAACCTGAAAGACAAATTCAGAGGCAGATGGGCGACCAAGATGTTACGAAAAGGCGTGGTGTGGAATTTCCTGAAATGTGCGTACGCAACCACCGTCGAAGCCTACCAACTGAGCATGGACGAGCTGTTGAAAGAGGGAGGCGAGACAGCGGAAGTGTTTTTCGAGAACATTGATCCAAAGAATTGGGCCAACGTGTACTTCTCAGGGAAGAGATACGGTGAGATGTCGTCCAACGCCGCGGAGTCGTTCAATAAATGGATCATGGAAGCCCGGCATCTTCCGATCACGGCGTTGGTCAACAACATCAGGCTGAAGCTGATGACCTTTTTCCACGGTATGATGAGAATTATCAATCTCAAACACTGATTGCACTTTTTTAACAATGTTAGCCTTGTTCAAACACTGACTGGCCTTGTTTAACACTGAATCAGACAGGGGGGCCAGGAGCAGGGAGTGGACTTCGGCTTTCTGCCCGTCCGTTGAGAAGAAGCTGGGTAAAGCCATCAACGAAGGCAGGAAATGGGTGGTTGTGGGGTCGTCCGAAACGGTTTTCGAAGTGCAGTGCGTTTCGTCCGTCGTGGTCAATATTGCGGATCAGATGTGCACCTGCTGCCAGTGGCAGATTACAGGGGTTCCGTGTTCCCACGCAGCTGCGTGCATTCTGCGGTCCGGGAAGCCGATGGCCTCGTTCGTGGACAAGTTTTACCACGCAGAGAGCTACGCCAGGTCCTATGCCGATCCACTTCAGCCGGTTTCCATGTTTGATCAACCTTCGAACGTACCAGAGAACGTCATGATCGAGCCGCCAACATCGAAGAGGCCCCCTGGAAGACCTAAGAAGAAGAGGATTCCGTCCAGGGGTGAGCACATCCCGAGAGCCATGAAGTGTGGGAGGTGCGGACGTGTCGGCAATCACAACAAGAAAACGTGCACGGAGCCTGTACCCTAGTTAGTAGGCTTTTTTCTTATTTGGATTTTTGTTGTGTTTTTTCGACATGATTTCTGTAATCAGTGACACTGAATGGGGTGAAAAAACACTGACTGTCAGTGACAGGCACTGTTGGGCTCATAAACACACTGACTGACTGTCATTTAAAAAAACACGGGATTTTAACATTATGTGATTTGTTTCTTGTTCAGTTATGCTCTTGGAGTGTTTTTAATTGTTCTTGTATTTGTAATTTTTGCATTTGCTTGTTTTTTAATGTTTCAATTCAATAAGTCTTAATTGCTGACACTGAGTGGACAAGATTAACACTGATGGCACTGAATTTGAAGAATAAACACTCCCAACACTGAACTGACAGAATTAACACTGAATAGACAATATCATCACTGTGTTCAACTAAAACTGCCCAGAAATATGAACAAAAAACACAATTTTTTTTACAGAAACTAAACCCAAACACAATCATTTTCACAGATTAACAGAAAAATACTTCTTGTTTTTTTTCAACCAAAACTAAACAGAAAACGCGCACAGCCCCAAGATCACTACTTCTCCTTCATGGTCAGGATGGTTTGTATCACGTGACCCTTGAATACTTGGAACTCTTCCGTCTTGACCTTGTCCGGAATGGGCTCTTTCTTCAGAATCTTCTCCATGTAGTAGCATACATACAAGGCACATTCATTCCTGGACAGTGACAGACGTGGAGGAGTCAAAGGAAAAAAAAGAAACACTGACACTGAATGCATAAATATAACACTGAACAGGCATAAAAATGAAACACAGAAACACAACACTGAATGTGTTAATTATGCACTGAGATACTTACAGAGTTGGGGCTTGCTGTGGGAGAGGCTTCACGGCCTCGATTTCATGTATGGGGAAACCACACTTCCCCGCTTTCTCCAGCATTTGGCCCACGTTGGTTTCCACCTTTTCCTTCTGAAACGTAAGAAACAATACTGTTTGTCAGTTATCGTTAGAAAGGGAACCGTTTTTAAAAATCGACTAAAAAACAGTACACGTACCAATTCCGCTGCATTCGCCATGTAATAGTCCTTCGACTTCGCCCCCCTGGGTTGAATAGAGTTGAAGAATCGCCATTTCTCTTGGACGAAGTCCCAGACGAGCAGCGTAAAATGGTTCGGTGTTGCAGTCTTTCTCATCCCAGGAGACAAAATCGGGAACATTATAATCCCTTTTCGCACGCACGGGATCATATCTGTTATTGTTTGGTACATTTTCTGGTTGTCATGACGTCCCATGACGATGGAAGTCTGCGAGAAAGGAAAAAAAAAAGGAAACAAGAGTTTTTATTAAGAAAGGATGAACTCAATGAGCACTGAAGAGGACATTATAACACTGAACAGCACATATAAGCACTGACTGTTGATGATAAACACTGATCAACCTACAATAACACTGAACAGAAAACACACACACTGAGCAGCACATATAAACACTGATCAACAGCAATAACACTGAACAGCACATAAAAACACTGAACAGCCACCAAAACACTGTACAACCATTAAAAACACTGAATACAAAGGCAGGAAAGACTCACCCAACAGTGCGCGGGGAGTATCAGAGCCTCCAACTTCTTGTTGTGGTCTCGATGCAGCGACTCAGCAAAGGCGTCGACCACATGATTGCTGATGAAGGTGCACTTCATCATGTCGGTAATGTCAGACACCGTCACGACTGTGTTTATACGTGGAAAGTACTTCATCGTCCACCTGATTGTCAAAAAGGAAAAAAAAAACACATTCTTAGCACAAAAAAAACGAAAGAAAGAAATAAAGAAGGGAAAGACAGAAAGGGAAAGACAGAATGTAAAATGAAACTTCACTCACATTTTTTGGTCGCTGTTGTGCAGGATGATTTTGTCGAGGATTTCCGGCTCCAATTCCAACCCGCAGTTCACTTCAAATTTCTTGTTCACGCTCATCAAGAAATTGATATGATCGTCATTGAAATCACAGCGGATCGGTTTCTGGCTTGCCTCCTGCACCACCTTCTTACCCTTCTTGATCGCCTTTTTCTTTGCGGCAGGGGCAGGGGGGTCGTACTGAAAATCATCGTCATCGCCGTTGGCTGACTTCCTTTTCCTGCCCTTGACCCGTCGTACCATCGACCCGGTCTTCGCCTTGCTCGAAGGCTCTATTTTTTCGGCTTTCGGTCTCAACGGGCTCCCTTCTTCTTCATCATCCTTGTTCACGTCAATCTCGTAGACGCACAACTCTGCCTGGAGACTCAAGATTTCATCTTCCCGTTCCTTGATGATTTTCTGCAGAGCCTCGATCTGGACTCTGTGGACGGTTTCTTGCGCTTTCATGTCCTCCTCCAGAGACTCGATCTGGACTTTTTCGTATTCGTTCATGACCGACGACATCTGAAGGTCAGCCAACGCGTTCTTCAAAACATCCACTTCGTCCTCGAGCTCTTTCACTCTAGCCCTCAGAAGCCGCACTTCCTCCTCCTCACCGGAGCTTCGAGCCTCTCCCGCCTCGGTCACCGGATGATTCTGATCATTCGCCTTCTTGATCAATTCTTCCTCGAGCTCTTTCACTCGGGCCCTCAGATTTTTCAGCTCCTCCTCCTCCTCGGAGCTTCCACCTGCCTCGCCTGCTGATGCCCCGGGGACCTTCTCCGTCTCCGCGTCGATCTTCGCAAGCTGCTCCGAAAGCTCGCTCTTCAGACGCTGGTTTTCACCTTCCAGCTCGACGTTAGCACTTGTCACTTCGTTCAGCCGAGAAGTCGTGCTATCGAGCTTGGATTGGAGATCCCTCACAGTGCCTGAGAGATCTTGATTCTCCGACAGGAGGTTGTTGAGCAACTTCTCGGCTTCAGCAGCAGAAACAGCGGGGCGTTCCTCATCGGGCTGCTGTTCGGAAGGCCCACCCTCGTCCTTCGGCTCCGGGACTATGCAGGCCATCTCATGATGCCGCCCGGAAGAACTGACGTCGTCGTCGTCTTCCCCATCGGACGACTACTCGTCTCCAGAAGGCCCGCCCTCAGGGCCTTTTCCTTTTTGTTCCTCTTCCTCAGGGCTCGACGAATCAGAGCCCGGATGCTCGTCATCTTCATCGTCATCGTCATCAAACTGCTCTTCGTCCTCGCTCTCCGCCGCACGCGGAGTGTTCACGATTGCTTTGTAGGAAAGGTGGCCCTTGTACGCCTGGATCTCCGCCACCGTCTTGCCGTGTTTCAGAAGACGAGCATCCACTTGTCAGACACGGACAGCACGCGTTAGAACTCAAAAAAACATCATCCTCCCTCAAGTGAGTGACACTGAACAGCATTAATAAGCACTGAACATCACAGTTATCCTACTTTGACACTGAATGGCATAAATAAGCACTGAACCAGTACATCATTCACACTGTCAACCCACAAGCACCGTGTGCATGAATATCACACTGAATGCAAGCAATAAACACTGAACCTCAATATTTCACACACTGTACACTCAGAATTAGTTTACAGACACTGAATCATAAAACAAACAGAATTAAAAGAGAGAAGATATTTACCGCCTCGTCCGCGAGACCCGCTAGGGTCTCCTTGGTCACATTCGAAAGATCATTGAGATGCCAGTTCAGGACCCGGGGGAGGTGCTCGTTCTCCAGCCTGTTTGCCAGCTTTGTGTGCTCACAAAGCCAGAACTGCACAAAAACCAAAAATAAAAAAAACCCAAGGTAAATATCAAGGAATGAAAAATAAAAAAGACGGCAAGACGAATGTGAAGAACAGCAAGTAGAAGCACATACCAGTAGCAGTATCGTGCAGCCTTGTGTATTCTGCGGGTTGCCCCTGTGCACAGCTGCCGAGTCGCAAAGGGCCTTGAGAATCGCCTCGCCCCAGTTGTAGCTCTGCATCGAGTCCAGATCCACCACATAATCCAACCACTTCCATTGGATCGTGACGGAGGAAGTGGAGAAGAAGACAGTTCCGATCACTATCAACGACAGGAGCCGAGCTACATCAGCAAGAGCCCGAGGCTTGCGACTCCGACGCTTCACCAAAATATCAAGCTTTTCCTTCAGCATCTTCGGGTTCAGCGTCTTCTCCCCCGGGAACATCCTCTCCCTGAATCTTTTGTTATCACACTTGGACCTCGAACTGATATCGAGCTTCCTACTGCCTCCTACAATTCCAAAAATAAGATCGACATCCTCGGGAGTGATCCGGACATCTTTGCTGCCCAGCTTAATAGTACGAGCGCCGGCATCCATCTGCTCCAGCACGGCAGCTATCGCAGCGTCGCTCTTTCAGGTGTGGAGGATGGTCAGCCTCTGATCCTTTATGCTCTTGAAGAGATGGTAGAAGGGGGTCATCTTCAAATACTCGTCGTGCCCCGGTTTCAGCTTGTCCTTGATATCATCAATAGTCCGGATGATGGTCAGCAAGTTGGACCTCATCTGTACATAGGACTGTTGGGGATCGTGCATGTATACGCAGCGGAAAACAAAAGTTTTATGAAAAACCGTTTTCCATTAATGTAAACATTTTACATTATATTTATTTTATTTTATTGAAAATCATATTTTCAATATTACATATTACATGCATTAATTGATTTAATTCAAATCTATTAGAATCAATAATTCACCATTTAATTTAATTATCAAATAATTAAATATTTAATTCATGCATCCCATACTACACGAATTAAATCTAACGCAATTATATTTATCATATAAATTATTTACTTCTAGCGCAACTATATTAATCATATTAATATATTACTTATAGCTCAATTATATTAATCATATTAATATATTACAATTAATTACGCAAACATGGAGATATAATTAATTTGCGTCAAATTGACCATTAACATAATCTTATTATTTAATTCTAATCAACTTGAGTTTACGTAAACATCCGCTCATAATTAATTTATTGACAATTAACATAATCATATTATTTAATTCTAATCAACTTGAATTGTGCAATTAAATTAATCAAATTAATTAATTACACATTTATAATTAATTACGTAAACATGTGCATATAATTGCGTCAAATTGAAAATTAAGATAATCATATTATTTAATACGAATCAATTTGAAATTAATTGACATTTAAATTAATCACAATTAATTTTTCTATATCAATTAAAAATCCAATAGCGCAAACATTAACAGTACATAGCGCAAATATTTAACGCAAACAATTAAATCAAATTTAATTGTACACTTAGCGCAAACAATTAACGCAAACAATTAAATCTGAATTTAATCGTAAGTACCTCAGGGATTCATCGGACGAAACTAGGTTCGTCGGAAGTCGCGCGGATGAGACGCAGGGACGGCACGGGTCGTGTGCGGGGAGAGCCGGGCGAGTGGCGGGGCTCTCGGATGGACTCGTGTGTCACGGCTGGAGCGCACGGGCGCGACTCGGGCTGTGCTCGGGCGTTCCTTCGGCGTCTCTCGTCTAATCAGGTTTCACCTCGTATAGGTAATCCACCTTACGTATTGCACTAGAAACACGTAAGGGAGAATACGACGGGAAAAACAGGCCGGAAAAACGGTGCCGGAATCGAATTCCGGCGAGGGGAGGCGGCTGCCGGCGGCAGCACTAGGCGGCGGCGGGCGGCGGCTCCGCTTGTCGGCGGTCCTCCGAGGGAGGAGCCGAGGGGGCGGACGAGAGGGAGAGAGGAGAGGAGAGAAAGTGAGGCTAGGGTTTGAGCTCTTCACTTTGGTGTGTTAATTCTCATGCCTATGGAGCTCCTTTTATAGGTGAAGAAAGGAGCTTGTTGGGCTCAAACCCTAATGGATCGGATCCATTAACCCTAGCCGGCCCAATACATTAGCCGTCATTACGTTTCTCCAAAATTGACAATCAATTTGATCTCCGAAAAATATAACAATTATATTTTCGTTCTCGTTTTAATTTTCTCATCAATATGAGATAAAAATAAAAATTTCCAATTTCACAAAATCGGAAAGCCCATTTCAGGGGTACTGCTAAATCGGGAAATTTCCCAAAATAGAAAGTGTACACCATCGTGTCCGTTTTCTTTAGCTCAGCATTATTTCCAACTCATAATCACAATTATGAATCTCGGATTCAATCATATTGACCTCCGACTATATGTACTTAATTAACAGTTAATTAATACATGATCGTATTCAAGGATCGGTTTACACGAGAATGTGACCCTCAATGGTTCAGGTGTATAACTAGCCGTGGGCTCACAACATATTGTGATTCGAACAACATATTGTTCTTATTTCAACTACTCCCAAGAGTTTTAGATTAATAATCATATTATTTAATCTCCGAACAAGTCGGTGCCCAACGAATCAGTGACGAGCGTCTAGCAGCCACGCTTCACTAATTCCCTAGATACAAATGAAGTGCCTGCAAGAACCTTGTAATATAGTTAGCGTACAGTACGATCCCTCCGATACATATGTCCCGATCAAACTAGAGATATTGGTTAATCGAGATCTCTTGTTGAGTTTGATAACTGTGCGTACGTTCTAGGTTTCGTAAAATCCATTCGTGATTGATTCAGAGAAACACATTTCTCTAATCACCTCAATATTCAACTCTGGCCAGAGATTCCGGGACTACGAACCATCAGAACACACAGGACATCCATGATCTATATCAAGCGATCAGATCCCCTACTACCATGCACAGACTTCACATCAGATTTCGAACTGCACGAACATTGTCTCCTTTTTCGACTTACTCCCTTTCCAGGGAATCAGAGACACGTCACGATACAGCTAGTCCTCTAATGAAGTCACGGTGATGTCTGGGTCTTAAGGATTAATTGTGTACAACTATATTATGGAATTCTCTACTCGATCAGTGATAACCACTTAGAGATTCCAGGGAGAGGGGGTTCAGTGAACTCATCAACAGTGAGCACCCACTCAAGTATGTCGATGTCCCAACACCGAGGCTCGAGATTAGCCCACATACACTAAGTGCTAGTCTCAAGGGGGAAAGGCCGGGTATCCTTGTTATTGGCGTAACCCATCGACTAGGAACTGAGTTTGACCAGTTACGTTGCGTTAACAGAATTATCTCTCGGTTTCCACAAAACCGAATTCATACAACATGTGTAACTGTACAGGACTATATCTATGATTCAACATTGGGAGCAGATATAGTATATGCCATTAATATAGGTTTCATTAATTAACGAAATAAACCGTTATATAACGGAATACGGTTAACCGCTCGGCCAACCGTTGGCTCGCCGGTCACCTATTCCAACAATCTCCCACTTGACCTAGAGCCAAATATCCATGAATCTTAGTCCCATCGACCCTCGATGTTTCTCGCGGACATATTCAGATAAAGGCCTAGTACAGGGATCTTCAAAGTTATCTTCCGAAGTGACACTCTCGACTCAGACGTCACCTCTGTCATTGATCTCTTAGATCACATGATATTCTCTCAAGTACATGTTTGGACTTCTGATGAGATCTCGGTTCCTTAGCATTCGCTACCGGACACCGTATAATCACAGTACAAGTTACTTGATTATTTGCGTCCGGAACTATAACCAACATTTGGATAAAGTTCCGTGTCCAAAACAGTCTCTTTTACAGCTTTAGATGCTGCAACATATTCAGGTTCTCGTGGTAGAATCATTAGTCGTTGCAGGAACCATTCCAGCATGCGACACCACCTCTAAGCTCGAATATGAATCCTGATATCGACTTTTAGTCATCCACATCCGGTTGAAAACTAGAGTTCGTAAGTACCTCTAAAATCAACTCGGACCTCCCATAGACTAAGAACAATTCCTTAATGCTTTTGATTGCTAGTGCTCAAGGATTTCGTCCTTCACGACTTCAAATAAGCCGGTCTTGGGTTCGACTGATATTCACTTGTGACACTCACAACATTTTTAATATCACGTCTAGTACACAGCATGCCATACATAATGCTCCCTAGTGCGGAGATATATGTGTTGTCCATTTCATCTCCTCGAATTCCATCAACATTACAGTCACACGAATTACGAGAGATGAACCCCATGGGACATTGGCAAGAATCTCTTCAGGATTCTTCCATGCTAAACCATTTCAGAAACAGTTTCTATGTACAAGGATTGAGAAGATTTTGCATCCTTCTAGATCTATATCTATAGTGACGTATCACAATACGTAGGATGCCTCTGCTCAAATCCTTTATTCGAGAAACGTGTGGATAACCGTGCTTTCGTTGACTGCAACATCACTCAATCATCCCTATGATTAGTATGTCATCAACGTACAACACTTAAATTTCACTGCGCTCCCACTAACCTTCTTGAATACAAGGTACCTTTAAGTTTTATACCAAGTCAACGCTTTGACTATTGTATTTAAAACACATGTTCCATTTTAGGGATGCTCGTTTCAATCCATAAATGGATCGCTGGAGTATGCAAACCTTTTGCTCCTTTCCAGAAAATATGAAGCCTTCCGGCTGCGCTACAACTCTTCCATAATATCACATTCAAGGAAAGTGGACCTCATATCTATTTTCCATATCTCATAGTCGTACTATGCAGAAATGGCCAGCAAAATTGTAATGGACTTAAGCATAGCGACTGATGGAAAGATTGCCTCATAAACAACACATTGTCTTTGAGTAACTTCTTTCGCCATCATCCTTGCTTTAAAGGTCACACCTTTCTATATATATACTCTCACGTCATAATTAATAGATCAATATGCAGCCTTTGGGAACGATTCCCTTTGGTGGATCTACCAAGGTCAAACCTTGTTGGAGTACATACAGTCCATTATGAATTTCATGGCAATAAGCCAATGTCCCATATTCATATCTAATACGAACCAGTTGAAGTTTATTGGATCATATCCATCGTCAACTTTATCTTGATCATTATCAAGTTGGAACCGTCTACCAGGTACCTTCCGAACACTTTCGGATTTACGAACCGATAGATCAAGAGGTATATTAGTGGTTTGTTGAATTGGTTCATCTCCAAGTACTTGTGTTTGAACTTCATAGTGTGGTTCATATTCTCGAACTAATTCGAGATTTACTATATTGCCTTTTCTATCAAATAGAAACTTCTTCGCTAAGAAGGCAACATTTCTTTAGACAAACATTTTGTTTTAGAAATATAGTAGAATAGGTATCCTTGTGAATGTTCAGGATACCCCACAAAATGGCATAAGCCGGATCTACTATCCAACTTATCTCCCACTAGCCGCTTCACGCAAGCAGGATACGGGAGTACCCAAGTTCATATGGTGTGGTTTTAACTGCTTTGGTGGTAACACTATTCAGCAAATGGAAGACTGTCAAAAGTGCAGGACTTTTACAGTTTCGTCGGCAATTTGGTGAACCCCTTTGTGGATCGAACCATGTCCAACAAAGTTTGATTCCAACATTCGGACACTCAATACAATTAAAGAGTTCCAGACGGAGTCCATTGCCAGAGAATCATATTCTCTTTTAGATAGTCAATAAGCTTGGTGCTTAAATATTTATTACCACGATCATATCGTAATATAGCAACCAAGTTGGTTTCCTACTTTGATGTTTAAATTTATTGAACATTTCAAAATTAAAGACGTGTACTTCATAAGTACATTAGGTAGTTGAAAACCACCCCCACCAGTAACACATTAGTGGATCACACATCTCTGTTTGGATCAAATCCAATAGATCTTCAACACACTCAACTAGCGTGCTAAAGTTGTGCGGGGTTTTGACTTCTATACATTACTGATATTTGGGTTTAGTTCATTATTGTTTATTTGTTTATCGTCTTTAGCAAATCATATTTGCTTTCTTTTGTATAAAGGAAATCGGATTTCCAAAACAAAATTAAAACCTTTATCGTCTATATCAAATATATAAGTAAGATCTAATAATAGAACATTTCTATTAATAATAGGTTTCTAAAATTAGACGAAACAAATAATCAATTGTTCAAAACAATAGAATAACTATAACCCAATACGAACCTTTGTCAGAACGTTTCTGCCCAAGGTATTTTAGCAGTTATGGCCCTATGGCCTTTATTCACACAACGATGGCAAGCGTCATCAACTCATTTGTTGACCTTGTTCTTAGTCGCCCTTCTAGTATCACCTTTATCCATCTTTACACTTAGACCGGAAACCATTTCCGTCATTTTCTTCAAGAAGAACACTTCTTTCATGAAGAAGCAATAATGAGAACAAATTTCTCGTATTGATGGTTGACTCTTTGATCAACATCTTGAACAACTTATCCATTGAAGGATCGAGCTTTTTTCATGTTGTAGTTCATAATGAACGATTCATAAGAACTAGAAATCCACTTCTCATAAGTGGCATTCCTCAGTAGTCAAAGGTTGAGTGAGATTATCAAATAATCTATTCTCAAGTACATAGAGGCACTCATCATTTTAAATCACAAGATTGAGATTCCAATTCAAATGGTTTGGGCCAGTGAGTTTTGATTTGGATTGGTCGAGTATCGATGACGGGATATCTTAGAGAATATTACTGAGAAATATTAAGAAGATTAACATTGAGATAATTCGTTATTAATGATTACAATTAAATGTTTGGTCTTTATCATTTAATTGTCTCCCACTAAATTTTTTCGAATTCCGCTATCCTCTAGCAGACAGACGGGAAAACTTATTTTTCCTTAGTTGGGCTTTAGGTCCAATAGCGTGAATATAACCCGTAGTTAATCTAGCCCGATTAGATTCACCTAAAGGTAGAAACATTTTCAATCACATCTCTATGTGACCCTAAAGATTACTTTTCCTCACCATGACAATGAACTACGTTAATCGTACCCTTCAAAGTCAACCATGTGTCAAGATTGACCTACCGATCTGAGAAGTGAAAGTTGGACTCCAGTAAACATGTGTAAGCCCATAGTTAATCTATCCGACCACACACATTTAAAAGAATCGTAGCTAACACCTCTCCATCTTATGTCAATAAATTACAGCTTAACTCACAAGCAGTACTCCCCGCTAACACGGCATACCATACTACTTGTAAGTGGCTTTCACATAATTTATTGTCGGTAGAAGGAAAGGAGAAAGAACGACACATCGGTTCTCCTTTAAGGCTTGATATACATTCTCGGGAGAGAATGGAGGAGTATAGGTTTGTTATCTCATCAGAATAATCGTTATTCATTCTCAGGAGAGAATGAAGTGAGTGATCGATTGTTGATTCTTAACAACTATGTCCTCTATAGGTCATCCTAACGAGCACATACGATCATAACATATATCACAATATATATATTTCACATAATTCACATAGCATTTAATCACAATTAAAACGAGGTATGCAAATTAAATGGTGCTCTATTAATTAACTTGATTTAACAATTAAATCAAATAATTAATCTATCACCTTGTTGATCGAATATTTAAATCAATTATTTAATTGGTCAATAAATAATTTCACTAAATTAAATATTGATACTTCCTTTCTATTTCAATTTATTAATATTTTAATAATCAAAACGTGATGTCTCGTAAGTGAAACTCGAGGTTTCTAACCAGCGATTCATCATGCGAGCGACCCTATCTCCCATAAATGGGGGAGCCGAGCAGACCATCGAATCATGCCATCATATGGCTCGATGTCTCTAATTTGTTTTAACAAAAACAAGTCTAGATGAATCACTCCCCGAGGTGCATTCATATTCGACATTGAATTGTTACTTGATAACAAATTAGGCATTGTTTCAATCTATTATATAAAAATAAATATCTTAATAGAAACAACTAAGTCCAAATTAAACAACATTAAATCAATCAATTCAACAAACTTTAGGCGATTATATTCATAGACAATTAATCAATTTCAGAACCTACGATACCACTGTTGGGGATCGTGCATGTATACGCAGCGGAAAACAAAAGTTTTATGAAAAACCGTTTTTCATTAATGTAAACATTTTACATTATATTTATTTTATTTTATTGAAAATCATATTTTCAATATTACATGCATTAATTTTGATTTAATTCAAATCTATTAGAATCAATAATTCACCATTTAATTTAATTATCAAATAATTAAATATTTAATTCATGCATCACATACTACACGAATTAAATCTAACGCAATTATATTTATCATATAAATTAATTACTTCTAGCGCAACTATATTAATCATATTAATATATTACAATTAATTACGCAAACATGGAGATATAATTAATTTGCGTCAAATTGAACATTACCATAATCTTATTATTTAATTCTAATCAACTTGAGTTTATGTAAACATCCGCACATAATTAATTTATTGACAATTAACATAATCATATTATTTAATTCTAATCAACTTGAATTGTGCAATTAAATTAATCAAATTAATTAATTACACATTTATAATTAATTACGTAAACATGTGCATATAATTGCGTCAAATTGAAAATTAAGATAATCATATTATTTAATACGAATCAATCTGAATTTAATTGACATTTAAATTAATCACAATTAATTTTTCTATATCAATTAAAAATCCCGCAAACATTAACAGTACATAGCGCAAATATTTAACGCAAACAATTAAATCAAATTTAATTGTACACTTAGCGCAAACAATTAACGCAAACAATTAAATCTGAATTTAATCGTAAGTACCTTAGGGATTCATCGGACGAAACTAGGTTCGTCGGAAGTCGCGCGGATGCGACGCGGGGACGGCACGAGTCGGATGGACTCGTGTGTCACGGCTGGAGCGCACGGGCGCGACTCGGGCTGTGCTCGGGCGTTCCTTCGGCGTCTCTCGTCTAATCAGGTTTCACCTCGTATAGGTAATCCAACTTACGTATTGCACTAGAAACACGTAAGGGAGAATACGACGGGAAAAACAGGCCGGAAAAACGGTGCCGGAATCGAATTCCGGCGAGGGGAGGCGGCTGCCGGCGGCAGCACTAGGCGGCGGCGGGCGGCGGCTCCGCTTGTCGGCGGTCCTCCGAGGGAGGAGCCGAGGGGGCGGACGAGAGGGAGAGAGGAGAGGAGAGAAAGTGAGGCTAGGGTTTGAGCTCTTCACTTTGGTGTGTTAATTCTCATGCCTATGGAGCTCCTTTTATAGGTGAAGAAAGGAGCTTGTTGGGCTCAAACCCTAATGGATCGGATCCATTAACCCTAGCCGGCCTAATACATTAGCCGTCATTACGTTTCTCCAAAATTGACAATCAATTTGATCTCCGAAAAATATAACAATTATATTTTCGTTCTCGTTTTAATTTTCTCATCAATATGAGATAAAAATAAAAATTTCCAATTTCACAAAATCGGAAAGCCCATTTCAGGGGTACTGCTAAATCGGGAAATTTCCCAAAATAGAAAGTGTACACCATCGTGTCCGTTTTCTTTAGCTCAGCATTATTTCCAACTCATAATCACAATTATGAATCTCGGATTCAATCATATTGACCTCCGACTATATGTACTTAATTAACAGTTAATTAATACATGATCGTATTCAAGGATCGGTTTACACGAGAATGTGACCCTCAATGGTTCAGGTGTATAACTAGCCGTGGGCTCACAACATATTGTGATTCGAACAACATATTGTTCTTATTTCAACTACTCCCAAGAGTTTTAGATTAATAATCATATTATTTAATCTCCGAACAAGTCGGTGCCCAACGAATCAGTGACGAGCGTCTAGCAGCCACGCTTCACTAATTCCCTAGATACAAATGAAGTGCCTGCAAGAACCTTGTAATATAGTTAGCGTACAGTACGATCCCTCCGATACATATGTCCCGATCAAACTAGAGATATTGGTTAATCGAGATCTCTTGTTGAGTTTGATAACTGTGCGTACGTTCTAGGTTTCGTAAAATCCATTCGTGATTGATTCAGAGAAACACATTTCTCTAATCACCTCAATATTCAACTCTGGCCAGAGATTCCGGGACTACGAACCATCAGAACACACAGGACATCCATGATCTATATCAAGCGATCAGATCCCCTACTACCATGCACAGACTTCACATCAGATTTCGAACTGCACGAACATTGTCTCCTTTTTCGACTTACTCCCTTTCCAGGGAATCAGAGACACGTCACGATACAGCTAGTCCTCTAATGAAGTCACGGTGATGTCTGGGTCTTAAGGATTAATTGTGTACAACTATATTATGGAATTCTCTACTCGATCAGTGATAACCACTTAGAGATTCCAGGGAGAGGGGGTTCAGTGAACTCATCAACAGTGAGCACCCACTCAAGTATGTCGATGTCCCAACACCGAGGCTCGAGATTAGCCCACATACACTAAGTGCTAGTCTCAAGGGGGAAAGGCCGGGTATCCTTGTTATTGGCGTAACCCATCGACTAGGAACTGAGTTTGACCAGTTACGTTGCGTTAACAGAATTATCTCTCGGTTTCCACAAAACCGAATTCATACAACATGTGTAACTGTACAGGACTATATCTATGATTCAACATTGGGAGCAGATATAGTATATGCCATTAATATAGGTTTCATTAATTAACGAAATAAACCGTTATATAACGGAATACGGTTAACCGCTCGGCCAACCGTTGGCTCGCCGGTCACCTATTCCAACAAGGACCTGGAACACCAAAAAACACACACCGATGTGAGTACAAAGCACTGAACAGGCATATACAACACTGAGTGACCATGCAATTGCACTGAGTGGCACTGAAGAGGCATGATGAGGCACTGAACAGGCATGATGAGGCACTGAACAGAACATTTTAACACTGAACATACACCCAACACACACAATCAACACTGAGTGGCACACACAAGGCACTGGGTGGCATGCAGAGACACTGAGCAGGCATAATTTTACACTGAGCAGGACAATTTAACACTGAACAGAACATTTTAACACTGAACAGGCACCAACACACTCAATCAACACTGAGTGGCACACACAAAGCACTGGGTGGCATAAAGAGACACTGAACAGGCATAAACATACACTGAACAGGAAAATTCAACACTGAACAGAACATATTAACACTGAACAGCCACCAACACACACAATCAACACTGATGAACACATAATCACACCGAACCTCCATCAAAACACACAAAATTCATTCATGCAATGGAAATTAACAGATTGAAATTGAAAATCGGTTGAATTAGGGTTCGAAATACTTACTTCCTCTCCTTCTTCTCGCCGGCGGCAGGCTGAGGGATAGGGCTCGCCTGCTCTTCACTCGACGGAGTGTACTGAACAAGCCTCCGTTCAGTGTTTTCGGAAGCAGCAGCGGCGGTTGGAGTCGATTTCTTCCCGGCGGTTCTCTTCGCGGCGGCGGTTTTCTTCGACGGAGCCATATGATAATAGAAATGAGCGATCAGAGATGAGAGGATTTCGTGTGTGTTGGTTGTGGTGGTTACGAAGCTTGGTTTCGTTTTCTGTGTGTTTTCTAGCGGGAGCCGAGAGAGAAAAGAGAGAGAGTAATTGGAGAGGTGTGGGTTTCGTGTGTGTGGGAGTTCGTGTGTGCGGGAAATAATGAAATTAATGCTGAAACGGTTTGTTCAAATGTGTATATATGCGAGGGCAACGACGTCTTTACACATTTTTAGGCGGCCTAATCGGCACGCGTAATTTCTCGAAAGCCTTATTGCCGAAAAAAGGCTGAAAAATGGCCTTAATGCCATTTTTCCCTAATTATTAAACATTAATATTTTTTTATATTTTAAATTTAAATTCATTATTAAACTTATTAAAACTATAAAGTAATTGTCATGCCCCGTTTTATTCTATTTAGTAAGAAAAATACAACTATAAATTTTAAAAGAAATTAAGGGCGGAGAATTTAAAACTTGAATTCAACATCGACATTTGAAATTTTAACGGTGAAAAACTTTAAGAAATAGTAAATGCAGCGGA
The DNA here is from genome assembly GCA_954870475.1 of Euphrasia confusa. Lineage (NCBI taxonomy): Eukaryota > Viridiplantae > Streptophyta > Magnoliopsida > Lamiales > Orobanchaceae > Euphrasia > Euphrasia confusa. The sequence goes on along the minus strand of OX940968.1, from coordinate 23,580,304 downwards.
AATACTTATAGTTTTGAACACGTGAAACACGTACTAAAAATAATTGTACTTATTAATACTTGTACGAATCACGGCGCAGAAGCATCCTCGAATACTCCGGTTAATCAAAAGTATCACCTGAAAACATTTATATTTACAAGGGTCAGTCCACTGACTGGCAAGTAGGCATGCATGCTATATGATTTAATCTTTTCACTTGTCGTCTTAATCGTATTTTAGACGTTGGACTTTAATGCAATGCAGCTCCTGGACTTAACTTAACCTTAGATCATAAACGTGACTTTAAACTTTAAGTGTTTTCTTTCACGTTAACCTTCGAAACGTGACTTCAACCTTTAGACGTTTATCACGTTAACCTCCGAAACATGACTTACGTTTACACGTTAACCTCTGAAACGCGATCTTACATTTTATACTCATGTTAACCTCCGAAACGTGACTTACGTTTAGACTATCACGTTAACCTCCGAAACGTGACTTTACATTTTATACTCACGTTAACCTCCGAAACGTGACTTGCGTTTATATTCACGTTAACCTCCGAAACGTGACATAACATTTAGACTATCACGTTAACCTCAGAAACGTGACTTACGTTTAACTTATCACGTTAACCTTTGAAACGTGACACTTGACATATATTTAGTAAATATTAACTTTCATTTTTTAACATTTCGACCGTGAACTTGACTTCTAATGCATATGCAGCCTTACGTGTATGCATGAATTAATGATATGTATGAATTAACATCACAAAGGATAAACATACCATTACAAAGAACATAAGTAAACATTTTAAAATACAATCATCACTTAGAACAAAAGTATGGTCTAAAGCATTCAAATAACAGTTACAAATAACATGCACACAACATTAAGCCAATTCAAGAACATCAACCAATTTATTATACATACTGTATAGTATTAACTCTTGCTGCTGCTATAAGCAGCAGCCGTACATACTTACAAACACACCCCATATTCATACGCCACACACACCGAATAGAAGTTTCCTACACCACATACATACAGGCACATTTCATATAAATTATGATTATATATATTTTACTTCTTGTGGGTTATATACGCATACATCCATAGTTAGCTATATTAACACATGCATACAGATCCTACTCCATCCAACATCATCAACTCACTTTACCTCTATCTATGCATGTACACACACACATACACACATAACGACCGACCCACATAGTTCAACAAATCACGCAAAGGAACAAACAACAAATCAACATATATATATATATATATATATATATATATATATATATATATATATATATATATATATATATATATATATATATATATATATATATATATATATATATATATATATATATAGGTGAAGCGCATAAATTAAATTAGTAGAAATGATGAACCCTAGATTTGAAATATGATCTAATTACATGAAACCTAAAGACCCACTTGCCTTGATTAATTGAAGTACGATTTAGAGATTAACGTCTTGGTGAACACGTTGAAAATCCAGTTTTTCTCTTATCTCTTATTCTCTCGTGCGTCGCCCCTTCTTTCTTTCTCCCGTTTTTTTCTCATCGGTCCCTCTCTCTCTCTTTTCCCATACGCACCCCCGACGCCCCTCTTCTTTTTCTTTTATCACTCTTGTTTTGTCTTAATATTTTTGTCTTAGGGTTCATTAGAAATGATATTAAATAAAAGGCTTGGACATCACATTAATTTAAATTAGATATAATTTCAGCCCATAAAGCAAGTACTAAATTTACGTCGGCCCAATATAAAATAATTCGACTAGCCCACGAAAGAAACTCGATTTATTATTTCAGCCCATTAAAACTATTTACATTTTGTAAAAGTTTATTAAATTAAAAGCTGTTATAAACTCAAGAGGAATTGAGAGAGAAATATAGATTAGATATAGAGAGAACATAAAGGAGAATAGAATTGTTATGAATTCTTCTGAATTGTTGTATTCATTCATATGGGGAGACCCCTTTATATAGGATACAATCTAGGGTTTCTGACTTAGCCAACAAGTCATTCACTATAATATAATAATATTCATAACACTCCCCCTTGAATGACTATTTGCAGTATTGCTGCCTCGTTAAAACCTTGCCAGGAAAACCCAGTGGGACAAAACCTCGACGAAGGAAAAAGAGTACAGCTTCCTCCCCCTGATTGTAATCACCGAAGATCTTTGATTTCTTGAACGTAGTTATTAGTGATCAACTAGTCTCATTAAAACCTGTAACTAATAAAACCATATAGGAAAAACTTAGTTATTCAAATATACATTTTTGTCTTCAGGACACAACCTTCGAATTGTCGAGTTTCACATTCATTTGTACCATTGTATATTTTTCGTCATTCTGGGACATGCCTTTACCAGACATCTATTGACTAGAGCATTCGCAATTGCTATAACCGGCCGGTAACTCTTCAGGAGTATATTAGATGCGTCTAATGTCGAATATACAATCCTTAACAAATGAATAATGTGAACTTCAATTCACAATCATCTAAAATATTATATTTTACTTTTGAACTTCAGGTTCTCTCGAAAACAAACTCATATAGAACATTCTTATGTTCTTATATCGAGTGATGTACATGCCTCGTTAAAAACCTCCTTATAAAACCTTGTAGGAAAAAATACTCGAGGAAAAGAGTACATGACATTCACATTTATTGTGGTGATTGTCTCGTTAAAAACCTTTAACTAAGAAAACCCCATGGGAAAAACTTAGTAGAGGGAAAAAGAGTGCAATCACTGATCCACTGGTCTTCGGGACCAAAATCACTGGTCTTCGGGACCTTGTCTTCAATATCATTTGTGTCCATAATGACATAGTAATATGATATTATACATATTCTGATTTTCATTTCCTTTCATATCAAGAATTTTAAAATCCATCCAGGATTTTCATACCTTTCTAATGACTTCTACATTGTCAAACCATACATTCGATGCATATATTTATCGTTGTTGCTGCCAGAAATATTAAGTAGCGGAACTTAATGTCATCCTTAAAATATTTGATTAACATCGAGTTTCTGCGAAAAACTCTTGAGCAATTAATCTCGCTTTTATATCTCACCACATCATTACTCGATTTTCGTACGAACACCCACATATATCCTTCTGGGATAATATTTTGAGGTTTGTATTATAGAGTCAAAATATCTCTTCTATTTAGCGAGTCATGCTCAGCCTCAATTGCTCGTTTCTTATTTTCCGAGTGCTGCTGGCACACTATCATTGATTTAAGCTTTGGATCCAAATTTTCTAGAGCAACTCTTGAGGCAAATATGTCGTTGACGACTTTTTCCATGTTGATGACAATTCATTCTATCAACCAAATCTTTCATCATTTTCCAAAATATTTAATTTGGTTGTTCCGCAATCCCACGATTTTATATTATCATGTGCACATGCTTTTTCAATGGGATTTACATCTAACTCTCTTCAGGAGATTTTGAGGGTGACTTAATTTCTTTGTTTTTCCGTGGATTTATTTCATATCTTTAGATCGATTTACTACGCTTCTGGCGTATATTAGAATCAACATTTGAGTTGATCTCTTTGGTATTTGAACTCTTATAGTTCATTTATCACAAATATATGTGATTTTGTCACACCTTCATTAATATGTAAATGTATTTGGCAGATTACTTGCTGAATATTGCAAGTCACTTATTTTCATGAACTTCGGGTTCAATTGATTGGTGCGTGGATCTAGAATTATAGATCGTTTTCATTCAATGAAATTTCTCGGCATTTATATCTTTATATTCTTATCTCCCCCTAATGCCGATAAATGATCTTCGTTAAATATGCAACTCAACATTATTGCTGTAAATCCGATCTTCAGGATCGCGGGCTCAAGATATTTAATATACTTTATTTTCTAATATGCCCGTTTATAAAATTAATTCGCAGATGGGAAATGCTCGATTCATTTCCACGCACAATCATGATATGCATCATCTTCATTTTAAGTACATTTGTAGTACTCGTGGGGATAATTATTAAAACTCTTCCGGAGCTCACTCTTAACATGTCATCATTTGCGTAATAATATATTTACCAATGATCCTTCGGAGATAAAGTATCTTTACCAATAATCCTTCGGGGATCAAAATACTTGTGTTATTCAAAATTTATTGACGAATAATCAAATCAAATATTCTTCAGGAATATTTATCAAATTTAATAAATCAATTGTGTATTCTTCAGGAATAACACGTCAAACATTAAGAAAATAATCGACTTTTTCAATATTCCATGAGTACCCATATAGTACATTTATTCTCGATTTTCAAAAGATATCCTTCAGGGATAATTCATATGACGAGAATAATCGAATTTGACTCACTATGAGTATCACGAGATGTAACTTTATTAAAAATATTTAATGTTTTGAACTTTGCTTCTTCGGGAGCAATTAATAAAAATAATTGTTACATTAGATTTGATATTTCTGCGGGAATATCATATCATATCATAATGTTCTTCGGGAACATTTAAAACTTATTGCTACTACTGCTAGTACGGGAGCAATTAAATTTCATATTTCCAAACTTATTGCTACTACGGGAGCAATTTAATTTGATATTTAACGAATAATATCAAATCATCAGGAACATTCAATTTAATTGATAATTAATAATAATTGATTTGATATAACTTCAGGATATCAAATTATAATGCGACTCAAACTTGTGAGATGTTACTTTTATGATAGCTTTATTATATGTCTCGACAAATTTAAAATTTCGTAATCGAACGTGGAGTCAATCATACCACGATTTTGGTAGTACGTACGACCAACTTCGGGTGATCGTATATTTCTTTTAAATCTTTCCACAAAGCTATAATACGAACAACTTCGGGTGATCGTATATTTCTTTTACGGTCAATTTTTAAAGATATTATTCGAGATTATTAGTGTATACTCATAATCAATTTGATATTGATATTTCTACAAGAATATCATATTATGTTCTTCAGAAACATTTAATTTTGATATTTATTCGGGAATATCATGTCACACTATTCTTCATGAACATTAAAAACTTTAATAGATTTAGTAAACATAATTAATTTGATATTATTTCAAGAATATCAAATTATAATGTTATTCGGGAACATATGATATTATTTCAGAATATCAGATTATAATGTTCTTCGAGAACATATGATATTACTTCAGGAATATCAGATTATAATGTTCTTCGGGAACATATGATATTACTTCAGGAATATCAAATTATAATGTTCTTCGGGAACATATGATATTACTTCAGGAATATCAGATTATAATGTTCTTGGGAACATTTGAATTTAAGAAGAAGAGAGTAGAAGTAGATATATTTATAATTATTAATAAATATAAACATAAATTCTTACTTGATATTTCGGATCTTGGATGGGTAGAACTTCGATGAAGATCGCGGTTGAGCTTTCGTGCTGATAACGTGTTATAAACTCAAGAGGAATTGAGAGAGAAATATAGATTAGATATAGAGAGAACATAAAGGAGAATAGAATTGTTATGAATTTTTCTGAATTGTTGTATTCATTCATATGGGGAGACCCCTTTATATAGGATACAATCTAGGGTTTCTGACTTAGCCAACAAGTCATTCACTATAATATAATAATATTCATAACAAAAGCCTAATTTATAAAATACTAATCTCGACTAACACATGGCAAAAGAGCTAATTTTAATTAACTAATTTTTATTTTAAAAATTCGAATTATTACAGTAATTGTATAATAAAATTTATGTTAATAAATATAAAAACTTTTGTACAAAAATAATAAAAATAACTATAATAATAGTTAAAATAAGTAATTAAAATAATATTATATTAATAAAAAAATATAAAAAATTATAAATATTAAAATAAAAAAAAATCGAGCCGACCCAGCCCATCGGGACAAACTCGGGTCTGGCCCATTTGGCCCGCCAACCCATCGGGTCGAGCCACATAGGCCCGAGTTTTTTTGGGCTGCTAATTCTCTAGCTCGACTCATTGGTCGGACTGGCTAGGCCGGCCCATCGGGCCGAGCTGAAAGTCACACCTATACATGTTTGATAACCGATATTTCTCGGTCCAAGAATCCGACAAATGTAAAATAATCGGTAAGAATTAATATAATATGTAGCCTTTTCAATTTTTGATCGAGGTTCAAGCTCGACGCTGCTGTTAATAATATTGTTCAAAAATCTCCGCCTAGGCTCCGCCTAAGCTCTAGGATGTACTCGACCGCCTCGCTTTTAGGCTCTAGGCCCTCAAGCCGCCTCAGCGCCGCCTAAACTCGATCAGGCCCGCCTAAACCCGTTTTGGGCCGCTTAAATTCAATTAGTTTTGTTTTTACTTATTAATACGGTTCTCGAACTAATTTAATCGAACAATCAAATTTGATGCAAAACTTCATAAATTTTGAATATAAGACCAAAATTTGAAAAAAATACATCAAATATATAATGAAATAATCTAAAATTTTTAAATTTACAAGTTATTTTGATTATTTTACTATGTTAAATTTTGTGATTAATACTATGTTTAGATTATTTATCGATTATTTTGTTCAAAATATTAAATTATTATATATAAAAATATTTTTATAATATAATATTAATTAATTAAATATAAAAATGTAAAACGATTAATTTTCGTCTAGTTCTCGATTAATCCCTCTAGGCGCTAGGCCTCTAGTCACCGTCCGACTAGCGCCTAGCGACTTTTAGAACCTTGGTTAATAATCAAACCAAACTCAAAAACAGCTTTTGAAGTAATCCAAAACTCATTCAAACAAGCTTTAGCTAATGTGTGAAGGATTACTCGACTCATATTAGGACAAAGTTGAATGCAAGCAAATAAAAAAAATTGTGTATAATGGTTGAATTCAAGCATCAACAACATCTAGTGTGCGTATTGACAAGCAATTAGATCCCATTCTATGTGTATATTAAAGGAGTCAGAATAAGAGAATCAAGGCCCGTCATCACCATCTCCAATCAAGTTACAAATATCAGAGCACTCTGACAAACTGCACAAGACGACAAGTCCATCAACACGGTTAAGGAATCAAATGAAATCGTACGAGGTTCAAGTGAGAATAATTAGTCATGATAAACTTGTTTTTTCTAGTGAATGGAGCTTAACTTACCAATATTTACGACTCCGAAACCCATCCTTGAACACAACTAGAGGCCTGCAGGTAAATAATAACACTCGAGTTTAGGTTGTACTGTGGAGCAGCAATATGCATCAGCGGGGGAAAATACTATGTTTCAATATAAGCAATTTCTGACATAAATACTTGCATATTAAACCTACCATGTTTTTAGTTATTTTATATTTTTCGTGCAAACTAATGCACAAGGGACGGTGCATTATTTCCATTATGTTTTATATCGTGAAGTCCGCCCACATCAACAACACACGTACCAATGTAAAAGAATGTAACCATTCTATAGTAAAATATACGTGTAATGTTGACAATTCACAAGGATTTGCACGTTGTAGTTAAGAAATGCATAGCCTCATTGTATATTGCTTAAACTTATCACATGATATGGACCAAATACAAGTATTATTTATAATAGTTTAAAAATAATGCATGATCAATTGCACAAGAAAGATATTCACGATTCAATACACATTGAAGTTACAAGATAGATAGTAAATTACTGCAAAATTGATTACATTATGTGGATTAGTTTCAAATAATCTAACAAGAATTAGAAATATGGTATGTATAGAAGTTATTGTTTCCATCAGAAATTGTATGGTAGACTACCTCTATACAGGAACTTAATTATTTATCGAGAAATCACAATAATGAACGCTAGGACCAAAACTAATGGAGGATAAAACGTTGTGTGTGTGGGAAGGGGGCTGGTTACATGATATAAATGCAAATCTAAGTTCCACGTTATCATTAGGAAATGGCCAGAAACTTTTTGAAACTCGGAAGACGATGTCCCTAGCCGTGATGCAGAAGAGTAATCAAAATTCAAAGCATAAACTCAAATTAAGTAATGATGCATGGACTTGTACAGAGTGTTTGCATATACCAGAAATGACTTGTTGAAAATAAGTGAAATATAATTACGAATCAGAAGTCGATAGTATTGTAAAAGTCAAATTAGAAGAAGAAACAGAAACCTAAAGCACCCTGGTCTACTTTCCAGATTTTCACTAGATAATTATGTAGAATAAATGTCAAATTTAACATTTAAAGCGCCATAAATGTTTTCTTCTTTTTTAGCTTTTTGATAACCCTGATCAGCTAACTAGTTTTGCAGGCCATATACAAAAATATTACTCAATAAACCTCGTTTCTTGTGAAGCCTTGAGGCTTTATCAAGCAGACTACATATTGCTGCATAATATTACTGAAGTTACAAGGATTCTATTCAGAATTACCTTTTGTTTTCATATATTATTCAACACTCATTAACATCGTTTGAAATATAACATTTTAGTTCTCTCATTCATTAAATAAAGAGAGGCCTCCGCTGTCTAACTAATAATTTTAAGTGAAGCTATTTGAGCTTCGTTTCTTTAACTCAAGCTATTTAGGCTCGTTTTTGGTTCAACAATATTTCATTCATGCTCGACTTGGTTAATAATCAAACCAAGCTCAAAACATTTTTTGAAATTCCAACATGATTCAAATAAGCTTGAACTATAGTGTTCATACTCTACTCGATTCAATTAGACCCCTCGTTATTTCTTTTGAATGAAAGATAACTCGACTCACATTAGGAAGAAGTTAGATTACATGTGAAGTTGTGGACATAGTTTTGCAAGAAAGAGAATTTGTATGTATTGGATGACTTTCAAGAATTTGTGCGCGTATTAACAAACAATCTTGCTTTCCATGATACATTGTATTATAAAGTTTATAAGCCTAGCATAGTGAACTCCTACTCCTACGGCCATACGAGTTAAAAACTTCCCAAATTAAAAAACTTCTGGAGATCACTTTAAAGCAAAATGCAGTTAAGAAAATACTTGTTTTTTTTTTTAATTTCGATAGAATCATTCGAGTGCAATACAGGGAGTGCTTGCATATATTAAACAAACAATTCAAATACTTCAGCCCTGATAATTAAAAAAAAAAACTTTAGTGTTTTTGAGTGTCGACTTTGGCTTTTGATTCTGCTTGTTTGAATTATGAACACGAACGAAACAATTTTTCAACTTCTTCCCAAAACAGTCTCCTAACTTAATCTATTCATGTAAAATAACACAAACCAACAATATCCAATTCTCAACGGATGTAACTTAGTTGAAATGAATCAATTATTCTAGAAGCATAGCAATTCATTAAACGACACATTGCAAAGCATGATCATGGCTATTAGGCTAAAACCCGGATAATCAAACCATACAATACACATCAAAATCGCAACTATCTGTTACCTCCTGATGTTGAAAGGTCCTTCGCCAGGAGAGCCGAAACCGCCCTGAGTACAAGTGGTCACACATTTACCAGTACAAGACTCCGCCTTCCTCGACTTGGGCCGTTGGATCTTATACCTTTTCGTGCAGTGCTGTTCAGGGGAACAAACACTGTCAAGCGTCTGGGGTATGTTCGATAGTGTCTCTTCCGGCAGTGCCGGAGCTGCCACCTCAATGGCTCCGGCGGAGAACACCAGAGCGGCGGCAACCGCTACAGCTACCGGTAGGCCAGCAGTAATTCGCCTGGAAGCGAAAAAAGTGGGTTCTTTTTGAGCTGGGTCTTCATTGAGGCATTTCACCAAACACCTAGTGGGAGTACCTCCATAGAGAAGCATCATCGTATAAGGGATTCTTTAAAAGAAAAAATCTTCCTATTGAAAATGTTTGCGAGATTGTTTTTTGCAACCAAACAAAAAAAATCGTTTCATTTTCAGCCCCACGTTTTACTAAACGTCATCGACCCATCGTATTTTCCTTCCTTTAAAAAAATGCTTCATGATTTGAATGAAGTGAACTTTAAAAAACAATTCAAAACCACTATTATATCTAATTATTAAATTAATTTTATCTATGAATTAACCATTAATTTTTTCATATTAAAACAACATAATTTTTTTTGGTTATATTTATATTTATATTTATATATTTATTATTTTCTCCTTCTCAAAATAGTTCACCTACTTTTCTTTATTTTAAAATATAATTTTATTTTAATTTATTTTCATTCTTTTTAAACTTTAATCACAATTACTTTAATTTTCATTTTAATATAATTTTATTTTTTATTTTTAACACAACTACTTTAATTTTTATTTTAAAATACAATTTTATTTTTTATTTTTAACATTTTTTTAAAATACATGTCCAAAAATATATGACATCTAAACTATGTGTCTACTTTTAATTAACAAAGAGAGGGTATATAAAATGAAAAACATATTTATATAATCAATAAATTATTTCACTACTACCTCTCCTAACAAATGAATTTTAATTTTTGTAGGATAAAAAGCTTTAAACCCTCCAAGTTTTGTAACAATGTGTTTTACCACCAAACTTTTAATAAAATACGTTATTAAACACTTACAGCTTTTATAAAAGTTGCATTTTACTTTATTTCATACCAATAATCAACTACGTAAATGAATGCAAAATGCAATGAGGAAGAAGACGATGATGAATAATGGAGTATTTCTATATATATGCGTGTGTATGTATATATGGCTGTTATGCACCTTCTTCTGCAACTTGTGTTAAGTTCCCCATACCATGTGTGCCTTTTATTTTTATAATTTTTTATATTAAAAATTTTTGCGTTTTTATTTATTTCATTGAGAATAGTTTGAAAAAATTAAGTGAAAAGTTAAAAATACATATACAATTTTATTTTAATTAACAAAACGTGTGACTTGGATTCGGACATAATCATTTATTCAATTTTATTTTGTTCAATTGTATACAACTACTTTTGGAGTACTACATAATCAAAATATTGTTTCATGCCTAACACTCATTTAATTACTTTAATCCGTGAAAAAATCTATGCGGGCCAAGTTGAGATTTGGGTTGAAGAATATTTTTACATTTCACTATTTTATTTGTTGTACAATGAATCAATGATGTTTACCCTTCGATTTTTGGTCGATTTTCAACTCTATCTCGCTCGATCGGAGCTCGACTGTTGCCGACGAAGTGTCGTGTTCTGTCAGTGAAACAATCATAATGAGACGATTATATATATTTGTACGTTTTGCTGCTTTTATTTTTTGTAATTCTAAAATCACCAAACTTTTAATAAAATACGTTAAACACTTACAACTTTTATAAAAATTGCATTTTACCGAATTTTATTATTTTGATGTTTAAAATATTAATTTTTTGGTAAAAAAATATTTTTCTTCTAAAAAAAGTCATAAATAAATAAAATTTTATTTAAAATAATTTATTTTAATAATATAAATTAAAATAATATTATTAAAATAATATTTCAAAAAATTGAAAAACAAAATAAAAATGACAATATCATTTATTAATACAAATTAAAATTAAAATTTAAATTTTAAAATTTTAAATTTAAAGTATTTTTTTCTTAAATAATATTTAATTTAAAATTTAAAATTTAAAATTAATACTTATAATATCATATTATTATTATTTTTTAAACTATAATTTTATTTTTATTTTTTATTTTTTTTATTTTAATTTGTATTATAATAAAATAAAATGAGTGACTTGGAGTTGTAGGGCACAGTACAAGTAATCTAAATACCCATCTATCTATCTATCTTTATCCCACTCGCGTATCCTCTGCCCCTCCATTCATCATCAAACAAAGATGATTATTTCACAATTTCGACTGCCTTATTCTTTTGTGCATCCTCCTCCTTTAGGATCGACCACGTCATCATCAAATATATGCAGACATAATTACAGAGTAGCGATCAAAGCTTCGATTGAAAAAGAAGAATTCAGATTGGTGACTTCAATTGAGAGCAATTACAACCGCATTGTAATCCTCGATACTCCCAAATCCAGGCTTCTTCTCCTCGACTCAACAAGTAACATAATATATAGTATATACTAACTAACCATTGATCAGTTCATCATCAAAATTTCTTCTTTTCATAAATTAGTTCGCGTATTGCAGATAATGTTCACAGCATGATTAACAAAGTAGGACCTAAATGGACTGCTTCATATTGGGTATGTATTTATGTATGTATAACATTTTAGTAATGTCATTAATTGCTTGCAATTGTGTTTGTTGAAAACATATAGTAGTACTAGTATAATTTTAATAATCGATTCGTGAGTATTCCGTTTTACTACAATATGTCCAGGATGAATTCGCTACGTTACCCCCTGTGGTTCCGGAGGGCCCTATTGCAATTTTCGGCTTGGTAATTCTTCAACTCTTTTTCAGTTTTTATCATCAAACTCAACTCAATTGTATCAATATCATGTGTGATATAAAAGATTTAAAAGTTTAGGGGGGAGGAACAGCTGCTCATTTGATGCTTGATTTGTGGCCTTCGTCTCAGCTCGAAGGTTGGGAGATAGACCAAATCGTACGTACGTAATAACAACCATGTTTCCTAGCTATAACTAATTACTTTGTGTACTGTGGATTATATACATACTCTTATATTCAATTATATCATATAATTATTGATGTTGGCCCTGCAGTTAATAGATAAAGCTAGAGAGTATCTTGGGCTGAGTGATCTCGAGAAGATTACGACGGAAGGTGGAGTGCTGAATATTCACATTGGTGATGTGTTTTCTCCAAGCGCTGCTATTTACGGAGGTTATGCTGGTGAGATCGAGACCTAGCTAATTATTTGCCTTGCCCCACGGCCCTTCTTATAAGTTTCTATTCAACAAATTAATTAATTGCAGGAATCATAGTTGATTTATTCTCTGAGGGAAAGGTTTTGCCACAGTTAGAACAGGTACGGTATAGGTACTGATCGATTAAATTACTCGAAAAGTGCTACATTATTTTCCACTATATATCAACTTGCAGGCTGCTACTTGGTTGGAACTCTACGATAAACTGATGCCCAACGGTCGATTCATGGTGAACTGTGGTGCTGGTGAACACAGGTTAAGGCATGATCAACGTGGTGCTTTGTCGATGAGTTCAACTTGGAAACTAAATGCTACCATCAGAGCCCTGTGCCAAGCATTTCCTGGACAAGTAGGATACCTATTTTCAACCTGCAATATTGTACTACTTGAGTTGGTTTCAACAAGTGATATGAGTCTCGTCAGATCTTAACAATATGACAATATATTAATATCAGGTAAACTGGAAAAAGATGCCGCAGAGTGCAGGCGAAAACTATCTTGCTCTCACTGGATCCTTGCCAGATCTATCTGCCTGGTCTGCTGCTCTTCCTAATGAACTAAAATCGAGTGTCGATCAGTGGCGACCCTGTTATATTCACTGACAGTTTAACGTTAATGCTCAATCTCTGAACATTAAGATAATTAGTTTTACCCAATGAAAGTGTAATTATTTGTTGTTTTTCTCTCCAAGTAGCTCATTATCTGAACATTAAGATAATTAGTTTTACCCAATGAAAGTGTAATAATTTGCGCCAAGGTTCGAAACCTACACTCACATTACCACATGTCTTACCATTCCGCTATGTTCTTGAAAGCCCAATCATCAATTAATTAATTGTTAATAATAGTTAGTGTTAAGCATCGTACCATACCGACTGTAATATCAGTAGGTGGAGAGCCGAATGTCTTAAGGGGACGGTATAAATGAAGGCAAACTTTCAAATTTAAAATTTTTAATAGAATAAATTTAAGTATAATTATTTATTCACATATTAAAAAAGCAGCGTAAAAATAAATAAATAAATAGAACAATATTTTCTATTCATCCTGAAATTTTTTCTAATCCACAATTATATATTTTTAAAAGAGTGAACAAATTCCATTATATTTAACCTTTCTATTAGGAAAGTTAAGAAAATCTATTTAAATATATATAATTCCATACGATACACTTGTCCTTAATTAGAAATTTTTTCTAATAATATATTCTTAGTTATGTATATATATTTTAGAAAGATGATATAAAACTTTTTATATCTATCTATCTTCAATACATATATAATTTCTAGATCCACTGGAATTAAAAAAAATCAATCAAACATTTTATGTATAATTTGTTTGGTATGTACTTTTTTATTTTTCTTAACATTTATACGTTTTACTATTCATTCATTTCTTTTTTCTCGATTTTTTTAATTTTATGTATTAATTATGATTTTTTCGCATAATCCAAAATCAAATTGTCGAGTTATTAATTATGTTTTTTTTAATTTTTAGTTTATTCCTAATTTAATTCTGTAAAAAAAAATTCAAGTTAACGTAAGTTATATTAATATAATTGCATTTGTGTCATCTTTTTCCATTCACCAAGTAAATTTAATTTTTTTTATATTTCTATTTATTTTTTAGCTTTATAATTTTTATTTTCCATTTATTTTGATTTTTCTCCCTTTTAGGTATTTGTTGGATGCATTTGACACTCGAGGAATGCAGAGACCGAGAAACTCCTCTCCCACCAGATCAGATGCTCCTCGGTCGGGTATGATTTAAATCGAGGGAAATGCCCGAGTAGCAGACACGTGTGGGAGAGAGACAATAGGTCTCATCCCAGAACTAACTTCATAATATTTCAATGAAAATTTTGTCATATCCGAGATTCGAACTTTGCGTCGCCGGTGAATTACACCAACATGCCACTCAGTTATGCCCCAAAAAGCTTACATACTATAAATTACATTAAACAAGTAATTTTTTAACATAATAAAATTTTCATAATTGAGATAACGGTTAATAATGAAAGATAAATTAAATAGTATGATGTTAGACTCATCAATTGTTTATGCGATTTTTGCATGTGTCTTGAGATAACGGTTAATAATGAAAGATAAATTTGCATGTGTCTTGAGAACGGATTTGCTTCATATTAGTAAAAAATAAATTAAATAGTATGATATTAGACTCATCAATTGTTTATGCGATTTTTGGTTCTTTGTGACGATCAGAGTTAGTATTTAATGAAGTATTTTATTTTCAGGCGGTTGGTAGTCTTCATGGGATTTCTTTGGATCCATTTCTTAGTAGTCTGAGTCGGAGACGATTTATATTGCTTTAGTGGTGTGTTGAGGACATTTGTTTTGGATTGTGTATCTAAACTTTATTGGTGTAGTTTGTTGGCAAAGACCCATTTCTTAGTAGTCTGAGCCGAAGGCGATTTATATTGCTTTAGTGGTGTGTTGAGGACAGTTGTTTTGGATTGTGTATCTGAACTTTATTGGTGTAGTTTGTTGGCTTTTAGTGCGTATTTTGTACCGCATTTGTGTAAAGATGCTTTAGATTTTGCATTTTGAACTTATGCTGATCAATGAAATTTCATTGTGACATTATCTTATGCTTATAAAAAAACTTGGCATTCAAAATGTGTTTTAAGACTTTTTAGCATCATATTTCTCTATTTTTTGAATATATAAATAACTCTCAAGTGACATACAATATTATAATTTTTTTTTATTGGAGTTTAAAATTTTTAGGGTAGTTTTTACGTAGTTTACTCTTAAAACTCATCCATGTTTTAAAAGTGTAATTATAAGATTTTGAGTGTCATAATAAATAATAAATAATAATAATAGTAGTAATATTATTCTTTTATGAAATTATTTAATAATATGTTTTAATTAATTAATATAATAATTAATAAACAACACAGTGAAAATGTTATATTTCAAAAAATTATTTACTGTTTAATCTACTTTTAGATTTTAAAATATTTAAATATAAATATAGAGTTGATAATTAAAATTTATTTAAATATTTACGTTGAATACTTGAATACAACAGTATTATTAATAAAACAAAATTAAAGGAAAAACATTTTTGTTTTTTTTATGATAAATTAATTGAATACAATTAGTTATAAGAGAGAAAGTACTAAGAAAATGTATTTCTAAAAGTAATTTAATTTTAGTAGTTACTCCCTCCGGCCATTAATAGATGTCATACTTTGCTGGACACGGAGTTTAAGAAAATTGTTATTTTTTAATGTAAAAATATATTTTAAAAGTAAAAAGTAAAGTAGTTGTGAGTAAAGTTTAAAAAGTAGGTGGGGTAAAGTAGAATAAAATTGTATATTAAAATGAAAAAGTTAGAATAATTATTTCCTTTTTTGGGGTGTGTCAACTATTGTTGGACACCCCAAAAAGGAAAGTATGACAACTGTCTTTGGACCGAGGGAGTATAAAATTATTCAATCTTTATATGTCATCGGGCTATATAATCATTCAATCTTTATAAGTATTCGACATAAGTTAGTATGATTTAAGTGAACAATGAAAATGAAACTCTCACAAATAACATTATGGTATAATATGCTATCACTATTAATCAAAGTCATGGGTAATCTTCATCAGACGTTGAAATCTTTCAATTTATTAAACATTTCGTATTATTGATTAATTCGAACAAACATGACTTTTCAATTTTAATAAACATTTCATAGATTGATAATGAGATTCTATACGAGTTTACAAATTTGAGTGAGGGTTCAATTATGAGATAAAATAAATTCTTAAAGGATTAAAACTTTTAGTTGGAATACATTGCGGATCGGTTAAAATTTATAAATTATTTCATACGAATTAATTTAAAAAAAAAACCACGTGGATCGCACGAGAGTATCAATCAAAATATAACAATGACATTATTATTTTTAAATTTTATTAATTAAATAGAAAGAGTATTTTAGAGAATATTTTATGCAATCAATCATTAGGAAAATTCAATAATTTAATTAATAATTTAATTCATTTAATTAATATATTTATATAATAATATATTTAATTAATTAATAAAATAAATTAATTCACGAGTTGATTTTTAGATGAATTAATAAATTTAATTATTTTATTAATTTATAGAACAATTCATTTAATATTGTTTTACATGTCTTAGTAAATACTAATAATTAAATTGAAATACTTTTATGTCCAATTTAAGTATTATAATTAAATCCTTCTACCAAATTTAAATATTATAAGAAAATTTAAAAATGTAATTAAGACCTTCTTACTATATTCATTGTTAGTTTATAAAATTTCCATAATGTATACAATACACTAAATAATAACATACGTTATTATATATAATTGGTTGTGTATATAAGACTCTATACACTTGGTGTAACTGTAATTATTTTTATGAATAGTATATTATATTTAATTAGGAAAGTTAAGGAAATCTAATTAAATATATATAATTCCATATTTCATAATTAGCTCAGATAGTATTGTAGGTCGTATATAAGTACACGCAGGCTTCACAAATAATTCAACAAAGTATAAAAATAAAGATAAAGTTTCAACTTAATTAATTTGAGATGTCAAAGTTTTTTTGGGTTCTATTCCTGTTCTCTCTGCAGGTAGGATTTCTATATATATATGCTTTATTTTGATATAATTTGTTGCATGAAATTGAAGAAGAATTTTTTGTCTTTTTATAAACTAATTCGAAAATAATTGAATGTTTTTTGCAGTGACAATTGTAAGTGTTGTTGAAGTGGAAGCCCAAAACCAAAAGAGATGCAGAGTCGTTTTGGACAACAAAGGTTGCCAACTTTACAAGTGCAAGGAGCAATGCTACAAAGCTTACAATGGGAATGGTGTTTGCACATCTGCTGGACAAGTTGGCTCATATATTTGTTCTTGCTTCTACAATTGTTGATTCATTACTCAATTCTCAATTGTACGATGGAGTAGTTACTCATCAATCTTTTGATTGAATCTTGCTATATCAATCTTTTAATTTATTTTTGTTTTGGGTTTTTAATTTTTCTTTAATAATATTGAAGTGTACATCATCTTTACTATTATTTGCAATGGAGATTAATTGAATCGGCTATTTTTGTATTTTTCATTGAATTTTGTTGGTCGTACTAGATGCTTACGGGACACCTTATTCTATTTTTTTTACTATATAATTTGTATTCAATTGAGTCAGACTTAACACATAATATAATTGAATGCCATTTTGTTGGAATTATTATTGTTGTAATTTAATAATTAATGTATTTTGACCAAACTTTGTAATTTTTTATGGCTAATAAAATGTATTTGATTTTGAGTTTAATCATTACTATAATTATCTATGTGTTACGAGGTAATTATGAGATTTTATTTCGTCAAAATCCGTTAATCGGTGAGTGAGAAATAAATGTGTAAAGATTGCCATAAATACTACTTTGGTAAATAGAAGCAATTATTATTTTATTGGGAAATATGTTATCCTACATAGAAAGAATACCAAAAGTCATTTCTCTTTAAATGTGATAAGAAAGTATGAGTGTTCAACAAGTTGACTAAGTCCATGCACCCCTAGCGGTACATGGCAAGGGCCACACGCGCGCGCCCCGTCCCGACCCGACCCGGGCTTGGGCTTGGGCTTGGGCTTGGTCCTGTCTCCTTGGTGATTTGGTCAATTGGACTCTGGGCTGGACCTGGTGTCTACCTATCTTTTTGGACACGGGCCGATTGAATGTTTGGGCTCGGTTTGATCGACCCAAAAGTTGAACACATTGATTAAGGCTTTGGGCTTGGCCCAGCCTATAGCTTTTGGATATTAATTAATTGAGGCTTTGGGCTCAACCCAACTTATTCTTTCTGGATATTAATTAATTTCGTGAATTAATTAATTATTTTTATTTTAATTGCTGAACATGGGGCAGTTGGAGGTGGAGTGGTGCTTCCCTCTACTCGTCGTAACTGCTGCCCATTACCACCCTGATAGTGGTGCGTAACTTCCCCGAGTGAGGTCTATAAATAGAGACGAGCATGCATCATTTCACGCACGAAATATTCTGCCTATCATACCATCATCTCATTTGCATTGTGTGTTCAGTTCTCACTGTTTCCGTTCACCGAGGGTTCGATTCAGTGTGCATTTGTTCGATCCCCGCTTCGTCGTTGTATCTTTGGGGTCAGAGAGCCTGCAACCGTCGCATACACGGGGCTTTACTGACTTGCGGAAAGTGCAAGCGCCTCGGCAGCAACATCTTCTTCTTCCTTACTTTCCGCTTTTGTTGTTTTTCCGGTTTTGGACTAACCCGTTTACATTTTTTGTAACAATCGCAAATCAATAAATCATGTCTACCGCCGGAAATGATGCCCAGAACAAGGATGCCCAGAACAACAAGGAGATTCCTGTCATCAACGTTGAACAACCAATCAACCATGAAGCTTTCATCGGTAAGATTCCAGTGGCGCTGCCCATCCACACCCAGACCATCCCGAATGCCGAGAAGCCCGAGAAGTTCACCGGTGTCGACTTCAAAAGGTGGCAGTCCAAGATGATGTTCTATCAGACCACCCTCGGCCTGCAGAAGCATCTGACTGAGGACCCTATGACCATAACTGAAAATGACACTAATGAGAAGCGCTATGCTTTCGAAGCCTGGGGGCAGAGTGACTATCTCTGTCGGCACACCGTACTGAACGGCCTGTGCAACGAGTTGTACAATGTATACAGCACGTACAAGTCTGCCAAAGCCCTCTGGGATGCTTTGGAGAAGAAGTACAAGACCGAGGACGCTGGTACAAAGAAGTACGTCGTCGGCAAGTTCCTGGACTACAAGATGGTCGACTCCAAGTCTGTGATCTCTCAAGTCCAGGAGTATCAACTGAAGATCAGTGAGTCCTTTCAGGTGGCGGCTGCCATCGAGAAGCTGCCTCCCGGGTGGAAGGACTTCAAGAACTACCTGAAGCACAAGCGAAAGGAGATGAGCCTTGAAGACCTCATTGTCAAGCTTCGGATCGAAGAAGACAACCGTGATCGAGAGGTCATGCCTGGGAAAGTTCCTATGGAGGCTCGGGTGAACTTGACTGAGCCACATTCTGCCAAAAGGAAGAACACTTCCAAGGGCAGAGAGCCAGCCAAAGTTTGGAAGTTCACTGGGAATTGCCACAACTGTGGCAAGCCGAACCACATGGCCAGAGACTGCAACAAGCCGAAGAAAAACGGGCAGAAAAAGAAGCAACCAAGTGCCAACGTGGTTCAACACGAGCTGACATGTGCTGATATGACTGCTGTGGTCTACGAGGCCAATCTGGTTAGCAACAACAAGCAGTGGTTCATTGATACCGGAGCCACTCGACATGTCTGCTCTGACAAGGATGCCTTTGCCTCTTATGCTCCTTGTACCGGTCGCAAACTCCACATGGGAAACTCCGCATCGTCTGAAGTTGCTGGAGTTGGGAACGTCGTCCTCAAACTGTCTTCTGGAAAAGAGCTAAAGCTGACTGATGTGCTGCATGTCCCGGACATCCGAAAGAACCTGGTTTCTGGTTCTGTTCTTGTGGAGCATGGCTTCAAACTTGTTTTTGATGCTAAAAAGTTTGTACTTTCTAAATTTGGACTGTTCCTAGGTAGGGGTTATCTTGATCAGGGTCTGTTTAAAATGTCTGTAATGGCTATTCGCCCCCCCGTTGCCTCGAGCACTAATGAAAAAGTTGTTTCCTCTTACTTGATCGAGTGTTATGATTTATGGCATTTTCGTTTAGGACATGTAAATCAAAATGCAATAAAAAGACTTATGAACTTGGAATTAATATCAACTTCTAAAATAAATTCACAACATAAGTGTGAAATTTGTGTTGAAGCCAAAATGGCTAAGTTACCATTTCGATCAATTTATCGTTGTACCGAACCTCTTGGACTTATACATACCGATATATGTGACTTAAAGTTTGCACCGACAAGAGGCGGTAAGAAATACTTTATCACATTTATTGATGATTGTACGAGGTTTTGTTATTTGTACTTATTAACTAGTAAAGACGAAGCCTTAGAGGCATTCACTAAGTACAAAACCGAAGTTGAAAATCAACTTGATAAACGGATTAAGATAGTCCGTAGTGACTGAGGTGGAGAGTACGTAGCTCCTTTTGAACAATTATGTTCTGAAAATGGAATAATACATCAAACAACAGCCCCGTACTCACCTCAATCAAATGGCGTTGCTGAACGAAAGAACCGAACATTAAAGGAAATGATGAATGCTATGTTGATCAATTCTGGGTTACCCCAGAACATGTGGGGGGAAGCCATTCTGACGGCAAACCACCTACTGAATAAGATTCCTCTTAAAGGGAAAAATGAAACACCTCACGAACTTTGGAAAGGTCGTAAGCCATCTTATAGTTACCTTAAAGTGTGGGGGTGTTTGGCCAAAGTGTCGGTTCCTGAGCCAAAACGAATGAAGATAGGACCTAAAACAGTCGACTGTATCTTCATTAGATATGCTTTGAATAGCATGGCGTACCGATTTCTAGTACACTATTCTGAGAATCCAGAAGTGACTAAAGGTACGACCATTGAGTCGAGAAATGCATCATTTTTCGAGAACATCTTTCCGAGCAAAGATGGAGCTGGTCCAAGTTCTTACAAAAGAACTCGTGAAGATAGTTCTGTACCACTTAGTAATGGACCTGGTGATGAAGTAGTTACAGAACGGAGACGTGGTAAAAGAGTCAAAACAGCCAAGTCGTTTGGACCTGACTTTATCACGTACATGTTGGACGATGAGCCGAACTCTTATGGTGAAGCTCTAGCTAGCCCAGATGGACCACTTTGGGAAGAAGCTATTAATAGCGAAATAGAATCCATCATGCAAAATCATACTTGGGAACTAGTAGATCTTCCACCCGGCTGTAAGCCTTTAGGATGTCATTGGATTCTAAAGAAAAAATATAGAGCCGATGGAACGATCGATAAGTTTAAAGCCCGGCTGGTAGCCAAAGGCTTTAGACAAAAGGAAGGTTATGATTTCTTTGATACGTACTCACCTGTGACAAGGATTTCATCCATTCGAGTGTTAGTCTCGATTGCTGCATTGCATGATCTCGAAATTCACCAAATGGACGTTAAGACTGCGTTTCTGAATGGTGAATTAGAAGAAGAGATATACATGGATCAACCTGAAGGTTTTGTTGCACCTGGTGAAGAGAAAAAGGTGTGTAAACTGATAAGGTCGTTGTACGGACTTAAACAACTCCTAAGCAATGGCACTTAAAGTTTGACAATGTTATGTTGTCAAATGGTTTCAAAATCAACGAATGTGACAAATGCGTGTACATTAAAGGTACTCCAACAGAATTCGTGATAGTGTGTCTCTATGTGGACGATATGCTAATCATGGGGAGTAACCGTGATCAAATCACGAACACGAAGAACATGTTAAAAAGAAATTTTGACATGAAAGATTTGGGAGTTGCAGATCTAATCCTCGGGATTAAGATCAGCAAAACCGAAGAAGGAATTGTTTTGTCACAATCTCATTATGCTGAGAAAGTGCTCAAAAAGTTCAATGCCCTTGATGGTCCTGAATGTAGAACTCCGATTGACAGAAGTATAAACTTATCAGTCAATACGGGTGAACCGGTAGCTCAGTTGGATTACTCCCGAGTGATCGGAAGTCTAATGTATCTAACGAATTGTACTCGTCCTGACTTGGCCTATTTAGTTAGCAAACTGAGCCGGTACACGAGCAATCCAAGTCATGAACATTGGGATGCTCTGAAAAGAGTGTTAAAGTACTTGAAACACACTCGAGATTATGGACTATACTACACAAGATATCCTAGTGTACTTGAAGGATATTGTGATGCTAGTTGGATCTCGGACTCAAAGGATTCCCATTCCACTAGCGGTTATGTCTTCTGTATAGGAGGCGGAGCAGTCTCGTGGAAATCCACGAAACAAACTTGTATGGCCAGATCAACTATGGAATCTGATTTCATCGCTTTGGACAAAGCCGGTGAAGAAGCTGAATGGCTTCGAAACTTCTTAGAAGATATTCCATGTTGGAAAAAGCCTGTGTCTCCAGTGATGATGCACTGTGATAGCCAATCGGCTATAGCGAGAGCACAGAGCAATATGTATAACGGAAAATCTCGACACATACGTCGAAGACATAACACCGTTAGGCAATTGATCACAAATGGAGTGATTTCCTTAGACTATGTTAAGTCACAGGAAAACTTAGCCGACCCTTTGACGAAAGGGATGACTAGAGATCAATTAAGTGTGTTGCTAAAGGGAATGGGTTTGAAAAAACACAACTAAAGAATGACCATGGCGGTAACCCTACCATGCTGAGTGGAGATCCCACGAACTTGGTTCAAAGGGAAAACTAAGTCATGCTAGTTCAGTTAAGCACTTGGAAATAAAGATTTCCGTTTCCATCCCTATGAGCAAATAAGTGCTAGAACCTGAAATGTGGTAAAGGTTAAGTCGTTGACACTTTTAATGAATCCCACACCTCGAAAAGGTGGAGTATTTCAGGGTACTCATGCTGGGAGGTCACCTATATAAATGTGAAGTGTAGGCCGATTCAAATGTAAACATTTATGAATCCAAAGAGTTGTCCAGGGCCTAAACGGACACAACAGAGAAATGGAAACTGATAGGGATTTGTTGTGTGACTATCATAGACTCGTTGTACACTTCGGAGGAATAGTTCAAGGCATCGCGTCCACTAGCCCGCCAGTACATCCGATGATTTTCACTAAGGGAGGTTCAAGGCCACAAGCTACCTTTCCAGAAGCAATAGATCCTTCCGAGAACCGAGCACAAGAGTCTGCATTCATGGCATTTGCATTGATTTCACTCATGTGGGGGATTGTTGGAATTATTATTGTTGTAATTTAATAATTCATGTATTTTGACCAAAGTTTGTAATTTTTTATGGCTAATAAAATGTATTCGATTTCGAGTTTAATCGTTACTATAATTATCTATGTGTTACGAGGTAATTATGAGATTTTATTTCGTCAAAATCCGTTAATCGGTGAGTGAGAAATAAATGTGTAAAGAATACAACTACTTTGGTAAATGGAAGCAATTATTATTTTATTGGGAAATATGTTATCCCACATAGAAAGAATACCAAAAGTCATTTCTCTTTAAATGTGATAAGAGAGTATGAGTGTTCAACAAGTTGACTAAGTCCATGCACCCCTAGCGGTACATGGCAAGGGCCACACGCGCCCGCCCCGCCCCGTCCCGTCCCGTCCCGACCCGGGCCCGGGCTCGGGCTCGGGCCGAGGCCTGGGCTTGGGCTTGGGCTTGGGCTTGGTCCTGTCTCCTTAGTGATTTGGTCAATTGGACTCTGGGCTGGACCTGGTGTCTACCTATCTTTTTGGACACGGGCCGATTGAATGTTTGGGCTCGGTTTGATCGACCCAAAAGTTGAACACATTGATTAAGGCTTTGGGCTTGGCCCAGCCTATAGCTTTTGGATATTAATTAATTGATGCTTTGGGCTCGGCCCAGCTTATTCTTTCTGGATATTAATTAATTTCGTGAATTAATTAATTATTTTTGTTTTAATTGCTGAACATGGGGCAGTTGGAGGTGGAGTGGTGCTTCCCTCTACTCGTCGTAACTGCTGCCCATTACCACCCTGATAGTGGTGCGTAACTTCCCCGAGTGAGGTCTATAAATAGAGACGAGCATGCATCATTTCACGCACGAAATATTCTGCCTATCATACCATCATCTCATTTGCATTGTGTGTTCAGTTCTCACTGTTTCCGTTCACCGAGGGTTCGATTCAGTGTGCATTTGTTCGATCCCCGCTTCGCCGTTGTATCTTTGAGGTCAGAGAGCCTGCAACCGTCGCATACACGGGGCTTTACTAACTTGCGGAAAGTGCAAGCGCCTCGGCAGCAACATCTTCTTCTTCCTTACTTTCCGCTTTTGTTGGTTTCCGGTTTTGGACTAACCCGTTTACATTTTTTGTAACACATTCTTTTTTTAAGAGTTTGATTTCGATCGTTTTGTAAATAGAAGTTACAAAACATAACGGTAGATAGTGAAATCAGGTTCACGGCCCGGTAAGTGGTTTGACGAATAATAATGTGGCGAATAAGCAGTGACGAATACAGAAATTTTAGTCAGGGGGGCCCATTTTACGACTTTTTCGTTTTCAATTTAATATGCACAATAACAACTAAAAAAATTACTTTACTTTTTTACTTTAAAAAGTAAAATTTTAAGTACAGTATAATTTATTAACCCATATTTAACAAATACATTTTAAATCTTGGGTAAAATAATATTCAAAAAAATAACATGGTTTTGAATTTTTTTTATGTCTATAAAGGTGTGTCTATTGTATTGGAATGAAGTTAATATTTTTTTATGGGCAAATTTAAGTTATTTATAATTTTTTTAAATAATTTTGATTATAAATAATAATAGATTTTTAAATTTATTGTTTTAAAAAATATTGAAAGTTCAATACTTAGTACTTAATTTCAAATATATATTAAGTACAAAATTATTAGAATTTCAGCATTTATTTTCAACATAAATATTATTATTGGTCATTTAACAAAATCAAAAATTAAATTTAAAATAAAATATTCAAAATTCAAAAAATTATTTGAATATATATATATATCTTATACTGTAGTATAAAGATATAAGTTAGTGATATAAGAAGATCCTTGCGGTTGAGGCAGACTTCTTCACCAAACTTTGTTGATATAGAAGATCGGACCAATAAGTTTGTAAAATTAGGGAGAAAAAATAAAATAGATTTTTTTTAAAAAAACGAAAAGGAACGAAAAAGGATTAAAAAAACATTGCTTGGGCTTGGGATTTGGACCAATTGTCTATTAATTTGACAGACTTGCCATTTTAAGTTATTAATTAATTAATATATTTTAGCTAAAACATGTAAAATGACTATTATACCCCTGATTTTTTATAAAATTGCAGGGGGCCCAGTGCCCCTCCTGGGCCTAGTGTGTATCCGTCCTTGCAAATAAGTATGTGATAATTAACAACATTAAGTAAACTTTAAAAAAATAAGCAACATGAACATATAAGTGTATAATTGAGTTTTACAGTAAAAAATAAATATATTTTTTTGAAGTATATAACAATATATTATAAAAGTAAAATGTCAATATTAAGTGAGATTTTTGTAGCAAAGCTTCCCCTTTACTACTTGGTGGACTTCATTGTAATGGACTTTTCTTTTTTTATTCTTTGGGTTCGGTTTAGTATTCGGTTTATTAGGTTTTATTTAGTTGTATATATATGAGCATTCTTTCTGCATTGTAATACACAACAAATATATTCTTGCACGATTCGATTTAATTAAGTTAATATATTTTTCCCCTTTTTTCATTTGTCTTCTTTTCTAAAAATTGATATTTTGCACGTGTAGCCGTTGTTCTTTCGTAATCATCGAATTGAAAGAAAGAAAGCCGAAGAAACGATTCAAATTCTCAAGTAAGAATTCTAGAGTGTAACTCGATCGGAAGCGATTATCAAGTGAATTAAACGTTGAAAATACGAGTTAAGCAATCCGATCGAGAACTTAAAATTCGTATGTCGATTGTATTGATTGAGAAAGGTGAATACAAATTAAAAACTAAGTTTGAATTATTATGAAGGATTACTAAGTTAAGGGCTTGAATTCTTGATTTTTTTTTCAAATTTTTTCTATTTTTTAAAATTTTGATATTTTTTTTAATTTGCAAAAAAAAAAAAAATTGTGATTTTTTAAAAGTTTAATATACTAAAACAATAATTTTAGTATTTCTTAATACTATAATAAAATTACATTATACTCAAGATTAACAAATCCACGTAAATTAAATGTAATTTATTAAATTATAGTAAAATGCACGTATGGTTTATAATAAATTGCACTTTTTAAAAGTTTAATGTAGTACAATAATAATTTTAGTATTTCTTAATACTATAATAAAATTACAATATACTCAAGATTAACAAATGCACGTAAATTTTTATTAAATTATACTAAAATGCATGTAAATTGAATGTGGTTTATAATAATTGCACTTTTTAAAAGTTTAATTTAGTACAATAATAATTTTAGTATTTCTTAATATTATAATAAAATTACATTATACTCTAGATTAACAAATGCACGTAAATTAAAGATAATTTATTAAATTATAGTAAAATGCATGTAAATTGAACGTGGTTTATAGTAAATTGCACGTTATTCATTTTATTTAGAAAATAACGTAATAATTTATTACTATTTACTACTTAATACAAAATTTTACTACTTTACTACAAAATTTTGCTTATGCCCTTTATAAATTCAGGAACGGCCCTGCGAAGGGGCACGGGATGATGTTGGTGGAGGTGGAAGGGCCACAGCCATTGGGGGGATTGAGGGGGGATCTGTGCCATTTTTCACCGATATTATCCTGTGTATTCTTATGCGATTATAATTAATTAATTGCTTAACATCAAATAAATTCTTTTGCCCAACGAATTCAAAACTCTCTGCTAATTATATTTATTATAATATTTTAAAACAAATTCAAAGCTCCTATGTAAGCTTAATTATATTTATTTTTTATTATAATATCCAACAAATTCAATGTAACTATATTCATTATTATATTTTAAAATAAATTCAAAGCTAGCTACTGCGTAAGGATAATTATATTTATTTTATTATAATAGTATGCTTACACATAATAAATAATGAGTGTTCAAATTTTTATATTAAAACACCCAAATAAATTATTAAAACATAATACGATATTAGTTAAATTTGTTTTTCATTATGTCACAATTTTAAAATTTTATACAAGTATATAATATTCTTTAATATTTCTAAACTTTATAATAAAATATATAATTTTATAATTTTTTCAGTCTTTCACTATTTTACAATTTTATACAAGTATATAATATTCTTTAATCTTTCTAAACTTTATAATAAAATATATAATTTTATAGTGTAAGTTATAGACTTAAGATAAATTAATAAATTTTTTTAAAATATATATAATATATAAATAGTAACAAATTATTTAATTTAATTTTAATGTTAATTAGTATCCAGGTATTTTATAAATATTTTAACACTAAAAATGAGTTTTTGTTTAATATAAAAGGTTGAAAAGTAAATATTTATTTTTTTGTACGATTATAATAAAATAAATATAGTTTTGATTTTTTTTAAATTAATATTATAATAAAATAAATAAAATTATTACGCGCATAAGTGCTTTGAATTTTTTTATTTTAAAATATTATTTTAAAATAAGGTCGTCTAATAAAAATACAATTTTTTTCAACTCTAATTTTGTGAATAACAACTCATTAATTTTGTTATTTAGTTTGAGAAGAATTATTAATAACTTCAATTTAATAATTTAATAAAATATGTTAAAAATAATTAGTACTTTGGATAAATTCAATTAGACTTTTTATTAATAAAATTAAAAAAAATCAAATTGTTAAATGAGTGCTAATATAATACAATATAACTGTATGTAACATGCTACCGTAAAACCTCTATAAATTAATAGCCTCGGGATCGAAATTTTTTATTAATTTAGAGAGGTTATTAATTTATCGAGGTATTTTTTTCATTTAAAAGACAAGTCGGAACAGCAAAAGTTTATTAATTTAGAGAGATTATTAATTTATAAGTATTAATTTATAAAGATTTTACTGTATATATCTCACATTTAATCATTTTTTTATTTTATCATTAATCATTTTTTAAATTATTTTTAGTCAAATTTACACTTTTTTTTTTTTTTTTGATAAGGAGGAGAGACGAGAAACTCCACCCCCACCCGATCGGAGGTCCCTCGATCGGGTAGGATGTAAATCGAGGAATGTGCCCGAGTAGCAGACACCTGTGCGAGAGAGCCAACAGGTCGAACCCCAGGACAAACCTTCATAATATTTCAATGAAAATTTGTCCCACCCGAGATTCGAACCCTGCGTCGCCGGGGAATTACACCCACATCATCACAGGCCTTACGTGATAGGAGTATCAAATTGAACGGTACATTAAAACCCGTTCAATTAAAAAATTAGTTAATGTCATGCAAATATAAATAAATTCAATGTTTTGTCTTTTAAAATAATGTTTGCTATTTTACATCATGTGATATACTGATATCAAATTAAACTGTACATTATAACTGTTCAAGTAAAAAATAGTTAATGTCATGCAAATATAAATAAATTCAATGTTTTGTCTTTTAAAATAATGTTTGTTGATTAAAAATTAAATAATATTTCAAAAATCAAATGTTTGCGGGACATTTGATTAAATATGGACTTATGTACATAATATCTATTTAATTACGTATACAATAATATCAAAACTTAATGATTATTTTGAAAATAAATTATTTGGATTATGTTTTTGTAATAGTAGTAGTTTTATAAAGGATAAAAAAAGATAATATAAAAATGCATCACTTGTAAAAATAAAAATAGTTCTCAAAATAATGAATATGAATCCTCCAAAACGTTGTAGTATAATTCGAAATAAAAATCATAATTTTAATTTAATTACTATTATTTATTAATTAACCTTCATAATTATACTGCATTAATTGCGTTAGAAAAAAAATTAAAAATTAAGTTAAAATTTGCTTAATAAAGTTTAACTCATGTAATTAATAGAAGGAGAAATTTGTAATTTTCTTCGTTCTGCTTGGTAGATTCTGCACAAATAGCACGTCTCTTATAAAAATACATTGGAAATTGAAAGCTTAACGAAGAAGCAATAATAATCAGCTTTTGTGCATTGGAAAACCGTTTCGCACGTTTTTGTGCAATGTTTTCTATTGTTTTGTGTGACTTTCGTGTAGTGTTTTTGTGCTTATATTCATTCTATTAATGTGATTATGTGTTTATGTTGTCATGGTTTTGGTTTGGTAGAGTTTGGACGAGAATCGAGCGAAAACGAGAAGAAATACACAAAGAGGTCCATGTTGATTCCAGCTTTACGCAGTCGTAGGAGAATCGTCATCCTCGAAAATTCAGCCGTTGGATCGTCCCCAAATTTCTACAGCATGTAGAAGACTTCTAGAGCTACAATTTCAACGGTCACTTTGGTGAGATGAGATTCGAGTACGAAGATAAGAGCCACATAAGTCGGAGTAAGAACCCAAATTTTTAAAGGAGTGAAATCGTGAAGACGTCGGCCGACAGTTGAGACCCGTCGGACGACATCATCATGTCGGACGACACCCAAAGCTGTCGGACGACAAAATCACCGCGAGCGACGCAATTCGAGCTGAAGCGACGCGTGGTTCAGTGCACCTAGGCCACGAGCGACGCGGATTTACCGCGAGCGACGCGCACTGCGCGGATTCGGGAAAAATGTCTTTGCGGCTTCGTTAACCGTCGGATTAGCCTGAAAGTTTAACTGTGGGTTCCTAACTTCAACCTCTACAAGATCAACGGTCAAGATTGTGTTTGGATGTTCGAGCTAGAAGATATGGATCGACAAACGCACCAGCACTTTCCTTGGGGCAAAATTGAGAAGAATAATTTGTTTGACTTTGTTTGACCCCTCTTTTGAAGGGTATAAATAGTCTTTTGGCTTGAGACTTGTAACTAACACCCCAATAACTTTCATTTCCCCAATTTTAGAGATTGCATTTAGCTTCTTCTCCAAGCTTTCCATAATTCATTTTGTGTTCTTCAATTTCTCTACACAAATTCACGATCTAAATTCCGTACGTCGAGAATCCGACAAAATCTCATTCACAAACTTTGTTCACCTCATCGAGACGGACGTTTCCATCGGATTAGTTTCTTCGTGTGACAAGTTGAAGCTCGGTCCCGATTTTGGATGCTTTTCTCGATCTACTCCTTCATCCATCGATTCCATTATTCCCGTGGTGAGATTCTCTTCGTTTCCTCTCGATTATGGCTTATTCGATTGTGGATTGTGATGTTGAGTGCTTGATTATGGCTAGCTAAACTTGTGTGAGGGTGTTTGATGAAATTCCTCAATGAATTAGAGTTGATCTTCTAAAGTAGCTCGATTTCTAATAATTGGACGATTATACCTCTCGATTTTTGGTCTCGTGTCGAACAACTTCGTAGTATATCGCTAGTGGACCATACGGTCGATGTGTAATTAGACGATCATTGGTGAGGGAGCACGTGACAACATCGTGATCTCTTTAGTCCGATTATTAGTTAATTGGGAGTTTATAAATCTAATTCAACTCTAGTTCGTTAGGAAGAGTAATCGGAACACCCTTGCTTTCCAACTCATTTGTTTCTACTTGATCTTTATTTCCTCGCTTTTAATTACTCGTTCGTAGTTGTTAATCAATCACTCATTGCAACCCCCCTTAGTTTATAATGATTTCCTTCCCCCTCTTGAAACTCTTACTTAGCATATACAAAGTGATATTCACAAGCCGATAGCATTGCTCCTCGAGAGATCGACTCGGGGGATTTACGTAGTAAATCTTTCGGTTTTATAAATTAGTTTTTGAGTAATCAAAATGGCGCCGTTGCCGGGGAGCAATTTAGGCGACGTGAATTGATTTTTGTGTTAGTTAAGTTCTTGTTTCTTTGTTTATTTTTTGTCCTTTCTCGTGTTATCGTTGTATTTTACACTCGGTGCGTGTAACCCCTTTCTTTGAGTGTTGAGTATGCAAGGTTGAAGACGTTCTCCCTTTCATACTTCCATCTCTCCTACAACGACCGAGTTGATCTAATGGCTAGACGCAACGATAACCGAGCTTCTTACTTCGAGACTATGATTATCCGTCCGAGAGGAGTAGTTCTTCTTCAAATAATCGATACAATCAACATGTCCATGAGCCATATCGCCGGCCTCGGCAAACCGATGTTGAATATGAAGACGACCGAGGTTATTCACCTCCTCTCCACCGGAAACATCAAAGGTACCGATATCGCGAGTATTCTTGTACCAAGATGGAGTCCATGTCCCCACCTCCACGGGATTATTGTCGAGAAAGAGAGATATCCCTAGATCAAGGTCGTAGATACTACCGTATGGATAATGTTGGGAGTGTAAAAGCATATCATCATCCACCTTCATTGAGGCAAGATACTAAACGTAGGTCTATTGGCGATTTTTCGAAACCACATCTCCACATGTCGGGGAGTCGCTATGATGATAAAGAACCTTATGAGAGGCACCGTTCCAACCCCTCTAGCGAAAGTTGTAAGCCGAGGGCCCGAGAAGAGAAGCTCACGTCCCAACATTTGTCTCAATTGCCTTCATTTTCCGGGTTGTCGAGTGAGAATGCCATTAAGTTCCTCAAAGACTTTTCTATTGTGGTTGACACCTTTCCGTTAGCCGGATTTGGTAAAGACGAGTTGAGGGTGTGGTACTTTTGCTATTGTATGAGAAATGAAGCTAGGGATTGGTTCTCGAGTTTGCCATCTTGTTCCAAGTCTACATGGGATGATATTTTTAAGGTATTCATTGATCAATATTTTCGAGAGGCACCAAGATCTCCCATGCCACTATCTCCTTCTTTGGACACTTTAATAGATGTGATTGAGGTTGAGCTAGATCACTTGCTCCTTGGAGTTATTCTCGATTATGTGGAAGAATCCTCATACCATGACTTGATTCCCGATGACGACCTTGATAGAGTTTCCTTGGTGATCACCCCATCGAAAGAGAAAGTTGTTCTAGCACCCAATGAGAGTAAAGAGAAATCAAATGTCCCGATGACCTTTCCTATCCTAGATATTCCGGGTGAGTCTCTTCTTGAAGCTCCGATTTCTTTGGAATATGGTACAACAATGCTCTCTCATTTTGATAAGAACATGATATTGTCGGATGTGGGTGAGGTTAAAGAGACCTTAAATGTGGAGTATCCCTTGGAGTGTGATGTTGGGTTCTTAGATTACGAGGTGATACCTTATCCGGTTGATCTTGACGGGGATGTTGTTAAAGACACGCAGAAGGTTTTAGAAGAGCATGTTCATTGTGATTTCATGATTGAGATTCCTAATCCTTCTCCGGTTCCGGATGATCAAGAGAAGAGGAAATCTTGGGGTTTTGGTCGGAGAATTTATGGTTTAGAGGATTTGGGAGTTGATATTGGATTCTACACTTCTTGTGTGCTCTCTCCCTTGTCTATTGAGACTCACGAGGACGATGATGGTGATCTCGACCCGCCTAAGCCGCCTAATCCGAGTAATAGATTTATTGACATTATTTGCGGTTTGGGTGAGAGTTTATTAGATTTATTTGAGTTGAGAACCGAGGGTGAATTTGTTGATGGTCGGTCGAGAGGTGAATTCTATATTGAGGATCGTGAACCATTGCCCGAGACGGTATTCCTCCGGAAATATAGTTCGATATTTTTGAAGAGTCCGGTGGATGAGAGACATGACTTTGGGTCGATGGACCCGTTTCCCAAACTATGGCGAGCCTTCACTTCTTCCCATTTGGAGGATCGAGCTCCTTTAGTTGAAATTCTCTATCTTAGGAAGTATAGCTCGATATTTTTAGCACCCGGGATGGAAGGAGTTTATTATCTACATCTAGATGCAAGTGTGGGGGAGATCGGTATTTCATGCACTACTATTCGACATCTCACCATACATGCTCTAGTTCTCCCTACTCTCGAGGACCGTGCTCCCTTAGTCGAGTTAGTGTTCTTGAGAAAGTATAGTGCGATATTTTTAGCCTTGACACGGTAGAGCTCGGAGCCATAAACCGAGTGCCACGTGGGGGCAAGCCCACGGACGTCGAGCTAAAGACGAAAAACAAGCGCTTCTTGGGAGGCAACCCAAGGTGTTATCCTTTATGTTTGTTTCTCTTTTTGTAGGAGAGTGTGTGGATGCCCCGTGACCCGATGCCTTAGCCCTTCGATGCGATGATTATCTCTTCTCGGCTACTTCTACCATTCCATGACCGAGCTCCATGATAGGATTGATGTTTTGTGTTTGAGGATGGATGTCCATTACCGCCCCAATGATTACTCTTTGATTCGCCATGTCCGGTTCTCGCCATTCTAGGGAAGTTTCGTTATCCTTTCGTCTCTTTTCCCTTTATTTTTTCGCATGAGGACATGCTTTTATTTTAAGTGTGGGGGAGGTTTTGTGGAATCCATCTTGTGTTTTGTTTTATGTTTATGTGGTTTGTAGGGATGTTCCGATTTTATTTTGTTGGATATTTTACCTTGGATTGTTTACTTTTTGTGTGATGTTTGTATGTGTGGGGGGGATTTTCCGAAACCTCGGTGAGTTTGAAATGATCGAAAATTGAAGTTCTTTCCGGTATAACCAAATTTTTTGAGAAATGGGCGAATATTTCAAAGTTGAATGTTGTGTTGAGTGAGTAAGTAATTTGGTTGCCTTAAACGAATTCGAATTTTTCAAAAGCCAATTGTGAGGTTTGAGCCTTGTTAACTTCTTTCTTGAGCGAAAATTCTAAAAATCTCATTGCTTCTTGAGACTCATGCTTTCTTGTTCTATAACTCGGTGTGTTTTGAGGATATGAGATAACTAGAACTCGTGTATTTTGGATTTCAAAGCTCTTTATCATAACTTTCATGATCTTGAAAATGATGGGAACTAATCACTTAGGATCAACCCTTTCAAGGAGATTTATTAAACCCCCGAGCCCGTCGAGGGACTCCCTAGCTAACCACTTTGAGACTACGTTATACCCGTTCTTTCATCACCCCTAAGCCGATGTTGGAGTGTGAGTGTATATCTTCTATGTGAGAGAAAAACTCCGTGTTGTGTGATGAGTGCGTCGTGCCTCGAGGTGTTTGCTAGTAGCCACCTTTGCGTTGATTGATTCATTATTATGTGGGCATTTAAACCACATGTACTCCCAAATATTGCTCCATGTTATTATTGCCTCTCTATATAAAAAAAAAAAAAAAGAGAAAAGTGAAGAAATATCCACTATATATGAGAGAGTTCTTATTGAGAGTGAGCATCATTCTATATTCATAAAGCGTGAGTACTCGATTATTATTCCTTGATGACCCGAAAAATGGGTTAAGTGTTTCATTGTATAAAAGTGATCCTTGAGTGTATTTGAGATTTGAGTGTGGTGATGAGGGTGAGGAAAGGAGATATAAGGTTGGGACCACAATGGCCAATGAGTTACTATTCCTAAAAATTTCCCGAATCTCCCTTAGCCTAACCCCATTACAACCTTGTGTTGATTAGAGTTCCTTGATTCTTGAGATTGATAAACTTGATGAGTGGAGTCTTCCGTGTATACTTGGCTATGGTTGTTATCCTTTGCGCATTTTGAGTTATTACATGACGTCTTTCCTTGATTATACACTCTTTGTTCCCAGTTATTCTTATATGCAAGTATCTCTTGATTTGCCTCTATTCGCTTGCATAGCATGTTTTGAGTGGACCCTTGCTTCGAGAGTTATAAGAAACGAGTGCATCCCTTTGGGAGGAAAAAGACGGTTTGTTGAGGTAACCCGATTGCTTATGAACTTACTCGATGTGATCTTTGTGTTGTTCAAACTTTTCTCGATAGTACTTGCTTTGATCGATAGCCGGAATTTGCTCCTAAACTCTTTTGTGGAAAACTTGCCTTGTTTTCGTGTTCTTTGTGTGTTTTTGCTTGCTCGAGGACGAGCAATGGATTAAGTGTGGGGGAAAAGAAATAGAGATGATTTTTTATGATTTATAGAATAAAAAAAACAATTCTAATTTTTTATTATTTAAAAATAATTAAAGAATTTAAGTAAATTAATATATTTAGTGTGAATAAATGTAAATATTTAAAGAAAGTAACTAAATTAATATATTTATAATTAAACAATGATACATAAAAAAGGAATAAAAATATACACACTAAATAATATTTTAGTAGATCGGGAAGTTGTTTTTAGTGCATTTAGCAGCACATTTTTTTTGCCCATCGGAAGCTGTTTTTTTGTTACATTATTATCAATTAATATTTTATTATTTTTCATATTTATCTGTTTTAATGATGTAACAAATTAATTATTAAGTTGTTTTTTTGTTACATCATTATCAATTAATATTTTATTATTTTTCATATTTATCTGTTTTAATGATGTAACAAATTAATTATTGAAAAAATTAACGCAAATATAAAAATATATAGAGGATCAGTTTCAAAATTTATTTAATTATAAGATGTTGTGAAGATACAAGTAATTATTTGTTGAGAAATCTTTGGGATAGGAAATAGCCGGGGGCGTGATTTCATCAACGCTGAATTGTGAGAATGAATTTCATGGATCAAGGCATGCTATGCATCTCAACATATCAATGCTCCCTTAAAACATACGATACTTCATATCTCTAATTGTTAATTCAATAACCTATTAAAAACATGATAAAAATAAATAATTCTTAAATATATTAATTAGTAAAAAGTTTAAATAAAAATATTTATAAGTTGACTGCAAAAATATATTCACACGATAATAATGTAAATTCGTGATCAATTGTGCTTCACGTCTTTTATGACCCCGACTTGGTATAATGTCTTCCATATCAAGATGTGAAATTTTGTGAATCACAATTTATTTGCTTGATAAAAAATTATTTCCTATCCATCATTTCTAAAAAATTTCTAGATGAGACTTCACGCTTTTAATCAATGACATCGCTTGAAAAATCTTTTGATCTATTTGTTGCAATGCAAGAGACTACTGATTGGTGATTCCTAGCAAACATTTAAATCAAGTGCAACATAAATATAGATTTATAACTATCCATCTTTTCAATCAAACTCTCGATTGTACTTCTATTATCAGAAGAAGTGGCATCATCACGTACATTTTTCAATACTTTTTCAATCGAAGGCCACATAGAGTATAATCGAAGCAATGCAAGGTATCATTGGGCCTTGCCAAACTTGTTTCAGGTTTTGACCACTTCCACTAGGCACACTTCATTACCATTCAGTTGTTCAATTAATTTCTCATGTTGATTTTTTTTAAGTTGGTCATTTATTTTGCAAGATGCTCCCGTTGTATTAACTATCATGGAGACGTAGTAAAAAAAAATCATGAACATCCCTAATACTCTTAGCAACAACAACAATAATCAATTGGAGTTGACGAGAGAAACAATGAACATAAATGGCATAAGGATTTTCTTGCAATATTAATACTTTCAATCCGTTAAATTCACCTCACATATTTGAAGCTCCATCATAACCTTGTCCTCTCAACTTGGATAACGATAATCCATGTTTAGAAAATAAATCATCAATGGTGCATTTCAAAGTAAGAGAAGAAGTGTCATCCACATGCACAATTTCAAAGAATCGTTCAATCACATATCCTTTATCATTCACATCCCTTAGAACACTTCCATTTTCTCTTTCAGTGAAATATCACCAGCCTCATCAACCAAAATCGTAAACACTTTATTTGCAATATCATTAATAATGTTAAGTATTTCTGAATTTGTGGGGATGTCGTTTAATTATTACCAGGAGCATTAGGACATGATACCTTTGCAACAATATCACTATGTTGACTAAGCCAATGAAGCAACTTAAGAAAATTACCTCGATTTGAAGAAGTGGTTGACTCATTATGTCCACCAAAAAGTAATCCTTGATTCAAAAGAAAACGAGTTACGTCTAATGAAATTGTCAAACGAGCACGATATGCAACTTTCATCGCACGAGAATTTGAACGAAAAATATTTGATACATTGTGCCTTTGATCTTGAAAAGCCTCAAACTGAATTCTAGTATCATTGTGACAACTATTTACTGCACCAACATGATAATTGAATTTTTCCAAAGTATTTTTCCAATTATTACACCTCATTTTGTTGAAAGCGTCTTCTCCGTAACGACCACCTTTATCGAACTGATAACACCAAAAACAAAACGCTGCATCTTTTGATACGCTATACTCGAGCCATGAAAACTGTTTGTACCAAACATCTTGAAAATTGTGTCGGATGAGCACGGCGCAAATGACCCACAAAATAAGAATTAGTTATTCTTCTTCTTCTTGTTGTTCCTCTCCATGGCTGAAGCTACCACCATCGTTCGACGACGACAACAACCGCTTCAGCTACAACTTCTATAGCATCGCCGAGAACCGAGTACTAACCTCCCGACCCCACATGCTGTAGGGATCGGATTATGGAGATGGCAAGAAAAAATCGAAAACGAGGCTCGTGTTCAACACGATCTCCTTAAAACAAAATTCGACCTCTACCGATCGTTTGTTTCCCAGGATACAACGTTTTCACGCAACTACGTTGCACGTCGAACCGAGATGTTGCCCGAGATATTCACCGGAGGGCCAAGAAGATAGGAAAAAGCAAAGGAAAAGAGAGCAATTGCTCGGACGGGTTCTGTATATTTCTCAAGTTTTTTCTGTGTCTCTTGTCTCCTTTCTTGCATAAAGGATTCTTGCTTATAAAGACATTGTTGGTATCAAAGACATTGAACCTGGACAGTCAACTCCACCCATTCAATTCACTTGTAACATCCATGCATAAATGCAGACGTTTCATGCATTCAAAATTCAAAATTAAATTGTAGTTTAAATATAATATCTGAATATTATATAATTTTATTATATCATTTAATGATATAATTAAAATTGGCAAAATGTTGGCTCGTACACCCGCATGCAAATCGGACCGACATTCGTGTACCCCCATGCGCGCACGTAGGAGGCGTAGCAATAAGTCCACAAAGTCATTCATGGGTTCAATAGAGTTCTCTCCTCTTTATACCCATCCAACCTTTTCTATTTTTCCAATGTGGGATTCTCTTCCCTTGGAATTCTTCTCCAATTTCCACAATTTTACTACAACTTTGACCTTTTAATTTCTCATTCAATACACATCGGTTTTGAACGCATGAGCTATCAAAACGAAGCTCTCTTCGAGATGCTTCCTTTCCAACAATCCCCCCCATGAAAGAAAATTATACAGACCCCAAAAGATGTTTGGTGAAATAACTCGACGTTAGAAACGTGCATAGGATAGGTAGGTGTTACCCTTTGAACCTTCCCTTGTGAAATCATATCAACTTTACTAATTAAATAGTAGACACGATGTCTTTGAACTATTCACCATTTGTGTAAACAATAAATATACTCCACTCACGTTCTTTCTAACAACTCTCGGTTCTCATGATTATGTTCATTTTGGCCTTGAACATCCGCCTGGTTCTGTAAGAGTGTTTAAGAATATGCCTTACTGTATTCTCTTCGAAGCGGCCCCACTTCTCTCTTACATAGGTGATTTTCTTAAAGAGTATCGATCTATACTATCTCTTTTGAATCATTAATAGCCATTTGCTAATCCTCACACACAATCACTGTAACATCTTATAGGCAATGTACTTTTGGTGGAAATTAATTCCCCCCCAGGACAGTGATAACAAAGTTTAGACGGTTAGGTTGTCCTTTTGAACCTAGTTCTTGGGATCTCCAGTCATATAGGTAAGGTTTTCCGTCGTCTCAGCTCTTTTTTTAAGGCTTTTAGTCTCATTCTTTAGTCGATGTTATAACTACTCTCGATTAAACATTTTGGTTAACGGATCCGTTATGTTATCTTTAGATCTTATATAATCTATTGAGATAACTCTATTTGAGAGTAGTTATCTAATGGTATTATGTATGCGACTATTATGTCTAGACTTACCATTGTACATATTACTTCGTGTTATTCCAATTGCATATTGAATATCACAATTAATACAATTAGAACACAAATTTTATCCGCTCCGGATGTCTTTCCGAATTTTATCGTACAAATCATTCATATTTCAATACGAATTCTCCTATTTACTTCTCATTAAGTAAATATAAATTTTTATTAAAGATTAAATCTTAATATCTCTTTATTGTACATTCATCACATTTGAATGAATTTAAATCGATTTATTTACTTCTCATTAAGTAAATTATATTTTATAAATAAAAATTTGTACAATTACTCATATTCATATCTTAATATGAATTCTAATATTATCAATCAATAATAATATAATAAATTTTTTCTATTTATTATATTCAACCAATAATAATATAATAAATTTTACTATTTATTATATTTTAATGGTAGTCATAAGTTGTACTTATTTTTTCCCCATAATTACCGAAAAATAATTTCATCATTATCACATAAATAATAATAATCAACATATTATTATTTTTATCACAAAAATTAATAAAATATGCTTAAAATGCAAAATTTTATTATTTAATTATATCACAAGATATATACATCAACTTTTAGTGATTTCACATTTAATCACTTATTTTTACATAAATTAGATCAAACAATTACACAACATTCTCAATAATTTTAGCTTGAACTAATTTTTCCATCAATAAAAAAAATTGTATATCACTACGTGTGACAACAACATTTTTTTTTCCTCTCGACTTCAACAAAGTCGTTGAATTTTTCTTTGATTTATCACAATGATTAACCAAAATATCATCTAGTGTGGCGCACCACCACTAGGTCCCGAAGGATACATGTCCGTTCATTCAAACGATGATGAACCATCTCCGGTCGTACGAGCACAAATATCATTTCAACCATCAAACTAATTTGTTTTAAGTTTGTAGTAATAAAACCAGCCATCTCGTAGAGATTTTTGTTTTAAGATTGTAGGGATCGGATTATGGAGATGGCAAGGAAAAATCGAAAACGAGGCTCGTGTTCAACACGATCTCCTTAAAACAAAATTCGACCTCTACCGATCGTTTGTTTTCCAGGATACAACGTTTTCACGCAACTACGTTGCACGTCGAACCGAGATATTGCCCGAGATATTCACCGGAGGGCCAAGAAGATAGGAAAAAGCAAAGGAAAAGAGAGCAATTGCTCGGACGGGTTCTGTATATTTCTCAAGTTTTTTCTGTGTCTCTTGTCTCCTTTCTTGCATAAAGGATTCTTGCTTATAAAGACATTGTTGGTATCAAAGACATTGAACCTGGACAGTCAACTCCACTCATTCAATTCACTTGTAACGTCCATGCATAAATGCAGACGTTTCATGCATTCAAAATTCAAAATTAAATTGTAGTTTAAATATAATATCTGAATATTATATAATTTTATTATATCATTTAATGATATAATTAAAATTGGCAAAAAGTTGGCTTGTACACCCGCATGCAAATCGGACTGACATTCGTGTACCCCCATGCGCGCACGTAGGAGGCGTAGCAATAAGTCCACAAAGTCATTCATGGGTTCAATAGAGTTCTCTTCTCTTTATACCCATCCAACCTTTTCTATTTTTCCAATGTGGGATTCTCTTCCCTTGGAATTCTTCTCCAATTTCCACAATTTTACTACAACTTTGACCTTTTAATTTCTCATTCAATACACATCGGTTTTGAACGCATGAGCTATCAAAACGAAGCTCTCTTCGAGATGCTTCCTTTCCAACACATGCAAGCATCAGTTGGTGGATTATCGATGCAAAAACCTATCCACAACCTTAGGTTGAAGAAGCCCTCTGAAGCATAGGGTGCGTCGTGTGTATTAATCTCTTTTTGAGAGGAGGAGGGTTCTAGGGTTCGAGTTTGAATGTGTGAGCTAAGTGCTCATGGGTCTGCCGGCGAGGTCTCCGTGTTATCTCCGTCGTGTTTGTCACTTCCGGTCACTCTACGATGATGGTTTATACAGTCTTGAGTCGATCTATCTTTAATCTCTGATTTTATTTTACTTCCGCTTATTTCTGTTGTTGCATGCTTAATTCTGTTACAGATCTGGGCTTTTCTCGTTTAATGATTTTCTCTTTTGAGTATTTTGCAGGTACCTTGAGCATTAGCCGCCATCGCTTGTACCCAACATAGAGTATTGTAATTACTTGGATAGGTCGCCCAAAGACAGGATGTCTCATCGAATTATGAATTATCTCGTGGTGGTGCCTGATATTGATGCACTACTCTTCTTGGTGATTCGTTAGGTAATGGGCGACGTGGCCCCCGACGGCTCCTACGTTGAATATTACATTCATCCCTCGTCACTTCTTTTCCCCCACATAACTGTTGATTTCTCTTCGATCAAGAGGAAGCTCGGGATCTCATTAAGCCCTACAAAAATTTGTGATCAAATTATAATTTTTCGTATTGAAATACAATTTTTACTTCTAATTTTTCAAATTAGTATTGAAATACAATTTGGGATGAAATTAGTATTCATATTTGAATACTTTAATAATAGGTATGCATTTGAAGTATTAGAAATGTTTGGAGCCGATTTTACATCTTTGAAGATCTATGTGGTGGAATCGGAGGTTCGATCTTCTCGATACAAAAGCATTAAAATTTATATTGTAGTAGGGGGAATGTATCAAAGTTGCACAAATTAGTTGTTGCTCTTCTCTCTTTTTATTTATTTTGTAGTGTATTTTTGTATAATGATTTGCATGCCCTCTTTTCTCTCAAAATCCCTCCCTCTATATGGACATTGCATGTCTCTTTTCTTCCTATATATTAACTTTCTATTGGACCAAATAACTCACTAAAAATTCCATTAAACCATCTTTTTCCCTTAATCATTACATCTGAACGTCTCTTGACGATTTCCCAGTTTTGCCTGAGAACAGATCGTGC
The DNA here is from genome assembly GCA_954870475.1 of Euphrasia confusa. NCBI lineage: Eukaryota > Viridiplantae > Streptophyta > Magnoliopsida > Lamiales > Orobanchaceae > Euphrasia > Euphrasia confusa. The sequence continues at coordinate 23,537,870 of OX940968.1, read as the reverse complement.
TGCTCTTCTCCTGTCCACTGGGCATTTGAATCGATACTCCCAACTGGGTGATCTATCCCGTCTTTTAATTTGGTTTTCATGGCATCTGCATCTCTGTATCTTTGTTATGACTTCTTCCTTGGTTGACTCTTGATGATGACGTGATGGTTGACTTTCGTACACGTGTCGGTGATTGATTTTTCCTGGCACAACAAGAATGTTTTAATAATTTAAAATTTGATTTATAAATATATACTCCCTCTATCCCAAAATAGTGCATAATAGAGAAAATTGCACGTAAATTAAAAAAAAGATTTTTTTGTATGTTTAATAATATAAACTAGAAGTATAATATATATTGATGTGTAAGTAATAAAATAGTTAATTGAAAAAGTAGTGTTATAAGGGTAAATAATTGTGTGTGGAGAGGATAAAGTTGTTAAAAGACATTACATTTATATGAAATGTACACTGTTTTAAGGAATGAACAAAAATATAAATGGTGTAATATCTTAAGGGATTGAGAGAGTATATATTTATAGATATTTTCTAACTAATATATATATATATATATATATATATATATATATATATATATATATATATATATATGTTGGTTATTTTTGTACAAAATGTCTAAATCCGAAACATAAAATAAAATAAAATCTGGACTAGAACAGTACTACTGATCTTTACAATTCCAGAATAAACTTAAATAAAATAATTAAATAAATTAACCTTTATCGGGCTTCGAACAGAAACTTGTTGCGGGTAGTCGAGGCGCTTTCGCTATCCGCAAGACTAAAACGCCCCGTGTATGCTACGGTTTTGCGACGTTAGTCCCCAAAGATACAACGACTTTCAATCGTCTTCTAGTCTGAGGCACACCAGCTAGAAGCTCCGGCGAACGAGGAGGAGCAAGAACCGAGCATATGCAAATGCAAGGAACTAATATTGTCTACACAATATTCCAACACTAGAATGTTTATAAACTTAGAGAGAAGAGATTCAGGAACTAATATTGTCTACACAATATTCCAACACTAGAATGTTTATGAACTTAGAGAGAAGAGATTCTGATGTGGGATATGTTCAATGGGATGAATTATCTTCTCAACAAACACTCCTATTTATACTCATTAGGGGGAGTACCAAAAGACATCAAAGGCAATCCAAAGGTAACTTGTAACTCAAAAGTCACACAATTATGAGGATTAATTTATATATTTTATTAAATATATAAATAAAATTCTGATGACTTTTCAAGTCTTTGGGCCGACTATTCAAATTCCGTACAACCCATATTGGGCTGACTATTTAAATTTCGTACAACACATTTAGGCTAGCCCAACAGCTTAACCCAATTAAATATTTCAACTAATTTACTCAGCCCAAAGGCTAGCAAGCCCAAGCCATAATAACCAACGTGTTATTATTTAACAGACCCAATTCAAATTAAATTTGTACTTTGTTAAACTTTTATAGGCCCAAGAAAATTCTCGGAGACCCAAGTCCAAATCATTATATTTCAATTGACCAAGAATAAAATTCAAGTCAATGAACTTAATCAAAGTTGAAACATTTCACTACTCCTCATATAACACCACGAAAGTATTAATTTTCTCTGCACATTCAATGTGGGATTGTGATTTTTCACATTCTCAACAATTAATACACACGACCTTTTATATTGGTTCTCACAAACTCATTATCACCCACATTTCGATGTGGGATGAGACTTTAAAGTTCTCATTCAAATAATGCCTTTTCACTTGACTAAACCGATCATTTATTTCTCACTCACCGAAAAATCAGATCTTGACGAAATAAAATAATATAATTATCTACGCAACATCGTAGAAAATTATCAACAAATTAATTCCAACTTGAATTAATATTTAGCCATAAAAAATCAGTCAAATATTGGTCAAACCAAATATTTTATTCCAATTTTTCCAACAATCCCCCACATGAGTGGAAATGAATGCATGCAATCTATGCAGACCTAGTGCTCGATTCTCAAGAGAATTTATTGCTTCAGGAAAGGTAGTTTGCGGCTTTGAACCTTCCGTAGTAAATTATCATCGGAAGTACAGGAGGCCTAGTGGACGCGATGCCTTGAACTATTCCCCCACAACGTACAACAAGTCAATGATATTTACACAATAAATCCCCAACAATTTCCCGTTCTTATGTTGTGTCCGTTTTGGCCATGGACTCACTTTGGATTCATAAATGTTTACATTTGAAGCGGCCCTCACTTCACATTTATATAGGTGACTTCCCACAAAAGTATCCTGACATACTTCACCTTTCAACGGTTGGGATTCATTAAAAGTCTCCACGAGAACTTAACCTTTTACCACACATCAGGATTTAGCACTTGATTTGCCCTTAGGGATGAGTTCAGAAAATATATAAATATATAAAATATATAAATATATTTTTCAAGTGCTCAACTGAATTTTCATAACTTAGTTTTCCCTTTGAACCAAGTTCGTGGGATCTCCATTCATCATGGTAGGGTTACCGTTATGATCGTTCATTAAATTGTGGTTTTTCAAACCCAATCCCTTTAGCACATACTCAATTGATCTCTATCAATTCCTTTCGCCAAAGGATCAATCAATTTTATTTTATTTTTCTTAGATTTCACACACTCTAAGAAAATTACTTCATTTGAGATCAATTGTCTAACGGTGTTAATTCTCCGACGACCGTGTCGAGATTTACCGTTATACATAATGCTCTGTGGTTTTCTTGGCTATCACAGTGAATCATCACAGAAGACACATGCATTTTCACTTGCTTTGGTTCCGGAATATACACCTTAGCCAAGCACCCCCACACTTTAAAATATTTATAAGACGGTTTACGATTTTTTCAAAAATCCGTAACACCTCTAATTATTATTTTATTTTTAGTGGGTATTTTTTTTTCAATTTTTTTTTTCAATACGTGGTTAGCTTGTCAAAATAGCTTCCCCCGCATGTTTTGAAATAATCTATAATTAATCAATACGACGTGTCGACGTTCATCAACTCTTCAAGAGTTTAATATAATAATAATAATAATAATAATAAATATTATTATTAATTTTTTTTCCCTTCAACCACACCATTCAATTGCGGTAAATACGAACCGTCGTTTGAAAATATTATTTCATTTTCAGAACAAAATTAATTTCTCAAATACAACACCCATTTGGAAATATTCACTGATCGACATGCCTTCTCCGGCTATGTATACATCAATTGGTACTCTTGGAATTAAAAAAATCACGGTCTTAGTCACGATCATTTAATAATTCAAGAACATACCGACGATGAACATTTTAGTTCCAACGTCCTCAATCTTGTATTTCTTCTCCTTAGACACCCAAAGTGCTTTGGACGAAGTCATACTCTATACACATCGTATAGTTCAATATTCAATCCGTTAAGGACAATATTCCGGCAAATGTAACACCTTACTCTTATGCTTCAAACGTTAAACGTTTCTCAACATCTATCTCATTCTCGTAGATGACCAAAGGTCCATCTTTGAGATACCTTACCGAACCCATCGGTCCCGGAGGTAGACATTTAGTACGAGATTTTAGTCTTGCGTTGTTGGTTATTTTTGTACAAAATGTCTAAATCCGAAACATAAAATAAAATAAAATCTGGACTAGAACAGTACTACTGATTTTTACAATTCCAGAATAAACTTAAATAAAATAATTAAATAAATTAACCTTTATCGGGCTTCGAACAGAAACTTGTTGCGGGTAGTCGAGGCGCTTTCGCTATCCGCAAGACTAAAACGCTCCGTGTATGCTACGGTTTTACGACGTTAGTCCCCAAAGATACAACGACTTTCAATCGTCTTCTAGTCTGAGGCACACCAGCTGTAAGCTCCGGCGAACGAGGAAGAGCAAGAACCGAGCATATGCAAATGCAAGGAACTAATATTGTCTACACAATATTCCAACACTAGAATGTTTATGAACTTAGAGAGAAGAGATTCAGAAACTAATATTGTCTACACAATATTCCAACACTAGAATGTTTATGAACTTAGAGATAAGAGATTCTGATGTGGGATATGTTCAATGGGATAAATTATCTTCTCAACAAACACTCCTATTTATACTCATTAGGGGGAGTACCAAAAGACATCAAAGGCAATCCAAAGGTCACTTGTAACTCAAAAGTCACACAATTATGAGGATTAATTTATATATTTTATTAAATATATAAATAAAATTCTGATGACTTTTCAAGTCTTTGGGCCGACTATTCAAATTCCGTACAACCCATATTGGACTGACTATTTAAATTTCGTACAACCCATTTAGGCTAGCCCAACAGCTTAACCCAATTAAATATTTCAACTAATTTACTCAGCTCAAAGGCTAGCAAGCCCAAGCCATAAGCCATAATAACCAACGTGTTATTATTTAACAGGCCCAATACAAATTAAATTTGTACTTTGTTAAACTTTTATAGGCCCAAGAAAATTCTCGGAGACCCAAGTCCAAATCATTATATTTCAATTGACCAAGAATAAAATTCAAGTCAATGGACTTAATTAAAGTTGAAACATTTCACTACTCCTCATATAACACCACGAAAGTATTAATTTTCTCTGCACATTCAATGTGGGATTGTGATTTTTCACATTCTCAACAATTAATACACACGACCTTTTATATTGGTTCTCACAAACTCATTATCACCCACATTTTGATGTGGGATGAGATTTTAAAGTTCTCATTCAAATAATGTCTTTTCACTTGGCTAAACCGATCATTTATTTTTCACTCACCGAAAAATCAGATCTTGACGAAATAAAATAATATAATTATCTACGCAACATCGTAGAAAATTATCAACAAATTAATTCCAACTTGAATTAATATTTAGCCATAAAAAATCAGTCAAATATTGGTCAAACCAAATATTTTATTCCAATTTTTCTAAATATATATATATATATATATATATATATATATATATATATATATATATATATATATATATATATATATATAACTCAAAAGTCCTAAAAGCTATCTTATTTTCTTCATTTTTTCAATAAAGAAATACTACTCAGTATAATATTTTTAAAAGTTTTATACGCTGTGCTGAAAATTTACAATTTTATAATAGTATAGTAGTTAAGAATATTAATCTTATTTTGTCATTAGCGATATATATATTTTTTTTTGTTTTAAATTATTTGATAAATAAATAAACATAAATTCACCATGTGGAGATATACATACAATATTTAATCAATTGCATCCATGTCCATCGGGATTCCTCTGCACTTTAGAATCACATTTCACATACAGACAAACAACCTAAAGTCACATAAGTCGTGATATCAACATGAAACATCTAGGAAAATCAAATTAATGCAATATATTTAATCAGAAAAAGTTTGATACCAAATTATACAAGAAACGAAAGAAATATACCTCCACATTTTAATTTATTAAAGTAATTAAATTTCGTTTAACTAACACATATAATCTCATATAATCATTTTTTAAAAATTAATTATGATACACATATTGTTGAGGATTCGAACAAGGAAACAAACAATCGAACCGAGCGAGCTCAAAAGCTACAAAACTGAGCTTCGAGTCAACAATGGTGAAATTGGGATTCAACGTCGAACACGCGATCTAACACACCTAGAAGTATCTCTGAACTCGTAGGAATGTAATGCAACAAAAATCACACAAAATGACACAGTATTTTACGAGTTTCGCCCGACTGAAAGTTGATCTACGTGCTCGGGGAGGGAGGTGGTTCTCTGGTATTATTCGAGCTCTCAAGGCTATTGGAATGTGTTCAGTTACAGTTATAGATCACACACAACTCGTGAATTACAAAGTTATATACGCACGCAAAATCCCTCAAATTCCCATGACATATGAACCCTACGATCATCACGATTTGGGCGAATCTCATTCACATATTTCTAACAGAAATTGTGACCCGCATGCTGTGCGTGAGCTGGCGAGGAATTTGGAGCACTTGGAATCTCGAATTGAGATGCATTAACACGTGAGTTATGCTCGATCGAAGTAGCGCGGCACATTTGCGACCCAGGCGAAACGGCGTCGCATTTGCTGAAACGGCGTCGTTTCTGGCTTGGCTTGGCGGCAGATTCAAATCCTGCTGAAATGACCACTTTGCTCATGCGTCTAAAATGTGTAGAAACACTTCTAAAATCCAAATTTGTGTACATTTCAACACATACCAACAATTTTTTATTTTTTTTTTGGTTTTGATGGGTTACTACTATTGTCCACTTACCTCTTGATAAGTGTTCAGTTCTAGTTCTAATAAATGAGGATAAACTGCACTGAAAAAAATCACTGTTTATAAAGTTTCGACGCGCAGTGGTCTGATCGATTTCTTTGTCCTTCTAGTTTCGTTACACATTTCATATCACAAATTATTTTATGAGTGTTTTATTATTTTTACATTTTTTTTAACTACACATTGAACATATACAATATACTACTCCTTATTATATATTCTATACTGACAATATTTTGTCGCTTCGATGACCTCTTCAAAAGTGTCTCGAGTGCTCACGAGTGAGAACAAATTACGCTAGAAAAGACATTATTTTTACAGTGAAGTTATAATATCATTCTTGAAAGCAGTATCGACAACCAAAACAACCTTATAAGGGACAGACTTCGATCCGCAAGGGTCAATCGTTTCACATTTCACATGTCACATCACAAATTATTTTATGAGTATTTTTTTATTTAAACATTTTTCAACCATACGCTGCATGTACAATATAATATTATACACTCATTCTATTTTGGTAATATTTCGTTGTTTCGGTGATCTCTTGAGAAGTTTATCTAATGCTCATGAGTGAGGACAAAATGCACTTGAAAAGACACGTTGTATAGTGGTTTCAAAATTTCACTTCAGGAAACTGTCATTAAGAAACAAATTATTTTTCAAGTATTTTATTATTTTAACATTTTTTAAACCACACATTGTTCATATACAATACACAGTGACGAATACAGAAATTTTAGTCAGGGGGGCCCATTTTACGACTTTTTCGTTTTCAATTTAATATGCACAATAACAACTAAAAAATTACTTTACTTTTTTACTTTAAAAAGTAAAATTTTAAGTACAGTATAATTTATTAACCCATATTTAACAAATACATTTTAAATCTTGGGTAAAATAATATTCAAAAAAATAACATGGTTTTGAATTTTTTTTATGTCTATAAAGGTGTGTCTATTGTATTGGAATGAAGTTAATATTTTTTTATGGGCAAATTTAAGTTATTTATAATTTTTTTAAATAATTTTGATTATAAATAATAATAGATTTTTAAATTTATTGTTTTAAAAAATATTGAAAGTTCAATACTTAGTACTTAATTTCAAATATATATTAAGTACAAAATTATTAGAATTTCAGCATTTATTTTCAACATAAATATTATTATTGGTCATTTAACAAAATCAAAAATTAAATTTAAAATAAAATATTCAAAATTCAAAAAATTATTTGAATATATATATATATCTTATACTGTAGTATAAAGATATAAGTTAGTGATATAAGAAGATCCTTGCGGTTGAGGCAGACTTCTTCACCAAACTTTGTTGATATAGAAGATCGGACCAATAAGTTTGTAAAATTAGGGAGAAAAAATAAAATAGATTTTTTTTTAAAAAACGAAAAGGAACGAAAAAGGATTAAAAAAACATTGCTTGGGCTTGGGATTTGGACCAATTGTCTATTAATTTGACAGACTTGCCATTTTAAGTTATTAATTAATTAATATATTTTAGCTAAAACATGTAAAATGACTATTATACCCCTGATTTTTTATAAAATTGCAGGGGGGCCCAGTGCCCCTCCTGGGCCTAGTGTGTATCCGTCCCTGACAATATAAATATAATCATTCTAGCAAGATTTTGTCGCTTTTCGATGACCTATTTGGAAGTGTATCAGGTACTTACGAATGTTTGACAAATTAAAATGCGCTGAAAAATAAACGTATTGATACAGTGAAACAAACATATCAATTTTAAAAGCAGTTATTGATAAACGAATCAATCTTATTCGGGTGTTACACATTTTTAATATAATTTTTGTGCACATATACAATATAATAAACATAATCATTTTATTTTACAATATTCTAGTCGTTTCGGTGACTAAATATTATTATTATATTAATAATAAAATTAAAAATAAATTTTAGTATAATGTATTTTTTATTTTTAGTTTTGTATATATAAGAAGAAAATACAAATATGAATGTATTGAAGAATATATTCATTCCATTAATATAAACGTAAAGTAGTCCAACTTTTATAAAGTTGTTTAACTTCTCTACACAATAGATAATACGAAGGTAAATGTGAAGTTATCCAACTTCCATACACAATAGGAGATAAATATGAAAACGGAGGTAAATGTGAAGTTATTCAACTTCCATACACAATAGGAGATAAATATGAAATTGTTCAACTTCTCTACACAATAGAAGATACACAATAGGATAAAACATGAAACAATTACCCAACTTCTCTACACAATAGAAGATAAATGTGAAGTTGTCCAACTTAATATATAGTATATAAAAAGTTATCCAACTTCTTTACACAATAGGAGATAAATGTGAAGTTGTCCAACTTCTCTATAGTATCCAAGTTCTATACACAATAGGAAATAAATGTGAAGTTGTCCAACTGCATATAATAAATGTGAAGTTGTCCAGCTTCTCTACTCAATAGGATAAAACAGAACAAAACGTAAAAGATATGTGTACATAGTACTGAAAAATATATTTGACCCATTAATATAAATGTGAAGTTGTCCAACTTTTCTACACAATAGGAAGTTATCTAACTTCTTGAAGAAGCACTTTTCGATCACAAAGGAAAGATAAAGCGTTTTACCTCACTTCAAAACCGAGGGTTTAGTTGTAGAAGTCGACCACCCGAATTATCAATTCGAGGGAGGGCTAGAAGTGAGAGGTCTCAAAGTCATATTCATTTGCAATTTCGAGTGTTTAAAAGAGTAGTTCGAGTTTGACAAAATGTCCAAAGTAACAAATAGCAAACGATTTATCAAGTAAAGAACGATGGAGGTAATGAATGAGCAATGACAACTCGGTGAATGAATTAACACAAGAGTGATTTCTGGAGGTTCTCGTCCCTAGAGTCGAACCTCCAAGTACCTAAGTTCTAGAATCGACTACGGAAGGAAAAACTCCGCACAACGGTGATTAATCAATTTAATTCCCCAAAGTAGCACTCCAAACGGTAGTGAACACAATAGTTGTCGAATTCCTTTACTTAGCCCTTTTGAACTTAATTATGAAAAATCGAACTATGGGAAGAAAGACTCCGCACAACAGTGGTCGATCTAAAATTCAATCCCCGATCGAGTCTAACTCCGCCCAACGGTGGTTAGATCGATCGTAGCTCGAAAATTCACAATTAAACTCAAAGTTTATTCACTTGAGCATTTTATCAAACACCTAGTGTGCACTACATTTTCATCACCTCCTATTGGAAAATTAGCCAAGGAAACCCATGCAAATTATCATGATCATATAAGAAACATACAAAGTACTCATAATCATGATCAAATCCGAAAATTCACAAAGATCCAAGTCAAATTCCCAACAAAAATCAATATTCATAAAAGAGGTTTCTACAAAACAAAAGGAAAAGGAGAGAATTAGAAGTAGCCAATTATGTAGAGAAATTCTCGACTCCGTGGTCCTTGATCGAGCTTGAATCTGTGCTTCGATTTGGGGAAGATGAGCTTGAACTCTCAATTTGGTGTTCTTTCTCTCTCTAGAATTTCCAAGTGTGTTTTCGTATGTGTTTGTGGAGAGTTCTTCACTTATTTATAGCTCAAGAGAGAAAATAAACATTCTCTTCTTTCTCCCTCCAAATCTTGGAGTGTGAAATGTCTCTTTTAGCCTCCGGTCAATGCATTATAAGCTCGGTCAACTCTTTTTAGGCTCGGTCAATGCATGGTCAACACATTTCAAGCAGTTCGCGCCAGCCCTGGCGCATTCGCGCTAGACTCTTAGCAGTTTGACGCATTCGCGCCAGACCCTCAGCAGCTTGACGCATTCGCGCCAGACTCTCAGCAGTTTGACGCATTCGCGCCAAACCCTCCCCTGTACGCGACTTCGCGATTCTAGTCGTATCTTTGTCGTCAGAACTCCAATTTACACGATTCAAAATTCCTCGGATTCACGACTTCACGATCTTTCTAACCATGTGTGTCACGGCTCCAGGTTCTGAAGGAACAAAATCAGTTTGTTGCCCGAAGTCGCTGAAGTTCATCGTCCCATTTTTGCTCCGTTTTTCCTACATTTTGACATGAAAACTCGACTACACCACGCATAATCTCCGTCATAGCAATAATAATAATAAGCAATTCCTCAATGATCACACACATATATACACAATATATACCAAAATCATACCCTAAACATAACAAAGAAACGAGCAAAACTTCGGCACTTCAAATTACTACAACGACAAAACAATGCTCGTCCCGAGCATAATGTTCCAACGTGATACACTAACTAGCCGGAGAAGCACGTTTCAAACCAATCCCATGTTCATCTCAATCAAGCATTGTTAAAATAAAATGACACACACTATTCGAATCACTCAACGCACGGTTCACTCGTTTCTTTCCTCTCGAAATCGAATCAAAGGCCAATTCACTCTCAATATGCAAGAGATAGAACAAATAACTTGCATTTAGTCAAAGAAGCTCGAGATAGGAATGAATAGCACCCATGTAACATGCATTTCATACACTACAAGCTAAAAGTGAATTTTACTCAAAATCATCACAAGCAAATGAATCAAAACATGATCAAATATGGTAGGATAAGGTAAAGGGTAGGGCAAAAATCATATATGAAACAAGAATCGGGCACTCACTACTCCATCGTCCCCTCCTACACCGAATGTATCTCACAATCACCACGCCCTTATTTCTCCATCTATGTGCAAGGAATATAAGTAAATCGAGCTTACAAATCAATCCATATATTTCAAGAAAAACCCTCGCCTTTTTCAATCAATTCATCGATGGCCAAGCATTTTTTTTTTCTTTTTTTTTTTTTTTTTTTGGTTTGGCTCTTTTCATGCACTTATTATTATTTTTTTCTTTCTTTCCTTTGTGCAACATCATCATGAATCATACATCAATTCTTCTCATCATTTATTGTTTTAGACGATTTGGCTTTTTCCAAGAATTACTAACAACATGCTCAAGTTCACACGTCCCTTTTATGCACAATCCTAAAGAATGACCCCTTTTCAACAAAAAGAACCTTCATCACCGAATGACCTCACAAATGCTCACACCACTCTTGGAAACACACGGAGACAAGAAAAAGGTTTACACGTAGGCTCAAGAGGTTTTCTAGGGTGTCCCACGACGGGCTCGGTCAAGTATGTGGAATATATTTAAGTGGAGCTTTCCTATTGATCAAGCTCATCATATTCAAGCTAATGAGACCAACCAAGTTCATCACCCGTCACTTATAATGCACAAACACATACATATGGACAAAGATCACAATGCATATTCATGAACAAATGTGAGAACCAAAAGGAGATGATATATATAATCCAAAAAGAAAGATCAAGGTTCAAATTACTCTCACAATTATAGGCAAGGTTTCCAAATAACAAATAGTGAATAGTCAAATATCAAACAATACCCGAGAGAGATAAACGTCATACAAACTAACGACTCCTTCGACTTTAACCCAATCCACATGTATCACACACGTCTACGGGACTCACACACTTCATCAAAGTAGGAAAACGCCAAAAAGCTCGAATCTAGTACAAATACAAGACTAAGAAAAGAAATAAGAAAATAAAAGAAACAAATAAAACTAAAATTACACAAACACCACCAAAACACCTCCAACATCCCAAAATAAAAATAAACATGGTCAAAGAGGGATAATCCATTCACATACCTCGACCCGAATGTAATTCGGGTAATTCGACGTCACTTGTGGTGTAGAGACAACATAGAAGGAATCGCCATTGGATTCGGGAAATGTAGGGAGACTCGGAGGAGTAAAGTTCCATCTTCATGTGTGAGAAGGCTCTCACAAAGTACTCTTTAACGTCATGAGCTTGACGACTGTGGGAATGCCCCCACGAGGCACTCGGTTTTCGGCTCCGAGCAACACCCGATCCTTGAAATCTTTTAGCCGAAAATAATTCCACGAACATGCTCAAATTTAAGTCGAGAGCTTGACCTCCATCTAGGTGCACTTTCTCCTTTAATTCCTTCTCTTCTTCAAATATTTGCACCTAATGGGTTGCTCGGTTTAACGTCGCGAGCTCGACTTAGCTACGACGTTAAACTCAATCCATCGAGATTAGCATATACCCATCTACTAACCTTCTCGGCTCCTCTCTTTCAATATAAATCTTCAATCGGTGTCCGTTAACCGTGAACTCCTCAAGCGTGGCCGGGTTGATTAACCGGACCGCTCCTTTTGTCAACACCTCTCGAACCTCATACGGACCACTCCATTTAGATTTCAACTTTCCCGGAAACAACTTCAACCGAGAATTGAATAAAAGTACCTTCATTCCCACTTCAAACTCTTTAGGCAAAATCTTATGATCATGAATCCTTTTAATCTTCTCTTTATAAATCCTCGAATTCTCATAAGCATCTTGCCTGAACTCCTCAAGTTCCGACAATTGTAGCATTCTCTCCTTACCCGCATTGTCCATATCCATATTCATTGTTTTTATCGCCCAAAAAGCTCTATACTCAACCTCCACGGGAAGATGGCATGCTTTACCGTACACCAATTGAAAAGGAGTTGTGCCCAACACCGTCTTGTAAGCGGTTCTATATGCCCACAATGCATCTTTCAACCTCTCCGGCCAATCCTTCCTTGACGGTCTCACGGTTTTCTCAATTATCTCCTTGATTTGACGGTTACTTGTTTCGGCTTGCCCCGATGTTTGTGGATGATATGGGGTAGCAACATGGTGAGTAATACCATTCAACCTTATAAGCTTTGTAAAAAGCTTGTTGCAAAAATGAGACCCCCATCACTCACAATAGTTCTCGGTATTCCAAACCGAGAGATAATATTCCCTTGCAAGAATCTCAACACCGTAGATGCATCACATCTCCTTGTGGGAACCGCCTCCACCCACTTCGACACATAATCCACGGCTAGCAATATATACTCAAATTGATTTGCCTTCGGGAATGGCCCCATAAAATCAATACCCCATACGTCAAAAATCTCAATCACCACACTCACATGCATGGGCATCTCATTCCTTTTTTTATCGACCCCATCTGTTGGCACGCATCACAAGACAAGACAAAATTATGAGCATCTTTAAACAAAGAAGGCCAAGTAAATCCCGCTCGGAGAATTTTGTCGGCCGTCTTCCTACCACCGAAATGTCCTCCACTTGGAGACTCATGACACTCTCTCATAATCTCATGTTGTTCTATCTCCGGAACACATCGTCTCACCAAGTCATCGCGACCAACTTTATATAGACACGGGTCCTCCCAAAAATAGCTCCTACTATCATCAATGAACTTTCTCTTATCTTGAGCATTTATGCCTTCTCGAAATGCCCCGGTCACCAAATAATTTTCAATCTCCGCATACCACGACACTTGATCTACCTGGAAACACTCCTCCAAAGACATTCTCTCCTCTACTTTCTTCTCTCCACTCTCCGACCTCGATAGATGGTCCGCAACCACATTTTCACATCCCTTCCGATATCGGACCTCTACATCAAACTCTTGCATCATCAAGATCCATCTAATGAGTCTCGGTTTAGCTTGAGCTTTTGTCATCAAATACTGAATAGCCGCGTGATCCGTGTGAACTATCACCTTTGCTCCAATAATATAAGAACGAAACTTTTCCAAAGCAAAGACCACCACATACATCTCCTTCTCGGTAGTGGTATAGTTCACTTGAGCCTCATTTAAAGTAGCACTAACATAATACACAACCCGTAGCAACTTATCCACATTTTGACCCAACACCGCTCCAATGGCATAATTCGAAGCATCGCACATAATCTCAAACGGCTTACTCCAATCTGGTGGAATTACTACGGGTGCCGATGTAAGCTTCTCCTTTAACACCTTAAATGCTTCTTGACACTCTTCATCAAATTTAAATGGGACATCATTTCCCAAAAGACGACATAGTGGTTGAGCGATTTTTGAAAAATTCTTTATAAACCTCCGGTAGAAACCGGCATGCCCCAAGAAACTTCTTACTCCTTTCACATCAATCGGAGGTGGTAGATTTTGGATCACTCCCACTTTCGCCTTATCCACCTCAATCCCCTTCTCCGACACCACATGGCCCAAGACAATACCTTGAGTCACCGTAAAATGTGACTTCTCCCAACTCAAAGTGAGGTTATTCTTTATGCAACATCCGAGGACTCGGTCAATCTTTGCTAGAGTATCATCGAAGGAATCTCCAAATACCGTGAAATCATCCATAAAGACCTCGATGCTCTCTCCAATCATGTCGGCAAAGATAGCCATCATACATCTTTGAAAAGTCCCGGGTGCATTACATAGCCCGAATGGCATCTTCCTCCAAGCAAAAGTGCCCAAGGGACTAGTGAAAGTTGTCTTCTCTTCGTCTTCCGGGAAGATTGCAATTTGATAATACCCGGAAAGACCATCCAAGAAGCAAAAGAACATCCGCCCGGCCAACTTGTCCAACATTTTATCAATAAAGGGTAAAGGGAAATGATCTTTTCGTGTAGCCGCATTTAGCTTACGGTAATCTATGCACATACGCCACCCGGTGACCGGTCTAGTTGTCACCAACTCCATCATAGCATTTGTAATTACCGTAATTCCACCCTTTTTCGGCACCATATGAATTGGGCTAACCCACTCACTATCGGCTACCGCATAAATCAATCCTTCACGCAAGAGTTTCGTGATATCCTTCTTGACCACCTCCAAAAGAATAGGATTGAGACGCCTTTGACTATCTCGGGAAGCTATGGCACCCTCCACAAGAGCAATTCGGTGCATACAAACATCGGGGCTCACCCCACGTAAATCCGCCAAGCACCACCCAAAAGCATTTTTATTCTTTTTCAAAACCTCCACCAACCTTTCCTCCTCATCCTTACTCAAAGAGGAAGAAATAATAACCGACTTAGTCTCATTTTCCTCCAAGAATACATATTTCAAATGAGCCGGTAATGCTTTCAACTCCACCTTCGTCTCTTGGAGAGAATGGTAGGATCTCCTTCTAAATTTTCCGCCTTTAACTCCATCATCTCTCTGACTTCTACCAAGCCATCCTCCAACTCATCATCATCTTTCAACTCAAATTTTTCTTCTAATACGGCCTCCACCAATTCATCTATAACATCAATTCCGGCACACTCTTCCACCATTGATGTGTTAGGGACAAGAGACCTATTTTTCACCAATAGTCGTATCTTTTCACCAAGTACGGTCATCTCTATCACTCCATGCTTAACATCAATAAGAGTATTTGCCGTGGCCATAAACGGACGCCCAAGAAGGATTTGATGATCTCTCGGTTTGTGGCTCTCTTCCTCAATATCCAAGATGACAAAATCAACCGGAATAATGAGCTCTCCAACTTTCACTAGAATATTTTCTACTTGTTGGAAATCGATATCCCGGGCTATTAAAATTGCGGAAATAATAACCCGACCGAAATCCCATCGCCGGAATCTACGCGAACCACCACACGGAACTGGGCCCGACGAGAGAATCACCGCCGCGGGAAAAACCCGCGACTAGAAACCCTAGCCGAGCCCCCGCCGGGGCTCGCGATCGCATGCGTGCGATCGCCGGGGATGCGGGGTGCGTCCCCGCGGGGCTTTTCCGATCAGCCCCCTGCCGGCGGTGAGTTCGACGACTCACCGACACCACATCACGGGGAGGAGGGCCCCCAGCCGCGGCACCAGCCCGCGGCTGCCCTCCGCGATCGAGCCCAGCTCGATCGCTCGCTCCGGCCGATGCCGGAGCTCCCCGTGCGCATGCCGCCGGTCGAGGGGGCTGGGGGGTCCACCTTCCGTGGCACCAGCCCACGACGAACCCCCAGCGATCGACGTGGTCGATCGCATGCCCCAGCCGAAGCCGGGGCTCCCCTTCGTCCGCGCGCCGGCGGTCGAACCCTAGGGTTCGGCCGCCAACCTCGATCCCATCGAGGGCTTCTCTCGACCTTCGCCGGGGATCTCGAATCCCCGTCCCCGAAGTTCGTACGTTTCTCGGATCGTGCGTTCATGTATATATCACGATTAAAACATATAATCATAAGAGGGGGTTTATGATTATACCTACGTCTCGTTGTGCGGAGAAATGAGATGGATTGAAGAGCTTCGTATCTTCCCACGTATTCCTTGAACTTCGTTCGAACGTCGTGTGGGCGACGATCCTCCGAACTCCTATGGATCTCCTTCACGAACTCTCTAGAATATCAAGTATGATAATCTTATTGTGTATTGAATTGTGAAGACCATGTAGTGCTTTTATAGGCTACGTAGGAAATCTAAAGGAGGTGGAATATTGAGCTCCCAATATTAATGATTAAATTGAGCCCAAGCCCAAATCTATTAATCCATTAATATTAATTAATTTATTTTCCACTATATAAATTAATTGCACTCCCAATATTAAACCATATTATATCAAATAATATTTCTCCGGTAGTATTATTTATTCCGTGTATTTAAGATTTAAATATCCATGAATAAAATTTATTTATTGCATAATAAATTTATTCATCTCTTATATCCGAGAATAGTACCGTTCAATTTTAATTATTATGCGGAATAAATTCCACCTGCAGGGTTTACATAATAATTCCTTATGAACTCATCTCGGGGATATTATCAACCCTTCCGGGATACACTTTCTCGTCAAGTATTCACGGCATGTCATATATAAAATATAGTGACCCAACTTTACCGGTAATTGTCCCAATAATTAAACCAGACAATTCCTTTGGAAAATCAAAGCCACTTATACTAAATATACACACCCGCAATAGTATCGGGGATTAAGAATAAAATACTCTAACTTAAATCAATTATCACATGCAATCCTAATTGATAAATCTCAAGCGATCCGCCCAATACAACAAGTGTACAAGTATGATAAAATAATCAAGACCAATTATTTTCTCCCTCATACAACGACTATACCGATGGCTTGGTCCATGTCCATCTAGGTCGTGAGCAACTGTTCGATTAAATACGAGTAACCGATAGTATGATCTTCC
Organism: Euphrasia confusa; assembly: GCA_954870475.1. Classification (NCBI taxonomy): domain Eukaryota; kingdom Viridiplantae; phylum Streptophyta; class Magnoliopsida; order Lamiales; family Orobanchaceae; genus Euphrasia; species Euphrasia confusa. Next base: position 23,520,542 of record OX940968.1, on the reverse strand, counting down.
GTGTGATGACGCACACCATACTAACTACAACGTATATAATTTAGGACTATATTTGCATATATTTAATTATCAAATAATTAAAAGCAAACAATTGTTTATTTAATTAATAGATTAAATTTCATGACCGGGAGTTACCGTTACTTAAATCTAGACATTAAGTATACAACTCCAACAATCTCTCACTTATACTAAGGTCTAGTCATTTCTTCCAAACTCCCGACTCCCGTACCCATCACGTGCTTAAAATTGTACTTCCAGGAAGTACTATGTGAATTAGCAATCTAGGTTGCCGTTCTGAAGTTATCTTGGTGACTACAGCGTCGTCTTCCTAGACGATGACTCGAATCAGGTGGTACTTGCTCTATGTGTTATCATCACCTTTTTGACTTATGACTTCTTCCAGTTAACAATGCACCGCTATATACATAGCCTTTGGTGAACTAAGAATCATATCCAAGTCTAGAGGTTATCCCGGAATCCAACCAAAATTTCCGCTGCCTCTGAGGTTGCCTTTCGGTTATGATAGAGTCCGAAAAGCATCGTGCTTATCACTCTTTCATATTAAGATTCCACCTCTAAAAGGTGAACACATAGCCTGATATCGACTTACACTGGTCCTTCTTTGATTTGAGATCTGAGAACATGTAATCTAAGAAGAATTCATATTGCTTCGTAATCCAGTACTTCGAAAGTACTTTTACAGCATCCGAATATCTCTTCAAGAGATTACTTTGATATCCTCCCACTACGCTAACCGCATAGTTGATATCAGGTTCTTGTTTTTCAACATTGCATTCACCAAGCTTTCCATACACCAAGGTATAGGAAACCGCTTTCCCTATCTCCTTTTATGTGTTCAAGACACATACCTTTAGATAGATGTATTCTGTTTCTGAAAGGCAATAACCTTTCTCAGAATTATGCATGTTTAAAACAAACCATAATCATATAAGATATCTAGGAGAAGTACAATGTTCTTATCTTGAGATCGAAAGATCCTAAGAACATGCTCTAACTTCTACTCAATCTCATATCTTGATATATTTAGACAACCATCATTTTATGTATGATAATACTCTTACATTGTCGTCAATGATAGAATGTTATCTTCATAAAATTCCGAGAAACACCACCCTGTTTCCATCACGTTTCCAATACACCTTTCGTTTATGCCTTTTGATGAATCCATCAAATGGACTATCTCATCAATTCGCAAGTTCCACGATTCATAGCTTTGTAACAATCCATAAATGGATTTACTAAGCTTTGTACTCTAAATGATCTTGCCTCTTAACAATAATCCTTATTGCTTTCTAAGTAGGCACATTTAGATTCAGTACCGCCCTTATGCAGAACTAGGGATCGATTTCATCTCTACTAGATCCAGAGTCCTAAACTCCTCTAGTCTTATGAAGATCTCTGGTTGCGTAACAACCTCCCACTGCAACGGCGTTCCGGTGTATAAACAGTAATAACAGTAGGTGCAGTTTGTGGTGTACCACTACTCGGTTTGGCCGGTTCTTAGTCTCCTTTTCCTCATTTCTAGGTATTACATCACTTCGGGCTTTGCAGTTCATCTAATAGTCTTCCTCTAAGAACCGGGCGTTAAAACGTCCTTCTGGTTCATAGTACTATTGAACATACATTCTTTTGTTCTTCCAGGATATCCTACGTTCACATTAATGTGCCGTTCCCGGAGTATCCATAGAACATAGGTAGTTCCGAATAACTTTTTCTTTTACTATTAGAACCCCATTTCTTATTTCCCGACACACCATTCCTACACATGAGTGTACGGTGTAGTCTTTTTGGGATCCTATCCCATTCTTTGATTTATGCTATGTGTTTACTTAGATAGGTAATAGCCTCCGCGATCAAATCGCAGGCTTTCAATGAATATACTTTGAAGGTTCCCCACAATAGCTTTGTGTCCATTGACTTGTCAAAACACTTTGCTCTTATGGCACATCAAGTATTCTAATCCATCTTCGAGTATTCTCTAGGAACAACTCGTACCTTTCTAAGTACACATATGTCTGCATATATCATCGTCAATCAATTTCAATACTTGTCCGAATTCCATCCTTTATCATAAAGGTCCGCTTAGTTGTATTATCTTCCAAATCCAATTCTTAGGTCGGAAGGTCCATTCCTTCAACTATAATTGATCAAATCAATTTCGACCTTTGAACCTTATTTGAATAAATACTACTACAAGAATTCACAAGTATAATGATTTAACAAAGAAATGTATCTAATAAGTAAAACAAGTTATAAAACGGTTTGTTGCATCGTGGTAGATTTAGGATTCATCATTCATATATTGCTATCTAATGTACCAGAATAGATAATACCATTATTTCTTATCTAAACCATCAAATGATTAAAGAAATAAAATATCCATTCATTAATAATAGAAAACCAGAACAAAAGTTCTTTCTAAAATAAAGGTGTACATAAAGCAATAAACTTGGAATGAAATCCTATAACTACTAAAAGCAGATAAATGTCTTCCACTGCAACCGCTGCTTCCTCTACAGCTTTGCCCATGTAGACTTGAACTCTTCTTCTCTAAGTCGCCGGGTTTTCTGGAACCCCTGCATTCAAAAATGCACATACCGTCAGTGGTTCCATATCTACACACCAGATTTCTGGTAGATAATACCGCTGACTATGTTTTTACGACTAAAGAAAAATTCATACCTCTGAGGGGACAAGATATAGACCCCCAGTACTCAGACTGCTTTCCTTGGGGATATTTGCCAGAAGGCTTTCTTATCCCACCCCGTGGTCCAAGTCCTTTAGTACTACTGGATTCCTTTGCCCTCTTCTCCTTTCCCTTATGTACGCCTTTAGGTTCGAAACCCTTGGCCTTGGCTATAAGAGCTTGAGATTGTCTCAACTCTTCTAAAAGATCCAGCATCTCAAATACGTGTTCAAGCGTTTTCTCGAAGCAACTGACCTTTATGAGTATCCTCATCGCCTCTTTTCTAGCCTTTACATCGTGTCTAAACATCAGCTTGAGTTTGAGCATGGTATCATGATTGGTGGTTAATGCAAAAGCATTGTCCCACTTCTCAAAATCAGCTCTTTCCTCATCAGTTGAGACACTTGTAGGTTCAGGAGGACAAAACTCACTGAGTGTTGGAGTAGTATACTTAATGTCTAGATTTGAGTATTCTGAACTCCTTGTACACTGTCATTTATCTATTATAAATAAACATTCATTTGCTTTTAATTATTATTAATTAAATATATGCAAATTATAGTCCTAGATTATATACGTTGTAGTTAGTATGGTGTGCGGGCCCACACAGAAGATCATACTATCGGTTACTCGTATTTAATCGAACAGTTGCTCACGACCTAGATGGACACGGACCAAGCCATCGGTATAGTCGTTGTGTGAGAGAGAAAATAATTTGTCTTAATTATTTTATCACACTTGTACACTTGGTGTATTGGGCGGATCGCTTGAGATTTATCAATTAGGATTGCTCTGTGATAATTAATTTAAGTCTCAGTGTATTTTATTCTTAATCCCCGAAACAATTACGGGTGTGTATATTTAATATAAGTGACTTTGATTTTCCAAAGGAATTGACCGGTTTAATTATTGGGTCAATTATCGGTTAAGTTGAGTCACTATATTTTATATATGGCATGCCGTGAATTCTTGACGGGACAGTGTATCCCGGAAGGGTTGATGATATCCCCGAGATGAGCTCATAAGGATTTATTATGTAAACCTCGCGAGTGGATTTGTTCCCGCATAATAATAAAGTTGAGTGGTACTAATCTCGGATATAAGAGATGAATAAATTTATTAAGCAATAAATAAATTTTATTCATGGATATTTAAATCTTAAATACACGGAATAAATAATACTACCCGGAGAAATATTATTTGATATAATATGGTTTAATATTGGAAGTGCAATTAATTTATATAGTGGAAAATAAATTAATTAATATTAATGGATTAATAGATTTGGGCTTGGGCTCAATTTAATCATTAATATTGGAAGCCCAATATTCCACCTCTTTTAGATCTCCTACGTAGCCTATAAAAGCACTACATGGTCTTCACTATTCAATAACCTACAAGACAAGATAATCATACTTGATTAGTCTAGAGAATTCGTGAAGGAGATCCATAAGCTTGGAGGATCGTCGCCCACCCGACGTTCAAGCTAGTGCAAGGAATACGTGGGAAGTTCTCAAAGTCATCTTGATTTCGTTTCTCCGAACAACGAATCGAAGGTATAAAATCTAAACGCCCTTGATTTTATTTGATTTGGATTATCGTGAAATACCGTGAACGCAAGATCCGAAGATCGAACCCCGGAGTAGACGGACGATCGCGTGGTGGTGGTGAAGCCACCGGACCACGCGGATCGCCGCCTAGGGTTTCGGCAAGGGGCGAGAGGGTCGAACCCTCGGCTGGGCCGAGGGCTTGCGATCGATCACTTGGATCGATCGCTGGAGCGCGGGCTGGCGCCGCGCTCCACCCCACCACGATGGTGGGGCCCTCCAGGCGGCGGCGAGTCGCCGGACTCGCCGCGGGGGCTGCTGGGCAGCCCCACCCCGATCGATCGCGTACAGCGATCGATCCCTCGATCGCATGAGCCCCGCGGACGGGGGATCGGGCTGGGCGTGCGCGCGGCTTCGGCCGTGTCGTGCGTTCGGCTCGTGCTCCGGCTCGTACGTGGTGTTCGTGTGATCTCCGGCGAAGGTTTTTGATCGGGCTCTAATTTTCCGCAAATTTAATAGCTCGGGATATCGAATTCCAACACTGAGTACATCATTGTACTCCTTAACAGTCTGGGTAATGTCTAATTCTCTATTCCATCCAACACAGTATGGAACCAGTGCATTGAACTCCTTGAGTATCAACGAAAGTGGATTCATAGCTATTCTCTAAACCCATAAGCACATATAAACAAACAATCAATTTAATGTCCGATATTATCTCCCTCAAATAATATCATTAAATTACTAATCACATCTAAAATCCCATCAGGTATGGCAAGCCACGTGGTGTGGACGTTTACCCACCCAAATGATTTAGTAATTAGATTTTCTTTGGTCATACATCACTTATAGCGTAACTTCGTGGGGAAGGATACTACAGCGCGTATCTAAGTGTAAACCATTACTCAGTACTAAGGTAAATCGTTTGGAATTGCTATATCACCGCAAGCCACGTGGTGTGGACGTTTACGACAACTTACAATTCTTCACAATTCTCCTATAACTGTCTACATCAATTATTCCAAAATCTCATTCAATATAGCAAGCCACGTGGTGTGGACGTTTACTATACCAAAAGATTTTTATAATTGACTCCCAATTACTTGAATCATTCGATTTTTGTAAATCAAGACGCGGAGAATCATAAATGAAACTCGAAGTTTCTAATCAGTGATTCACCATGCGAACAACCCTATCTCTCATTAGATGAGGGAGCCGAGCAGACAATCGATCCATTTCAAGAAATGGTACGAATGTCTCTAATTTGTGTCATCCACATGACCAATTGGCTTTGGCTCCATTTCACTCCCCGGGGTGAGAATGAGTCGACTTGAAGTCAGCTTCAGAAAGACAAATTAGGCATTGTTTGATAAACTTAATCAATGTTTCTCGTAAAAGGAATTACAAAAATTCTCCTCCAATGACTCGTCTATACGAACTTCAAAAGTCCATAAGAGTCACCAAGAGAACAGTAATGGAGACCATGGGAATGTTTCCATTCCCTCTCCCACATAGCTTTTTACAATAAAAGGATAAGCTATCTAATGCATAATTAAACACATAAGCATGCATACATGTAATAAATCACATAAATATTATCATATAGTCAAAATAATACTAGAATATTATTTTCCGACTATCATGGCTTCATTCCATCTCCGTACGCATCTTCTAGTCTTCAGTCTTCGTTCTTGAATGCTCCAAGTGACGAGAATATTAATCCCAATATTTAAATCTATTTATTTTTAATTAATCCAAAAGTTACTTAATTCGAAAATTAAGTCAATCGAATATATCAAAAATAAAATTAAATATTATTAATATTTCTATTTATTTTTTATTTTTCTATCTAATTCTATTAAATCTCTAGAATTCCATCCAAGTCAAACTTAGAATATTCTAGAAGACTTCTATAATAGAATAAGGAAATAAAATAAATTAGGACTCCTCTACTTTCCATAATTAATTAATTTCTATCTATTGAAAATTCTCAATAATAGGAATAATCAAATAGGAAATAAATTAATTCCAATTTAATTCTTTTCCTATTCCATGAGAGTTCCCAAACTTAAGAATTAATACTCAAAATAGGAAAACCGAATCAAATAGGAAAGTTGGGTTATGGTAGGAGTAGCACGGGTTGGGAGTCCCCGCACCACCCCCACCACCACCGGTCGACCACCAAGGGGAAGGACCCCCGCCGCCACCACCCCAGCCGGCCAGCCACCACCCACCGGCGGCAGCCCACGGCCGAGGGGCGCGTCGCCCCTCCCACTCGATCGATCGTAGGGTCGATCATGGGGATGATCGGCCCTACGGTCCTTCGTCTTCTTCGTCACACGTCTTCGTCTTCCGGCGATCGTTCCAACATCGAACCAACGTAAATAAATTACAATAATTTAAATTACAATTCCGGTATCGATTCTATACATAAAATCGACCCTATACAATTTTCGGAAAACATAGAACAATAATAATAAATCCTAAATTCGGTCAACCCCCGAATTTTTACTATTACAAGCATTCATCCACACAAAACAAATCTCGACATGTCCGAGAGTTTAATAAACGAATAATCATGGTAAAATAATTAACGAAAAATTAAACCATGATAGTCGGAAATCCTGCAAGGTAGAACAATAATCGAACATATACATGAACACGAAACCAACGCTCTGATACCAATTGTTGGAAATCGATATCACGGGCTATTAAAATTGCGGAAATAATAACCCGACCGAAATCCCATCGCCGGAATCTACGCGAACCACCACACGGAACCGGGCCCGACGAGAGAATCACCGCCGCGGGAAAAACCCGCGGCTAGAAACCCTAGCCGAGCCCCCGCCGGGGCTCGCGGTCGCCGGGGATGCGGGGTGCATCCTCGCGGGGCTGTTCCGATCAGCCCCCTGCCGGCGGTGAGTCCGGCGACTCACCGCCACCACCTCACGGGGAGGAGGGCCCCCAGCCGCGGCACCAGCCCGCGGCTGCCCTCCGCGATCGAGCCCAGCTCGATCGCTCGCTCCGGCCGAAGCCGGAGCTCCCCGTGCGCATGCCGCCGGTCGAGGGGGCTGGGGGGTACACCCGCCGTGGCACCAGCCCACGGCGAACCCCCAGCGATCGACGTGGTCGATCGCATGCCCCAGCCGAAGCCGGGGCTCCCCTTCGTCCGCGCGCCGGCGGTCGAACCCTAGGGTTCGGCCGCCATCCTCGATCCCATCGAGGGCTTCTCTCGACCTTCGCCGGGGATCTCGAATCCCCGTCCCCGAAGTTCGTACGTTTCCCGGATCGTGCGTTCATGTATATATCACGATTAAAATATATAATCATTAGAGGGGGTTTACAATTATACCTACGTCTCGTTGTGCGGAGAAACGAGATGGATTGAAGACCTTCGGATCTTCCCACGTATTCCTTGCACTTCGTTCAAACGTCGTGTGGGCGACGATCCTCCGAACTCCTATGGATCTCCTTCACGAACTCTCTAGAATATCAAGTATGATAATCTTATTGTGTATTGAATTGTGAAGACCATGTAGTGCTTTTATAGGCTACGTAGGGGATCTAAAGGAGGTGGAATATTGGGCTCCCAATATTAATGATTAAATTGAGCTCAAGCCCAAATCTATTAATCCATTAATATTAATTAATTTATTTCCCACTATATAAATTAATTGCACTCCCAATATTAAACCATATTATATCAAATAATATTTCTCCGGTAGTATTATTTATTCCGTGTATTTAAGATTTAAATATCCATGAATAAAATTTATTTATTGCATAATAAATTTATGCATCTCTTATATCCGAGAATAGTACCGTTCAACTTTAATTATTATGCGGAATAAATTCCACCGGCAGGGTTTACATAATAATTCCTTATGAACTCATCTCGGGGATATTATCAACCCTTCCAGGATACACTTTCCCGTCAAGTATTCACGGCATGTCATATATAAAATATAGTGATCAAACTTTACCGGTAATTGTCCCAATAATTAAACCGGACAATTCCTTTGGAAAATCAAAGCCACTTATACTAAATATACACACCCGCAATAGTATCGGAGATTAAGAATAAAATACTCTGAGACTTAAATCAATTATCACATGCAATCCTAATTGATAAATCTCAAGCGATCCGCCCAATACACCAAGTGTACAAGTATGATAAAATAATCAAGACCAATTATTTTCTCCCTCATACAACGACTATACCGATGGCTTGGTCCATGTCCATCTAGGTCGTGAGCAACTGTTCGATTAAATACGAGTAACCGATAGTATGATTTTCCGTGTGACGACGCACACCATACTAACTACAACGTATATAATCTAGGACTATATTTGCATATATTTAATTATCAAATAATTAAAAGCAAACAATTATTTATTTAATTAATAGATTAAATGCCATGACCGGGAGTTACCGTTACTTAAATCTAGACATTAAGTATACAACTCCAACACTACTATCCCTACCGGTTGTCTCACCGTCCGATCGGCCAATTGCAACTGCATACTAGTTGGTTGGAGCTCTCCTAATCCCAAGGCACGAAATAAAGACAACGGCATAAGATTAATACCGGCCCCGAGATCTAGCATACCCAACACCGTTTGGTCGTCCCCAAGCTCTATAGACACGGTGAAACTTCCCGGATCACCTTCCTTAACCGGAACTCCTTTTTGACACAAAGCATGTGTCGCATCCACTACCATCACCTTCTCCCCATCTCCAAACTTCCTTTTTCTCGTGGCCAACTCCTTAAAGAATTGCACATAAGCCGGCACATTCTTAATCATATCAAGGAGAGGCACATTTATATTCACCTTGGAGAGCATTTGATAAAGGTCCGAAAATTGTCTCTCTTTCTTCTCATTCTGGAGCTTTGAAGGGAATGGCACTGATGGCTTGAAAACTCTAGTGGAATTGGAGGGAACCATATCCACTTTCTCCTTTCTTTTACCCTTATCCTTCACAACCTCCTCAACTTCATTTTCAACTACATCCCCTTCTTTTTCTACCATGATCTCATCTTTCTCATTCACAACCCCCTCAATTTCATCCGGATGTCTCACCTTGTTATCCACCACCTTACCACTTCTAAGAACCGTGATCGCCTTTGCATGTGTGGGTGGCTTGGTGTGCGTGGGTTGACTTGGAAGCTTTCCCGCACTTAACTCCTTCCTAAGCTCATCCAAAGAAATCGCTATTTGAGACATTTGAGTCTCTAACCGTTTATGTCCCGCCCGAAGGTCGTCATTAACCATCTCTTGGCGCTTTTCAAAACCCTCAATCCTTTCTCCTAATTGAGCCACCGGATCTTGATATGGCCCGGATTGATTAACCGGTGCTCTATACCCTTGTTGGTTGAAGCCTTGATTTGGTCTCGGTTGCCATGGCCGTGATTGAGAATTATTCGGTTGTGGGCCTCCTCCATGTTGTGGGCGAATATTAGAAGATCCTTGATTGTTGTATGGAGGTCGGTTGACTTGACCAATAGCCGCCACATCATTCTTATATTCATACGACATCTCCACCTCTATCGAATTTCCTTGTGGAAAATCATTATAAGAACATGCTCTTACTTCATGCCCTTCTCCTCCACAAATGACACAAGAAATTTTCGTATCTTGAGATTTTGGAATTACTTGAGGTCCACCAATTTTCAACCTTTGGATCTCCTTTCTCATTTCTTCCCTTTCGATTTCCCAAGAATTTTTGGCTCCAATCTCCTTAATATCTACCGTAGGCCTTCTACGACCTCCTTTCTTCCGTGAATTCCTTGCAATATTCTCAAAAATTTTCTTTTACCTCGGATGCCGTCCTCATAGTAATAGCTCCTCCACAAGCATTATCCACCAAAAATTAATACGTGTCCGTTAGAGCCGCATAGAAATATCGATTCAAAAGCTTCAAGCTAAATAGATGATGAGGGCAAGCGAACTCATATGAGGAAAATCTATCCCATGCTTCATGAAAGAGTTCATCCCTTTGTAGCTGAAACTCACTAATGCGACGCCTAAGGTTCTCTGTACGGTCAAACGGAAAATATTGATCCGTGAAAGCTTGCATGAGAGACTCCCAAGTGTAAATGGAACGTGGTGGCAATTGGAGCCACCATCTCTTAGCATCATCCTTGAGGGTTTGAGAAAAACACCTCAATATTACCTCTTCCTCCGTCAACCCCATTGGTGTAAAACCACTCACCACCTCAACATATTCACGAATAAAATCCAAGGTCTCCTCATGTGAATGCCCATGGAATTTCGGAAGTTGCCCTAACTCGGTTGAATTTAGACAATAAAGTTTAGCCGCCTCCGAGAGAACCACGGGAGATGGTGTCGTTCCACAAGCCGCCTTGAGATCATCCGCCATAGATTCTCCCATGTCTTGGTGTCTTTGAGGTTGTTGAGGTTGTGGCACTATTGGAGGCCTATAGACTCCTTGTTGGAATTGCGGTTGATAAGGAGCGTAATAAGCACCTCCTTGATAGTGAGGAACTTGTTGAGGATAAGCTTGAGTGTATTGCCCGGGAATAGGTACTTGTGGTGGATAATAAGGTTGATATCCACCATTATAAGAATTTCCCGTAGTGTGTTGGGTGTAGTTCGGATTTGGATACGGATTCCGGTTGTCGGTTCGTTGAGGATTAGGAGATGTGAACCTCCTTTGTATAGGTGTCGGTTGTCGTAGAAGAGTCTCCTCCTCGTCATGGATATCTTCATGATGGGGTGCTTCATAAGGAGATACTCGTGGCACAAATCCCGGAGGGAATTCCGGTTGATGAAATGTTCCCTCGGGTCTTCCGTCTCTTTGTAGTTCATGTTGATAAGAAGTGCCCTCCATGTTGGTATTTATCATTGGCTCCAAAGTTCTTGTACGTTCCCGCTCTCTTTCTTGTCGTTCAAGTTCACGCCTTCGTTGGGCTCTCGTTTGCATGCAAAACAAAAGAAAATACCAAAGAAAAACAAAAGTAAGCTAATCGGGGGTAGTACTTTCAACTCAACCAAACAAGCATGAAAAACAAGTAAAAAAAACCAAAGGCAAGTAAATGTGACTTTTAAAACTTCAACTAGCTCCTCCCCGGCAACGGCGCCATTTGAAGAAGCACTTTTCGATCACAAAGGAAAGATAAAGCGTTTTACCTCGCTTCAAAACCGAGGGTTTAGTTGTAGAAGTCGACCACCCGGATTATCAATCCGAGGGAGGGCCAGAAGTGAGAGGTCTCAAAGTCATATTCATTTGCAATTTCGAGTGTTTAAAAGAGTAGTTCGAGTTTGACAAAATGTCCAAAGTAACAAATAGCAAACGATTTATCAAGTAGAGAACGATGGAGGTAATGAATGAGCAATGACAACTCGGTGAATGAATTAACACAAGAGTGATTTCCGGAGGTTCTCGTCCCTAGAGTCGAACCTCCAAGTACCTAAGTTCTAGAATCGACTACGGAAGGAAAAAACTCCGCACAACGGTGGTTAATCAATTTAATTCCCCAAAGTAGCACTCCAAACGGTAGTGAACACAATGGTTGTCGAATTCCTTTACTTAGCCCTTTTGAACTTAATTATGAAAAATCGAACTATGGGAAGAAAGACTCCGCACAACGGTGGTCGATCTAAAATTTAATCCCCGATCGAGTCTAACTCCGCCCAACGGTGGTTAGATCGATCGTAGCTCGAAAATTCACAATTAAACTCAAAGTTTATTCACTTGAGCATTTTATCAAACACCTAGTGTGAACTACATTTTCATCACCTCCTATTGGAAAATTAGCCAAGGAAACCCATGCAAATCATCATGATCATATAAGAAACATACAAAGTACTCATAATCATGATTAAATCCGAAAATTCACAAAGATCCAAGTCAAATTCCCAACAAAAATCAATATTCATAAAAGAGGTTTCTAAAAAACAAAAGGAAAATGAGAGAATTAGAAGTAGCCAATTATGTAGAGAAATTCTCGACTCCGTGGTCCTTGATCGAGCTTGAATCCGTGCTTCGATTTGGGGAAGATGAGCTTGAGCTCTCAATTTGGTGTTCTTTCTCTCTCTAGAATTTCCAAGTGTGTTTTCGTAGATGCAAAGTTGTGTTTGTGGAGAATTCTTCACCTATTTATAGCTCAAGAGAGAAAATAAACATTCTCTTCTTTCTCCCTCCAAATCATGGAGTGTGAAATGTCTCTTTTAGCCTCCGGTCAATGCATTATAAGCTCGGTCAACTCTTTTTAGGCTCGGTCAATGCATGGTCAACACATTTCAAGCAGTTCGCGCCAGCCCTGGCGCATTCGCGCTAGACTCTTAGCAGTTTGACGCATTCGCGCCAGACCCTCAGCAGTTTGACGCATTCGCACCAGACCCTCCCCTGTACGCGACTTCGCGATTCTCGTCGTATCTTCGTCGTCCGAACTCCAATTTACACGATTCAAAATTCCTCGGATTCACGACTTCAAGATCTTTCTAACCATGTGTGTCACGGCTCCAGGTTCTGAAGGAACGAAATCAGTTTTTTGCCGAAGTCGCTGAAGTTCATCGTCCCATTTTTGCTCCGTTTCACAATATATACCAAAATCATACCCAAAACATAACAAAGAAACGAGCAAAACTTCGGCACTTCACTTCTCTGCACAATAGGATAAAACAGAGCAGTTGTCCAACTTCTCTGCACAACAGAATAAAACAGAGCGACTTCTAACAAAATGGAACATATGTGAGTACATAGTATTGGTGAATATATTTGATCTATTAATATAAATGTGAAGTTGTCAAACTTCTAATAAAACAGAATAAAATAAAACATATATGAGTATATAGTATTGAAGAATATATTCGACACATTAATATAAATGTTAATTTATCAAACTTCTCCACACAATAGGATAAAACAGAGGGCTTCTAACAAAATGGAATAGATATGAATACCTTTAACAAAATGGAACATATATGATTACATTTTAAACATTAAGGATATTACAAATACAGAAATACTGTAAAAATAGTAAAACGTAAACTTTAATACCTTAAATTTTAAACTTTAATATTATGCTTTTAAACACCCCAGTGATCATTACGGCTCCGTTCTTTTGGATTGTAATCGACTGAACTGAATGTCTTTTGGAGTGAAATCTATTGAACCAAATGGACTTAAACTGAAATGAATTGATTTTCTTATAAATATAATAATAATTTTTATAAATTCTTAAATATTTTTAAAAAAATATTAATAATATAATAACATTTAATTAGATTGTATATCTAAAATTATTGATTCCAAATATTTTTTATTTATTTTAATTTAATTTATTTTGAAACAAACTTGACAGAATTGAAATGATCTTAATTGTATTGAAATGGATTAAAATTAGGTTTTAGAGCCTAAATTTATATAAAATGAGAAAAAAAATCACTTATCCTTTTTTATTTTTCACAAAAATCCAAAATCCTTATTTGATTTATAATCAATCCTCAATGAGTACTTTTTATTATTTAAAAAAAAATTGCAAAACGTGTGATATTATATTAATATATAGCCAAAATCTTATATATAAATAAATATTCTTGTTTGTATTCGCTATTTGATTACTGGGCCAGGTATAGCCATTTAGAAAAAATAAGTGGCATAATTCTCAAAAAAAATATAAAATAAAAAAAGTTAATTTATAAGTTGGGCTTGACAAAATTATCATAAATTATGTTTATGTCATGATAATAATTAAACACAAAAGAGCGTATTTTGACGTCACTTGCCGTACCTGATTACGCATTTTAGACGTCACCTAAGCGCCTAATTACGCACATGTTATAAATAGCGAATACTTGCACGCATCTAGGGGTGACTTCCGCACCCGAATTTTTCGAGTACTCGTACCTTAATAATCAAAAAAATTTCATCCCATAATCCGACCCTCTTTAGTAAATTGGGTACCCAATACCCGGACCGGGTAAACGGGTACGGTAATCGGGTACCCAAAATTATCCTAAATTTTTAATTTACAAAAATTCAATAATAATATTCAAATTCAATAATTTATTTTCATTAAATAATAATAAAAAATCATCAATTAAAGTTTAAAATTGCAATAAAAAATAAAAATTATAATTAAAAATAATAAAAATATGTCATTTATTATATATATAATGTTTTAGATTTTTAATTAATATATCAATATATTTATTATTTTAATTTAAATAATTAATCGGGTATTTCGGGTATACCCGAACGGTAATCGGTTACCCTAATACCCAATATTTTTTAAAATGAATTTCATGATCCTACTCTTTACCCAAATTTATTAGGTACGGGTACCCAAAAACCCTAACAGGTGCGGGTATTTTGGTACAAACTTGAATACCCGAACCCGAATAGTCACCCCTACACACATCTAACAAAAAACCGAAAAAAAATAATAAAATACTTATATTAAAGTGATAAAAAAATGATTCCTCAAACAAAAATTATTAAAGTGATAAAAGAGATTCCTCGTTGAAACAAATATACACGAGAGTATACTTCTTTTATTGAATAATGTAGAAAGATGACAAATTCTATTTCATTCGATCTCAAGACGTGTGCTCCAGTAGCATATAAACATTATCATGATCGAATTAAAGTACAGTAGAAACTCCCTACAGTCATATCGTTGGGACCGAGAAAAATTATAATTATAGAGAGTTATTCTTATATAGGGTTTTGCAAAAATAAAAATAATTTTTTGGTATAAAAAATAATATAAATATATAAATAAAATGCATTTTATTTATCTATCTTAAAGTTCACATAACAAATTTAATAGTATTTAATAGTGTTGACTATTGACCATAAATATATAAAAATTGTGTTTAATGTATATATTGAATAAAATACTAATAAATCTAAAAATTATAAATCTTCATCATATACTATATCTTATTGATTTTAATAAATATTATAAGTCATTTTAAACATATTGTTGATTTTGATAAATAAAAATATTATTAATAAATATTTTTATTATATATTAATTATTTATTCTTATATAGAGGTATAAATCCTTAAGGCGGGACTTGAAAAATGTATGACTTATGACAATGTAGAGTTTATTCCTATTTATAACTGGTCCCAAGTCGGGACCTGAATTTTTTATTACTATAGGGAGTTTATTCCTATATAGAGTATTACTATATAGAGTTTCTACTGTAGCTAGAAATTGCACACACATAGTTACATTATTATACATTCTTTTGAACTAAAATTGGTTGAACTAAACTTAAACGATCTGAACTGAATTGAAATAAACTAAATTGATTTTTTTATAAAAATAATAATAAATTTTATAAATTGTTTAATATTTTTTTTAAAAATATATTAATAATACTTTTATTAACTAGACTTTATACTTAAAATTATTAACTCAAATTATTTTTTATTTATTTTGAAATCAATTTAATTGAGCAAAGATTTGAACTAAACTGAAATGAACTCAAATTAAGTCTAAACCAACAAGTCCTTACCACTCCACTTTATTTTTTCGTGTTTATTCTTTTTGTACTATAAATACATCCTTTCCCACACCATTTTATTCACACAAACAAAAACAACAACAACAACATAATATTTCCCATCACCCTTTTCTTTAATCCAAACCAATGGCGGCCAAGACGATCAAGGCATTCGGATGGGGCGCGAAGGACTCGTCCGGTTCCCTCTCTCCCGTCGACGTGCAACTGGGGCCCACGACGTCCAGTTCAAGGTGCTCTACAGCGGCGTTTGCCACTCCGATAAAAAACGACTGGGGCTTCTCTCACTACCCAATGATCCCCGGCCACGAGATCGTCGGAGTCGTAACCGAAACCGGCTCCAAAGTCGAGAAATTCAAGGCCGGCGACAAGGTGGCCGGAGCTGCGACCAGTGCTCCGGCGACCTCCAGAACTACTGCCCGGAGAAGCTCGACACCTACAACGGCCTCCTCCCCGATGGCTCTGTCACCCACGGCGGCTTCTCGGACTTGATGGTGGCCGAGGAGGACTTTGTCATCCGCTTGTTGGGATTTTGTATGAATCTCATCCATACCCCAATAGATAGATTTACGTATTTTACAAGCATGAAAAGTGCGGAAGAAGAAATCATGCATAAACACGTAAAATCCTAATCATGGATCTAGTGCGCACGTATGTAGTAAGAACAATTAATCGAGTTAGTAAAGAATTATGTACTTTGTAATTCTTGTATGTAGATAGCTCACGCGTAGATGGATAGCCGCGAACGTACCCGGCCTCAATTCGTTGCACGAACCCTCCTTGATCAACGAACGTGGAAGCCCTTCAACAATATCGAGTCCCACTCGATTCTCTCGTCTCCCTCGTATTTTGGTGCTTGTGAAATAATATATTTCGTGTAGAATATCCACACAAAATCGTGGGTCTAAAGTCCCCTTTATATAGGAGGGAGGAGAAAAAGAGTTTAGGGTTGAATAGGATTTGCAATTAAATCCCGCGGCCGAAGGATTACCAAAATACATTGCATGTCGGCCGACACTATTCAAGGGCAAATAGGGTGTCGGCCGACACCATTTTTAATTTGTAATGTCTCTTTGATTTCACATGTGTCCGCCGACATGCATGTCCACAATGCATGTGTCGGCCGAAAATTAGTACAAAATCGTGCCGGTCCGTTTTTCTTCTTCGTTTCTTCCGTCGTTCAACCTCGATTCCCAACCAAGGTTTATATACTCCAAGTATACATGATCAATAGGGCCGTGTGACTCATTTGGCTTGATCGTCGACTATTAAGTTCAAGTCCTCGACTCGACACTTAATATCACCCAATCGATCCATCTACACAGGACGCACTACATAGCTTGTTTCGGTACGACACACGTGGATTGAAGGACACAAATCCAACAATCTCCCACTTGGACTTTAGATCCAGTGTGTATCCATGTTTCCCTTATCGCTTGATGTCTAAGTTCAAACTAGAGGTAAGACCAGTGTCACCCTCGTTGCGTTTGAACCTTTCTCGGACTCATGAGCGGATTGCGAACCGGATGATCACAATGATACAGATCCGGGCGTGGCCACGCAGTTTTGCAATCCCAACTCTCCGAGTGGCCTTTAAGACATATGATCCTACCCCGTAGGAGGATAATCCCATCTTGTCAATCTAAGTGCTCCCACTTGCTTCTTGAGGTATCCAACGACTATCTTTATAGTTCCGTTTTACCGAGAACGTTTGACAGCGTCAAAATACAACATTCCACAATGTAGCTACTCTAGACTACTCAGGTCTGAGGAGACTTCCGAAAGCTATAAGAATTGGTATTATGACACACTGCCTTATATACCATTCTTAGGCGAGTCACATCCGACACCCAGCTCCCAGCTGTTGTCTATGCAATTGTACTTGACGTCCCACGTCTAGCCCATGAGGTGGCGCTATAGTACAAATTGCAATCTAATCTTTATATAGATCCATTGTGTTTGTTCGTACACGGTGATCTAGATTAGGGACTTAAGTTGATTTTAATTTTTGTTCAATCACTGAGCCTCATTATGTGACATTATCACATAACTCAGATAAAATTTAAAATCTACGTTGAACAGTTCATATAATCCAAACCCTGAAAATATGAATAACTTGATTTTTCAATCAACCTTGAATGTTTACTTTACAATCTCCGTTTGTAAATAAATTACAGCATAAGAATTTAGTCTCTAAGACGTTTAATTCTTATCGCAGTACTTAAAGCCTCATGCTTTGACTGCGGGAGAGGTTTGGTGAATGGGTCGGCAACGTTATCCTCGGTTGCCACTTTGCAAATTTCACTATCACCTCTCTCCACGATCTCGCGAAGAATGAAATTTTCTGAGCACGTGTTTGGATTTATGGTGATCCCTCGGCTCTTGTGCCTAGGCTATAGCTCTACTATTATCACAATAGAGAACTAAAGATTTGGCAGCATTAGAGATAACACCAAGCTCTTCGAGAAACTATTTTCATCCATACACATTCATTTGCAGCCTCCAAGGCCGCAATGTACTCAGACTTTGTAGTTGAGTCAGCGATAATGGTTTGCTTGGAACTTATCCAACAAACAACATCTTTATTCAGACAAAAGACATATCCAGATAGAGATCGAAATTCGTCTTTATCAGTCTGACAACTCGCGTCCGTATATCTCGTCATTTCTAACTCTTCTTGTCCCCAAAGACAAGATAATTCTCCTAAGTTCGGTTAAGGAACTTGAGAATGTTTCTGGCCACATCCCATGCGCCTCACCCTAGTTTGATTTAAAACGACTCGTCATGCTCAAAGCATACGATATGTCTTGCCTAATACATATCATGGCATACATAATCGATCTTATTGCCGAAGCATAAGGAAAATTATACATCCTCTTTTGCTCATCAGCTCCTTGCGGACACTGAGTCTTGCTAAGAGACTTGTCATGTGTCATGTATTGTGCTTCTCCCAGATCCTTCATAGAGAAACACTTTCCGAGCCACTCCTTCACAGAGTTCAACATTGGAATGTCATTTCCTAAAAGGAGTATGTCATCGACATACAACACAAGAAAACGATTGCGCTCCCACTGACCTTCTTGTATACACAAGATTTCTCTGGGTTTCGTTTAAAGCCGAATTCCTTTACGGCTTCGTTGAAACGCAGATAATTCTGAGATGCTTACTTAAGTCCATAAATGGACCTCCTAAGCTTGCATACCTTCTTAACCTTTGTTGGATCGATAAAACCCTCAGGTTGTGTCATATACACATCCTCTTCAAGAACTCCTTTCAAGAAGGCGGTTTTAACATCCATTTTCCAAATCTCATAATCAATGAGTGGAAATGGTAAGAAGTATCCTAACGGACTTGGAGTCCATTTCGGATTTCATGGCTCTCAGCCATTTCTCGGAATTCGGACTTTTCAAGGCTTGACTATAGGTCGATGGTTCGTTACTCTCTAAGAGAAGAACCTTATATCCCTCGTCCCTTAAGATACCTATGTATCTATCGGGTTGAGTTCTAATTCTTTTCGACCTACGAGGAATAGTTACCACCTCCAAGGGTGAGAAAGATTCTACGACCTCGTCGTTTGTTTCCTTGGTAACTGGTTGTTCATCATGGACCTCGTCCAGAACAACCTTACTCCCACTATCTTTCTTAGAAAGGAATAACTTTTCCAAAAAGATACCATCGCGAGCAACAAAAGCTTTGTTCTCCGATTGATTGTAGAAATAATATCCTCGGGTTTCTTTTGGTTAACCCACAAAGAAAACCTTGTCAGATTTGGGTTCAAGCTTACTAGAGATATATCTCTTGACGTAGGCTTCGCAACCCCAAATCTTCAGATAAGACAAATTCGGGACCCTCCCGCTCCATATCTCATATGGTGTCTTATTCACAGCCTTTGACGGTGTCTTATTCAGTATTAGAGCAGTAGTAGAGAGTGCATGTCCCCAAAGGGATATAGGAAGTTTTGCTGAGCTCATCATAAATCGAATTATGTCCAACAAAATTCAATTTCTTATCTCAGACACTCCATTCAACTAAGGAGTTCCGGGACGTGTAAGTTGAGATCTAATCCCACACTTTATTAGATGATCGTCAAACTCTTGACTCAGATATTCGCCTCCTCGATACAATCGAAGAACTTATATCGTCTTGTCAAGTTGATTTTCACGTAACCACCTCGTGCCGGTGAACTCATTGGTCCACACACATCAGCGTGTAGTAGGCCCAATAGATCACTAGCTCGCTCACCAGTTCCCAGAAGTGGTGATTTCGTCATTTTGCCTAATACACATATCGCATGTATCAAATGATTCCAAATCAAATGATTATATAACACCCTCCTTGAGGAGTTTCTCAACACGCTTGTTGTTTATATGGCCCAAACGACAGTGCCAGAGGTACGTTTCGTTAATCTCGTTTGATTTAGCTCGTTTGGTATTTATGTTGTAGATTTGTTTATCTAAATCGAGCACGTATAAGCCCCGCTTTAGACGTGCCATACCATAGAATACACTACGATTAAACAACGAAAAAATTCCGTCAATAATTGTAAAATTAAATCATTCAGCATCCAATGCAGAAATGGAAATAATATTCATGGTAATACTATGAACAAAATAAACATTATTAAGTTCTAGTACGAGCCCCGAGGGCAAAGATAAACATTAAGTCCCTACGGCTAATGTTGCGACCCTCGCTCCATTCCCAACACGTAGATGGACTTCACTTTTCTCTAACTTCTTACTTCTTTGTAGGCCCTCCACACATCTAACAATGTGAGTCCCACAACCAGTATCTAATACCTATGAAGTAGTGTTAGCAAGGTGTATATCTACAACATAGATACTTGAAGATGAAGGGGCAACCCCATTCTTCATATCTTCCTTTTATTTAGAACAATCCCTTTTGAAATGGCTCACGCCATCGCAATAGAAGCACTTTGGTCCCACCGAAGTCTTCTTGTCTTGGGTCTTAGGTGCAGCAACAACTTTACCCTTGCCAATGGACTTGGATTTGTTCTTCCTTTTAGAAATTCCACATTCCTTTATCATAAGAACATCTCTCCCAGAGTTGTTCTTGATCGTAGGCTCTACAGTCTCCAAATGACTATTGTAGATCCATCAACGATCTATGTACTCCGTTCACATGATAGTTCATCCTCAAGGAGTCATAACCATCATGCAACGAGTGCAGAACGATATTCATTTCAGAAAGCACGGGAATTGGATTTTCATTAGCATTCTCTCGTTTTTCAACATTGAGATCCAATCTCACGTTTCGATGCCAATCGAGAAAGTTAGTATCGTTCAGTTTTTCCTTCTCAAGGATTGAACGCATAGTAACCTCGGTGATAGAGTTTAGATGAGACATATTAACTACAGAAAGAAATAAGCAAGTATTCAGTAAACATTCAAAAGTTTGACAACAAGTCGTTCCTCGAACACTTATTTAGTTGTCTATTTTGTCCTCCAATGTCCAACATTGGTGTCTCTAGGACAAAACAATTCCAAGATCCTCATCTCGCAATTTCTCGAGCCAAGGAGAGCTTGACACTCAAAAAATCCAAGATAGGTAGACAATCTCACTGTCAATGTTATTTCAATAGTCCCACTATCGACAATAACACTCTCGGTCGATAAGAATCCCATTCTTATCTCCTCGCCTCGACTACCACGCCTGCAGTGGGTTCGTCGATGAGAAACCAAAAACACGTTGTAGAGGCCTCGTTGTTCCTCTACCCTCACCTTATCTCAAGATCAAAAATATAGCACCCCGCGGAGGCGGAACCTACTAATTGATGATCGAGAGCTTTAGGGGGTGTGCCTTTTGGGCAAGGCGATAACTCATTTTATGAGACATAGCATGCAGGTTACGTTTTAATCGATTGAACATGATATTAAACGCAAAATAAAACCTAAAGCATGCATACTACCACAACACATAAACGCACTCCAATGGCCCATAAGTCCTATACTACGAAAAAGATAAATTACAAATTGGTATCCTCCTCGAGGTACTTGTAATATTGAGTCCCACTCTCGTCTTCGTCGTCGTCTTCTCGAGTCCCGCTCGATTAAGGATTTGCGTCTTCTCGAGTCCCACTCGATTTCGTCTTGGACGAGTCTCACTCGTGTCAATGTCTCTTCAAATCTTTGTCTCTTGTAAGGCCTTCGATTGTGGATCCCACCACAGCTTACATTGTAAAAAAAATGGCACGCAGGCCATAGCACAAAATAAATCTATACTATTACAAAAGAATTGATGGCACGCAGTCCATATAAAACTCTAAGGCCATTGAGTACGAAAAACGCAGGGCATACACCCAATGACTATCGGTCATTGGACTTATATCTAGCAAGCAACAAGAATTCTCAATTCATAGCAAGCAAGATGCAACATATAACTCAAATATGCCAACTTGACCGCTAGGCCACCTGGCGGTCAAGTTCCTCAAGGCCTTCGGGGCAAAGGTCACAGTCATCGACGTCTCCCTCGACAAGAAGAAGTACGCGATCGAGACTCTCGGAGCCGACAAGTTCCTTCTCCCGAGCGAACTGGAAGCTGCAGCCGGGACCCTGGACGGGGTCCTGGATGCAGTTTCTGTGTTCCACTCGATCGAGGGGCTGCTGAATCTGCTGAAGCCGCACGGGAAGATGGTGGTGAGGCTGGCGAAGGGAGATGTCAAGTATCGCTTCGTGATCGACGTCGGGAACACGATGAAAGCATGAAATACTACTGGATATTAAATAATTTAAATCCGAATGAGGATTGTGTGATTTGTATTCTCTCTTGTTGTTTTCTGTTTCGTTGGTGTGGCGCGTCAATGTATTTCGTGTAATGAATGGAATAAATTTCTAGTTTGGACTTTGGATCACTAATTAATTTATGTTGCATGCATGAAAAAAACTTTTTGTTTTAATTAGGGTTAAGCACTGTACTACATTATGTTACATACAATTCATCATATTCATGTCCCAAATCATATAAGTATATATCCTCCAATTTCGACAAAAAATTATAACCTAGAGGAGACGATAAAAACACAAAATTTAACTTCTCAAAGTCGTCATTGATAATCATGCCGACATTGTGTGATTGTAATTGTTTAATAATATTTTATAATAAAACAAAAGGGAAATGATTCTTACTGATCTAAAATCTGTCTGATCATCAATAACTCGATTCAAATTCGTATTCAGCGTATTCAACCGATCAACGGGTATCCGACGGATTTTTTCGACCCGCTTTAAAATTATAGTAATATATTTTAATAACATTTCATTAAATGACAAATTAATATAAACTTATCCTTAGATTTATAAGTTCACAACAAAACAAATTAATTGTTGAAAATGCTTTCACAACGAAACTAAAATACGAAAAGGTCAAATCTTAATTAATTATATATATATAATTGTTAATTAATTATATATATCGGGTCAGCCTTAATCCGTATTCAATCCATTTTTTAACAGGTAAACGAGTCGAGTCGTAAACGGGTCAAATATTACGATTCATGTCCGTTAAAAAGTCACGATCTGAAACACATCCGGATAAAACTCGCCCCATTTATAAGTCTAAATATATGACACTTCATTAATATTATTAAAAAAAATTAAAAACCGAAAACAAAAAATAAAAATAAAAGAGGTTTGATATATGAAGATTCAATCAAAAGATGAGTAACTACTCGTACAATTTAGAATTGAGTAATGAATCAACAATTGTAGAAGCAAGAACAAATATATGAGCCAACTTGTCCAGCATATGTGCAAACACCATTCCCATTGTAAGCTTTGTAGCATTGCTCCTTGCACTTGTAAAGTTGGCAACCTTTGTTCCATTCCCATTGTAAGCTTTGTAGCATTGCTCCTTGCACTTGTAAAGTTGGCAACCTTTGTTGTCCAAAACGACTCTGCATCTCTTTTGGTTTTGGGCTTCCACTTCATCAACACTTAGAATTGTCACTGCAAAAAATATTCAATTGTTTTTTAATTAATTAATAAAAAAAAAAATCTGGTTTAATTTCATGCAACAAACTATATTAAAATAAAGCATACTTCGTATATAAATCTACCTACCTGCAGAGAGAACAAGGAATAGAACCCAAAACAACTTTGCCATCTCAAATTAATTAAGTTGAAACTTTTATCTTTTTTTACTTTGTTGAATTGTGTGTGAATTTTATCTTTTTTTACTTTGTTGAATTGTGTGTGAAGCTTGCGTATTTATATACTACCAACAATAATATCTAGCTAGCTAATTATGGGAGTGAGATCCTCTCCTTACCAAAAATTGCAATATTTCCTAATAAGCAAATCATGGCCTTTAATTAAATATAAAGGGTCAAGATCTTATTTAATTTCACATCTTTATTATAATTAAATTACTTAATTATACTAAAAAATGATCTACGTAGTTATTTTAATTTTTTTATTAAAAAAATAATATTAATAAATTTCGTATTTGAACTTATAAAAAAATAAATTTTTTATTTAAAAATAAAATTATTAAATATCTTGTTTAAACTTATGAAAAAAGTATTTTTAAATTTTTGATTAAAAAATTACATTAATAAATATCGTGAACTTATAAAAAAATTTGATAAAAAATATTTAACTTGTAATTTTAAAATTTTGATTTTAATTACAATATGTAATGTTACAATTTATTTTAATATCAAATTAATATTAAATTATTTTATACATTAGTATGTTAATATTGTTTCATCTCAATATTTTGATTAAATAAATAAAGTGGAAAGTTCAATATTTTTATAATTTTTTTATATATTTTCAACAATATTTATTACTGTAATGTGTTTTTTTATTAAAAATTAAAATTAAAATTATATATATACATATATATATATATATATATATATATATATATATATATATATTCATTTATTTATTTATTTGTGTGTGCGTACGGTAGAGACCAGTTTTTAATAACACTAGTAATAACTGCCCGTGCGATGCACGGAACAAAACTATAATTTTATTAATAATGTATAAATACAATTAATTTTATTACTATAATTTTATTAATAATTTATAAATACAATTTTTTTTTTTTAGTTTTCGTGATTTTAAGAAGTTTAATATGTATTAAACATATAAATATAATAATAATTCAATGTATAACAATTTTAAATAACCAATACAATCATTTAAATTTTATTGCCTTTAATTCATAATAATTCATTATTTTATATTACGTGTTATAATAATATTATAATTTTTATCAAATAGAAAGGGGTTGATTCTATAAAAAAATCTTTTAATACAATTGAGAATAAAAAAGATAAAAATAAATTTTCTAATTGTTTAATGAAAAGACAAAACACATTCAAATATTTTCATGGGAAATCTGAATAAAAGAAGAATTATAAAAATTTCAGAATTTTATCATTCTAAATTATGAAATACTTCTTTATATACTACATTCATGGTTTTATTTGAGAGTTTTCCATTCTCATCACAGCACAATAATTTTAAACCGGATCTATTAGTGACTCTTGAAATTGCAACGTACAACTGACCATGAGTAAAAACCTGTTTCTTCAGATATATTCCAACGCGGGACAAAAATTGACCTTGACTTTTGTTGATCGTCATAGCATAAGATACCATCACGGGGAATTGACGTCGCTGGAAACGAAACGGTATTCTGTCATCAGATGGACTGAGGGTCATTCTTAGAATATAAACGATATCTTCGGACGCTTTTCCTCCTAACACTCGAGCCTCGATAACATAAGTTCCAAGCCGGGTTATCACCAATCGAGTACCGTTACATAATCCAGCAGCATGATCAATGTTTCGTAACAGCATTATCGGTACTCCAACCTTTAAAACAGGAAATAAAACATTTAAAATGTATTTGTAAAGAAACAATCTTTAATTATAAAATATAGAATTTATAATTTAAAAGAGAAATAATATAGTTGATATAAGAAAGAGTTTTCTAACCTTTAACTTCAGTTCATGGATGGGCAATCCTGAACACTTGATAGTGTTTAAAAATTCAACAGAATGCATTTGATCAAACATGTTTTCGCCTTTTTCCGAATTTTCAATAGAATCTGCGCTGAGATAAATTTTCTCTTCCGTGGAATGCTTCGAAACCATATAATCATTAATTGCGTCAACTTCTTCCAACGTTGGCGCCAAAATTGCCCGTCCTTGCAAAAAATCCACGTCTCCAATGTGATCACAGAATGAAGGATAAATTTCTTCGACAATCGAACCTATATAATCATGATTGCTTTTAATGAGAAGATCATGAGGAATTTCAACCTCGATTTCTCCATCATTGTCCTCTCCGACGGTTCCATCCCCGATCGATGACATCCAATTAGAGAAATCCCTCAATTCATTCAAATCTGCTCCATCAACAGCATTTTCCAATCGCATGTTTTTCGTTAATTTCAAAACTTTACAGTCGGCCCATAGCTTTGAGGAATTAATAGTCGCATGTACAATATCTTGCCTTGTTCCTTTCGGAATCACCGGTAAAATCTGACGAAAATCACCCCCAAAGACTACAACTTTCCCACCGAATGGAAAACGATCAGATTGAGGATTTACCGCCCTCATAATATCCCGCAATGTTCGATCAAGAGCTTCAAAACAATTCCTATGGACAAAAAAAAATTAGTCATCCGAATATTTAAATTAGAATAATTTATCAAAGAATAAATCAATATATGAAACACTATTTATTTACTCAGCTTCAAAACAATTCCTATGGAAAAAAAAAATTAGTCATCTGAATATTTAAATTAGAATAATTTATCAAAGAATAAATCAATATATGAAACACTATTTATTTACCCAGCAATATTTATTGATACTTTGCATTTGGATATAAAACGGTCAACTTGATATTAAAATTTGCATAAATTAACAATTCATTGTCCAATTATGATTTATGAAAAAGAAATTGCACCTAAATTACACTTACTGATCAATAAAAAATACTCCAACAATACAATCAAATGGCTTTGTGAGTTATTAATCAAGATTTAATGGGCCGAACTGTAGGCCCTATCGGGAAACATAGCTAATGTTCAACTACGACCCGACCCCCTCACATTAAATCTATTTCAACTTTAACGGACTTATATATATGAAGACTACAACAAAACAGGGATGCCAAATTAAACAAAGAATGGATATATACATGATACATAGAGAGCCACACATTTTAGTAGGAAAAATATAGTTCAGAGTAATAAATTAAGCCAAAAATTAGTCTTTCGGCATCCCTATCAAACTAAATAAATAATGGGTTGCATATATATACACACACGGATAAGCAAATCAAATTAGTTCATACCTGTGCATCATTGGAGCTTCATCCCAAATAATAAGCTTGGTCTTTGAAATCATCTCCGCTGTGTTACTTTTTTGAAGAATGTTGCACGTGGAACTATAGGTCAAGTTTATCGGTATTGAAAATCTGCTATGAGCTGTTCTCCCTCCAGGCAATAGCAAAGAAGCTATACCACTTGAAGCAACATTCAACACGATATCTCCTCTTGAACGAACAGCCGCCGAGAGAGTATTCCAGATGAATGTTTTTCCTGTACCGCCGTATCCGTACAGAAAGAAAACCTGACCTGTCCCTTTATTCAAGGATTCCATTATTGAATTGTAAGCAATGAGCTGCTGGTCGTTCAACATGGATACATATCTGATGTGATCCTCCTTGAGTTTGGGTCGATCGTATTCTAACTCTTTCGCGATAAGAGGATTTCCAAAGAAAGCAATGTCAACATAATCTGGGAAAGGTAAACTCGGATAATCTCGTAGAGATTTCCCTTTATTCTGCAAGAGGTCTTCGATGTCGCGCAAACACAAATTTTCTATTTGAACGTCGCTTAATGTCAAATCTGTATAATAATAAGAAAGGATAATTATCCCACAGTCTTAGATACATGTAAAGAATGATATAAACACGCAATAATGATATATAATTTTGTTTATATATAATTTATTTATATATGGTTTACAATAAATAGTACTATAATTAATAATCAAGTAAAATTTCAATTTAAATTTTCATAATCTATTGCGCAACTTTAATTAGTTATAATATTTTCATATTGTAAAAACAGTACGTAAAGGTAATAAAAAACATTGTTGAATTCAAATTAACAAAAAAAAGGCTGTAATCACATGAATGGAATCAAGATTTACGTACCTGGACGTCCCAATCTTTTACGATAGTTACCAAGAACGTCCTCCATTAAATATTCCCGGCATTTTTCCCAAACTTTTTTCGGGTTAACTACCGAGTCAGAGGTGAGCAAGTTTACAAACAATGATCGAAGCATGAAACCTGATCCCCTACGTGAAGCCTCGGTTATAGCATGCACGTATTCATCATCGTCTTCAAGTAAACCTCGCGCATAACACGCTTCTTTAAAAGTTTTGAATTGTTCACCGTTAAATTGAGCAATTTCCTCGAAAGATTCTGGGCCGCGGACATAATTCAAGAGCATTCTCATGTAATACTTTTCTCCAGAACCTGGATAAATAAAATTCAATCTCCCAATGGCAAATCCTTGCTTTCTCGGCCGCCATGA
Organism: Euphrasia confusa; assembly: GCA_954870475.1. Lineage (NCBI taxonomy): Eukaryota > Viridiplantae > Streptophyta > Magnoliopsida > Lamiales > Orobanchaceae > Euphrasia > Euphrasia confusa. The sequence goes on along the minus strand of OX940968.1, from coordinate 23,492,197 downwards.
ATTTGCTTGATCGTCCCAAACAAATTTGGTTGGAAATTCTGCATAAGTTAATTTTTTCGCTTCGGGGAATGTCTTGTTTGCAATCATCCAAGACGTAAACATTGTTTCCTTAGAGGAAGAATTTGCGATAACTTCTCCAAAATTCGATCCATCCTTATAAACAACAGTTTGTTCATCTTTCAAATGAAACTTCAGCCTCAAGACATTTGGTTCCATGAAATGAATTTCGTATGCAAACAACCGCCAAGATGCTTCCATTGCCGATACGTATCTACAATCTAAGTATTGCGTAATTTCATCAACGGGTTGAATTCCCTGTTGTTCCCCGTTAGATTGATAGAATACTGCGGTTGTCCTATCATTTCCTTTGTGAACATATTTGAACAAATATTTGATAGAACGTGACCTGTTACACCACTCCACGTTGATGTGAGCCCTGTACTTTTTCAAGAGAGCGGGGTTATGAGGGACAACATGCCTGTGCAATTTAAAATTAAATTCAGTCGATACACGGCAAGAATCATCTCTAAAAAATACTCACATCATTTAATAATGCTAAAAAGATTAAGGGATTATATAATTAATGTACCTGTTGTCGAGTTCTATGCCATTTTTTTGCACTGTGTTGCCATTGTTCCTTCGTTTGTAAACGACAAAACCATCTTCATCAACTGTAGTAGTATTTACAAATCTTTTCGGGAAATGCTTTGTACACTTTGATCCATTCATACACGGAGATTTCTTGTTTGCGGTACCACACGGACCGTGCATCATGAATTCTTCTACAGCGTCGTAATACTCCCGATCGTCATCCGGATTAGGAATTTCGGCGGAAATGAGTGCATCAACGACATCAGCAGTCGGTGATTGAGGGAAATTTTTCATAAACAAAAGAATATGGGCATGTGGCAATCCTCGTTTCTGAAACTCAATAGTATAAATAACTGCATGAAATTAAAATGTGTAATATTAGTAACACCATTGAAAAATGAAAAATATAATGTGAACAATATTGATAAAAAAATCAATAGTAAATATTCAATTCTCACCTGCAGCAGTTTCTCCGAATAAGTTTCCATGACGAATATCTCTCATAAAATTATCCAACTTGGCATGGAAAAACCGCGCTACAATATCCGGCCTATCGGGTGCACTCAGACCTCGTTCCTTTAAATATCTTTCAAGTTCGTCCCATTTTGGATTGCAGGTGAATGTAATAAATAAATTTGGATATCCAATCCATCTGCACACAGCCATCGCATCATGATAGTTTTGAATCATGTAACGGGCTCCACCGACAAAAGAGGACGGCAAAATAATCCTTTTTCCAGTAAGGGAAGGGTCAGACTCTCCTCGACTCAAAGCATCTCCCAACGCAGCATAAGAATCACACCGTAAATCCTTCTGATGGTTTCTCATATATGTAAGTCTAAAAGACTCAACCATTGTATATGCATCAACAATAAATTGTTGAAACAAACGCCTTCCAAAAAAAATATGCGGAGAATCGGAAAGCCTCTCTACCAACCTGTAAGCCAAATACTCCCGCATCGTAACATCTCTGTCTTTAGTTTCTCTGCTTCTAGATGTCTTGCAATGTTTGATATTTTCTCTAAATCCATCTTCTCCGTAAAGAAAGAACAAAGGATACTGCAATGGCAAATAACTCGAGTGCAACTCACTGATACGCTTTAAATGTCCGGATCGACGTTGAACTATAATATCTCTGTGATTTTCAAGATTCTCAATGTCCCCAACTATTAAAGCCGCTACTTCAGAAGCTTGCGGTAAATTATGAACTCTACCGTCAGAGTTCCGCCTAGATATCAACCTCAACTTAACATCAGCAGTTTTATCTTGCTTGCATATATCTCTGGCGCAACGAAACGATTGTACCAACACATTATGTTCGTCGAGCACATCCTTGAGGAGTTTAATTATTTCAGAATGAAGAGCATCATCATTCACAGCATCATCACCGATCGGATGAGATCTGAGATGACACGACCAAAAAAGAAAACACAAAGTTTAAAACGGGGATAACAATTGTATCGGTAGAAGGGAATTTTAATTTTCTAAAATAAGGCACTTGTTGCTAACCTCACGGAGTTAATCCTGTGCTTCACTTCATTGTCCGTGTCGAAAATATACAGTTGGGCGAACGAAACTTTATCAGATCCATACGGCTCCAAATCCCCCATATAATGCATATTTTCACCGTGCAATCTGAATATTGGAGCTGATCTTCCTGTGTTGAAAGATCGGTCAATCTTTCCACCAATAGAAGTGAAAGAAAACATCATGTTGTACATTCTCATCCCTCTTTGGAATTTCTTAGACTTCGCATCATTGCCATACAACAAATCCTTGAATTTTTGAGGTGGCTGTGGTATTTTGGGCAACACAATTTTTCCTATAATAAATAAATTAAAATTAAGCATTAAATTTGTACACCGGAGTTATGAGATTTTTTCAGTTAAATAATTCATAACATACCGTGAGCGCAACACAAATTAAACACCGGAGTTTTTGGATTTTTCTTGTACTTCTCAATTCTCTCGTCGTACCAGAAATGTGCATGGCAATGGTTACATTTAAATGTAGGATCTCCCATGTCATGATAACCTGGGAAGTGATTTTCCAAATGAACATTTATTTCGTAGGATTAAGAACTTAAGGTTTTTTAGCATCTTAGAGTTGGAAATATTATAACGTGAACCATCTTACTTGGAAATGGATTGGCACGTTCATTTACATTCGCAGGAGGGGCTGTTGAATTTTCGTTGCGTCTTTTATTTGAGTTTCTTTGTTGACCGGATACTACTGTTACTCTACTTCTCGGATTCACACTATCACGAACATTACCGGTATGTGGAACTTGAACAGAAGAACCTCCTAAAATCAATAATTAAGGTTATCGGAATTTTAAATTAATGATTATATAAATACTATACAGCTGCATGATGTTTCGACGATACATACCTGATGTTTGGACAGCGGCAAAGTCAAAATTCAAATTTCTAATAGGAGGAAAAGTCTGGGCTTGCGCTGCTTTAAATACCCGAAAAGAATTTTGAAGGTTGAAGTTCTGCATAGATGAGGAACTTCCCATTTCTGCATGTTAAATGCGTTTCCATACTTTATGTTATTACTTACTGATAAATATTAATAGCAGTAGCAAAAAATAACATTAATTTAGGAGGGTGTATTCATTTCGGATTTTGTTGGATTTTTATAAATTTTAAAAAGTCCGTGGATTTTCAAAATCCACTGAGTCTTTCCAGAGTTTGACTAACTTTTGTTATTGATTTATACGGATTTTCATAGACTTTAAAAGATTTTGAAATATGCGTTTTTTTGTATTTACATAAATTTTCATAAACTTTGCGTCATTACTTATTGATACAACTTATATAAAAGACATTTTTGTAAAAAAAAAAAAAATTCAAATTATTCAAAAAAATATTAATATAGTATTATTTATATCTTTATGTATATCATTAATTTTTTAAATATATCTTTAATTATTTTTATCATAATTTGTTTTTTAATTTTATGGAAATTTTATTGATAGTTAAACCACAAATTTTATTTAAAATATTATATTTTTTTTTCAAAGTATTTTTTTTTCTTAAAAACATATCTTTTTTTATTTTGTTTTTTTATTTAATTTTATATAATTTTTAAGTTTTTATTATTTTTTAAAAATAATTTAGTTGATTAAAAGAAATTCTATTTTTCTTATTTTGTCTTTTTAATTTAATTATATATACATTTTTTTAAGTTTTTATTATTTTTTAAAAATAATTTAGTTGATTAAAAGAAATCCGTAGAAATCTCTCCTAATTATAAGAGATTTTGGAAGTTGAAATTGCTTTGTATTTTTTAAAAAGAATCTTTAAAAATCCATAGACTTTTAAAATCTTTAAAAATCCATAGACTATTGAATACCTATAGATTTTAATTGACTTTTTAAAATCCAAGTTGAATACCCCAGGATTTTAATGGACTTTTTAAAATCCGGATTGAATACCTCCCAACTTTAAAAGTCTTAAAGAATCCAACGAAATCCCAAACCAATACACTCTCCTTAATCTAAAGGAAGATTGCGTATATGAAACTTTAAATTACTGTATAATATAAATAGTATACAGTAGCATGATGATTCGACGATACATACCTGATGTTTGGACAGCGGCAAAGTCAAAATTCAAATTTCTAATAGGAGGAAAAGTCTGGGCTTGCGCTGCGTTAGATACTCGAAAAGAATTTTGAAGGTTAAAGTTGTGCATAGATGAGGAACTTCCCATTTCTGCACGTTAAATTAGTTAACATACTTGATGTTAATACTTCTTAATAAAATTAATAGCAGCAACAATTAAATCACATTAATTTAATCTAAAGGAAGAGTGCGTTACCGTTTGATACTTCTCGAAGAGGTATTCGGTTAATAATCCCCACAGGAAGATAATTTTGTTTAATAGCCGATTTCATTTTTTCGCTTTTCGAGCCGGTAATACACGAAACTGGCACAGGAGTAATATTTGGTAGAGCCTGATTCTTAGTTAACGGAGAACTATGAGATTGTAGTACGCCCCTCGAACCTAACAAATTTCAATTGTTAACACCAAGACAAAATTTCATTGAATCAAACATCAGAAACATTTTCTTCACAAAAGAATAAGTATATGTTTAGAAAATTACACTACCTCCATCTACGGATGAATTTTGAATGTTCAAAGCGCTCCCACTTTGATCAATAACAGCAGACGACTCCAAAATAAATAAATTGGGAGCTGAAGGGTAAATTTAAAATAAATATATATCTTAATTTACTATAGCAATGATTAATAAAGATGGTTAAACGAATAAATCACATTCGGGCAAGTATTACTTAGAGATTGAACATCCTCCGGCACGTTTTCTTTTCCTTCATTTAAAAAAAACAACGTTAAGAACGGTATTTCGGAAATAAATATTTCAACAACAAATTTATCACTTATTAAAATAAAACCTGATTTTGCCTTCTTCCTCGACGACATGAGTTGCTGATTTGACGGTTCTAAAGAAATATGAGCTTGTTCAAGCCTTCAACAACAACTCAAAAACAAAGATTACGTAAAATAGAATAATTACATGCACTATATTACTAATTAATAACTTTCGGAATGATAAACTTAAAATCAGAATTATTGATATAAAAACAAATCTTCTAAAGCCTCTATTATTAATATTATTATTAAAATTTAAAGAAGAACCTGGATTTTGTCGGAGTTCTGACGGTGAAAACTTCAGCAGGGGGAGTTCTGATGGTGAAAACTTCAGTAGGGGGGACTCATGAAAGCTTTATTGAAAACTTATGTTGTTATAGCGTTAAATCGGTGAATAATGAATGGATTTTAATACATTGCACTAAATATAATTTGCGAGAAAGGCAAGTGACTAAATATAATTTGCGAGAAAGGCAAGTGAATATTAACTGATATTTACTAAAGATACAGAAAATAATTAATAAATAGTCAGGATTGAAATCAAAATTATTCTGTTTTACCATTTATTTTACTAATCTAATTACTATATTAAAATTTTATTAATAAATTTTAGTAAACTATAATATAATTCTTAAACTTTATCATTACTAATTAATTATTAAATATACTTCTTACCAGTTTAAACATTAATTTAAATTTTATAAATATTACTTAATTTACATTATGAGGAGTTCATAATATACTTTTAATTCTTATTCCACAGTAGATTTAATTGTTCAATCTAGACTAATAAAATTTTAACCATCAAGTGCAACTCATGTAAACGATGACAAAATGTACTGAAACTTAGACTTCATTTACAAATTTAATAAAACTAAGAGAGCAAAAACCATTTAGGAGAAAACATTATATTATAGAATTATAGAATAATACAATAATATCTCAAACAATAAGGTAATTATGGAAAAATAGTGAAGATGAAATAAAAATCTAAGAACTTAAATAGTAATAGCCAAAACAGTTATTAATTAATATCAAAAATAATCCAATGGATATTAAAAAGGAATTCAAACGTGAAGCATTTAAATAGTCTTCGAAAAAACTTATTAACTAATTTTAAAATGTATGAGAATTAATAGCCAATCTCTTATTTAGATTTCGACATCTTTGTAGTAGAACGATCTGCGTCTTGGGGGGAGTTGAGCATTGATCTTTTTCCCAATTTAAATGCTTCGGGTGTTATGAAGGCAGCATTAGAGGGACTGCTACTGGCCTCCTCTTCAACAGACATCGTTTCACTTATAACCACATCCTTGAGTTTGGCAGATGAAAGACTAATCACATCATGATTAGTTTTCTTGTGCTTTTTGATGATTTCAGGGTCGTTGCAAAACTTCTCGACGATGTACACAGCGTCGTAGCCTTGAATGTGCTTGTCTTCGACATTTATCTTGAATAAATACTCCTCCCCTATGAGAGTATCAATATCCTGGGGAACTTCATTTTTCAATGCATCTCTAAGATTGATTTCAGCATCTTCAATTTTGCCAAAATCCTAAACAATAACCGAGATGTATAATGAATATAATCAAAGATGTATTTCATATGTAATCAAAAGAACGTATGTGTAATAAAAATCCATTAATAATATTATTAAATTAAACTATCACAAAATTACCTGGATCACTTGCTCCCATACAGCGTCGGCAGATTTATCAACCAATGACATAGAGATCTCATTCCACAGCAATAAAGTTGCATTAGAGGTTCCATCGACAACATTGATATGGATTTTAAATCTCTCTTCCCCAACAACATAACCCTTGCATGTTTCACAATGTTGAATATGCTGATATGCATTAATCCAAAAAATGACGGGGAGATTGTAGAATTCCAAATATAGATGACAATCTAAAATGAATTTAGTCCTTGAATATGCTGATATGGATTAATCCAAAAAATGACGCGAGATTGTAGAATTCCAAATAAAGATGACAATATAAATAATTTTACTAACAATTGGCATAATTAAATAAGGATGGTCAAAGATTAATTGAATACACAATATTGAATTTGAAATTCATTACAATCTTCTTACATACATCAATATATATAATATAGAAATAGATACATTCAAATATTTTATTGTTGATTTGGCATATATAGGAAAGAACTGGTTTCCATCAGTTGAAAACGCTGAAAAATATATTAACTTAATAAAAACAATAAGAAAACGAACCTTATTAAAATGCGGAGTATGTTTTTTATAGTAATATATAAATTAATAGTTATTTATTACGTATATCTTATATATATATATATATATTTTATAAATCAATAAATAAATAATGAATTCTGTTAAATTTGAATTTTTGGCTTAATTTATTTAGTTTGATAAGATCCGTAACATATCATATTACAATATGTATGCACAGATCCTTAAACTACTCTTAATTACTATAACTAAGAGATCGTAATTTATCAAATTGTTGAAATTTTTATTATCATACATAAAATGATAAAAATATAACAAAAGTAGAAATTCTTAATAGAAAGAGCATAAAATAACTTGACAGTAAAAATAGATATTCTGAAAAATACAGTAAGATCGGATTGTTCAAAAAACAAAGAAAACTCAAAAGGAAATGCAATGGAAGATGTAATGCATATTGTAAAAAAAAACTTATTTTTGTTGCTAACTGAATGTGAAGGAAAACAAACGGAATGCAAAATTTCAAAATCAGTAATCCATTGTCACCGAGTCATCATCGGACGAATCATCATCCAGAAGATTGAGCTTCATAGATCTCTCAAATTTTTCTTTATAAAATTGCACCAACAATGGATTATCAGTTCCCTTTTCAACAACGTACTCCGAAGTCGGTTCTCGCGCATTCCATTCATCAACTTTGACCTTTAAGAGAAGCTCTTTTCCAATAAGGACACGCAAGTCTTGAGGGGTCTCATTGTTCAAGTTCAATGAAGAGGAATTCACATTAAACTCATTATGAGAGTTATCCTTATCCTGCATAAATTATAAATATATTAAAGTATAAATGCAACAATCCTCCAAAACAATCTAATAGAATCACTTGACGAATATTAAATTTAGCTTACAGACAGAAACTTACCGAAACAAAGAAGTGAATAATTTCAGCGGAGGATTTTTGAATCAGAAAAGCTGCAAGGCCATCCTTCAGGACCAATCTTCCGAAATCATATCCGTCATAGACTTGAATATGAATTTTAAACTTCGAAAAAGGAATGAGATCCTGTCGGCACGATCCACACATCAAATTGAAACCACTATTGCCGCGGTACGCATCGCAGGTGGGGCACTTAGTATAATACCATCCTAATTCTGCATTAGTAATAACATCCGTGACAGTAACAACCGTCCAGTATTTGGCAACCTGCTTATATAGAAAAGAATATATACTTATTTGCATGTAATGAATTTTTTAAAAAACAATGTTGTTCAAAGGATTTAACAGCGCAAGAGGTAAAAAATATACCTTCTCACAAAACGACAGTACGGAAAGAGATATAACATAAGGAGCCTTGCACCCTAACTCATTTTCAGCACTTAGCATACACGGAGGAGCAAATTTAGATCCATGAAAGGTAAGTCGAACATCAGAATTAGGCAACCTACAATAAGAATATACATTATTGAAAATAAATAACAGAAATTGCAATTACAAACTCGATTAATTGATTTACGTCGAGGTTTTTTTTTTATAAAAGACCTATAAAAAATAATTAATATTATCTTCTCGTAAACCAAACGATCTCGGGAATATTCTGGTTCACTTTAACCGTAGTCGCATCAATATGACTTGAAATACACATCTCACCTGAATATAAAGTATAGATAATATGAAATCAAAAACAAAAAAATTTACATTAAGAATATAGACTCGAAGAAAATTTGTTTGTAATAACAAATTTACCTTTATAGTTAATCTTTTTGCACATCTGTACAATAATTACTACTTGACCCAATTTTTTACTCTTCACTAAGAAAACAAACCGAGCAAGATCGGTAAGAAGATGACCAGTCAAAATGCAGCGCAGCCTATTTTTGCTGAAAAAACAGACAAATTTATTATTAACGCAACAACGCAGGAAAAAAGCATTTCACAGAAATTCAGATTTAACGCAATAAATAGTAGCACGCAATTCAGATTTAACGCAATAACAGTAGCACCAATAACAGTAGCACGCAGCATATTGTTGCTGAAAAAAAATACAGAACAATTCATTATTAACGCTAGCTTAAAAAAACAGGCAATAACATTATTAACGCAATAATAGTAGCAGTTCAATAAATCAATGGAGTATATTTTATTATAAGGGCATAATGATATATTAAAAAAAATCATACTTCTCATCTTGTAACAAAATATGCAATTCATCCGATCGGATCTTGGACTTCGAGTCTTGTAACAAAATATGCAATCCATCAGACCGGATCTTGGACTCATTGATGTCAATAACATGGCCAACAACATCTACATAAAAAAAAATATATATAGGATCAATAAATAAATGACATGTGACAGTAATAAATATTTAAGTATAAAAAAACACAGAGAATTTTAAAACTAAGAAAAATGGTAGACCAAATAATGGGCCATCGCAGAACGTCGTTTCATCTTTCACTTCAGTAATAGTCTTGAACCAAAACATATTATCATGAAACCAAGGATAGTCGGACTTCTCGATATACGTCCCAAGTTTAAACTCAATAAGATACTTGTGATCACATATGGAGTTTCTATACGGATTATCAACAACATTAAACCATCGAAGATTGTAAAGCTGTCCCTCGTTCACTTTGTCAATATATTTTTGCATGAGAGCATTATTGACAGAGGCTTGGATCCGAGTTTCCTTCACACATCAAAAGAAGAAACAAATAAATAAGAACGCAACAAATAAAAGATTACAATTTTTTTAAAAATGAAAAATAAGTAGAAAACTTACATTGTTATCAACCATCAAAACATCAAAAGATTGTATCTTATCTTCATCATCGCATGTGAACCATTTTCTACAAATCCTCACACACAATATCCAATCCATGTTGGAAGTGTTAACTTCGGACAAAGCAGAATAAAGATGAGACATGATGCGTGTAATATTTTTGTTGGTTTGGATGTATGAATGCTGAAGATGTGGGCTGATATTTAAACTCGGTAGATGATACAATTAGGGTTAGAGTTAGGGTCAAAGGAAATTAATAATATCCATAAATAAGGAATTGCTAATAGTATGGAATAATTAATTTTTGATTTGGCATATATAGAAAAGAATTGATTTCCATCGGTTGTAATTAGATATTCAATACTTATTAGGTAGAGAATATAAATTAGCGTTTTTTCCATCGGTTTCCATACCTTAATCAATATCAATATAAATTAGGTAGAGAATATATTAATTATTAATGCAAGTCAACTTATTTAATTACGGAATGAATGTATAGTTTCCTATACAATTCAAATTTAAAATGTTTTGATTTGTTAATTAAAATTGATGAAAATAATTAATTTTGATTTGTTAATTAAAATTGTTTTGTAAATGCCACGTAGTGTGAACATGTTCATTTTTTCTTGCAATCCTATTGGTACACCTGGCTGAAAAAAGCCTGGATTTATATATTGATAGATTAATCAAGTTATATTAAGGGGTTGAAATTAGATCTTGACCTTTAATATTTAATTAAAGGCATGATTAGCTCATTAGGAAACATTAGACAATTTTTTGTGAGGAGAGGATCTCAATCCCTAATTATGAAATATGAAATTATATATATTTAAATAGATTTTCTTAACTTTCCTAATTAAATATAATGGACTTTAATTGTTCTTAAAAATATATATATCTAGAATATACTATAATTAGAAGAATTTTCACAATTAAGGATGAGTGTATATGATATGGAATTATGTATATATATATTTAAATAGATTTAGTTAACTTTCCTAATTGTAGTATATATTAAATATTGTTTTAAATAAAAGTGTTTGTCGATTTTAGTACTCGAATGTCGTTCTCTAGGGGAGCAATACTATCGGCAAGCACAATGAATTTCGATCGATTTTCAAAAACATAAACGAGAAAGCAAGCAAATTTTGTAATAACCGTTGGAGGTTTTTGTAATTTTGAAAATTGAATAAAGCAAACGATAATTGAATAAACAATAAAAAGGTGACGAATAAGTTTTAATCAAAGGAAAAGGAGATAAGGGAGGGGTCGTACTATTTGAAGTAGTAAAAGAAGGTAATCGATAAGGGAGGGGCCGTATTATTTGAAGTAGTAAAAGAAAGTAATTGGTGATTATTATTGATAATATCACGATGTATATATACATGAGTTTAGCTAATAATTAGGCAACTAATTATCTATACACAACTAGTTATCTATACAATCGACTATGTGAAGTAACTAAATATATTATGTAAATAATTACATATTTACTAATATTCTATCACACCTCCGCAGTCGAAACTGGAGGTAATCGAACATTGAGACTGTTACGGAAATCATCAAATAGAACCTGAGGTAGACCTTTTGTAAAAATATCCCCAATCTGATAACGCGAAGAAATATGATGAACACGGACTTCACCCCTTTCAACTTTTTCAAGAACAAAAGGAATGTCCATTTCAATGTGCTTGGTACGTTGATGTTGAACTGGATTGCCCGAGAGATAAACTGCACTTACGTTATCACAATAAACAAGGGTAGCTTTCGTCATAGGAACATGAAGCTCGACCAGAAGATTTCGAAGCCAGCAGGATTCAGACACTACATTTGCCACCCCACGGTACTCGGCCTCTGCGCTAGACCAAGATAAAGTAGGTTGACGCTTGGCAGCCCATGAAATTAAATTAGCACCGAGATAAACACAATAACCAGACGTGGAACGCCTAGCGTCTGGACACCCACCCCAATTCGCGTCGGTGTATGCTGTGAGAAGTGTAGGAGCAGATTGTGCGAGCATTAAACCACGATGAAGAGTCTTTATGTGCTCAGCTTTCTGCTATCAGGAAACTTGTCGACGAGAACGACAAGAGCCATTGGTTCCTTCGTGGTCTTGGTCCGAAATTTGCTAATTTCGCCGATACCCGAATGGCGATGATACCTATCCCTCCGCTTCGTGATCTGCTCCACCAAGCCATTCAATTTGAACTCATCCTGGTTGCAATGGATGGTCCGCCGGCGACTCAGGCCGCGTTCTTTGCCTCCGCATCCCGCACCGACTCTCGCTCGAGTACGATGCGCCCCTCTGATCAGCCTGCTCCTAGCGGTCGTGGACCAGGAACCGCCTCTGGAGTCCGCCGTATGTACGCCTCGCGATGTCAATTGTGCCGAAGTGAGCACTATGCAAATAAATGTCCTACCTATTTGCAACTCCAAACCCGTGCAGGTGTTCCTCCTTCTGTCTCGGCCCCTTCCGTTTTGGCTAATCTCGCCCGGGCATTCCAACCAGCTTGTTCGGTCTCGGACTCGCCTACTACTCCAGACTGGTATGTTGATTCGGGTGTCACTTCTCACATGACATCTCAACCGACCCATCTGGACTCATTCGCTCCTTATACGGGTAATGGATATGTTATTATTCGCAATGGGAAAGCACTTCCTATCTCTCATATTGGATCTCGTCAGCTTGTTTATAGTGTGAATTTAAAGGATGTTTTGGTCGTGCCCCAGTTAACCAAAAACCTTTTGTCTATTAGCAAGTTGACGTCTGATTATCCCGTTGATATTATATTTTCTAATAAGTCTTTTGTCATTCAGCACCGGACGACTCAAGCCCCCCTAGCTCGCGGTCGGCTTGACAACGGGCTTTACCTTTTGGAGCATTGCAGTTCAGCTCTAGTGGCTACGCTTCAACCAAAAGATTTACGTGCTAGTTATTCTTTATGGCATTTACGCCTTGGACATGTTTCGTTTGATGTTTTTTCGTTGCTTAATAAATTGGGATATTTATATGTGACATCTCTATTACCGAACCCCACTCTTTGTTCGCCTTTACAGTTGGCTAAAAGCAAAAAATTGTCATTTTCTTTAAATGACAAGCGTGCTTCGTGTGTTCTTGATATTGTACATTGTGATCTCTGGGGCCCTGCGCCTATTACTTCATCCGCAGGCTATCGTTACTATGTTGTTTTTGTCGACGACTACTCTCGCTTTTCGTGGATTTACCCTATGCATGCGAAGTCCGACTTCTATGAAATATTTGTCCGGTTCTACACGTTCGTCTGCACACAATTCTCCACAAAATTGAAGATTCTTCAGTTCGATGGTGGTACCGAGTTCGTTAATACGCATGTCACTAATTTCATGCTCACTCATGGTATCCTACATCGTATTTCTTGTCCTCATACTCCGCAACAAAATGGTTGTGCCGAACGTAAACATCGTCACATCACTGAAACCGGTCTCTCCATGTTTTTTCATGCCTCAGCCCCGACTTCTTACTGGTTTGACGCTTTCACGACAGTCATCTTTGTTATTAATCGAATACACTCGACTCTTCTCCAGCACAAGTCTCCCTACGAGTTGCTCTTCCACTCTGCCCCTAATTACGCCGTCTTTAAACCCTTTGGTTGTCGGGTGTTTCCTTATCTCCGGGACTATGCACCGAATAAACTCTCACCGCGTAGTCGTGCATGCATTTTCTTGGGTTATAGTAGTGCTTACAAGGGTTTTCGATGTTACGATCCATCTTCCGCTCGCATATTTATCACTCGCCATGCTCAATTTGATGAGCAAGTTTTCCCCTTCTCCAGTGATGCTCATTCGTCCTCCTCGCCACTTCCGTTATCAACTTTTTTGGATGTCGGCACTTCAACCGCTTCGCATCCACCTCCTGCCGACTCGCCTTCTCCTCCTCCGTCCCGTTCCTACCATTTACAGCCCGAACACGAGCTTGAAACTCGACCCGACACTCCAGCGATTCTGGGTCAACCAGCCCCCATAGTTAATCAGCCCCAACGCAACCACAGCCACCAGAGCCACCATCTGTGCCATCGGCTCCAACCCACGCCACCTCTTCCGGCTCTTCTCATCCGATGAAAACTCGTGCGCGTGCCGGTATCTTCAAACCAAAATATCCTCTTCATCTTGCGACTACGGCTCTTATTACGTCCATTGCTACTACGTACGTCCCTCGAGGCTTCAAAACCGCATCCAAACACCCCCATTGGGTCCGTGCCATGCAAGAGAAGATCGATGCTCTAAAATCCATGATACATGGGACCTCGTTCCTCCTCCTACGCACACAAATATTGTTGGTTCGAATTGGGTGTTTCGTACGAAGTTTCGCTCGGACGGTTCCATCGAGCGACATAAAGCTCGTCTAGTGGCTTAAGGCTTCAGTCAGGTTCCCGGCTCTGACTTTCACCACACCTTTAGCGTTGTTGTCAAGGCAACCACTGTCCGTACCATTCTAGCTCTCTCGGTTCATCATCAATGGCCTCTCCATCAGTTAGACGTTAAAAACGCCTTCCTAAACGGTGTTCTTACCAAGCCCGTCTTCATGGAACAGCCACCGGGGTTTGTCGATCCTACACAGCCTACGCATGTTTGTTGCCTTAAAAAAACGCTCTATGGTCTTCGACATGCTCCTTTGGACTGGTTTCAGCGCTTCAGCTCTTATTTATTATCCTTGGGGTTTCGCTTTCCTCGCTCTTCTACTTTCTCCAGGTATCGTCAGTACTATACTCAACCTTTTTTCGTCGCTTCATCGACCGTACTCACTCCGAATTTGCCATCAAAGATCTTGGCCGATTAAACTATTTTTTGGGGCTCGAGATATCTTACACGTCCAAAGGCATCTTCATTGGTCAAGCCAAGTACACTCACGATATTCTCGACCGTGCAACCTTCTCGACTGCAAACCCATAGCGACGCCCCTAGCTCCCGGCACCTCCTTGGTCATCGTCGGCTCCGCCTTCCCTGATTCCACCTTGTACCGCTCTTTAGTCGGTGTCTTGCAGTACCTTACCATCACTCGACCGGATCTCTCCTACGCCATCAATACGGTTAGTTTGTTTCTTCACGCCCCCACTACCGATCACTTCTCCGCTGTCAAACGTATTCTTCGCTATGTCAAAGGAACACGTCACTATGGCCTTTCCTTCACTCGTGACCCTACTCCTTCGATTGTCGGTTACTCCGATGCCGACTAGGCACGATGCCCCGACACTCGTCGCACTACGTATGGATATTCTATTTTTTTGGGTGGCAATCTTGTCTCTTGGAGTGCCAAGAAGCAACCTACTGTTGCACGTTCAAGTTGTGAATCCGAGTACTGCGCTTTGGCCAACCCACCGCTTCGAAAACTATATGGCTGACTAATCTTCTCCGAGAAATACATCAACTTCCTAAATCTCTCCCTCTTCTTTTATGTGACAATAAAAGCGTGATCTTTCTCAATCAAAATCTCATTGCCCACAAATGCGCTAAGCACATCGATCTCGATTGACACTTCGTCAGAGATCTCGATTTTCACCAAAAGCCTCCCCCGACCAGCATTTGAACTTCTTCGGTCCAAGCTTTGTGTTCACTTACATCTTGACGGGGGGTGTTAAGCCTAATAATAATAATAGTAGATAAATATGTATTTATTCTTTGTATTTATCTGTAACTGTGTAGCTTAGGTTTCGACATTCTTTTTGTATCAAGTCTCTATATATTTATTGTAATACACAATTAATTATCATCGGCAATATTATTATTAATCTCACAGTTTC
This sequence comes from Euphrasia confusa, assembly GCA_954870475.1. Taxonomy (NCBI): domain Eukaryota; kingdom Viridiplantae; phylum Streptophyta; class Magnoliopsida; order Lamiales; family Orobanchaceae; genus Euphrasia; species Euphrasia confusa. The sequence continues at coordinate 23,476,440 of OX940968.1, read as the reverse complement.
TGATACCATAAAAGAAGGTAATCGGTGATTATTATTGATAATATCACGATGTATATATACATGAGTTTAGCTAATAATTAAGCAACTAATTATCTATACACAACTAATTATCTATACAATCGACTATGTGAAGTAACTAAATATTACGTAAATAATTACATATTTACTAATATTCTATCAAGTAGGGTTGAGATTAAATTTATAACATGAAAAAGATGTTGAGTAAAGATGTCGTCTCTCGCGACCAACTCCGGTTTTACCCAACCGGGATCCCAACCTCGGTTTCACGACAAGTTTCAACAACTTTATCTAACATCAAGTTCAACTAACGCACTAGGCGAAAATCGAACGAGCCTATATGCAACCGCGATTAAGCTTTAGGTTGATAGCCTAGGGTCAAACAAATAAAAATCAATTGAATCAACCGGGTAGGAGGGACTTGGTCCGTCTCTCCGTCTTTGTAAAATCGATCAACCCTTGTTTTTCATGTTAAAAATCCTTACCCATAAACAAATAATACTAACCCACCCCTAAAATATACTATATATATATATATATATATATATATATAGTCAACAACCATCATCAAAAACACCGAAAATTGTCAAGTCTAAGCATAAAGTGGGGATTGCTAAAAAGTCTCCATACAGAGGGCTATTGCTCGAGCAAGCCAAGATAAGGGACACCAGTTCTAGGATGGACGTAGTTCATGCTTCATTAGATTAGCGGAAGGATCCCAGAGAGCGGAGTATCCGTAAAAAGATATTTGCTCAAGCCAAATAATATATAATGCACTTCACTGGGACTTGGAGTAAAATTATTTATGTCACGTAAAAAGATATTTGCTCAAGCCAAATAATATATAATGCACTTCACTGGGACTTGGAGTAAAATTGTTTATGTCACGTAAAATAATTCTGTACTGATCGAGAGACTATCACAACACAATTAAATATCAAGTACATTTGGATAAGATTAACATTTAAATTTTCACTAAAAATCCTTAAATAGAAAGAAACTTAATTTTTTATAAATTTAAATAACTAAATGTGGAATTGAGCTATTTCACATAAAATTTGTGATATTATTTCTTAAAAAAAATATTACTTGTTGGCTTTTTATTATACGTTAAAAGGTTAAAAATATTTTTTTTAATTAAAAAATAAAATATTTGTTAGTAAATTAACAAAGTAAATGAAAAGAAAAGAGTAAACTTTAAGGTAATATTAGGGTATGGGGCAGATTGGATTTTAATATTATTTCCAACACCCATTGTTTTTCACCTCATTTGTAAGGGTTATATATTTTTTAATTGTTTGTTTATTAGGGTATTTGTATTTTTAAATACTAAGTAGGGGCATTTTTTAAAATGTATAAAGTCATAAATATCCCTACAATAATATTACGGTAATATATATTAATTTATTTTAATATTCACTAATATTAAACACGCTACTAATATATATTTATATATTTGCGCTAAATATATTTGGTAAAATATATTTGCGCAAACATGAGATTACATTAATATCAATATATATTACGCAAACAAAATATATTTGCATTATATATTTATAATTATATATAAATATAATTATATATTTTGGATGAGCGAAGAGATGCGTGTTTTATGAGATGCGTATGTGGAACATTCTTTGTGTAATGTTTTTACATATTTTTTGCATCTATAATAGATTTTAGTTTAGTTTGTAAATATCTATAATAGATTTATGATTTACATTTCTAGTTTAGTTTGTAAATATCTATAATAGATTTATGATTTACATATGTGATTTTATGAATTCTTTGATATCTATGATAGATTTCAATTTTTTTTTTCATATCTATGATAGATATATCAATATTATTATACGAATTATATATGACAAATTTTTGAATTCAAGTGATTTTATATCTATGATAGAAGTGTTGATTTTATATCAATTCAATGAGCTGAAGATGAAAGATTTTGGAATGTCTTTGACGAAACTTGATGTGTGTAGTCAATGAGGAACTATTGAACGTAGGATAGTTTAGATTTTTGGTAATTTTATATATCAATTAATTTTGATTTTATATCAATGAGCCGAAAGATTTTTGAATGTATTTGACGAAACTTCAATATATGTGTAGTCGAATGAGGAACTATTGAATGTAGGATGATAGTTTAGATTTTTTGCGTAATTTTATATATTAATTAATTTCTTAATTTTTTTAATGAAAAAGGATAAAATGGGCAGAGTGCCCTGTATAATACTAAGAGAAAAAATTGGGTACTATAAATAATAATCATCTTAGAAGTGCCCTCATTCGTGATTACCCCTTTAAAATTATTTTAAATTAAGAAATAAAATAATTATTTATTTTTTTAAAATAATTGATTGAGATATGAGTATTACGAAAACGTGCATAGTCCTATAATTTTACTATAAATCGTATTTAAAAGAAGTTAAAATAAAATACAGAAATAATTGGGGAAGACAGACGTCGGGAAGCAAAGAAAAAATGAAAAATCGTTAATCGCAGATATAAAAAAAAAAAAAACAAAGAGTTAAAAACCAAAAGCGGCGGCGTTTTATTGCAAGTGAGCTCTTGAAAAAATCCGAGTGTTGAAAGTTTTGAACGATACCCAAACAAATAAGTAGTCGTACCGAATCTGGTAATTGTTCTTTACTTTCATCATTATTTTATTCTTTGCTTTTATTCTCTGCTCCGCCTTCAATTGCTTATTGATTTTTGTATTGTGTTTTCTTTTTCCCCCAATTTTTTTTTATATATTATGGAAAATGTACTAAATTTCTGGTGATTTATCCTTTTGCATTATTGGAATTTGAAGCACAGTTATATATTGAACATTGATTTGGTAATTTTATTTTAATTTTTAATTATGTTAGTATTATTGACTGTTGTCTGGGATTTTCATATTTCCAATTTTGTATTCGAGTTCTTGTTCTTCAGCTTTTGTTTTTCATTTTTCTTTTGGGATTTTATCGCTGTGGTGAGCTATAATCGTGTATGCCTCGCCACAGAGAAACGGGCTGTGCCAAGTTAGCATCAAGAATAAAATTAGTGTTAGTTTAATCGGCCGTCGTCTGATTTAAATCTTTTTATATGCAGGGTACATTTCTCCCCTGCCCCCGTAAGGCTATGCCAAGATGATGCTCTCTACCCCCATCAGCACATGCAGCAAAAGCGTAGTTTGCATAATTTCTAATATCCGTCGACAAGAGATTATTCGCGTTTCTAATGCTGTTCGGCAATCATCATGCCATTATTCTACCTCTGGCTTACACGAACCAAATAATCGCTCTCCTATAAACGGCTTTCAAGTGTTTCAAAGTAACCGTACAGCCAACGGCCACAGTCCTAGTTGTCGTTCTTTGACACTTAAAAGGTTACTGAGGTCTGGACAGAGACTTAACGCGCACGTCACTGTCTCTACAACCGGAAATCAGAACCTGGATTTGAGGTTTTCTGCGAATCAATCACGGTTTTCTGAAATTAAATGCAACGTGGGCCCATTTTCTTTGAACAAACGCAGTCTACTACCGGCCGGTGTTTGTATCGGATTATTAGTTTGTTTTTCGACTTCTGAACCTTCTTATGCTGAAGCACGAGAAGGAAATGAGAAGAAAGAAGGTTATTGTGATGCCTCGCCTGGTGACTACCTACACAATAAGAAAATCTTAACGGACTTCTCTGTCATTGGTATGGTTTATGTTTCACCTTAATTCATGTAGTGTTTTTATGGGATTGTGTTAAGGGATACAAATTCCAACGCATCTTTTTAAAAAATTAAAAACAAAAAAATACCTGAGGTTTGATTCCGCTTGCATTTTGACCGAACCATTGGTTGGTGTAGCGGGATTTATGACTTGATAACGTCGGCAAATGCATTAGTTGATGTTGTAAGTAAATTTGGGCAATATATTGAAGAAAACGAAGGATAACTTTTTGATTGAGTCATTAATTTTCATATGCTTTGCTGCCTACAGGTGAAAAGTGTAAGACATATATAACCTGAAGAGTGGTTCCAGTATTTTAAGTTTGTCTCTTTAAAAGATTGTTACTTAATATTTAATCAAACCTCAAGGTACTTTTGAATTTATCCCTTATGGTGCTAATGACATTCTATGTTATTTACATTTTCATAGTTTGATAAATGGTTTGTTTTTTCCACATCCTTTATTTTCCCCTAATCTAGATAACTGCACCATTCTGCACAGGTATACCAGGAGACGGGAGATGTTTATTTCGTTCTGTTGCGCATGGAGCTTGCATACGATCGGGAAAACCTGCTCCGAATGATAGCTTTCAAAGGGATTTAGCGGATGAGTTACGGGATAGAGTATGTTCTGGGTTTCTACTTAGGTTTAAATTACAAGATTACCCTTCAGCTTCTGCATAAATGTATTGTTCATCGTTGCAAAATTCCTCATTACATACACAAATCTTTACAGGGTATTTGCATACTTAATTTCATTTTATTCTTGTAATTTCCAATGTTTTTTTAGACTGAAGATATGAAATCTCAATTCTTAAAGGGCATTTTTTATGATTTTCCTTACTAATTGAACTGAAAATATTTTCAAGATGACTCCTCTAACAGTGTATCTTGCTACTCTCGTTAGGTTGCGGATGAATTTATCAAAAGACGTGAAGAAACAGAATGGTCAGTTTACTGGGATTTATCGATATTTGTTTCTGGTCATATTCGTCATTTATTGGTTTTTAAACAAAATAGATATGTAATATATAAATCCTGTTTCTAAGGTTGCACTAATGTCTCAGGTTCATAGAAGGTGATTTCGAGACGTATGTTTCACAAATGAGGAAGCCTCATGTATGGGGAGGTGAACCTGAATTGTTAATGGCTTCTCATGTCCTCCAGTAAGTCTTCATGTAGATTGTAAATATGCAATGTTTTTCATTGATCTTGAGGGGTAATTTCTTCTTAATCAAGAGGTAAAAATCAATGACTTTTATTTCCTTAATCACCCTTGTTAGCTTATGCGATACCCTAATAAAGATTTATTGGGATAATTGTCATTTTGCCAACACATGCAAGACACATCCAAACACATGTATTAGTTTAGTATTAGAAAACACACATTTTAGTTCATGCATATGAGTTTTGAAATTTAAGGTCCTTGCGGGAAATCTATTTATAAGATAGTCTGCAGTCAAAGCAGCCTCTCCCCATAGAAATTTAGAACAGATTGAAGTAAGTATAATAGATCTAACAACTTCCAATATATGCTTATTTTTCCTTTCAGCAACCCCATTTTGTTGAGGTGTGTTAGGGCATGAACTTTGATGTAGGATCCCTTTTTCAGAAAAAAAAAAACTCATTTAAAATGTGATTGTAATATTTTGTCCCATTGTCAGTTCTTAAAATTTGGATTTTGGTTTGAAACTGAGTGTGAATCATATTATAGAAACTCTTAAAGGTTTTATAGACATCAGATTTATCTTTTAGTAGGTATAACCATGTGAGCCTAGTATGATCATCAATTAAGGATACAAACCACCTTTTTCCTTTTACGTTTAGGTGTCTAGAAGGGCCCCATACATCACTGTGTATTAGAGTAAAAGGATTAGATGGTTTGTAGGGTTTTGATGGATAAACACTCTTTTTATGTTTGGATAACTGACAAATTTCACATTTAAATATGGAAATATTTTTATTACAAAAGAGAGTTGGAAATAATTTATTCAGATAAACAAAGCTTGGATGCCCTAACCTAGAGTGCCACATCATTATATCACTATTTCCCAAATCATAGATATTATAGCAGGTAGTTTTAAGTTCAAACTTAATCTGGTTGACCTTTCTGTCCTCTAGAAAGTATAGCCCTCCACTCATCTTAACACTGCCAAGCACAGTCCTCATGTCCATTTCCTGAAAATTACAACCAGTAGGTGAAAAAATTGTTGTGCAGTTAGTTTCTAAGCATAATTTACTCACAGATAATAGGTTGCAAGAGTTTTGGAACATGAAGGGCATTGTGAAGAGTTAGTATAGGAGTGACCTGGATGGATCCCTTACCAGCAACAGCTGAGAAGGATCCATCAGCCACTCTAACTTTTTTATTTCCTCCACAAGAAACATAAGTGTTGAAAAAATAGGAGTTATAGGTCATACGACTCGATCAGTGGCACCTGAATCAATTATCCATTGAGGATTAGAAGAAGTGATTATGAAGGCTAGAATATTACCAGATGCTATTGTAGAGGATTTTAAGTGTGCATGATTTCTCAAAAGAGTACTTAGATGCTCTAACTGCTCCTTTGTGAAAGGAACAACTTCAGATTTTTTCTTCCCTGGTTCAGATGATACTTGATTGCTGTGTATTCCAGTTCCAAAGTTTTGCAACTGACTTTTTGGCTTCCAATTTGGAGGTTTTCCATGTATCTCCCAACAATTCTTTTTTAGGTGTCCCACTTTCTTACAATGGTCACATACTGGCCTTGGCTTCTTTTGTTGATTTATTGCTGCCATGGCTGATTGCTCTATATCTTGGCCACTGGCTCTGAAGCCTTGGGTTGAGTCAGGTCTAGAACTCATGACCTTTCTCCTGGATTCTTCCCTTCTGACTTCAACAAACACATCCTTGAGTGAAGGGAGAGGTTTTCTTCTCAATATTCTACCTCTCACCTCATTAAGAGATGGGTTAAGGCCAGCCAAGAAAGAGTACACTCTTTCATTTTCTTCTCTTTTCTTGAATTTTATTCTATCTCCTGAGCATTCCCAGCTATCATCATGGCATATATCCAATTCTTGGAGCAGAGTAACTACATCAATGTAATATGTAGTCACATCTTTGTTCTCCTGCTTCATAGCCCATAGGGTTGTCTTTAAGTCATAGATATAAGAAGAGTTCTCCAGATATGAGTACATTTCCTTCACTGCATCCCATAGATCCTTGGCAGTTGGTAGAGAGATATGAGGTCTGGCTATGCTGGGCTCCATAGAACTGATAATCCAAGCAATTACCATAGAGTTTTCTGCTCTCCAGGTTTCAAGCTTTGGATCACCTGCTGCTGGTTTTTTACTGGATCCAGTTAGTAGACCCATCTTCCCTCTCCCCTCCATAGCCAAACGTATGGTTTGAGACCATTCAATATAGTTTTTTCCATTCAGCCGTCTGGGGATCATCAGATGTGAGGGATAAGTTGGTAGGTAGGTTTCTTCTCCAGAGGTTTGGCCATTGGTAGGTGGAATTGAGGTTTGGTTATTTGGAGTTAGGACATCCCCTGTGAATGTAATCAATGCATCATGAAGGTAATTCCTCAGTGTAGAGGTCTCCATTTTTTTTAAGGCTTAGTAGAACCTAAGCTCTGATACTTTGAATAATAGAAAGTGTTTTATTTTATTATTCAAAAAGATTGAGTTACATAGTACAAGGAGTCCTACTTAAATAATAACACTCTATAGCCTATATTAGGTAACTCTATAAATCATTGATTCTAATAACATAAAATTCTCCTAGATCAATTACTACATTAGGGCTCCAATCAATCAGTCTCCTTGTTTAGAATATCTCTTGCTATAATACAAGGGATACTCTTTCCTTATTCTGATAATCAACATAATTCCCTTAATTCAACAATAATAATAAAATTAAAAATACTAATCAAACTTCCAGCGCATCAGATCAGCTCTTGTTACTGCCGTTGGGATTTTTTTAAAACTGCAATGTAAGTTTGACTATTTGCCTTTTTTTTTTTTGTTTTGAAGGGATAATCCAAATACTACCACTGGGATTTAGCCTAATTGCAAAAGACAAAATGGGACGATTTATATTTAGAAATCACTAATACTCTTCCATTTACGAATGGAATCTTTTGTGGGGTATTTGAGATCATGGCCTTAAAATGATTTATTTTTTTTCAATAATTGAAAATGGCAACTTTTTTTTTTTTGCTGAATTACAGGGGTAGTTTTTATAATTATGGCCTTTTCATATGAAGATTTATTATGGTCAATGGAAGCTATAACTGTGATGCAAGAACTAATAAGCATCTGTAACTATCAGGATGCCGATAACAGTCTACATGCACGACCAAGATTCCAGTGGCTTGATATCTATTGCCGAGTATGGTCAAGAGTATGGCAAGGACAATCCTGTTAAAGTCCTCTATCATGGTTATGGTCATTATGATGCACTTCGAGTTCCTCGTAACGGAGGCCCCAAGTCGAGACTTTGAGCTTTCCAGAAGATGTGCATTTGATAATATAAGAAAAATGAAAGCAAACTGTGTATGCACTCTGGAGCAAGCTCCCTTACTAGCAAACACCCCATTCTACACAGAGCGGCTCAGTGTAACTACTTTTATTTTTCCTCTCTTACATGATGTCTTAAATCATTGTATTGTTCGTCGTTAGATTGTATGTGTCACAGAGGATTTTGGATCTAATTTGGGATCTGCATGTTTCTACTTGGGATTTTAGATTGTTCTGCCTTGCTAATATAACTATGATGGACTATTTACATAAAAAACAACTCAACTCTGGTTATTTTTCAAAATTACAAATACACCCCAAGAGGTTTTTTATACATGTAAGAGAACAGAGTGTATGTAAAATAATGATCTTTGGAAGATGACTGAGTTGAGGTTATCTTCATTTTGTAAGTAGGTGAAGCTTGAGGGGTAGTTTTTAGAATTAACCTAAATTGTGAGCTTGCATTCTATTAAGACAATATTCGTTCTATTTTGTGAAATAATGTAATGATCCAAAAAGTGTTAAAATTTTGAATATGTTTACATCGCTACTTATGTAATTCTATAATTGGTGACCTCTTAGAATATGTAACTTTGTATGCATGAGTAGAATAAAATGCGTTCAAAATGAGAGTTTGAAAGACTTAAGATATTGTTTTCGAAAGTATAATCATTAGTATACAGTATATATGGAAACGTTGAAATTATAAATTAGAAATAAAACTAAAAATCTAATACATGGCCCAAAAGGTAAATAGTATAATTTTCCCTCCCCACGGAGAAGAGTTACTTCACTAAAAATACAGTTATTGGGTCCCGCACTTAACGTTGGTCTTTCATTTCCCATCTCAAAAAAACTCTCTTCTATGAATTTTTGCCGGGCACAAAAAAAACCTTTCATTTCCCAAAATTTCACCCAAATGAAAACAGTTTTAAGAACTCTAATCCCAAATCTTTGATCCCTTTGTTTCTGCCTGAAAACTCATCTAAAATGATTTGTAATTTTCGTGCCACCAAATGAAATCCATTTCAACGCGGTTATGATCCAATCCAAAGGGGAAATCATATCATCGATAATATATTTTGTTGGGTTTTCTTCCCCATGAGACGGCTAACATTGTGGTATTTGGAGGATCTGATCCGAGTGGATCGAGACGATGTCTAATTTGTACGGTGGTGATTTCAATCAGAAGATCGATTACGTGTTCAAAGTCGTGTTGATCGGAGATTCTTCTGTCGGGAAATCCCAACTGCTGTCTCGGTTCGCGAGGAATGAGTTCAGCGTGGAATCCAAGGCCACAATCGGTGTCGAGTTTCAGACCAAGACCCTTTTGATCGATAACAAGACGGTCAAGGCCCAGATTTGGGACACCGCTGGTCAAGAAAGGTTCGAATCGATATATTAATTTTTCGATGATTTTTTTGTAGGAATACTGTTAAGATATCCATATAGATTGGTTAAAAAACATTGAACTCAAATATAAATTGAAGAATTTTTTATCACCTTAAAAAGCTCTTTTAAGGTGTTATTGAACCAACTTTGACATGGTATCAAAGCAGCTGTTGATGTAATTTTCGACTTACTCGTGAGGGTGAGTGTTAAGATATTCCACATCTTTTAGTTAAAGAACCACATTGGACTCACATATAAGCTGGGACAACATTATCACCTTAACAAAGTCTTTTAAGGTGTTATTGACCCAACTCTGACAAATACTGACAAGTAAATTCCTTTTTGTTTTGTTCCGTTTTTCCTAGGTATCGAGCGGTAACGAGCGCTTACTACCGAGGGGCGGTCGGGGCGATGCTCGTGTACGACATTTCGAAGCGGCAGTCTTTCGACCACATCGCCAGGTGGCTCGAGGAGCTGAGGGGGCACGCGGACAAGAACATAATCATAATGCTGATCGGGAACAAGTGCGATTTGGGGACCCTACGAGCGGTCCCCACGGAGGATGCTCAGGAGTTTGCGGAGAGAGAGAATTTGTACTTCATGGAAACGTCGGCCCTACAAGCGACAAACGTCGAGGGGGCGTTCATGATGATACTCACGGAGATATATCGGACGGTGAGCAAGAGGACTTTGATCGCGGGGAATGCCTCGAGTTACGCGAAGTCATCATCGCTTAAAGGTACTAAGATCATCGTTCCGGGTGACGATGTAGATGGAAAAGGAGGTGGGTGTTGCATGTAATATCACACGTATTTTCTTTTTTCATTGTGTTCTTAGACTCGATAGGTAAGAGTCTAAGAACATACAAAACTTCGATTAGTCTTAGCTGTTAAATTGAGTGATGCCTTTAATAAATTGGTCTATTGATTTAACTCTCAACAAAATCGAGCAAGAATCACTTAATGATACTCGAAACATCTCAATTAAATTGACATGTTTTTGTTTCTCATTCATAAAGCATTATATTGAATCTAAAATATAAATGTGGCTACTCATGCTCAAATAACTAGTAATTCCATCGTATACAGGGGATCACACGTAGGGGTGTGAATAAGTCAGGCTACCGACATGAGTCTATGACTCGGCTTACAAAAGCTCGGCTCGTTTAATAAACAAGTCAGATTCAATTTTTTTTAAAAGTTCATTTATATAAACAAGTCGGGCATAAGCTTATTTTTAAGCCTTTTTAAGCCTATCAGGCCGGCCTATATATATAATATTTCTGGTTGTAATTTTTTAGTACTTACTAGTATTAATGAATAAGTATAATATCTCACATCCATAAAAAAATCATAAGTGAAATGTGTAATGTGATTATCCCACATTGATTGAAGAATACTTTTTTGAACAATTTTTGTATTTATAAAATATTGTTCACTTATCTTTTATTATTATTTATTTAAAAAATAAAATTAGCATTTAAAAATAAAAATTAATATTTTTTAATTAAATTTTCGACTTATCAATCTAGTTGAGATTCGAATTATACTTACAAATGCTTATAATAAAAGACTTTCAGGTCGGACCTATTTACTAAATAGGTTCAGACCGAGCCTTTTATAAAAGTCTTTGATAGATAACAGGTCATGAGTGAGCCTAAAAAAACTTGATAGATAACAGGCCAGGGTTAAGCCTAAAAAAATTTAGGCCTATTTAAACAAAGTCTGACTCGGCTGGTTCTCACCCCTAATCATACATTGACACTGATTACTCACCAAAAAATTGAATACAATTACTATTATTATTACTCACCATGTCTTTTTAATTTTTTTTTTTACATAACTCATTTATTACTTATATATTCAATATTTATTATATTTAAAATTTATATTATTTAACATATAAAACTATTTTTTTACCATTAGTATTAATTTTTTAGTGAGAGTATTATTTAATTGATTTATTATTATTAATTTAATATTTAATTTACAATAAATATAAATGTTGATAATATCTCTTCCTCATCAAAAAATAGATAAATATATAAATGGACATATTTTTTTTTTCTTTTATTTCAAAACCAATATATCATATAGTATCTAAATAATTATAAACAGTTTTCCTCTTTTATACGGATCAAGTGTGGTGCAGTGTATTTTGGTATTTTTTATTATATTAAATACTAGTATCAAATAAAATTATGATAAAGTTGCATATTATTATTTATTTTATAGATAAAATTAAAATATTTTTAAAAACGATTTCTGTAATTTTTGTTTCAATAAAATACAACGTAAAACATTTCTATCATAAAAAAAATAAAAATAAAATGTAAAAAATAAATAAGATACTTTTGAAATAAATTAAGATAAATATATACTGTATTAATAGTAAAGGCACTTATTGACAAGACAAAGTGTAAATGTTGGTTTTGGCGACAACATATGTTTTGGGTGTTTGTGTTTTGTTTCAGGTGTTGAATGAATGGATGAATAGCATATTACATGGTGATATGGAATCAGTGATGTCCAATGCATCACGTCAACATGAGTGCCAACTGGAACTAGAACTCTAGCAGGGTGTGTGTAAAAATCAGGGTGGCTGATGTCTACTGCTGTCACTACCCATATATTAGTAAGGACAACTATAAGGAGTGGTTGGGAAGGTGTGCGCTGTCCGTCGACTATTGTCATATCTTCTTCGTGCGAGCTCCGATTGTGTTGATTCAAAATGCTATGGAATCCACACTTCAAGAGCTACGTATCCATATATGACAAGTAATGTCAAAACCATGCGACTGGAGTCGCAGGCGACAGGAGTCGCACGCCACGGCTGAAAGCGTGCAGTCCGTCGATTTTGGCCATATCTCCTTCGTGCGAGCTCCGATTGACTTGATTCAAAATTCTTTGGAATCTACTCTTCAAGAGCTACAACATGGATCCAGAGACTGGAGTCTCCGATTTTGGAACCAGCGACTGGAGTCGCTGAAAAAGCGGAGACTCACGTCTCCAAAACCGGAGCTCATTTTTCGCCAAAAACGGAGACTCCTGTCAACTTTTCCAGAGAACGCCAAAAACGGAGACTCCTGTCAACTTTTCCAGAGAACGCCAAAAAACGGAGACTCCTGTCAACTTTTCCAGAGAACGCCAAAAAACGGAGACTCCTGTCAACTTTTCCAGAGAACGCCAAAAAACGGAGACTCCTGTCAACTTTTCCAGAGAACGCCAAAAACGGAGACTCCTGTCAACTTTTCCGGAGACTACGCAAAAGTGGAGACTTCACAAAAGTGGAGACTACGCAAAAGTGGAGACTACGCAAAAGTGGAGACTTCACAAAAGTGGAGACTACACAAAAGTGGAGACTACACAAAAGTGGAGACTCCAAAAACGGAGACTCAAAATCCGGAGACTCAAAAACCGGAGACTCCAACTGTCCAACCCAGCGACTGTCGACTGTCCAACCCAGCGACTGTCGACTGTCCAACCCAGCGACTGGCGACTGTCCAACCCAGCAACTGGCGACTGTCTTCATGTATTGGATTTGGAGACTTTGTGTTTACTACTTCAATGATATCGACGACCATGAAGACGATGAAATTCTGAGGCTTCAACACTTAGAGATTTTCACGAGAAATTGAAGATGAAGAATTGAGATCGATGGAGTCAAGATTGAATTGAAGTTCGGATTTTGAAATTGAAGATTCAAGATTCGAAGATTCAAGAATCAAAGATTCAAGATTCCAAGATTCAAGAATCCAAGTTCAACAATAGTGATGTCATCCATGGAGAAGTGACATCAGCCAAGCATGTGACGAATGAGAATATGCCACGTCATCATCTCACATGTGCGGGCTGCCTATATAAACCCATGGATTTCGATTTCATCACTTGACGATTTTGAGAGAACGAAATCTGATATTCGAGTATCGCTGTCGTTGTTTGTTGGCGCTGAGCTTTAGAGTTTTGGTAGTTGTTTTGTGTTGTGCACCACTAGTAGGGTTATGTGATTTAGCTCTAGGTGTAGTAGTACTAGGTCTCTGGTTCGTTGGAGTGCTGCGTCACTTGGGATATGACCTTTGATCATTTTGTCTACCTTTCTCTACCCGTGTAATAGTTTAGTTTCGTCGTTCAATGAAATGAAAACTATTACATAACTTTGTCTTCAGCACTTTACTTTACTTTACTTACATTGAGTTTGAACTATACACACAAGCAAGCGATAGTTGAGAGAGTGCGTGAGTTCTTCGACTGAAGCTGCTGACTGTGAGTTCTTCGACTGAAGCTGCTGACTGTGAGTTTAAGGCCAACTTCGCGAAAATTTGGTATCCTACGCTGAAGACGTAATTTCAATTGGTATCAGAGCGGGACGACATACGTATAAGAAGCAATGGTTGCCTAAAGTGAAAAATCAAAAAATCTGGAAACCAAAAACTAAGAGCGCTACTCAATGGGTGCCAAAAGTGAAAAAGAGTGAAGTTATTCCCGAATCCACTCCTAGAAAAATTTGGTTACCGAGACAAGTGATTCTCTGCAATGTTGTGCTAAACGCTTCTAAGCAAGACTCGCAAGGAATTTGGTACCTCGATAGTGGTTGTTCTCGACACATGACTGGAACGAAGAAATCTCTGAAAGATTACGAACTTGTGACTAACAACCCCGTCATGTTTGGAGGGGGAGAAAAAGGTATCGTGTTGGGAAAAGGAACTCTCCATCTCAAAGGATTGCCACCACTCAAGAATGTTGTCCATGTTGAAGGACTAGTGGCCAATCTGATAAGTATAAGCCAACTTTGCGATGACCAGCTGAATGTCAGTTTTGACAAAGACTCTTGCAAAGTCTTTGATAGTGAAGGGAAGTGCATTTTGAAGTGTCATCGTGCTAAGAACAATTGCTACGTCTATGGCAACTGTCAAAATGACAAACAAAAATCAGAGGAATCAACTGAGAGAGAAATTTTGGATTTCGTCATGGACACTCTTGCGCAGGCAGCTATGTCTGAGGCTCCGACACCCAAAATCTCCGGAGCTAAATTTGATGCGCTTAAGGACTTGGCGTTTACTTCGAAGGCTTCTTCTCCTAAGCTGACTCTTGAGATTCTTATCTATGAAAGTTCTACTTCTATCTTTGTATCTCGAAAGGCCGCGGAAAATATGGAAGAGAAGTCTGACAAGCATGAATTTGAATCAACAACGACCCATATGGCAACCTATGAACGGTTATTAAAATCGACTAAAAGTCGAAGTGTTGATCAAACACTCTTTCGTTCCATGATTGGAAGTTTACAATATTTAACTCCAACTCGCCCTGACATTATGTTTAGTGTTTGTATGTGTGTCAGGTACCAAGCAGATCCAAAGGAAGTTCATGTACGAGCTGTCAAACGGATTCTCAGCTACATCTCAGGAACTGCTAACTTGGGAATCTGGTATACACGCCACACATCATCAAATCTTTTCGACTTCTCCGATGCAGATTGGGCAAGTAATACGGACGAAAGAAAGAGTACCTCCGGTTGTTGTTGCTTTCTTGGCAATAATATTGTTTCATGGCATAGTCGAAAGCAAAATTGCATCGCACTGTCAACTGCCGAGTCGGAGTATGTTGCAGCTGGAAGTTGCTGCACTCAACTACTTTGGTTGAAACAAATGTTGAATGACTATCTTCTTGAGAGTGCTCCATTAGTGCTGTATTGTGATAATCAGAGTGCTATCAAAATCAGCGAAAATCCTGTCCAGCATTCAAGAACTAAACACATCGACATTCGACATCATTTCATTAGAGATTTGGTTGATCGTGATATAGTCAGTCTACAGCATATTTCAACAGAAAAACAGCTTGCTGACATCTTTACCAAACCTCTTGACTTTGAGAGATTCAAAAAACTAAGGAATTCTCTCTGCATGTGTTCTCTCTAAGAATTCACGAAATTTTTTGAAGTCTGAAAGAGTAGTTTCTTTACTTCTGAATACGCACTCGGAATTGTCGTGGATTAGTCTAGTCAGACAAACATTGATTCGAGGCCGCTTTAGTCTTCGGACCCAAGTGCATTTATTCCGCTGAATGCAAACATGTGAACTTGGCATTAAACTCCCATAGCTATCATTTGCATAGATCCATAATACCAAGTAACGGAGGACGTCGGATCACTTTGTCCGCCGGCTCCCCTCTTCGAAAGGTAGTACATGGACGCTCTAATTTAAGATGCTCAACCATCACACTTCGGAGATGCAGGATGATCCTTGCTCCCCTCTGACTGCTGTAATGAGCATCTGTTGCATTTCATTTAAAGCTAAAACTCGTCTGGAGGACGCCGGATCACTTTGTCCGCCGGCTCCCCTCTGATGTAGTAAAGCTAGTCCCAAGTGGAGTGCCGTAAAAGTTCACCTTGCATTCATGAATTAAAATCTCTTGTGCGGTGCAAACTCATCAAATATGTTTCGACGAAACACGACTGCATCATTGTGACTGTGACGAAGGACAAGTAAACATGTCTATCAACATACTTCGGTCCATCTCACCGGTTTTTAATATGAGAGATTTTCATTAACTCAAAGTTACAATCACCTAGTGTGAAATTTTTGTTTTGGAAAATGATGAAAAATGGACTCTTTTCTGGGAAAATATTTGCTCTTCATTGCCTAATATCACCCCTCGAATCTCCACTAAAATGTGTTTGAATGTTTGCAGTGTGTTGAACGCTTGAATACTAACTCGGGATGTGTTGTTTTGATTTGGTACTCTTGTAGTTCATATTCAGCATCTCGTGGAGTTCAATCTTTATGGCGTAAGATGAGTGCAGCAGCATCCGGTGTCACTCAGTACTACGTTTGCCTATCTTCACCAGATGACCCATCAAGGGGGAGGTTTAGGTGATGATGCTGGTTCATCTGGCAAAGGACTGCGTAATGCATGGTTTCTCTATTTTGAATAACTCTTGAAACTCTTGAACTATTCCGTTTGCATGCATATGTCTTGATATATTGATGTTTTGACTAAGTGTGTTTGGTTTTTCATATCTTATCAATGATAGTTCTTCATTGTTGATTAATTGATTGCCTTTGTTTTAACTTAGTCATATTTTTGATGTGTATCTCTTGAGGGGGAGATTGTTTTGTATCTCCTTGTGCTAACTCTTCGTCATATGAGTTGTGCCAAAAAGGGGGAGATTGTAGATGTTGGTTTTGGCAACAACATATGTTTTGGTTGCTTGGTTTTTGAGATTTTGTATATCTCCTTATGCTAACTCTTGATCATATGAGTTGTGCCAAAAAGGGGGAGATTGTAAATGTTGGTTTTGGCGACAACATATGTTTTGGGTGTTTGTGTTTTGTTTCAGGTGTTGAATGAATGAATGAATAGCATATTACATGGTGATATGGAATCAGTGATGTCCAATGCATCACGTCAACATGAGTGCCAACTGGAACTAGAACTCTAGCATGGTGTGTGTAAAAATCAGGGTGGCTGATGTCTACTGCTGTCACTACCCATATATTAGTAAGGACAACTATAAGGAGTGGTTGGGAAGGTGTGCGCTGTCCGTCGACTATTGTCATATCTTCTTCGTGCGAGCTCCGATTGTGTTGATTCAAAATGCTATGGAATCCACACTTCAAGAGCTACGTATCCATATATGACAATTAATGTCAAAACCATGCGACTGGAGTCGCAGGCGACAGGAGTCGCACGCCACGGCTGAAAGCGTGCAGTCCGTCGATTTTGGCCATATCTCCTTCGTGCGAGCTCCGATTGACTTGATTCAAAATTATTTGGAATCTACTCTTCAAGAGCTACAATATGGATCCAGCGACTGGAGTCGCCGATTTTGGAACCAGCGACTGGAGTCGCTGAAAAAGCGGAGACTCACGTCTCCAAAACTGGAGACTCATTTTTCGCCAAAAACGGAGACTCCTGTCAACTTTTCTAGAGAATGCCAAAAACGGAGACTCCTGTCAACTTTTCTAGAGAACGCCAAAAAACGGAGACTCCTGTCAACTTTTCCAGATAACGCCAAAAAACGGAGACTCCTGTCAACTTTTCCAGAGAATGCCAAAAAACGGAGACTCCTGTCAACTTTTCCAGAGAACGCCAAAAACGGAGACTCCTGTCAACTTTTCCAGAGAACGCCAAAAACGGAGACTCCTGTCAACTTTTCCGGAGACTACGCAAAAGTGGAGACTTCACAAAAGTGGAGACTACGCAAAAGTGGAGACTACGCAAAAGTGGAGACTTCACAAAAGTGGAGACTACACAAAAGTGGAGACTACACAAAAGTGGAGACTCCAAAAACGGAGACTCAAAATCCGGAGACTCAAAAACCGGAGACTCCAACTGTCCAACCCTGCGACTGTCGACTGTCCAACCCAGCGACTGTCGACTGTCCAACCCAGCGACTGTCGACTGTCCAACCCAGCGACTGGCGACTGTCCAACCCAGCAACTGGCGACTGTCTTCATGTATTGGATTCGGAGACTTTGTGTTTACTACTTCAATGATATCGACGACCATGAAGACGATGAAATTCTGAGGCTTCAACACTTAGAGATTTTCACGAGAAATTGAAGATGAAGAATTGAGATCGATGGAGTCAAGATTGAATTGAAGTTCGGATTTTGAAATTGAAGATTCAAGATTCGAAGATTCAAGAATCAAAGATTCAAGATTCCAAGATTCAAGAATCCAAGTTCAACAATAGTGATGTCATCCATGGAGAAGTGACATCAGCCAAGCATGTGACGAATGAGAATATGCCACGTCATCATCTCACATGTGCGGGCTGCCTATATAAACCCATGGATTTCGATTTCATCACTTGACGATTTTGAGAGAACGAACTCTGATATTCGAGTATCGCTGTCGTTGTTTGTTGGCGCTGAGCCTTAGAGTTTTGGTAGTTGTTTTGTGCTGTGCACCACTAGTAGGGTTATGTGATTTAGCTCTAGGTGTAGTAGTACTAGGTCTCTGGTTCGTTGGAGTGCTGCGTCACTTGGGATACGACCTTTGATCATTTCGTCTACCTTTCTCTACCCGTGTAATAGTTTAGTTTCGTCGTTCAATGAAATGAAAACTATTACATAACTTTGTCTTCAGCACTTTACTTTACTTTACTTACATTGAGTTTGAACTATACACACAAGCAAGCGATAGTTGAGAGAGTGCGTGAGTTCTTCGACTGAAGCTGCTGACTGTGAGTTCTTCGACTGAAGCTGCTGACTGTGAGTTTAAGGCCAACTTCGCGAAAAGTTGGTATCCTACGCTGAAGACGTAATTTCACAAAGTACAACCATTCATTTTTTCAATCAAACATATAAAACCCGCACTACTTAATAAGCAGTTTGAGTAAAAAATTAAGTATATAAAGTAAAATCGTACTTCGTATATTTTATTTTTCAAAACTTAGAAAAAGAAAGTACGTTAACAATCTTGAAATCGAGAAAGTATATTCTACTACTAATATAGTAGTAGTACATAGATTTGAAAATCATTTAGGGTGTTGGCAATTTGGCATGAAATTTATTAATTAATTAATCGACAACTATTTGAGAAATAGAATCAATTAGAGAGTTGACTTTTTGACTAAAACTTGCATTTGAAAATGAATTAGACTTTACCGCTTTAAAGCAAATTTTGAATTCCAACCGAAAATCAACTCATCCCGCTCACCACCTCAATTAATTTTTTCCCTGCACTTCCGCTTTTCATTTTTCATTTTCAAATTAATTTCAAATTTCCCAATTTTCATTTTTTCATTTATACAAACAAATGTATAAACTACCGCTATATCTCCACCTCCCGATTTCGAGTGTCCTCCCCTTTTCATTCAATCAGCCGCCGGAATTAGTTCGATAGAATGCCGGAAGCCAGAGATCGGCTATCGAGGCAAGACGGCGTCGTATCAGCATACAGTCGAAGGCGAGTTTTCAGAGACTCCGGCGGAGGAGATACCCGGAGAGGCGGTTCGGTGATCTCTGTTCTAGAAGACGAAATGCAGTCCCCTGTAACTCCGTTCCGGTGGAGAGGGGCGGCGATGGTGGGTACGCCCCGGCCGACGGGATTGGCTGCTGATGGCGCTGTGGTTACTCCGAGAACTGGGCGGCGATCTGCACTGACAGTTGGCCGTGAAAATATTTCGCCGGCGGTGGGAAGTGGCCGCGGCCGTGGCCGGGGAAGCCCATTGCCTATCTGGTACCCGAGAAGGCCGCTTAGGGAAGTTACTGCTCTAGTGAGGGTAACTTTACTTTTTCACTTGTGCAATTGATTCTGATTTATTGGCAAAATCTGTGGGTTCTTTAGATCTATCATATTTAGATACAAATCCAACTAGGTATTTTTCTACAGTAATTTCTTAAAATCGATTTAATGCTGTTTTTTCTGTACCTAATAGTACTTGAGCTTATTAGTACTTTGCTCTTCTTATGCATTGCAATGAACTTGACACTAGTTTACTTTTTTCGATGAATTCAACAAAGCCTATTCGGTTCAGATTTCTGTTGCATATGCTCTTTGAGATCTTCTAATTCAATTTTCATTGATGTGTATTATATTGATTTGTATGTGCTGGGAAATCCTTAATCAACCAATGGTTTTTAGTGGGACTTATTTACATGGATTCACTTATTATTCAATGTCTCTATCCTCAGGCAATTGAAAGAAGCACAGAGCGAAGGAGTGGTGCATTACACCAACAAACAGAGGATCCCATTCGCCGTGATCCGATACTTCGTGACCCATCACCAAGCACTTCAGATGCTCGTTCCGAGCGTGATATTTCTCTAACCTCCCCAACCCCCTCGACCCTAAAAAGGCGCTGCCCGTCAACTGTTATTGGTAAAGTGCCGAAGATATTGCTTGGTATCACACAGGAAAACGATGGAGATACGGATTTTTTAACTCCGCAAAAAAAGCTTCTGAACAACATTGACACGGCCGAGAAAGTTGTCATGGAGGAGCTTCGGAAGCTTAAGAGGAGCCCTCTGGCTAGAAGAGAAGAGAGGCGGAAAAGGATTCGGACGTTGATGTCAATGCGCTAAATGATAATCTATTCTTTTTTCATCTCTTGATGATTTTGAAACAAGTTGTTGCATTTTTCATCCCTCGATGAGAATACATCTGTATCACTATAGCTTCTGATAGAAGCGGTAATAGTGTTTATTTTTGGATATTTCTATCTATAGGCAAAAATAGAGGTAATGTGCAATGTGCTCCATTGTAAATTTCAGAGTTTTTATTGAGTTAGATCTTTGAAGTTTCTACACTTATTTTCACAAGAACATTCCTCGAACATAAAAATTCAGGGATCAAAATATCTCATTTCCCAAATAAGTATGATTCTGAACACTGCAACACCTTGTGTCCCCTTTTTTTGACAGCAACAACACTTTGATCTTCATTGCTTCATTAATTCCTTTGGAGTTTGGCGAGTGACTATTTGATGTTTTGATTCATTTATTCATAACTTTCAAAATTACAGTAAATGCAAAGGAGCACCACATAAACACTTGTTATGAACATAGCAGCTTGCATGAAAGCTTGAGTTTTCATGATGCTTTTGCTAGTTTTCACTGGACTCGTGTTTGTTTCTCTCTAACTAAATCGTTTCAGTGGTTTATGTAGTTAATTGTTGCAGAAATTATTAATGGCAAGATGGAAAAAACGTTGCATTGTCCACAAATACAGCAGCAATGTAAGAATTGAATTCTTCAGGTTCAAAGAATAATTTTTAGACCCTTCAAGCAACCAAATATTTCCAGTTGCATTCATAATCTATACTATAATCAATCACATGTGAAATCAGAAACATTACATCAAACAACCAAGAACTAAAGAACAAAATACTGATAAAAGGCTTCATGAAATTACGTCCCTCAAATTTTCATATAAAACTTTCAAACGAAAGAATGAAGTACGAGCCGGGTCCAAAACCTATTGAATTAAATAACAAACTAACAAAGAGTGCACCGATTATCATCATATCAGAGCAAGCAGACGCCCTGAAAAGACAGAAACATTCCAAAACAGACATCTTCTACAACCCAGAAACAACATAGCAAATGAGGTTTTGCTCGACTCACAACATGCAGTCTGTCCTCGCTGGCAACCTCCTGAAGAAGTTAAGAGGTACAGATGGCAGCTTGTACCTGAACCTAGGATGCCTCAAAACATAAAACCCTAACAGAAGCGCCACCACCTGAAACGGCGTCACGTAGAGCACAACCGCAGCAATCAAGCAGAATATCACGAAAAGCGCAGTCGCGCGCGGGTCCCGCCAGCTCAGCAGTGACTGCAGCCTTTCCCCCTGCGTCGCCAGGTCACCAACCACTGTCTGAATCCTCCCAGCAATGCTCCTCAGCCGATCGTACCTCATCCGAACGATATCCGCAGGTCGTGAAGTCGGAAAAGTATCGAACTCCTCGTCCAGCTCATCCGGATGAGCACTGTCAGCACAGGAGAGGCGCGTGTCCATATGAGGAGGATGCCTCGGCCTCCACCTGTAGTACCAAACCCCAATCAAGAAAAGGT
Organism: Euphrasia confusa; assembly: GCA_954870475.1. Taxonomy (NCBI): domain Eukaryota; kingdom Viridiplantae; phylum Streptophyta; class Magnoliopsida; order Lamiales; family Orobanchaceae; genus Euphrasia; species Euphrasia confusa. The sequence goes on along the minus strand of OX940968.1, from coordinate 23,454,303 downwards.
ACAGGAAAATAGTCGGCAGGATTAGCTCTGGATACATGACGAGTATCAAAAACAGGATGTGGATTAGGACAGTTGTGATCGGGTTCTTCCAGTTGCAAATCTGGTCAAACCATTTCCCGACAGCTATTAATCCGCTCAACACACCCATGATTCTGAAGAAGTTGGCCTTGCTTCTCCTCATGCTCCACATGTGGGACCCGACATCGAGCATGTACTCTACGATTTCCTTCCGGAGGGGCGGCTCGGCTCGGCTCAGACGGATGGAGACGATTTGAGTTGCTTGGTGCCTCAGGCTGTCGAGTTGACTCACGGTCAAAGGATGGATGTAGTGCATTTTCGGGAGTAAGGGTTGGGAGTACATATGCATCATGTTCACCAGAGACGAGCAAGTGAATCGAACTGCTAAATGGATCTCGCCCATTTTTTTCACACCCGACGGGTGAAGAACTAAGAGGGGATAAGAGTGCGTGTACACACGATCGGTTTCTAGAGTCGAGAGGCGGATTCTGACTTTCCCGATTCTCGAGTCTCTGCCGGGTTTATCCGCGCCACCTTGCAAATGACAGTTGTCGAATACTCCGATAGTTACGACTGTGCACGGGTCGAACACTTCCCACGTGTACTGCTCGTTCCACTTTGGAGAAAAGCTGTCGATAATAGTCCTAGTCCTGACCCACTTCTGCCCGTACTTGGCGACACAATACGCGTCTGTGGTGGCCCGCCCATCTTTCGACTTCATAGGCGACAGTCCCTGAGCGTTCAGAACTCCCAGCTCTAAAACCCCTATGCTCGATTTCCAGAGCTGCTTAGCTGTCGGCCGAAGATCACTACTGTAGTGAGTCGACTCGTCCAGCACATGGTACCCACCTTCCAAGCATATCCTCATATGGATCTTGCTGGAAAACTTCATTTCTTTTCTCTTCTCGCCTTCGATCACAACGTGCTTCTCGAGATTGTGCCACCTCGTGTTCACAGTCTTATGATCCAACCTCCTGTCCACGTACTGCAAGGGAATCGCACATCTTCCCAAAACCTCGTCTTTATTCGGGCCCACACGATCCTCAACGCTCAAGATCAATGGCTCCTCGAATGGCTCGGCCGCCACAAACATCAAATCCTCGTTCCACATGGGATTTATACTCTTGCTCATTGAGACCCTCGTCCGTAAAGCCTGGTTTCCCAAAATAGCCTTCACGTAAACTTCCGGAAATCGGCTCTTGTCGCTCGGAAGCAAATCCTGAGCCTCAATCACATTCACCCGTAAATACCAAAGCTTGGGCGAGAGATAAACCTTCGACCTCATGCTCGCGAGCCCGTCAGCTCCACTCACCGAGGCGGCGTCAGAATGCCAAGCTTCCGGAAACGCCTCGTCAGCTTGGGTCCCCATCCATACAGCAAGCATTAATTCCCCCTTTGCCTTTTCGCTCTTTCTGTCCTCCAATCTGTACCACTGTGGGGCCAGGGGGCTGTCGGGCGGGACCCGTTTCGGAATCTCATTCAGGTCAAAGATCACGCGGCCGATGAAGTCATCCTTCACAACGTCCTTGTCTTTGACGTTGACCTCGAGGACAGAGGCCTGGATGCGGTCCTTGGAGAAGGCGAAGACTTGGCTCCACTCAGGGTTTGACTTTTTCTCGAAATGACGAGTGGTGCCCTTGTAGTTCCCGAGGCGGACCTCGACGTATGGATCACAGCTTCCAGTTACATCTTTCCCTGGAAGGTCTTTGGCTTTCACAACCCGAACGTATAGGTACTGCATCTGCTCAACAAGGTCATAGGTGCTCGTGAGCTTGTCTCCGGAAATTTTGCCTCCACCGAGATGAGGTTTAGTTTCCTTGAGGGAGAAGTCTTCCGGCGGTGGCCTCTGCATTTTCGCGACTGTTGTTTTGTCTTTTAAACCTGTGACGGAAGAGATTCGAAATTATAATAGAAGTGAAATTGTAATGAAATAATTTTGTTTTCTTGGAGGCCCGTGATATGAGAAGAACTTATTGATTAGAAATTTAAACCCATATATACACACATTGTTTATAAGTCACACATTTATCAATTTAGGTCATCATACTCTTTCATTTGGATCAGCAAACTCAGACACAAAACACAGGCTCATAATCGAAAACACGGATAGATCTAGTCAAACATATTGATTGCCACTCTTAACAAACTCTTCGAATAGGAAACAAACAAGCAAACAGAGCTGAATTCAAAAACAGAAATCTGAAAATATAACAAATAATAATTATAAAAAAAACCTTATGAAGAAGAATCAATCTGGTGAGCCCAACTCAAAGCTTCAGATCTGAGAACAAAAATCCTACTGAACAAAAAAAGAAACATGAGAACATACATATGAATACAACAAAAGCTTCAAAATATATAGACAACATGATTAAACACAATGTGAAAGGCACATACCTATCTATAGCAAACAAAAAAATATCCCAAGAAAAAAAAAAATAGAACCAAAATAAAGCACTTAAGAAGCAAGAAAAATAAGGGGTGTAAATAAAGGTAAAAAAAAAAAAAAAAAAGATACATGTGAATATACCTTGAGGTTCATGATAAGGCTCTTCGGCAGATGGATTGAAACAGCTGAGGAGAGAATAAAAGAGTAGAGATTTGAAGGGTTTTTGTTCTTGTTGCTTTTTTTTCTTTTTGAAATCAATTAAAATGAAAAAAATTGCACAATCCAAGCTGTGTGCATTAATTTCTTTTTTCTTTTTTTTTCGGGTATTTATTTTTTGTTGAAGCAAAAAGAAAAAGGGTTGTGGCGGTGGGGACACGCAGAGAAAGGGAAGGAAAGAGATGTGTGATGAGATGAATCTGCTTTTTCAACTGTGTGCGACTGAGTGTGTGTAAAATCAATTATAAATTGTTATTGTGAAGTGTTTTCGTGTGTATTTTGACCGTGGGGCCCACATCACGCGTGCCAGGAATTTGGTCGGGACACTGCACGTGCCACGTCCGTGTATATCGGTACGATGCTTTACATCTTTCGTTTTGATTTTTTTCTTTAATTTTAAAATTGAAAGACAGCATGCTACGAGTGACTATCTTAAAAAATAATTATAATTGAAAAGTAAATGTAATTGTTTTAAATTAATTAGATAACATTTTATGAATATTTTTTGTATTTATATAATAATGTTCATTTATTATAAAATTTTATAAAATAAACTATAAAATTTAGTATTTATTATATTTTTATTTTTTATTAATTAGAGTATAATATAGTTATAATTATAAAAAAAGGAATTAACCTCATATTATTAACTATCGCTAATTAATATAAATTGTCATTAATTTATAATTAATTAATCAATTAACTATTGATTTATAATTTCTTAAGTTTTATTAAAATTAAATTTAACACGTTTTTTTGAAAATCTTTCAAAAAACGTGTTAAATTTAATTTTAATAAAACTTAAGAAATTACCTAAATCCAAAATCTTCCTAAAACTTAACTAATGTGAGATAGTACTTGGACTGTTTATTTTTTTATTATGAATTATTGAATTGTCCGGTTGAATATATCTTAAATTTGTAATGTCAAAAATTAAAATTTTAACACTCTTTTACTACTCCCTCCAGCTATTAATAGATGTCATACTTTGCTGGACACGGAGTTTAAAAAAATTATTATTTTTTAATGTAAAAATATATTTTAAAATTGAAAAATAAAGTAGTTGTGAGTAAGTTTAAAAAGTAAGTGGGGTAAAGTAGAATAAAATTGTATATTAAAATGAAAAAGTTAGAATAATTATTTCCTTTTTTGGGATGTGTCAATTATTATTGGACACCCCAATAAGGAAAGTATGACAACTGTCTTTGGACCGAGGAGTATTATTATACTTTATACAAATAATTATATAAAAATATCATAAAAATATTTGGTCGGTTCTCACTTGCTTGTGACCTTTGGACTTTTGGAGAAGACAATTAATTATGGTATGAGAAACAATGAGACATACTACGTATATATTGCGTGTTAAGATTGGGTTGACTTGTTTGTAAAATTAAAAAAATATATATTAAATAACTGTGGTGTTATAAATTAAATAAAAAAATGTAAAATAAATTAATATTTTATTAAAATATTGATTTAAGTTGAGTTGTGATAAACATATCCTTTTATCACAATTATATAGAGTAGTAGTAAAATTATTAAAAAAATAAAACCCGTGCATCAAAATTCAAACTTAAAATATCTTGATGGCATCCAAAATTTGAACACCCGATAGCCCAAGAGGCCAAGCTCATATTTCGACCCGTGTGCGTCGAGTCAATGAATTGCATTTTTCGACCCATTTTTGGCTTCTAGATTTTTCCCAATTATCTCTCACAAGTCACAGCACAGCCCACAGCTTAACCCATCTACGCGCCACCGCAATGTCAGATCCCGTTGACGCAGAACAGCAATTGGCGCAGGAACCGTCGGCGGCCCCAACATCTGCGGCCACGGCCTACCGCCTTTTCCCCCGCCGAGAGCCCTTCGATCACGGCCTTCTCCCCATCCCCAAACTTATCTTCACCGATGGCACACAAACGCTCTCTCAGCTCAAATCCACCCTCCTCTCATCCAATTCGGCCGAACGAGTTGACTCGGATACCTTAGCCCGAGCCCTTCAAGTCCCCATCGAACACGCCCGACTCCTAATCGAAACGATTTCATCCGTTTCTCATGACGACTCTGATCCATTGGTGAAGGCTGGCATCTCGAACGAGATTGACGCAATCGGGGTACACGTGTGCGATTTGCTTGTGTTTCTGTATATACAGAGTTATAAGAGGTTGCTGCCGAAGGGGCATAGGGATTCTGCAGCTGTGGCTGATGTTTGGCCATCAACTTCGGCTTTCGATGGGTTCTTATCTGCTCTTTCGCCGTTGCAGGTGATCATTTTATTTACTTTCGCCTTTGCAGATGATTCTGGTGATTGAGTGGAAATGATTGAAGAATTATCTGTCATTTTCCTTCTGTATGTGGTATTGGTCAGAACTTGGATTTGTTTACAAGTCCTGATTTAGCATACTATCATAAGTGAATTTTCTATCTATTGCAGCTGGTACGAAGCAACAGCCGTAAGTTTATTCCATCCCAAGCTGACGAAGAGGCCCACCAGCTGTCCTATTTGCAGAAGCACATAGGCAATATCATTTCCCTCTTGGCAGACTCCACTGAAGAGGAAGGTGAAGCAAATCAGGTATGTATCTACTATCTAGTTCTTGGATGAAATTTGTATTTATTTATTTTATGTAGATCAGGAAGTGCATGCTTCTGTATTTGATACGGAGTATAATTTTGTTTAAGTGTCTGTAGGGTATCATAGTTTTTGTTTGGGATGATTACAAAAAGTACCATTGAGATTTGATATAATTACGAAAAAAGCAAGCTAATTTTCACAATACAAAAAAAAAACCCTAAGGAGCTAAAATGTAATGTTTCTATAAACATGAAGGGGGATTTTAAAATTGCTCTTGCTTATGAAGGGGTAAATATAAGAAAATAAATTCTGTAGATTTATTTATGTAATTTAATAGTTTAATTTAATTACCTCATCAAGTGTGAATGCTGCTTCCTCAAGTTTTGAATCGAATCGCTGGGTTATCTTTCCCGCCAGGTTTTATCAATGGATAAATTCGAGCGTCTTGCATTTCTTCTTTATTTCGGGGAAAAGGGTTCCGTTAGAATGCCCTTGAGCCAGAGCACTCCATTTTTCGCAAATTCGGATCCCGATATGCCTGCTGCACCTGTTCCAGCGTCACAAGTTCTTGACTGGGTCCTCCAGAATATATCTGCTACCCTGGAACATTTTTCCGAAAGGGTCTCTCCAAAGGATAATAATAGCTCAAGTAGTTCTACTGATCAAGATGTTCAAATGGCTGATGCTGCTGCTGCCACAAATTCCCTAAAACAGTCTGGCAGTGTCAGGGGCCCAAGTTTCATTGAGGGAATATCTAAATCATCATGTGTGAAACAAGCATCCGATCTCAAGGGTACATCTGCAAAGGTATTATGTTTTTTTCTGTCATATTTTCTTTCCTAGTTTGGCTCTTATTTGACAAGCTATCATTTCTTTTCACCTTCATTGTTAGTGAAACGGTTATAATTCCTGGGGAAGTGTTTGGTTTTGAAACGAAAATTATAATTATGATAGTTTATGCACTATAATAGTAGTTACTAAATGATTTGTAATGAAGTGTGGACTATTTTTTTTTTTTAATGTTTTGATTGTTCGAAGAGAAAAAATAAAAATTTGAATAAGTGAATACTGTGTTTTCTAAAATAAACTTACAACTACAATTTTTGGATTTTTTTTTAATGAAAATAACAGTTAGTTTTGACTTCTAAGCACACCCTTTACATTTCCTATGGTGCTTTTTGAAGTTCCGTTAAATCTTAAATGGAAAATTTTATCATTACGTTCTTATAATTTTATGATGAGTGTAACGTGAACTGAGCTGAAATACACTGTTCTGTATATTTCAGAGGAGGACAAGAATAAACTTTTTTCTTACATAGCATGAGATGGAGATTGAACTAGTGAAGGAAAAGAATTTTATCGGCTTATTTCATATATTCAACCCTTCACATAATAGAATAAGGAAAATGATTGAGTTTACCTATATTAGGCCGACCTTCACGCTTCATTAAAGATTTTGTACAAAAAAAAGTTATACTGTAGCATCTTTTCTTCTGCTTTGCCTTGCCTTATTTTAGTACTGTATTAATTGGTTCTTTTTGGTTTGTTTTATTTTTTCAGGTTGTAAATTGCCATGAATCAGTAATTTACATTCTGGCGCCATTGAAATATGTGACAGTCTACGGATGCTCTGATGCAACTATTGTCATTGGAGCTGTTGGCAAGGTAGTCATGTCCAAGTTAGAAACATGTTTCCATCTGTAAGTATTTAGATGGGTATAATTGCTATGGTTATGAACTACAGTCAACTCTGAATTCCCACAAATACAAATCAATTTCTAAACTATGTTGCATTACATTTACATGTTTACTTGACCATCTTTAATGCAAAAAGGTTCATTGTGGAGATTGATGGAAAAACACGAAAATAAGGAGTTGTTCCTGCCTCTTTTCCAATTTTATTTAGTTTTTATATCACAAAGTAGTGGTAAAATTGAAGTAAGATGGTGTTTGAGGATATTCACGTTGAGTTATTTACCTTTTAAGGGTGAATGTTATTGTGCCTCGTGCATCCCGAAAAAGAAAGTGTGAATGCTATCATGAGACAAGGAGTATGTTTTTTGAATTATTTCGTTATCCCTTTAATAAATGTCTACTTACAGGCTATTAGGGTCGAGCATTGTGAACGTGTCCATCTCGTCACTGCCGCTAGACGCATCTGCATAGCAAACTGCCGTGAATGTCTATTCTTCCTTGGGGTAAACCAACGACCACTTATTGTTGGTGATAATCATAAATTGCAGGTCAGTGTTAGTCATGCTTGACATCAACTACCTCGTGCATTTAAGCATGTTTAACTTTCTCAAATGCGTTACTCAGAACCATTTTTCCTGTTGAAACTTAATATTCGACAGGTGGCTCCGTATAATACATTCTATTCGCAACTGGAGGAGCACATGAGTGTAGTTGGCATTGACCCTAGTGTCAACAGGTGGGATGAGCCATTGGTTCTTGGATTGGTGGACCCGCATGATTCGTTGTCCCATCCTGCTGGTGTTTCAGATGTTCAAGCTGAATCTGCTACACGCCTAGACCCTGATCAGTATACTGATTTAGTGGTAAGTGCTGTTCTGATGGTCTATATTTGTAGTGAAATTTAGTAAGGCCCTCTCGTGCGACACTGTCTGATGTTAGACCAACTCCACTAAATCTAAATAAATAATAATAGAAATATAGAAAAGTCGAAAAAAATAGGAATTGGAGTTTGTCTTGTGGTAAATGGACTGTTCATTTCTTGGACGAACTATAATTTTCAATATTATATCACTGTATCACACAATTCCTTGCAAAACCTAGAATTCTGAAATTTTAGGCTCAGGTGAGGATCTTTTGGGTTCTGCGAATCTTGGCTCTTTGCAATCTGCAGAATTTCTGACACATACTAATTTTCATTTTAATCATGAGCAGATTCCGAATTGGTTGGATAGCGAACAAGATGGGGCCACTAAACATAATCCGTTTCCTTTACCTGATTCCTACCTTGCCTCTCAGCAGAAAAATGTATGTTAAGTACAATTGATCCTTGGCCATTTTATGGTTTGGGTTTGTTTGCTCTCGAACACAAAATATCAAGCTGATTAGCCTTTTTTTTAAATATTTTTTGCTCGAACATTTCAGACCAAAAGTCTGGTGGAAGTTAAGCAACTTTTGAGGGAAACTCAACTTGAAGAGAGCCGGAAACGAGAATTGTCAAGTGCTCTTCATGCTTGTTTTAAAGATTGGTTATATGGTAATTTTTTTTACGAAACTTGATTTTCTTTTGCTAAATGTATACGGCTGTATCTTATACACATAAAAATTATGTACAGTACAATATTTGCTTTTAATCCCTTTTCCCATAATGCTGATATATTAATTCTGGGTAATTCGACCTATACACATATGCAACAAGTAGCAAATCAATATATTTACTTGTTTTGAAGCTTGGTATAGACGATTTAGTCCCATTCCTAATTTTTTGGTTAATAAATGATGGTTTTATGATTTTATCTGTTCTTTGAGCAATATGATTTCAGCTTAAGCCTAGATTTCTCCTAAATGTTCGTCTTATAATTTCATACTAGTAACTAGCTTAATGATGTCCTAGATGGTTTATTTGTTATTACTTATTATTATGCCAAATTAACACCCTGCCTATTTGGACAGCATCAGGCAACATTCGGCAGCTTTATTGCTTACATGGCGAATAACTGCTATGTGAGAGAAACGGATTTATGGATGGATGTCAAATGACTTATAAGCCTTGAAAGATCTCTGAACTCATCATCAAGTAGATTGCAATGAAGCTTCTTGTACATCAGTACATTTAGATTGTGAATGAGTGAATATTGCTGCCATACCAGAATAATGCTGCCTGCATGTGGCATATTCTACTGCATTAATGTGGCCTTCTGATGTTATGGTAAAACATGAATGGGACGATATGCTTTGTTAACATGTCACTATTTTGCTAGATGGAGCAAAGAGAAGGTTATCTATCAACTGTGTTTTTATTTTCATATAAAATTTCTTTTTTAAGAGTTCAAGATTGATTCATCTTGGGTAAGCAAGCGGCTGCAGGTGGAGCATGAGTGGCAGTGGAAGGGATTTGTTGTGTTGATTGAAATCGGAGATGGAATTTGAGGGGTAAGAACTAAGAACATAGGGAATGTGGTGAATGTATTAATGGAGTGTATATCTAACAATTAAGGAAGACTCACAAGTGTGTTTGTGTTGGATTGTGCTCGGGATTTGATAACATCTTTACACTATAGAGTATCAATGGTCTTACAATTATTGTAGATAACACTGACCCAACACAATGGTAGGGACAAAAGCACAAAACTGTAATTTATACTCAATTTTTTTGTTACATTAATAATGAATACTATAAGAACGAACACAACATAGTAGGAACTCAATTTTTTTTTTGTGAGATTCTCGGCCACGAGAGCTCATACTTTTGTTTCCTCTCGTTTTTTGCGCCAATGTCAACCGAAACATGAATGATACTACACTTTACTAAAAGCATCAAACCACTTCGGTATCTAACACGGATTCGGATAGATACGGAAATAGACTCGACAAAACACAAATTCACACTATTTCGAGCTTTTAGATGCGGAAATAGACTCGACAAAACACAAATTCACACTATTTCGAGCTTTTAGATGATACGGTATCTAACACCGGATATAATTCGTTCTTCCTGGTGAAAACAAAAAGAGAAGTGAAAGGAAAAGAAAAAAACAAAACTAGAAGAACAACCTTAGATTGTTCTGTAGGGGTACCATTAGTCTAAATACAATACACAAGCATTCACACGCGCCTATGTAGACAATTTTTAAGTTAGGAGTTCAAATCTGACTCCCTCCACAAGGGATCTCATCTCAGTTAGATCAAAAGACACCAACAAAACGGAGAAGCAAGAAACATCTATATAAAGAAAGAACAAGCATCCAAGCACTAAGTACAAGTATTCCTTCATCTCCCTCCTCCCACAAATGCCCCTATAACTTTCTCATCTTCTTCTTTGGCTGGGTTTTCCCCGGCAGCGGAGTCTCCATTTCTCCTCTCTCTTTCCCCCGTTTCCCCAATGCTGTTGACGGCCCCGCCACAGCCCCTCTCTTTGGCGGCCTTCCTACATTCCTCTTCCCTGGACTATCCTCCTTTTCCTTCTCCTTTATCTGCCTCGTCTCCTTCTTCTCCCCCCGTTTCATATTGTCACTTTTCTTCTGTTCAGACAATCTGCTTCCTCCTTTACCACCATCATTAGTCACTAATGGCGTGTTCTTCAACGCATCTAGCAAGGCTCCATTGTTGTTGTTGTTGTTCTTCGAGGCTGTCGAGCCTTGCTTCATCCGGTTCAAGAAATTCGCCGCCCCCCGTTTTTTCGAGTCCGGTTGGCTCTTCTTGTTGTTGTCCCCTTTTTGGTTTTCCGAAGATGACACCCCTTCACCTTTTCCTATTTGTTGTTTTGCATTGCTGTTGTTGCTAGCTTGATTATTGTTCTTGGCATTGGTTTTCTTCGTGGTAATATTGGGCGGTGGGGACGGGGCAGAAGAAGAAGGAACACGATTATCCCGTGTTCTTTTCTTGGTGATTTTCTGCTCCTCTGATTCACTTGGTACTTTTCTCAAGTCCTTTTCTTTGGCAGCAGCAAACAATGGAGCTTTATGCAGCAGCTCTTTCTTTTTATCCGAGGAAGATGCCTTAGCTGCGATCGCACTCCGTTTACGGCAAACTATCATTGAGCCCGGAATCCTAGGCTTTAGCCTTAAGGGTTCAGAAAGCTCATCGAGCTCTTCAGGTTTCTTGGACATGGATAGTGATTGTAAGGAGGCTTGTTTTCCGGAGGAGGAATCTGATCTGGCGCTTTTTTGGGTGATCTCTCTCGTAACAAGGGCTCGGATCTCGTTGGCGGCATTGTATTCGGCACACATTTTGGGGAAGAAGACGAGAGCGTTGTTGGCGAGGAGGAGAATGTCACGGAAGAACTTGGTACGAGGGGGCGGGTTTGAGCCTGAGTACCATCCTTGTCTCAACCTTGTTTCAACCGTCTCCAGGTCCATATGTTGGAGGATCAACTTCTGATATATTGAAGTTTCCTGAGACAACAAAATACATTCTAAATTTTGCACTATTTTCTATTTTCCAATATTATTATTATTATTCATATGATAATTAAATTAAACTGAGTGAATTACTATTTAACCCCTAAAAATTGTTTAGCAAAGAACAATAAAATAAAGAATTATTTTGAAAAAAAAATGATATTTTGATACATGTATTTAAAATTTATATTTCATTAAATACACTTTTTAATTAAGTGTTTTAATATTTTATTTTATATAGCTTTTAGAATAGTAATTTCGTGTTATTATAATAAAAAGCACATTAATAAAACGTATTAATTTATAGAAGTATTATTAATATAAGGTCATTTTGAGTAAAATACTTAAAATTATAATTAAGAAAACCTAATATCTTAAATTAAGTACAAACTTTTAAATATGTACTTTTATCAAAATCACCCTAAAATAAAAACACCTTATCCTAAATCAGATTTGAAAATAAACTAAAACATACTAAAATTAACCATTTTCTTTCCAAAATAAATTAGTTTAAAATTAGTAATATTGACCTGGCTCCGGAGCCGTCGCTCGAACGTTGAGCCGAGCTTATGAGCTCGGATAGTTTGGAGAAAGTCAAGCAACGGCTGAGATTGATCCTCGTGTTTACGCCCATCGCCACTCGTGCTCCCGCGCCGCACCTTATCACTTCCCTCCTCCTCCTTCATCGATCTACTTGCGGTGCTCTGCACATCCGAGTTTTCTTTCGCCGCTTCCTCTCCGCCGTCGGACTCGGCCTCCGGTTCAGGCTTCGCCTTCCGGCCCGATTTTTTAATGCTGTTCGAACTACCGTTGCAGGAGTCCTCCCGTACCAATTTCCGATCCGGTTCTGAACTTAACTCGGCCGGCTCTTTGCTCTTCGTCCCGGTTCGATCCTGTCTCCTATCCTCCGCTCCGATTCCGACCGGCTCTGTTTTATTATCGCCGGTTCCTAATCTCTCCGCCTCGGGATCTGTCGAGTTAGACTCGTTCACGGATGACTGATCCTTCTCCGATTCCTCCCCGACGACCGGTTCGCCGCCGCTCGCCGGCTCGGGCTCCGGTTCAGCGTCTCCCTTCTCATCTTCACTCTTAATCTCTAGATCTGAGTCTCTCCTCGATTTTTTCTCCCGCTCCTCTTCCATACCTTTCACCTTCAACTCCAACGACCTGTAAAACACAGAAATCAGAAACCAGATCGATGAAAAACAATCCGCATCTGTCTCTCTCCCAACAATTTCCCAACGTCACAGATCTAACAAAATATTGATAATACAGTACTCGATGTTGAGATCGTAACGTTGCACTTCTCGCCGGAGTTCCGCGACCCTCAATTTCCGCAGCTCCTCCAGCAGAGGCGCGGCGGACTCATCAACGCTCGATTTGCCGCCGTACGAATCATCGTTCGAGGCGGCGACGTAGCGACGTTTTAGGTCGAAGTACTTGGACCTACAGTTGTGCGGGGCGAGAGGGAGGTTAGGGTCGGAGGTCCTTTTCTGGAGTTCGGTTGCGATGGAGTCCCAGGAGGCGGAGCCGTAGCGATTGACGGCGAAGGCGAGGATAAGCTCCTCCCAAGTCCCCCAGGTGGGGGAAACGCCGTCGACTTTGGGCTCCGGCGCAACGCCGTCGGGTTTGGTCATGAATAAAAAATGTTTTCGAGGGGGTGGGTCACGGTACGATTTAATTCCTTTGTTTCTTTTTTTAAATAATTTTTTTAAATCATGGTTACTGACTTGTGGGTTGTGGGTGTTTTATCACGCCTTAACGCCTAGCCTGCTTAGGGTTGTACTCCCACCTTTTATTAAGAGAAAAAACTTAATAAAAGAGTATAATAGGTATTATTTGAGTAAACAAAATATAATTTTTTTATTAAAAAAAAAATAGAGTTATAATAAATATTGATTAGTAAGAAGTAATAAATAAGTTAGGAATATGTAATTATATTAATTTTATAGATAAGTATTGAAATAATATAGTTATAAAAAAACTTTTGATGTGTAAATTTTTAAAAGAACAAAAAAAAGAGAGAATTTGAGACAATTTTTTTCCAGTTTTTGGTCATTTTCACAATTTACTTTAAAATTAAACGATTATGACACAAAAATATGCAAAGACGAAAATGCCTCTTGTTTTCCTACCCACCCCACCCACTCCACCCCAAACCTACCCCGTCACACCAACGCTTGCTCCACCCCCCTGCCGCCCCTGTCTCAGTCCAGACCACCATCGCCTCCGACAACACCGTCTCAACCTGAAAATCACCGACCCCCGCGGCTCCGCTCAACAACAACCCGCTCCGCCTCAGTCTGACGGTTGATCCTATCAGCAACAACTATTTCCGAAGACGACGAACGATGTTCGAAGGCGGCGACCGATTTCCGAAGTTGGTGATCTAAAATCGAGGGCGGCGAACGATGATGAAAATTGTTCATATTTAGGGATTGCACCCTATAATTATCAGCAGATTTGAGTGCTTTAGTTTGCTGCATGTATACTGATTTCTTAGATTTTTCTAGAGATATTTAGGTAAAAAGGAATTTTAATTTATGTAATTAGAAGTATGTTTCGCACGTTTTTTGCGATATTTTCTATTGTTTTGTGTGACTTTCTTGTATTGTTTTTGTGCTAATATTCATCCTATTAATGTGTTTATGTTTTCATCCTAGAGCTACAATTTCAACGGTGACTTTGGTGAGATGAGATCCGATGACGAAGATACAAGCCAGAGAAGTCGGAGTAAAAACCCAAATTTTAAAGGATTGAAATCGTGAAGATGTCGGTCGACATCTAAGACCCGTCGTCCGACATAGAGCTGGGAATTCCAGCCCGGACCGATGGGCCAGCCCGGTCGGCCCGACCAATGGGCCACCATGAATTTTGAGGCCCAAAAAATGTCGGGCCTCTTTGGCCTGGCCCGATGGGCTTATGAGCCAAATGGGCCCAACCCATTTTCGGCCCGACGGGCTGGGCCGATCCGAATATTTTTTATTTATTTTTAAAATTTTTATATTTATATTTTTAAAATATTATTTGATTAATATATTAATTTAATATTGATTTTAGTTTTAATTTAGCTAATATTATAATTATATTTTATTAGTTTTGTCGAAAATTTATTATATTTTTCAATATCAAATTTTATTATACATTTATTTTATATTTTTAGTAAATCTAATAATTAATTTATATTAAAAATATAAATAATTTTATTTTTAAATTATTATTTAATTATTTTTTATTTAAAAAATATTGGATGCCATTTCCTAAAAAGCGTAAATAAAATATAATGAGTTTTTGTACATAATTAATCCGAAGACGACGAAATATGTTCGAAGGCGGCGACCGATTTCCAAAGTTGGTGATCTGAAATCGAGGGCGGCGAACGATGATGAAAATTGTTCATATTTAGGGATTGCACCCTATAATTATCAGCAGATTTGAGTGCTTTAGTTTGTTGCATGTATACTGATTTCTTAGAATTTTTCTAGAGATATTTAGGTAAAAAGGAATTTTAATTTATGTAATTAGAAGTATGTTTCGCACGTTTTTGTGCGATATTTTCTATTGTTTTGTGTGACTTTCTTGTATTGTTTTTGTGCTAATATTCATCCTATTAATGTGATTATGTGTTTATGTTTTCATGGTTTTGGTTTGGTAGAGTTTGTACGAGAATCGAGCGAAAACAAGAAGAAATGCACGAAGAGGTTCATGTCGATTCCAGCTCTGCACAGTCGTAGAAGAATGGCCATCCCCGACAATTCAGCCGTTGGATCGTCCCCAAATTTCTACATCATGTAGAAGACTTCTAGAGCTACAATTTCAACGGTGACTTTGGTGAGATGAGATCCGATGACGAAAATACAAGCCATAGAAGTCGGAGTAAGAACCCAAATTTTTAAAGGACTGAAATCGTGAAGATGTCGGCCGACATCTTAGACCCGTCTTCCGACATAGAGCTGGGAATTCCAGCCCGGACCGATGGGCCGGCCCGGTCGGCCCGACCAATGGGCCACCATGAATTTTGAGGCCCAAAAAATGTCGAGCCTCTTTGGCCCGGCCCGATGGGCTTATGAGCCAAATGGGCCCAACCCAATTTCGGCCCGACGGGCTGGGCCGATCCGAATATTTTTTATTTATTTTTAAAATTTTTATATTTATATTTTTAAAATATTATTTGATTAATTTAATATTGATTTTAATTTTAATTTAACTAATATTATAATTATATTTTATTAGTTTTGTCGAAAATTTATTATATTTTTCAATATCAAATTTTATTATACATTTATTTTATATTTTTAGTAAATCTAATAATTAATTTATATTAAAAATATAAATAATTTTATTTTTAAATTATTATTTAATTATTTTTTATTTAAAAAATATTGGATGTCATTTCCTAAAAAGCGTAAATAAAATATAATGAGTTTTTGTACATAATTAATCCTCCCCCCCCCCCCCCCCCCCCCGGAGCCTATACTGTGGGGTAGGGGCCCATGTAGATTTTATGGTCCCCAGCCCAAAATATAAAAACATTTTCGGCCCAAAAAAATTGGCCCTAAACACACGAATTTTGGCCTCTACACACGAACAGAAACGGTTTCCTCTCTCTCTCTCTCTGCTTCTCACCTTCTACACACGAAAACAACGAAAACGAAGGTTCCCTCCCTCTCTCAGAACAACTCCGGCGAAAACGACGACAACGGAAACCACCACTCCACCGCGCCTCCTCCAAACTGATACCACCGCGCCTCTTCCTCAATTGCGAACCGCAGCATCAATCGAACATCCTACTTGCTAACCTGAGACAACCACCATCCTTAGCTTCCAAAACTTCACCGGAACAGGAGGAAAAGCATCGCAACACCTATCGCCCGTTCATCTGAAACCCTATATACATATCAGGTAAGCGGAAACCCTATTTTCACCAATATCAATTAATTTTCAGGTTGCATGTTACAAAGCCTTGTCTACTGTGATTTGTATGACTTCTTTAGAATTCAAAATTGATTTATATGCTAGATTGTAGTAGTTTGGAAAAAATTGATTCAAATTCTGTTCTATGTCTAATTTCATGTGTTCAAAACCTGATACAACTCTGTATTCTATAAGGAAATTCATCTCAGTAAGTAGTGTTGATGTTTTCATCACAATTTGAAACCCTAGATACTTGTATCTTCAGTAATTGGGAATTAATCCATCTCACTGATTTGGAAAATAAATCAATCTCCTCTGTTTGTATGTGGTTTGTCTGTAAATGAAACATGCAATTCAGTGAGGTTTTAAAATCCAAATGTGGTGATTCAAAGTATTACAGAACATTATTACTATTTGTATCTGTTTGAAAGGTTTTTGGGAGAGTATGTTTGACTGAAAATCAAAAAAGTAAACACTGATATTTTTTTAGACTTGTGTACTTCTGTTATGTTTGGAATCATAGTGTTTGTTAGTATGACTTCCTCTGTGTTCATTACTATATTCATCTGGATTTGGTAAGTATAAATTTCAGTTTGCATATTAGGAAGCCTTATAGTTGTTCAGTTTAAAGCTGTTCAGTTTTCATATATTCGGTAGTATCTACTCTGATTTGTATGTGAGTATGATTGATTGCAAATAAAAAAAACCAGCTACTTGTACTATGATTTTTGACTGTTTTCAAATCTGAGTTGAAAATACAAAGCCTGCTAGTTCTACTATGGTTTTCTGAGACTTCTAATTAGTATGTTTGATTGAAAACATTACAACCTGTTTCTTGTGTTTGATTTGTTCAAAACTGATGCAACAGAGTCGACTCTACTGTGACTTTTGAACTTGTGTGTTAGGTTTGATATTTGTTAGGGTCTACTCTGATTTGTTATGACTTCTACTTTGAAAACAATAAACATTTGAGACTTGTGAACTTGTCTGTTCTGTTTGATATGTTGTTAGGGAACTTTAGTAAGAATCACACTTATTTGATTATTAATGAATTGTATTAAGTGAATTTGAATCAGTAGAACAATTCTTAATACTGTATCTTAATACTAACATAATAGAAAACAACTATTAAAACAGAATATGGGGAAAATACCATCAGTTCGTGCAATAATCAATGGTCAACGGGTGAAAATCATACAAAGCAGAAAAAGAAATGGAAAGGTCAACCTTTAATTGAATGTAAGGGGGTGGGGAGGATTAATTATGTACAAAAAATAATTATTCTGTTTTTTTACACTTTTTAGGAAATGAAAAAACAATTAGTTCATAAAAGACGCGGTAAGACGGCAAGAAGCAGCCCTAGGAAGAAACTGGATTTCAGTCCAGAACAAGACAAGGTTTGTACTATTCACTAAATACTACGACTACTCCAGAAGTTTTCTCCTCTCTTATTTCATTATAACATACTAATGTTTGATGCAATATGAATTAAAAAGCAAGCACAAGCCCCAGAGATTGTGCGAGAAACTGAACATTTGGCTGGAGAGGAGCGGGCTCTGGTTATTTTCGTCCCACAGATAGAAAAAGAACCCGAACCAGTCCAAACAACTGGACAAACTTCTGAGATGGTAAATATGTTATTAATATATCATTATTCATCGTACATTTTGTATTTTTAGATTTAATTCTCTTCTCTTATTTCATTATAACATACTAATGCTTTCTGCGTTATGAATAAAACAGGAAATAGAAGCAGCCCAACCTGAAGCTCAACCCGAACCTGAAGCTCAACCCGAACCTGAAGCTCAACCTAAAGGTTTAAAGATAAGAAGGAGCCCAAGGAGGGAAGCTGTAAATGAGGTTGCAGCAGCTGAACCTAAAAGGAAAAAGGTAAAAACCTAGACATACTGAATGCATTCTCCTCTGTTGGATTTAGTAAATAGGGTTTAATACTCTGCTCTGATTAATATGGTTTGAGTTGTCATTATATTTTGGCTTGTTTCAATAATAAATGTTTAAATATTCATGTTTCAATAATTTCAGCAAAAGAAGCAACAGCAACAGCAAGAAGCTGACAAAGAAGCTACTGCAAAGGATAAAGAAGAAGCAGAGAAAGAGGATTTGCATAAGAAGGAGATAGAGAAAAAAGCTGTGAAACAAGCAGCTTTGAAAAAGAAAAAAGAGGAAAAAGAAGTTGCTGAGAAGCAGGAGAATGAAAAGAAGAAGAAGGAGAGAGAAGCAGCACTGAAAGTGGTAAAGGAAAGCATGGAGAAGAGGAAAAAAGCTGCTGAGAACCAGGAGATGGAAAAAGAAGCTGCTGAGAAGCAAGAGAAGGTACACAGTAATTGAACAAATTCTACACTGAATTGTGATGTACTCTGCTCTGATTAATATGGTTTCAGTTGACATTATTTTTTGCTTGTTTCAATAATAAATATTCATTGTTCATAATTGCAGCAAAAGAAGGAAGCTCCCAAAGATATAAAAGAAAAGAAGGAGAAGGAGAAGGATAAAGGAGCAGAGAAAAAAGCTGTGAAACAAGCAGCTTTGAAAAAGAAAAAAGAGGAAAAACAAGCTGCTCAGAAGCAGAAAGAAAACAGAGAGAAGGTAATATTATACTTTGATTTATATGTTAATATATCATTATTCATCGTGCATTTTGTATTTAGGATCAATACATGTTATTTTTTTCATTAGGATCAATATAATTCATTCAATCAAGGTTTAATAAGTATGTATTTACTGAATTATAATGTAAAAATGTGAATCTACACTGTATTTGAACAGATTCTACACTGAATTGTGATGTACTCTGCTCTGATTCTTATATTATTTTGTGTCATGTAATTAATATGGATTGAGTGAAGTATAATGCAAAAATAAGAACCTACAAAGAAATTGAATAGATTCTACACTGAATTGTGATGCCCTCTCCTCTAATTCTTATATTATTTTGTGTCATGTAATTAATATGGTTTCAGTTGACATTATTTTTTCTTTGTTTCAATTTATAATTCAAATGTGTTGATTATTCTATTTTTTCAAAAAATACTAAAATATCTCTTGTTTAAAATACTTAGCAGGAAGCTGAGAAAGACAAAAAGAAAGCAGCTGAGAAGGAGGTGGAGAAAGAAGCAGCTGCTGAGAAGGAGGTGGAGAAAGGAGCTAAGAAGAAGAAGGAGAAATTAGCTGTGAAACAAGCAGCACTAAAAAAGAAAGAAAAGAAAGAAGCTGCTGAGAAGGAAGTGGAGAAAGAAGCAGCTGCTGAGGAGCAGAAGAAAACAAAAAGAGGTGCTTCTGAGAAAGATGATCCAGAGCTGCTTCTGGGAAAGAGGAAAAAGGCAAAAATCGACAAGGGAAAAGGGAAAGCTGAGGAGGATGAGGAGGATGAAGCAAAAAAGAAATTCCCCTGTCGTATGTCGCCAAACCATGTATCAAGTTTGGTTAAAGTAATGAATGGAGATCAGAAACAGGCCGTGCGAGATATCGGCTTTGGAGGTTTTCTGAATCTGGAGATCAGTCAAAACAAGTTCAGCTTGTTACATTTTATAATGGAGAGTTTTGACTACCTTACCTGTCGTATCATTCTCCAGAACGGAGACATTGATATTACAGAAGATGATGTGGTATCAATCTTTGATCTTCCAAAAGGAAACAAGCTGGTCGAAGAATCCACAGGTAAGAAATTAATGCACTATAATCTTAAGCATATTATTGATATTATTGATATAATTGTAACTGAAAATATACTTTCTATGGCGCAGGCCTGAAATGTGATGATATTGATGATGGATTCACGACATTTTTAGAGGATTGGAGGAGAAGATGGGGAAATCCTACTGGTATGAATTATAATTTGCAGTTCCACTACACATTTAATGATTCTAAATTCAATTAACTGATTGAGTTTATGTCAATAACACAGGTGGTCCTTCACCAGCAAAGATGTGTGAACGATTGAAAGGAACTACTGCACATAGAGATGACTTCAAACGCGATTTTGTTGTCTTAGTAGTTAGCACCTTGCTGAAAGGGAAGCAAGATAACTACTCAAACTTCAACGTCTTGCGTGCTGTGAGAGATGTTTCAGAAATCAGAAATTTGGATTGGTGTAGCTACACAATTGAATCCCTCGTCACAGCTGCAAGATTGTTCAAAGAGGGTAGAAATTACTACTTCACAGGGCCAGTGACATTTCTGATGGTAAACAGATATGAAAACTATAAATCTACTTTCTTTTACATATAATCCTACTTACTTTGTTAATGCAATGTACATTCTTTTTCCAGCTCTGCTATTTGGACCGAATGGTGTTTATGTCGAGGACTGTCCAAAGATAGTTCCCGGTCTGCAGAAGCTGGAATGCCAAAAATATAGCTGCCAGGATCAAGCGGGAAACTGAAACTGAACCAAAGAGGTTTGGAGTTGGCAAAGTAGTGGAGAGGATGACAAGGCCAGTTGGGGAACCAGAAGTCGTTCAACCAACAGTTGCCCGACAAGAAATTAATGTTGATGCTGATCTTGAACAAAATGCTGCTGAAAATGGAGAAGATGGACAAGATGGTCCACAAGATAATGCTGCTGCTGCTCCATTGGATGTTGTTGATGACCCTCAACAAGCTGCCTCACGGGATAATGCTGCTGCTGCTCAAGAATTCCATGCAGATGTTGCTGTTGGTTCTCAAGAAATCCCTGCAGATGTTGCTACTGCTCAACCGAAAACTCCTACAGCAGACTTGACTGGGGGTCTTAGGAAGATTGCAGAAGGAGTGACCCAATGCTTAACTGTCTTAACAAAGATGGGCAAAGCAGAATTGATGGCTACCATCCTTCAAAATGTCTTGGTCAAGAGCATGATGAAAAATGAGGAAAATGCAGAAGAGCAGCAGGCAGTGGTTGATGAGGACGATGATGGTAATGAGAAAGTGGTTGAACAGGAGAAGGAAGGTGAACAGAAGGAGGGGATTGAGAAAGAGAAGGATCCAATCCAGTCTTCACAGAACAAGACTTTCAATGTTGCTATACAGCCAACGACTGATGAAGTGTATTATGATGATGACTTCATTGCTGCTGTCGAAGAAATGGAGAAGGCCTTCATATTGCTGAAAGCGAAGAAAAAGGATCCCAGCTGCCCTTCATTCAACCTCGGAATTCCAGGAGTTGATTCTGAAAGCCAAGATGGCGGCCTAATTGTGGGGGATCAAGAAAACACATATATGGTCGTCACAGAAAGGAAAATGAATGAGACAGAATTCATTCAGTAAGTTCTAATATATTTTACCAAAAGTTTTTTGAATATAAACATGATTTACATTAAATAACTGATTTATTGTTTTTACTCTTGAAAACAGGTGCTTGCATGAGTCAGAGGACGATTCCCCAGATGTGATGGTTCGAAAAACAAAGACTCGAATGCACAAGAACCTTCCACTGAAACTGAGGTCTCCGTTCTGGAGGGGAACATTGACTGATGTCAATCGCATAAGCAAGAAGGAGCAGTTCATAGCAGACTATGCTTTTCTGCCAATGAACAACAAAACCAAGGGGTATGCATCTCATTCTCTACTGTGAAAAATCTGAAAATCATCACCTAAGTCTATTTGATCTTCAACTGAGTTTGTAATTGAAATTAGAAGGCATGACTTGTATGAATATTTTCTACTCTGATTTCTGAATGATATGCGTAAACAAACAAATAATCACAAGCTGTGTTTTTTACTGTGTTCAAGTCTGAGTTGGCATGTTCAAAATTGATTCAATAGAGTAGACTGAACTCTGTTGATGTGATTTCTGAACTCTGTTGTTAGGGTCTACTCTGATTTGTTATGAATTCTACATTAAAAAGTAATTAAATCTGCTGTGTTTTTGTGTCTGTGACTTGAATGATTATTTTCTAATCTGATTAGTATGTTTGATTGAAAACAATAAACATTTGAGACTTGTGAACTTGTAACTGTTTGTAACTGATTTAATTATTTTGTTTTTTGCTAGAATAATGTAGATTAATTTATATTCTGTTTGAACTGTTTCATAGGGAGCTCCTATTTAGAGGGAGGAGTCGGTATGCATACAGAAATGATTTTGAAACCCTCCTGCCTGACTCATGGGTGGTGAGCAACATAATCGACATCTGGTGCTTGAAGCTTAACCATCAAAATATGAGAAGAGCACCAGGGGAAGTTAAAAGAGTTTTCTTCACTACAGCTGCATCTGTAAGTAAAAATAATATGTATTTTAAAACAAGGAATTCATTGGAGACGCATATCTAATTATATTCACAAAAACAGCAAATGATTGCTCATCCAAAGGACAGTGATGATGAAAACCAAAAGTGGTTTGAGAAAATCATAGATGATGAGCTCAAATGCAACGGGAATCTAGACATTGAAGATGCTGACATGGTAAGTAGACCTTAATACACGTTTTGTACTGAAGTTTCAAAACAAATACTAATGATTTCGAATATTTGATTGTACAGATATTCTTTGTTGTGATAGAGAATGCACATTTCTGGACCTTGTGCTTCAATTTCCAGAAGGAGATGGTTGAAATTATAGACAACAAGCCACTCCCGGGGAATCTAAAGTGCTTGGATCGTTATGGGGACATCAGCGGAGATCTGGTACAGATTCTACACTTAATTATTGAATGGAATCTACACTGACTTAATTATGATCAATAGAATTTAGTCAAGGTTTAATTAGTATGCATTCAGTGAATTATAATGTAAAAATGTGAATCTACACAGTATTTGAACATATTCTACACTGACTTTTGATGTAGTCTGCTCTGATTCTTATGTCAAAATAGTGGATTATTATTAATAAGAACTGAATTAATGCTCTGATTGTACAGCAATTCAAGTTTGCTTCCTACCTGAACTTGAAGAAAAAGAAGCTGAACAAGCAAGTAGTCAACTTCAAGCAAACCAATCTGAAAATGGCATGGCGCTTCAAGGATAACTACAATGACTGTGGTGTTTAATGCATGAGACACATGGAAACATATAAGGGTGATGAGAAGTGGGAATGCGGATTAAAAAAAAACAAGGTAATCTTCAATCTCATTCACCTCTATTTGCTCTTCAATCCTGTTTGAATTGTGAATTGTGATTCTGAATTTTGTTCACTAAAACATGGAACCTATATTCTACTGTGATTTGTCGCTACTGTGATGATTGTATCAAAATGTAATCTGCAGTGTTTACTTTGTTCAAAATTTACTCAACACAGTTATTTCCTAAATTCAAGTTCTGTCCTAAATTGGGACTTCTAAGTAGTATATTAATATTAATTGTGTTTTGCAAGTTGTGTTCCCATCTGTGTCTATGTTTTTGTGAATTATCAGTGAAACATAGAATCTATGTTAGGGAACTTTAGTAGGAATCACAGTTATTTGATAATTAATGACTTTGAAAGATTTTGCTAATGTGATGCTTGTATCTAATGTAACAGGATGTTGACATGTTGAAGATCCTTAGAGTGAAATATTGTTCTGCTATCATCATGACAGAGCTGAACGAGGTGAGAAAAGAAGTTGTTAGAAGGGCAAGAGAGAATGCATCTATTGAGCTTGAAGTTCTGAAACAAGGATAGGACATTCATCAATCTGAGCATGGTTTCTGAGAATTTGAACATATTTGAACATGAATTGATTTGATAAGGGCATTGAGTTCAGTGTAATGTATTGAATTTGTATTTGATGGAAGTTGTATTTGAAATATCAATTTGTATTTAAAACTGAGCATGGATGCTGTTGATTACATCTAAATCTATTCTAAAATATGAATTTGCTGTAGTGGGATTGAAATCTGAAAAATGGATTTGTTCTTTGTACTATCTTTATGCATTCTACACCAGTTAGTAATGTATTCTGCACTATTTATAAACACAGTCTCCTCACTTTTTAATTGTACACTATTTATAAATTACATTCTACTTTGTTTAATAATCGATTATACTGTAGTGAATAATATAATCCACCATAAACCTTAAAAATAACCCCTAAACACTAATACCTAAAAATAAGCCCATAAAGCCTAATCAAGGGAGGCGAACAATAATCGAGGGAGGTGAACAATAATCAAGGGAGTTGAACGATCACGGCCGCCGAAGGCGGCCGTGATCGTTCACCTCCCTCGATTATAAAGGGACACAGTGAGGGGGGGGGGGGGTCTTGTATCGAAGTGGCAACAATAATCGAGGGAGGCAAACAATAATCGAGGGAGGCAAACAATGATTACGGCCACCTTCGGCGGCTTCAGAATTTTAATAAAGGGATAAAGGGGGGGTCTTGTATCGAAAGTTCTTGTATCGAAAGGTCTTGTATCGAAGTGGCAACAATAATCGAAGTGACAACAATAATCGAGGGAGAAAACAATAATCGAGGGGGCAACAATAATCGAGGGAGGCAAACAATGATTACGGCCACCTTCGGCGGCTTCAAAATTTTAATAAAGGGATAAAGGGGGAGTCTTGTATCGAAAGGTCTTGTATCGAAGTGGCAACAATAATCGAGGGAGGCAAACAATTATTGTGGTCAATATGTTGTTCTAATGAGGTCTACTGCATTTAGTAGTCTATTCTACTTTGTTCTGTATCATATTCTACTCCATATATTGATGCATTCTACAACAATAATCGAGGGAGGCAACAATAATCGAGGGAGGCAAACAATGATTACGGCCACCTTCGGCGGCTTCAGAATTTTAATAAAGGGATAAAGGGGGGGGGGTCTTGTATCGAAAGGTCTTGTATCGAAAGGTCTTGTATCGAAGTGGCAACAATAATCGAGGGAGGCAAACAATAATCGAGGGAGGCAAACAATGATTACGGCCACCTTCGGCGGCTTCAGAATTTTAATAAAGGGATAAAGGGGGGGGGGGGTCTTGTATCGAAAGGTCTTGTATCGAAAGGTCTTGTATTGAAGTGGCAACAATAATCGAAGTGGCAACAATAATCGAGGGAAGCAACAATAATCGAGGGGGGCAACAATAATCGAGGGAGGCAAACAATGATTACGGCCACCTTCGGCGGCTTCAAAATTTTAATAAAGGGATAAAGGGGGGGTCTTGTATCGAAAGGTCTTGTATCGAAGTGGCAACAATAATCGAGGGAGGAAAACAATTATCGTGGTCATTATGTTGTTCTAATGAGGTCTACTGCATTTAGTAGTCTATTCTACTCTGTTCTGTATCATATTCTACTCCATATATTGATGCATTCTACAACAATAATCGAGGGAGGCAACAATAATCGAGAGAGGCAACAATAATCGAGGGAGGCAAACAATGATTACGGCCACCTTCGGCGGCTTCAGAATTTTAATAAAGGGATAAAGGGGGGGTCTTGTATCGAAAGGTCTTGTATCGAAGTAGCAACAATAATCGAGGGAGGCAAACAATGATTACGGCCACCTTCGGCGGCTTCAGAATTTTAATAAAGGGATAAAGGGGGGGTCTTGTATCGAAAAGTCTTGTATCGAAAGGTCTTGTATAGAAGTGGCAACAATAATCGAGGGAGGCAAACAATTATCGTGGTCATTATGTTGTTCTAATGAGGTCTACTGCATTTAGTAGTCTATTCTACTCTGTTCTGTATCATATTCTACTCCATATATTGATGCATTCTACAACAATAATCGAGGGAGGCAACAATAATCGAGGGAGGCAAACAATGATTACGGCCACCTTCGGCGGCTTCAGAATTTTAATAAAGGGATAAAGGGGGGGTCTTGTATCGAAAGGTCTTGTATCGAAAGGTCTTGTATCGAAGTGGCAACAATAATCGAAGTGGCAACAATAATCGAGGGAGACAAACAATAATCGAGGGAGGCAAACAATGATTACGGCCACCTTCGGCGGGTTCAGAATTTTAATAAAGGGATAAAGGGGGGGTCTTGTATCGAAAGGTCTTGTATCGAAAGGTCTTGTATCGAAGTGGCAACAATAATCGAAGTGGCAACAATAATCGAGGGAGGCAACAATAATCGAGGGAGGCAACAATAATCGAGGGGGGCAACAATAATCGAGGGAGGCAAACAATGATTACGGCCACCTTCGTCGGCTTCAGAATTTTAATAAAGGGATAAAGGGGGGGTCTTGTATCGAAAGGTCTTGTATCGAAAGGTCTTGTATCGAAGTGGCAACAATAATTGAAGTGGCAACAATAATCGAGGGAGGCAAACAATGATTACGGCCACCTTCGGCGGCTTCAGAATTTTAATAAAGGGATAAAGGGGGGGTCTTGTATCGAAAGGTCTTGTATCGAAGTGGCAACAATAATTGAGGGAGGCAAACAATTATCGTGATCATTATGTTGTTCTAATGAGGTCTACTGCATTTAGTAGTCTATTCTACTCTGTTCTGTATCATATTCTACTCCATATATTGATGCATTCTACAACAATAATCGAGGGAGGAAACAATAATCGAGGGAGGCAAACAATGATTACGGCCACCTTCGGCGGCTTCAGAATTTTAATAAAGGGATAAAGGGTGGGGTCTTGTATCGAAAGGTCTTGTATCGAAAGGTCTTGTATCGAAGTGGCAACAATAATCGAAGTGGCAACAATAATCGAGGGAGGCAACAATAATCGAGGGAGGCAAACAATGATTACGGCCACCTTCGGCGGCTTCAGAATTTTAATAAAGGGATAAAGGGGGGGTCTTGTATCGAAAGGTCTTGTATCGAAGTGGCAACAATAATCGAGGGAGGCAAACAATAATCGAGGGAGGCAAACAATGATTACGGCCACCTTCGGCGGCTTCAGAATTTTAGTAAAGGGATAAAGGGGGGTCTTGTATCGAAAGGTCTTGTATCGAAAGGTCTTGTATCGAAGTGGCAACAATAATCGAGGGAGGCAAACAATTATCGTGGTCATCATGTTGTTCTAATGAGGTCTACTGCATTTAGTAGTCTATTCTACTCAGTTCTGTATCATATTCTACTCCATATATTGATGCATTCTACAACAATAATCGAGGGAGGCAACAATAATCGAGGGAGGCAACAATGATTACGGCCACCTTCGGCAGCTTCAGAATTTTAATAAAGGGATAAAGGGGGGGTCTTGTATCGAAAGGTCTTGTATCGAAGTGGCAACAATAATCGAGGGAGGCAACAATAATCGAGGGAGACAAACAATGATTAAGGCAAGCGAACGATCGGGGCCGCCTTCGGCGGTGAACGATCGGGGCCGCCTTCGGCGGTGAACGATCGACGGAGGCGATCTATAATTGGGGGAGGCAAACTTGGATTGAAGGCGGCACCATTATCTAATTTGTTCTACTGCAATGAGTAGTGTATTCTACTCTCTAGTCGGTCATATTCTACTTCATTTTATTATGAATTCTACTGTAAATTTACACAAAATCTAACACGTGAAAAAAAAATACTTAAACATAATTATCATTGTAATAAAAATATTGTTCAGCAGGACAAAAAAATAAAATCCAACAATAGAATGTCATAAAAACAACTTCATCAACAATAAAATAATCAAGGGAATCAACACATCGTTTCCAAAATATAAAAAACAATCAGGGGACATAATCATATAAGACTGCGGGAAATCTGGAACTTGTATTCGGTGAAAGAACTTCTAAACTTTGACCTCCAGAAACAGGGTGTACAACGTAAACACCATTGCCATCCTACAAAAAACCATAGTCATAAAAGGTATCAGAAATATAGTCAAATTCATTGTAATACAGAGTAGAAATCATAATTAAAAACAATAGAAAACAAAAGACAGAATTAAGTTACCTTTAAATTCTGAACAACCATCTTGTCCTTTAACTCGGCAGTTTTTGATTTCTTCTTTCCCCCTCTTTTTTTATCGCATATCTTCTCCATTGTAGGCTTCACCCTCCTTCTTCGTGTATACTTCAAGCTTGTACTTTGTGGATTTTGAACAATGTCAGTTCTTGAAGATGCGTCATCCAAACAGCCCTCATCGGTAACTGGACCAACAGCACGAAAAACATCATTTCTAATACTCTGAACACCTTTGTCCCAAATCACCTGAGCCTCCTTATTATACTCACAAGTAGAAATCAAATTCAAAGCCATCCTACTTGCTTGGGTTCTCCACAAAGATGCTGCAGTTGAATCTTCTGATCGAGAGGTGAATGAAGGAACACCACTCTCCATTACACGATTTCTAACATATTTACGCCACCTCGGCAATATGTAGAACTCAGGAATAACAGAAACACAATGGATATTCATGATTCTCAAGGAATGCGAGCACAAGATTCCAACTTCAGTAAATAACTTGCATGTGCAACTCACACTTTTATCAATAAGCCCATAAGACACAATGTGCTTTATATTCTCAAGACCTTCTCGCCACACATGGAATGTAGCAGTGAAAGAATCAGCACTAACAATCAACTGAAAAGAAGTAGAACCTTTCTTGTATTCATGCTCAAACATGTCATACGCCTTCAATGTATATACATCACTAGCATGCAAAAGTATTTTAGGATCATCTGTAGACAGTGTTCGCTTACCGATAAGGCAACACACATCTTGGGCTTTCTCATTGCTCCTCCATTCTGCAACAACACCTTCGAAGCAATGGAAAAAGTCACATAGCCCGGAAGTTTTGGACAGTTTCTTAGAGAGAGCTTGGTTAGTGCTTTCACTTCTTTGTGAAGACAGTGCACCGCCTGAGAAATAACCCTTGTTGAAAGCAGGACACCATTTCTCTTTAATCCCATATAGCCTCAACAACCAGCTGTTTATTGCACAGTCATATTTGGAAGTCAGCCTACAAAAAAAAAAACAGAGAAGAATGAGACATATATCAGAGCAGAATTAACTAACAAACAGAGTAGAATTGAACAGGACATAGTAGAATTCCATATGTAATAATCAGAAATATAAAAAAAATGAAATATTGAAAATAATGAAAACTTACTCCAACCACTTTGTTTCGAACTCAGCAATCGAATCACAGCACTTCAGCAAATAGTTGAAATCATCCATGAACCCTTCTCTAATCCGAAGTGCCATGATGTGATTCTTCGAATTTTCTCCAATATGCCAAATGCAAAGACGATGCCGAGAATGAGGAAATATCTTTGCAATAGCAGCAGCCATAGCAGCAGACTGATCGGTCATGATAGTTATAGGAAAACCATTCATAGCTCGCAAGAAGGTCTTGAACAGCCACTCAAAAGATTCAGTAGTCTCGTTCAGCAGAAAACCACAACCAAACATGACATTGAGTCCGTGGTGGTTCATACCAACAAAAGGTCCACAGATCATGTCATATTTGTTCGTGCGGTAAGTCGTGTCATGAACAACCAGGTCACCGAAGAGCTTGTAGTCCTCCAACATGCGTCCATCCCTCCAAAAAAAACTACACAACCGGGACTGGCTATCAAGCTGAAAATCAAAGAAAAAGTCCTTCTCGCTGGCCTGTCTATTCCTAAACATATCTAACAACCTGCCGGAGTCGGCCCCATCGAGAATCTTAGGGTTGTTCAATGCATTGTAAGCATCCCTAAGTCCAAACCCTAAGCACGGTGATCCACCAGACTGGTTTTTCAAAACCCGATAACCATCAGCAACCCCAACTCCACCTTTCTTCAACTCCTCCAAATATGCAATGTGGTTTCGGTTAATTCTTCTATGCGATCTCAAAAGGTGGCTAGCGGATGATTGGCATAAGGCATGAGTGTGCTCTTTGACATGCTTTGAAACAATCCAGGTTCCGGCTTTATCGATTTGGAACTGCACTTGAGCTTCACAATTAGACCTCACATTCAGCTTCTTAAAGGATACATCAGGTTTGGTCTTTTGCTTCTTCAAACCGGCTTGAGAGCACAAATAACTTCTCATAGATAAAGAGCCATCTGCTCTACGCTTCATTTTTGACTTCCGAACACTGAACCCAAGCTTAAATGCATAGTCATTGTACATCTCATAAGCCTCCTTTTCAGATTTAACAACAACACCAACCAAGTCATAGTTTTCTAATTTTTCTCCTGCAGGTTTAGGAGAAAAAGAATCAAAAAACACATAGAAATCACGATCACTGAACAATAAAAAACACAGTACAAAACACAGTGTATAAGACAAGAATAAATTAGTACCTTCTTCAGCATCATTATTAATAATGACTTCAGAGTGAGGAAGATGAACTCCATCAGCAGGGACAGTAGAAAGATCAGATTCAACTTAAAAGCAAATGAAAAACATACAATAGAATTCAGTGTTCAATAGAGTAGCATTCACTAAGAAACAGAGTAGAATGAAAAAAAATGACTGCATACCAGCAAGGTTTTCTTGTGTAGAGTCAATCTGGATTATTTCTCCATCAGTCAAATCAACTGAAAAAAATGCAAACAAAGAAAAAAATCATAAAACAGAACAACAACAAAAAAGAATAACAAATCGATAATAAAAATGAAATCCCTACCATCAAAAGTAAATTCATCCAAATCAATAGCATCCATCTGAGGGAAATCGATAATCAAAATCTGTAAGGTATATATAAGAAAACAAAATAAGAATGACATGTATACAGTTTTATATGTTTCGTTGTAATGCAAGCAAATCTCAAACACATACACTCTTCATGAACTTCTTTATCTGATGTTTCCCTGTGAACAACAACACAAGAACTGGTACCCAGTTCTTAATAGATCAATTTTAATAATCTATGAGATTTCTTGTAAATGTTATACACTTACACTCTTAATTGAATGTCAAAATCTATTTTGATTAATGCATTGTTCTCATACACATAAAAACCATGTCAAAATCAGTCTGAAAAGCAGGCCTCTATGTTGCCATAGCGTAAAAAAATCTGTCAAAGAGTAGATTAATACAATCTGGAAACATAGTGTGCACCTAATCGACCTTTATAGCCTACCAAACTGTGGTGACTTATTGGATAATGTATCTGTGGAAAACGAATCACAAGGCGATTCAATCAGAAACATGGATGCAACATAACCATCTCAGAAATCATGATGCATATTAGAATTACACAGCAGCAAGTCATCCAAAAAGTTCACAAAAAACAACATAGCTCCATTCACTGAAGTCAGAGCAGAAAACAACATACAAAGGAGCATAATCGAAAATCTCACAATACGCCCAAATTAGAACCCTAATTATGTAATCGAACAGTTAGTATCAAATAATAGCAAAAGCAACATTAAATTTGTACCAGGACTTGAAACAAAATTACACAGAAATAATACAGAGGAGATTTAGTTTCGAATTACCTAATTTTGAAGCCACTCGGAATCGAAGCTCTGAATCTCCGTCGAAAGCGCCGCCGTCGAAACAAAAAAATGATGAAGACCGGGGACAGAATTTAGGTTGAATACGTCGTTCGCTCGAAGCTCTGAATCGCTCGAGATCGCCGTAGAATCGCGGTGTTTAATCGCCGAGAGCGCCGGAGCCAATCACCGTCGGAAGCGCCTTCTACAACCGCCGTCGAAGCTCTGAATCGCCGTCGTCGAAGAGGATGAAGATTGCCGTTGAATTGCAGAGTATTGAGTATTGTTTGTTGTTTCTGTTATTTCGTTTAGAGAAAAGAGGATAAAGAGAAAAGAGGGGCAGAAAAAAAAATGGGAAAAAAAGGGGAGAAAAAAATGTGATGTTTAAATAATGGGGTGGGGAGCATGTAGAAATAGGTGGGGTAGGGGTGCACCTAATAAATTGCCCCCCCCCCCCCCCCCCCCCCTCTTAATTTCAATTAAGGGTTGACCTTCCCACGTGTTTTTCTTCCAATACCCAACTTACACGTTGACCATTGATTATTGCACGAATTGATAGTATTTTTCCCATATTCTGTCTTTAATAAGTAAATTTTGTTAATAGTTGTTTTCTATTAAGTTAGTATTTCATAATAACTAAATGTGATAATTACATTTCCCACTCAAATCAACATAAATCAACATAAAGTGATAATAAGAGAGAATATAGCAGAATTGTTCACAGAATACACTAGAATAGAGGAAATAACTGAGATAAATCAAACTTTGATTTCACATTTTGAATTCAACAGTTCAAAGAAAATAATTACACATCAATCACTCGATTACAAATCAAAATATCAATTACAGCAGAATTCTGCAGAATTAACAGTAGAATCTAGCATATAACTGAGTTGAATAAAATATCGATTTCACATTTTTTTCTTTTTTTATTGTTTTTAACTCAATTCATGACAGTCAAAATGTTCCAAAACAACATGCAAATCAGAGGAGAATTGTTCACAATTCAGAATAGATTCTTGCATAGAACTTAGTTGATATTACATTTCTATAGCAAATGCATATGACTGAGATGTATACTTAATGATCAAATTCCAAAACAACACACCAAATTTAGCAGAATTGGTTACAAAAGACAGTAGAATATAGCATATTACTGAGATGAATCAAACTTTGATTTAACAGAAAACAATTACACACAAATCACTGGATTTAGAACCATGCACACAAAATTGTAATTAGATGAAACAACAATATCAAATATAGCATAACTGTTCACAAAATATAGTAGAATAAAGCATATAACTGAGATGACTCAAATTTTGATTTCACAGTTTTGCTTTTCATTCTTATCTCAATGCATTCTACTGAAAAGGTTCCAAACACACATACACAACACACATACAAAACACACACACATACAGGACAAACAGTAAATTGTAATTTGATCAAACAACTATACCAAATAGTATTTCAATTTTAGCATGCAATTTGAGGAGAAATTGAAATCGTTGAAAATATGGTTTCTAAGCCTTTTTTTTTCGAATTTAAGGTTTTTGAGGGTAACAATTATACCAAATATGTTTCTATATGAACATGCAATTTCACGTTGAAAATAGGGTTTATATTTATCTCTGTTTCGAATATATGGACGGTGGTAAGTTGAAATCGCGAACGGACTGGCTGCGGAAGGTGGTTCCGACTACGGGAACTTCGACTACGATCTTTCTCGGCGGAAGGTGTTTTCGACTACAGCAACTTCGACTACGGGCTCCGCGTTTGAACGATGCTCTAGT
This sequence comes from Euphrasia confusa, assembly GCA_954870475.1. Taxonomy (NCBI): domain Eukaryota; kingdom Viridiplantae; phylum Streptophyta; class Magnoliopsida; order Lamiales; family Orobanchaceae; genus Euphrasia; species Euphrasia confusa. The sequence goes on along the minus strand of OX940968.1, from coordinate 23,421,059 downwards.
GGTCGTCGCGGTTGAACGGTGGTCTAGTGGTCGTCGCGGTTGAAGGTGATTTCCGGTGCGGTGCGGTTTCTCTGAGATTCAATTTGCGTAGTAGTAGAGTGGAGAGAGAGATTGAGAGTTTTGGGTGCGATTTAGGGGTGGGCGCGAGTCGAGTCGAGCCCAAAAATATCAAAACCCGGCTCAAAACCCGACTTCTACGGTCCGAGCCGAGCCGGGTTTATCTGAGGTTGGGGCCCGGCTCGAGACCGAGCACGACGAGCCCGAGCCGGGTTTTCGGGTTTTTGGTCCCAAATTTTATAGAGTTTCTATTATAAAATTCATGCAATTTATAATTCAATAAAAATTTTAAACATTTGAATCACATGATACTAAATTGAAAGTTTAAAAATAAAAATAAAACATGATTTTTTTTGGTTGTTTGTCCAAATGAAAATGCAAAAATAAAAATAAAAACCAAGTATCTTGCAATTAGTAAAAAAAATAAGAGTAACAATTAATTAGCACCACTAATTCATAAATGATTTACAAAAAATACATACACCACAATATCACTAGAAAAATCAAGTATACTTTTAATTATTATCTTCTTTTTATTCAATGTGTTTTTTTTTTTTTAATCTTTTTACAATGAGGTGGAATGTGAAGTGTTAAACGAAAAAGAGGGTAAAGTGAAAATTTTGAAGTGAAAATTTTAATAGTAATATTAATGATGTAATTAATGATGTACAATCAATATTTTTTTACTTTATATATATATATATATATATATATATATATATATATATATATATATATATATATATATATATATATATATATATATATATTATTAATATAAAAAATAAAATTGACGGTCCGAGCCGAGCTTTTGATCCCAAATATTTTTGGGCTTGGGCTCGGACCGCATATACATTTCACGGGTCGGTCCTATGGCGGGTCGGTCCTTAAAAAAATTGGGATCGACCCATAACGAGCTTTTTTGGCGGGTTTTCGAGCTCAAACGCCCACCCCTAGTGCGATTGAGTTGTGTGTAATTGGGCTTAATTTGGTTTTTTTTTATGGGCCGATACCATATGAATAGTATGGTACCATTAACCATGGTCAGGGACGTAGGGACTTGGTCCCGAAGGGGTGCGATCGCACCCCCTCAATTTTTTTTAAAAAATTAATTTTATAACTTAATTTTTATATATTAAGGTAATTAATTATAATTTATCTAATAATAATTTAAATCTAATTTAAATTTTATTGAAATATTGATATACCTTATTAAAAAAATAAGATAATAAACTATTTATCAATAAAATATTACTTCAAAAATTCTATTGTTTAAAAAAATTAAAATATATATATTATTAATGCCGCATACTGTATTTATCACGCTTTACAAAAAAAATTAGAATATTAATACTAATACAATTGCCTATTTTTTTAATTTTTTTTATTTTAATATAAAATTTTACTTTACTTTTTTAAATTTACTCACAATTAATTTATTTTTAATTTAAAAATAAATTTATAATTTAAAAAATATATTTATAACTTTCACGCTAAAAAAAATCAAAAAAACATTTTTCTTAATATGTAAAAAAAAAAATATATTTATGAAATGAATAGATTGTTTTGTTTCTAAATTAGCACTCTCTGACTAAAATTTCTGGCTACGTCACTGACCATGGTATAGGCCCTGTGGTTTAAATATGGTTTTGTTTCTCTCATTTGTGATTTGAATATGGTTTTGTTTATTTGAGATTGAGGTAGTATATAACAACATTAACCAAGTGAAGAAAAACAACTCAACAGAATGCATATGTTTCTTCTATTTCGCAACCGAAAATTCAGCCTTTTCAAGTAAAGCCGATGCTAAAGGTTGCAAAGACGGTGGTGCTTGGGATGATTTGCACTCTTATTTGCCAATGAATTCTTGGTAAGTGCCTTCTTTGGGAAAGGAGTAAGAGCAATCAAGTGGGTTTCCATGTTTTGATTTTTCGAATTTGTTAAGCAAGGGCTTCAAGCTCATGCTAGTTCCTTCTTCCTTTCGAATTACTGGCTCGGGTTGGACAGACCACAAGCTGCATAATCATGAATGGAAAAAAAGCAGCAACCGCATGCACAAAATTACAGCAGAATGTACAATAAGAGAACATGCAGCACAGCACAAGTAGGAAGATATCACAAATTGAATGCTAGTACCTATTGTTGGACATCGACTACCCGGGACATGTCCGTTCGACTACTCGAACATCCGGACAAGCCCAGTCGACCTCCAGCGTGCCTACTGTGTCCACGACGAAGCCCCTGACCCGTCTAACGCCCAGCCATCGCACCCGAGGCACGACCGCGCAAAACGAGAGGCTTCAGGCCTCTCTGTCGTCCGACACCAGAAGGTGTCGTCCGACAAGCCAATGTCGGCCGACAGCTATACATGTCGGCCGACAGTCGTCGCGAACAGCAGCGCGACGCTGCTGTTCCAGGCTCGTTTATGGCTGGTTTTTCCGATTCTGACCACCACTCTTGAAGTCAGCGACTCCACAGTGATCTAGGAACACCAACCACGATCCCGGAACTCGATCGGAGGTTCGTTATATCATTACATACAATAAGAATCGAAAAAGATGCGGAATAGGGTTTTCGATTCTTTACCTTTGACGCGTGATTCGGAGAAGCCGAATAGGCGAACACCTCTGATCTTCTAGTGTGTATCCTAGCCCTCGACTCCAGACGTTGTGTGGGCAACGATCCACCGGAAGTCTCCTCTTCTTCTTCTCTCTTAAACTCTCTCTCACGTTTTATTTTCTCAAGTGAAGAAAAATAAAAGCTGCGTAAGTTAGGTCTAGAGAAGAGAGGGGGAGGGGTTTAAATAGGCCACACTAGGGACCTTAGGTTAATTAATTAATTAGGCTAAATTGCAATTTAATTAAACCGGTGTCCTTAAAAGAAAACCTTTAATTAAATCCAATTTTAATTATAATTAATTCCACTATAAAATTATAATTGAATTCTCAATTAATTAATTCATATTATTTTACCAATAATATTTCCGCCGAAATTACAAATACGACTTTCTCCGTGTTTAAGATATCGAACATCCACGAATTTATTTAATTACTAATAATTAAATTAATTCGTTTCTTATTATCCGAGACTAGTACCACTCATCCTTATTATCTTGTGGAACAAATCCACCTGCAGGGTTTACATGATAAACTTTATGAGCTCATCTCGGGGACGTAATCAACCCAATAAACGGGACACGGTTTCCTGTCTATAATCTATAGCATGCCGTGCGTACAATTACGATTCCCAATTTACCGAGGATCTCGACTAATCAATTAGTCTCACTCATTGGCAAGTTAAAGAACCGAGAATTGGACACACGCACCTATAATTATATAGGGATTAGGAATTCGTATATCCGTAATATCTGAGGTCTAGTTCGATTACTTCGATTAGTATAAATCGAACGCCCTCCCGTGGTCCTGCTCAATACACCAAGTGTACGAGTGTAACATGATAATCAAGACCGACTATCTACCAGTCACACTACGACGTACCGATGGATTGTCCCTGTCCATCTAAGTCGTGAGCTACTGTTCGATAGTATACGAGTAACCGACAGTATGATCTTCCGCGTGTCTCCTCACGCCATACTGTCTACAACGTATATATCTAGGACTATAGAGCACAAAGTTATAATAAACAAAAATGCAGACTGTTTGATTAATAGATAATAAAACACAGATAAGGAGTTCCATATTGTCACTAAACTAGACATTTAGAATATAACTCCATCAATCTCCCACTTATACTAAAAGTCTAGTTGCCCTCTCCCATACATCCGATACCCATCCCCTTCACGTGTCTCTTGAACGCTTCCGCTGGAAGTGCCTTCGTAAAGGGGTCTGCCAGGTTATCCGCTGATGCAATCTTGGTGACAACCGCATCGCCTCTCCTGACGATGTCTCTAATCAGGTGGTACTTGCGATCTATGTGTTTACTCGCATTGTGGGCTCGTGGTTCCTTCGCATTTGCCACTGCACCGCTATTGTCACAATAAATTGTGATAGCTCTAGGCAAATCAGGAATCACATCTAAGTCCATGATGAAGTTCCGGAGCCACACCGATTCTTTAGCTGCCTCAGAGGCTGCTACATATTCGGCTTCCATGGTGGAGTCCGAAATGCATTTCTGCTTAACACTCCTCCATGAAACTGCTCCACCTCCCAATGTGAACACATAGCTTGATGTAGACTTTCGATGTTCCTTATCAGATTGGAAATCCGAGTCTGTGTAACCAATAGGAATCAGCTCAGACGCTTTGTAACTCAGAACATAATTCCTAGTCCTTCGCAGGTACTTGAGTATGTTCTTTACAGCAGTCCAGTGACCCTGTCCAGGGTTACTCTGATATCTAGCTACCATGCCTACGGCATAGCAGATATCAGGTCTCGTGCACAACATAGCATACATTAGACTACCCACTGCCGAAGCATAAGGAATCGTCTTCATGTAATCTATCTCCTTTTGTGTCTTGGGACACATATCCTTAGATAGATGAATTCCATGGCAGAAAGGTTGAGAACCTCTCTTGGAATTCTGCATGTTGAAACGAGCTAGAATCGTATCAATATATGAAGCCTGGGACAAGCTCAATGTTCTTTTCTGGCGATCTCGTATAACCTTGATCCCAAGAACATGCCCTACTTGTCCTAAGTCTTTCATATCGAATTGCTTGGACAACCATCCCTTTATGTCCGACAACATCTTCACATTGTTGCCAATTAGAAGAATGTCGTCTACATAAAGCACGAGAAACGCCACGCTGTTTCCGTCACTTCTCCGATATACACACGACTCGTCCATGCTTTGAATGAATCCATAAGACTGGATAACCTCATCAAACCGCATGTTCCAAGATCTAGAAGCTTGCTTCAATCCATAAATGGATCGCTTTAGCTTACACACTAGATGCTCTTGGCCTTTCTCGATGAAACCCTCTGGCTGTCTCATATAAATGGTCTCGTCAAGATTCCCATTCAAGAATGCTGTCTTGACGTCCATTTGCCACACCTCATAATCCATATGAGATGCTATAGACAAAAGAATCCGGATCGACTTTAGCATAGCTACCGGCGAAAAGGTTTCCTCATAATCGATCCCTTCTTTCTGAGTGTACCCTTTCGCAACAAGCCTAGCTTTGAAGGTTTCCACCTTCCCGTCAGATCCTCTTTTCCTCTTGTACACCCACTTGCAACCAATGGCTTTTACACCTTTGGGCGGTGCTACAAGATCCCAGACTTGATTTGAATCCATAGATTCAATCTCAGATTTCATCGCCTTTTGCCAAGACTGAGCATCTTGATCTTTAAGCGCCTCGTCGTAGGTCCAGGGATCGGCTTCATGTTCTCCAGGTAACAAGTCCGAAGACTCACCTATAAACATGAACCTATCGGGTTGTCGAGCAACCCTCCCACTACGACGACGCTCCGGTGTAACCTCAGTAACTACAGGTGCAGACTGTGGTGGCGTATTACCCGGTTGGGTTGGATCTAAGCCTTGATCGTTCCCTCTCAGTTCGTTGAGTATTATCTCACTATTGGGCTTGTGGTCCATTATATAATCCTCTTCCAAGAACCGAGCGTTGGTGCTAACAACGATCTTCTGGTCCTTAGGACTATAAAATAGACCACCTTTCGTTCCTCTAGGATATCCTATAAACAACCGAATATCTGAACGTGACTCCAACTTATCAGCCCCGTGCTTCAGCACATGTGCTGGACACCCCCAGATCCGAATGTGTTTCAAGTTTGGCTTACGCCCGGTCCACAATTCCGAGGGTGTCTTAGGGACTGATTTGGATGGAACTAAGTTCAATATATAAGCCGCTGTTTCCAAGGCATATCCCCAGAACGAAACTGGTAGTTCTGAATAACTCATCATAGATCTTACCATTTCCATAAGAGTCCTATTCCTTCTTTCTGCTACACCATTCTGCTGGGGCGTGTATGGTGCAGTCATCTGGGAGTCAATCCCATTCTCTAATAAGTACGCTTTAAACTCTCCCGAGAGGTATTCTCCTCCACGATCAGATCGTAGAGTCTTTATGGTCTTACCATGAAGGTTCTCCACAAGAGCTTTGTACTCCTTGAACTTGTCAAAGCACTCGCTCTTGCGGCGCATCAGGTATATAAAACCATACCTTGAGTAATCATCAGTGAAGGTTACAAAATATTCGTAACCTCCTCTCGCTTGGACAGATAAAGGCCCGCACAAATCAGAGTGAATCAATTCCAGTACTTCCTTGGATCTATGCCCCTTATCACTAAAGGGTCGCTTGGTCATTTTTCCTTCCAGGCATGATTCGCAGGTTGGAAATTCCTCATCTTTCACATCACTGAGTATTCCATCAGTTATCAACCTTTGAATCCTGCCCAAGTTAATATGACCTAGCCTAAGATGCCATAAGTACTTTTGATTCATCCTAGAAGGCTCCTTTCTCTTATTGATACTAGATGTGTTATACGACTCTACTCGTTGCATCGTGGAATAATTAGGATTCAGTATATATAAGTTGCCTATCAATGTACCAGAACAGATATAATCACCATTCTTTTTGACAATAACAGAGTTATCAAAAGAAACTGAATATCCATTAAAAACCAACTTAGAAACCGAAACAAGGTTCTTTCTAAAATCCGGTACATAAAGACAATTATTCAATACCAAAACATTATTATTAAAAGATAAATGAACATCTCCCACTGCAACCGCCGCCACTTTCGTAGCGTTGCCCATGTAGATGGTGATCTCTCCCTCTCTAAGCCGCCGGGTTTCCTGGAACCCCTGCAAAGAATTGCAGACATGATCAGTGGCTCCCGTATCCACACACCAGGTACCGGTGGATAACACCGCTAAACATGTTTCAGTGACTAAGGAAAAGTTCATACCTCCTTGTCTGAGAGGACAATTAGACTTCCAATGTCCAGACTGCTTGCAACGGAAACACTTGCCCTTAGGCCTGTTCACTCCATTCTGTGGTCCACCAACTCTGGGCCCACTGGGTTTCCGTCCTTGCTTTTTCTTCTTCTTAATCCCCGAAGGGCGAGGAAGAGTCGATTTCACAGCCACAAGTGCTTGAGAGTTCTTAAAGATACCCTCTGCCGCCTGGAGTTCAGTCAGGAGTTCCGCCAACGTATATAACCTCTTGTTCATGTTATAGTTCAGGCGGAATTGCTCAAAACTCCTAGGCAGAGACTGGAGCACTATATCGATCTGGGTTTCCCCATCGATAGCTCCTCCCATAATCTCTATCTCATTCAGATAGCCTATCACCCTAAGAACGTGATCCCTCACGGGCGTTCCTTCGGACATAGTGGCCGTCATGAGTTGCCTCATAGCATCTTGTCTGGCTGCCCTGTCCTGACTACCAAACATCTCCTTGAGGTTAAGCATCATATCATAGGCAGTGTCCATGGCTTCATGCTGATGTTGCAGCACATTTGACATAGATGCCAAAATGTAGCACCGCGCCATCTGATCAGCCTTGACCCACTTCCGATGAGCTTCCTTTTCCTCAGGAGTGGATGTTTCAGTAGGTGCAACAGGACATTCGACCTGGAGTACATACTTGTACTCCTCAGCAGTTAGGACAATGTCCAAGTTTCGTTTCCAATCAACATAATTTGGACCAGTGAGTTTGTTTTCTTTTAGTATCACAGACAGCGGGTTGAGTGCCATATCTATAAAAGAGACAAATCAAACCGTCAAATTTAATTCGATATTAACTCCCTTAATTAATATCATTAAATTTACCAATCAATCCTAAAATCCCATCAGACCAGCATGCCACGTTCATGTGGACGTATACTAGTCCAAACGATTTTATAATTGGACTTTTACTTCGGTCGTACATCATTACAGCAGTGACTCCGATGGGGAGGATACTGTAAAGCGTACCTAAGTGTATACCATTTCTCAGTACTAAGTTAACCGCTCGGGAACTACATATCCACCGCAAGCCACGTTAGTGTGAACGTTTACGTTGACATGCGGTCCCTTTACGATTTCCTATAACTGTCGAGCCTCAATTAACCCAAAGTTCCGTTTCCGTCTAGTAAGCCACGATAGTGTGGACGTTTACTAAACAAACAACTTTGTTAATTGAATTCCATTTAATAAATTTCACAATTTTGTTAATCAAAGCTTGATATCTCGTAAGTGAAATTCGAAGTTTCTAACCAGCGATCAATCATGCAATTGAGCCCTATCTCTCACTAAGTGAGGGAGCCAACCAGACAATCGATCTAGTCATAGAATGACTCGAATGTCTCTAATCAGTGTCATTGACATAAGCAAGCGCTTTGGCTCCATTCCACTCCCCGGGGTGAGAATGAGTCGAGTTGAACTTAGTCTTTGAAAACCAGATTAGGCATTTGCTTTGAAAAACCTAATTGTTCAATTTTAAAATTGGAATTTCATTCGAATTTCGATCAAAGTGATTTCCGTGTATCGACTTTATCCGATAGGGAGGATGACACTAAAGCCAACTCGTAAGTCAATACACATCACTCTCGAAACAGAGAATGGAGACCGCGGGATTGTTTCCAATCCCTCTCCCACTTAGTATTTTACGATTTAGGGATATACATGCATAAAATAATAAGCATAATAAAACACGTAAATCACACAAAAAGCAATTAACGTGGCCCGATTATTATGGCCTTAAAATCTTGAATGCACGTCTCTTGGAACTCGAACTCGTTGCTCGTCTCAACTTCGATTCTCGTTCCTCCGGGCTTCGATCTCGTCTCGATCCAATAGTAGAAATTAATTACAAAAAAAATCTACTAAGTCCGGTATCGATCCTATACATGTCCTGGATGCAACGAAAAAAATAAATAAACCTAACGACTCAACCCGTCGTTTTTATCTATTACAAACAAGCAACTTTCCAAAAATAAAACGATCTCGACAAGCCCGAGAGTTTAATCAAAACCACATACATATAGCACAAAATATCAAAAATAAATTGGCCATAATAATCGGGTTCAACCTGCATCATAAACGTACGAACAATACAACAAACCAATAACCGGCTCTGATACCAATTGTTGGAAATCGACTACCCGGGAGATGTCCGTTCGACTACTCGAACATCCGGACAAGCCCAGTCGACCTCCAGCGTGCCTACTGTGTCCACGACGAAGCCCCTGACCCGTCTAACGCCCAGCCATCGCACCCGAGGCACGACCGCGCAAAACGAGAGGCTTCAGGCCTCTCTGTCGTCCGACACCAGAAGGTGTCGTCCGACAAGCCAATGTCGGCCGACAGCTATACATGTCGGCCGACAGTCGTCGCGAACAGCAGCGCGACGCTGCTGTTCCAGGCTCGTTTCCGGCTGGTTTTTCCGATTCTGACCACCACTCTTGAAGTCAGCGACTCCACAGTGATCTAGGAACACCAACCACGATCCCGGAACTCGATCGAAGGTTCGTTATATCATTACATACAATAAGAATCGAAAAAGATGCGGAATAGGGTTTTCGATTCTTTACCTTTGACGCGTGATTCGGAGAAGCCGAATAGGCGAACACCTCTGATCTTCTAGTGTGTATCCTAGCCCTCGACTCCAGACGTTGTGTGGGCAACGATCCACCGGAAGTCTCCTCTTCTTCTTCTCTCTTAAACTCTCTCTCACGTTTTATTTTCTCAAGTGAAGAAAAATAAAAGCTGCGTAAGTTAGGTCTAGAGAAGAGAGGGAGAGGGGTTTAAATAGGCCACACTAGGGACCTTAGGTTAATTAATTAATTAGGCTAAATTGCAATTTAATTAAACCGGTGTCCTTAAAAGAAAACCTTTAATTAAATCCAATTTTAATTATAATTAATTCCACTATAAAATTATAATTGAATTCTCAATTAATTAATTCATATTATTTTACCAATAATATTTCCGCCGAAATTACAAATACGACTTTCCCCGTGTTTAAGATATCGAACGTCCACGAATTTATTTAATTACTAATAATTAAATTAATTCGTTTCTTATTATCCGAGACTAGTACCACTCATCCTTATTATCATGTGGAACAAATCCACCTGCAGGGTTTACATGATAAACTTTATGAGCTCATCTCGGGGACGTAATCAACCCAATAAACGGGACACGGTTTCCTGTCTATAATCTATAGCATGCCGTGCGTACAATTACGATTCCCAATTTACCGAGGATCTCGACTAATCAATTAGTCTCACTCATTGGCAAGTTAAAGAACCGAGAATTGGACACACGCACCTATAATTATATAGGGATTAAGAATTCGTATATCCGTAATATCTGAGGTCTAGTTCGATTACTTCGATTAGTATAAATCGAACGCCCTCCCGTGGTCCTGCTCAATACACCAAGTGTACGAGTGTAACATGATAATCAAGACCGACTATCTACCAGTCACACTACGACGTACCGATGGATTGTCCCTGTCCATCTAAGTCGTGAGCTACTGTTCGATAGTATACGAGTAACCGACAGTATGATCTTCCGCGTGTCTCCTCACGCCATACTGTCTACAACGTATATATCTAGGACTATAGAGCACAAAGTTATAATAAACAAAAATGCAGACTGTTTGATTAATAGATAATAAAACACAGATAAGGAGTTCCATATTGTCACTAAACTAAACATTTAGAATATAACTCCATCACCTTTTAGGGGAAGAGGAAAAAAGGATGTCAACCACATTGAAAAAAAAAAAAAACTTGTCAAATGGAAAAGATAAAAGCAGGGCTGAATAGAAATATGCCTTCTTCAGGTTCACAGGTAAGCTTAAGAGCCCTTGTACTTCTGAGATGGATTTCCACAGGGTCTTTTTCCCACTCTTTCACATTTTCTTTTGTCTCATCTTGGTCTTTGTTTGAATAGGAGGCCCAATAGACATCAACGTAAAGATTACAAATCAGTTGCAGTGAAGGCAAGAAGTGCATCTCAAAATACAGTAGGCAAAAGCTACACGTTCCCTTGTCTTCGTCATGCTTCAAAAGAGTTAGATGCCGACCTCTGAACACATCATCATCAACACCCCGGGATGATTTGATGCGAGACGAGTTTTTGACAAGGGAAGTATCTTCAACAATGCGAGGGGTGAAAAGAAATCGGTCCTCAATCATAAAAAAAGGCTCTTCCTGATACCGAACATAATTCTTAAAACGACTGAAATTTTCCCATCTTCTTTTTCTGTACCTGAGTTCCAGATCGATCACATACGATCCAAGACCATTTATGTGGACCACAAATTTGTACATTGAAATGAACCCATATGTTCTCAGCAACAGAAGACGAGGAATATCCGACTTTCTGATATCATCAATCAAAGGGAGTGCTTCAGATATTCCTTTCACAGGGTCATACAACTCAAAAGCACCTCCAAATTCTAAGATGACAGACACACGAAGTTTAGTGGGAAACAACATTATCTTCTTACCGTCGGGGGTAAGAACAGCCGAGGGTTGATCTTTTGGATAACACATCTCCCCAACCTTAGTTAAGTCTTTTTTGAGGAGGGAGCAATGAGTTTGTTTAGGGTTGTGTAGAGAAGATAAGTCAATTGTGAAAATAGACTTTTCATATTCGACCTCATCATTTTCAAGTGAGGCATCAAAACCATTAAACATATAAAGGGTTTCACCAAATACGCAAAAAGCCTGACCTAGGTCGGCTACATATCTACCGGTGTGGATTTCGAGCGTCGGAGAAATAGGCCTGAACTCATCGCCCTCATCAATAGCTTCTTTATCAGAAGAATTTAAATCGACAACACATAATTTGTATTTCCTATGAGTATCACTCGGGTTGTGACTGTCCTTACCGTAGCAACTGAAAACAATAAGGACTTTATCACCTGAAGACTGTTTCGGGGCCGGCTGAATCCGGCTACCTGAAGGTTGTGATTGAGTCCGGCCACCTGAAGGTTTTGATTGATTCCGGCGAGTCATCGAAGAAGGTATATATCGTTTCTTCAAACTTAATGTATTGGGTCACATAAATACATGAAATAAAAAAAAACAATTTATCCTCTTAAATTTATGTTTATACTGTTATGAATATTATTATATTAGTCTCCCCGTATGAATGAATACAACAATTCACAACAATTTTATTCTCCTCTATGTTGTCTCTCTTTCAGATCTATTATTCTCTTTCAATTCTCTTGAGTTTATAACACGTTATCAGCACGAAGCTCTATAAAAGCTCAACTGCGTTCTTCGTCGAAGTTCTACTCATCCAAGATCTGAACTCCAAGGCAAGAATTTATATTTTGTTTATATTTATTAAATAATTATAAATATATCTATTTCTTCTCCTCTTCTTCCCAAAAGTAACATGTTCCCGAAGAACATTATAATCTGATATTCCTGAAGAAATATCATATGTTCCCGAAAAACATTATAATCTGATATTCCTGAAGTAATATCATATGATATTCATGAACTTCTTCATAAATTGCTCATGTTGAAGCAATTAAAATTTTGATGTTCTGGAGAACATTATAATATGATATCTTAAAGTAATATCAAATTAATTATGCGTAAGTTTCTGAAGAACATTATAATCTGATATTCCTGAAGTAATATCAAATTAATTATGCTTAGTAAATCGATTAAATTTTTAATGTTCCTGAAGAAAATTGTGATGTGATATTCCTGAAGAAATATCAAAATTAAATGTTCTTGAAGAATATCGTGATATGATATTCCTGCAGAAATACCAATATCAAATTGATTATGATTATATACTAATAATCTCAAATAATATATTTGAAAATTCACCAAGAAAGATCCACTAGCTTTGTGGAAAGATTTAAAAGAAACATACGATCACCCGAAGTTGGTCGTACTACCAAAAATTTGATTACAAGATTTTAAAATCTGTCGAGACATTCTGAATAAATTGGTTGTGGAAAAATCATAAAGTTCGACTCACAAGTTTGAGTCACATTATAATTTGATATTCTTGAAGTAATATCAAATCAATTATTCTTAATTATCAATTAAATTGAATGTTCCTGAAGAACATAAACTCTGATTTAAATATTATATTGATCGTTTTGGAAGAACATCATGATTTGATATTATTCGATATATATCAAATTAAATTGCTCCCGTAGTAGCAATATGTTTGGAAATATCAAATTACATTGCTCCCGTAGTAGCAATAAGTTTTAAATGTTCTCGAATAACATTATGATATGATATTTATGAATAAATATCAAAATTAAATTTTAAATATTCTTGAAGAACACCATGATATGATATTCCCGCAGAAATATCAAATCTCCCGAAGAAGCAAAGTTCAAATATTAAATGCTTTCGAATAAAGTTACATCATGATACTCATAGTGAAATGCCAAATTCGATTGCTCTCGTTGAAACAATTATTAGATGTGAATTATCCCTGAAGGATATTTTTTGTTAATCGAGAACAAATATATCTTATTATGTGGGTACTTATAAAATATCGAAAAAGTCGATTATTTTCTTAATGTTTGAATTGTTATTCCTGAAGAATACACAATTAATTTATTAAATTTGATAAATATTCTTGAAGAATATTTGATTTGATTATTCGTAAATAAAGTTTGAATGACACAAGTATTTTGATCCCCGAAGGATCATTGATAAATGTATTGTATCCCCAAAGGATCATTGGTAAAGATATTGTATCCCTGAAGGATCGGTAAACATATTGTTATCCAAATGATGACATATTAAGAGTAGTCTCCGGAAGAGTTTTACTAATTATCCCCACGAGTACTACAAATGTACTTAAAAATGAAAATGGTGCATATCATGATTGTGCGTGGAAATGAATTAAACATTTCCCATCTGCGAATTAATATGCAACATATATTAATATCACCACTAAAGTGTATGAACGGGCATAATAGAAAATAAAGTATATTAAATATCTTGAGCCCGCGATCCTGAAGATCGGTTTATAGCAATTATGCTGAGTTGCATATTTAACGAAGATCATTTCCCGGCATTAGGGGGAGATAAGAATATAAAAGATAAAAATGCCGAGAAATTTCTTTGAATGAAAACGATCTTCAAGTCTAGATCCACGCACGAATCAATTGAACCCGAAGTTCATGAAAATAAGTGACTTGCAATATTTAGCAAGTAATCTGCCAATTTAATTTACATATTATTGAAGGTGTGACAAAATCACATATATTTGTGATAAATGAACTATAAGAGTTCAAATACCAAAGAGATCAACTCAAATGTTGATTCTAATTTACGCCTGAAGCGTAGTAGATCGATCTCAAGATATTAAATAAATCCGCGGTAATAAAATTTAGTCACCCTTAAAATCTCCTGAAGAGAGTTAGATGGAAATCCCATTGAAAAAGCATGTGCACATGATAATAGAAATCGTGGGATTGCGGAACAACCAAATTAAATATTTTGGGAAATGATGAAAGATTTGGTTTATAGAATGAATTGTCATCAACATAGAAAAAGTCGTCAATGACATATTTGCCATAAGAGTTGCTCTAGAAAATTTGGATCCAAAACTTAAATCAATAATAGTGTGCCGGCAGCACTCGAGAAAATAGAAATGAGCAATTGAGGCTGAGCATGACTCGCTGGATAAAAATATTATCCCAGAAGGATATAAGTGGGTGTTCGTACGAAAAACGAATAATGATGTGGTGAGATATAAAAACGAGTAGTTGCTCAAAAGTTTTTCGCAGAAACTCGATATATTTAAGGATGACATAAGTTCCGCTACCTTATACTTCTGGCAGCAATAACGATAAATATAGATATGCATGAATGTATGATTTGACCATGTAGAAGTCATTAGAAAGATACATACATGAAAATCCTAGATGGATTTTAAGATTCCTGAAATGAAAGGGAATGAAAATCAGAACATGTACAATATCATATTACATATGGACAAAAATGATATTGAATATAAGGTCCCGAAGACCAGTGATTGCACTCTTTTTCCCTTTACTAAGTTTTTCCCACGGGGTTTTCTTAATTAAAGGTTTTTAACGAGACAATCATCACAATATAAATGTGAATGTCATGTACTTTTTTCCTCGAGTATTTTTTCCTACAGGGTTTTATAACGAGGTTTTTAACGAGGCATGTTCATCACTCGATATGAGTTTGTTTTCGAAATAAACTGAGATATTGAACCTGAAGTTCAAAAGTAAAATATAATATTTTAGATGATTGTGAATTGAAGTTCACATTATTCATTTCTTAAGGATTGTATATTCGACATTAGACGCATTTAATATACTCCTGAAGAGTTACCGGCCGGTTATAGCAATTGCGAATGCTCTAGTCAATAGATGTCTGGTAAAGGCATGTCCCAGAAGAACGAAAAATATACAATGATACAAATGAACGTGAAACTCGACAATTCAAAGGTTGTGTCCTGAAGACCAAAATGTATACTTGAATAACTAAGTTTTTCCTATATGGTTTTATTAGTTACATGTGTTTTAATGAAACTGATTGATCACAAATAACTACTTTCAAGAAGTCAATGATTTTCGGTGATTACAATCAGAGGGAGCAAGTTGTACTCTTTTTCCTTCGCTCAGGTTTTGTCCCACTGGGTTTTCCTGGCAAGGTTTTAACGAGGCAGCAATCCTGTAAATAGTCATTCAAGGGGGAGTGTTATGAATATTATTATATTATAGTGAATGACTTGTTGGCTAAGTCAGAAACCCTAGATTGTATCCTATATAAAGGGGTCTCCCCATATGAATGAATACAACAATTCACAACAATTCTATTCTCCTCTATGTTGTCTCTCTTTCAGATCTATTATTCTCTTTCAATTCTCTTGAGTTTATAACATATACTGTATTTTTTATTACTATGTCTATAGTTTATTAAAATTAAATAATTTAATATAAATTTTCTATTAGAGTAAAAAAATTATTATACCTTTAAACTTTTTAAAATAAAATACATAAAAATTTTATTGTTGGTCCTCTCTTTTTGCTCTTTCATCTTCTCGTTAAACTTGATCGAAAAAAAAAAACCGGCAAAATCCTAATATCTGATCACTAAGACGACCAGAAAGAACAACTACAAATGATTTTTCAATCACCAATAAGAGTTGAAACTTTAGCGTTTTTTTCTTTCGAAAATATAGATATTTTTTTTGAATAATATGTTGAATTTCATACGACATTTCTTATGATATAAAGTTTTGGGTTGTGTTTCTTGGGTTTAAGTTAATTCAGAACTAAAAATGTGGGTTGAATTGTCCAAAATTCTAATTTTTTTTCTTGTTGTTCTTACTTAGTCTTTAGAGTGTTACTCAATCGAGTAGCACGCCATCGAGTGTGACCTAGTAAATTTTGGTTACTCGTTCATATTTGGTCGAGTATGATCGAGCAACTAAGCGAGTAGCACCTAGCATCATCGAGTACTTACTTGACCGAGTAGTCCATCGAGTAGTTAAGAACATTTTTTATCTTTTCCGAATTTAAGACAATTTTTTGATATTTAGCTTTTTGTTTTTCATTTTTGAGATCATTTTAAAGACCAACAACATATAATAAACATATTCAATAATTTTCACGTTTCAAGTGATAACGTGTGAAATTGAACAATAATTGAGTTAATTTGTAATTAACGTTGTAAAAATGTTACGAATTAATCCAAATAAAGTTCAAACGTTCACATGTTATCACTAGAAACGTCAAATCTGATCATCAAATGAAAACAACAAACTAAATCATCTTATTGAAGTCAAAATGTCACATACGTTATACCAGCTACTGTCATCCTATGCAAGCCATCTTATCTCATTACTGTATTTGGTAATGAAAGTCCCAGCACACAACATTAACATTGTAGATCACTCTCAAAGTTTTCTAGTAACATACAATAACATAAGACCAGGCAAAAAATTATGTAGAGTGCCACTTCCAAGCTCTTGTGTGAAGGGACATTTACACACACACAGGTTCGATAAGAAGGCGTCGAGCGACTTGCCAAGTTTGGCATTTGTCACGCAATAGGGTGCTAATTAGGAACGGCACAAGTTATATAAGGTGCACAATGAACAAATTCAAACATATTTGAACACTCAAAACCTTATTATCATTATTATGCAATCCAATTCTCATAGATAATCAAATTTACACCATATCAAGAAACATGAAACTATAGATCAAATGAACTTGTCAAATGGAAAAGATAAAAGCAGGGCTGAAAAGAAATATGCCTTCTTCGGGTTCACAGGTAAGCTTAAGAGCCCTTGTACTTATGAGATGGATTTCCACCGGGTCTTTTTCCCACTGTTTCTCCTTCCCTTCTTGATCTTCTTCCACCATCTTCTCCTCTCTCTCTTTGACATTTTCTTTTGTCTCATTTTTGTCTTTGTTGGAATAGGAGGCACAATAGACATCAACGTAAAGATTACAAATCAGTTGCAGTGAAGGCAAGAAGTGAACCTCAAAATACAGTAGGCAGAAGCTACAGGTTTCCTTGTCTTTGTCGTGCTTCAAAAGAGCTATATCACGACCTCGTAGCACATCATCATCAACATGAAGGGATGATTTGATGCGAGAGGAGTTTTTGACAAGGGAAGTATCTTCAACAATGCGAGGGGTGAAAAGAAATCGGTCCTCAATCATAAAAAAGGGCTTTTCATGATAACATCGAACATAATTCCCAAAACGATTCAAATTTTCCCATCTTCTTTTTTTGTAGCTGAGTCCCAGATCGATGACATATGATCCAAGACCATGTATGTGGACCACAAATTTGTACATAGAGATGAACCCGTATGTTTTCATAAACAGAACACGAGGAATATCCGACTTTCCGATATCATCAATCAAAGGGAGTGCTTCAGATATTCCTTTCACAGGGTCATACAACTCAAAAGCACCTCCAAATTCTAAGATGACAGACACACGAAGTTTAGTGGGAAACAACATTATCTTCTTACCGTCGGGGGTAAGAACAGCCGAGGGTTGATCTTTTGGATAACACATCTCCCCAACCTTAGTTAAGTCTTTTTTGAGGAGGGAGCAATGAGTTTGTTTAGGGTTGTGTAGAGAAGATAAGTCAATTGTGAAAATAGACTTTTCATATTCGACCTCATCATTTTCAAGTGAGGCATCAAAACCATTAAACATATAAAGGGTTTCACCAAATACGCAAAAAGCCTGACCTAGGTCGGCTACATATCTACCGGTGTGGATTTCGAGCGTCGGAGAAATAGGCCTGAACTCATCGCCCTCATCAATAGCTTCTTTATCAGAAGAATTTAAATCGACAACACATAATTTGTATTTCCTATGAGTATCACTCGGGTTGTGACTGTCCTTACCGTAGCAACTGAAAACAATAAGGACTTTATCACCTGAAGACTGTTTCGGGGCCGGCTGAATCCGGCTACCTGAAGGTTGTGATTGAGTCCGGCCACCTGAAGGTTTTGATTGATTCCGGCGATTCATCGAATATCGTTTCTTCAAAATTAATGGTTTGGGTCACCTCACAATGAGGGGAAAATACGGATCACAATTAAAAAATGCAATTTATGCTCTTAAATTTATGTTTATATTTTGGGCAATTTTATTTACACCCCAAAAACCTCTCAATACACCAATTTATTTATATTTACAATTTATTCATTTAATTAAAAGTCTAATCTATCCCTACTAACCTAAATACAATACATCCCAATATAATACCCCATAAATCCTTTTTCTACCAAGTTTAGGTTTCTTGATTGTATTGTCAACATCACCGGCTACGGGCTGCTACCCCATCCTCTCCGGCCTGAGCGCCAAGAAGTGCACCCTCAAACGCATAGCCGCCTCCTCATCTCCCTCCTCCACTTCTCCATGCCGACTTGCAGCCAATCGCTAAACCTGCTGCGCCGGCCACCGAACCCAGATTCCCGTCGGGATGCACAAAAGAAGTGATGATCATGATCCTGGTGCAGTAGTTGTAATTATCATTAGATCATAGTTGTTAACCGGAAGTGTGAGTTGATTTCGTGCGTAAGCAACGGCTATGGAATGTAAAGTGAAGGCTGATATTGTAAGAATAAGGACTTACAATGACAGAAACTTTGTTAAGAGGTCTTAGTAGTTAGGCAAGACCTAAAGATGGGAGCCAAAAAGATCGCGTCACAGTGTGCTCGTAAGTTTCTCTTGTAATATTGAATGGTCGATTATTATTCCCATTTTTATTAATCGAAAGGCATCAGCAGGGTATGCAATTGTTTTGATGCCTTGAGGTATCTCGTCTTTCTGGTTTGTGCTTTACTGCGCAAATGCTTCTCTGCAGCCTCCTCGTCAGCCTGAAAGCCACCGTAGCGTCGATGGGCCGGGGTACTGATCCATACGAAGACATGTAGTGATGTAGATTATGTGCTTCAAAAATTAAGTTTTTTATATTTTAAATTTAATACAATTTATTTGATCTTATACTTACAAGGTAATGGGGTGAATTTTATTATTTATATAAGGGTATAAAAGATATTTTTGGGTGGTGTATTAAGTAAAACTAATAAAATAAATATAATTTTAAAATGTGTATTTAGTATATTGGTGTGCTTAGAAGTTTTTGGGGTGCAAATAAAATTACCTTTATATTTTTTATTACTACGTCTACAATTTACCAAATCAAAGTTAATAGTTTATTAAAATTAAATAATTTAATATAATTCAAAACAAAGTAAAATAAATCAAACAGATTTATTTATTTATTTATGCATGTCCTATACTTCCATCCTCTGTAAACAGATTTATTTATTTATGCATGTCCTATACTCCTATCCTCTGTTTGGTTATTACTATATTATTGGCACATTTAAATCTGATGTTTCAAAGGAGATTGATGTTCTTGTTTTTGTGCCGCTTTTCCGTGACATTTTGTGTGTTTAGTGTATCGTGTTGAGTTGGTTATTGGTATATTCTTCGTGGCCTTGGTGTGTTTGATGTGTTTGTCGAGTGTGTAGGTAGGCGAGCACGCATGTTTCGAAAAGGACGAAAAAAGAAGCTAAAACGTGTCGAGTCGAGGCGAAGCCGGTGCAGCCCAGGATCAGGCGATCGCCCGAGCTCCCCAAGCGATCGCACGGCCAGAATTCCAGGGAGCCTGCAATTGACACCAGGCGACCGCTTCCTCAGCAAGCGGTCGCTTCCTCGCCGCCGCGAGCGATCGCCCCCCCTGCCAGGCGATCGCTTGCCCTCATTTTCAGAATCCTGATTTCCCCCACCAGGCGACCGCTTCCCAGCCATGCGCCCGCCTGCCAGTCAGCGCGAGTGATCGCCCCCTGCCCCAGGCGATCGCTTGCCCTCCTTTTCCAGTCTTGACCGCGATTTGACCTTCGAGTTTCGAGACTATTTAAGAGGTTTTTGAACCTAGGGTTTAGACACTCTTTTTCCAGATTTTATTTTCGTCTTTGAGAGAACACTTGGAACTCGTAACGTAGCTTTGATTTCCGTTTTGCTTTTTCTTGGATTGGATTGAAACTCGGTAAAAGTCGGAGATTCCGCCGACGGGTACTTTGGTTTGGATTTGACAATTAAATTAGTAAGTTCTTGCTTTTAATTTCTTGTTCTTAAATTCTCGTTCTTATTAGGGTAAACGTTGTTTTCACTTTTCGCAATTCGATTTCATGAATTTTTATTTTCGAAAACTTAATTTCTTTTCAATTAAAATCATGAGTAGCTAAATTCTTTTGCTAGGGCTAGGGTTGAGTGAATATCGAATAGGGTTAAAGTTTGAATTCCGATCTTGAATCAACATCAACCGGGAACGGACATGTTGGAATAATTTTATGAATTCAAGGTTTAACTCGAAAACGATAAACACGATTCCCGAAACCCTAGTTTGTTTCTCATTTAATTCAAAAACAATCTTCCGTACTTTTACTAGTTTTCTCGTCTTTTCAATTCTCTTAGTTAATTTTAGAATTAATTACAAAAACCAAAAACAAACTCTTGCATTATGCTATTTCACTTTCTTAATCCCGTTGCAAACAATTAAACGCTTTTACGCCGATAGTAGTGTTCCTCGAGAGATCGACTCGGGCAAGTTGCTTTAGCAACTAGTTCGATAATTTTATTTGATTTTTGACGCACTACAAAACGATCTAATCAAATTGGCGCTGTTGCCGGGGAACACTTTAGGCACTAGTATTAGTGTTTGAGTGTTTGCAACTTTATTTTTTTTTTCTTTTTTTTATATGAGTATTATTTTTCCCACCGGTGCGTTTAATGTTTTTGTCAAGTGTTTGTGTTAGCAGTGATGAATACATATAACAACTATCCGTGGGAGTTCACAAGGCCTCAGACGAGCACTTACTACGAGACTTCCCAATATGACGCGACAACACATTTTGGCTCTCAGGCTCAGGCATACAATCCGGAGTGGGATACTCAATCGAGCTATCATTTTGATCCACCTCACCAACAATGGCCTCAACAACAATGGACTCCTCAGAACATGGTGTACCCTCCACAATATGCAATGCAACCAGAGCCACCATACAAGCCCTCATTGGATGACGTTTTCCAGGATTTCATGAAGACGACCAACCAGATAATAAAATCAAATGAAACGGCGATGAGAGCGAATGAAGTGGCGATGTCCAGAAATGTTGAAGAAAATTTGGCCTACTCTCCACCATATTCGATGCAACCGGAGCAGCCGTGCAATCCATCTTTTGATGAAATTTTTCACGATTTCATGCAATCGACCGAACAGATAATGAAAGCAAATGAAGAGGCAATGGCAAAAAGGGAAGAAGCAGAGGAAATGTCAATTGTTTTCGATGATGAGATATGTATGTTATCTACCCCAATGTGCGAGTGGGAATAAGATGAAGAAAATCATACGTGCAATCTGACGGAAGTCCAGGCCTCGCGATTCTCCAAGGTGACTACGAAGATGAGGATGTGGAACCGAATGAGGTCGAGTCCACAGTGGAGCATGTGTACCTCGATGAATTACATTTGGAGGAAGATGACGAAAAAGAGACGATAGAGAGTATGGTGCAAGAGGATATTACACCGAAAGTGTTGCATAGAGACGAAAGCTCATACAAATCGTCCATTCAACCGAGACAACCAGATGAAGAGACATTGAAGACCAATGTAGTGGTAGGAAATCAGGATGGTCTAGAAGGGGATCCATCGATGCTGGCTACTCCTCTTGGGTACGAAAGTTCTTATATATATGCCTCGAGTGACGATGATGATGAGGTAGATGATATGTTTCCCGAACATGCATGTGTGACAGAATCACCTCCTTCCTCTCCGAGTGATTTGGTGTGTAAGAATTCCGGACACCTTCCTCCCTCACTCGACATGAACGATCTTATGTATGTTGAGGAGTCAAAGGTGAAACGGGTTCATCACCCACTGATACGTACCTCGTCGGGATAGGAAGAATAGAAAAGAACGAAGAACAGAAAGATAGAAAGATACCGGCGGAAGTCCCAAAACCTCTGAACCTGAAATCGTGAAATCAATTAAGGACGGAACCCTAACCCCCAACACGAGATCGATGCAGCAACTCGGGGATGATGAAGACACACAAACGAGATTTGACTGGCTCGTTGATTCGTCGGTTGAATTCTTTTGGATAATCGGGATAGAATTCGAACCCGAGAGAGATTTAATAAAACTCACAAAACATAATTGTATTCATCAAAAATAATCTGTTTTTAAAGTAATGAAAAGCATAGCCTTTATATAGGCAAACTAAAAACATGAAAGAAAAAGGAAATAAAGCAATAAATCTCGCGGAACCCTAAAATCCGCCTCCCTTCAGGTCCTGTCGTCCGACAGGATATGATGTCGTCCGACATCCTCTTGTCGTCCGACAGGAAATCCTGTCGTCCGACAAATCGCCGTTGTTCGCAGGCTCGACCTGCGAATCCTCTCTGCCTCGTACTCTCACTTTCCAGGACCTGTCGTCCGACAGCTTGGGGGTGTCGTCCGACAGTTCGCCAGAAGCCTCCCCGAACTTCTCGGCACGTCTCGATTCCCATTTCGATGCTCTCTTCGTCGTCCCGGATCTTGGGTTGCATCATTCCCCTCT
Organism: Euphrasia confusa; assembly: GCA_954870475.1. NCBI lineage: Eukaryota > Viridiplantae > Streptophyta > Magnoliopsida > Lamiales > Orobanchaceae > Euphrasia > Euphrasia confusa. Next base: position 23,397,951 of record OX940968.1, on the reverse strand, counting down.
TCTTCAAGAGGATTTGTCCTCAAATCCACGCCGATGCCGGGATCGAACACCACTCTCACGAACAAGCTCGGAATGACGTAATTCTGCCGCTCACACCCTCGATGAAAACTAGGAGATATTTCTTCAGGGAAATCATCATGAAGTTCCTGAAAAGCACAATGAATAAAAGGATGTAGAGACAATAAAACGTTAGTGTAGTACTTCGCCTCCTCGCACAACACCACAGACTTCGCTTGTCCCTCTTTCGTTGCTTGTTCCACCATGGGTAACTCCAACTGCGGAAGGTCCTCGGATTTCATCAATTCCTCCTCCTTGGACTCTACCGAAACCTCCGCGGCGTCAACATCCACCGAAACCTCCTCGATGTCGGACCCCACCGACTCCTTGATGTCAGAAGTCACGGCAACCGATGGTGTCGGTTCGTCGCACTCTTCTACGGACTCCTCCGAAGTCAAATCCTCCTCGGAATACACCAATACCGACTCTTCTTCGGACTCCACCACTGCCTTCGGCTCTGGTTTCTCGCCTTCGTCATCAGTCACTACTTTCCCAGGCTTCAGTGCCGCTTGTATCTGCTCCCTCATCTGACGCCTAATATCGCTCCAACACTCGCTCCAACGCTCAGCGCTGGCCCTCCTCTCGTCGTCCCAACGCTCAGCTCTGGCCCTCCTCTCTTCGTCCAAACGCTCAGCTCTGGACCTCCTCTCTTCACGACGCTCCCGACTAAGCTCACGGGCTCGATGATAGCCACTCTGAACATCTCGGTATCCGCCGCCACCTCTTCGATTCCAGGCTTCATCACGACGAGCTCTCTCCTCTAAGACGGTAAGTCGCTCATTCACCACCTTCATCTTCGTTGAGAGGCTCTTTGCCAGTCGCTCCTCTACCACCTTCATCGTAGTTGATAAGCTCTTTGCCATTCGCTTATCTACCACATCCTCGATGAATTGAATTTGGGTATGATCCATCTTGTCAACCTGCAAAAAAATGTTAGAACAAATAGAGAAATCCCTCACCACTCTCGTGTATCACTCAGTATGGTAAGTCACTCAATACTCGGTTCTCTCACTTTCACTCTCTCTCAAGAAGCGAAATCTCCCAACTCACCGATCGAATTCAACGCCAACAAAATCCACGAAATGACTTTTAAATTGCTGAACGAACAATGAACAACAATAAAAAGAATAATCGAGGACAAATAATTTTTTTTTTTGTTAATAAAGATTACTGTTCATGAACAGTAATTTTCGAAAATTAAAAAAATAATTTTTTTTTTTTTTATCAAGGAAGAAAGAAGAATAAGAAACGGAAAAGAAAAACGAAACGAGGTTACGTAAAAATTTGAACCCGAACCTGGGCTCTGATACCAAATGATACGTACCTCGTCGGGATAGGAAGAATAGAAAAGAACGAAGAACAGAAAGATAGAAAGATACCGGCGGAAGTCCCAAAACCTCTGAACCTGAAATCGTGAAATCAATTAAGGACGGAACCCTAACCCCCAACACGAGATCGATGCAGCAACTCGGGGATGATGAAGACACACAAACGAGATTTGACTGGCTCGTTGATTCGTCGGTTGAATTCTTTTGGATAATCGGGATAGAATTCGAACCCGAGAGAGATTTAATAAAACTCACAAAACATAATTGTATTCATCAAAAATAATCTGTTTTTAAAGTAATGAAAAGCATAGCCTTTATATAGGCAAACTAAAAACATGAAAGAAAAAGGAAATAAAGCAATAAATCTCGCGGAACCCTAAAATCCGCCTCCCTTCAGGTCCTGTCGTCCGACAGGATATGATGTCGTCCGACATCCTCTTGTCGTCCGACAGGAAATCCTGTCGTCCGACAAATCGCCGTTGTTCGCAGGCTCGACCTGCGAATCCTCTCTGCCTCGTACTCTCACTTTCCAGGACCTGTCGTCCGACAGCTTGGGGGTGTCGTCCGACAGTTCGCCAGAAGCCTCCCCGAACTTCTCGGCACGTCTCGATTCCCATTTCGATGCTCTCTTCGTCGTCCCGGATCTTGGGTTGCATCACCCACCCAAGCCGCATGATCCAGGTATTTTCAGATTTAATTTTTCTTTGGGTGGAGATAAAAAATCTTTTAGTAAGGTTGATTACAATGAGGTTATTAATTCTTTTGATGCCTACATTGTAAATTTTCTTTACGTTTATGCTATTGATCTCTTGGGCGAGATGGTGTTTTTGCAGAAAAATAGCTCGATATTTCTCGGTTTTGAAGCCAAGCAAGACGTGCATGTAAAAGATAGTGTCGGGGTGATCGAGGTACTCGAGAGTGACGATGAAAATGAATCACCTCCACCAAAATTAGAGCTGAAGGGGTTATCAAAACAATGGAAATATGTTTATATAGAAGAGATGACACCTGAGATGATTAGTCTCACTGAGGCTCCTTATTGATGGAAGATGAGTCAAACTTGAGACGTTAAACAAGCGCCGCGTGGAGGCCAATCCACGGACCGTGCTGCTCTTTTGGTTTCCAAAATGAGCGCCACGTGGGGGCCTCCCCACGAATTCATACGGGATGGATCGAGAAGACCGAAGGAGTCGACATCACTGTTTGCACCTTCTTCCCCTTCCTCTTTTTATGCTTGTTCTGTATATTACATTTTCTTAGGTAGTTTTAATTTTCGTTTGGACATGTTTTTGTTTCTCCCTTGCCTGAGATTTGCTTGCTGGTGTGTTTTACATTGAGGAAAATGTATATTTCAAGTGTGGGGGGTAGCTTTGCATGTTCTTAGGGTAACTCGTTGTTTCGCGAGGTTTGTTAGGGTTATAGTAGTCTTCAAACGTCGTTTATGTTGTGTCTTTTGCTATGTTTTGTCTTGCTGATCACCTCTCCCCATTTAGCCCAATTGCGGTATAGTTGTTAGAAGCATGTGCTAGGCAATATAGGCTTCGGTTTACACATAGTTGAATTCAGGGCTTCATCAGGATGATAATGACGAGTTGATTAATTGTGGGTCCTACACTTAGGATTTGCTACATAGGGAGAGCTGTGATTTTCATGACATCGGTTAGGCACGAGTATTAAGTGGATCGAGTTCATTGATTGTTTGGCCGAGTTATACACTAGGATTCTACTTTGATCGTCTCTCTTATTAGTAGTGTGGCTTAGCTATATATAGGTATTATTCGCAACCGGACGCAAAAACAGAAGACGTTCGAAAATTTTAGTTGCGTATGTGAAAAAAAAGGGCCGGCAGCCGAGCTAGTAAGAAAAAAATAAATGGTTCGACAAATCCCGTTGCCGAGAGAAAAATAAAAAATAAATAAAAAACAAAAAAAAAGCAAAATAAAAAAAGCAAAATAAAATAATAATAAAATAATAATAGTAGTAAATGTATTAATATTAGTAGAGCAGCCACACTGCTTATACGAGAACGATGAGTATGGGAAACCACGCTAGGATACTCGAGGAGTGACCCTCGACTGTTTACACCTAGTGAATATTGCCTCACTTGATTAACTTGGCTAGAGATTTCTGTGGCTTTGTTTACTTGTGCTCGTTGTTGATATTGGTGGAGTGGAGTCATGGTTTGAACTGTGGGGATTTGAATACTTGAGGGACACTCATTAGTTGGTTTTGATTTGTCGAATGTGAATGACTTGAATTCCCTTATGGTTGATTGTTTGTCTTGAGCTTAATCGATGCTTGGTTCGTATTGTATACCGTGATTGTTTGCTTGAGGACAAGCAAAGAGCTAAGTGTGGGGGAGTTGATTTACATGTTTTTGTACTACTTTTCCTATGATGTTTTGTGTCGTCTCATGCCATTTTGTGTCATTCTTGTGCATCATTCTCATGATTCTCGGTAGGTTTGACGTTTTGTGGAGTGTGTAGGTGTATGATCGTGTTCAATGCGAAAACGAGCAAAAACGAGTTGAAAAACGGTAAAGTGATTTGACCAACCACCTATCGTGATTGCGCTGTAAACTTGGCCACTTTGGTTCTCCCAACTCCGACCACCTCAAAACACGATCCATACATTGTCGGAAAGATCTTGAAATCCTATACATGGCTCTACCAGTTTGTTGTCATGGTTCCTCGTGATAAAGCCGGAATTCACGGGTTTCCAGCCCAGTATGCAGCTGCCCTGGGGTGTATATGCAGCAAACTTGGAGAGCTTGGTTCTCCCAGCTCCGACTACATACATGCATGGTCCATACCTTGTCAGAAATCTCTCAAAGATTTGTACGAGGCCCTGCCCTTTTATTATCATAGATCCCCATCATAAAGTCGCAATCTTTGAGTTTCTAGCCCAGTACGCAGCTGCCCCGGAGTGTACGCACATCGAACTTGGAGAGCTTGGGTCTCCCAACTCAGACCACCTATGGAGATGATCTATATCTCTACGGAAAGACCTTGGAGTTATCTACATGGCCCAGCCATCCAAGCGCTCGCTCGCGACCACCACTAGGCGAGCGCTCGATGACCAGGCGCTCGCCTGCCCCAGAACTTCAGAGAGCTTGAAAACGGAGGAAGCGCTCGCCTCCTACCCAGGCGGTCGCCTCCCAGCCAGCGCGGGAGAGCGCCTCCTCCCTCAGGCGGTCGCCTGCCTCCTCGTCCAGCCATTGACCCGCGTTTTGACCCCCGATTCTTAGACTACTTATTGGTTTTTAAACCTAGGTTTTAGGACACACTTTTTCACGCACGATTGGAGAACTCTTAGACGCTATTCCCTAGGTTTTAAACGTCTTTTTTCTTTGCTTTTGATTCGTGGATTCAATCGGGGTTAGCACCGATTTTGTTTTGGTCTTGAACAAGTAACTAGTAAGTTGTTTTTATCTTTTCTTATTTATTGTTTTAGTTTATTTCTTGCTTTATTATTTTCTCTCTACTTGTTTAGTTTTCCCTTGTTCTTATTTCAATATGAATTTTCAACACGTTGTTATCGATTTCAACACGATCATGAGTAGCTAAATCTATTACTAGGGTTAGGGGAATCCAAACTTGAATTAGGGGTTAGAGATTTACGAGTGCAACTTAGGTGTTCGATTAAATGTCAACTTGATTTTTAATGATTGTATGAGGCTTATGAGCAATTACATGACTTAGGTTAATCGAACTCACTAAAATCAACCGGAGACGAACATTTTAGTATAATTGTTTCTCGTAAATCGACGTCCCGAAATTTATGTTTGTTGAACCCGAAACCCTAGTCTTTCTCTATTTTCATTAAATCGTATTAACTGCTTCTTGTTTAATTTCAACTTCTTAATTCTTAGTTAATTTAGTTTAAAACAAAACCAACCAAATCACGCATTATGCTATACACTTCTTCCTCTTTTCTTCGTTGCAAACATAAAAACATTTTTACGGGCCGATAATAGTGTTCCTCGTGAAATCGACTCGGGCGAATTGCTTCGGCAATAAGTTCGATTATTTTTATTTGATTTTTAACGCACTACAAAACGATTTAATCAGAGATGAAAACTGAAGATTTCATGTGTGGTTTTGAAGTTTTTGGTTTTTGTTATCCGCAGTTAAATCTGTTTTCATGTGTGGTTTTGAAGTTTTTGGTTTTTGTTATCCACAGTTAAATCTGTTCTTGCAAGCTGCAACTAGTAACTAGTTCACAGATAATTGGTTTATCACTAAGGGTGAATAGTCATCATTGCTGCTATTAAATCATCTTATTGAAGTCAAAATGCCACATAAGTCATACCAGCTTTTGTCGACCTAACTGTTGAAGCAGAATAAGAATACACAGTTGAAGATGTATGAGTTGGGAACAAAACTGGAACCCTGGATTCCTGGTTAAGTAGTAACATTAACATTGTAGATAACTCTCAAAGTTTTCTAGTAACATACAATGACATAAGACCAGGCAAAAAATTGTTTTGTGGATAAGATTGCCACTTCCGAGCTCTTGTGTGAAGGGACATTTACACATACACATGTTCGATAAGAAGGCGTCGAGCGACTTGCCAAGTTTGGCATTTGGCACGCACTAGGGTGCTTAGGAAGGGCACAAGTTATATAAGGTGCACAACGAACATATTCAAACATATTTGAACACTCAAAACATTATTATCATTATAATGCAATCCAATTCTCATAGATAAGCAAATTTACACCCATATCAAGAAAACATGAAACTATAGATCAAATGACCTTCAATCCATCTTTTTTGCCCTCCCCACCTAATCCCTTAGCATCAGAAGACTTCTTCTTATCCCCATTGCCCCTCCAATCGCCCCCACCAGCAGAATACTTATTACGGTGGCCGTTTTCAGCCACGGATTCCGTTTTCCCAGCAGCCATGTCTGATCTCAAATCACACAGAGCCTTACCCAACAGCCCATTCTCAGCTCGAATCACCTCGAGCTGCTTCTGTACACCCATACACACCTCAGCCACTTTATCATACTTTTCACACTTTGAATTACCTCTCGAAACGTGTTCGATTCCGATTTTGTTCATCACCAGCAACGGAAGCTTCATCCTTCCTTTCCTCCCCACAATCACCGCATCCACCTCGTCCGCAACCGCCTCCTGCAGCGGAACCCTAAGCCCCCACCGGAAATTCACAGTCGCGGAATCCCGCAAAGGCAAGGCCGTACGGGCCCCAAGCTCAACGCCTTTGAACAGACCGGTCACCACCTGGCCGGCTGCCGCCTTCGACTCCGGCGACGCCGGGAAAAAACCGGCCCCGTTGAAATACCCGTTGTTCACGAAACCTTCGTCGCCGCGTTTCTCCCCCAGGTTCTTGGCGAGGTCGGAGGAGTGGGATTTCTTGAGGGAGAAATCGCCGAAATTGGGCTTGAAGTGGATGAAGAATCTAGGGTTTTGGTTCCCGATCAGATTGAACTCGGCGCTCATCGTCAGGGGGCTGTTGGCGGGCGACCCGAAATGGCCGACGCCGGTTTTGAAGATGAACCCGAAGGGGTTTCTGGAATCGTTGGGCCGGTACGAGAATCTGAGGGACGGACCGGATTCCAGGAATGTGCTGAGATTGAGGGATAATTCTTTGGGTTCTCCGGCGATTACACCCGCTTGGAACGGGAAATTAAGGATGTTTAGTGGTACTTTAGCTCTCAGCAATGGCTTTTCCTCATCCCGAAACTTGATTGAAGCCTTCATGTTTCAAATTGAATTCTGATTTTGATTTTAGGAACTAGGGTTTTTGTGTGCGTGAGAAATGAAATGAGAATAGTGTGTGGTGGTGCCTGTGAGCTGTGAGTGATAATTGAGATATTTTGTGTTCAAATTTGGGCTTTAGTTTTTAACGGAATGACCATTTTCGTCACTAGAATCTTGTGGGTTCGGGAGGGTCAGATTGGAATTTCGGTCTTTTAAGTTAAAATTGAATTGGTATTTTTATTTTTCAAATTTTCAAACGTAAGACATCTTTATCAACAACTTTTCAGAACCCAACTTTTTAATAAAAAATTATTTTCAATCTCTCTGCTTTATCAATCCAACATTCAATTCAACTTTTATTTTTTTCATCATTTACACTCTACACTAAAAAGTCATAATTTACCAAAAACATCTTTAATTTGAGATTAAGAGAGAATACAATAGTCATCTTCCCCTAATAGCAAGACATGAAAAACGTGATTCTCAATTTTCTTTTACAGAGACGAAAGTACGTCAAAAAATTCAGCATAATAAGAACAAAAAAATAATTTTATACATGATAATCAAGTTCATTTATCTACTATCCAACAATTTCATACAAAATAATCGAACCAAATTCATCCAAAAAATAAATAAATTGATAATCCTTCGTTGTTTCGTCGGCGCCATTGTCTGTTCTGCCTCTTCTACTGCCGCCGATTCTACTTCTGAGATTATCCCTGCCGCGGAGTCCACACCGTCTATGTCATATGTTGGTGGAATTGAGTCGTTCACTTTCTTCATTGCCGTCGTCCATTTTTTATTAATAAAGTTAGTACATGACGATTTGGGATAGACTAATGATTCTCTTCCCTTTTGTTTGTAATTTTTGTTTAATTGTCTCGGTATTTTTGTCATTTAAAATAAAAAAAATAATTGTTTTTTATTGTCTAATGTATAAAAGAGTTATACTCCATATTATCTCTTTTCTTGTTATATTGTACTATTTTCCCTTGAATGTAAAAACCATCGAGTATGGATTTGCAGTTTTTTTTAGCCTTAAAAATCATTAGATACATTGATTTTATTGTAATATAGTGTTATTTCGTCAAAGTTGTGAAACGTTCAATAAATTATTAGCAATTTAATTATGAATTAAAAAATAAAATCAGATAACTCTGAAATTTGAGAAATAGAACTAAAAATATGAAGGTAAAAAGATTAATTCATGTAATAGTGCGGTATGAATTGTAATAGTAATATTTTTTTAATGTACCGTATATAATTATTTATTGGGAAAAATGGCAATAAGGCCATTTTTCAACCTTTTTTCGGCAATAAGGCTTTCGAAAAATTACGCGTGCCAATTAGGCCGCCTAAAATGTGCAAAGACATCGTTGCCCTCGCATATATACACATTTGAACAAACGGTTTCAGCAATTAATTTCATTATTTCCCGCACACACGAACTCCCACACACACGAAACCCACACCTCCCTCCATTACTTTCTCTCTTTTCTCTCTCGGCTCCCGCTCGAAAACTCACAGAAAAAACCCGAAACCAAGCTTCGTAACCACCACCGCGAAATCCTCTCATCTCTCTGCTTGCTCAGTTCGATTATTATCAGATGGCGCCGTCGAAGAAAACCGCCGCCGCGAAGAGAACCGCCGGGAAGAAATCGACTCCAACCGCCGCTGCTGCTTCAGAGAACACGGAACGGAGGCTTGTTCAGTACACTCCGTCGAGTGAAGAGCAGGCGAGCCCTATCCCTCAGCCTGCCGCCGGCGAGAAGAAGGAGAGGAAGTAAGTATTTCGAACCCTAATTCAACCGATTTTCAATTTCAATCTGTTAATTTCCATTGCATGAATGAATTTTGTGTGTTTTGATGGAGGTTCGGTGTGGTTGTGTGTTCATCAGTGTTGATTGTGTGTGTTGGTGGCCGTTCAGTGTTAATATGTTCTGTTCAGTGTTAAATTTTCCTGCTCAGTGTTTGTTTATCCCTGCTCAGTGTCTCTTTATGCCACCCAGTGCAATTGCATGGCCACTCAGTGTTGATTGTGTGTGTTGGTTCCTGTTCAGTGTTAAAATGTTCTGTTCAGTGTTAAATTGTCCTGCTCAGTGTGAAATTATTCCTGCTCAGTGTCTCTGCATGCCACCCAGTGCCTTGTGTGTGCCACTCAGTGTTGATTGTGTGTGTTGGGTGTATGTTCAGTGTTAAAATGTTCTGTTCAGTGCCTCATCATTCCTGTTATGCCTGTTCAGTGCCACTGAGTGCAATTACATGGCCACTCAGTGTTGTATATGCCTGTTCAGTGTTGTATATGCCCTGTTCATTGCTTTGTACTCACATCGGTGTGTGTGTTTTTGGTGTTCGTTCCAGGTCCTATAAACAGATGAGGTCCAACTTGCTGACCATCATCCGGACGATTGATGAGATCAAGGACAAGCTGAAGCCGGGGCACGACGAGTATCTGAAGATGACCCCCTTCTACCATCTCTTCAAGAGCATTAAGGATCAGAGGCTGACCATCCTCCACACCCGAAAGAGCGACGCTGCGATAGCTGCCGTGCTGGAGCAGATGGATGCCGGCGCTCGTACTATTAAGCTCGGCAGCAAAGATGTCAGGATCACTCCCGAGGATGTCGATCTTATATTTGGAATCGTAGGCGGGAGTAGGAAGCTCGATATCAGTTCGAGGTCCAAGTGCGATAACAAAAGATTCAGGGAGAGGATGTTCCCGGGGGAGAAGACGCTGAACCCGAAGCTGCTGAATGAAAAGCTCGATATTTTGGTGAAGCGTCGGAGTCGCAAGCCTCAGGCTCTTGCTGATGTAGCTCGGCTCCTCTCTTTGATAGTGATCGGCACTGTCTTCTTCTCCACTTCCTCCGTCACGATCCAATGGAAGTGGTTGGATTATGTTGTGGATCTGGAGTCGATGCAGAGCTACAACTGGGGCGAGGCGATTCTCAAGGCCCTTTGCGACTCGGCAGCTGCGAACAGGGGCAACCCGCAGAATACACAAGGCTGCACGATACTGCTTCTGGTATGTGCTTCTACTTGCTGTTCTTCACAATCGTCTTGCCGTCTTTTTTATTTTTTCATTCCTTGATATTTACCTCGGGTTTTTTTGTTTGGTTTTTGTGCAGTTCTGGCTTTGTGAGCACACAAAGCTGGCAAAAAGGCTGGAGAACGAGCACCTCCCCCGGGTCCTGAACTGGCATCTCAATGACCTTTCGAATGTGACCAAGGAGACCCTGGCGGGTCTCGCGGACGAGGCGGTAAATATCTTCTCTCTTTCTTCTGCTTCTTCTTTTAATTCTGTTTTTGTTTTATGATTCAGTGTCCGTCGACAGTGTTTATTGAGGTTCAGTGTTTATTGCTTGCTGTTCAGTGTGAAATATTGAGGTTCAGTGTGAAATATTGAGGTTCAGTGTTTATTGCTTGCTGTTCAGTGTGATATTCATGCACACAGTGCCTGTGGGTGGACAGTGTGAATGATGTTCTGGTTCAGTGCTTTTTTATGCTGTTCAGTGTCAAAGTAGGATAACTGCGATGTTCAGTGCTTATTAATGCTGTTCAGTGTCACTCACTTGAGGGGTGATGATGTTTTTTTGAGTTCTAACGCGTGATGTCCGTGTCTGACAGGTGGATGCTCGTCTTCTGAAACACGGAAAGATGGTGGCGGAGATCCACGCGTACAAGGGCTACCTTTCCTACAAAGCAATCGTGAACACTCCGCGTGCGGCGGAGAGCGAGGACGAAGGGCGGTCTGATGATGATGATGATGACGATGACGAGCATCCGGGCTCTGATTCGTCGAGCCCTGAGGAGGAAGAGGAACAAAAAAGAAAAGGCCCCGGGGGCGGGCCTTCTGGAGACGAGCAGTCGTCAGATGGGGGGGAAGACGACGACGACGACGACGACAGTTCTTCCGGGCGGCATCAGGAGATGGCCTGCATAGTCCCGGAGCCGGAGGACGAGGGTGGGCCTTCCGAACAGCAGCAGCCCGATGAGGAACGCCCCGCTGTTTCTGCTGCTGAAGCCGAGAGGTTGCTCAACAACCTCCTGTCGGAGAATCAAGATCTCTCCAGCGCTGTGAGGGATCTCCAATCCAAGCTCGATAGCACGACTTCTCGGCTGAACGAAGCGACAAGTGCTAATGTCGAGCTGGAAGGCGAAAACCAGCGTCTGAAGAGGAGGAGCTCCGAGGAGGAGGAGGAGCTGAAAAATCTGAGGGCCCGAGTGAAAGAGCTCGAGGAAGAATTGATCAAGAAGGCGAATGATCAGAATAATCCGGTGACCGATGCGGGAGAGGCTCGAAGCTCCGGTGAGGAGGAGGAGGAAGTGCGGCTTCTGAGGGCTAGAGTGAAAGAGCTCGAGGACGAAGTGGATGTTTTGAAGAATGCGTTGGCTGACCTTCAGATGTCGTCGGTCATTAACGTCTACGAAAAAGTCCAGCTCGAGTCTCTGGAGGCGGACATGAAAGCGCAAGAACTTGTCCACAGATCCCAGATCGAGGCTCTGCAGAAAATTGTCAAGGAACGGGAAGATGAAGTCTTGAGTCTCCAGGCGGAGTTGTGCGTCTACGAGATTGACCGCAACAAGGACGATGAAGAAGAAGGGAGCCCGTTGAGACCGGAAGCTGAAAAGATAGAGCCTTCGAGCAAGGCGAAGACCAGGTCGATGGTGCGACGGGTCAATGGCAGGAAAAGGAAGCCGGCCAACGGCGACGACGACGATTTTCAGTACGATCCCCCTGCCCCTGCCGCAAAGAAGAAGGCGATCAAGAAGGGTAAGAAGGTGGTGCAGGAGGCGAGCCAGAAACCGATCCGCAGTGATTACAATGAGGATCATCTCAACTTCTTGATGAGCGTGAACAAGAAATTTGATGTGAACTGCGGGTTGGAATTGGAGCCGGAAATCCTCGACAAAATCATCCTCCACAACAGCGACCCGAAAACGTGAGTGAAGCTTCTTTTATTTTCCTTCTTTCACATTCTGTCTTTCCCTTCTTTCTTTCTTTCTTTCGTTTTTTTTTTTTTGTGCGCTAAGAATGTGTTTTTTTTTCCCTTTTTTTTGACAATCAGGTGGACGATGAAGTTCTTCCCCCGTATAAACACAGTCGTGACGGTGGCTGACATTACCGACATGATGAAGTGCACCTTCATCAGCAATCATGTGGTCGACGCCTTTGCTGAGTCGCTGCATCGAGACCACAACAAGAAGCTGGAGGCTCTGATACTCCCCGCGCACTGTTGGGTGAGTCTTTACTGCCCTTGACTGTTCAGTGTTTTTAATGGTTGTACAGTGTGTTGGTGTCTGTTCAGTGTTTTTATGTGCTGTTCAGTGTCATTGATTTTGATCAGTGTTTATGTGTGCTGCTCAGTGTTTCTAATGTGCCGCTCAGTGTTCAGTGTTTCTAATGTGCTACTCAGTGTGTGTGTTTTCTGTTCAGTGTTGTTGTAGGTTGATCAGTGTTTATCATGAACATTCAGTGCTGATATGTGCTGTTCAGTGTTATAATGTCCTGTTCAGTGCTCATTCAGTTCATCCTTTCTTAATAAAAACTCGTGGTTTTTTTTTTTTTGTTTTGTTTTCTTCCTCGCAGACTTCCATCGTCATGGGACGTCATGACAACCAGACAATGTACAGAACAATCACAGATATGATCCCGTGCGTGCGAGAAGGGATTATAATGTTCCCGATTTTGTCTCCTGGGATGAAAAAGGATACAGAACCGAACCATTTCACGCTGCTCGTCTGCGACTTCGTCAAACAGAAATGGCTATTCTACAACTCTATTCAACCCAGGTTGGCGAAATCGAAGGACCATTACATGGCGAATGCAGCGGAATTGGTACGTCTACTGTATTTTAGTCGATTTTTAAAAACGGTTCCCTTTCTAACGATAATTGACAAACTGTATTGTTTCGTACGTTTCAGAAACAAAAGGTGGAAACCAACGTGGGCCAAATGCTGGAGAAAGCGGGGAAGTCTGGTTTCCCGATACATGATATCGAGGCCGTGAAGCCTCTCCCACAGCAAGCCCCATCTCTGTAAGTATCTCAGTGCATAATTAACACATTCAGTGTTTTGTTTCTGTTTTTTCATTTTTATGCCTGTTCAGTGTTATATTTGTGCATTCAGTGTCAGTGTTTTTTTTTTTTTTTTTTTTTGTGTGTTTTTTCCTCTGATTCCTCCACGTCTGTCACTGTCCAGGAATGAATGTGCCTTGTACGTATGCTACTACATGGAGAAGATTCTGAAGAAAGAGCCCATTCCGGACAAGGTCAGGACGGAAGATTTCCAAGAATTCAAGGGTCACGTGATACGAACCATCCTGACCATGAAGGAGAAGTAGTGATCTTGGGGCTGTGCGCGCGTTTTTGGTTTAGTTCTGGTTGAAAAAAAACAAGAAGTGTTTTTTCTGTAAATGTATGAACATGATTGTGTTTGGGTTTAGTTTCTGTAAAAAAAAATTGTGTTTTTTGTTCATATTTCTGGGCAGTTTTTAGTTGAACACAGTTGTGATGATATTGCTTGTTATTCAGTGTTAATTCTGTCTGTTCAGTGTTGGCAGTGTTTATTCTTCCCAATTCAGTGCCATCAGTGTTAATCTTGTCCACTCAGTGTCAGCAACTAAGGCTTATTGAATTGAAACATTAAAAAAACACAAGCAAAATGCAAAAATTACAAGATACAGGAACAAATTAAACACACTCCAAGACCATAACTGAACAAGAAACAAATCACATAATGTTAAAATCCCGTGTTTTTTTTGAGATGACAATCAGTCAGTGTGTTTATGAGCCGAACAGTGCCTGTCACTGACAGTCAGTGTTTTTTCACCCCATTCAGTGTCACTGATCACAGAAATCATGTCGAAAAAACACAACGAAGATCCAAAATAAGAAAAAAAAACTCTACTAACTAACTAACTAGGGTACAGGCTCCGTGCACGTTTTCTTGTTGTGATTGCCGACACGTCCGCACCTCCCGCACTTCATGGCTCTCGGGATGTGCTCACCCCTGGACGGAATCCTCTTCTTCTTAGGTCTTCCAGGGGGCCTCTTCGATGTTGGCGGCTCGATCATGACGTTCTCTGGCACGTTCGAAGGTTGATCAAACATGGAAACCGGCTGAAGCGGATCGGCATAAGACCTTGCGTAGCTCTCTGCGTGGTAAAACTTGTCCACGAACGAGGCCATCGGCTTCCCGGACCGCAGAATGCACGCAGCTGCGTGGGAACACGGAACCCCTGTAATCTGCCACTGGCAGCAGGTGCACGTCTGATCAGCGATATTGACCACGACGGACGGAACGCACTGCACTTCGAAAACCGTTTCGGACGACCCCACAACCACCCATTTCCTCCCTTCGTTGATGGCTTCACCCAGCTTCTTCTCAACCGACGGGCAGAAAGCCGTGGTCCACTTCCTGCTCCTGGCCCCCCTGTCTGATTCAGTGTTAAACAAGGCCAGTCAGTGCTTGAACAAGGCTAACAGTGTTAAAAGTGTGCAATCAGTGTTTGAGATTGATAAACCCTCATCATACCGTGGAAAAAGGTCATCAGCTTCAGCCTGATTGTGTTGACCAACGCCGTGATCGGAAGATGCCGGGCTTCCATGATCCATTTGTTGAACGACTCCGCGGCGTTGGACGACATCTCGCCGTACCTCTTCCCCGAGAAGTACACGTTGGCCCAATTCTTTGGATCCATGTTCTCGAAAAACACTTTCGCTGTCTGGCCTCCCTCTTTCAACAGCTCGTCCATGCTCAGTTGGTAGGCTTCGACGGTGGTTGCGTACGCGCATTTCAGGAAATTCCACACCACGCCTTTTCGTAACATCTTGGTCGCCCATCTGCCTCTGAATTTGTCTTTCAGGTTCAGCTTCAAGTGATTGATGCAGTAGCCGTGCGGGGACCCTGGGAACACCCTGCTCATCGCCTCGAGCAGCCCGAGATTCCTGTCCGACACGAACGTAACGGTGCGAGAAGTAGGTAGGATGTGCTTCAGGTTGTCCAGAAACCACTTCCAGTTAGCATAGTTCTCGGAATCGACAACGGCGTAAGCCAGCGGGTACAACCCTGCATTCACGAGACACGAACAAAAAAAAAAAAAAAAACACTTCAGTCAGTGTGAATAGCACCCATTCAGTGTTGAAAATACATATTAAGTGCTGGAAGCAACAGGGGTCAGTTTCAGTGTGCTCATTCTGACACTGAATGAAGTAAATAAACACTGAACCCAGTCAGTGTTAAAAAGTTGGATTCAGTGTGCATTTCAAACCGTCAGTGTTCCACATACCTCCGTCGCCGTCCTTGCCCGTAGCAGCTAGCAAATGGCCCTTGAACCTCCCCTTCAGGAACGTGCCGTCCAGAAACAGCAAAGGGCGACAGTGGTTCATCCCGTCGATGCAAGCCTTCATCGAGATGAAGACCCTGCGAAACTTCCTGGACGCCTCGTTGAATTCGAGCAGCAGGTGCGACCCAGGGTTGGAGTCCGATATTGCCTGCAGGTGCTTGGTCAGTGCGGCAAAGGAATCTTTATCGTCGCCGTGAATCAGCTTCCTGGCCTTCTCGAGCGCATCCAGAGCGAGGCCAGGCGAGATCTCCAGGCCGTAGTGATGCTGGAAGTTTCTCACGACTTGGACCGGACGAGTCAGCGTGCTTTTCCGTACCTCCTCGACTATCAAACTGGAAACCAAGTCCGAGCAGACGCGCCTGTGCTTCAGGGATCGAAAGCACGCGCCGCAGCTGTGCTCGTTACTCAGCTGCTTGACGTAGAAGAAGCCGTTGCTTCGATCCATCACGGCGCACACGGACCAGTTGCATCCCGTGCTGCTTTTCTTCGAGCACACGGCAGAAACCTTTTCGGGTCTGTTCTTCACGTACTCGAAATCGAATCCCACTCCGACTGCCACCTTACAGAGCGCGTTTCGAAAGTCCGGGGCGCCTCCTTGGAACATCTGACCGACACCAGAAATCTCTTTGTCCCAGCCATCGGTCAACAGCACTTTAGAACTCGACGGACCAAACAGGCGGAACATATCCTCTGCTTCGAATCCCTCGTTGTTTTCTGTTCCAGTCGCACTGACAGCGCTACTGTTGGACACCGTTGAGAACACAGAACTAGAGGTGTGGTCTTCAGTCGCGACGGAAATGTCGATGCTCACCCGAGGCAGCTTGTGAAGCGCAGCTAGGGATACCATGTTCGACATGTCCGCATCGGTTGAGAGCACGCAGTTTGGGAAATCGGGTACAGAGTAATGCATGCCGTACGCAACGTCTCGGAGCTCAGGCCACTGAAGCTCGACTGTTTCCTTCAGCTGGTGAAGGGCGGCAGCACGGGAGGAATCGATTCTGGACACCAAATTCTCACCGCCGAATGCACAGAATGCGAAAACATCGGCCCCTGCTGCTGAAAAATAAAAACACAAAAAAATAACGACTCACAGTCAGCGCACGATTTTTTTAAGGAATGCATGAAATGGTGTGATTCAATGTGTGTCCCTATCTGTTCAGTGCTAAAAAATGGTGTTCAGTGCTATTAAAGTGTGTTCAGTGCTGTTCAGTGCTATTGGAGTGTGTTCAGTGCCATAAAAGTGTGCTCAGTGTTTGTTTTGATTTTGTGGTTCAGTGTGTGTTGCCTCAGACAGTGTTTTTAAGACATGTTCAGTGTTAAATGCACAGTCAAAGGAACAGTGTTTTTGAGGCCTGTTCAGTGTCAAAGTCAGACTAGACAGTGTTGTGGTTTTTTTTTTTTTTTTTTAAACTCAAAGAGTCTTATTAAGCAAGCAGCAAGTAATTCAATCACGAGCAGTACAACGAAGACAAGTCGTCGTCAAAATCACAGGAAACAGAAAAAACGACAAAAAACAAGATTTAACAACAATAATAATGAGACGGAGGAAGTCTTGGGTCACGACGAGGGGGTTCCCTGACCGGGCGCACCATCGACTGGCCATTGTGATCGAATACACCAACCGAGAAACTTCTTCCTCCGGTCCAGGTAACCCGGATGTTCCAGCCTTCCTGCACTCCAAACTCTCGAACGAGGCGTTCCCAGTTGAATCCGTGGATGGCCGTTTGATTCCGATGAGTGGTGAGAGGGACGTGCCATTTCTGGCCCAGGGAGTCCGTCAGAACGATGAAATCCCCCATTTCTTCCTTGATCGGACGAACAAAGACAGCCGGGAGGGGAAACTTTTCTTTATGCCAACGGCCATTGAATCTTTGCTCGGTCCAGTGAGAACCATTCAAAGATTCAACCCCCCGACTTCTTGCCGTCTGCCCTGGCTCCCGATCCAGTGCGCCCGGTCGCCTAGGCATCATTGGTGGCCCCCGACGGAATCTTTGTTCTGGCGAGGGAGGAGGACTGTTATCGAAAAATTCTGCCTCGCTTGGTGTCGGTCCTGGCTCTCGATCGAGTGTTCCCCTTCGCCGCCTCGGCATCGTTGCTGGCTGCTCAACCCCCGATCGAACAGAAACGAGATGAGGAAACCAGAGAAATGACGAGCTATTTATAACCGTAATCACCACACTAACAAGGCAGTAAATGCCTCAACCCTCAACTAACATGGCAGGCATTTATTGAAAGGGAGACAGGTCAATGCCTCAAAGGAAACAAAGTCAACACACACTGATTCCTGTGACACATTGCATTTCCAACGAGATAATAACAGGTACCATAGGGATGGATTCAGTGTGCAACAAGGTGGGTACAGTGTGTAAGTGCAATTAGCCAAGCTCAATGAATGCACACTGTTATTATCTGACACTGAATGAATCAATTAAACACTGAACAAAGCCATCAAACACTGAATGAATCAAACAAACACTGAATGAATCCACATGGTTGAATATGGATTCAGTGTGCAACAGGTGTCTACAGTGTGGAAGAGCAATTAGTCCGGCTCAATGCACACTGAATCAAGCAATTAGACACTGACTGAAAACAAGCTCAGTCAATACACACAATGTGTTACAGGAATTAGACACTGACTGAGCCAATTTAGCACTGAATAGCAAGCTCAGTGCAGGAACACTGAGTGCATGGTGAATTACACACTGACTGAACAAAATAAGCACTGAATGGCAAGCTCGGTGCAGGAACACTGACTGCATGCACACTGAGCACTGAGGGCATGGTGAATTACACACTGACTGCAACGAAAAAACACTGAACATGCATAACAAAAAACAATCAACACTGAATGCATGAACAACGCACACTGAATCAATCGACACACACACTGTGCATGCATGCTGAATGAAGCTTTTAAGCACTGAACGGGTACGTGGATTCGAAATCGCGTACCTGGATTCGAAATCGACGGCAAGGAGGGCGGCGGCGCATCTGACATATGAACTGAGACAGGAACGGCGGCGGCGGCGATGAAATCGATCGATCGATCGATGCCAAGGGAGACGGACTGCATGGAATCGCGGCTGAGAATTGGAGCTGCTAACCGGCGGCGACCTTCTCCCTCTCCTTGGCTTGAACGCGGCGGCGACGGAGATGAAATCCTTCGGCTCGATTGTGAATAGCAGCAGCGGCGGCGTAGCTGAGAGAGAGAGAGAGAATTGAATGTGCCCGATTTGTTTTTCCCCCAGCTCGATTGTGAAGTTAATATGGAAGGGTAATTTCGTCTTTCCGGATACATTTTTTTGGCCTAATCGGAACATTTTGGCCTAATTGACACCAAAATTACAAATTGGCCTTATTGGACAAAAAATACTGAAAAATGGCCTAAATGCCATTTTTCCCTTATTTATTAATATAGCGTTAATTTAACTGAGAAATAAGTTGTTGAAAAAACAATACATCAATGTATCAAAAATGTTTAAAAATTTATTCTCAGATTTGTAAATCATACCGACACATGATAATTAATTAAGTGGCACGTATCCTCCTAGAATATCTCGATTGAATTTAAATTCTAAATATATAGTATAGTACTTTTTGTAATTATCTCCATGTGCTGACACGTACACGTACCGCACACAAACAATAGATTTAACTGAATTACTAGGATTAATGTATATATCCTTAATTAAGTATCTCTTTCCTAACAGAATTACACCTGTTCCCTTAATTATCTCCTTGCTTTGTGTATAATTTGTGGTGTAATTTCACTACTCATCCATTCACACAATCTAACATAAAAAGAAAACCTCAGCTCAACACCACCCTCACTAGCTATAGTCTATAGTCATGCACAAGAACTCCCAAACCACGTCCAAAGTGAAGTCCAAAATTCGAATAATCCACATATTCGCACCTCAGATCATCAAAACGGATGCTACGAATTTTAGAGATCTCGTCCAGAGGCTCACTGGGAAGCCAACGGATGACGACGATGACAAGAAGATTACGAAGAAGCCGAGAGTAGAGCAGAGAGATATTAAGAGGATGGAAGCGGAAGGGTTTAGGGAGAAGATCAAAGGAGAAGACGAGATTTGGAGAGATGCGAATACGGGCGGTGGATTTTTAGGTGCTTTCGACGATCACGCAGGATTCTTCTTGCAAGAGACTAGTCACTCATTTCCATTTATAGAAGGTTCAACAACGATTACTAATCAAGAATTTGATTAATTGGCTCATACATTGAGTTGGGTTTGGGGTGTATGAGTGGGATCAATTAAGTATATGTTTTTTGTTTTGTTCACATATTCTTCCGTATTCTTTTTAGAGTTTATAGGTGAGTTCTAAATTAAGGTATTTTATGCGAGTTCTAAAGGTTATATATTTTACTTTGTTTGTAAATTGCATTTATTATTCTTATTTCATCCTTACGATGAAACTATATTTTCATTATAAATATACTTTTTTATTATTTACTGCTATTATATTTATTCATCCCACTTTAAACATTTTTGGCATGTTAAATTGTATTTTTATTTAAATTTTAAACTAGAAACGTGTAAATATTTGAAGTAAAATGTAGAAAATCCATAAAAAAAATTGAGTAAAATCTTATTTATAATAATGAACAATAGGTAAATGAATGGGTAATTGGTTTTAATCGTTGTTAATTACTGTATTAGAATTTTTTCAAAATAAAAATAAAATTAAACGGTAAAAAAACTAAAAAAATAATAATTTAATATCAATTTAATTGTAGTTAATTGTATTAGAATTTTTGCAAAATAAAAATAAAATTACCGACTGATGTAAAAAAAAAAAATTAAAAATTTAATGAGATAACCAGCCGATTTTGTTTTCCTAAAAAATAACAATTTAATGAAATGACCGGCCCATTATGTTTTCCTAGCCCTGCATATCGACTCGAGCCCGGCCCAGATCAAGAAGCTGAAGCAAGCAGTCCGCCGAATTAAAATCTACGGAGTATTAAGTAAATTGGGTATCCTAGCTTGAAATGTTTACCTTAATTAGACAAAAGAAAAAAAAAAGCCCCAAGTCCTAGTTTCCACATTCAACAACAAAATATGTATACATCGATATTCAGCTCATTCAATAACCCTAATCTCTCTATCGAAAATCTCCCTTCCCGCCTCCATGCTCGATGTTTGGGGTCTAAAACCTCGTGGCCTCGTTCGTCGACCAGTCGACTTGCGTCGTCTTGACGTCATTGCCTCACCCCCAATCTGTAAAAACGGTCAACATCGTATTGGAGAATATATTCTCCAAGAATATATTCTCCAATACATCGATGACTACGAAAGGAAGATTCTCCGCTCGCGGAATCCTTCATATCGATCTGCTTAGTTCTTCGATTTTTTGGTCGTATCCATGGAGAGTGTACGTGTTGGGGTGCTTGAACGAGACGGACTCCCCACGGGTGGTGGCCCCTCGATACTTTTCTCTTTCGGCAACGACAACGACCCAACCCGGCCCTTGACGAGGTTGTTAACAATTGGAAGATGTATAGCATGATTAAAGGAGAACTGAAAAAAAAAATCAACAATAAAAGAGAATACAATATTTACGTGGAAAACTCAAGACGAGAAAAAATCAGGGGAACGATGAAATTTATGATAATATTGTTTTACGATTAATCGATATGATTTAAAGAATCTTAAAATCTCACACAACAGTTATATTGTATTTTCTAGTGGAACGTTATTTTCTAATGTGTTTGTGTCAATCGAAAAGCTCTCGCTTCAATTGAGAAGTTCTCTTTACATAGAAGAGAATCCAAAATATTACACAATAGTTATAATCTATAGAGGAGAATCCAAAATAATGTATGTTAACAATATCTCACGTCCAAAAAAGTTTCATATTCTCTTTAAAATATGAAACTTTTTGCCAAAACACTCTTTTTATATAGAAGCAAATACAAAATGAAGTGTGACCACACTTTTGCCAAAACACTCTCATTTAATGGTCACATTTCTTTTGTAAATTACAAATGAAGTATGACCATTAAAAAGGTCGAAAAGAGTACGTCAATAATATCTCATGTCCAAAAGTTCTCATGTCCAAAAGAGTTCCATAACAGTAGAAAACAAATTCTCTTTAAAATAAGAAATAATCTCGTCCAAAAGAGTCTAAATATTCTCTTTATATAGAAGAAAATCCAAAATATTGTATGTCAACAATATCTCATGTCCAAAAGAGTTTCATAATACTAGGAAACAAATTCTCTTTAAAATAGGAAATAATTTGACCAAAAAATCCTAGAAATGGCATGATCGCGTCAACGCTCTAAAGGCTGTCACGCGGTTTTGAGTCACATTCCAACAGAGGTTCATGTCCGAGCCAACCTCATCTTCTCCGTTGATGGTCGAATCGCCACTGAGGGCTGTGAGTCGAGATCCGACATTGATTTGTTGAGAAATACTTTCTTTTTTTTTTTGGTTAACGGTCAATTTCATATAAAAAGAAAAAATAAAAAAGTGTGGAGATACAGTACAGCGCATAGGAAAAAGCCTATCGCATCAACGAGCTAACAAGCTAGCTCTAAGAATCCCCAACAAGAAAAACAAATCAACGACAAACGCCTCCTACCAAGCTATACGCCACACTCGCTGCAAAGCCCTTACCTGGATAGAATCGGGTAACTTCTGCGCGACGATCCTATCCCTCATAATGGATATAGCCTTAGTAGTCACCCTCTCGGACGACTCCGAGCGCTCATCCCAAATACGTGTATTTCTCTCCTCCCATATAAAATATACCAGGGCAGCGAGCAGACCACGATAGGTACAGGAAATCCAGTGCCTCCCCCTCCAGCGTCTAGCAGCACGGATGACCGCGTACTCCCAACTGCCACACGGCCATAGAAACCCAGTAACCTCTCTCCCAGCTCTCCTCAGACAGTCCTGGGAGAATGTACACTCAAAGAAGAGATGAGCATGCGTTTCTCTACTCTCGCCTCCACAAAGAACACACGACTCCTCCCCCCGACCAATCCATCGCTTATCACGTGTCGGTAGCCGACCACGTATAGCAAGCCAAAGAATGAAGCAGTGCCTCGGAATGCGCCCCGGACCATCAAGCAGGGCGGCCCATAGAACTCTATCTCTCTCCGGGTGGAAAAAGGAGTAGGCAGAGTTGGAATTGTAAATCCCAGACCTATGCGGACTCCATCGAATAACGTCCCTCCCCTGACCGATTACCGGTAGCTCCTCCATAATCCCAACAAACTCCCCGACGAAGTCTACCGGCCAGTGCCACTCCCCGTTAACGATAACTGTACTCAGAGGCGAGGCAACCTGTAATCCAGTCAGGCCTGGCCCCATCGGACACACCTCCTCCAACCGACCCAAGGTATGCCAGGGGTCCCTCCACAAAAACAGTTGCGACCCATCCCCAATCTGGAATTGGATAGCGGGTAGAACATCAGGTCTAAGCTTAAGGAGCTGCCGCCAACTCCAAGAGCATGACCTAGGAATTTTCGCACTCCAGAACGAGTGCCTTCTCAGACGATTCGCCTGAATCCAACTGACCCAAACAGACTCCGTATCCCGACTTAGAATCGCCCAGATATGTCTGGTCATAAGGGCCCGATTCTGAGCAGTGATGTCCCGGATCCCTAGACCCCCCTCTCTGGCCGGCCGACAAACATCATCCCATCGAACCTTGGGATATCCCTGATTTCCAGTCCCGTACCATAGAAAACGTCTTAGTCGTTTCTCAATCTCCTGGAGAACACCCTGAGGAAGAATGAAAACGCTCGCCCAATAAACGTGCAAAGTGCTGAGCACAGAACGTATCAGCTGTACACGACCAGCATAAGATAGGGATCTCGATGTCCAAGAGCTCAGCCTATCGTCAATCCTCCTGATCAAAGGCATACAGTCCCTAATCCTCAACTGAGAGGAAATCAATGGAACACCCAGATAACGCACCGGCAATGTACCAACCGGAAACCCAAACATTGCCTGCAAGACCGTGGCATCCTCCTGAGCCGCCTTCGAGAGAAAAATGTTACTCTTTTCAACATTCTCACGGAGTCCCGAGAACGTAGAAAAGAGCTCCAAACCCCGTCTCAGTGTATCAATCGATATAGGATCAGCATGACAGGCAAGGAGCAAGTCATCAGCAAAACTCAACATATAAGTACGGGTCCTGTCACATCTCCAGTGGAACTGAAACGCGGGCTCCGCACGAATATGCCACTCCAAAATCCCGTGAAGAACCTCCATAACAAGGACAAACAGAAAGGGTGACATCGGGTCCCCCTGTCTCAAACCCCGAGCACCTCTGAAATAACCCTCAGCTGACCCATTGATGTTCACCGAGTAGGCCGGAGTAGTGAGACACTCCATAATCCACCCAATGAACACCTCGTGAAAGCCCATCGTCTCTAGGGTAGCACGTACAAAAGTCCACTCGACCGTGTCATAGGCTTTCATAAGATCGACCTTCAACGCACACCTAGCTGGCAGGCCCGTCTTATCATATCCCTGCATAATCTCCTGAGCGAGGAGGATATTATCCCCAATTCGTCTGCCAGGAACGAAAGCCGTCTGTGATCTATCCACCAAAAATGCCATACTAGAACTCATACGATTCGAGATAATCTTCGCGATCACCTTGTACAGCACATTGCAGCACGAGATAGGTCGGAAGTCCTTAGGATGCTTCGGGACAGCAACCTTCGGGATAAGCGAAAGAATCGTTGAGTTCACAGCTCGAACAAGCTTGCCGGTACGGAAGAAATCTGAAATGGCAGCGAGGCATTCAGATTTGATCACCGACCAGGCTTGTTTGAAGAAAGCCGAAGAATACCCATCAGGCCCCGGAGCTCTATCATCCTCAAAAGCAAAAAGCACATCCTCAATCTCCGTCTCTGTCACTGGTCTAATCATGAAGTCAGCCACCTCATCCGGCAGACGTCTAGAAATAAAAGGGCATAAATCCCCAACCACCGGATGATTCGACGTGCCCAACAGATTCTGGAAGAAAGACACGATTGTGCTATTGATCATCGAATAGTCATGCACCAGCTCTCCCGTAATAGTCTCGACTTGAATGATACGAGATCGAGCCCTTCTGACCGCAATACTCCTGAAAAAAAAGGCTGTGCACTGATCTCCGTCCCGGAGCCAAGAAGTCTTCGCTCTCTGGCGAAGGTATGTCTGCTCCATCTCCACGACCCGTGTATATAACTGGCGGCAGATGCCATCCAATACCAGCAAAGGCTCAAAAGTGGGGTCGGAACTCAAGCACGACTGTACCGAGAGTAGAAACTCCCTAGCTCTCGTCACATTCGCTCCGAGGTGACCCTGTCTCTTACGCATCTCCTTGAACACACCTTTCAGACGCCGTAGCTTCTGAACAACAGAATACATCGGTAAGCCATAGATCTGATGGTCCCAAATACTCCTCGTCCGAATAATGAAATCCTCCATTTCCGTAATGTGGTTATCAAACCGGAACCACGATTTGAATCCGTGACTAGCTGTTACCGGATTCAAAAGTAAGGGGGCATGGTCCGAAGTACGGGACTGGAGGGTATGGTAAATACTGTTCGCACAATGAATCAACCAAGAAGGGTTAGCCACCACCCTGTCAAGACGCCGCCACTTCCGGTCCCCAGCCTGCTGATTGTGCCACGTGTACCACGGTCCTACCGTCGGTAACGTAACCAAATCCGCCGCCGATAAACAAGCTTGGAATTCATCGATCCCTGTCGGCACGCTCCCTCCCAACGCCTCGCTCTCATCAAGGACAGTGTTGAAGTCACCCAACACTACCCAGTCAAGGTCCTGTAGAAACTCAGAGATAGATAGTAAATGGTCCCACAACTCTCTCCTCGCGGCAACCGAGTTATGGCCATACACAAAAGTGAAAAATCGTGTGACTGCAGTCCTAAGCTCTGTGACACGGCAGTGGACCCACTGCTCAGAAGTGCTAATCATCTGTACATCCACCAAACTTTGGTCCCATCCAATCCAAATTCGCTTACCCGGACCATCCACGTACTCAAAAAACCTACTCCACGAAGAAAAAACTCGGTCAGCAACAACGGAGGCCCTACTAGGATTAACATGTGTCTCGAGAAGAGCAACGAGATTCGCCGAACTCTCCTGAATAAGATCCCGGACAGCCCGCTGATGGTCCGGCTTATTCAGCCCCCTTACATTCCAGCAGAGCGTACTACACATGATTACCTAAAAGAAGGGCTGCTGTAGGACCCTGTTCGTAGTCTACCATAGCTCCATCACCTATTTCCCCTTCCTCCAAGTCGAACCGGTCCTCAACAGTATCAGTACCGTAAGGATCTGATCTCATAGTAATATAGTGGACATAGGACTGAATACGGTGCTTACAGGCATAGTTGGTTTTGGTAATATTACTATGAGAAATACTTTCTTGTCGAATGTTTTGAGACAATTTTTTTTTGTAGTATATTTATTTTTCGAATAATTATTTTTATCGAATGTTTATATGGATCATTTTATGAATGTGTATGGAATTATATCGAATTATGGAAAAAGATGTTGAATTAGAATTAAATTAATACAATTGATCACAAATTACTGCAGTAATGATGTCGTATTATAATGTCGAATTATGAGGTATTATAACGTTGAATTTTAAATGTCGAATTTGAATGTCAAATTATGAGAGTCAAATTTTAAATGTCGAAATGTAGAATTATTCCGTCAATTACATTATCATAATGAAGGGCTATCTAGTTTGCCATTTTTATCCGTAAACAAACATACTTTAGTACTGTAAAAAAAACAATACTGAGTAGGAGTATTTCATTTTGTGTAATTTTTTTGTCCATTGGATGCAAGTGGTGATTCGACGGCTGAAATAAAACAAGGGATATTTATTGCTTAAGGCCGCACCCACGAACCCGGGGTAGCACCGGTTGTTATAATGCTAAGAGCTATACAGATTCTTGGTGGTTCTTCTTCTTCCTCTTCGGGCTGTTTTTCCCTTCCTCACAGATTTAATTTTTCTTTAATTTCAAGAAAACCCATCCGAGCACCAGTATTTTTAGGAAATTCAAAATCAGACCCTTCGTCTCTCCGAAATCGCAAACCGACCCCCTTCAGAGCTTTCCGAATGTCCCACACTCATTCCGAGTCGAACCCAGATGGGATCTTACCTTCTTCATCTGCTGCAGCTCAATCAACTGTGAGTGTTTTACAGTGCTAATTTATATTTTTTATTTTTTGTATTATTAAATATCCCTTTCTTTAAGTTAGTGCATTCAATTCCTCTGTTTTGATTTCTTCTTTGTACTCGAATTACCCAAAAATTATACTGTGATTCATTTTTTATTCTTGCATTTGGCTTTGTGAACCCTAACTTACTTGCAAATTGCAATATAATCTGTAGGTCATTACCAGTAAAATAAATTTCTGCCAATGGTGCGGTGGCCCGACGAAGCACGAGATACCCGACGGGGAGGAGAAGCCGAGAGCCGTTTGTACGCGCTGTGGGAAAATCACTTATGAGAATCCAAAAATAGTGAGTGTGGAAATTAATGGATATATAGTTGATAAGAATAAGATGCATTGTTTGTTTTAAGATATAAATAAACGAGGAGTGCGAAATACTCGTTGTTATTTCGATCACTGCAATTGCTTTGTTTTATCTCATGGAAAACGCGATACGTTGTTTGTTTAATATAGGTTGTCGGTTGCCTCATCGAGCATGAAAACAAGATACTGCTTTGTAAACGGAAGATTCAACCATCATATGGCCTCTGGTAACTAAGCATTTGCTTTTGGATTAAGAAACTGCTATTTATTTGCGTGCGTAATATAATAATAATATTACCGTACCTCGTACAGGACTCTTCCTGCCGGTTATATGGAAATCGGTGAATCTGCTGCTGAAGGGGCAATTAGGGAAACATGGGAGGAGGCAAATGCAGAAGTCGAAGTCCAATCACCATTTGCTCAGTTAGACATCCCTCTTATTGGCCAAGTAACGCGCATTCCTCATTTTACTCGGGGGTCTAATTTATAAAATAGAAAGAAATCTTAAAGATAGATGTGGTTTTTATTTAACATGTTTGATTTTTTGGGCAGACGTACATTATTTTCTTGGCCAAGTTGAAGAGACCACACTTTTCGCCGGGCCCGGAATCATCCGAATGCCAGCTTTTTGCTCCCGAGGTTATTCCTTTTGATTCTTTGGCGTTTTCATCGATGCTGGTCACTTTAAATTTGGTGAGCCACTGCTACAGATTTCTCTCAGATGATTATCTCTGTTAGTTTTTTCGTGTCTAAAAACTACTGACGTACGATTTCGGTCTATGTTGTGGGCGGCTTCTCAGTACTTTGAAGATGTAAAGCTTGGAAGACCCAAGTTTCACTACGGCATCATAAACAAAAGGTGAACACTATTCACAAACACAGCACTCTCACGACTGTCGACTACATTTATTTATTTGTAATCGACAATGGGTATGTTTGTTTACAGGCCTGGTACGAGCCCCTCGGAGATTCATGCCTACACGCTCGATCATCATATAAAATGTTGAAAACTAATTACTGTGTCATGTAGAGAGGGAGTTGATTGTAAATTTTCGACTATGAATGTTGTTTTGTAATTGGTTCACTCTTGAATTGCATTGTTGAATGATTTGGTAGCACTGCTATTATTCTAAGTTGGTATGATTTACTATTAACAAAATTTCATAACTTTCATTTCGAGGAAGTTAAGAAATGTTAAGAAACGTGTTGCGTTTGAATCATCCGGGTAAGGTGATTTTCTTTAATGGCACACACACTACCAAAGAAGCCAGGAAGCCTTCCGTGATTCGAACGAGATTCTGGTGCACAGATTGTTTATAAATCTGGTTATTTTGTGATTATGTTATGTTTTGTGATTGAATGTGTAAACTAATATATTGTTTTTTTTTTTTTGGACTCGACTATTATCATAGTAGAAATTTGTTTTTTTGGGGACTTGACCATTGTAGAAATTTAAATACTAACACACGTGTTATTATTTTTAACTAATTCTTGTAATTTAGAGGAGTGTATTAATTTAAGAATTTATAGGATTTCTTTGGACTTTTATAAAGATATTTAATCTTGTTTTTTAAAAGTTTATTAAAATTCAGAAAAAGACTATTAAAATTTATAGGTATTTAAAAGATTTTAAAAGTCAATGAATTTCTATTGATTTATCTTAAAAATATAAAAAAAATTCATTGTTTCAAATCTCTCTTAAATAAATAAGATTTCTACAAATTTTTATTTTAATTGACAAATTAATTATAAAAAAAAAAAAAAACTTAAAAATATATATAAATAAACGTAATAAAGTTAGAAAACATGAAATAGAAAAAAAAAATGATTAATTAATTATTAAAAAAAATAAAATTTAAAAATTATATAAATAAACATAATAAAATTAAAATACATTAAATAAATAAATAAAATCAAAAAATAATACGTATATTTTTTATATGCTTGATATATATATTATACTCCCTCCCACCCTAAGAAATGGTCACAGATGGTAATCGTTGACTTTTTTCGTTCGTCCAATAAATATGATAAATAGTGTACAAAAATTATAAAAAAATTACTAAAATAAAATTTAACTATATTATAACATGAAACTAATTAATATAAACCATTGAAATTTAACTATATTATATTCAATTTATAACATTAAATATGGTTAAATTAACTATATTAT
Source organism: Euphrasia confusa (assembly GCA_954870475.1). NCBI lineage: Eukaryota > Viridiplantae > Streptophyta > Magnoliopsida > Lamiales > Orobanchaceae > Euphrasia > Euphrasia confusa. The sequence goes on along the minus strand of OX940968.1, from coordinate 23,368,762 downwards.
TTATTTATTAAGAATTGTGCAAAAGTCTAAAAGGACATGTAAATAAAATAGGAAGGAGATGTGAGTGTAATTTTTCGGTGACACATGGTTCGAACTTCGGGTGGGACAAATATTCATATCCTGGGGTGAGACTTATTGGCTCTTTCGCACAGATATTTGCTACAAAAACATTTTTGTAGTAGCACTTAAAATAGTACGGAAGAAAAATATATTCTACTCCGTATAAGAGCATCCCCAATGGTAGGTACAATTCCTACATGTCATTGAATTGTACCTAGGTACACCATTGGGATGATAGGTACAATTTGAGAGAGAGAAAGAGGAGTATCAAATATTAGATACTAGGTACAAATTTGAGTGTGTCTTGCAATGTGGATCCCACAAGCATAAAGAAAAAAATTTGTACCTCAAACCATTGGTATATTGAGGTACAAATTGATAGGTATAAATTATGAGGGAATGTGACTTTTTAGTCACATTTGATAAAGGGATGAGTTTAAAGTCCCCATCTATAAAAGTGTGAGTTTTTTACACCAATTGAACATAAAATGTCTCTTATACCCTTACTATTTAAATAAATCCAAAATAAACAAAAACAATCTCAAATAAAATAAAAACAAAATCAAAATAACTTGTGGGGCCCACGAGATCAGATTTTTTGTTGAGTTGAGGGTTTGGTGTTAATTTTGCATTCATATCCCCCATATTCATCATCCAAACCTACCAAAAAAAATTCAAAACTCTCTCAAAATTCTCTCAAAAAATTCCTATCATGTTGCCCCGTTAAATTCTGGAAAAAGCCGTCGGATATACGCGTGCCTCAACGAGCGAAAACGAGAGGTACGTGTTCAAGTTTTTTTGCGATTTTTATTTTCTGCGTCTGTTGCTCGATGGGTTGCTCGATGGTACGCTCCATCGAGTAACCCATCGAGTAACGAAGAATTTTTGAAGATCTTGGTTACTCGAATGCGTCATTACTGAAAAACCTTCGACTAGTGGTTCGAGTAACCTTATTCGAGTAACAGATTCGAGTAATGTGAGGTTACTCGAACCTCTTTACAGGATGATCCTGTTACTCGAATGTAACAGGCCATCCTGTTACTCGAATGTCCATCCTGTTACTCGAAAGTAACAGTCCGTCCTGTTACTCGATGGAACAGTCCATTCGAGTAACAGGGCCTGTTTTTTGCAAAAAAACGTATTTTTCCGTAATTTTTGGTTTGTTTCGTCGATATATATGTATATGTTGTAATAGTTAACCTAATTCAATAATGTTTTTTGTAATTGTAGATGTCGAATCAACGAATCACGATACGTTACGGTGGTCGTTGGGAACGAGCGGTCTACGTCGACGGGATAGATATGTGCCTTTTCTTCAGGAGGGATCAACTTACCCTCGATGGTCTTGTGAGCCAGATTCGTGCCGTTTTGCGCCCTCCGCCGAATATCGAGTACATGTTGTTCATCTTAACACGAGGCAATGATTTTAGGAGCGTGCGGTGTCCTTTGCTTAGCGACGACGATGTATCCCGCATGCTAGACGAGCAAAAGGACGATTGTTTCATTTTCGTCACCGAGATGCTAGAGGAGGCACAACCAAATGCCCCCGAGGTGAATATTCCAGAAGTGGATCCGGATGTACCGACCGAGGGCGAGAGGCATGCTGAGAATTCCGAGGACGACGAAGAAGCTCGTCAGACCGATCTGTTGCAGTCGTTGACCACTGAATGGGCAGAATGGATTAGACAGCCGCGGAACATCACAAATATTCTGTCACGCCGTAATCTGTCCTCGAGTTCTAGTGTGGGAGCCGGCGAGCATCCCGAAGCAGCTCAGAATGCTCAGAATAATCCACTGCGCAACTGGATCATTCCACTGCCGGAGTTTGACCCCGCGGTTCCATTGCGATCGGTCGAGCCTCCCGAACTGGTGTATGGTCACATTGCAGTCGGCTCGACATTCCGAACGAAATCGGATCTGAAGATAGCGGTGGGGATGTATCACATGGAGCATATGGTGGAGTGTGCCACTAAACGCTCGACCACTGAACGGGTAGCGTTCGTCTGCAAGCAAGGTTCTGAGAAGTGCCCGTTCAAATTGTGTGCTACTGGGAATGACGAAACACTCTGGAAGATTACGAGGCTGAACTTGAATCACGAGTGTGTCAATGATTTGAGTCGGACTGCCGATCGTCACGTGTCGAGCAAGGTTGCCGCTACTTACTTTGCACGTCAGCTAGTCGACGATGAGATCACACTAAAGCCGAAGACGATGATTTTTTATCTGAGGAGATTGTACGGAGTAGTGATCGATTACAGCTTCGCCCTGCGGACGAGGAACCTGGCCGTTGAAATGAGGTACGGCAACTATCAGGATTCATATCAGATGCTCCCGTCATATCTGCACGTGCTGAAAGAATGCAATCCAGGGACTCGGTATGAGATTCAGACGACCAGTGAGGGCGTGTTCTGTCACATGTTTGTTGCACTTGGGCAGTGCATTAGTGCATTTCAGCAGCGCACTCTGCGTCCCGTCATAGTAGTCGACGCCACTCATTTGAAGGGGAAAAACAGTGGTGTGTTATTTGTTGCCGTCACGAAGGACGGAAACGAGCAGATTTTCCCGCTTGCCTTTGGTATCGGTCCGATTGAGAATGACCTGGAGTGGACGTGGTTTCTAGAGAACCTCAGGCTTTGCTACGATGGAGACGATCTGCTCATTGTGTCCGACCAGCACAAGAGCATCGCGAATGCCATTCGGAGTGCCTATCCCCACGCAACCCGTGCGTTGTGCTGTCACCACCTCGAGAAGAATCTAGCGATGTAACGCTCTCATGTGATCACAATTGTACACAAAGCTGCCTACTGTTATCGAGTGGATGAGTTTGATAAATATTTATCTGATTTGGAGAAAGTCAGTGGAGACGGTGCTTATAGGCGCCTCGTTGGACTCGGTGTTGAGACCTGGGCAAGGTCGAAATGTGCTGCACGACGATATGGTTTCATGACATCGAATGCGGCCGAAGTCTTCAACAGTGCTATCAAATGGCCACGACGATTGCCTGTTTGTGCTATGCTCGAGTCGATTCGTGCGATGATTGAGAGATGGTTTGACGAGAAACGAAAGAAGGCTAATGAGAGAGAGGATGAGCTGACCGAAGAGGCATTCGCAAAGGTGTCTAATCAGAATCAGTTGAGTCATCATTTTCCTGTTCGGGAGGTCAGTGCGGGGACCGTGTTCAGAGTTGAGGAAAACGGCAGGTCCTATCTCGTAGATATCGCGAGACGCACGTGTGACTGTCGGGAGTTCGACTTAGACCTTATTCCGTGTCGTCATGCTGCTGCCGCTATACGGTATGGTATCGGTTTCCTTACATCTTCTTTTTTAATTTTAAACATTCAATTAATTAATGCCACTAACCTGATACTTTGTGTAGACGGGCTAGATTTTCATTGTACGATTTGGTCGGCCCCTATTTCAAGCAAAGCAGCTTGAGAGAGATGTATGCGACTCCTATTGTGCCAGTACCACACGTTGATGATTGGGTTGTCCCTCCAGAAGTAGCTTCGTACGTGTGTCTTCCACCGGAAGTGGTTAGTCAGGCTGGACGTCCGCGGATGAGTCGGGTTCGTTCTGCAGTTGAGGGATCTGGGTCTGCTCGTCGTGTACAGGTTTGTTCTTCGTACCTAATATTGTGTCGTCATTAGTTTGAGTAAAGACCTAATACCGCCTCTTTGTGTGCAGGTGTGTACGAAATGTAAGGGCGTAGTACATAACATACGCAACTGCAAGGCTTACATCCCTCCTGCAGGCGTTGATTTGAATGTCCCTCCGGAAGCCTCAGGAACGCAAGAATCGGGTCGAAGAAGGCAGAAGAAAAAGTGCAGCATTTGCAGAATCGAGGGCCACACAAAAACAAAATGTCCGATGCGTGTGGATTGAGGGCTCTTCTTGTGTTTGGTTGATTTGTTATCGTGTTTCTCGATACATCGTATGACTAGGATTGATTTATTATCTTGTTTCTGGATATGGATATATGCAGTGTGTTTCTTTGGATATTTGCAGTGGTTTTTTGTTATACCTATGTGATTTGCAGGTCAGGGTATGTAAAAAAACAGTAAGGGCATTCTGCATATTCAGTACTCCATCGAGTAACCTATTCGATTAACCTCATCGATTAACCTATTTCGAGTAACCCAATCTTGTAACCTATTCGATTAACCCCATCTTGTAACCCTTTCGATTAACCGATTCGAGTAACCTAATCGATTAACACCTTCGATTAACCCCATCATGTAACCAATTCGATTAACACAAACTTGTAACCCATTCGATTAACCATCGAGTAACCTATTTTATATAAACATTCGAGTAACCCCATCTTGTAACCAATTCGATTAACCCCATCTTGTAACCTCATCGATTAACCTCATCGATTAACCAATTCGAGTAACCTAATCGATTAACCCCATCTTGTAACCCTACATTCGATTAACCCTACATTCGATTAACCCTTTCGAGTACATTAGGGTTTCCATCGAGCACATTAAGGTTACCATCGAGCAACCATCGATTAACCATCGAGTAACTAAGAACAGGACCCATTTTTTCAATTTTAAGGCCGTTCTTTAATTTGTAATTGTGTTTTTGAGTATGTAACTTCATCTTAATGATAAAAAACACTTATTAAACATGTTTTGATGATCAATTTTGAAGTTCTAATCCATATCATGTCAACATTGAACTAATATCATAATTTGTTTGTTGTAAACTTACTTAAGATATTTAGAAAAGTATGACTAATGTTCCACGTTTCACTTGTTTTCACTCTAAACGGATCGATTGATCATCTAAACTGTTTTAATAATGTTTTATGGCTCTAAATTGAACTTATTAGTGCAAATAACAACTTAATTATCTAAAAAAAGGCCAAAAAATACTAATTTTAGACGGTTAGTCGATGGTTGTTCGAGTAACATACCATCGATTAACCTTGGAGATTTATGATTACAGGATGAGGCCATTCGAGTAACCTTTTCCAGTAACATTTTCGAGTAACCTATTCGAGCAACCCTATTCCTGTAACCGTTTCGAGTAACCCCATTCCTGTAACCCTTTCGAGTAACCTCTTTTAAAGTATTCGGCAGATTCAGGCCTGATTCTTGATTAATCGATGGACCTGTTCTTGGTTAATCGATGGTTACTCGATGGTGTCATACGATCGAGTAACCTCTGGGCAGAATGAAAAAAGGCCTTTTTACACTTTTAAGTCATCCAACCTGCTTATCATTCAATATAAACCATTCCAATAGTCCAAAACAAAAACAAACATATACTAAACAAATACTAAACAAGTCTAATACAAAATACTAAGCTCGTACGTCTTCTTCCGTGTATGCCTCCTGAGCTAACCAATAAATCATCCTAGCAATGTACTTTCTATACTTAACGATGTAAGGAAGGTCAATAGTCTTGTTCTCGTGAGTTTGTTTCTTGTTGAACAAGCGATCCAGGTACATGCAACAAATCGGTCCACACGAGTTTCCGTCGGGTTGGATTATTTGTTGAGCCTTGGGCATCAGCTTAAACTTGAAAGCACACCTCTTACGCTCCCTGAAACACAAAACATTGAAATGAATGAAACACTTCTCACGTCAATATCATATTAGAAAAAAAACTAAACTACACAGTGAAATGAACGAATCTTACCAGTACGAGTGCTGGTCCCACCAGTGTGCGCATCTCAACAATCGAGGCAACATCTGTCAGGGGCTTCAGCTGTGCGGCTCTGATATTGCACATTGAATCATACACTTCGATAGTCCAGTTCTCGAAATCAATGACCGCCACGACCCAGTGAATGTTATCAATGTTGCAAATCATGGCCACCTTACATACAAACATTGAAAATATAAGAAATGAAAATATAAGAAATCATAGAAACCAAAGATTGTTCAAATTCAGTTAACATACCTGATGGATATTGTACCAACCATGCTCACCACGAGCTATACCCTTTTCAACAATGTCTAGCATACGCTGAGGTGGTTTCCAATTCTTGTATCGCTGCTCGAAATTATCCGAAGTCCCTGTATGCTTCAATTTCCCGTATTAGATGCAGAAATCATTCTTTGAAAATGACATAAATAATAAATTTTATGTCAGTAAGAACACGATAAAAGTAAAATATAACTAACATAGATAAAAGACATTCACTTACGTAGAAGCCGGGACCGAATATCTGGTGCCCACTTGCCTGAACGTAACCCTTCACCCCTGTCCTAGTTCTGATTTTTACTTTCAAGAACGCAATATACAAGTCGAGCACCTGAAAATTGACACGTTGTTAATATTTAAACATAAATTAACAAGGTTATAATTTAAAATATTACCTGAGAGCTGAACCAAACAGAGGGATTTTCCACATCGTCGAAGAATTTCTGATCAAGGATCAAATTATCACAGCACTTCACCCTAACGCAGGAATCGGGCCCCGTTGCTCTGTACACATCGTACAACTTCCAGCTTCTTCTACCGCATGCCCTGGTGAACTGTCGGATGAAAGGGCTACGCAGGAACTTGGAAGGCTGAACAACACGAGGTCCGAGGCTGCTCTCCCCGGCATCCTGCTCGGACTCGTCACCCTCCTCGTCGTCGTCGTCATCCTCGTTAGTGAAGCACCCGAGGTCCCCGGCATACTCGTCGTCACCCTCCTCGTCATCAGCAGCTGGCTGTGAGAAGATATCAAAGGTCCTCCCAGTATGGGTCTCAACATCGACCACAACAGGTGGTGTCGGAGTGCTGGACGTCTCCAGATCAAAAGGAACAATCGACGGAGGCGTGCGGTAGCTGGGGGACTCAAATGGATAGGCCGGTGGCGGCATCTGATAACCCTGGAATGGAAAGACTGGACCCTGGAATGGACCGAATGGACCCGGCATCTGGTAACTCTCGAATGGATACTCAAACGGATAGGCCGGAGGCACCTGGGGCTGGGGCTGCATGCGGTAACGCATCCATGCGTCAGCGTCTGCATATGAATACCGAGGGTCAGGCATCGCCGACGTCGAGAATCGAGCTGGTGCTCTGCTCAAAGAAGTCTCAGCAATGTCCTCGCAATGGTAGGAATGACGAGGAGGTGAAGTCCGAGGCGGCGAGGAAGGCTCTTCGTACACTGGCCTCGAGGGATAAGGCCGTGGCTGCGAGTGTCGTCTCATACCGAAGAAGCCCTTCATTTTGGAGAGCAAGCTCTCCGTGACACTCTTCGTCACGATCTCCGTGACGGCCTTCACGATGTGAGTCGTGAATCCCTTCTCGGACGTGTCGAACAAGATCCTCTCGAGGTCACTCCGACGATAAATAGGTGGATCATCGTCCACCAGTCTCTCAGATGCATGTGCAGCTCGAGACTCAGGAGGAGTAGCATCTCGAGCAGGAGGAGTAGCATCTCGAGCAGGAGGAGAAGAACCTCGAGGAGGAATAGTAGGAGAAGCATGTCGAGGAGGCGGAGAATTATGTCGAGCTTTCCGATATTTACGTCTCTCTAGTCTCTCTGCTGAAGAGCTGGGCGTGACATCGTCACGCGTGCGGATACCTTTCGCCGCCTTCTTGAATGTCTTGGCCACGCTTTCGTCCACACGGTCCACAAGCTTCTTCTTCTTCTTCTCCATCTGCTTCTTCGGTGCAGGTGCTCGTGCCGGCCCCGCTGCGTGAGCTAAGCGGACAGGAGGCTGGTACGGGAGGCCATACAGCTCACCGGCCTCAGTCAAACTCCTGTAATACAACATCTCCTCCTCCTCCGGTGTCGGTGTGAGGGTCTCGTGCACTTCAAGCTAAAAGAAAACAATAACAAAATATTTATTAGATATTCGATAAGATTATTAATTCAAAATTATTAACGAAACAGATTGACGGTTACCTGCTCATCCTCGAAGTAATCAGTGAAATCGAAGTTAGTCTTCCTCGGCGTCCAATTCAAAAACCGGGGCCTTTGCGTCACTCTGCTCCGGGTACCGCACAGTCTCCCTAAAGGAGGAAAGGCCTCGAAGGCCCAACACTGGAAGGCCCAAACTGGACCGTAAAAGTGATAAGCAGGTTTGTCCACCTGATCAGCTGCCATCCCAGCAGTGCTGATGTAGTGCGAGAAGTTCTGGAACGTATAAGAACCCCAAGGAAACCACTCCCAGCCATCGTTGTCCTCCACCAGTGTCCAGACCCAGTTCTCGACATCCAATTTCTCTCGACCAATCAGAATGAAGTAGAGAATCAGGATGTTGGCAACCTTGAAATAATCACCTAGCTCGTGGCCCATCCGCTGATCCTTGAACGAACTGAGCAGTGCTTCAATCTTCATCACTCTGCATCGGAATAACCTCCGATGGATGCCTGTACTGGGAGCGACATGACCTTGGTCTGAGGGATTGAAGTTACTATCCCCAAAGCTCAGGCCGGTGATCAGGGCGTATTCTTGTGCTCGGAACTTCACAATACGATCCCCGATAGCAAACCAGTGCTCAAACTCTGGTATTCTGCTCTTGCTAACGATCTCTCTCGATAGCAGCTTGTGCCGAGTTTTGTTCGATCGGTCTGCACTGGGAATGGGAAAGAACTGACTGAACAGACACGTCTGTTCGTACTCCGCGAGGCCCTCGTCCCCACCCACATCCCTCAGAGTATCTTGTACGGTTTTCAGTACACCGCGTCGATCTCCGCAATTTATCGCTCTCGAAATGTTGACGAAATCCGGTCTCCTCCATCGGAAACCAGCCTGCACAAATGGAGAAGAAGCAATTAAAAACATATTAATAGGATCAAAAACAAAAAAAAAACAAAAAAAAAGGTTTCTGCCTGTTACTCGATCGTGTTACACGATCGAGTAACAGACCATCGACCAACCCCATTCGACCAACCTCATTCGATTAACCCCATCAACCAACCCATTCGATTAACCCCCATCGACTAATCAAAGGCTGACTACTCGATGAGGTTAATCGAAAGGGTTGGTCGACGGGGTTAGTCGAATGGCACTAATCGACTGCCATCGACCAACGCGTTCGAGCTGTCAAGAACACATTTCAGAAATCAGAATTTCATACAATTCAACTCAAATTACAGTTCTAAATCACTTATAACATTAGTAAGAACTCAACCAAGCATCTAAAGCACCATATAATCCATCACATTGCTCGAATTCTCGAAAAAAAAAATCGAAAAAAAGGGTTTCGGATTTGGGATTTACCGGCGGTTGGAGCAGCGGTTCTTCTTGTTGTTGTTCTTCCTCATGCTCGGAATCAGATGGTGTCGCCGACGATGACATTGCTCCGGTTGATTTAGGTTGATTCGATTGAAAAAAAAAAGGTGACGGGGGGCGGGTTTCCGGAAGAGAAGAGAGAGAAGAGAAGAGAAAAATAAAGTGGGGACCAATGTTTTTTTTAATTCTTGTCTTTTTCTTTTATCTTCAAGGGTATAATAGGTACTTCTAATGGAATTGGTGTAAAAAACTCACATTCTTATAACCTAGCACAAAAAACACACATTCTTTATAATTGTGACCAAAAATCCACAGGCCTCATAAATTATTGTTGATATGGCATATGACATGTCATCAAATTGTACCTATGTATAAGTATACCATTGAAAATGCTCTAATAGAAATTCCATCACTTTTTTAGCACATGAACACAGTCCATCTGACGCCCACAAGGCCACAACCACAGCCTCGTTGTTGACACATCTTTACATCAAAGCAAGTTAGTTATGTTCCCTTTCAATTTCTCTTTTCCCCAAATTTAAAATCAAAAAGCACTTTATAAAAGCAATTTCTTTGTTGACATTTCATGAATTAATTTTTATTGTATGTAACGTAGACTGTTCGGTTATAGAAATGGGATTATGGAAGAAGAAAAAAAGGAAAACGGAGCTTCCGGTTCAATACGATTTCCTTACAATAAAAGTCATTTTTTGCTGAAAGATGCAACGTTTTTAAACAATTACGTTGCACGTTAAACCAAGAGACAGTTGAATAATATCACCAAAAACCCAATGGGAAAAAATAATTGCAATAACACGATCTCCTAAAGAAAAAGTTGCACGTCCGAGAAATGTCTGAACTAATATCACTGGAGGACTAAGACCAACAACCTCTCACAACTTAACTTTTTAATAAAAAAATATTTTCACTCTCTTCCACCTCATCAACCTAACATTTAATTCAACTTTTCATTTTTTCATACTTTATCCACAACCTACAACTCAATTCAATTTATCATTTTTTTTATTATTAAATAAGTATATAATGTTTTTTATTTTAATTTATATTTTAAATATATAAAATATATACATTAAATTGTTAAAATATTTCAATAAAAAATTGTTAAATAAAATAAAAAATAAAATATTATATTTAATTGTTAGTAAAACTATATTAATATGGATCTCGTTTTATAGAGAATAAAAAATTATGAATTTTGATATAATTATATATATATAATTATAAATATATAACATTATATATAGCATTATATAAATAAAAATTTTTAGCATATATAAATTAAATACATTTACCAATGTCTTGATGACATGTGGCAACAAAAAAAAAATTGAAGCGTGATAAAGACTGGGTTGTGAAGAGAGCGTAAACTTTTTATTATTATATTATTATTTTTTTTGTTTTTTTGTGAAAGGAAGACGTCACGCTCTCCCGATAAACATGATCTAAGAGAAAAAAATAATCGCAAGAAAACGATTTCTTTAAAACAGAAAATCGTCCTCTCTCTAACATATCACAAAAAAAGAAGTTAAAAAATTGGACAGGCATTCGGTGTACGCACATAAGCCCGTCACATAAGAAGCAGAGCAATAAGTTCAAAAGTCATTCATAAGCTCAATAGGGAACTCCCCATTTATTCACACTTTGCATTTCTCACTTTTCCTGGGGTACTCTCCCTTTGAAAATCCTTTTCCAATTTCACAAAATATACTATAATATTAAAATTTTAATTTCTCATTTAATACAACAGTTTTATAATAATTTGAAAATTGATTTTTATTTATTTATAAATTTTTATATATAGAATAAGATAGTACATATTTTTTACTTAATAGTTTTATATTTTAAACATTAAATAAAAATATTAGGAAAAACATATTTTTTTTATTAGAAATTTCAGTGTATAATGCATTTTATGAAATTGTACCATACAACTTATACTAAAAAAATAGAAGATTAATTTCTTATCTTTAAAATATACTCCATTTTATATGTGCAATGTGATTGTCCTAATATAATTTATTACATTATAAAAAATAATGATTAAAAAATGAAGTAAAACTACTTAAGTGGAATACTAAAAAAACAAATTATGGTATCTCTCTGCTTGCATATTTATAGTGTATACTAATAAGTATTAATGTGTGTAAATAATAAATGAGTTATGTGAAAAAAATAATGATACATTTAAAAAAAATGACGTGCTAAATGGGCCCATTGGCAGAATTTTTTTATAAAATTGTTTAAAAATTATTAAAATATTTTTATTATTATTTTGCACAAAAATATTTTTATTATTAAATATGATTAAGTACACTATATTAAATATATATTGCACAAAAAAAATAAAAAATAAAAATGTTTAGATAAAGATAATGAATATTTTTACATTTATACTAAAATAATCAATTGATTAGAAAAAAATTATTTTAATATATAAAAATGAAAGATAAAAAAATTATTTTAATAGATTTATTAAGCTAATTATATTTATAATCATATAAAAATAAAAAATAAAAAATTTAAAAAATTTGGGCAGTTCTGCCTATGGGCAGAATCTGCCCACAAGGAATTACCATTAAAAAAATGGACATTTTAAAATATAAAATTGTGAAAAAAAATCAAAGGAAATTATAAATTAATTAATATAAACCATTGATATGAGACAAATAAAATTTTATACTGCGTATAATTTTATTTTAATAATTAGTAAGCGATATTCCAATTAGAATTTAAGAACATGTAATATACTTTTTTTTATTTTTTAAAAATTGAAATACATAATTTATAAAGTAGAAAACGAAATGTCCACAGGGGCATAATCGAGTGGTAAGATACTAAGATCTGTGATGAGGTGGATGAAATTATCCAGCGACGCAGGATTCGAATCTCGGGTGGGACAAATTTACATTGAAATATTATGATAAGTTTGTCATGAGGTGAGACCAGTTGGCTCTCTCGCACATGTGTCTGCTACTCGGGCACATCACATCCTACTCGAATATGTCAACTTCTTTGAAATAAAAAAGAATATACATTATGAGACATGTTGGCCAGGTGTCTGCTACTCGGGCACATCACATCCTACCCGATCGAAAATGACTATGTCAACTTTTTTGAAATCTACTACTCGGACACATCACATCCTACCCGATCGAAAACGAATATGTCAATTTCTTTGAAATAAAAAAGAATATACATTATGAGACCTGTTGGCTCTCTCGCACAGATGTCTGCTACTCGGGCACATCACATCCTACCCGATCGAAAACGAATATGTCAACTTCTTTGAAATAAAAAAGAATATACATTATGAGACCTGTTGACTCTCTCGCAATGATGTCTGCTACTCGGGGGAGACCTGTTGACTCTCTCGCAATGATGTCTGCTACTCGGGCACATCAAATTCTACCGGATCAAAAACAAATATGTCAACTTCTTTGAAATAAAAAAGAATTTACATTAAGCATTAATTACTATACACAATAAAATATTACTTCCCAATCTCAAAACTTTTTATACATTTGTTTGAAACATTTTTGAACAATAATATTTACTACACTATGAAATAATTATCTCATTCTTTCAATTAAAAATATAAATATTTTTTTTGCTTTTTAAATTTTAGTAACAACATTTACATTATGAAATAATTATCATTTTAGTAAAAAATTTTAATTTAAAAAAAAAATTGAAAACAACAACAACATGGACATCTTTATAAAATTTTATTTAAGAGCACTCGGCTTGTTTCGTTGCCCTTTTAGAGCACACGTCATTTTGAGTAAGTCATCTTTCGTCGCCGACCGGGTCTTAGTTGGTTATCTTATATTTTGCTATATGTCATTGTTTGTTGTATGAAGACCTAATCTGTTAGCTCGTGTGCGAGACAATAGAGATTTTTTTCTCATGTTTTTTTTAGTGTAACTCATTTACTTTATATGATATTGACCTTAAAAAAACACCAAATGAATTAATAAACCTCAATTGTTCATAATTTATTTATTTAAAATTATGAATAATAAAAGAAGTACTGAGGTTTTTTCAAATTTAACGCCCACACTTAAAACAGACGCTTGTTCACTATAGTAAAAAAGAAAAAATCGAAAATGATATTCCTAAATTAACCTCAAAAGATGCATCAAGCAATTTAGCAAGGGAGGGGAAATGTCTGAATCGAGAGGGGTAAATATGTATTTACACGAGCAACTGTATTCCATCAAGCGAAGCCCGGCCAGCTAAATTCGGCATGAGTGTGATGCTGTCATGGGTCCCACAGATGCAAATCATAAGAAGAAGATATATCAACGGCTGCGATCTTCCGGACGGTGATTTTGGCTTAATTTAAGCCGATTTTTATGCTTTCATTCTCAGCTGTGTTTCTTCTTCGAACGCACCACAGACGAAAGATAGAATTCGCAGCCAACTCCTAGAAGGTACGATCTCAGATTCATCGATCGGATCTCACAACGATTGTTTATGTGATTTTTCTAGTGTTTTTTTTTCTCTTTGATCTGTTTTGATTTATGCCTTTCACTAATCTGGTGTCGTGGATCTGGAAATAACGATTTCTCAAGTTGAATTTTTTTGCTTGCTGTTCATGTGTGTTCGTGTTCGTCATTCCTTGCTTCGGATCTGAACAAGTTAGATGAACCTTTTTCAAATCGATCCTAATTTCTGATGTATGGTCCGAAAATTATTGGGGATCTTGTTTGATAAGTATTTGATCACTATTGATAGCTATTTTTAGACAACCCCATGATCTCTCACCAAGATTTTCGTTTTTGTTTTATATAATTCTTCAGATCACATTAAGAGATGGCAGAAGCAGAGGATATTCAGCCCCTTGTTTGCGACAATGGAACTGGAATGGTTAAGGTGAATCCCTCGTCACTTGATCGAATGCATTGTGTAGCTCATTTGTGTATATCTTGAAAAGGGTTGAATTTTATGTTATTTGATCTCAAAATTGTCAGGCTGGATTTGCTGGAGATGATGCTCCGAGAGCTGTCTTCCCAAGCATTGTGGGCCGCCCTCGTCACACTGGAGTGATGGTTGGTATGGGGCAGAAAGATGCTTATGTGGGTGACGAGGCCCAGTCGAAGAGGGGTATATTGACACTTAAGTATCCAATTGAGCATGGAATCGTCAACAACTGGGATGATATGGAGAAAATATGGCATCACACATTCTACAACGAACTCCGTGTGGCCCCAGAAGAGCACCCAATTCTCTTGACAGAAGCTCCTCTTAATCCCAAGGCTAATCGTGAGAAAATGACTCAAATCATGTTCGAGACCTTTAACGCCCCTGCCATGTATGTTGCAATCCAGGCTGTTCTTTCTCTTTATGCCAGTGGTCGAACAACTGGTGAGGAATTTTCTAAACCTCATATTTTAGTTTCTGAAAAACTTTGAAAATAGTTTCTCAAAAATTGTGGTACTTTTTTTTATCAACAGGTATCGTGCTCGACTCTGGCGATGGTGTCAGCCACACTGTCCCCATTTACGAGGGTTATGCACTCCCCCATGCAATCCTCCGTCTCGACCTTGCTGGTCGTGACCTCACAGATGGTCTCATGAAGATCTTGACTGAACGTGGTTACTCCTTCACTACCACTGCCGAGCGGGAAATTGTGAGAGACATAAAGGAGAAACTCGCCTACATTGCTCTTGACTACGAGCAGGAGCTAGAAACATCAAAGACCAGCTCCTCTGTCGAGAAGAACTATGAGCTTCCTGATGGGCAGGTGATCACCATTGGTGCTGAGCGATTCCGTTGTCCGGAGGTCCTATTCCAGCCATCAATGATCGGGATGGAAGCTGCTGGGATCCATGAGACCACTTATAACTCAATCATGAAGTGTGACGTGGATATCAGGAAGGATCTGTATGGTAACATTGTTCTCAGTGGTGGTTCCACCATGTTCCCAGGCATTGCTGACAGAATGAGCAAGGAGATTACAGCTCTGGCGCCTAGCAGCATGAAGATTAAGGTGGTGGCTCCTCCGGAGAGGAAGTACAGTGTCTGGATCGGAGGCTCTATTTTGGCTTCTCTGAGCACATTCCAGCAGGTATGCTAAAATTTTGTGTCTAATTATTATCCACTTTTTGTTTGTCATAATGTTGATATTTCTGTAAAAAACAAAAACAAAAAACGATTAAAGTTCTGATTTATACTGATCAACTCTGTATTTGTTTTGTAATTAGACCATGTTTGATGGGGTAATTTGTATGTCTCCCGTTATTTGTAAGAATTTGTGGTTGAGTGTATTCATTTTGCTTTCTATTGCAGATGTGGATAGCCAAGGCAGAGTATGACGAGTCTGGCCCGTCGATTGTTCACAGAAAATGCTTCTAAAACAACAAAGATCAGTGAAGAGATTTATGTGAATCTTATGATGGCTCTGAAATTGTATGTCATTTGCTTTGTGTTATGGATTTTTTTTATTAAGATTTGAACATTGGATATGAAAAAACAGTTCATTTTTCTCATTTTATGTTAATTTGTAGAAGAGTTGTGTATTTTGAAAAAAAAAGCACTGTGATTTGGGTTTTTGAATGGTCCACATGAGGTTTCTATGTTATGGTATCTGCTTCTTGGGTTCAGCTTGTTACATACATTAATTTGCGTTTTCGGTTACCAGAAACACATATTTCCCTTTCCCTTTTTTATTTATATACAACTTGGTTAATGAACATGAAAATCTTTTGCACCAAGCCCTGAATTATGAATGTTTGATTTTTCACATCAGGTATTTCATGCCAAATCGATTTATATGATTCTTACTTTGAGAAAGCCACATGATACCTTTCTGGCATTAAGACCTTTACAGTTATAAAAATAGAGTATAAATTAATCAGCCTTTAAGATAATTGAAGAACCTTTTAAAGAAAATTTTGAACACTTTTTTCCCCATTTTCTTTCAAAACCATCTTCTCCTTGTGGTGTACATGAAACCAAGTTTCAACACAAAGCACACATGTGTCTCTAACATTTTTCAAAGTTAATAAATAACCATTAATGTTAAGACATACAGAATTCTTGTAGTTGAAAAACATGTTTTTATGTGGATATATGTGAAACGAATATGCAGAATCAATAATTCATTCATTATCACATATATTAGAATGCACATAATCCACATTTTTACACAATTCATGTACCATAAACATATCTCTTATATCTCTCATTTTAGGGAATTAGTTGCTGTCCTACTCGTATATATAGAGTACGTCTTCAGCTATTTCAACCCAACTTTTATACACTTTGATATACATATTTTTATCTAGATTAATCACGTAACTAGTCTTTGTCGAAAACTCTTTTGAGCTCTTCGTGGTTTGTCCTCTCCTTTGTTGAGGATAACTGATTTGCTGCGTTGATTCATATAGTACATAATATTGGTGTTTCGATCATTTTCAGTTTGTTTAAGTATTGATTGTTCATGATCTTCGGATGCCATAACAAAGAGAAATACGTTTATGCATTGCCATACGTTATGGTCCCGTTTGGTTGGGCCGATAAAACCCAGTTAGATAGGTTAACTCCCTTAGAGCATCTCCAATCGATACCAAAAACCTATTTTGGAGTAGGGGAGATGCTTCAAACGATACCCAAACATAAACCTATTATAGGTATTAAGGTGGGATCCACAAAAAAAATACTCAAATTTACGTTTACTTTAAACTCAAACAAAAAACTTTATTATTTATAAAATGATCCTTTTTATATAAATTAATAAATATAATTTATCAAAATTTTTTTAGTTTCTTATTTAATAATTTTTTAATGTAATTTTTTTTAATAATCATATCATTAATAATTAAAATAAATTTTAATAAAAATATTTTAAATAATGAAATAAAAATAAACATGATAATACAAAATATAATTAAATATTAAATTATTTAATTGACGTTAAAAATAAAATAATAGTAGGAGGATATCACAATATTTTTTTTATTATGTTTGAAATTTTAAATTGAAAATAATATCTATTAAATTTTTTAATGTCAAAAGTTATGTGGTTAAATCGTAAATTTATAAAGATTTTGGTTATTTATGAAAAATTGTATAAGAAAAATATTTTGAGAATATTCTTTTAAGTTTTAGTATTGGAATCTCGGTTGGAGTGAATTTACTGTAAACTTAAAATAAAACTTATTTTTGAGTTTACGTTTTTGTGTTCGATTGGAGATGGCCTTATCAACTGTTTGGTTTAAATTTATTGGGCCCGTGCAAGATAAGAAGCCCGCCTTTATTCACTGTACCTCTTCAGAGGAGTCATCGGCAATGTTTTTTTTTCTTATAATTTATCAATTCATTTTTTTTCATCATTTTTTTTCATCTGTTTTGGGGTCTTTGGGCTCATATATATATATAGAATGCATCACCGATGTGCAATTTGTTAAAGAAATGCATTTTGAAATTAAGGTTTTGTCCAATTATATTTTGTAAGTCTTAATCGAGTTTATTATTATTTTTTTGATTTGGGTTTATATCATTGTTATTTCACTCTTTCGGTCAATACTCATAATTAGAGTTTATTTTATTTATGTTTTTTTTCAAAATTATTTATACATATATTCCAGTATTTTTTTGTTCTCCACAAGAGATAAAGAAAGATAAAATCACTCAAGCTCATGATGTTCAAGGTTTTATTGTTATACAAAAATATGTGAAAAATAATGACTTAATGGGATGAATTCGGCTATTTGATGATTGACGAACAAAAAAACATGAATGATACTTATTTAATTTTTTTCATGGGGGTAATATTGTTTTATTTAATTTTTTTCATGGGGGTAATATTGTCTTTATAAAGGTGAACAAGAAGCTCACGGAACTCAATAGTATTAAGTATAAAAAATATAAACCAAACACAAGTTACAGTATCATGTTGAATTAAAATAGATAAAATAGTTATCTTGATTTATGTAAGATTAATTTATCTATGAAACCAAACAAGTCCTATATTGATTGTAAATCCAAGATCATCCTTAAATATTTATAAATTTATATTCAATACATTAATAATCTTTTTAAATTAATTGAATCTTTCGAACTTAATTTTTAAATGAAAAAAAAATACTTATAAATTAATAACCTATTTAAATTAATAAAATTTAAAAAAGTGCAAAAGTTATTAATTTATAAAAGTTTCACTACTGTACTAGCCATGATGAATTCAATTACCCATCTGAATGGGCCTTCCCTGATATCATTCAACTCCGAACCCAAATTTGTGATCTGGCCCATCTCATTTGATCCACTAGCGGACTGACTGACGTGGTGGTGGTAATGGGTCCCACTCCCCCGGTGGACAGGTACACCAAATTTTTTTTTTTTTTGATAAGGAGGAGAGACGAGAAACTCCACCCCCACTCGATCGGAGGTCCCTCGATCGAGTAGGATGTAAATCGAGGAATGTGCCCGAGTAGCAGACACCTGTGCGAGAGAGCCAACAGGTCGAACCCCAGGACAAACCTTCATAATATTTCAATGAAAATTTGTCCCACCCGAGATTCGAACCCTGCGTCGCCGGGGAATTACACTCACATCATCACAGGCCTTACCACTCGGCTATGCTCCTGGGGACAACAGGTACACCAAAATTTACTACTCGCAGTTGCAGAGAATATTTCCCCACACTCTCTTCCGAGCTTCGTCCGAGTCGAACCCAATTCACACACTTATCTCTTCTCTCCCAAATTACAGTCTCAGATCCCTAATTTCTTCGAATAAAAATAATCAGTCGAAAATCTCGTGTCCTGAAGCTCCTCAATCAGAAATGCAATCTTCTTATCTCTAAAGGTTGCTCCCTCCACCTTCATCTATCTTAATTTAACTGTTTTGGGAGCATCAATTTTTTTGTTTGTAATTAAAATCCATCCCCTTAATTTTTTTATTATTTCTTGATACCGAGCTTCGATTCACACGTTTTTCCTGTTTAAATTAGTGTAGTAATTTTTGCTTTAGCCGTAGTGTCGCAGGCCTGGTAGTGTTCTTCCGCTAGTTTTCAGCGATGAAGTCGTGGGTTTTCCGATTCGGTTGACTCACGTGAAGAAGCTAGGGTTTCAGTTGACCAAAACCAAAATTGGGTGTTTGGGTTTTAATTAATTCTGGGTTTTTGTGTGTTAAGCGTTATCCAGCCGGAAAAAAAAATGGCTCGGATTGCGTCTTTGTTGTAATTGTAATTTAGGAGGAAGTTGCAATGGCGGAAGATTCCAGCTCTGCGATGAACCTCGACCTCAATTTGGGCCCCATTGATAGCTCGAGCGAAGACAGTGGAGATCTCATAGAATCCTACCCTATCGGCACCATGAACTTGGAGGATTGGTTAGATAGTCCTCTCCGGGCCCGCCACAGATCTTACAGGTGGCGGCAGATCCCGGTCCCACAACAGACCCGAGACCTCGCCCTCGAAGGAAATATCGCCTCTGACGTAAGGCCTGATGAAGAAGACAATGAAGAAAAGAAAGATTGTGGAGGGGGAAATATTAATAGTGAAGAAGGGAGCTTTTTCGACTGCAACATATGTTTGGATCTGTCGAAGGATCCTGTTGTCACTTGCTGTGGTCACTTGTTCTGCTGGCCTTGTCTGTACAGGTGGCTGCACCACCACTCGGATGCTAAGGAATGCCCTGTTTGTAAAGGAGAGGTCACGGCTAAAAACGTGACACCAATTTACGGCCGAGGTGACAACAAAAATAATACCAGTAGTACCCTTGGGGAAGGAATGGAATCTAGACTCAAGATTCCGTTGAGGCCTCAGGCCCGTAGAGTCGAGAGCTGGCGGCAGGCCATCCAGCGGTCGGCTTTCACTGTCCCGATGGAGGAGATGATCAGGCGGCTCGGGAGCTCGTTCGATCTCAGCCGAGAGCTTTCTCAGCTACAGGCTAATAATAATAATAACAACAATAATAATAATAATATTAACCGTCGGATTTCATCACTGTTGCTCCGGAGATCGAGCTTGCACCGGGCAAATTCAATTTCCAACCTGGCTTTGGCGATGCAGTCAGCTGAGAGCTTGACTGGAGTTGAGACGTATTTCGACAATAACGAGACAGTGGGGAGGGATCAGGGAGGGGGACTTTATGGTGATGATAGGGACTCAGTTTCGAGCATAGCGGCGATTATTCAGTCGGAGAGCCAGACTGTGGATAATGCTGTCGAGATTGATTCCAGGGTGTCGCTTTCGACGTCGTCTTCTAGAAGGAGGGTGGATGCTTCTAGAATCTCGGACATAGACAGTGGGGATTCGCGGGTGCATAGGAGGAGGAGGCTGAACTGATAACGACCTCTTGTAGCTACGGATATTTTTCTTTTGTCCATTTCTTATTTTTGATGCAATTAGCATTGAACTTTTTCTACGGAAAGTGTATGATGTTTTATAGTGGTGGCGTATAACTGTATAAGGTTTTTTAATGAAAGGAAACAAGGTTGATTTATAAGTGTTTGTGCGCTGTTAATAAACCTTGTGTATTCAAAGTCTGATTATTCTTTCTTTCTCGTCACACGGAAATGCAAGTGAAGGGTACTTAGGAGCTCCAAAAGAGGATAGCTCTTGACTCCATAATTTTTATCTCTCAGTGATTTTGCAGGCTTGCCGTACTGAGTATCAGGCGAGCTGGGTCCAAGCTTGATATGCCCCAGAGTATTTAGTATTTGTCTCCAGCCAGAGGTATCCAACATTGCTCGCACTTTGGGGTATATATATATTCATTCTCAGAGAATGGAACTCTCTTACTGTATTTAAGGACTCGGACTACCTCTAATTTGGGGACTAGACGCTTTTTCACGTGTGGGACTCGACAGTGTATCACACAAGCCGGGCGAGCGTGTGTGCCAATTGTCATGTACCGTGCTGTTGAACAAACTTAGACTCTGTTCTTTTGAAGAGTAGTGAACTGAATGAATCTCAAGGGAACTGAATTGTTAAAAACAATTTTTATAAATTGTTAAATATTTTTTAAAAATATATTAATAATATTTTAATATTAACTAAATTGTATACCTAAAATTATTGATTCAAATTATTTTTTAATTATTTTATTTTAATTTATTTTGAAAAGAATTTGATTGAGCTAAATTGAATTGAAACAATATGAAACTAAACAGAAACGATCTTAAGTGAATTTTAAAATTAAATTCAAAAGAACTTCAAAAGAACAAAATTTTACTTATTATAGAACTAATTATTAAATGTAATCATTTCATTACATATTTTAATTTGGCTATATCCAATCATTTATTTTTCACTAAATCATATTTTGACAAAATAAAATTTATAATTATCTCTCAATCTGAATTAATTTAATAGTCAATCAACTAAGTTAATATTGGATAAACGTAAAATTTCCCAACAGTAGATCTCTGTTCAACATTGGCTGAAACTAATTTTGATTTAAGATTTTACAAAAATTAAAGAAAAAACCCATTCAACTATGGAGTTATTTATTAATTAGTCAATTCATACTTCTTGAAATTTCTTATTAACTATAATTTATAATTCTCCACAATTAAAGACAAACATTGAACTTTCCAAAATTGGTTAATGTACATTAGTCATTAACACAAAAAGAAAAAAAAAAAAAATCAATGGTGCAAACAAAACAAAACGTAGTGGAAGTGAATTGGTAGGGATGGATAATGATTTATGTTTTGTGTGTGTGTGTGTGTTTCTTTATTCGTTTATTGTTTTGTGGTTTTGTGTCGTGTGTTTGTTAATATTGTGTTTTTATGTTTATTTCTGTGCGTTGATTGTAAAGAAAGTAATATTTCAGCTTGGTTTTTTGAGGGAAAATACAAGTTTAAAGTGCTGCCATTTTACTTTCACGTTTTTATGTTTTAAAATAAATGTAATGCGCTTTTTATTTTCAGTAGACCAGTATATAGTGCGCAAGTGTAAGACTTGGATAAGCTGAATGATTATTATTCCATTTTTTAATATTAAAGAGGGTTTTTCTTCTTCTTCTTCGCGTTTTTGTTTTCTCTAGTTATTGAGCTTTTTCAGCTCAATCTTTTCATGGTATCAGAGCATAATTTCTTCCGCATCATCTGATATTTTTTATTTCTCTTCTCTGTGCTTGAACGATGGTGAGAGGAAACAATAGTCGTGAAGGTGTTCCTCTTGCAGAGGATCATTCGAGCCCTTACTATATTCACCCAGGAGATAGTCCCGGTGTAGTGCTTGTTTTACAGCCGCTTAATGGATCTAATTACAACAACTGGAGTCGTTCGATGGTGACTGCGCTAAGGGCGAAAAACAAGCTGGGATTCATTGATGGCTCTATCCCCAAACCAGATCCAGATGATCTCCTGTACGGAGCTTGGGAGCGAGGTAACAGTATGGTCGTCTCATGGATTCGAAACGCTGTAAGTCCAGAAATACACTCTTCTCTTTTGTATCTTGAAGATGCTGCTCCCACTTGGTTAGATCTGAGGGATAGGTTTTCTACTGGTAATATGGCAAGGTTTTATCAGCTGAGACAACAGTTTATGAGTTTAAATCAGGGTACCGTAGATGTGAATGCTTATTATACTCGTTTGAGAATTGTTTGGGATGAGTTTAAAAACTTGCAGCCTGTATGTTGGTGTTCTTGCAATGGATGTAGGTGTGAAAGTAACAAAAGATGGTCTGATTATCAGCAGCAGGAATGTGCTGTTCAATTTTTACTTGGTTTGAATAACACATTCTCACAGCTGAGGTCACATATTATGTCCATGGTACCATTTCCTCCTCTTGCTAGGATTTTTTCCATGGTTATTCAAGAAGAAAGGCAGAGGTACATTCATGGTGGATTGCAGCAGTCCTTTGGACAGTCATTTAGTGAACAAGCTAGTCCTCTTGCTAATGCTGCTGCTAGTCCTCTTGCTAATGCTGCTGTTTCTTATAACAAGAATAAGGAGAGGTTTCATTGTACCCATTGTGGTAAAACTGGACATACCATGGACAGATGCTATGAGTTACATGGATATCCAGCTGGTTATGGTAGAGGCAGGGGCAGAGGTGAAGTGAAACCACCCCAGTTTGGCAATGTGCAAGGTAATGCAGCTATTGGTGAAGGTGCCACTAGTGATACTAGCAGTCAGGGGAGTGTTTCTGGTTCTAATCAACTATCTGGAATGATGAGTAATGAGCAATGTATGCAGATGATCTCTTTTCTGCAAGGACAGATGAGTCTTGGTTCTCCAACTCAGTCTCCTTCAAGTGCAGCTGCTTCAAGTTCTTCTTCAAATGGTTCTCCAGCTAATGTGAACTCCACTACTGCACACTTTAGTGGTACTGTTTCCTTATCTTTCTTTTCAGGAGCTGTGATATGTTCTCCTAGCCACTGGTTACTTGATACAGGGGCCACACATCATGTGTGCTATGATTTATCAGTGTTGATTGACCCTCAACCTGTGAATAATGTCAGTGTGAATCTTCCTAATGGTTCAACTGTTTCAGTTTCACATATTGGTTCTGTTTTCATCTCAGATGATATTTTATTGGAATCAGTTTTATATGTGCCTTCCTTCTCATATAATCTATTGTCCATCAGTGCTCTTACTCTCTCATCACACTGCACTGTACAGTTTTCTCATGACTGTTGTATTCTTCAGGAGATTTCAAAGGGATCTCAGATTGGGATGGGTAAGAGAGTTGGCAACCTATATGTGATGGAGGCAAGGAGTCCTAGCAGCTCTAATTCTATTATGGTTTGTTCTGTTATTCCCTATAATGTATGGCATTCTAGATTGGGTCATGTATCTCATTCTAAGCTACATTTGTTGTCTAAGGATTTGCAAATTTCTTGTGATAAGAATTTTATTTGTGAAGTTTGTCCCTTAGCAAAGCAAAAGAAATTGAAATTTGATGTTTCTACTTCTCATGCTATTGCCATTTTTGATATTATTCATTGTGATGTGTGGGGTCCCTTCTCTACACCTACTGTGGATGGCTTTCAATACTTTCTTACCATAGTTGATGACCATAGTAGATTTGTGTGGACTTTTCTCTTGAGAGCTAAGTCTGATGTTCAGGCTGTCCTCACACAGTTCTTTGCAACTGTTGAGACACAATTTGGAAAGAAAGTTAAGTGTATTAGGTGTGATAATGGATCTGAATTTTCTCTCAGTCATCTCTTTAGCAAGTATGGAACCATAGTTCAACATTCTTGTGTGGAGACACCACAGCAGAATGCCAGAGTTGAAAGGAAGCATCAACACTTGTTAAATGTGGCTAGAAGTTTGTTATTTCAGTCTCACCTCCCTCTGGAGTTTTGGGGAGAGTGTATATTGACAGCTTCTTACCTTATAAATAGGTTACCTTCATCTGTATTGGCTGCAAGTGATACTCCTTTCTCAGTATTGTTTCAGAAACCACCTGTTTATTCACATTTGAAAGTGTTTGGTTGTCTATGTTTTGCTTCCACTTTGGAGAGGCAGAGATCAAAATTTTCTCCAAGAGCCATTAAATGTGTTTTCATAGGGTATCCCTCTGGTGTGAAGGGCTATAAACTCCTCAATATGGATACCAATACTGTCTTCATTTCCAGAAATGTGAAATTCCATGAATCCATTTTTCCTTTTTCACATCTTGAACCTCAGTTTTTGTCTTTTGATGAATTTCCTGCATATGTTGAAAACACTTCTCCACCAGAACAGATACCTTCACCACTTCATCCCTCCACTTCCTTACCTGTTCCTATCTCCAACCATTCTCAACCTTTGAATACAACAACATCTTCCAAAAGACAATCCAGACAGCCATCTTACCTTAATGACTACTTATGTCATTCTATTTCTACCACTCCTGTCTGTCCCTATCCTATTTCATCATACCTATCCACTAAACATCTTTCAGAGCCCTATTCTCTTTTCATTGCTTCTATCACTGCCATTCCAGAACCTCATCACTATTCCCAAGCCATCCAATATCCAGAGTGGTGTAATGCCATGAAGGAAGAGCTCATGGCATTAGAGAAAAACCAGACCTGGCAAGTCACAACCTTACCCCCTGGAAAGGTACCCATAGGCTGTAAGTGGGTTTATAAGGTCAAGTTCAATGCTGATGGCTCTGTGGAGAGGTATAAGGCCAGAGTAGTGGCAAAGGGTTATACACAGCAGCCAGGACTTGACTTTCTTGACACCTTTTCCCCTGTTGCAAAGCTTACCACAGTGAAACTCTTGCTTGCTGTTGCTGCTGTGAAACAGTGGCATTTGTGTCACCTTGACATTAACAATGCTTTCTTGCATGGTGTGCTCACAGAAGAAATCTTCATGACCCTGCCTCCTGGCTTGCTCAATCAGGGGGTGGAATATCCCAAAGGCTCAGTTTGTAAACTCATTAAATCCATTTATGGCCTCAAACAAGCTTCAAGGCAATGGTATATTACCTTCTCTGCTACCCTTTCCAAGTTTGGACTCAAACAATCTCCACATGATCATTCCTTTTTTACCAAAAAGACAGGTGACTCTTTTCTCTGTCTTATTATCTATGTTGATGACATCTTACTAGCCAGCAATTGCACTTCCACCATATCCTCTTTCAAAAGCTTTTTAGCTTCACACTTCAAGCATAAAGACCTTGGCTTCCCTAAATACTTTCTTGGTCTAGAGATTGCACAAAACCCTTCTGGAATCTTTGTATGTCAGAGGAAGTATGCTTTAGATCTTATAAAGGATGCTGGACTCACAGGATGCAAACCCTCATCCACTCCAATGGATTCAGTGAAGCATTTGAGCATCACTGATGGAGAATTACTTCCTGACATTACAGTTTATAGAAGGTTGATTGGAAGGTTGCTATATCTTTGTATAACAAGAGTGGATATCACATTTGCTGTAAACAAATTGAGTCAGTTTTTACAATCTCCCACTGACATCCATCTGAGAGCAGCAGAAAAAATCATGAGATATGTAAAGGGAACACTGGGACATGGTCTATTTTTCCCTAGCAAAAATGAACTTGGTTTGCAGGTTTATAGTGATGCTGACTGGGCAAGCTGTCCAGATACTAGGAGATCAGTTACTGGTTTTTGTTTGCTGCTTGGTTCCTCTCTTGTGTCATGGAAATCAAAGAAACAACAGACAGTTTCCAGATCATCTACTGAGGCAGAGTATAGGGCTATGGCACAAGCATGCTGTGAGTTGATATGGGTGAAAGGACTGCTAGGGGAGTTTGGGATTGAGCAACACAGGGCAGTGCCTTTGTACTGTGACAATGAGTCAGCCTTGCACTTGACTTCCAATGCTATGTTCCATGAAAGAACAAAGCACATAGAAATTGATTGTCACACAATTAGAGAGAAGTATCAAGCTGGTATTGTGAAACCCTTACATATCTCCAGTCAATTGCAGCTTGCAGATGTGTTGACAAAGCCACTGGGAGTATCTGGTCTACAGGATGTTTTGGCCAAGATGGAGTTCAAGAGCATCCACACTCCATCTTGAGGGGGTGTGTAAAGAAAGTAATATTCCAGCTTGGTTTTTGGAGGGAAAATACAAGTCTAAAGTGCTGCCATTTTACTTTCACGTTTTTATGTTTTAAAATAAATGTAATGCGCTTTTTATTTTCAGTAGACCAGTATATAGTGCGCAAGTGTAAGACTTGGATAAGCTGAATGATTATTATTCCATTTTTTAATATTAAAGAGGGTTTTTCTTCTTCTTCTTCGCGTTTTTGTTTTCTCTGGTTATTGAGCTTTTTCAGCTCAATCTTTTCATTGATTTCACAGGTCTTTGGAGTACTTTATTGTGTTGTTTGTAGGGAAAAATCGAAAAAAATGAAGAATCGGCGGAAGAGATGGAAAGAGCCAAGTAGCGACCTAGGTAGTATTTCAATTCGTGTAATCGTTTTGTTTATTTCAAGTTCGTACTTCTTGGTTTGTTTGTTTAATCTCATTTTTATGTTTTGATTGATGACATTAAAGTTGTATAATTTCGCTTCTAGTTTAATTCTCATTCTAAATTGTTAAGTGTTGTATCACTATTTTTATTATTATTATTATTATTATTATTATTATTATTATTATTATTATTATCCTATTTAACCGTTGAGAAGGATCGCAACCCGGTCGCCAGCTCAGGGAGAGGTTCGAAATCAAGGAGAACTCGCCATATCGTCTCACCGCGGAGGCCGAGGAGCGAAGCCCCGGCGAGGAGCCCACCAGTATCCGCCGAGCAGACCATCCATCGTCTTCCTAGGATGCCCCCCGTCCGAGGAGGACAGGATCGAAGATCGTCGGGAACAAGGGGAATCTGCAAGGGCCAAAGGATCATACCGAGCTGGGTATAGATAGGATGATCAAGCTGGAAGGTTTTCCCGGTGGGCACACCGTTTTGCTCGACTGGAAAGGCGGCGGAAGTGTGGGCCGGATCGTATATCAGGCCCATGGAATTGCTTTTATTAAAGCCCACTAGGTTATAAGGGGAAAAACCCTAATTGTACCCTTATAAATACACTGTGAAACTTACTTGAAAAGGCAGATTGACAGCCCCAAAAATAGAGAATTTTTCCTTTTTCGGCTAAGAATAACATTTCCTTTTTTTCCCACTCGATTCGGTTAAGCTCAATCCTCAAATATTCTCTTTGGTGTTTTCCGGGCAGTCGGGACCGCTCTGCCCGGTTTTTTATCCCTGTTAACATTAAGCATTTTACGTTTTACATTTGAATGTATGCTTTCATTTTCATCTTTCCTTTTTGTTTTTACTTTGTTTAATATGTTGAACTAAGTTTCATAACTTGGATGATGATGCGATAAACGAACAGGGTAACTATCAATCAATTGATTTATGAAAATTAATTAAATGTAATTTTATAATCGTAACTCGATCGGGAGTGATTCTTAAGTGAATTAAACGTGTGACGACAAGTGAAGTAACCCGACCGGGACTTCACTTTCGTGTGTTTGATTGATTTGATCAAGTCTTTTGTATTGTGAAATTAACCTAATGTTTTCTTTCATTCGTTGATTTCTTTCATGTTGAAACAACTTGAATTTAAGAATTTATGTATTTGATTTCTTTCGTGTTGAAAGACTTTAATTTAAGATTTAGAACGAATGCAACTTTTCATACAGTTGAACATTACTTTTTTATTTCCTTGGATTGATAGCGAGTCAAACTACAATTGAACTCGAATTTTGACGAGCGACAAACAGAAAAACGACGAATCAGGTGATAGGTGGCAAAGTTTGGGAGTGTTGATAGGCATTTTTCTTGGGCTCAACGATAATAGTTTTCTTGCCCATTTAACTTTCAAAGTCCCTAGGCTGGCCTAACGCATAAGAACATGCTCGGAGGTCTGTTTAGGAAAACATGCTCAGCTCGAAGAGGTGCTAGGAGGTCTGTTTAGGAAGCCTGAGACATGCTCGATGAGCACGTACGTCCTATGAGATGCTAAATACCAAAGAAATCGTATAAGGGCAGAAGTCGATAATTGGGCTTCAGTTGGGCTGTGCACGCGAGAAACACGGGCCCAAAGAGGAATGAGTCCATTACATAATTTTGTAAACCTTAATTCGTACTACTATAAATAATAAATAATAAATAATGTACAATGTAATATTTTATCAGACATTTTATGAGAAAATCAAATATGATACTATTTGTTGACTTTTCCACCCAATCCTCAAAATTTATGTGTTTATTTGGAAGAAGACTAGAAAGATTTTCTAACGGTTAAAGGAGAGGATTGAGTGACTTTATCTAGAAGGTAGATTGATAAATATGCGTTTGGCTATTTAGGCGGTGATTTTATTCCATGACAAGAGAAGTATGAAAGTTATGAAATATGTTTTGTGTTATGGAAAATATCATAATCAAATATTTGATTATGATACCGTATATATCTTTGTATTTAGGATAGAATATATTGTGTTTTTTTTTGTATACCTTTTACTTTATTATAGTATTCTTTTGTAACTATATATGAGTAATACAATACTTACCATTCAATAGCTCATCATTGTGTTTGGTATTTCAATCAAAAATAAAAAATATTGTATAAATTAAGTGAGCATTTTATAAATTTCAAAAATTAAGTGAGCATTTTATAAATTTCAAAAATGTATTGTATTTCATTTTTTATTTAAAAAAATTATTTTTAATTAAACATTATTGATAAACATAATTCTTTAGTTTTTGTTTAAATTTATACATCAATTGTTTGAATTTGTTTGTGAAATTTTTTAAGCTTAAATTCGTGACATTACTATTGTTATGTTAAAGGTATTCAAGAATCAAGATTCCATAAATAGATTATATTATTTCTTAAACTCTGTAATTATTCCATCAACAATTGATTAAACATTGGCAAATTTTTGCGGGACCGGGATTCCCGCCAGGGATGCATAAACCGACTCCATTGAAACCCTCCCTGCAATTCGCAATGCAATCTTTCTGGCTACAGCCTCTGTTGTCAATGATCGTACTCGTGCAAGACGTCGAGTCGGCACTAGCAATGTTAGCTGCCAACATCACTGCAAAAATATATACCATCTTTCTGTTATACCAAAATTTATTTGATTCAATTCAATTAAATATAATACTACAGAATATTTGAAAACATAATCAAACCTGAAACAAGAAGAAAAATAACGCACAAAAACTTGGTCATCTCTCAAAAACTTGGTCTTATTATATGAGTATTAGTTGTACTAGTATTATTTTTTATTGTATTGAATTAGGGTAGCTGTATGGCGTTATTTATAGGGAACCGGGCGTTATTTTGGGTCCTACATACTATATATAATATAGTAATAAAATTTTGACGTTATTTTCTTGTTATTTAAGATTATACGAAATTCCATAAAAGCGAATAGTATTATTCAATTACGTCAACTCTGACTAAAATTAATCACAAGACGTGAGCAATTTGGTATATACTTTGACTATTTGTTGACTTGTAAATAATATAAATGGTGATTTTTTTTATGAAGAATACTTATATTATATTATAAAATAATGAAATAGTGGATGTCTATTGAAGTATTGTGGGCATGTAAATTGATACACCAATGAAATATACCTGAATGATCATATTTATTCACACTATTTACTTTTACATAATGCATGATTATGTATGTGAACTTATAAATAGGTGTCTTTGTACTTCATTGTAACACACACTTGAATACTTGAAATATACTCCCTCCATCCACTAATAATAGTCACGTTGACTTTTTTCGACCGTCCAATACATATGATAAAAAGTATACAAAAACTATGAAAAAAAATACTAAAATAAAATTTAATATGAATATTTAACCGTGAAAGATTCACTAACCTTGTGGAATGATTTGAAAGAAAGATACGACCACCCGAAGATGCTCGTACTACCAAAAGCACGGTATGATTGGCTTCACCTTCGACTACAAGATTTTAAATCTGTTGAGGCATATAAATATGAAATCATGAAAGTATCTTCTCAATTGAAATTATGTGGTGAAACCATAACTAATGAAGATATGCTTGAGAAAATTTATTCTACTTTTCATGTGTCGAATGTGCTCCTGCAGCAGCAATATCGACAAAAAGATTTTACCAAATATTCTGAATTAATTGGTTGTCTTCTCCTTGCTAAGCAAAATAATGAATTGTTGTTGAAAAATCACGAGTCCCGACCCACCGGTTCTAGTCCATTTCCTGAATAAATGCAACTCAAACTCTAAATTATGAACGTGGTCGTGGTGGTCGTGGTCGTGGTAGAGGCCGAGGCCGTGCCAACTATCATGGACGTGGTCGTGGTTATTCACCATATAATAATAATAATGAAAAGTAAAAGCAAAATATCTTCCAGAAGATGGACAATGTTGAAGAGAAGAGAGATGATTTTTGCTACCGTTGTGGCAAAAAAGGCCATTTGTCCCGTATATGCCGAACCTCGGATCATTTTGTTGATCTTTATCAAAAATCCTTGAAAAGAAACGGCAAAGATGTGGAGACAAATCATGTTGATGAAAATAATGCTTCTAATGGCAATGATGATGGCATGGAGTATGAAAGAAAATTCAATAATGATGCCACAACTTTTCTTGATGTATCCGATTTTTTCGGAGATGCAAAATAATGATGGGATAAATTCTCAATGTTTTATTTTATTTATTGAATACATGTATTTGCATCTTTATCGATAATATTTTCTAATTTATGTTTCTTTTTATGAAGAAATATGGATATCAAATCTTTGGATTCGAATAATGAAGGTGATATCTGCCTAATTGATAGTGCTATAACGCACACTATATTGAAAAATCGAAAATATTTATCTCGTCTTGAAGAAGGAGAATTAAGTGTTAATACGATAAGTGGTAGTGCAATTTTAATTGATGCCTCCGGAAGAGCAACAAATTTTCTTCCTGAAGGAACTAAAATTGTTATTGAAAATGCACTATTATCTCCTAAGTCTCGAAAAAATTTGATAAGCTTTAAAGATATCCGAAAAAATGGGTATCATATTGAGACGATAAAAGAGAAAAATAAATAATGCTTATTGATTACAAAAATCAATTTGGGAAAGAAGTGTGTACTAGAAAATTTGTATTCAGTATCTTCGGACTTATATTATACGAAAATAAATTCAATATAAGCATATCACCTAATAGACCAGAAGTCTATTGATCCCAAAGATTTTATGATTTGACATGATCGACTTGGACATCCAGGGTCTACAATGATGAGACGAATTATTGAAAATTCGCATGGCCATTTCTTGAAAAATAAGAAAGTGTTGAATATAAAAGAAATCACATGTGTTGTTTGCTCACAAGGAAAATTAATTGTTAGGCCTTCACCAGCTGAAGTGGTCGCAACCTGACATTTGTGAGATTACTTGCTCAAATAATTAAATTACGAGCACAATTTTCGGATCACCCAATTAAAAAGATTCGTTTCGACAATGCTGGTGAGTATTCCTCAAATACTTTTTTATGATTATTGCATGTCAATTGGAATTAAGTGTTGAACATCCTGTAGCTCATGTTCATACTCAAAATGGTCTAGCTGAAGCTTTTGTCAAGCGATTACAATTAATTGCTAGACCATTACTAATAAAGTCAAAACTTTTTTTGCATGCTTGGGGGCATACCGTATTACATGCAGCAACACTTGTGAGGTTTCGACCGTCGAGTTATAATAACTTTTCTCCCTTACAATTGGCATTTGGCTTTGAGTCCAATATTTCCCATCTAAGAATATTTGGATGTGGTGTTTATGTCCCAATTTCACCACCTAATCGATCCAAAATGGGTCCACAAAGGAGGTTGAGAATATATGTTGGTTATGAATCACCTTCGATAATCAAATATATCGAACCAATGACAGGTGATCTATTTACTGCAATATTTTTCAATTGTCATTTTGATAAATCTGTTTTCCCGACATTAGGGGAGGAAAGGATCAACCAAAAAAAGAACTCAATTGGAAAATAAAATTGGATTTTCTTGATCCAAGAACAAAAGAATGTGAACTTGAAGTTCAAAGAATTCTACATTTGCAAAAAATCGCAAATCAATTACCGGATGCATTTACTCACTTCAGAAGAGTTTCTAAATCGCATATTCCTGCAGGAAATATTCCGGTCAAAATTGATGTTCCCGAAGGACAAATAACAAGTGCTAATGAATCAAAAGCACGCCTGAAGCGTGGAAGGCCTATCGGTTCCAAAGATAAAAATTCTCGAAAGAAAAAAGGATTAAATAAAAGTGAAGAATTAGAAAAAGAAAATGAGAAAATATTATCTCTCGAATAGGTTTCTCTAGAAGAAGAAAAAGAACAAGTTTCTGAAGAAAATGAAACTATAGAAACTTCAATAAATTATGTCACTACGGGAAAATGTTGGAATCGAAAAGAAATTGAGGTTGATGCAATTTTTGCATATAATGTAGCACTTGATGTTATGGAAGAAATTGAGGATAATGAACCAAAATCGGTTGGTGAATGTCGGCGTAGAAATGATTGGCCAAAATAGAAAGATGGAATCTAATATGAATTGGACTCGTTGATAAAACAAAAAGTATTTGGACCAGTAGTCCAAACACCAGAAGGTGTAAATACGATTGGATATAGATGGGTATTCGTGCGAAAAAAAAAAATGAGAAAAATTAAATTGTAAGATATAAAGCACGATTGGTAGCCCAAGTTTTTTCGCAAAGACCTGGACTTGAATATGATGAAATGTATTCTCCGGTAATGGATACGATCACTTTTAGATATCTTATAAGTCTTACCGTGCATGAAAAATTGGACATGCGTCTAATGGATGTAGTAACTGCATATTTATACGGTAATCTTGACAATGATATCTATATGAAAATCCCTGAAGGATTCAAAATGCTCGAAACATGCAAAAGAAATTCTAAAGCAATTCATTCTATAAAATTGCAAAGGTTTTTATATGGACTCAAAAAATCTGGACGTATGTGGTATAATCGACTTACCGAATGCTTAGTCAAAGAAGGCTATAAAAGTGACCCGATATGTCCATGTGTTTTCATAAAGAAAAATTGGTCAAAATTTGTGATAATTGCTGTGTATGTTGATGATTTAAATTTGATTGGAACTCCTGAAAAGCATTAAGAAGCCGTTGAATATTTGAAGAAAAAAATTGAGATTAAAGACTTTGGAAAAACTAAATTCTGCCTTGGTTTACACATCGAACATCTAGAAGATGGAATTTTTATTCACCAAACAGCTTATACCCAGAAGGTATTAAAGCGATTCAACATGGAAAAAACACATCCATTAACTAGTCAAATGGTTGTTCGGTCACTTGATCCTAAAAAGGATCCATTTAGACCTCGAGATGAAGATGAAGAAATTCTTGGTCCTGAAGTACCTTATCTTAGTGCGATTGGTGCATTAATGTATCTTGCTAATTGTATAAGGCCTGATATAGCATTTGCTGTAAATTTATTAGCAGGATTTAGTGCATCTCCTACAAAACGACATTGGAATGGTGTAAAACAAATTCTTCGTTATCTCCAAGGAACAATTGATCTTGGTCTATTTTATTCAAAAAAAGCTAAGCCCGAACTTATCGGTTATGCTGATGCTGGGTATTTATCTGACCCGCATAAAGCAAGGTCTCAAACTGGATATGTTTTTACGTGTGGTGGTACTGCCATTTCATGGCGTTCTACTAAGCAATCACTTGCTGCAACCTCGTCAAATCATGCTGATATTATAGCAATCCACGAGGCTAGCCGAGAATGTGTTTGGCTAAGATCATTGATCCATTATATTCGAAAGAATATCGAATTGAAGAAAGAAAATGAAAATCCCTCGGTTGTAATTTTTGAAGATAATGCAGCTTGTATAGCTCAACTTAAAGGGGGATAATTTGAAGGAGATGGAACGAAGCTTATTTCACCTAAATTTTTCTTAACGCATGAATTGCAAAAGAAAGGTGAAATAGATGTGCAACAAATTCGATCGTGTGATAATTTGACAGATTTATTTACTAAAGCATTACCGACTGCAACATTTGAAACATAGGAATGCGTCGGTTAAAAGATCTCAAATAAATATGCGTTGCACTCTTTTCCTTCACTAAAAAAACAGCCATACAAATCGGGTATTACCCGATATAAATGAGTTATACGACCGATGTGTATGGAGCCGATGTCTATACTAGCCATATTTCAGACATCGGTTATCAAGCGATATCTGTAAATTCATTTAAATCAGTTTTAATTATTTCAGTAATCGGGTATTAACCGATATCGGTGTTAATATTTAAATTAGTTTTAATTTGGAAAATCGATATAATTGAGCACATAGGAAATCGTGTATTAACCGATTTCGTTGTGAGCTCAAAAACCCGATATTTGAAATATGCCTAGTATAGATATCGCGTTCCATACACATCGGTCTAGTATAACAGTGAAATTGAGTATTGCTCGATTTAAAATCTAGTATAACAGTTAAATCAGGTATTACCCGATTTCTATAATAATTGTAAATTTCATTTAATTAACAAAAAGTGATGTCTTTTACAGGTAGATAAATCATTTTACTCTTTTACAAACGATGTCCTTAACACTAAAATCACACCAAATATATAAAATATTATATTAATAAAAATATTAATACCATAATATTTGCTTCAATTACATCCTAAACATTGTCAATATTAATCAATATCCAAGACATTCGATCAAATACGATAGAAAAACCAAAACATGATCGAAAATAAACGTTACAATAGTCGATAAATATCCAAAACATGTCCAGAATTATAAGAGCACGCCAATTGCAGTTCCAACAGCCGCTTGAAGTGTGGATAACTGCGTACACAACGGAATATCTGCTGCATTAAGTGGACATACATTAAGTACTGCTGGAAATGGTCATTTGCAAGAAAACACAACAAGCTGTATATAGAACATATGTACTGCTGGAAATGGTCATTTGCAACAAAACACAACAAGTACCCTATTGAACATATATAACAAGATACTCAAGCACAACATATAACAAGATACTCAGCGACAATACATGAATAAACTAAAATTAACTAAGTACTCTATATACATAACATATGTACTGCTGAAAATTTGGTCATTTGCAACAAAAACAACATATATAACAATATAAATATACTTATCAACCAGGATACTCAGCCACAACACCACATAAAACAATATATGATGGAATTGATCATGCTCAATAAAAAAATAGTGGAGTTATGAAATTACCAGTCACAACACAACCTACGCCATCTCCTACAGGTACACAACCAGTTCACTACGGACTTCACCGAGTTCTTGGTGAGAATACTCCAAACTTGGCCTTGACTTTACAGCCCACTACAATAACAGGATAGAAAAAATGATTAAATCATTAAAGCTACATTTCATCTAAAATAACCAGTTCGATTATATATACCTTCGTAGAAAATGAAAGCGTTTCATCAGATACTATATCCTTCATGTATCGCATCACGTAATACCCACATTCAGTGCCTCCCGGTTGTTTAGGGACATCCTACAATTCATTGTATTTTAAATATAATATCACGCTGAACCAAGTAATTGAAACATAAGAGAATTTATAAAATTATATACCTCGAGATGAGCCAGGTTAGGTGCTTTGTTAAATCTTCCTGTCTCCGCATTGAAGGCTTTTATCGCACTGAAACATTAATGTATGTATGTATCAACTTGCAAGTTATATCAGTAATACAAATGAATCTGCAAATGTATTTAATGACACTAATACTTACTTTATCAATGAGTCCTCCTATTGTCTATACCGAGAGGTTCTCGGCATAGAATACATAAAAATTATGTCGTTCTCCTGAATAGCGGCTAACACCCAATGCCCCCTACAGATTAAATTATTTATCAATTATACTAGATGCAACAATGTTCCAACAAAATAAATATAAGATCATACCCTGGATTATACGGAATAAGAAACAAGCGATCAGCCTTTCCCTCTTTCAATCAATTAACAAGATAAGGAAAAAAAATCATTTCTTTCAGGATTCTAAGTCTTAGCGGGGTCGAAAAAGGCAAACTCATCCAACCAGTCTTTTTTCCTTCAAGACATCATGCAAGTGGCTACATAAACAAAAGTACATATCAGATTTCATTCCATAATGAACAAGTTCCTAATGAATACATATAAGCTCCTGTATATATACTGGGAATGAAAATATGTGACAAAATGAGATATACATACGCCATATATACTCCTATCGCTTCTTGTCCAATCATATTCATTTCCAATAAATTGATGATGTCGTCGGGTAACACAAAAAGTTCTTTTTCATCGCCGAACACATCAGTACTTAATTCAGCTTGGAGAGTCAAATTATGTTCCATCATAAAAGTTTTTGTATGCTTGTACAATAAGGAAAACTCCTTTGGCACCATTTTGTGTGCAACAAAAGCCTTTTTAAGCTTCTTCGGTTTAAGCAGCATTCCTTTTCGAGATACTAATTTCTCGGGCCAAGGTACAAAACAACCAACAGCCTTCCCAACTGTTTCCCTCTCGCCGATTATAGGGAAAGGAAGTGGTGCATCCTCCTAAATGGCACCATCAATAGAAACCCTAATACACCCATCTGGAATCGGATCAGTATGCAGCTTATCACTCATTTAAGTTCTCTTGTAAGCAGTACCAAATGCAACTACATTACCTTGGGTGCCCACCACCAAGTCACAACCACCAACCTACAGTAGCACAGGTAATTTATTAAACGTATAAATACTTATAAAATGTCAAATGTACTTTGATTAGAAAATTACCATTTCAAATGTACTGGATTCACCAACTTTGTGTTGTTCTTCCAATTCAACAATCCTTTTTTTGGTCTCTTCGAGTTCTTTAGTGTGCAGCAGCTTATCTCGTTCAATCAACTCCGACTTGCTAATTTTAACAGATTTTCTCGACAACTTAAAGTATGTAGATGGAATGACAAAGCCCCCAACACCTCTCAGCCTACCCGAATGTTCAGAAGTTCCTAGTACATGAGTGAGTACATCTTCACTTCCACTGAAATCCAGTTCCCCCTTGGCTTTCTTCTCCAACAATTGATCCTAATAAAATATTACACATATATTAAATAAGACTCATGAGCGATAAAAAATTAAAGAAACACATTACTGTGATGTTATAAAGTAAAAAATACTAACTATTTGCGATGACACTTGTTCCAAATCCTTATTTATACTTTCATCTTTTGGCTTATGTGCCAAAATCCACTTAGCAGCACGATCAATGTCCTCTCCTTCTGGAAGTTGAAACCTCTGCACGGATGTTAAATAGTTATGTATAATATATTTTAAAAACTTAAAAAATTTCAAATGTAATCAACTTTTTAAAAAACTTGACCATTTCTTCCTCCAGGCCAACGTAACCCTTTTTTGACAGTCTATGATGATATTTTCTTTTCTTGACTCGTTCTTTTGCTGATTCATGGACATTCTATAGAAATACATAATCTTTAGTGAAGTGTACTGCAAAAAATATATATTGAAATTCATGCGCTTAAATGGTTGCCTACCTTCCAGTCGTCGCCTTTTCTTTGTTTTACGAATTCTTTCCATGGCTCTACCCCAACAAACTTATACTCCTTTGGTAGCTTCCTCAGATTCTTCGGATTCCCCAACAACGGGAGCACAAACTTCTTTGTTAAAAAGGTCTTGAATGCTCTGAACTTAACACCAGCTGATAAAAACACTAGTTTTCGACTTTCCGGTGCCACTTTGAAAGTATTCTGAATAACAAAAATAAAAAAGAATAACAACTCTAGATTGAATACCAAAATGACATTTTAATGAAATAATAGCTTTTAGCTAATAATGAGCTTGTTTCCGAGCTTTTATACCTGAATGTCAGTGCAAAACCTGTCTTTCAGCTCAGCATCCACCTGAGGCCAGGACTTTATATTGATGGGAATCATTGTTCGCACTTGCAAGCCTATGTATGACTGTAGTTTGGCTCGTGTAGATCCATTTGGATTGCCCAAGGAATCGTATGTCACTTTAATTTTTTTCCCAACGCTTTCTTTGCCAAAACACTGGTACTTGCTGCCACACCTCGCTTTGGTCTGCTCCCTGATTTAGTCTTCTCAACATCTTTGCTGTAGCTGCCCTCACACGGTTCAGAGACTTCTGGAGTTGCAGCTTGCTCCCTGGCTTTCTTTTCCTTTTTGGATTCTCGCTTTTTCTTAGGACTCATTATTGTAAATTAAACCTGCTCCAACAAAAAAAAAAACAAAAATCAGGACAACATGAATAAAGGAGTGACATGTCAATAGCATATCAATAATTCAGACATTAATTATAACACAGCATGAATAAAGGAGTAAAATCAGTAAGCAAAATAAATCGACTAAAACAAAACCTACTATTGTATATATGTGCACCTAAATCTATAATATAATACCCCCAAAAGTAACCTAATAGTTAGTTTCAATCAACCCAGAAGCCCTCTACATTGTCTCTTTGGTAGGTACTTGTGGATTCATTTTCATCTTGATCGCCAGAAGGCAGGGGTATATCTTGAAAAAATGCTTGTTGATCCACAATGATGTCTCGTATATCATCATCTAGTAAACTCTCACCGTAATCTCTGTTTGGCGTCTGTAGAACAACTAACCAATTTTCATCGACTAGATCATCAACATAAAATACCTATTTAACATGACCAGGAGAAGTAAACTTGTCACCTCTATGACCTTGCCGACTCAGACATACTAACGTAAATCCATACTCATTTCGTTTGATCCATTTTTCATTCTCTACCCACTTACACAAAAACAAAGGGGCTTTGAACTCATTGTAATCCAGCTCCCATATTTCTTCAATGACCCCATAAAATGTCATATCACACTCCACTGGATTTTTTTCCTTCGAACTACTAACTTGCATAGTCTTTGCAACCACGGACACCCCACTATTCTGAACCACTCTAACAGTGTCTCGTTTCCTTGTGAAATATTTAACCCCATTGTATAGGTACCCTTCGTACGTGAATACCGTATACCGTGGTTTACCAGCTAACCACCAAACTGTTTGTGAAACATCTGTACCATTGTTCCCCAATATTTCAGAAGTTGCCTATATTCAAAACATGCAAGAATGTTATGTTAGTGAATGACTATCTTAAAAGTTTGATAAAAGACGAGATAATGAATAAAATACCTCTTTCTGAAACCAATTAGCAAAGCCACGATTGTGCTCAAGTTGCAGCCATTTTTTAGTCTTATGCTTCCCCACATATTGCTGCTCAATAATGTGTGTTTTGGGTTGTTTTTGCTCTTTGATGGTGTAATTTGCTGGTAACAGAGGGTTTTGGCAACAACACAAAATGGTAAATTTGTTATAGGTAAGCTAGCAAAGGGTAATAGTTTATAGCAGAAATCATAAGTAGAAAATGGATGCTCAAGGCACCTCTTTATTCAAA
Source organism: Euphrasia confusa (assembly GCA_954870475.1). Taxonomy (NCBI): domain Eukaryota; kingdom Viridiplantae; phylum Streptophyta; class Magnoliopsida; order Lamiales; family Orobanchaceae; genus Euphrasia; species Euphrasia confusa. The sequence goes on along the minus strand of OX940968.1, from coordinate 23,328,585 downwards.
TATTCATACTTAGAAATCATTTTAGAAATCAAAGTTTGCATGTCCCTCTTCCTCACTTACATCCCTTTTATTTATACTAACCCATGCATGGCAAGATTATGCCACCTAATGCCCACTTATCGGCTTCCTATTGGACCACAACTCCACTAATGTCTAGCATTAAAAACCCACTTAGCTCTAAACAAAGACTTTATCTCCTTCTCCCGTCAAGTCCCGTTTGACCACCTGTTGACTCTGACACCTCCCCCACGGATATTCCCGTGTAATAAGTCTGACACTACCGTGCGATCGTTCCCGTCCAAGCTCTTTTCTGACTTCTGTTTAGTTGCCTTTCTAGGTCTTTTTCCACAGGTTGTTCCTGACTTGCACATCTGATGACGTGGCTACCTCATTGTTGACACGTGTCGGTGACCGTTTTATCATAGGCCCCCAGGAAAATTGGAGTTTTCAACTTCGATTTCCCTGAAGATTGTGTTTGAATACTTTGGTCTTCGCGTCTTGGAATCTGCATTCTGACTTTCTGCCGGTGGTTGATTCTTCATTTAATGTTGTTTTTACGCCTTTAAAGGCTCTTCACATAGTATTATGAATTCATGTCATGGCTTTCACTTGGAATAGAGAAGTGTACCCGAATAATATCACGAGTTTTTCCTTCAGGATTAGAAATTGGTCGATGAAGGCTAAGCTGCCTTTGTCTTTATCTTTTTCACAGAAGTTTCCGGAGCTTGCTGGACAGGATGTCGCTTTGGTAGATGCTTTTGAAAGAATCTGGACGGTGAAAGTGGAGAAGGATGGGTCGGCGTCTGGTGCTGACTGACGGTTGTAGTAAGTTTTGTGAGCGTCGGTTGGTTTCAGTGAGTGGAATCATCTTTCTGGAGTTGCGTGGGCAAAAGTCTTTCATCATTGGAGTATTTGGAAGGGATGGAGAGGAGATCATTGATCTGGGAACTGATTCTGAAGATAGCTTTATCAATTCCGAGCTGGAAAATTCTCCTGCAAAAGATAATTGGGGGTATCTTTCCCCGTAAAATCTATTCGAGAAGTATTTTGTATTTTCTTATGTAAGATTACCTTTCCTGGGTTTATCTTCCAGGTTTCATTTCTTGGGATTTTTCCCGGTGAAATAAATCAGAGTTTCGATCCTTAAAGGATTCTATGTTTTTATATGGATGAGATAAGTATTCTGATACTTATCCATAATTAACCGTAATAAAATAATAATAAATTTGAAAAAGAAGGTAACTTGTTCAACTTACCTTGTCAGGAGACGATTGCCACGTGGCATTATCCTGGCCAAGTATTTTTAGGGTTTGATGGGTAGTGGAGACGTACTCGAGTGCGTTTTTCCTCGGTAACAGCTATCTCTTCCCCTCCTTCAATCCTCACCGTTGGATAGAAAAACGGCAGAAATTGAATTTTCGAAATCAATAAACATATAGGAGTTTAGAATTTCAAAATTCACTCTCATCGTTTATCGACCTTTCAGATCCAGAATTTAGGTAAGAACTTTCTTTCTTCCTCTGTAATTTTTCTTTGTTTATTTACTGTGTAAATCCCTTTTTACCAACCCGACACTATGCCGAAAATCTCCAAAGTCGTTCGACCGAAAGTTGAAGCACCGGAAGTTCTCCTCGCACGCCAATACAAAAAGTTCATGGAAGAGGCCGCACCGGCTCTGCCGGCGTTCCGTCTAGATGAACTGGAGGAGGCCCACCCTTACGTACCTGACGAGAGGACCGTTACAGCGGTTCAACCAGACCCGAACCACCAGGAGTGGGGTGCTCACGGCCGAGAAAGCACGGTGACGGCGGCCCAACTAGCCGACTGGAGGGACGATTGGCGGATTCCCTACAACGTGCATTTGCATGCGCCAGAAGAGGGTGAATCCGCCTGTTGTCCACCTCCGGGCATGGTGGCCATCGGCGTCGACGCAATGGATCAAGGGTTGCGGTTTCCCCTGCATCCTTCAGTTTCAGGCCTGTTGAACCGGTGGGGTTTGGCTCCTCTTCAGATTCATCCGAATGGATGGGCACAGATCTATGGAGTTTTGACTGTATTGAGGCAAGTGGGACTCTCTCGACCCATTACTGGGGATGAGTTCCATCTTTTCTTCAGTCCAGTCAACTTCAACAAGAATTCGCTGGGAGACTATACCGTCCGCCACAGGAAGTATATGTTGAAAATTCGAGAACCTGAGGAAAAGGATCCGACTTGTTGGGATAGATGGTTTTTTGTTTCGGGGAGATGGAGAACTCAAACCCGAGAAGGGGAGATCGACATTCCCCTGACTTATGGTGTTAAGGAAGAAAGTAAGTATTTAAAGCTTTAATATTTTACAGTTTGAACTGATCTAAACTCGTTGGTATTTTGTAGGTGCGCGGCTTAAGCGAGCGACCTGCTCCTTCCCGTGGGATTTGGAGACTGCAAATCTTTTGGCACAGTGTATCCCGGCCGAAGAAAGAGATTCGGATTATCTAAACGACGACAGTATTCGTGACGCAGCAGGCTTGTTTTGCCCCCCGTTCGTTGAGGATCAACCCTGTTTTGGTATTTTTCCTTTATTTTTACAAGTTTCTTTTATTTCCTGGGAGTATATTTCCCGGGGAAATTATAATATTTTTGTCGGGAGTAATTGTTTTACTTTTCCCGTGCAGAGTTCTTCTCTACTGTATTTGAATTAAAACCTACCGAGATGGCAGACAATAAGTTGTTTGATCGCCTGGGACTCCCAAACCCAGCCCTGGCCGCTAAGGCTCGCAGGGCCAAAACCAGTTCCACCAGTGTTGGTGGACGGGGATCTGCAAAAACTCGGGGCGGCACACTTGGTGCTCCGGCTTCCTGTACTAGATCCCGCACGGTTTCGGCTCAGGGCGGTGAGACAGATCCTTCAGGGATTTTGGATGTTGTGGATTCGTACAAGGAGAGCTCCCAGCCACCAGACGTGGTGATGACTGATGCTACTCCAAGTCAAGGCTTACCCCCTTCTGGGTCATCAAGTCTTTTACAAGTCAAGCTCGAAGGCGACAAGAAAAGGAAAAAGATTGATGAGGGTATTATAGAGGTGACAGATTCTCCCCCTCGTGCTGACAAAAATCAGTCTGTATTTGGAGTTGAAAAGATACTCTTTACCAAGTAAGTTTTTACTTATTTACACTCTTCTCATATTGCACAGTTCACTCACTTGATTCTTCCGTTTTATTTCTTGGTAGGTTTTCCCAGGAACATCTCCCCTCAGTTCTGCTTCCCTTCTTCTCTGGAAAAGGCCCCATTGACCCTGTCACTACCCTGGGAAATCCAGTAGGTGACTCAATTGATGCTGTTGGTAGGTGCTGGACTTCAGAGCTCAATAATATGATGGACCATGAGGAGCATGCCTTTTCCCTGGCCCTAAAGTTGGCCAGTCAAAGTGCAGTTGCCATTTCTGGTGCTCACAACATGGCTGAAAAGATCAGAACTGAAGTGTCCAAGCTCAAAACTACCAGCAGCAAGCAAGAGGCACAGGTACAGGAGCTTAAAGCTGCATATACTGCCACAGCAGGGGACAGGGATAGGTGGAAGAAGGCTGCCGATATTGCACGGGCCGAGGTGGGGAAGCTGAAATCTGAGATGCAGGAGGCCTTGAAGACCGTTAAAGAAAAAGAAGAAGAAATTGAGGATGTTCAGGACAGCTTTACCAGGGAGAAGAAAGAGCTCAAAGAGGAGGTGGCCAAAGTTACCAAGGAGTTGAAACAGGCCAAAGATGACTTTGGACAGTCCATGGAGAGGGTCTCAGAGCTTGAAGCCCTGTTAGAGTCTCCTGCTCACAATCCCCGGGTATTGGCTGACCTACTCTATGTCACTGCTTATGCTGATCTTATCAGGTCTGCAGCAAAGGAGAAGAATGATGGGGCCAGGGACTATGGTTTACAACTCCTCAAAGCTCACATGAAAGGGTGTACTCTGGACGCCAGAGTTCCACAGCCCTTTATGGATCTGGAGGTTGTCCACGGCATAGACATGAAATGGTGGCCCACATACAGTCTTCTCTCCATGCCTGGTGAGCCTGCTAAAACCCCTGTTGAAGCTTCTGATGATGAAGGTGTTGATGAAGGGGAGGAAATGGATCTTCTTGGTGTCGGGCCTGATGGCAAGCCAAAAGATACCCTGACTACTCCCCTAGTTGATGGTGGTTCTACCTCCTGAGTCTAACAGCTCAGGAGTCTGCAAAATTTGATGACTACTCTGAGTGTGAAAAGCTCAGAGATTTTAATCTTTATTTTCTGTTCAGTTTGGGCTTAATTGCCAAAAAACAATATTTGCTTATTTCGCATTTAGATTCTACAGGCAGTTTTTGCCTAGAACAAGTATTTATATTTTGCTAGTGTGTAATAACTTAGTATGTTATTTTGGATGTTCATCCTTTGGGTCTTACTAATGGCCCTCTCAACATTTTACTCAGGGTTTATTTTCCCTTTATTATCTATCACTTTTTACAAGTCAGTTTAGCTTGTTTGATGAATTATTATTCTTGTGAATAGATAACTTTTGGCTCACACCCAATTTTTATCAAACTTTGTTAGGTTTCTTTGTGAGTTCTTTTGTTCTGTGAAAGTGATTTTTAGATTTAGTTACCTCTCTGAATCATTATGATTCTAAGTAACATTTTTTCTTCTTTAAATCTCTCCTTTCAACAGAACTGACCGATCCAGTGGTTTTAGTATGAATACTTTACCTTTTAGGATTTTCTCGGACCAGTATTTTCTTTAGGGCGATTCTTGAGTTTCTTTTACTCTATTGAATCTGTGCCCTTAAAGAAATGATCGGCCCCTGATCAATAGATCTCATGGGTATTTACCGAACCTTAGTATTTCAAGAATACTCATGATTTTTATCGCACCGGGGAATTCATGTGATTTCCCGGGGTAATATATTTCTGTTATACAGACCAAATGTGAAAATTCACATACATTTATTTTTTTAAAAGATAGAAAATGCTTTTGCTAAAAACTGCATAGATATACTTTAACAAGTACAAAAGGTTTTTCAAAAGACAGTTTAGAAAAGTTTTACAAAAATATCATTTTCGTACGAAGTTAAGAAATAACTTTTATCCCAAGAGTTTCTCAGTGGTAGAACTTCTTTAGGTGCAACGCATTCCATCGATACTGATCCTTGGTCCCGTCGAGTAGCTCCAACTCGTACGCTCCATTCTGGAGGCAGTGGCTCACTCTAAACGGTCCCTCCCAGTTCGGTCCCAATGCTCCTTGGTGCGTTCCTAAGATTTTATTCATCACCAAGTCTCCCTCTCGGAATTCTCGTGCTTTTACTTTTGAGTCGAATAGTTTAGCAATTCTTTGCTTATTCATGGCATTCAGAGAATCAGAAGCTAACCTCCTTTCTTCAAGGAGATCCAATTCTTTTAGAATGGTTGCTTCGTTCTCCGGGGAGATTTCCTGAGCGGTACGATGTGATAACACCGTTATTTCCGCTGGAATCACAGCTTCCGTTCCAAAAGCCAAAGAATAGGGGGTCTCACCAGTGGCGTTTCTAGCTGTGGTTCGATATGACCACAGTACCTCTGGGAGTTCATCCGCCCATTTTCCTTTGCGGCTTTCCAATTTTGATTTGATGGTGTGTTTCAGTATCTTGTTGACCGCTTCAACCTGACCATTCGTCTGGGGGTGGTAGGGAGTAGAGAATAACCTCCTAATCTTCCATCTTTCACAGAATTCCTCTACCTCCGCCCCATCGAACTGTTTTCCGTTGTCGGAAATGATTGACTCGGGTAGACCAAAACGACATATTATGTTTTTCCATATGAATTTGATGACCTGGGGTTGATCAATCTTATTCAACGGTTCCGCTTCAACCCATTTGGTGAAATAGTCGACTGCTACAATCGCAAATTTCACCCCGCCTCGGGCGGTTGCTAGTGGTCCGATCAAGTCGATACCCCACCGAGCAAATGGCCACGGGCTGTAAATGGATTTCAGGGTCTTCGGGGATACATGGATATTAGGCCCATTCGTCTGGCACTTGACACATTTACGTGCATAGCCGACGGCATCCTTTCTCAGGGTTGGCCAGTAATATCCTTGTCCCATGGTTTTGTGTGCCAGGGATCTTCCACCCGCGTGGTTTCCACACACACCATCATGTATTTCTTCCAGGATTTTGAATCCTTCTTCCTTCGACACACACCTAAGTAGTGGAAGGGAATAAATTCTTCTGTATAGTTGTGAATTTATCAAAGTATACTTTGCCGCTCGGGTACGAAGTTGTCTTGCTTCGGTTTTATCTGCTGGTACTTCCCCGGTATCTATGTACCGTTGAATGGGAATTCGCCAGTCTTCCCCGGCCCCGGCAAGTACTTGTATTTGTGCTTCTCTTTGTTCCACTGATGGGATTATTAGTTTTGTCAAAACAATATTTGAGAAGTCTGCTGAGCCCTCAGCTGATGCTAATTTTGACAGGGCGTCAGCTTGTGAATTGTGTTCCCGTGGGATTTGTTCGATTAGAACTTCTGGGATTTTTTCGCAAAGTTCCCATACCAGTTTCAGGTATTTTATCATTTGTTCGCCTCTGGCTTCATAATTCCCACTTACATGGTTCACTACTAACTGTGAGTCCATGAACACATGAAGTTTTCTTGCCCCGACGGCAATGGCCAGTTCCAACCCTGAAATGAGAGCTTCGTACTCTGCTTCATTGTTGGACGCAGGAAATTCAAACTTCACCGCATGGGTTACTGAATCTCCGTCGGGACTGAGTAATACCACACCTGCCCCCGAGCACGCGGTGGTAGATGATCCATCTACGAACAGCTGCCAGGCGCGTGGTTGACTCTGGGATTTCTCAAGGAAAGTTAATTCCACAATAAAATCTGCCAGGGCTTGTGCTTTGATTGCTGTCCTCGGGGCGAAAGTTATGTCATATTGACTAATTTCTAACGCCCAGCGTAGGATTCTCCCGGTGATATCCGACCGGTGCAATACTTGCCTTAAAGGCATAGTTGTCAAGACCTCAACGGGGTGCTCAAATAAGTACGCCTGGAGTTTTCTGATTGACACTATTAAAGCATATGTTAATTTCTCCAGTGGAGTATATTTAATTTATGCCTCGTGTAGTACTTGGCTTACGAAATAAATCGGAAAATGCACCATCCCTTCTGCCCTTGTCAGAACTGCACTGATGGCGTGTTCTGAAGCGGCTAGGTACAAGTACAGTTTTTCTTCTGGTTTAGGGGCCACAACTACTTTGGGATTGGACAAATATTCCTTTATCCGTACAAAAGCTTGTTGGGCCTCCTTTTTCCAGTGAAATTCCTGTCCTTTGATGGAAGCAAAGAACGGACGAGTTTTATCCCCCAGGCAAGAAATGTACCGATTCAGGGCGGCTAAACGACCCGTGAGTCGTTGTACGCCTTTAATGTCCCGGGGCTCTTGCATGTCCAGAATTGCTTGGACTTTGGTAGGGTTGGGCTCAATGCCTTTCTCGCTAACCACATGCCCCAGGATCATCCCTTTCTTAATTCCAAAGTTACATTTCTTGGGGTTCAATTTCATGTTATAATGCCCCAGAATTTTGAAAACTTCTTCGAGGTCTTTGATGTGATCTGATTCATTTTTGCTTTTTACGATTATATCATCAATGTATACTTCCATGGTTACACCAATTAAATCAGAAAACATCAGATTTACCAACCTTTGATAGGTGGCCCCGCATTCTTCAGGCCAAAAGGCATTCTTTCCCAGCAATAGATTCCTTTTTCTGAGTAGAACGCCGTATGCTCGACGTCATCCGGATGCATGGGGATTTGGTGATATCCTGCCTTGGCGTCCAGTGTTGAAAATATCGCGTGACCTGTTAAATTGTCAACGACATGGTCGATGTGCGGCATGGGAAAAAGATCTTTCGGGCATGCGTTGTTTAGATCTGTAAAATCTATACACAAACGCCACGCATCCGTCGTTTTAGTCACCATAACCGCATTGGAAAGCCAAGTGACATCACTCGAAGCTTTCCTGACCAATTTGTTTTCTATTAGTTTGTCTACTTCCCCGGCGAGTGCTTGACACTTCTCGGGGCCCATTTTTCTACGCTTCTGCGCAATTGGTTTCTTGCAGGGATCTATTTTCAATCGATGGCAGGCATGTTTAGGATCTATTTTTCCTAAATCGGCACTGGACCATGAGAAAGTAGAGATATTCTCTCTAAGGAAATTTATAATACCGCTCCTGGTATTTGATTCCATATGAGATCCCACAAGTATTTGCTTTTCAGCCTGTTCTGGATCTAAAACTATAGAGTCCAGATTTTCGACCATTTCTACAACTGGTACCTTTTTAGATTGATATCTGCCCCTCGAACCCCAATCGTCCATTTCTGGTTTTGACGGGGGAAGCTTCTGGCTGGTAGAAACTGTGTCTACGCCAGTTCCTTCTTTGGGGGATTAATCTTGTCCGGGGGAATTTCAGTTGTTTCCCCGGTAGGTTTTTCCTGAGAAGGATTCAGTTGTGAATTTTGATCGTTTATTTTGATTACATCTTTTATATGATCGATTTGTTTTATCTTTGTTCCTCTCAGATTAATCTGGGGAATGTTTACGTTTACTTTGGTTTTGGAGTTATCAAGATCGTGAAAATACATCAAAGTCTTCTTAGCCATTACTAGATCACCTTTGACGGTGCCAACTGCACCGGAGGGAGTAGGGAACTTAATACAGTAGTAGTAGGACGAGGCGACAGCTTCAAAAGCGTCCAAAAAGGGCCTACCTAACAAAGCATTATAGCCACTAACCTTGTCAACTATTACAAACTTTAGATTCCTGACCATCATGACTTTGGGATTCTTCACATCCATCAATTCCACCGGGAGTATGATCTCACCGTACGGAATGACTACATCATCTCCAAAACCTTTCAACACCATATCGCACGGGTTGACATAGCGCGCCAAGTTCCCCATCAGATCTAGAGTCCTCTTGTAGAGAACATTGAGATGCGCGCCATTGTCCACCAGCGTGCGAGACACATCTAAACCGAGGATTCTGACCCTTATCACCAAGGGCACATCCTTCGGGAATCTTGTCACGGTTCGATCTTCCGGGGTGAAAGTTATCACCGCCGTGTCGGAAATTGATGACCCCTGGCTAGGGGCCGTTTCATACCACACTTCCCACATCTGGAAATCTCTCTTCCTTTTGCGGTGGCTTTCTTCATTCACCGGCCTCAACCCACCGATCATCATAATCTGACCCACACGTGGTGGGCCTTGTGCCGGGGGAGGCGGTGGTGGCGCCGGTGCGGGTATTTCCTGGGGAGGAGGTCCCTGCGGATTTCCCCCTGCACCGGGCTTGGGTAAGAATTGCCATAACTTGCCATCCTGGAAAAGTTTCCACAACAGTTTAACCAGTTGCCTGCACTGGCTGGTGTTGTGACCTATCTTTTCATGATAGGCACACCATTTGTTGGGATCCAACTTCTCCGGGGCAGTCAGAATTGGTGGTGGTTTCTCAATCAAATCAGATTTGTGCATGAGCATAATATTCAGAATATTTGCTGGTGTATGACCAGTCTGAGTAGTTATTTTTTCTTCTAACTCACGGATCTCGTCCATCCGTGGGTCAACTGGCTTTGGGCCTGGTTTTTTGCCAATATAATTTGGCCTTCGATCGGAAGAAAAAGGAGGTTTTTTCTTTTGCTCGGGGGGATGTTCCCCACCGGCGACAAGACGCTGGTAGGCCACTTGGGCCCCCGCTTTCCTCCTGAAATCCTCATACGATCGGGGATAATTCAACATTGCAGATTTAAACAACTTAGAATTTCTCCACAAACTTGCCAATACGGTGTGAAGTTTGAGGTTGTCACCAATCTCTTCACCACCTGCCAAAAGTAGTTCTTCAACTCGATCGACGTAAGATTCGTCTGATTCTGTGTTACCCTGTTTGACCCCCAACAGCTTCTGACTATATTCCATATAGGAGGCTTTGGAGGCAAAATACGACACAAACCTCTGCACCAAATCGTCAAAATATTTGATCGAATGGGTGGGTAAGCTGACGTACCATTGGTGGGGAATATCGCCCAGGGTAAGGGGAAACAGTTTGCACCGAGTAGCATCTGTGGCTCCTCGGCCGGACATGTATGTCCTGAATCTGCTCAAGTGAGCTTCTGGATCAGTTTTGCCGCTGTACAAAGTAGTTTGCATGGGCTGAATTTCCAGTTGCATGGGAGCTTGTTCGACCTCTGGGGCCAAAGGATCGTTATGACGACCCGCCGGGGCAGCGAGAATTTGGTGTTCATTCAATCGCTTTTCCAGTTCAGAGTACTTCTGCCTCAAATCGGCCAGTTCAGAATTAGTACCGGGGGCTCCCGTGGCCCCACCCGGTGGAAAGTTTGCATGGCGGCCATGCATGTCACTTTTACTAATCTGCCGATGAGGCTCAGTAGAGGTGGCCATAGATTCGGCTCTTTTGTTCAGATCTATTGCTCGGCGCATTCTGCGGTTCTTTTTGGGAACACGGCCAGATTGCTCGGGAGCTACATTCAGATTTGCCCCGGTGGCTGCATGCGTGCCCTTCACCGGGATCACAGGAGTCGTCATGACGTATTTCAGCGTCATAAGTTCTGCAACTGCTTCATCTATTTTTTGTGGAGTATCGAGACTTCCAAATCTAATCGGAGGCGGGCCTTTCGGCGTCGACGGCCCTCCGAGATCATAGGGGTGCAGACGGCGATTCCGACGTTGTGATCGAAGTCGACGTCGTCGTTGATCAGCCTGACTGTCTGTAGGCTCATCGGCCCCTGCATGTTTGCTATTCTGCTCATCAGAGCTGATCTGGGTAAGCGGCGGCGGCGGCGGCTCCTTATTTTCAGGTTCTGGGTTCTTAGGCGGAGATGGAACCTCGGGTTCCACCATCAAGGCCTTACCCATCACCGCCTGCCACCTGCCACTTGTACCAGACTCACCAAATATTGTAGTATCTTTGTTTTCGTTAACCATTCTAGATTTCAGATCGAGATTTTCTGCAACTAAATTACCTGATGCTCGATCCTTCTAGCGCCAACTGTTTTGGGTTGTTTTTGCTCTTTGATGGTGTAATTTGCTGGTAACAGAGGGTTTTGGCAACAACACAAAATGGTAAATTTGTTATAGGTAAGCTAGCAAAGGGTAATAGTTTATAGCAGAAATCATAAGTAGAAAATGGATGCTCAAGGCACCTCTTTATTCAAATATTCATACTTAGAAATCATTTTAGAAATCAAGGTTTGCATGTCCCTCTTCCTCACTTACATCCCCTTTATTTATACTAACCCATGCATGGCAAGATTATGCCACCTAATGCCCACTTATCGGCTTCCTATTGGACCACAACTCCACTAATGTCTAGCATTAAAAACCCACTTAGCTCTAAACAAAGACTTTATCTCCTTCTCCCGTCAAGTTCCGTTTGACCACCTGTTGACTCTGACACCTCCCCCACGGATATTCCCGTGTAATAAGTCTGACACTACCGTGCGATCGTTCCCGTCCAAGCTCTTTTCTGACTTCTGTTTAGTTGCCTTTCTAGGTCTTTTTCCACAGGTTGTTCCTGACTTGCACATCTGATGACATGGCTACCTCATTGTTGACACGTGTCGGTGACCGTTTTATCGGGTATAACAATGTGTTTATGTTTTCTATAACACAATTAACACAAAATGAAAGTCAGGGCTTAAATAAATCAACACGATGAAGGATATAATATATTTTGCTAATGAAAATTGAATGAACTTACATCATATAAGGATCCACTTCTGAATTATTCAACAACACATGTAGATGTGCCTCCAATAGTGTTTCTTCGTCGATATTCTTCAGTGTTGCTTTAGAGAGTGGGCCACATAACTTATCAACGCGCTCAGGGACTCCAATTGGGTTCAGGCCAGCATTAAACTCCGAGCAAAATTCCACAGCTTCCTCTCCAATTTAACTCTCAGCTATGCAACCCTCAGGACGAAATCGATTCTTGACATACCCTTTCAGCACTTTCATGAAACGCTCGAAAGAGTACATCCATCTATAGAAAACAGGGCCACACAGACGGACTTCTCTAACTAAGTGCACGCTGAGATGAATCATTATATCGAAAAATGCTGGGGGAAATATTTTTTGCAACCCACAAAAAGTCAACACCAAATTCGATTGAAGATTATCCATTTTTGATACGTCAACCACTTTGGTGCACAAGGCATTGAAAATGATTTACAAATTTCTCGCTTCTCCTGCTTTGACAATGTATACGGCGAAGCAGGTAAATATGTTCTTTTCTCACGCGTGTTTGGTGCCAAGTCAACCCTAACCCCCGTTTCAACCATGTCTAAACGAGCAGCCACACTATCTTTTGTCTTATAAGGTATGTTCAGTAGAGTACCAAGCAAGCTTTCACAAATATGTTGGAGTTGTGTACTTAATGTCTAGATTTAAGTACCGGTAAACTCCCTGTCATAGCATTTAACCTATTTAATTAATAAACAATTATTTGCAATTAATTATTATTAATTAATTATGCAAAAAAATATAGTCCTAGATTTTATACGTTGTAGTTAGTATGGTGCGCATGGGCGCACAGAAGATCATACTATCGGTTACTCGTATTTAATCGAACAGTTGCTCACGACCTAGATGGACACGGACCAATCCATCGGTATAGTCGTTGTGTGAGAGAGAAAATAATTTATCTTAATTATTTTATCACACTTGTACACTTGGTGTATTGGGCGGATCGCTTGAGATTTATTGATTAGGATTGCCTTGGATAATCAATTTAAATCTCAGAGTATTTTATTCTTAATCCCCGATATTATTGCGGGTGTGTATATTTAATATAAGTAACTTTGATTTTCCAAAGGAATTAACCGATTTAATTATTGGGTTAATTACCGGTTAAGTTGGGTCACTATATTTTATATACGACATGCCGTAAATACTTGACGGGAAAGTGTATCCCGTAAGGGTTGATAATATCCCCGAGATGAGTTCATAAGGAATTATTATGTAAACCCTGCAGGTGGATTTAATCCGCATAATAATTAAAGTTGAACGGTACTATTCTCGGATATAAGAGATGAATAATATTTATTGAGCAATAAATAAATTTATTCATGGATATTTAAATCTTAAATACACGGAATAAATAATACTACCGGAGAAATATTATTTGATATAATATGGATTAATATTGGGAGTGCAATTTTATTTATATAGTGGAAAATAAATAAAATTTAATATTGATAAGGATTAATGGATTTGGGTTGGACCCAATTTAATCTTCAATATTTAGAAGCCCAATATTTATTCTCCTTATGATCCCCTACGTAGCCTATATAAGCACTACATGGTCTTCACTTTTCACAACCTAAGATACGCCAATCATAAAGTCTTGAAGAGTGAAGGAGATCCATAGGAGTTCGATAGATCGTCGCCCACACGACGTTCGGACGAGGTGCAAGGAATACGTGGGAAGATCGCAAGGTCATCAACGCGTTAATTCGTTTCTCCGTACAACGAATCGAAGGTAGTAAATCATAAACCCTCTTTTGTGTGAATTAATTGTAGTATGTACATGAACACATGATCCGGGTAAACGTACGAACTTCGGGGACGGGGATTCGAGATCCCCGGCGAAGATCGGGAAACCCTCGAACCGAGTCGAGGGTGGCGGTCGAGCCCTAGGGCTTCGACCGCCGGCGTGCGTCGAGAAGGCAGCCCCGGCTGGACGCCGGGGCAGACGATCGACGGGGGTCGATCGTCGGGGAGGCCGCGGGCTGGTGCCGCGGCGGGTCCCCTCCGCCCATCGACGGCGGCGCGCATCGAAGGAGACCCCGGCTGGAGCCGGGGTGAGCGATCGTACCCCGTAGGGTCGATCGCTGGGGGCGCCGCGGGCTGGTGCCGCGGCGGGTGCCCCCCCGCCTCTTTCGGTGGTGGCGGTGAGTCGCCGGACTCACCGCCGGGGGCTGTTCCGAACAGCCCCAGGGGTGCGATCGCGCACCCCACGCAATCAATCGATCGCGAGCCCCAGCGGGGGCTCGGCTAGGGTTTCGGCCGCGGGTTTATCCCGCGGCGGCGATTCTCTCGTCGGGCTCCGGATCGCACGGTGTTCGCGGTTGGTTCTCCGGCGAAGGGATTTCGGTCGGGCTATCGGTTCCGCATAAATTTTAATAGCCCGGGATATCGATCTCCAACAATTGGTATCAGAGCATTTGGTTTCGTGTTCATGTATATGCTCGATTATTTTTCTACCTTGCAGGATTTCCGGCTATCATGGTTGGATTTAATTATTTTTTTTTAATTAATCATCATGATTATTAAACTCTCGGACATGTCGAGATTCGTTTTGTGTGGATGAATGTTTGTAATAGTAAAAATTCGGGGGTTGACCGAATTTAGGATTTATTATTACGTTCTTTATTTTTCCGGAAAATGTATAGGGTCGATTTCATGTATAGAATCGATACCGGATATTGTAATTTAATTCTTGTAATTTAATTGCGTTGGATCGATGCCGAAACGATCGCCGGAAGAAGAAGAAGGTGTGACGAAGAAGACGATGGACGAAGGGGCCGATCATCCCCATGATCGACCCCATGGATCGATCGCCGGCGTGGGGGCTGTCCGTGGGAGCTCCCGGCCACGCCGGCCACCGGTGGTGGTGGCGCGTGGGCTGGGGGCGGCGGCGGTGCTCCTCCCGGGCGGCGGTCGACGGTGGGGGTGGTGCGGGGACTCCCAACCCGTGCTACTCCTACCATAATCCGACTTTCCTAAATTAATTCGACCTTCCTATTTGAGTATCTTCCTTTTAGGAAACTCTCATGGATTAGGAAAAGAATTAATTAAATTAATTTTATTCCTATTTGTTTTATTTCCTTTATGGAGATATTCATGGATTAGGAATTTAATTAATTTAGTATTAATTTATTTCCTATTTGATTATTCCTATTCTTGGGAATTTTCATTAGATGGAAATTAATTGATAATGGAAAGTAGAAGAGTCCTAAATTTATTTTGTTTCCTTATTCTATTATAGAAGTCTTCTAGAATATTCCGAGTTTTACTTGGATAGATTATTCTAAAAGATTTAATAGAATTAGATGGGAAATTAAATAAATAAAAATATTAATAATATTTAATTTTATTTTTGATATATTCGATTGACTTAATTTTCGAATTAAGTAACTTTTGGATTAATTGAAAATAAATAGATTTAAATATTGGAGATTAATATTCTTGTCACATGGAGCATTCAAGAACGAAGACTGAAGACTAGAAGATGCGTACGGAGATGCGACAAAGCCATGATAGTCGGAAAATAATTTTCTAGCATTATTTTGACTATGTGATACTATGTGCTTTATTGCTTGTATGCATGCTATATGTGTTTATTTTATGCACTAGATAGCGTATCCCTTTATTATAAAAAGCTAAGTGGGAGAGGGGATGGAAACATTCCCATGGTCTCCATTACTGTTCTCTTGGTGACTCTTATGGACTTTCGAAGTTCGTATAGACGAGTCATTAGAGGAGAATTCTTGTAATTCCTTTTACAAGAAACATTGATCAAGTTTATTAAACAATGCCTAATTTGTCTTTCTGAAACTGACTTCAAGTCGACTCATTCTCACCCCGGGGAGTGGAATGGAGCCAAAGCCACTTGGTCATGTGGATGACACAAATTAGAGACCTTCGTGCCATTCTTTGATAGGTGGGTCGATTGTCTGCTCGGCTCTCTCATTTATGAGAGATAGGGTCGCTCGCATGGGGAATCACTGGTTAGAAACTTCGAGTTTCACTTATGATTCTCCGAGTCTTGATTGACGAAATCTAATGGATCTTGTAATTGGGAGTCAATTATAAAAGTCTCTTAGTGTAGTAAACGTCCACACCACGTGGCTTGCTATGCTAACGGATTTTGGATTAATTGATGTAGACAGTTATAAGTGATTGTGAAGAGTTGTGAAATTATCGTAAACGTCCACACCACGTGGCTTGCGGTGATGTAGCAATTCCAAACGATTTACTTTAGTGCTGAGTAATGGTTTACACTTAGATACGCGTTATAGTATTCTTCCCCACGAAGTTACGCTATAATTGATGTATGACCAAAGAAAATCTAATTGCTAAATCATTTGGGTGGGTAAACGTCCACACCACGTGGCTTGCCTTACCTGATGGGATTTTAGATGTGATTAGTGATTTAATGATGTTATTCCAGGGAGATAACGTCGGATATTAAATTAATTTTTTGTTTAAATGTGCTTATAGGTTTAGAAAATTACTATGAATCCACTTGAGATGATACTTGAGGAATTTGACGCACTGGTTCCATACTGTGTTGAATGGAAAGAAGAGTTAGACATTGCTCAGACTGCAAAGGAGTACAAAGACGTACTCAGTGAAACTTGTCCTCCTGGACTCACCATTAACTCGACTGAGGATGAGATTTTTGACTTTGAAAAATGGGGTAGTGCTCGTTCATTAGCCATTAATCATGATGTCATGCTTAAACTCAAGTTGTTGTTTGGACATGATGGGGAGGCTAGAAAAGAGGCGATGAGGATACTCATAAAGATCTGTTACTTCGATGAAACACTTGATCATGTTTTTGAGATGATGGATCTATTAGACGAGTTGAAACAATCGCAAGCTCTTATAGCCAAAGCCAAAGGTTTCGGACCTAAAGGCAAGGGAAAGGAGAAGAAGACAAGGGGGTCCGGTGGTCCTAAGGGACTTGGACCAAAGGGTGGGATAAAGAAGCCTTCTGGCAAATAACCCCAAGGGAAGCAGTCTGAGTACTGGGGGTCTACATCTTGTCCTCTCAAAGGTACGAATTTTTCTTTAGTCGTAAAAACATAGTCAGCGGTATTATCTACCAGAATTCTGGTGTGTAGATATGGAACCACTGACGGTATGTGCATTCTAAATGCAGGGGTTCCAGAAAACCCAGCGACTTAGAGAAGAAAAGTTCGAGTCCACATGGGCGAAGCTGTTGAGGAAGCAGCGGTTGCAGTGGAAGACGTTTATCTTTTTGATAGTTATAGGATTTCATTTCAAGATTATTGCTTTGTACCTTTTATTTTAGAAAGAACTTTTGTTCTGGTTTTCTATTATTAATGGATATTTTATTTCTTTAATCATTTGATGGTTTAGATAAGAAATAATGGCGATATCTATTCTGGTACATTAGATAGCAATATATGAATGATGAATCCTTAGTCTACCACAATGCAACAAACCGTTATATAACTTGTTTTACTTATTGAATGTATTTCTTTATCATTCATTATACTTGTGAATTCTTGAACTCGGTAGTATCTATTCAAAAGGGATTCAAAAGGTCGAAATTGATTTGATCAATTATAGTTGGAGGAATGGACCTCCCGACCTAAGAATCGATCTTGAAAGATGATACGACTAAGTCAACCTTTCTGGTTGAAGAATGGAATTCGGACAAGTATAGAAAATGATTGATGATTAATGCGGTATGTGTAATTAGAGAAGGAACGAGTCATTCCTTCGAGAATACTCGAAGATGGATTAGACTACTTGTTGTGCCATAAAAGCGGAGTGTTTTTAACACAAAGCCATTATGGGGAACCCTCAAAGTATATCCATTAAAAGCCTGCGACTTGTTCGCGGAGGCTATCACCTATCTAAATAACACATAGCATAAATCAGAGATTGAGATTAAATCTCAAACGACTACACCATACACTGAAGTGTAGACATGGTGTGTCAGGAATAAGAAATGGAATTCTAATAGTAAAGGGACAAGTTTGTTCGTAACCACCTATGTTCTATGGATATTTCTGGATACAACGACATATTGCATGTGGTTGTAGAAAATCCTAGAAGAACAAGTAATTGTATGTTCAATAGTACTACGAACCAGAAGGGTGTCTTCGCCCGGTTCTTAGAGGAAGACTATTAGATGAACTACAATGCCCTAACTGACAAAGTACTTTATAATGAGGAAAGAAAAGACTGAGAACCAGCCTAACCGAGTAGTAGTACACCACTAACTGCACCTGATGTTATTACTGTTATACACCGGAACGCCATTGCAGTGGGAGGTTGTTAAGCAACCAGAGATGTTCATAAGACTGGAGGAGTTTTTAAACTCTGGATCTAGTAGACATGAAATCGATCCCTAGTTCTGCATAGGAGGCGGTACTAATTTAAATGTGCCTACTTGGATAGCAATAATTTATTATTGATAAAGGGGCGAGATCATTTAGAAGTACAAGCTTAGTAAATCCATTTATGGATTATCACAAAGCTGAAACTTGTGGAACTTGCGAATTGATGAGATAGTCCATTATGGATTCATCAAGAGGCAAAGACAAGTTTGGTGTATGGGAGACGTAATGGAAACAAAGTGGTGTTTCTCGGAATTTTGTGCAGATAACACTTCATCGTTGGCAACAATGAAAAGGTGTTGTCAGACATAAAATAAAGGTTGTCTGAATAAATTGAGATATGAGATTAAGAAGAAGTTGGATCATGTTCTTAGAAATCTTTCGATCTCTAGATAAGAACATTTGTACTTCTCTTAAGATATCTTATACGATTAGGGTTTGTTTTAAACATGCACAATTCTGAGAAAGGTTATTGCCTTTCAGGAACAGAATACATCTATCTAAGGTATGTGTCTTGAACACATGAAGGAGATAGATATAAACAAAGCAGATTCTTACACTTCGAGTGTAAAGGGCTTTGTAAATGCGGTGTTATAAAACAAGAACCTGATATCAACTATGCGGTTTGCGTAGTGGGAGGATATCAAAGAAATCTGGATAAGAGATATTCGAATGCTGTAAAAGTACTTGGAAGTACTGGATTACTAGCAAAATGAAATCTTCTTAGATTACAGTTTCTCAGATCCAAAAATCAGAGAAGGAACAGTGTAAGTCGATATCAGGCTATGTGTTCATTTTTTAGAAGAGGTGGAACCTAAGGAAGGAAGAGTGATAGGCGTGAAGCTTCTCGGACTCTATCATAAACCGAATAGCAGCCTCAGAGGCAGCGGAAGTTTTGGTTAGGTTCCGGAATGACCTCTGAACTTGGATATGATTCTTGGTTCACCAAAGGCTATGTATATAGCGGTGCATGGAGAACTGGAAGAAGTCATAAGTTCAAAAGGTGATGATAACACATAGAGCCAGTACCACCTGATACGAATCATCGTCAGAGAGACGACGCAGTAGTCACCAAGATAACTTCAGATCGGCGACCTAGATTGCTCATTCACATAATACTTCTGGGAAGTATAACTTAAGCACGTGATGAGTATGGAAGTCGGGAGTTTGGAGGAAATGACTAGACCTTAGTACAAGTGGGAGATTGTTGGAGTTGTGTACTTAATGTCTAGATTTAAGTACCGGTAAACTCCCTGTCATAGCATTTAACCTATTTAATTAATAAACAATTATTTGCAATTAATTATTATTAATTAATTATGCAAAAAAATATAGTCCTAGATTTTATACGTTGTAGTTAGTATGGTGCGCATGGGCGCACAGAAGATCATACTATCGGTTACTCGTATTTAATCGAACAGTTGCTCACGACCTAGATGGACACGGACCAATCCATCGGTATAGTCGTTGTGTGAGAGAGAAAATAATTTATCTTAATTATTTTATCACACTTGTACACTTGGTGTATTGGGCGGATCGCTTGAGATTTATTGATTAGGATTGCCTTGGATAATCAATTTAAATCTCAGAGTATTTTATTCTTAATCCCCGATATTATTGCGGGTGTGTATATTTAATATAAGTAACTTTGATTTTCCAAAGGAATTAACCGATTTAATTATTGGGTTAATTACCGGTTAAGTTGGGTCACTATATTTTATATACGACATGCCGTAAATACTTGACGGGAAAGTGTATCCCGTAAGGGTTGATAATATCCCCGAGATGAGTTCATAAGGAATTATTATGTAAACCCTGCAGGTGGATTTAATCCGCATAATAATTAAAGTTGAACGGTACTATTCTCGGATATAAGAGATGAATAATATTTATTGAGCAATAAATAAATTTATTCATGGATATTTAAATCTTAAATACACGGAATAAATAATACTACCGGAGAAATATTATTTGATATAATATGGATTAATATTGGGAGTGCAATTTTATTTATATAGTGGAAAATAAATAAAATTTAATATTGATAAGGATTAATGGATTTGGGTTGGACCCAATTTAATCTTCAATATTTAGAAGCCCAATATTTATTCTCCTTATGATCCCCTACGTAGCCTATATAAGCACTACACGGTCTTCACTTTTCACAACCTAAGATACGCCAATCATAAAGTCTTGAAGAGTGAAGGAGATCCATAGGAGTTCGATAGATCGTCGCCCACACGACGTTCGGACGAGGTGCAAGGAATACGTGGGAAGATCGCAAGGTCATCAACGCGTTAATTCGTTTCTCCGTACAACGAATCGAAGGTAGTAAATCATAAACCCTCTTTTGTGTGAATTAATTGTAGTATGTACATGAACACATGATCCGGGTAAACGTACGAACTTCGGGGACGGGGATTCGAGATCCCCGGCGAAGATCGGGAAACCCTCGAACCGAGTCGAGGGTGGCGGTCGAGCCCTAGGGCTTCGACCGCCGGCGTGCGTCGAGAAGGCAGCCCCGGCTGGACGCCGGGGCAGACGATCGACGGGGGTCGATCGTCGGGGAGGCCGCGGGCTGGTGCCGCGGCGGGTCCCCTCCGCCCATCGACGGCGGCGCGCATCGAAGGAGACCCCGGCTGGAGCCGGGGTGAGCGATCGTACCCCGTAGGGTCGATCGCTGGGGGCGCCGCGGGCTGGTGCCGCGGCGGGTGCCCCCCCGCCTCTTTCGGTGGTGGCGGTGAGTCGCCGGACTCACCGCCGGGGGCTGTTCCGAACATCCCCAGGGGTGCGATCGCGCACCCCACGCGATCAATCGATCGCGAGCCCCAGCGGGGGCTCGGCTAGGGTTTCGGCCGCGGGTTTATCCCGCGGCGGCGATTCTCTCGTCGGGCTCCGGATCGCACGGTGTTCGCGGTTGGTTCTCCGGCGAAGGGATTTCGGTCGGGCTATCGGTTCCGCATAAATTTTAATAGCCCGGGATATCGATCTCCAACAAAATATTCTTTTCAATGTGCATCACATCGAGACAATGACGAACATGTAGAAATTTCCAGTATATTAAATCAAAGAAAATAGACCTCATTTTCCAAACACAGGCTTGCGACTCTTTCTTTCTTTTCACCTTCCCACATGAATAATTTATATGTTCCACTTTGTCAGCCACTTGCTCACCACTAAATGGGGTTGGAGCAACACCAAACTCTTGCTGGTTATTGAAAGATTTCTTCTGCCTTCGATATGGATGATGACGCGGTAGAAATTTACGATGGCAGCCATACGACATTTTCCTACTGTGAAGCAGGTATACGGCAAATGTGTCATCTCCACATACTGGACATCCTTTATAACCTTTAGTTGTACAACCTGATAAATTTCCGTTAGCCGGAAAGTCGTTGATGGTCCACAATAGGAAAACTCTAAGAGTGCAGTGTTCTTTTCTATAAGCGTCATATACATTAGATACACCATCCCATAGAGTTTGCAAATCTTCAGTGAGGGGCTGAAAATAGGTATCGATGTAATTCCCAGGCTGCTTAGTTCCCGAAATCAGCAACGTTAACAACATAAACTTCCTCTTCATGCATAACCATGGTGGAAGATTGTAGGTAACCAATATTACAGGCCAACAACTATATCGGCTACTAAGGGAGCTATGTGGATTGATACCATCTGCTGACAGCCCCAAACGTATATTTCGCTTCTCGTTGGCAAACTCAGGCCACTTATAGTCGACTAACTTCCATGCAGGAGAATATGCCGTATGCCGGATGTGTCCATCCTTAACTCTCTTATCATCATGCCATGTAAGGATTTCAGCATTCTTAACACGTCTAAACAAACGCTTTAATCTGTCGATTATATGAAAATACCACAAGACCTTAGCGGGTTTACCATGCTGGAAAATGTGGTCATTTTTTAGCTTCCATCGAGACAAACCACACCTGGGACAACTAACTTTGTCTAAATACTCTTTTTTTGTAAAATACAAAGTCATTCGGGCAAGCATGCATTTTCTCATATTTAAGTCCTAATGTGCTAATAGTTTTTTTTTTGCTTCATAACTAGTCTTGGGTAGCACATTATCATTAGGCAGCAAAGACCCCACAATAGTAAGTAACTCAGAAAAACAAGAATCACTCATACCATACTTAGCTTTTAAATTCTGAAGTTGCACCACTGAATTTAGCTTACTATATTCGCTGTTTTCACATAAGGGTTGTTCTACATCTTGAATAAACTTAATCAACTCATCAGAAGGGACAATTATTATAATCAACCCCATCAAAAGCTGCCTCACACATATCAATGGTTTCAGACCCATATTGAGGACTCGGAGGGAACTCAAAACCCCTATGTGTACTGCCATACATACTAGTATGTTCAACATGCCAGATCCAATCAGTATAACTCAAACTAAAACCATATCTATACAAATGTTCCTTAATGGCGGCAATAGACTTTTTCCTTAAGTTTACACATAACGAGCATGGACATGGAATTAACTTATGATCACTAACATTGGCAGCAACAAATAAGATAAAATTTTCAACACCCAATTGATATTTTAAACACTTCCTATCTTCCATAATCTATGTCTTATCCATTTCTGAAATGAAAGGGAAATAAACTACAAATTATAAGTATAACAACAACTAGCTAGCGGAATAGCCAAGCTTTCGACTTGGGGCTTTGCAAAAAATCACAAATTAGATGAAGTCATGCTCAGAAATCCAAACAAAACACACTGTAAAATTGAAAATTACACAACAAAATCAATAAGCTGTATACCCTAGCACCCTGATATGAAAAAACTAAATAGATGAAGTCATGTTCAGATATAGTCGAAAAAATATCTAGCACGCGGGATTTGCGACATATCTGAAGAAATTTATTCAATGGAGTCGAAGCCAACAACCCACCCTACGGTCGAACCCAACAACCTTGCACCCAACGGTTGAAGCCAACTTCAATGGAGTCGATGGAGTCGAAGCCAACTTTAAAACCTCCGCAAACGCGTGTTGCACGAACTGTGGGCAAAACAAGAAAATTAGGGTTTAGGGCAACACGAAAAGAATCCGGTAATGGATCGATTTCATAAAATTAGAGCTAAAGAATTAACGGAGAAGAAGGGAGAGAAAGGTTTGGGGTGAGAGTTCTGAGAGATTGTGAGCAGAGAGACGAAAGCTTAATTACCTGAGTTGAGAGACGAATGAATTAAAGTGTTAATACTTTCAGCTGAGAGGGAAATATAACTTAGAAAATTTTTAATATTTTTTTATCAAATTTAAATCGGTTCTACGTTTACAACCGAACTTATAAAGTGAAGATTTTTTAAATATATCAATTAAATCGCTTACAATATACAAGTGATGTAATTGTTTTTTAAAACGACCTCATTTAAATCGATTGAATTTTAAAATGATATTC
This sequence comes from Euphrasia confusa, assembly GCA_954870475.1. Lineage (NCBI taxonomy): Eukaryota > Viridiplantae > Streptophyta > Magnoliopsida > Lamiales > Orobanchaceae > Euphrasia > Euphrasia confusa. The sequence goes on along the minus strand of OX940968.1, from coordinate 23,305,000 downwards.
TTTTTCACGTTTAAATCAGTTTTTTTTTAAGCCGATTAAAAAATATACATTTACATCGGGCACATTTGGAGATGATTTAAATGACGTGATGTCTATGACTATGTTTTTAGTAGTGGGGTTTTACTTTTGAAGGTTTTTAAGGAGGCAACTTATTAAGCGTATCAAATAAAAAGTGATGTTTGAATCAGGTGGAGAAATACAAAGACAAGCAACGGACATCCAAGGGGGAGTATTATGAAATAATGGAATAGTGGATGTCTCTTGGAGTACTCATGTAGTGGGCATGCAAATGGACACCAGCATACCTTGATGATCATATTTATTCATACTATTTACTTCTACATAATGAATGATCATGTGCGCGGACATATAAATAGGTGTCTTTGTACTTCATTGTAACATACACTTGAATACTTGAAATATAATAAGGATACTCTCATTTTCCTTACTTATCTTCTTGTTACTTTATATTATGTTCTGAGCTACTAAAATCACAACATATATTTATATTTATGGTCATAATATACAACTTGATTTTAAATTATGGAGAATACTTATATTTATATTTATGGTCATAATATACCACCTGATTTTCCGTATTGTCTTACATTCTAATTCGGAGGTAAAAAATTACACGAAACGGTCTCAAATTTTGGTCTCAAAATTCCAGGTAAAATTTTATTAGGGTGGGCATTTGGTCTCAAAATTACAATCTCGTTCGATGTCATTTTTAAATGAGATCGAGAAAAGATTGAAATATAAAAAAATTGGTAATCTCCTTCTGTCTGGATCACGTATTAAAATAACGAGAAAAAAACGGGATTAGCTAAATAAAGATATGTTATGTTGGATTAAAACTAATTGAAATGAACTGAAATGAATTATAATGAAGTTTAATTTAATTAAATTTTAAAATATTTAAATATTAATCAAATATTTAAATATCTTTTTTAATATACATATTTTTATAATTTTTAAATTTTTTATAGTATAATAATAATAATAATAATAATAATAATAATAATAATAATTATTATTATAATAAAAATAATAATAATAAATTACTATAATAATAATAAGTAAATAAATAAATAAAAATTAATGAATTAATTGAATTGAACTTAATGAGTTTGAAAAAAATTGAACTGAAATTAATTGTAGTGAACTGAAAATAAGTCCAAAAAATTATGTCCACTAAATATTTTTAAATTATTTATATTATATTAATGTATTTAATTTATATAATTTATAAAAAAAATTATAATATTATATTTTTAAACCAAATCAAACAAATATGATTTTTATAGTCCCTTATAAAAAGCTTTTATAAAAAGCTTCGTACCTTAAAATTGACATTTACAAATCTTTTTTTTTTTCCATGTATATTAATACATTTTTTTAACATGCTTAATAAGGGTGTTACTATATTTGCAGTACGTCTAAATTATGATGAGCTCACCCTTTGGCCTTTACTAAATACACACTTTATTCAAATTTCAAATAATATATTTGTTTAATACAATAATTCAGATACCAAACACACCTGATTTTAATGGTTTTGAAACCATTAAAAAAAAAAGAAATGAATTTTAAATCCAAATAATAAACATAAAAAACTCCATACATAAAAAAAGTAAAAATATTATAAAAAACACTAAAAAATTATTAAATAATAAGAAAATAAAATAAAATAATATAATAGTACTTGAATTAATCTAAAATATTAATTTTATAATAAATATAAGTTATAAATAATTTAATGAAAATAATTTATAAGTATTTTTTTAAAAAAATTCTCTTTTATTGTTTTTTTTTACTGCTTTTCATGTTTTTTATTTTTTTTCTTTTGTTTTTTTTCTTTTTTCTTTTACTACTTTTATTTTTACTGATTTTTTTTTTCAATTTTGTTTACGTATATTGGAGTACTATTTTATTTATTTATATATTTATTTATCTTAGTTTTTCAAAAAATATCCTATTTTTTATCAATACTTTCAAAAATATTAAAAATAAAATTACAAGTACTTATTTTTTAAAATAATTGAGTAGATATATTTTAAATTTTTAATTTTTTTTTTTTATCATTTTGGTGGTGTATTTATTATTTCTTTTTAAATATGAAAGGTGTGTTTGATATTTTAATTGATGTATTAAATAAGAGTTTTAATTTGAACTTTGAATAAAGTGATGTGTTTAGTAAAGAAGTTGACTTATAAAAAAAATGAAGTACAAAGAAGTTGACTTATAAAAAAAATAAAAATGAAGTACAAGTAATAGTATTCATTAATAATCAATTTATGACTTATGTACAATGTTTCAAAACACATCATATGACAAAATCATTGCATCTTTTTAATGCTCGTTAGTACCCTTTAATTTTAATTTTTTTTTTTGTTGGTTTGACAATATTATATTATTAATAAAATTTCTTGACCTCTAGATCTATTAAAAATAAAATTTCATATGAAGTGATGTTACATGTGAGTCATGTGACTATGTGAGTCTTTGGTTCCCTATGTTAAATTTCTAGTCTTCAATAATCTCTTAGACACATGTTCAAGTCCTAGAGCTTTGAAATGCTTCTTTTTTTTTTTTAATTTTTTGAATATCTAATCCAATGGGTAAGAAAAAGTATAATGAGAGATTTTAAAATACACACTTTCATATAAGGTACCATCTTTTATACACATCCTCGTATAAAAAATTATCTTTTATACCTATAATTACAAAATTACCCACTAACTTATTCTAAGCAAATATTTTTATTTTCGCATTTCTATTGAAGAGATAGTGTTACTGGCTGGGCCTATGGCTTATACCAATAATTCATGAAATTTTCTGATGTTTTGAAAATGTTGATTTTGGCGACAACGTTTTTGTGTTGTTTGTTTGTGTTTTGAGTTTCAGGTCTACAGGTTGGATATCCGAAGTCATGAATTCAATGCATGGAAAAGGAGACTAGAGTCTCCGTTTTTTTGTTACTACGGAAAATGCATGGTTTCGGCGACTGGTGTCGCCGAAAATGGAAAGGAGAAGAAACGGCGACTGGCGTCGCCGTTTTTGTGCGAGCAAGGAAACCAGCGACTGGAGTCGCTGGTTTGGGTGTTGTCAAAGAACCGGCGACAGGAGTCGCCAGTTTTGGCTTGGATTGGTTCCAGCGACTCTGGTCGCCGTTTTCGTTGTGTTTAGAAATGGCGACTAGGGTCGTCGTTTTCGCTGCATGTCACACAACTTCAACTCTAGCCCTTGACATGGAAACGGCGACAGACACTTATCTTGCAACTATGGAACCGACGACAGATGCATTGAGTACATTCAACGTGTTCTCTTTTTCACTAAGTACTCAAATCAAGAAATGAAGAATGGTTCCGGTGTTTACTACTTCAATGATATCGACGACCATGAAGACGATGAAATTCCGAGACTTCAACACTTAGAGATTTTCACGAGAAATTGAATATGAAGAATTGAGATCGATGGAGTCAAGATTGAATTGAAGTTCTGATTTTGAAATTGAAGATTCAAGATTCGAAGATTCAAGAATCAAAGATTCAAGATTCCAAGATTCAAGAATCCAAGTTCCTCAATAGTGATGTCATCCATGGAGAAGTGACATCAGCCAAGCATGTGACCAATCAGATCGTGCCACGTCATCACCTCACATGTGCGGGCTGCCTATATAAACCCATGGATTTCGATTTCACCATTTGACGATTTTGAGAGAACGAAATCTGATTTTTAGAATCGTAACCGACAGCTTCGAGCTTCGAGTTTGTGTAGTAGCTTTTGCGCCTTGTGCCAAGATTAGAGTTAGGAGATTTAGCTCTAGGTACTCTTGTGCTAGATTGCAAGTTAGTGGGAGTTGTTGCGACACTCGGGAAACTTCTTGTAATCGGTTTGCCTACCATACTCTACAAGTGCAATAGTTTAGTTTTGTTGATCAATGAAATGAAAACTATTACATAACTTTGTCTACACTTTTTATTCTTCGAACTGTGTGAGTGTGTTCTTCGACTGAAGCTGTTGTTCGTGAGTTTAAGTCCAACTTCGCGAAAAGTTGGTATCATACGTCGAAGACGTAATTTCAATTGGTATCAGAGCGGGACGTCATACGTATAAGACGTGATCCGTTACTTGACTTCATAATTCCGCTACAATGGAGTCGTCTATGTTTGTCCAGAAACCTATTATGCTTACTCATCAGAACTACTCAAACTGGAAGGCCAAAGTTTCTGCTAGGATTAAGGGTTTTGACTCTAGATCTTGGATGGCAGTGTTAGAAGGATGGGAACGCCCATATACTGAAGATGCCGATGGTGTAAAAATTCCGAAACCGGAACGTAGTTGGACGAGAGAGGAGCATGACTTGTCTACGGCTAACAGCAAAGCTCTACTTCTTATCTGTGAATGGCTGGACCTCAGTATGTATCAGCTGGTCAAAAATTGCACATCTGCCAGAGATGCATGGGAGACTTTACAAAGAACTTGTGAGGGAAGTCATGCAGTTAAGCGATCCAAAATCCGAACTATCACTGCTCAATTCCATCAACTCAGGATGAGAGAAGATGAAGATATCAATGACTACTTGGACAAGATCATGAGATATGTGAATGAGGCTTTTGAACTCGGAGAAATCTTTCCTGCTCCCATGGTCTGTGAGAAAGTCCTCTCCAGTGTGAGCACTAGATTCGAAAGTAAGGTGCTGCCTATCGAAGCACGCAACGACGAGAACCAAAACTGGGATTATGCCGACTTGATGGCTGATTTGAGAAACTATGACCTGACTCTCAAAGTTCGAAGCAACCCAGACATGTCTCTTGTCTACGAACCAATGACTGCTCTCAAGATTTCAGAGAAAGGAAAAAGTTCAAGAAGCTCAAACTCTCGAAAAACTCATTTGAAAAATGAGAAAACTGAAAGTAGTTTTTCTGCTGATCTGGGTGAATCTGATGATGAGGAAGCTGAGGATATTGAGAGACTGATGAACTCTAATAATCCGGACAAACTTGCTGCACTGACTGAGATAGTCACTTATCTTGTGAAACAAGAGTTTAAGAGAAAGAACCGTGCCCGAAACATTCGGAAATTTCAGAAAAATTCTAACTCATACCCGAATACTCCTGACAACCGAAATCAGGGATCATCGTCTGACAAAAAGTTCAAGGGGACTAAACTTTCGCCATACTCCTGTTGGAGTTGTGTACTTAATGTCTAGATTTAAGTATCGGTTAACTCCCGGTCATAGCATTTAACCTATTTAATTAATAAACAATTATTTGCAATTAATTATTATTAATTAATTATGCAAAATATAGTCCTGGATTTTATACGTTGTAGTTAGTATGGTGTGTCGGGCCCACACAGAAGATCATACTATCGGTTACTCGTATTTAATCAAACAGTTGCTCACGACCTAGATGGACACGAACCAATCCATCGGTATAGTCGTTGTGTGAGAGAGAAAATAATTTGTCTTAATTATTTTATCACACTTGTACACTTGGTGTATTGGGCGGATCAGCTTGAGATTTATTGATTAGGATTGCCTAAGATAATCAATTTAAATCTCGGAGTATTTTATTCTTAATCCCTGATATTATTGCGGGTGTGTATATTTAATATTAGAGACTTTGATTTTCCAAAGGAATTAACCGATTTAATTATTGGGTTAATTACCGGTAAAGTTGGGTCGCTATATTTTATATATGACATGCCGTGAATACTTGACGGGAAAGTGTATCCCGGAAGGGTTGATAATATCCCCGAGATGAGTTCATAAGGAATTATTGTGTAAACCTCCTGAGTGGATTCGTTCCGCACAATAATAAAGGTTGAACGGTACTAGTCTCGGATATAAGAGATGAATATTATTTATTGAGCAATAAATAAATTTATTCATGGATATTTAAATCTTAAATACACGGAATAAATAATACTAAGATGGAGAAATATTATTTGATATAATATGGAATAATATTGGGAGTGCAATTTTATTTATATAGTGGAAAATAAATAAAATTAATATTGATAAGAATTAATAGATTTGGGTTGGACCCAATTTAATTTTCAATATTGAAGCCCAATATTTATTCTCCTTATGATCCCCTACGTAGCCTATATAAGCACTACATGGTCTTCACTTTCAAGAGAGAATTAATTGACCTACGGAATTCATAAAGTCTTGAGAGTGAGGAAGATCCATAAGAGTTCGATAGCTCGTCGCCCACCCGACGTTCGAACGGAAGTGCAAGGAATACGCGGGAAGATCACAAGGTCATCAACCGAATTCGTTTCTCCGTACAACGATTCGAGGTAATAATCGAGAACCCCTTCTATGATTATTTGCGTTGAATAAATTGTGATATATACATGAACGCACGATCCGGGAAAACGACGAACCTCGGGGACGAGGATTCGAGATCCCCGGCGAGGATCGAAGGAGGCGGACGAACCCTAGGGTTCGACCGCCGAGAACGCGCGACGAGGAGGGAGCCCCGGCTGGACGCCGGGGCACACGATCGAACCTAGGGTTCGATCGTCGGGGATCCGCCGTGGGCTGGTGCCACGGCGGGATGATCCGCCGGCCCCCTCGTCGGAGGCGCGTGGCGCAGGGAGCCCTCGGCTCCAGCCGAGGGATGCGATCGATCCTCGGATCGATCGCGGGCAAGCTGCGGGTTCACCCGCAGCGACCCCGTACGTGCTGCGGGTTCGCCCGCAGCGGACGCGTACGGGGCTCGGCCCTCGCGAGCAGCGAGTCACCGCGACTCGCTGCGGGCTGCTACGAGCAGCCCCGGGGATCGCTACGAGCGATCCCAGCGATCGTCGAGGACGATCGCGAGCCCCTCGCGGGGGCTCGGCTGGGTGCACGCGGTCTTCGGACCTCGCTGGGCATTCGGTCGGGCCCCGGATCGTGAGGTGGTTCGCGTTCGTGGATCCGACTCGCGGGAGAAAATCGGCTGGGGGCGGGCTGCGTGTCTTCGGGCGCGTAGTCTCCAAAGGTCGGACTCCTGCGGATGAGTCGGGATTCAATCTTCGGTAATCGAAGGGTTTTGATCGGGTTATCGGTTCCGCAATTTTGATAGCCCGGGACATCGAATCCCAACAACTGGTATCAGAGCGTTTGGTTTCGTGTTCATGTATGTATTCGATTGTTGTTCTACCTTGCAGGATTTCCGGCTATCATGGTTAATTTAATTTTGTTAATTTAATTATCATGATTATTAAACTCTCGGACATGTCGAGATTCGTTTTTTTGTGGTTGAATGTTTGTAATAGTAAAAATTCGGGGTTGACCGAATTTAGGATTTATTATTACGCACTTTATTTTCCGGAAATTGTATAGGGTCGATTTCATGTATAGAATCGATACCGGAATTGTAATTTAATTTTGTAAATTATTTACGTTGGTTCGATGATGAGACGATCGCCGGAAGACGAAGAAGTGACGAAGAGAGAAGGGCTTGGGATCGATCACAGGATGGTGATCGACCCATGGCCTAGCCGGCGTGGCTAGGCGGCGGCGGCGCTCCTCCCCGAGTGGCCGGCCGGTCGATTAAGGTGGGGATGGGGTGGGGTCTCCCAATCCCATGCTATTCCTACAAAAATCTACTTTCCTAATTAATTCGGATTTTTCCTATTTGAGTACCTTCCTTTTAGGAACTCTCATGGATTAGGAAAAGAATTAATTTAAATTAATTTTATTTCTATTGATTTATTTCCTTCATGGAAATATTCATAGATTAGAAATTTAATTAATTTAGTACTAAATTTATTTTTCCTATTTGATTATTCCTACTCATGGGAATATTCATGGATTAGAAATAAAAATAAATTTGGAGAGTAGTAGTCCTAATTTATTTATTTCCTTGTTCTATTATAGATATCTTCTAGAATATTCCAAGTTTTACTTGGATAGATTATTCTGGAGATTTAATAAGAACTAGATAGGAAAAATAAATAAATAAAAATATTAATAATATTTAATTTTATTTTTAATATATTCAATTGACTTAATTTTCGAATTAAGTAACTTTTGGATTAATTAAAAATAAATAGATTTAAATATTGGAAATTAATATTCTCGTCACATGGAGCATTCAAGAAACGAAGACTGAAGACTAGAGGATGCATATGAAGATAAAGCCATGATAGTCGGGGAAAATAATTCTCTAGCATTATTTTGACTATGTGCTATGTGCTTTATTGCTTTCATGCATGCTATATGTGTTTATTTTATGCACTAGATAGCGTATCCCTTTATCGTAAAAAGCTAAGTGGGAGAGGGGATGGAAACATTCCCATGGTCTCCATCACTGTTCTCTTGGTGACTTTTATGGACTTTCGAAGTACATATAGACAAGTCATTGGAGGAGAATTCTTGTAATTCCTTTTACAAGAAACATTGATCAAGTTTATCAAACAATGCCTAATTTGTCTTTCCAAAACTGACTTCAAGTCGACTCATTCTCACCCCGGGGAGTGGAATGGAGCCAGAGCCACTTGGTCATGTAGAGGACACAAATTAGAGACCTTCGTACCATTCTTTGATAGATGGATCGATTGTCTGCTCGGCTCCCTCATTTATGAGAGATAGGGTCGTTCGCATGGTGAATCACTGGTTAGAAACTTCGAGTTTCACTTATGATTCTCCGAGTCTTGATTTACGAAATCAAATGGATCAAGTAATTGGATTTCAATTATATAAATCTATTTGGTATAGTAAACGTCCACACGAACGTGGCTTGCTATACTGAAAGGGATTTTAGAATAATTGATGTAGACAGTTATAGGAGATTGTGAGGGATTGCGAGTTATCGTAAACGTCCACACGAACGTGGCTTGCGGTGACATAACAATTCTAAACGATTTACCTTGGTACTGAGTGATGGTTTACACTTAGGTACGCTTTATAGTATTCTTCCCAACGAAGTAACGCTATAATGATGTACGACCGAAGCAAACCTAATTGCTAAATCATTTGGGTGGGTAAACGTCCACACGAACGTGGCTTGCTTTACCTGATGGGATTTTAGACGCAATTAGTAATTTAATGATATTATTTGAGGGAGATAATATCGGACATTAAATTGATTGTTTGTTTACACGTGCTTATAGGCTTAGAGAATAGCTATGAATCCACTTTCTATGATACTCAAGGAACAAAAACTCACTGGTCCCAATTACATTGATTGGAAGAGAAATTTGGACATTGTCCTGACTGCTGAAGAGTACAAGTTTGTACTCTATGAGCAATGCCCTGCTGAACCCACGGCCGCCTCAACAGATGAGGAAAAAGAAGCATATCGGAAGTGGAAAAAGGCTGATGAAATGGCTAGGTGCTATATTTTGGCTTCTATGTCAAATGTACTCCAAACCCAACATCAGCCGATGAACACTGCCGAGGATATGTTATTTAACCTCAAGGAGATGTTTGGGCATCATGACCGTGCGGGTAGGCAAGATGCCATGAGAGTCCTCATGTCAACTACTCAGTCTGAAGGAACGCCTGTCGAGGAGCACGTTCTTAAGATGATGAGTCTGTTGAATGAATTGGAGGTCCTAGGAGCTATGATTGATGGTGAGACGCAAGTCGACATCATACTCCAGTCTCTGACCCCTAAGTTTGAGCAGTTTCGTATGAGTTATAATATGGGTAAACTATCTTATACTCTTGCGCAACTCCTGACTGAACTGAAGGCGACAGAGGGGATCTACAAGAAGGGAAAGTCTCAAGCGCTTGTGGCTACCAAGTCCAAAAGCTTGAAAGCTATTGGAGGTAGGGGCAAGAAAAGGAAGCAAGCCATAAAACCCAGTGGTGCCAAGAGGAATGGACCACGAGTGGGGGCTAGTAAGCCAAAGGGCTTATGCTTCCGATGCAAGAAGTCTGGACACTGGAAGTCTGAATGTCCTCTCAGAGGTACGAATTTTTCTTTAGTCGTAAAAACATAGTCAGCGGTATTATCTACCAGAATTCTGGTGTGTAGATATGGAACCACTGACGGTATGTGCATTTCTTTAAATGCAGGGGTTCCAGAAAACCCGGCGACTTAGAGAAGAAGAATTCGAGTCTACATGGGCGAAGCTGTTGGGGTAGCAGCGGTTGCAGTGGAAGACATTTATCTGTTTTAAGTTTTCATTTCAGTTATTGCTTATGTACCCCTTATTTTGAAAAAAGAACTTTTTTGTTCTGGTTTTCTTTATTATTAATGGATATTTTATTTCTTTAATCATTTGATGGTTTGGATAAGAAATAATGGTCATATCCGTTATGGTACATTAGATAGCAATATGTGAATGATGAATCCTTAGTCTACCACGATGCAACAAACCGTTATATATAACTTGTTTTACTTATTAGATGTATTTTCTCTTGTTAATCATTATATTTGTGAATTCTTGAACTTGGTAGTATCTATTCAAAAGGGATTCAAAAGGTCGAAATTGATTTGATCAATTATAGTTGGAGGAATGGACCTCCCGACCTAAGAATCAATCTTGAAAGATGATACAACTAAGTTAACCTTTCTGGATAAAGGATGGAATTCGGACAAGTATAGAAAATGATTTATGATTAATGCGGTATGTGCAATTAGAGAAGGTACGAGTCATTCCTTCAAGAATACTCGAAGATGGATTAGATTACTTGATGTGCTATAAAAGCGGAGTGTTTTCAACACAAAGCCATTATGGGGATCCTTCAAAGTATATCCATTGGAAGCCTGCGACTTGTCGCGGAGGCTATCACCTATCTAAATAACACATAGCATAAATCAGAGATTGATTAAATCTCAAACGACTACACCATACACTGGAGTGTAGACATGGTGTGTCAGAAATAAGAGATAAGATTCTAATAGTAAAAGGGACAAGTTTGTTCGGAACTACCTATGTTCTATGGATATTTCTGGATACAACGGCACATTCTATGTGGTTGTAGAATAATCCTAGAAGAACAAGTAATTGTATGTTTAATAGTACTACGAACCAGATGGGTGTCCTCGCCCGGTTCTTAGAGGAAGACTACTAGATGAACTACAATGCCCTAACTGACAATGTACTTCAAAATGAGGAAAGGATAGACTGAGAACCAGCCTAACCGAGTGGCGATACACCACTAACTGCACCTAATGTTATTACTGTTATACACCGGAACGCCATTGCAGTGGGAGGTTGTTAAGCAACCAGAGATGTTCATAAGACTGGAGGAGTTTTGAACTCTGGATCTAGTATACATGAAATCAATCCCTAGTTCTGCATAGGAACTTGCGAATTGATGAGATAGTCCATTCTATGGATTCATCAAAAGGCAAGGAGAGGTGTGTTAGAGACGTAATGGAAACAAGGGTGGTGTTTCTCGGAATTTTATGTAGATAACACTTCATCATTGGCAACAATGTAAAAGTATTGTCAGACATAAAATAGAGGTTGTCTAAATAAATCGAGACATAAGATTAAGATGAACTTGGGTCATGTTCTTAGAAATCTTTCGATCTCCAGATAAGAACATTTGTATTTCTCTTTAGATATCTTATACGATTATGGTTTGTTTTAAACGTGCACAATTCTGAGAAAGGTTATTGCCTTTCGAGATCAGAATACATCTATCTAAGGTATGTGTCTTGAACACATAAAGGAGATAGATATAGACAAAGCAGTTTCCTACACTTCGAGTGTGGAGAGCTTTGTGGATGCAATGTTGAAAAACAAGGACCTGATATCAACTATGCGTTAGCGTAGTGGGAGGATATCAAAGTAATCTGGATAAGAAGTATTCGAATGCTGTAAAGTACTTGGAAGTACTGGATTACTGGCAAAACGAAATCTTCTTAGATTACAGTTTCTCAGATCCAAAACCAGAGAAAGACCAGTGTAAGTCGATATCAGGCTATGTGTTCACTTTTAGAAGAGGTGGAACCTAAAGATGAAAGAGTAATAAGCATAATGCTTCTCGGACTCTATCATAAACCGAATAGCAGCCTCAGAGGCAGCGGAAGTTTTGGTTAGGTTCTGGAATGACCTCTGAACTTGGATATGACTCTTGGTTCACCAAAGGCTATGTACATAGCGGTGCGTGGAGAACTGGAAGAAGTCATAAGTTCAAAAGGGTGATGATAACACATAGAGCCAGTACCACCTGATACGAGTCATCGTCAGTGAGACGACGCAGTAGTCACCAAGATAACTTCAGAGCGGCAACCTAGATTGCTCATTCACATAATACTTCTGGGAAGTATAACTTAAGCACGTGATGAGTATGGGAGTCGGGAGTTAGGAGAAAATGACTAGACCTTAGTACAAGTGGGAGATTGTTGGAGTTGTGTACTTAATGTCTAGATTTAAGTATCGGTTAACTCCCGGTCATAGCATTTAACCTATTTAATTAATAAACAATTATTTGCAATTAATTATTATTAATTAATTATGCAAAATATAGTCCTGGATTTTATACGTTGTAGTTAGTATGGTGTGTCGGGCCCACACAGAAGATCATACTATCGGTTACTCGTATTTAATCAAACAGTTGCTCACGACCTAGATGGACACGGACCAATCCATCGGTATAGTCGTTGTGTGAGAGAGAAAATAATTTGTCTTAATTATTTTATCACACTTGTACACTTGGTGTATTGGGCGGATCAGCTTGAGATTTATTGATTAGGATTGCCTAAGATAATCAATTTAAATCTCGGAGTATTTTATTCTTAATCCCTGATATTATTGCGGGTGTGTATATTTAATATTAGAGACTTTGATTTTCCAAAGGAATTAACCGATTTAATTATTGGGTTAATTACCGGTAAAGTTGGGTCGCTATATTTTATATATGACATGCCGTGAATACTTGACGGGAAAGTGTATCCCGGAAGGGTTGATAATATCCCCGAGATGAGTTCATAAGGAATTATTGTGTAAACCTCATGAGTGGATTCGTTCCGCACAATAATAAAGGTTGAACGGTACTAGTCTCGGATATAAGAGATGAATATTATTTATTGAGCAATAAATAAATTTATTCATGGATATTTAAATCTTAAATACACGGAATAAATAATACTAAGATGGAGAAATATTATTTGATATAATATGGAATAATATTGGGAGTGCAATTTTATTTATATAGTGGAAAATAAATAAAATTAATATTGATAAGAATTAATAGATTTGGGTTGGACCCAATTTAATTTTCAATATTGAAGCCCAATATTTATTCTCCTTGTGATCCCCTACGTAGCCTATATAAGCACTACATGGTCTTCACTTTCAAGAGAGAATTAATTGACCTACGGAATTCATAAAGTCTTGAGAGTGAGGAAGATCCATAAGAGTTCGATAGCTCGTCGCCCACCCGACGTTCGAACGGAAGTGCAAGGAATACGCGGGAAGATCACAAGGTCATCAACCGAATTCGTTTCTCCGTACAACGATTCGAGGTAATAATCGAGAACCCCTTCTATGATTATTTGCGTTGAATAAATTGTGATATATACATGAACGCACGATCCGGGAAAACGACGAACCTCGGGGACGGGGATTCGAGATCCCCGGCGAGGATCGAAGGAGGCGGACGAACCCTAGGGTTCGACCGCCGAGAACGCGCGACGAGGAGGGAGCCCCGGCTGGACGCCGGGGCACACGATCGAACCTAGGGTTCGATCGTCGGGGATCCGCCGTGGGCTGGTGCCACGGCGGGATGATCCGCCGGCCCCCTCGTCGGAGGCGCGTGGCGCGGGGAGCCCTCGGATCCAGCCGAGGGATGCGATCGATCCTCGGATCGATCGCGGGCAAGCTGCGGGTTCACCCGCAGCGACCCCGTACGTGCTGCGGGTTCGCCCGCAGCGGACGCGTACGGGGCTCGGCCCTCGCGAGCAGCGAGTCACCGCGACTCGCTGCGGGCTGCTACGAGCAGCCCCGGGGATCGCTACGAGCGATCCCAGCGATCGTCGAGGACGATCGCGAGCCCCTCGCGGGGGCTCGGCTGGGTGCACGCGGTCTTCGGACCTCGCTGGGCATTCGGTCGGGCCCCGGCTCGTGAGGTGGTTCGCGTTCGTGGATCCGACTCGCGGGAGAAAATCGGCTGGGGGCGGGCTGCGTGTCTTCGGGCGCGTAGTCTCCAAAGGTCGGACTCCTGCGGATGAGTCGGGATTCAATCTTCGGTAATCGAAGGGTTTTGATCGGGTTATCGGTTCCGCAATTTTGATAGCCCGGGACATCGAATCCCAACAACTCCTCTACTAGCAAAGATGTTTCTAAGATGCAATGCTATGAGTGTAAGGGATATGGACACGTTAAAAATGAATGCCCGAATTTACATCGTAAGAAGAAGCTACGAGTTAGCTATGTTGTGATTGACGATGAGGATGTCATTTCTGAGAACGACGAGTCTGAGGACAATAATTCTGACGACAATGAGGACAACGCTCTAGTTGTCACTTTTGGTGAAGACTTTGAACTAGCAAATTTTGAAGTTGAAAACTTTGAACTTGACACTTTCCTGAAGGACACTGCTACAGCAGACAACATATTTCGTGTGGCCTCAGCGAATCGAGATTGTTGTGATGATGATATTTTCTCGGATGATGAATCAGTGTCTGATGCTGAAGAGATGGAGAAGACAACTGAAGTGTCTAAAACTAAAAATGTGTGCGCTGAGTTAGTCACTCTGAAAGAGAGTTACTCTAAACTCGAAAAATTGTGTGACACAGCTGTCAATGAGAATAGCACACTTGAAGTGTCACTGAAATTCCTAAAAGAATCTTTTGATGAACTCTCTGAAGAGAAACGAAAAATGTATGATGAGGCTGTAGTGTTGAAAAACTCAGTTGAGAAGACTGAGGATGAGAAGAAAAAGTTGAACAACTCTCTGACAATTCTTAAAGTTAAATTTGATGACCTATTCGAGGAAAAGCACAAGTATTTCAAAGAAGTTGTCGAACTGAGAGAAGTGTGTGAGAAGTTGAGTTCTGAAAACTCAAAATTGAAGACTTCACTGAAAAAGGAGTCAACTGAAGTTAAGAAACTGCAGACCTTGTTTAAGAACTCGGATGCTGAGAATGATGAACTAAAGTCATCACTGATGAAAGCTCAAACTGACCTTGCCATGACTGACAAGGAACGATATGTTTTGAAAGAAAAACTTCACATGACTGATGAGCTATTAAGGAAAATGAACACGAACTCTTCCGTGTTTGACAATGCTGCTTCATATATGAATCCTAATCGATACGGACTTGGATTTCAAAAAGTTTTTGAGTCTATTTACTCGACACCTGAAAAGAAGAAAGATGTGAGTTTTGTTAAAGCGTCGGATGATCTGTCTGAGGATAAAAGCAAGGATGAAGTTGAATCATCTAAACGGAAGGAGATTGCTGAAGGGAAGAAGATTGCTAAGTCTCCAGAACCTAAAACTCAAAAGTCGATCTCAACTTCAAAATCTGAATCTTAGACATATCAATTCCCAAAGAATATTGTCAGACATCCTCGTGGTATCCTACCATATGAGAAGACGTTGCTGAAAAAGTTAGACAAATCTCAGAACGTGAAGAAAAATGGACAATCCTCTCGCACTAAAACTGTTTTGGTCAAAACGTTTACGAAGGTTGAAACTCGTCACAGGCGAAAGTATGTTTGTCACTACTGTGATCAACCTGGACACATTCGACCATTTTGCTATAAGATGAAAGAGGACATGAACAGAGAACTTATGACCATGAAGAAAAAGTCTGAAGTGACTAAGGAAATGAAGAAACCCATTTCTCCAAATCCGAAAGCTGTGACTGAGAGGAACAGTCAAAATTCTAATGGGAAAAAGAAGTGGATGCCTAAGTCCCAAAAGAGTGAAGTTAAACTTAACTCCACCATTTTAACTGACTGGAAACCGAGAGAACTGATTTTCTGCAATGTTGCACTCAATGCCTCTGAAGCTGGAAACAAAGGTATTTGGTACTTTGACAGTGGCTGTTCCCGACATATGATCGGCACTAAGAAATTCTTGAAAGAATATGAGCCGATGACTGGATCCCCCGTGGTGTTTGGAGGGGGAGCAAAAGGTGTTGTCAAGGGAAAGGGAACACTACAAATTAAAGGATTGCCTCCGATCAGAAATGTTGTCCATGTCAAGGGACTTGTTGCCAACCTTATTTCTATCAGTCAGTTGTGTGATGAAGGATTCAACGTTAGTTTTGACAAAGAATCCTGCAGAGTTTTTGATTGTGAGGGAAAGTGTATCATGGAAGGTCCATGTGCTAAAAACAATTGCTATACAACTGAGTATAGTTGCTTCTCCGTGACTGTTCCCGATGAAGTTGATTTGTGGCACCAACGACTTGGCCACACTAGCACTCGCAATCTGAGCAAATTGGTTAAGGGGGAGATAGTTCGAGGAATCTCTCAACTCCCTAAAATTGAAAAGCGAGTATGTGGTGACTGTCAGAAGGGTAAGCTGACAAGAACTCCTCATCCGGCACTTCCAACTCTAATGAGCACTTCAGCTCCTTTTGAACTTCTACACATGGACTTGATGGGTCCAATGGAAGTGAAGAGCATAGCTAAGAAAGAATATGTGTTGGTTGTTGTCGATGATTTTTCTAGATATACTTGGGCAAGATTTCTGGCGTCCAAGGATGAAACGTTTAATGCCTTCAAAGGGATAGTGAAATGGATAAGAACAAATCATGAAGCTAAGGTGAAGAGGATCAGAAGTGATCATGGAACAGAATTTGAAAATTCTAGCTTCAATGAATTTTGCCTGATGAAAGGTATTCACCATGAATACTCGGCCCCAAAAACGCCTCAACAAAATGGGATTGCCGAACGGAAAAATCGAACTCTGCAAGAGATGGCGCGCGTGATGTTAATCTCCAAAAATCTGGCTCGAACTTTTTGGGCAGAAGCCGTCTCTACAGCTGGCTACATTTTGAATCGAATAAGTATTCGATCTGGCACTACTGCTACTGCCTATGAACTTGTCAATGGCAAGAAACCTTCAGTTGCACACTTTCGTGTCTTTGGCTGTACTTGCTATATTTTGAAGGATCGTGATCCTCTAAATAAATTTGAAGCCAAGGCTGATCGTGGAATTTTCGTTGGCTATAGCCAAAATAGTCATGCCTACCGCGCCTACAATCTTCGAACTAGGAAAGTCATCGAGACTGTGAACATCAACTTTGATGAACAAGACTTTATTGGAAAAGATGCAGAGGCTGATTGGGTTAAGGAAGGAATCCTTGAAGTTCGAACTTTTCCTTCAACACCCACAACTGAGACTCCTGAAAATGCTACTCCAAATACTTCACCTGAAGTTGGAGACTCTAGCAATCGAAATGATGACACTTCAGTAACTGAGGATGACGATGATGATCAAGTTGAAAACCCAGCTGATGCTCCGAGAGAAGCACCGGGTCATATTCAAAAACGTCATCCACCAAACCAAATGATTGGAAACTTGAATGGGCGAACTACACGCTCAAAGAAACCAATGAATTCTCCCGACGAACTCTACAACATCTGTACTTCTGCAATATGTAATGAAATCGACATCTCTTGCTTTCTCTCCGAAAATGAGCCAAAAAATTACAAGGAAGCCATGCAAGATGATTTTTGGATCATGGCCATGCAAGAAGAGTTGAATGAGTTCACACGAAATAATGTTTGGTCCTTAGTTCCCAGAACCTCAAATATCAATGTTGTTGGAACTAAATGGATTTTCAAGAATAAAACAGATGAGCATAACCAAATTGTCCGTAACAAAGCTCGTCTTGTTGCCCAAGGATATGCCCAAGTAGAAGGCATAGATTTTGATGAAACTTTTGCTCCGGTCGCACGAATTGAGTCCATCAGACTCTTGATTGCTATTGCATGCCATCTCGGCATCAAACTTCGACAGATGGACGTCAAAGCTGCCTTCTTGAACGGTGTGCTGGAAGAAGAAGTCTACGTTGCCCAACCTAAGGGCTTTGAGGATCCGAAAAAGCCAAACCATGTCTACAAGCTTCACAAAGCTCTATATGGCTTGAAACAAGCGCCTCGCGCCTGGTACGGATGCCTCACGGATTTTCTTCAGAACTTCGGCTTTGAGCGTGGATCGGTGGACAAAACTTTGTTTATCAAGCGTGATGGCAAGCACATGATTGTTGCCCAAATTTACGTTGACGACATTGTCTTCGGAGCTACTTGTTCTAAACTCGTGACTGCATTCACAGAAGCTATGTCCTCAACATTTCAGATGAGCCTTGAGGGAGAGTTGCATCAATTTCTTGGCCTTCAGATTTCTCAACGACCAAATGGGATATTTGTATCTCAAAGTAAGTATGCTAAAAACATGGTTGAGAGGTTTGAGATGCATCATGCCAAGCCAGCTAACACTCCTATGGCAACTACGGAACGCTTGTCTACGTCAACGAAAAGTCGGAGTGTAAACCAAACTCTTTATCGTTCTATGATTGGGAGTTTACTTTATTTAACTGCCACTCGTCCTGACATTATGCTTAGTGTTTGTATGTGTGCCAGGTACCAAGCTGATCCGAAGGAAGACCATCTACGAGCTGTGAAACGGATCCTCCGATACATCTCTGGGACTTCTCAGCTAGGTCTGTGGTATGCGCGCGACACTTCATCCAACCTTGTCGGTTTTTCTGATGCCGACTGGGCGACGGACACGGACGAACGAAAGAGTACCTCCGGATGTTGTTGCTTCCTTGGCAATAATATCGTGTCTTGGCATAGTAGAAAGCAAAACTGTATCGCACTGTCAACTGCCGAGTCGGAGTACGTTGCAGCTGGAAGTTGCTGCACTCAACTACTTGTTGGAGTTGTGTACTTAATGTCTAGATTTAAGTATCGGTAAACTCCCGGTCATAGCATTTAACCTATTTAATTAATAAACAATTATTTGCAATTAATTATTATTAATTAATTATGCAAAAATATAGTCCTGGATTTTATACGTTGTAGTTAGTATGGTGCGCATGGGCGCACAGAAGATCATACTATCGGTTACTCGTATTTAATCAAACAGTTGCTCACAACCTAGATGGACACGGACCAATCCATCGGTATAGTCGTTGTGTGAGAGAGAAAATAATTTATCTTAATTATTTTATCACACTTGTACACTTGGTGTATTGGGCGGATCAGCTCGAGATTTATTGATTAGGATTGCCTTGGATAATCAATTTAAATCTCGGAGTATTTTATTCTTAATCCCCGATATTATTGCGGGTGTGTATATTTAATACTAGAGACTTTGATTTTCCAAAGGAATTAACCGATTTAATTATTGGGTTAGTTACCGGTAAAATTGGGTCGCTATATTTTATATATGACATGCCGTGAATACTTGACGGGAAAGTGTATCCCGGAAGGGTTGATAATATCCCCGAGATGAGTTCATAAGGAATTATTGTGTAAACCTCATGAGTGGATTCGTTCCGCACAATAATAAAGGTTGAACGGTACTAGTCTCGGATATAAGATATGAATATTATTTATTGAGCAATAAATAAATTTATTCATGGATATTTAAATCTTAAATACACGGAATAAATAATACTAATCGGAGAAATATTATTTGATATAATATGGAATAATATTGGGAGTGCAATTTTATTTATATAGTGGAAAATAAATAAAATTTAATATTGATAAGGATTAATGGATTTGGGTTGGACCCAATTTAATCTTCAATATTTAGAAGCCCAATATTTATTCTCCTTATGATCCCCTACGTAGCCTATATAAGCACTACATGGTCTTCACTTTTCATAACTTGACCCTAAGTTACGCCAATCATAAAGTCTTGAGAGTGAGGAAGATCCATAGGAATCCGATAGATCGTCGCCCACACGACGTTCGGACGAAGTGCGAGGAATACGTAGGAAGATCGCAAGGTCGTCATAAAGATTCGTTTCTCCGTACAACGAATCGAGGTATAATCGAGAACCCCCTTCTATGATTATTTGTTCATGATTAATTGTGATATATACATGAACGCACGATCCGGGAAAACGACGAACCTCGGGGACGGGGATTCGAGATCCCCGGCGAGGATCGAAGGAGGCGGTCGAACCCTAGGGTTCGGACCGCCCCAACGCGCGACGAACGGCGAGCCCCGGCTGGACGCCGGGGGCACACGATCGACTTCGGTCGATCGCCGGGGTGCCACTGTTGGAAATCGATATCCCGGAATTAATAAATTAATTAAAATTAATTATCTAATTAATTCCGACCGAAATCCTTCGGAGAACGAATATCCGGATTGTCTAAATTGCGGAACCGACAATCCAATCGACTCCCGGTTGCCGGAAAACCCGCCACGAACCTCCACGGGGATAGCCTAATCAAACAAACCCGCCACGGGGATAGCCCGTGGCTTGTTCGATCGAGCCACCACGCGTGGGCTCGCGGCTGTCCATGGCAGCCGCCTAGGGCTGCTCGTAGCAGCCCGTCCATCATCCCCGAACCCTCGCGGACAGCCCCAACCTCCCGGAGGTTCGCCTCAATCAAGCCCTAGCCTCGACCCGAGTCGCGGCTGCCTAATCAAGGCGTGCGCACCCCACCGGGCGCGCGCTAGGGTTCAGCCCGTAGGTCCCCGCACGCAGCCAGCGAAGCCATGCGGATCCGCTGCGGGAAATCCCGCAGCCCGCTGCGAGCGCGCACGGGGAGGGCTCGGACAGCCCGCGAATCCGCTACGGGAAAACCCGTAGCTCGCGGGCGAGCCCGTGCGTTCGAGTCCTTCGGCGTCCAGCCGAGACTCACGCCCCCTCGACCCTCTCATGCTCAAGCCGTTGAGCCACCGGCGGTCCGGTGATGTTCGATCACCACCGCCCGGTTCAACTTCGACATGGGTCGCGTTCACGGATCTTGGTTCACGATATTTTTACGATAATTAAAACGATTAAATCATAAAGGGGGTTTTACGATTTACCTCGTTCTCGTTGTTCGGAAAAACGAAGAACTCAATTGAAGACCTTGAGATCTTCCCACGTATTCCTTGCACTAGCTCGGACGTCGGGTGGGCGACGATCTTCCGAACTCCATGGATCTCCTCCACTCTTCAAGAACTTTATGATTGGCGTATCTTAGGTTAATGAATTGTGAAGACCATGTAGTGCTTTTATAGGCTACGTAGGGGATCAAAAGGAGATTAAATATTGGGCTTCTAATATTGAAAATTAAATTGGGTCCAACCCAAATCTATTAATTCTTATCAATATTAATTTTATTTATTTTCCACTATATAAATAAAATTGCACTCCCAATATTTATCCATATTATATAAAATAATATTTCTCCGGTAGTATTATTTATTCCGTGTATTTAAGATATAAATATCCATGAATAAAATTAATTTATTGCTAATTAATTTATTCATCTCTTATATCCGAGAATAGTACCGTTCAACTTTAATTATTATGCGGATTAAATCCACCTGCAGGGTTTACATAATAATTCCTTATGAACTCATCTCGGGGATATTATCAACCCTTACGGGATACACTTTTTTCCGTCAAGTATTCACGGCATGTCGTATATAAAATATAGTGACCCAACTCAACCGGTAATTAACCCAATAATTAAATCGGTTAATTCCTTTGGAAAATCAAAGTCACTTATATTAAATATACACACCCGCAATAATATCGGGGATTAAGAATAAAATACACTGAGACTTAAATCGATTATCGCCGGCAATCCTAATCGATAAATCTCAAACGATCCGCCCAATACACCAAGTGTACAAGTGTGATAAAATAATCAAGACAGATTATTTTCTCTCTCACACAACGACTATACCGATGGATTGGTCCGTGTCCATCTAGGTCGTGAGCAACTGTTCGATTAAATACGAGTAACCGATAGTATGATCTTCTGTGTGGGCCCGACACACCATACTAACTAAAACGTATAGAATCCAGGACTATAATTTGCATATGTTTAATTATAAATAATTAAACGCAAATAATTGTTCATTAATTAAATAGATTAATGGCAATGGATCGGGAGTTTCCGTTACTTAAATCTAGACATTAAGTACACAACTCTAACAATCTCCCACTTGTACTAAGGTCTAGTCATTTCCTCCAAACTCCCGACTCCCATACTCATCACGTGCTTAAGTTGTACTTCCAAGAAGTACTATGTGAATGAGCACTCTAGGTTGCCGTTCTGAAGTTATCTTGGTGACTACAGCGTCGTCTCCCTCGACGATGATTCGTATCAGGTGGTACTTGCTCTATATGTTATCTTACATGATTTATTTGTTTTTGTGTCGTTTTTTTTCCGTTGTTTTTCGTGTCGTCTCGTGTCTTTTTGTTTCGTTCTTTGGTGTCATCCTCATGCTTCGTGGTAGTTTTGATGTTGTGTTGAGTGTGCAGGTATTTGAGTGTACTTGTGCGGAAAAGATCGAAAATATAAGCAAAATGGAGTTGAACCGAGAGGAAGCTGTCCAGCAAGACCAGGCGCCGCCTGACTCCCCAGGCGCCCGCCCGCAAAGGCCATCAGGCGGCCGCCCGTTGATCAAGCGCTCGCTCGCCTCCTTGGGCAGAATGGAGTATTCCTGTGCAACCGCCCGCCCCATCTGCAAGCGTCCGCCCGCGATGGTCACCAAGCGCTCGCCCGGTGACCAAGCGGCCGCTTGCTCGCTTGTCCAGAAACCTGTCAATCCTCCCAGGCGCCCGCTCCTGCTTCAGCCGCCCGCTAGCCAGGCGTCGCTAGCGCTCGCTCCGTACCCAGGCGGCCGCTTGGTCCGACTTTCAGCATTGACCGAGTTTGACTTCGGAAATCGTTGTACTATAAGTAGGGTTTCGACCCGAAGAAACAACAACGCTATTTTTATTTTTATTTTTCTGCACGTTTGGAGAAGACTCGAGACTCGATTCCCTAGGTTTTCAATTCTCGCTTTTCATGCTTTTGATTCACGAACGAAAATCGGGGTTAGCACCGATCCTTGTTTAGACTTTGAACGATCCATCTAGTAAGAGTTTTTCCTTTTTATCTTTGGTTTATTTTCAGTTTCTTTTACTTGGTGCTATTTTATTCTTGATCGATTAGTTGTTCTTCTTATTTATCTGTTTCTAGCTAATATGAATTCATACGTTATCTATTATTTCACCAATCCAATTATGAGTAGCTAAATTCATTGCTAGGGCTAGGGGAATTCAAGCTTTGGTTAGGGCTGGAGATTTACGATATCATTTAATGTGTTCGGTTTTTAGCTATTAATTTCAAAACCCTTGTTTGAGGCTTAGGAGCAATTACGAGGTATTGGATAATCGAATTTATTAAAGTCAACCGGCGACGGACATTTTAATTTTTGGATGTTTCTCGTAAATCGAAATCCCGTACTTGAAGCTTGATGAACCCGAAACTCTAGTTTCCATTTTATTAATTACTCCCAGTTTATTTATTAGTTGAATTATTTTAGTTTTTATTTTTAGTACTTAGTAATTTAGTTTAAAAACAAAACAAACCCAAACCATGCATTATGCTATACTTTCTTTTCATGTCATTTTTACAACCACTTGAATACTAATACGAGTACCGATAGTAGTGTTCCTCGAGAGACCGACTCGGGCGAGTTGCTTCGGCAACTAGTTCGGAATATTTTTATTTGATTTTAGCCGCTATAAAAACGACTAATCAAATTGGCGCCGTTGCCGGGGAACACTTTAGGCACAAGTATTAGTGTTTAAGTGTTTGCGTCTTTCTTTCTCTTTTATTTTTCTTTATTTTTATTTGTTCAGGTACGTGTGATTGTTTGTTGTCTTTGTTGGTGCATGTTAGGTAGAAGAAGTCAAAAGACCAGCCTTGCACCCGTGATAGACAACATTAACAGACGTAAGAGCATCAGCCGGTACATCTCAGTGGACGACGGTAACTCGTCAGACAGTTCATCAGAATCCACCATTACCGGAATCGAACCTGAAGGTGACCTAGCAGAAATGGACGAACGCGACGTCAACAATGTTGACAACAACAACAACAACAACAACAACAACAACAACA
Organism: Euphrasia confusa; assembly: GCA_954870475.1. NCBI lineage: Eukaryota > Viridiplantae > Streptophyta > Magnoliopsida > Lamiales > Orobanchaceae > Euphrasia > Euphrasia confusa. The sequence continues at coordinate 23,281,000 of OX940968.1, read as the reverse complement.
ACAACAACGTCAATCAGGGGCCACGCTTTGGTGACTCAGCCCACCCTCTCGTGGACGGGGCAAGCTCGTGCATTGTCTTAGGTGCCGCTGCTCGTCGGTACGACCTGAAGTCCCACCACTTGGCCCAGTTACCGCAGTTCTATGGGATGCCTAAAGAAGATGCCTTGAACTTCATCAGGGAATTTTATTCAGTCCTCCAGTCTTTCCCAAATGGTAGCCTGGACGACGGGCAACTTCGATTAAAGTGTTTTCCATATGCTCTGAAAGATCGAGCCAAGAACTGGTTGTTGTCTTTGGAGCCTGATTCCATCGATACATGGGAAAAGATGTATCAGGAGTTCATCAAGCGCTTTTACCCTCAACAGAAAACCATTGACTTAAGGAGTCAGATTTGCGCCTTCAGACATGAGCGTGGAGAGTCATTCCACGAAACTTGGGAAAGGTTTAGGAGTTTGCTCAGACAGTGTCCCCACCATCAGATATCCCAGGAGATCCTCAATCAGTTCTTTTACACAGGATTGCCGCCGGCATTGCAGAACGACGTGCAAAACGCAGCCGGAGGGAACATTAGCAACCTCCTCACCAATGACGTCGTTGCACTTTTCAAAGAGATGGCCGAGAGATCTCGACAGACAAACACCCGGGATAAAGAGGTGGCAGCTTCAGTAGACGGGAGTCTTGATTCTTCACTGACGAAGCAGGTTGCCGAGCTAACCCGAAAGCTACATATGATGGAGGCCAAAGAGACTTCCCCTACTCAGTTGTTGGTGCACCAGCCTGATCCGTGCGGTAATTGCGGGGAGATCGGGCACTATTCGAGTAACTGTCAGTACATGCCTTCCCCACCTCAGATGATGGATCAGTCCTTCGCACCGGAGTTTCAGGTTAATGCCATGCAGGGATTCAACCAGACGAGTAATCAGAGGAACGAACCCTACGGCAATACATACAACCCAAGTTGGAGAAATCACCCTAACTTTTCATGGAAACAAGGGCAGAACCAGCAGCAGATTGGGCAGAACCAGCAGCCGAGCTACAATAGCCAGAATCGGCCACAGAATAACTACCAGAATGCAGGGAATCAGAACTGGCAGAATAACCAGAGGCCCCAATATCAGCAACAGGGCCCGTCAACATACCAACAGCCACCACAACCCGCATACCAACCACCACCGACCCAGAAAAGCTCTAGCCTCGATGAGCAATTCTCAGCCTTCATGCAATCGCACCAGGGGTTCATGCAGACGACCAACGGGTACATGCAGCAGAATCAGCAGAGGATGGATAGCATGGAGTCATCGATGACCAACCAAAACTCCACGATCAAGAGGATTGAGACCCAGGTTGGGCAGATGGCTGGGCGACTGAACGAGCTCGCTCAACCTACTCAGAAGGACAGAATCCCTAGCCAACCTTATCAGGCTAAGGCCATTACGGTACTCAGAAGTGGCCGGGTGATAGATAACCACGTGGAAATGCCGACCGCGGTGGTAGAGGAGGACATTCCTACACCAGAGATAGCCGAGCAGAGTGATCAAGCTGAAGAATCGGTGGTGAAACCGAAAGAAAAACCGATGCCAACACCCGAGACCAGTAGAGCAGCCTTACATAAGGCTAACGATCCATACAAGCCCCCTCTTCCGTTCCCAAACCGTATGAGGAACGAGAAACAAGACCAGCAGTTCGCGGAGATTTACAAGCTGCTATCCAAAGTGAATGTGAACCTGCCATTACTCGACATCATCCGAAATGTCCCCGCCTATGTCAAGTTCTTCAAAGACCTCGCCTCGAGGAAGAGAAGGTTCGTTGACAACGAAAAAGTTGTGGTGTCAGAGGTAGCAAGTGCCATTCTCCAGCACCAGCTACCCGAGAAACAGAGGGACCCCGGAAGTTTCAACATCATGATTGCCGTGGGGAATGGTAGAGAGGTATCTGGGATGCTCGACTTGGGGGCAGGGATAAATTTGATGCCGTACGCCGTGTACGAGCAACTGGAGTTAGGCGACCTCAAGCCTACTCGGATGTGCCTCCAGCTAGCCGACCGATCGATACGATATCCCAAGGGGATCATAGAAGACATTTTGGTGAAGGTCGGAGAATTGATAGTACCAGTCGACTTTGTGGTACTAGATGTTGGAGAGGTTCCCGAGAATGGGCGAGACCATGCCATTCTTTTGGGGAGACCATTCATGGCCACCACGAACACGGTGATTGATGTAAAGAACGGCACACTCGAGATGACCGTTCTCGGTGAAAAAGTTTCTTTCTCCGTACGGACGGGGAAGGCCGTTCCCGCTGCCATGTATATGGAGAATTGCTCCTTCGTCGATCCCGTAGATGACGAAGTGGAAGCCATGTTTGTTGAGGAAAGTGAGCCCGAAATACACGAGGTTGAGGAAGAGAAGGTAGCTGACCCTACCACTGAGCGACTTAGTTCACCGGAAGCCGAGATCGAGGCTCCGAAGAGTAAAGTGGAGTTGAAGGCGTTGCCTAGTCACCTCAAGTACGTGTTCTTGGAAGACGGGGAACAAAAACCCGTGATAATCTCCGCTACTTTGGGGATTGAGGAAGAGAAAGCACTAGTGGCAATCCTAAAGCAAAACAAGAAAGCTTTTGGATGGAGCTTAGCCGATATCCGAGGCATCGACCCCTCGGTATGCATGCACCGAATAGTGTTGGAAGAGGGATCGATCCCTAAGAGAGATGGGCAGAGGCGTCTTAACCCGGTTTTGATGGAAGTCGTGAGGACTGAGATTTACAAGCTCCTCGATGAAGGTTTGATCTATGCCGTTGCCGATAGCCAATGGGTGAGTCCGGTCCACGTGGTCCCGAAGAAGGGAGGTATCACAGTCGTCGAAAACCAGAAAGGGGAGCTCCTCCCTACGCGTATTACTACTGGGTGGCGAATGTGCATCGATTATCGGAAATTGAATGCCGCCACTCGAAAGGATCACTTCCCTCTCCCATTCATTGATCAGTTACTTGATAGATTATCCGGACACTCATTCTATTGTTTTCTTGATGGTTTGTCAGGTTATTACCAGGTGGCGATAGCACCGGAGGATCAGGAGAAGACGACGTTCACCTGCCCCATTGGTACTTATGCTTGGAGGAGGATGCCTTTCGGCCTATGCAATGCACCGGGAACGTTCCAGAGGTGCATGATGTCCATCTTCTCCGAGATGATAGGTAACTTTATGGAGGTTTTTATGGACGATTTTTCAGTATTTGGCTCTTCTTTTGATGATTGCTTGGGTAAGCTCGATAGAGTTCTTAAAAGATGTATTGAGAGTAGTCTTACCTTGAGTTGGGAGAAGAGTCACTTCATGGTTACTAGTGGGATTGTGCTAGGACATTTGGTGTCTAGTCGGGGTATAGAAGTCGATAGAGCCAAGATCGAGGTTATTGAGAGACTACCCCCTCCCATTAATGTGAAGGGTATTCGTAGCTTCCTTGGGCACGCCGGGTTTTATAGGAGGTTTATTAGAGATTTTTCTAAGTTTAGCCAACCTTTGTGTCGTTTGCTAGGTCAAGATGTTGAATTTAACTTCGACGAGTCGTGTTTAGTAGCATTTAATACACTTAAGGAAAATCTTACCTCAGCCCCGGTAGTTGTAGCACCCAATTGGGAGTTGCCCTTTGAGATCATGTGCGATGCATCTAACTCAGCCGTAGGAGCGGTTCTTGGTCAGAAAGTGGATAAGTTACTTAGGGTTATTTATTATGCTAGTGTGACCCTCAATAGTGCGCAAACTAACTATACCACTACCGAGAAAGAGTTGCTAGCGGTCGTGTTTTCTTTGGATAAATTTAGGTCTTATATCATAGGGTCTAAAGTCATTGTCCATAGTGATCACCAAGCCTTACGACATTTGCTAGCCAAAGCTCAAGCCAAACCGAGGTTGATTAGGTGGATTCTCTTGTTACAAGAGTTTGATGTAGAGATTAAGGATAGGAAGGGGTGTGAGAACGTTGTGGCCGACCACTTGTCTAGGCTAGAGTCACCCCCCGAGCCCTTGGTTGATGATGTAGACGATTCGATTCCCGATTCTTTTCCGTATGAACTTGCTATGGCTATGACTCCGGTACCTTGGTACGCGGATATTGTGAACTTTTTGGTTGCAGGTGCTCTGAGAGAAGGCATGACTTCTCAGGAAAAAGCAAGGTTCGAACATTTGTCCCGAGAATATTTTTGGGCGGACCCTTACCTCTACAAGTTCGGGAAAGATGAAGTGATCCGACGATGCCTTCCGGAGGAGGATCAAAGTCATGTGCTCAAGTGTTGCCACCACGATGAGAGTGGAGGTCACTTTGGGGGTCGTAAAACCGCCCACAAAGTCCTCCAGTCAGGTTTGTTTTGGCCTACTCTTTTCCGGGATGCATTCAATTTTTGTAAGGCTTGTGACCGTTGTCAACGCATGGGAAGTATTGGTAAGAGGGACGAGATGCCTTTAAATATTAATTTAGTTGTTGAGATTTTTGATGTTTGGGGCATTGATTTTATGGGTCCATTTCCTGTGTCGTTTGGATTTGAGTATATATTGTTGGGTGTTGATTACCTTTCCAAGTGGGTCGAAGCTATCCCCACCAGGACATGTGATGCTAAAGTGGTTCTCAAGTTTGTGCAGGAAAACATTCTTTGCAGGTTTGGATTTCCTAAAGCCATTATCAGCGATGGTGGCAAACACTTCTGCAACAAGCTTTTCGAGAAGTTGATGACCAAGAATGGCATCAAGCACAAAGTCGCTACGGCATACCACCCTCAAACCTCCGGACAAGCTGAAACGAGTAACCGGCAAGTAAAGGAGATCCTTGAGAAGACGGTTAAACCTTCCCGTAAAGATTGGTCCAAGCGTTTGAATTCAGCGTTGTGGGCTTATCGAACCGCATACAAGACGGTGATCGGCATGAGTCCCTACTGGCTAGTCTTTGGGAAATATTGTCATCTACCGGTAGAAATCGAACACCGAGCATATTGGGCGATCAAAGCCACCAACTTGGATGTAATGGAAGGTGGAGGAAACCGGGCCTTGGAGATGTCCGAACTAGAGGAGATGCGCAACGAGGCTTATGAAAACTCCCGCATTTATAAGGAGAAGGTGAAGATGGTTCACGACAAGAGAATTAAAAATAAAGAGCTTGAAGCCGGGATGAAGGTTCTTTTGTTCAACTCAAGGCTTCGTTTGTTCCCCGGAAAACTCAAGTCAAGATGGAGTGGTCCTTATGAGGTATTAGAAGTGTTTCCATATGGGGTTGTAAAGCTTTACGACCCGAAGTCCAAAGAAGCGTTCCAAGTCAACGGGCATCGGGTGAAACCATATATTATGCCACATATGGACGGAGACTCATTGAACATCGGAGTAGAATCTATTCTACTCGATGAGGTGATTTATGAATAGAGCTTATTAGTCGAGCTCGAGACATTAAACGAGCGTCTCGTGGAGACTAGTCCACGGACCGTAATGCTCACTCGGTTCCCAAATGAGCGCCCCGTGGGGGCCTACCTACGACTTGTCAAGCTCACGACGTAAAATGAGCAATAATTTCTATCACGCGGTGGAAGGAGATTATCAACGGTCGGCAGAGACTAAAGCGAACGAGAGTAAAATTTCCTGCAGGTACCAGGCGTCCGCCTCGATAGGACGCGCTCGCCAGCCCTCTGTCGCGAGCGCTCGCTACGTACTTAGGCGCCCGCTTCGTCGCTTGACCAGAATACTGGAATTTTGAGCAGGCGCCCGCTTCCTCACGGAGCGCACGCCAGATGGGCAGCGCGGGCGATCGCCTTCCCACAGAACGGCTGCCTCGTCCAATGGCCAGAATAGTGCACTTTCGAGCAAGAGACCGCCCGATCACGAAGCGATCGCCTGGAGCGCGTCGCGAGCGCCCGCCTGCCTACGAGGCGCTCGCTTCGTATGGATGTCAGAATGCCAGAATTCAGGCCAAGCGCCCGCTCGATGTCGGAGCGCTCGCTTCCTCTATAGATTTAAAAATAGTATTTTTAATTAATTTATTAATTAATTTATTATTTTTTCTTTAATTCAAAAATTGAAAAGGGGGGAGATAGTGAGATGCCCTAACTCTAACAGCCGCCCCCCCCTTCACTCTTGTCTTCTCTTGTTCTTTCTCTGCAGATCGAGCGAATCACCGTCGACCAGAACCACTTCCGTTCACCACCATCATCTCCGAACTCCGCCCTGCTTCCGCCGCCGCATCAGACGCCGACCTCTACCACCGCGACTCGCTGCTTCACCTCTCCAGCCGGCAGCCGAACCACCGCCCCGTCAGCCCGATTCTCACCCGCGGCCCTCTGAAGCTCCTTCCTCAATCACTGTCGCCGTCCATCTCTTCCGGCAACAACCGCCGTCGCCCCCATCTTCTCCTTCAACCTATCCTCTCCGGCCAAGACCCGCCGCTCACGAAGCTCTGCCGCCGCCGGCTCGCCATATCAGAGCCAAGAACCGAGCTTCCACTCAACTCTCGAGTCGACCCAAGTCCCGGCAGCCCTACGTATACAGACCGAGTCTCGACAGCCCCGACTCCCGTTCTCCGCTTTCGACTAATTCACGGCAGTCCCGTGAACACTCTTGGTTAGTAATCTCGCTTCTCCCGACTGTGATTCGATATGGCTAACACCCGAGGCAAGAAACGAGCTCCCCCGTCCATAAAAGCCCGAACTGATGCAGGGCCCTCCACTGAAGCACCGGTTGACGATCGAGTCGACCTACAGGATGAATATGGTGCCGACTTTCCCATCTACGATCACAAGGAGGGTCAGCGACTTCTCGCATTTCGTAAGTTTACGATTGAGTACCCTCGTCCATTTGACTGGAATTTACTTCAGAAATTGGGATTAGTCGATGAGGTCGAGAGATATTTAAAGTTATTAGGGCTGTCCACTATTGCTAAACAGAAGCACGGGTATTCTGAGTCTTTGGGCCTAGAGATGTTGTGTACGTTGGAGAAACACTCGAACGGCAAATTCTATACTTGTCGTTTTCGGGGGCAGGACGCCCGGTTTGATGCAGATACACTGCGCATGGCCTTCGGCTTCCCGACCACTGGGGTCCAGCGTCATGTCCCGAAAACCATCGACAAAGACGAGGCGTGGCAGCGCGTTGCATTGGTTCCTAAGCACACCGGGCGGAGTGTGCAGATAGCCGACCCGGCTCTTTTATTGGTCCACCGGTACATTGCCTATAACATCTCTGGGAATCACGAGGGCAACAAAGTCAACCGATCGGAACTCTTCTTCCTCGATCGTGCAGTACAGGGGAAAACGTCGACAATGGTCGACTATTTGTGTAGCCAAATGAGGGGGACCTGCGTCCGAAACGTGTCACATGCCTCGTTCTTCTACATTGCTACTAAACTAGCGCATGAGCTGGACTTTATAGATCTCGACGATCTTCCGGATGATCTCCCCTTCAACCCGGCACCTCGATGTATTGATGAGAGGGAGCTCAGCGGGTCGAAGCTCATTGACGAGAACGGTCTCTTCCGTTCCCACGCTTCTCGACTCCTCAAAGATGCAGCCGCAGGCACCTTGCCTCCTATCGTTCCTCCACCACCAGTCAGTGACGACGATGACGAGCCGATTGCCTATCCGACCTATACTTCTTATTCTGCCGGATTTCAGGAGATGCATGCTCAGTTCCGGGATATGCGCACTAGCTTCGAGGATGCGGAGACTAGTCGGCGCGAGATCGAGTACACCCAGCGACAGGAGTTCCAGACTTGGACGGGCGAGGACCGCACTTACATTGATGATCGGTTCAGCCGGATGGAGGCCCAGGCTGCGACTCAGTATGCCCACTTTAATGGCCGGCTAGACAGGATCGAGACCCAGCAGGCCACAGAGCATGCTTTCCACGTCGCCCACTACGCAGAGGATCGAGTCTACCATGCTTCTCAGTATGCCCAGATGATGGACTTGTTCCGAGGGGCACAGCAGCCCCCACCCGAGCCATGAGGATCGACCGTACTTTCGTACGGTCGTGGTATGTATATAGTGTCTTAGTTTTCGTTCTCTCTGAGTTGTTTTATTTGTCTTGTTTTCGTTTGATTCTTGTGGTTGTTTTGGAGGTTGCTTTAGTATGTGTGTGTAGGTTGTTCGCCCCGGACACCATTGGACTACTTCGAGGTCGATTTTCTATGGGACGTTGCTTTCTTTGGAGGCTCGGACTTCCATGAGGACACGGAATAGCCCAAGTGTGGGGGGGTTTGCTTCCTTTTCCCTTATCTTGTTTTTATTTCTTCTCTTGTCCTATGTGCGTATGTGCTTTTGTCGTGTCTGGATTTTGTGTTCGTTTGATTGCTTTGAGTTTAGTTGTGTTGATCACCCCCTTTTTCCCACTTATGTGATATGGTTATCATGAGCATGTGCTAGATTGCGTTCGTATGCCTATTGCTTTATTTTGTCTCTTGAAGTGCGGTAGAGTCTTGGTGCTAGAGGTCGGTATGCGAGTAATTTTGATCCTTTGTCTAGTTGCAGTGGAGTAATTGTGAGATAATCGCATGTTAGCTATTTCATTTTCCAAAAGCCTTGTGAGAGTTTGAGCCTTTGTAGCTTTCTTCTTTGTGTGATATATGATTCGTTGCCTTTCGAGCTTCTTATTTCCTTGTTCGATATCATGTGTGCCCGTATGAACTAGAGATAGCTAGGACGTGCTTAGGTTGTTACTCGAGGCTAGCATATCATGACTTACTTGATTTTGAATGTGATTGGGATATGATCGATTAGGATAGCCATTTCTAGCCGCTTACTTTTGACCCCGAGCCCGTCGTGGGACACCCTAGTAACCCCGTTGAGCCTACATTTAGCCTTTTCTTCTTGTCCTATATTCCGAGGAGGAGGGAAGCGAAGTATTAGTGTTGGGGGTATGAAGGTGTTGATGTATACGATGTTTTTGTTATTTTGAGACTTGTGTATGTTTAGTCTCCAAAAAAAAAAAAAAGAAAAAAGAAGAAGAAATAAATGAGACGTGTTATAAGTCTCTAAAAAAGAGTCGAGACATGTTATAAGTCTCCAAAAAAAAAAAAAAAAAAAAAAAAGAATAAAAAAAAAAGAGAGTCGAATAATGTTACTAGTTGATTTCTCGGGAGATTTGTGAGGCGAGATGAGTTTGTTTATCATGCTTGGAGTTATTGGGGTTGTTGAGAAGTTTAGACGGATGTTTGGTGTGGCGGAGACGTGTAGTTGAACATTATTAGTCCACTTTTGCCCAAATAACCCCGAATACCCTTAGCCGAGCCCCATTACACCCGATTGATCGATCACCCTTGATTCTTAAGATAGTAGACTTTGATTAGTGGAGAGTATCACTTGAGTACGTGTTTGGTTGATGTTCTTAGGTGCACATGTTATCATTTGTAGCTCATCCTTGTTCCATTTATGCTTATTTTTCTCGAGTACACAAGTCACATCTTATCGCTTATCCTTCGCTTGTGTACGCTTTTGAGTGGAACCGTGTTTCGAGAGAAGAAGAAAAGAGTGAATCCGAGTGAGGGAAATTGGAGTAGTTACATGTGATGATTCTTACTTGACCTTTGTTGTTTCTATGTACTTTGGGGTCGAGATTTATTTGTTTTACTTTTTCCGGATGCACCGGGGGTTTACTTGTATCTTTTGGGAGATAGAGTAAGTAGTTGGCATGCTTGTGTGATTTGGTTCTTGCTTTCATGAATGTTTGCTTGAGGACAAGCAAAATGCTAAGTGTGGGGGAGTTGATTTATTTGTTTTTGTGTCGTTTTTTTTTCGTTGTTTTTCGTGTCGTCTCGTGTCTTTTTGTTTCGTTCTTTGGTGTCATCCTCATGCTTCGTGGTAGTTTTGATGTTGTGTTGAGTGTGCAGGTATTTGAGTGTACTTGTGCGGAAAAGATCGAAAATATAAGCAAAATGGAGTTGAACCGAGAGGAAGCTGTCCAGCAAGACCAGGCGCCGCCTGACTCCCCAGGCGCCCGCCCGCAAAGGCCATCAGGCGGCCGCCCGTTGATCAAGCGCTCGCTCGCCTCCTTGGGCAGAATGGAGTATTCCTGTGCAACCGCCCGCCCCATCTGCAAGCGGCCGCCCGCGATGGTCACCAAGCGCTCGCCCGGTGACCAAGCGGCCGCTTGCTCGCTTGTCCAGAAACCTGTCAATCCTCCCAGGCGCCCGCTCCTGCTTCAGCCGCCCGCTAGCCAGGCGTCGCTAGCGCTCGCTCCGTACCCAGGCGGCCGCTTGGTCCGACTTTCAGCATTGACCGAGTTTGACTTCGGAAATCGTTGTACTATAAGTAGGGTTTCGACCCGAAGAAACAACAACGCTATTTTTATTTTTATTTTTCTGCACGTTTGGAGAAGACTCGAGACTCGATTCCCTAGGTTTTCAATTCTCGCTTTTCATGCTTTTGATTCACGAACGAAAATCGGGGTTAGCACCGATCCTTGTTTAGACTTTGAACGATCCATCTAGTAAGAGTTTTTCCTTTTTATCTTTGGTTTATTTTCAGTTTCTTTTACTTGGTGCTATTTTATTCTTGATCGATTAGTTGTTCTTCTTATTTATCTGTTTCTAGCTAATATGAATTCATACGTTATCTATTATTTCACCAATCCAATTATGAGTAGCTAAATTCATTGCTAGGGCTAGGGGAATTCAAGCTTTGGTTAGGGCTGGAGATTTACGATATCATTTAATGTGTTCGGTTTTTAGCTATTAATTTCAAAACCCTTGTTTGAGGCTTAGGAGCAATTACGAGGTATTGGATAATCGAATTTATTAAAGTCAACCGGCGACGGACATTTTAATTTTTGGATGTTTCTCGTAAATCGAAATCCCGTACTTGAAGCTTGATGAACCCGAAACTCTAGTTTCCATTTTATTAATTACTCCCAGTTTATTTATTAGTTGAATTATTTTAGTTTTTATTTTTAGTACTTAGTAATTTAGTTTAAAAACAAAACAAACCCAAACCATGCATTATGCTATACTTTCTTTTCATGTCATTTTTACAACCACTTGAATACTAATACGAGTACCGATAGTAGTGTTCCTCGAGAGACCGACTCGGGCGAGTTGCTTCGGCAACTAGTTCGGAATATTTTTATTTGATTTTAGCCGCTATAAAAACGACTAATCATTACACTTATGGACTTGTGATTTCTTACCATTTGCCATCGCACCGCTATTTACATAGCCTTTGGCAAATTAAGAATCACATCTAAGTCCCAGAGATTATCCCGGAGTTTATACCAAAACTTCCGCTGCCTCTGAGGCCGCTTATTTGGTTACTCATGGCAGAGTCCGAAAAGCATCGTGCTTATCACTCTTCCATGTTAAAACTCCTTCTCCTTCAATAGTGAAACACATAGCCTGATATCGACTTACACTGGTCCTCATTTGATTAGAAATCTAAGAGAATGTAATCCAAAGGAAATGCTTGTTTGCTCCGTAATCCAGAACATAGTTTCCAGTACTTAAAAGTACTTAAAATGTTCATTACAGCAGTCGAGTATTCCTTTCCAGGATTACCTTGATATCCTCCCACTATACTAGCCGCATAGCAGATATCAGGTTCTTGTTTTTAACATCGCATTTATTAAGCTTTCCACACTCCAAGTGTAGGAAACCGCTTTAATTGCTTCTATCTCCTTTTGTGTTCCAAAACACATATCCTTAGATAGATGCATTCCGTATCTGAAAGGTAACGAACCTTTCTCGGAATCTTGCATGTTAAAACGAACTATAATTATATATATGTAAGATGTCCAGGAGAAGTACAACTTCTTCCTACATCTTTCATAATGATTTATCCAGACAACCATCATTTCATGTCTGATTACATCTTTACATTGTTGCCAATGATAAAATGTTATCTACATAAAAACCCGAGAAACACCACTTTGTTTCCATCACGTTTCCAATACACACTATTCGTCTATGCTTTGATGAATCCATAAAATGGACTATCTCATCAACTTGCAAGTACCACGAACTCAATGCTTTGTTCCAATCCATAAATGGATCAACTAAGCTTGTACTCTAAATGATCTTGCCTCTTAGCAATAAACCTTATTGCTTTCTAAGAGAGCACATTTAGATCTAGTACTGCTTTTATGTAAATCCAGGGATCGATTTCATGTATACTAGGTCCAGAGTCCGAAGACTCTCCTAGTCTTATGAATATCTTCGGTTGTCACACAACCTCCCACTACAACGGCATTCCGGTGTATAAACAGTAATAACAGTAGGTGCAGTCAGTGGTGTACCGCTACTCGGTTCGGCTGGTTCTAAGTCTTAATCTCTCTCTCTCATTTCAAAGTATTACGTCACTTTGGGCTTGTGGTTCATCTAATAGTCTTCCTCTAAGAACCGGGCGTTAGAACTTATAACGTCCTTCTGGTTCATAGTACTATTGAACACACATCTTTTTGTTCTTCTAGGATATTCTACAACCGCACTTGAATGCGCCGTTGTTTCCAGACATATCCATAGAACATAGGTAGTTCCGTATAACTCATGCTTTTACTATTTCTATAAGAGTTCCATTTCTTATCTCCGACACACCATTTCTACACAAGAGTGTATGGTGTAGTCACTTGGGATCAAATCCCAATCTCTGATCAGTATGCCATGCATTCCTCAGACAGGCACTTGCCTCCGCGATTAGATCGCAGGCTTTCAATGGATATACCATGATGGTTCCCCACAATAGCTTTGTGTCCATTGACTTGTCAAAACACTTTGCTTTTGTGGCACATCAGGTATGCTAATCCATCTTTTCGAGTAATCATAAAATGAAGTACTCGTACCTTATTGTCTGAGTAAATAAAGGTCTGCATACATCAGAGTGAATCTATTCTAATACTTGTCCGGATCTTATACCTTATATCCATAAAGGATTGCTTAGTTATGTTATCTTCCAAATTAGATTCTTAGGTCGGAAGGTCCACTCCTTCAACTTAATTGATCAAAATATCAATTTTCGACCTTTGAACTTCTTATTTGAATAAACATGACTTAGCATAAGAATCCACAAGTATAATGATTCATTACAGAAATATCTCTTAAAAGTAAAACGAGTTTTATTCTACGGTTCGTTGCATCGTGGTGGACTTAGGATTCATCATTTATATATTGCTAGCTAATGTACCAGAATAGATAATATCCTTATTTCTTCTTATAACCATCAAATGATTAAAAGAAATAAAATATCTATTCATTAGAAATCCAGAACAAAGTTCTTTCTAAAAGGTACATAAAAGCAATAGCTCAAAATGAAATCCTATAATTGTCCTCCACTGCAACAGCTGCCTCCTCAACAGCATTGCCCATGTAGACTACGATTTATTCTTTTCTAAGTCATCGGTTTTCCTGGAACCTTTGCATTTAAAATGCACATACCGTCAGTGGTTCCATATCTACACACCAGGTTCCGGCAGATAATACCACTGACTATGTTTTACGACTAAAGAAAAATTTCGTACTTTCCTTGAGAGGATAGTCAGACTTCCAGTACCCAGACTGTTTGCATCGAGAACACTAGCCTATTGGCTTTTTCGCCCCATCTCGTGATCCAAGAAACTTAGGACCACTGGGTTTGCTTGCTTTTCCTATCCCCCGGTTTTGCCCTTAGGTTCGAAACCTTTGGCATTGGCTACAAGAGCTTGCGATTTCCGTCTCAACTCGTCTAAAAGGTCAATCATTTCAAAAACATGTTTAAGCGTTTCCTCGAAGCGACTGGCCTTTATGAGTATCCTCATCGCTTCTTGTCTAGCCGCCTATGTCATGTCTAAACATCTCCTTGAGTTTGAACATGATAAAATCAGTTCTTTCCTCAACAGTCGAGACATTAGTAGGTTCGGGAGAACAAAGCTCACTGAGTACAAACTTGTACTCTTTAACAGTCTAGGCAATGTCTAGATCTCTATTCCAATCAATACATTTAGGGACCAGTGAGTTAAATTCCTCAAGTATCACATAAAGTGGGTTCAAAGCCATCCATAATCTATGAGCACATATAATAACAAACAATCGATTTAATATCCGATATTATCTCCCTTAAATAATATCATTAAACCACTAATCACATCTAAAATCCCATCAGGTAAGGCAAGCCACGTTCGTGTGGACGTTTACCCACCCAAATGATTTAGCAATTAGATTTGCTTCGGTCATACATCACTTACAGCGTAACCTCGTTGGGAGGAATACTATAACGCGTATCTAAGTGTAAACCATTACTCAGTACTAAGGCGAATCGTTTAGAATTGTTACGTCACCGCAAGCCACGTTCGTGTGGACGTTTACGACAACTCGCAACCCTTCACAATTCCCTATAACTGTCTACATCAATTATTCTAAAATCCCATTCAGTATAGCAAGCCACGTTCGTGTGGACGTTTACTATACCAAAAAGATTTATATAATTGACTCCCAATTACTTGATCCATTCGATCTTGTAAATCAAGACGCGGAGAATCATAAGTGAAACTCGAAGTTTCTAACCAGTGATTCACCATGCGAACAACCCTATCTCTCATTAGATGAGGGAGCCGAGCAGACAATCGATCCATCTATAAAAGAATGGTACGAAGGTCTCTAATTTGTGTCCTCTACATGACCAAGTGGCTTTGGCTCCATTCCACTCCCCGGGGTGAGAATGAGTCGACTTGAAATCAGCTTTGGAAAGACAAATTAGGCATTGTTTGATAAACTTAATCAATGTTTCTTGTAAGAGGAATTACAAGAACTCTCCTCCAATAACTTATCTATACAAACTTCAAAAGTTCATAAAAGTCACCAAGAGAGCAGCAATGGAGACCATGGGTATGTTTCCATACCCTCTCCCACTTAGCTTTTTACAATAAAGAGATACGCTATCTAATGCATAATTAAATACACATAAGCATGCATACATGAAATAAAGCACATAGAATATTATCACATAGTCAAAATAATACTAGAATATTATTTTCCGACTATTATGGCTTTATCGCATCCCCGTACGCATCTTCTAGTCTTCAGTCTTCGTTCTTGAATGCTCCATGTGACGAGAATATTAATCTCCAATATTTAAATCTATTTATTTTCAATTAATCCAAGAGTTACTTAATTCGAAAATTAAGTCAATTGAATATATCAAAAATAAAATTAAATATTATTAATATTTTTATTTATTTTATTTTCTTTTTCCACTCCATTAAATCTCTAGAATAATCTATCCAAGATACTCTTGGAATATTCTAGATGATATCCATAATGAAATAAAGAAATAAAATAATCTAGGACTATTATACTTTACAAATTTATTTTTATTCCTAATCCATGAATATTCCCAAGAGTAGGAATAATCAAATAGGAAAAATAAATTTAGTACTAAATTAATTCTTTTTTCTATTTCTTGAATATTCCATAAAGAAATAATCAAAATAGGAAAAACCGAATTAAAATAGGAAAGTATATTTCCGGTAGGAGTAGCATGGGTTGAGAGACCCCACGCCACCCCCACCTCTATCGACCGCCACCTAGGGCTCGCCGCCGCCGCCCAGCCCACGCGCCACCACCTCTGGTGGCCGGCGTGGCCGAGACTCCCACGGCAGCCCCTTGTGAGGCCGAGGGTCGATCGATCCTCATGGGATCGATCATGGGGATTGATCGATCCCCGGTCCTTCGTCTTCTCGTCACTTCGTCTTCTCCGGGGTCTTCGATTCGTCGATCCAATCGCAAAATAAATTTACAAAAATCTAAATTACAATTCCGGTATCGATTCTATACATGAAATCGACCCTATACATTTTCCGGAAAAAGTAGAACATAATAATAAACCTAAATTCGGTCAACCCCCGAATTTTTACTATTACAAGCATTCACCACACATAAAACGAATCTCGAAATGTCTGAGAGTTTAATAATCAAGAATAATATTATGACAATAATTAAGAACAATTATATCTAGCCATAATAGTCGGAAACCCTGCAAGGTAGAACAATTTATCGAAAAATACCGGGAACTAAAACCAACGCTCTGATACCAGTTGTTGGAAATCGATATCCCGGAATTAATAAATTAATTAAAATTAATTATCTAATTAATTCCGACCGAAATCCTTCGGAGAACGAATATCCGGATTGTCTAAATTGCGGAACCGACAATCCAATCGACTCCCGGTTGCCGGAAAACCCGCCACGAACCTCCACGGGGATAGCCTAATCAAACAAACCCGCCACGGGGATAGCCCGTGGCTTGTTCGATCGAGCCACCACGCGTGGGCTCGCGGCTGTCCATGGCAGCCGCCTAGGGCTGCTCGTAGCAGCCCGTCGAGCATCCCCGAACCCTCGCGGACAGCCCCAACCTCCCGGAGGTTCGCCTCAATCAAGCCCTAGCCTCGACCCGAGTCGCGGCTGCCTAATCAAGGCGTGCGCACCCCACCGGGCGCGCGCTAGGGTTCAGCCCGTAGGTCCCCGCACGCAGCCAGCGAAGCCATGCGGATCCGCTGCGGGAAATCCCGCAGCCCGCTGCGAGCGCGCACGGGGAGGGCTCGGACAGCCCGCGAATCCGCTACGGGAAAACCCGTAGCTCGCGGGCGAGCCCGTGCGTTCGAGTCCTTCGGCGTCCAGCCGAGACTCACGCCCCCTCGACCCTCTCATGCTCAAGCCGTTGAGCCACCGGCGGTCCGGTGATCTTCGATCACCACCGCCCGGTTCAACCTCGACATGGGTCGCGTTCACGGATCTTGGTTCACGATATTTTTACGATAATTAAAACGATTAAATCATAAAGGGGGTTTTACGATTTACCTCGTTCTCGTTGTTCGGAAAAACGAAGAACTCAATTGAAGACCTTGAGATCTTCCCACGTATTCCTTGCACTAGCTCGGACGTCGGGTGGGCGACGATCTTCCGAACTCCATGGATCTCCTCCACTCTTCAAGAACTTTATGATTGGCGTATCTTAGGTTAATGAATTGTGAAGACCATGTAGTGCTTTTATAGGCTACGTAGGGGATCAAAAGGAGATTAAATATTGGGCTTCTAATATTGAAAATTAAATTGGGTCCAACCCAAATCTATTAATTCTTATCAATATTAATTTTATTTATTTTCCACTATATAAATAAAATTGCACTCCCAATATTTATCCATATTATATCAAATAATATTTTTCCGGTAGTATTATTTATTCCGTGTATTTAAGATATAAATATCCATGAATAAAATTAATTTATTGCTAATTAATTTATTCATCTCTTATATCCGAGAATAGTACCGTTCAACTTTAATTATTATGCGGATTAAATCCACCTGCAGGGTTTACATAATAATTCCTTATGAACTCATCTCGGGGATATTATCAACCCTTACGGGATACACTTTCCCGTCAAGTATTCACGGCATGTCGTATATAAAATATAGTGACCCAACTCAACCGGTAATTAACCCAATAATTAAATCGGTTAATTCCTTTGGAAAATCAAAGTCACTTATATTAAATATACACACCCGCAATAATATCGGGGATTAAGAATAAAATACACTGAGACTTAAATCGATTATCGCCGGCAATCCTAATCGATAAATCTCAAACGATCCGCCTGATGGAGTAGTATACTTAATGTCTAGATTTGAGTATTCTAAACTCTGTATGCACTTTCATTTATCTATCTATTACAGACATTCATTTGCTTTTAATTATTGTTAATTAAATACATGCAAATCATAGTCCTGGATTTTATACGTTGTAGTTAGTATGGTGTGTCGGGCCCGCACAGAAGATCATACTATCGGTTACTCGTATTTAATCAAACAGTTGCTCACGACCTAGATGGACACGGACCAATCCATCGGTATAGTCGTTGTGTGAGAGAGAAGATGATTTGTCTTGATTATCTTATCACACTTGTACACTTGGTGTATTGAGCGGATCGATTGAGACTCATCAATTAGGATTGCTCGGCGATAATTGATTTGAGACTCAGAGTATTTTATTCTTAATCCCTGAAACAATTGCGGGTGTGTATATTTAATATAAGTGACTTTGATTTGCCAAAGGAATTAACCGGTTTAATTATTGGGTTGATTACCGGTTAAGTTGGGTCACTATATTTTATATATGGCATGCCGTGAATTCTTGAAGGGGCAGTGTATCCCGTAAGGGTTGATAATATCCCCGAGATGAGCTCATAAGGATTTATTATGTAAACCTCGCGAGTGGATTTGTTCCGCATAATAAATAAGGTTGAGTGGTACTAGTCTCGGATATAAGAAATGAATAAATTTATTAAGCAATAAATAAATTTTATTCATGGATATTTAAATCTTAAATACACGGAATAAATAATACTAAGTTGGAGAAATATTATTTGGTATAATATGGAATAATATTGGGAGGTCAATTTTATTTATATAGTGGAAAATAAATAAAATTAATATTGATAAGAATTAATGGATTTGGGTTGGACCCAATTTAATTTTCAATATTAAAGCCCAATATTTATTCTCCTTTTGATCCCCTTCGTAGCCTATAAAAGCACTACATGGTCTTCACTTCTTAACCTACGTAACGCCAACAATAAAGTTCGAGAGTGAAGAGGATCCATAAGTTCGATAGCTCGTCGCCCACCCGACGTTCGAACGGAGTGCAAGGAATACGCGGGAAGATCACGAGGTCATCGATTTCGTTTCTCCGAACAACGAATCGTAGGTACAATTCTCAACTAACTTGTTAATTGTTCGATTTGTTTTTATCGAGAATACCGTAGGACGAAGATCCGAAGATCGAGGCCCGGAGTAGACGGACGAACGCGCGGTGGTGGCGAAGCCACCGGACCGCGGCGCACGCCCGCCTAGGGTTTCGGCGTGGGGGCGATGGGGGCCGAACCCTCGGCTGAGCCGAGGGTGTGCGATCGACCCGTGGGGATCGATCGCTGGGCACGGGCTGGTGCCGTGCCCTACCCCGCCGTGAAGGCGGGGGCCTCTTGGTGGCGGCGGGTCGCCGGACCCGCCGCGGGCGGCTGCTGGGCAGTCCACCCCGATCGATCGCCGCGTGCGATCGATCACTTGATTGGACGAACCCCGACTCGCGGGGGTTCGGGTGGGGGCGGGCTGTGCGTCTTCGGATGCATGGTCTCCAAAGCCCGGACTCCGGCGGATGAGTCGGTGTACGTACGATCTCCGGCGAAGGGTTCGTTCGGGTTATCGGTTCCGCAATTTTGATAACCCGGGATAGCGAATTCCAACAATTGGTATCAGAGCGAGGTTTACGTTCGCGGTATTTTCGATAAAATTGTTCTACCTTGCAGGGTTCCGACTATTATGGCTTGATGATTATTCGTTTAATTATTTTGTCATGTGATTGTTGGTTTTATTAAACTCTCGGACATGTCGAGATTCGTTTTTTGGTGGTGAATGCTTGTAATAGTAAAAATTCGGGGGTTGACCGAATTTAGGATTTATTATTA
This sequence comes from Euphrasia confusa, assembly GCA_954870475.1. NCBI lineage: Eukaryota > Viridiplantae > Streptophyta > Magnoliopsida > Lamiales > Orobanchaceae > Euphrasia > Euphrasia confusa. Next base: position 23,261,564 of record OX940968.1, on the reverse strand, counting down.
TGTTCGTTGTTTTTCCGGAAAATGTATAGGGTCGATTTCGTGTATAGAATCGATACCGGAATTGTAATTTAGATTTTTGTAAATTTATTTTGCGATTGGATCGACGTATCGAAGACCGCCGGAGAAGACGAAGTGACGAGAGGGACGAAGGGCTAGGGATCGATTGGATCGATCCCCGTGATGCCCGATCGATGGCTATGGGCGTGGGGGCTGTTGCCCTAGCCGCGGCTGCCACCACCTCGGTGGTTGTCGGCTTGGCTGGGCGGCGGCGCTCCTCCCCGTGGGTGGCCGGTCGATCGAAGGTTGGGGTGGTTCGGGGTCTCCCAACCCGGACTACTCCTACCGGAAATATACTTTCCTAATTAATTCATAATTTCCTATTTTGAGTATTTCTTTATGGAATATTCTAGAAAAATAGAAAAGGAATTAATTTAGTACTAAATTTATTTTTCCTATTTGATTATTCCTACTCATGGGAATATTCATGGATTAGGAATAAAAATAAATTTGGAAAAGTATAATAGTACTAACTATTTTATTTCTTTATTTCATTATAGATATCATTTAGAATATTCCAAGAATATCTTGGATAGATTATTCTAGTGATTTAATGAAGTGGAAAAAGAAAATAAAATAAATAAAAATATTAATAATATTTAATTTTATTTTTAATATATTCAATTGACTTAATTTTCGAATTAAGTAACTTTTGGATTAATTGAAAATAAATGGATTTAAATATTGGACATTAATATTCTCGTCACATGGGGCATTCAAGAAACGAAGACTGAAGACTAGAAGATGCGTACGGGGATGTGATGAAGCCATAATAGTCGGAAAATAATATTCTAGTAATTATTTTGACTATGTGATAATACTATGTGCTTTATTACATGTATGCATGCTATATGTGTTTATTTTATGCACTAGATAGCGTATCCCTTTATTGTAAAAAGCTAAGTGGGAGAGGGTATGGAAACATACCCATGGTCTCCATTGCTGCTCTCTTGGTGACTTTTATGAACTTTTGAAGTTTATATAGATAAGTCATTGGAGGAGAGTTCTTGTAATTCCTCTTACAAGAGACATTAATTGAGTTTATCAAACAATGCCTAATTTGTCTTTCCAAAGCTGATTTCAAGTCGACTCATTCTCACCCCGGGGAGTGGAATGGAGCCAGAGCCACTTGGTCATGTAGAGGACACAAATTAGAGACTTTCGTGCCATTCTTTGATAGGTGGGTCGTTTGTCTGCTCGGCTCCCTCATTTATGAGAGATAGGGTTGTTCGCATGGTGAATCACTGGTTAGAAACTTCGAGTTTCACTTATGATTCTCCGCGTCTTGATTTACGAGATCAAATGGATCAAGTAATTGGGAGTCAATTATAAAAGTCTCTTAGTGTAGTAAACGTCCACACCACGTGGCTTGCTATGCTGACGGACTTTGGATTAATTGATGTAGACAGTTGTAAGTAATTATGAAGAGTTGTGAAGTTATCGTAAACGTCCACACCACGTGGCTTGCGGTGATGTAGCGATTCCAAGTACTTTACTTTGGTACTGAGTAATGGTTTACACTTAGATACGCGTTATAGTATTCCTCCCCACGAGGTCACGCTATAATTGATGTATGACCGAAGGAAATCTAATTGCTAAATCATTTGGGTGGGTAAACGTCCACACCACGTGGCTTGCCTTACCTGATGGGATTTTAGATGTGATTAGTGATTTAATGATATTATTTAAGGGAGATAATATCGGATATTAAATTGTTTGTCTGTTTTATGTGCTTATAGGTTAAGAATGACTGTGACCCCACTTTGTGATATACTTAAGGATGATAACTCACCGGTTCCATATGGTGATGATTGGGAACGAAATCTGGACATTGTCCAGACTGTTGAGCTTTCCGAATCCACTGTTGTCCCAACTGATGAGGACATTCGAAATGACCTCAGGATGATGTTGAGACATAGCGTGGAAGCCGGGCAAGAGGTGATTAACATACTCACAGAATTCTCTCTCAATGAGTCCCTTCAAAGGGAATCAACGAGAGCGGAGTTTGTGCGTAAGTTAAGAGAATCACAAGCTTTTGTGGCAAGGCTAGAGGAAGAGCGTGCAAAGAAACCCAGTGGCTCAAAGCCACGGATTGGGAAAGGCAAGCCCTCTGGCAAGTGCTTTCGATGCAAGCAGTTTGGGCACTGGAGGTCTGATTGTCCTCTCATCAAAGGTACGAAATTTTCCTTAGTCACTGAAACATTGTCAGCGGTGATATCTACCAGCACCTGGTGTGTAGATACGGGCGCCACTGACCATGTCTGCAATTCATTGCAGGGGTTCCAGGAAACCCGGAGACTTAGAGAGGGAGAGATCGTAGTCTACATGGGCAATGCCGCGAAGGTGGCGGCTGTTGCAGTGGGAGACGTTCACTTACGCTTTAGTAGTGATAGGGTTTTAGTTTTACAAAATTGTCTTTATGTACCGAATTTTAGAAAGAATTTAATTTCGGTTTCTAAGTTAATTCTGAATGGATATGCTGTTTCTTTTGATCACTCTGTGGTCATAAGAAGAAATAGTGAGATTGTCTGTTCTGGTACGTTGGTGGACGATTTGTATATTCTAAATCCTGAGTCTAACACGATGCAACTAACCGAGAGTAATAACACATCTACAAACACCAATAAGAGAAAGGAACCTTCTAAGATGAATCAATTATACTTGTGGCATCTAAGGCTAGGTCATATTAATTCGAATAGAATTCAAAGGTTGAAAGCTGATGGTCTCATTAGCGGCATAGAAGGAGAGAACCTTCCAACCTGCGAATCCTGTTTGGAGGGTAAAATGACCAAGCGTTCTTTTTCTGGTAAAGGACGTAGAGCTGAACAAGTATTGGATTTGATTCACTCTGATGTATGCGGACCTATGTCTACTCAGGCAAGGGGAGGGTACGAGTATTTCATCACCTTTACTGATGATTACTCAAGGTATGGATATATTTACCTGATGCGCCACAAGAGTGATTCTTTTGACAAGTTCAAGGAATTCAAGGCTCTTGTGGAGAACCTTCGTGGTAAATCCATAAAATGCCTGCGATCTGATCGCGGAGGCGAGTACCTGTCTGGAGAATTCAAGGCATACTTGGCAGAGAATGGGATTGAATCCCAGCTGACCTCACCATATACTCCCCAGCAGAATGGTGTGTCAGAAAGAAGGAATAGGACTCTTATGGAAATGGTGCGATCGATGATGAGTTACTCGGATTTACCTGTTATGTTCTGGGGACATGCCTTGGAAACAGCGGCGTATATTCTGAACAGGGTTCCGACCAAAACGGTACCAACTACACCCATGGAATTGTGGAGTGGGCGTAAGCCTAACTTGGGACACATTCGGATTTGGGGATGTCCAGCACATGTGTTGCGACAAGGCGCCGATAAGTTAGAACCTAGATCAGAAATACGGCTGTTTGTAGGATACCCGAAAGGAACTAAGGGTGGCATGTTCTATAGTCCTACGGACCAGAAGATCGTTATAAGTACTAACGCTCGGTTCTTAGAGGAAGACTATGTCATGGACCACAAGCCCAAAAGTGACATAATACTTGATGAGTTGAGAGGTAACGAGGAAGACCTGGATACAGCCGAACCGAGTGTAGAAACACCACTAGAACCTGCACCTAATACTGTCACTGTTAATACACCGGAACGCCGTCGTAGTGGGAGGGTTTTTAAACAACCGGACAGATGGATTGGACTGGGTGAGTCTTCGGACTCGGCACCCGGAGTTCATGAAATCGATCCCTGGACCTATGATGAGGCGGTACAAGATATAGATGCGCCTTCTTGGAAGAAAGCGATGAAATCCGAAATAGAATCTATGGATTCTAATAAAGTCTGGGATCTTGTAGAACCACCAAGCGGCGTAAAGCCAATTGGGTGTAAATGGGTCTACAAGAGAAAGAGAGGATCTGACGGAAAGGTTGAAACCTTTAAAGCTCGGCTTGTTGCGAAAGGATATACTCAGAAAGAGGGAATCGATTATGAGGAGACCTTCTCGCCGGTAGCCAAGATAAAGTCAATCCGGATTCTCTTGTCCATAGCAGCTCATATGGATTATGAGGTGTGGCAAATGGACGTCAAGACAGCTTTCCTTAATGGAAGTCTTGACGAGACGATTTATATGAAACAACCAGAAGGATTCATTGCTAAGGGGCGAGATCATCTAGTGTGCAAGCTTAATCGATCCATTTATGGATTGAAACAAGCCTCGCGATCGTGGAACCTGCGGTTTGATGAAGTAGTCCAATCTTTTGGATTCATTCAAAGCATGGACGAATCGTGTGTGTATTGGAAACGTGATGGGAAGAAGGTGGTGTTCCTCGTGCTTTATGTAGACGATATTCTTCTCATTGGCAACAGTGTGAAGATGTTATCAGACATAAAGGGATGGTTGTCTAGACAATTCGATATGAAAGATTTGGGAGAAGTCGGACATGTTCTAGGGATCAAAGTTATAAGGGATCGCCGGAATAGAACATTGTGTCTTTCCCAGCAATCTTACATAGACACGATTCTAGCTCGTTTTAACATGCAAGATTCCAAGAAGGGTGATCTGCCCTTCAGTAAAGGAACTTATCTTTCTAAGGAAATGTGTCCTCAGACACAGAAGGAGAAAGATGACATGAAAGCGGTTCCCTACGCTTCGGCTGTGGGAAGCTTAATGTATGCAATGTTATGCACGAGGCCTGATATTTGCTATGCCGTTGGCATAGTAGCGAGATATCAGAGTAACCCTGGAAAGGCTCATTGGACTGCCGTAAAGAGCATTTTCAAGTATTTGCGAAATACTAAGGATTATGTTCTGAGATACAGTGCAGACAATCTGATTCCTTTGGGTTACACAGATTCGGATTTCCAAGCTGATAAGGACCGGCGTAAGTCGACATCAGGCTATGTGTACACTTTGGGAGGTGGAGCCGTATCATGGAAGAGTGTTAAGCAAAAGTGCATTTCGGACTCTACCATGGAAGCTGAATATGTTGCAGCCTCAGAGGCAGCGAAAGAATCAGTGTGGTTCCTTAATTTCCTCCAGGACTTAGATGTGATTCCGAGTTTGCCTAAGGCTATGACAATTTATTGTGACAATAGCGGTGCAGTGGCAAACAGTAAGGAACCACGGTCCCATAGTGCTACAAAACACATAGAGCGCAAGTACCACCTGATTCGAGACATCGTCAAGAGGGGCGATGCGATAGTCACCAAGATAGCTTCGGAAGACAACCTAGCGGACCCTTTCACCAAGATACTTCCTAAGGAAGTATACTACAAGCACTTGGAGGGTTTGGGAGTCAGAAGTTTGGAGGATATGACTAGACCTTAGTATAAGTGGGAGATTGATGGAGTAGTATACTTAATGTCTAGATTTGAGTATTCTAAACTCTGTATGCACTTTCATTTATCTATCTATTACAGACATTCATTTGCTTTTAATTATTGTTAATTAAATACATGCAAATCATAGTCCTGGATTTTATACGTTGTAGTTAGTATGGTGTGTCGGGCCCGCACAGAAGATCATACTATCGGTTACTCGTATTTAATCAAACAGTTGCTCACGACCTAGATGGACACGGACCAATCCATCGGCATAGTCGTTGTGTGAGAGAGAAGATGATTTGTCTTGATTATCTTATCACACTTGTACACTTGGTGTATTGAGCGGATCGATTGAGACTCATCAATTAGGATTGCTCGGCGATAATTGATTTGAGACTCAAAGTATTTTATTCTTAATCCCTGAAACAATTGCGGGTGTGTATATTTAATATAAGTGACTTTGATTTGCCAAAGGAATTAACCGGTTTAATTATTGGGTTGATTACCGGTTAAGTTGGGTCACTATATTTTATATATGGCATGCCGTGAATTCTTGAAGGGGCAGTGTATCCCGTAAGGGTTGATAATATCCCCGAGATGAGCTCATAAGGATTTATTATGTAAACCTCGCGAGTGGATTTGTTCCGCATAATAAATAAGGTTGAGTGGTACTAGTCTCGGATATAAGAAATGAATAAATTTATTAAGCAATAAATAAATTTTATTCATGGATATTTAAATCTTAAATACACGGAATAAATAATACTAAGTTGGAGAAATATTATTTGGTATAATATGGAATAATATTGGGAGGTCAATTTTATTTATATAGTGGAAAATAAATAAAATTAATATTGATAAGAATTAATGGATTTGGGTTGGACCCAATTTAATTTTCAATATTAAAGCCCAATATTTATTCTCCTTTTGATCCCCTTCGTAGCCTATAAAAGCACTACATGGTCTTCACTTCTTAACCTACGTAACGCCAACAATAAAGTTCGAGAGTGAAGAGGATCCATAAGTTCGATAGCTCGTCGCCCACCCGACGTTCGAACGGAGTGCAAGGAATACGCGGGAAGATCACGAGGTCATCGATTTCGTTTCTCCGAACAACGAATCGTAGGTACAATTCTCAACTAACTTGTTAATTGTTCGATTTGTTTTTATCGAGAATACCGTAGGACGAAGATCCGAAGATCGAGGCCCGGAGTAGACGGACGAACGCGCGGTGGTGGCGAAGCCACCGGACCGCGGCGCACGCCCGCCTAGGGTTTCGGCGTGGGGGCGATGGGGACCGAACCCTCGGCTGAGCCGAGGGTGTGCGATCGACCCGTGGGGATCGATCGCTGGGCACGGGCTGGTGTCGTGCCCTACCCCGCCGTGAAGGCGGGGGCCTCCTGGTGGCGGCGGGTCGCCGGACCCGCCGCGGGCGGCTGCTGGGCAGTCCACCCCGATCGATCGCCGCGTGCGATCGATCACTTGATTGGACGAACCCCGACTCGCGGGGGTTCGGGTGGGGGCGGGCTGTGCGTCTTCGGATGCATGGTCTCCAAAGCCCGGACTCCGGCGGATGAGTCGGTGTACGTACGATCTCCGGCGAAGGGTTCGTTCGGGTTATCGGTTCCGCAATTTTGATAACCCGGGATAGCGAATTCCAACACCGCCCAATACACCAAGTGTACAAGTGTGATAAAATAATCAAGACAGATTATTTTCTCTCTCACACAACGACTATACCGATGGATTGGTCCGTGTCCATCTAGGTCGTGAGCAACTGTTCGATTAAATACGAGTAACCGATAGTATGATCTTCTGTGTGGGCCCGACACACCATACTAACTACAACGTATAGAATCCAGGACTATAATTTGCATATGTTTAATTATAAATAATTAAACGCAAATAATTGTTCATTAATTAAATAGATTAATGGCAATGGATCGGGAGTTTCCGTTACTTAAATCTAGACATTAAGTACACAACTCCAACAGCCACGGGCTGGTGCCGTTGTTGGAATTTGATATCCCGGGTTATCAAAATTGCGGAACCGACAACCCGAACGAACCCTTCGCCGGAAATCACACGAACCCCGACTCATCCGCCGGAGTCCGGGCTTTGGAGACCACGCGCCCGAAGGCGCGCAATCCGCCCCCACCCGAACCCCCGCGAGCCGGGGTTCGCGCGATCATGGATCGCGTCGATCATGCGATCGATGGGGCTGCATCCGGCAGCCCCCAGCAGCAGGTCCGGCGACCTGCTGCCCGCCGGAGAAACCCCCACCGTCGCGGTGGGGAGGTGACGGCACCAGCCCGTCACCGCCGGCGATCGCTCCCAGCGATCGCCCCCTCGGCCGAGGCCGAGGGTTCTCCTTCCGCGCGCCGAACCCTAGGCGTGCGGTCCACGCGGTCTGGTGGCTTCGCCACCACCGCGTGGTCCTTCGTCTAATCCGGGTTCGATCCTTCGGATCTTGCGTTCTACGGTATTCTCAATAGTCGAATCAAATCAAATCATAAAGCGCGTTTAGATTTTACCTTCGATTCGTTGTTCGGAGAAACGAAATCGATGACCTCGTGACCTTCCCGCGTATTCCTTGCACTCCGTTCGAACGTCGGGTGGGCGACGAGCTATCGAACTCTATGGATCCTCTTCACTCTTCAAGACTTTATGATTGGCGTATCTTAGGTTAATCTCAAGTTATGAAAAGTGAAGACCATGTAGTGCTTATATAGGCAACGTAGGGGATCATAAGGAGAATAAATATTGGGCTTCCAATATTGAAAATTAAATTGGGTCCAACCCAAATCCATTAATTCTTATCAATATTAATTTTATTTATTTTCCACTATATAAATAAAATTGCACTCCCAATATTATTCCATATTATATCAAATAATATTTCTCCAACTTAGTATTATTTATTCCGTGTATTTAAGATTTAAATATCCATGAATAAAATTTATTTATTGCTTAATAAATTTATTCATCTCTTATATCCGAGAATAGTACAACTCAACCTTATTTATTATGCGGAACAAATCCACTCGCGAGGTTTACATAATAAATCCTTATGAGCTCATCTCGGGGATATTATCAACCCTTCCGGGATACACTGTCCCTTCAAGAATTCACGGCATGCCATATATAAAATATAGTGACCCAACTTAACCGGTAATTAACCCAATAATTAAATCGGTTAATTCCTTTGGAAAATCAAAGTCACTTATATTAAATATACACACCCGCAATTGTTTCAGGGATTAAGAATAAAATACTCCGAGTCTCAAATCAATTATCGCCGAGCAAACCTAATTGATGAGTCTCAATCGATCCGCTCAATACACCAAGTGTACAAGTGTGATAAAATAATTAAGATAAATTATTTTCTCTCTCACACAACGACTATACCGATTGATTGGTCCGTGTCCATCTAGGTTGTGAGCAACTGTTCGATTAAATACGAGTAACCGATAGTATGATCTTCTGTGTGCCCATGCAACACCATACTAACTACAACGTATAAAATCCAGGACTATAATTTGCATGTATTTAATTATAAATAATTAAACGCAAATGATTGTTTATTTAATTAAATAGATTAATGGCAATGGATCGTGAGTTTCCGTTACTTAAATCTAGACATTAAGTACACAACTCCAACAATCTCCCACTTGTACTAAGGTCTAGTCATTTCCTCCAAACTCCCGACTCCCATACTCATCACGTGCTTAAGTTGTACTTCCAAGAAGTACTTTGTGAATGAGCACTCTAGGTTGCCGCTCTGAAGTTATCTTGGTGACTACAGCGTCGTCTCCCTCGACGATGACTCGTATCAGGTGGTACTTGCTCTATGTGTTATCTTACACTTATGGACTTGTGATTTCTTACCATTTGCCATTGCACCGCTATTGACATAGCCTTTGGCAAATTAAGAATCACATCTAAGTCCCAGAGATTATCCCGGAGCTATACCAAAACTTCCGCTGCCTCTGAGGCCGCTTATTTGGTTACCCATGGCAGAGTCCGAAAAGCATCGTGCTTATCACTCTTCCATGTTAAAACTCCTTCTCCTTTAATAGTGAAACACATAGCCTGATATCGACTTACACCGGTCCTTATTCGATTAGAAATCTAAGAGAATGTAATCCAAAGGAAATGTTTGTCTACTCCGTAATCCAGAACATAGTTTCCAGTACTTCGAAAGTACTTAAAATGTTCATTACAGCAGTCAAGTATTCCTTTCCAGGATTACCTTGATATCCTCCCACTATGCTAACCGCATAGCCGATATCAGGTTCTTGTTTTTTAACAATGCATTCATCGAGCTTTCCACACTTAAAGTGTAGGAAACTGCTTTCATTGCTTCTATCTCCTTTTGTGTTCCAAAACACATATCCTTAGATAGATGCATTCCGTATCTGAAAGGTAACGAACCTTTCTGGGAATCTTGTATGTTAAAACGAACCACAATCATATATATGTAAGATGCAGGAGAAGTACAATGTTCTCTCCTAGAGATCCAAGATCTCAAGAACAGGTCCAACTTCTTCCTTTATCTTTCATAATTATTTATCCAGACAACCATCATTTCATGTCTGATTACATCTTTACATTGTTGCCAATGATAAAATGTTATCTACATAAAACCCGAGAAACACCACCTTGTTTCCATCACGTTTCCCATACACACGATTCGTCTATGCTTTGATGAATCCATAAAATGGACTATCTCATCAATTTGCAAGTACCACGAACTCGAGGCTTGTTTCAATCCATAAATGGATCGATTAAGCTTGCACACTAGATGATCTCGCCCCTTAGCAATGAATCCTTCTGGTTGTTTGTCTCGTCAAGACTTCCATTAAGGAAAGCTGTCTTGACATCCATTTGCCACACCTCATAATCCATATGAGCTGCTATGGATAAGAGAATCCGGATCGACTTTATCTTGGCTACCGGCGAGAAGGTCTCCTCATAATCGATTATCTCTTTCTGAGTATATCCTTTCGCAACAAGCCGAGCTTTAAAGGTTTCAACCTTTCCGTCAGATCCTCTCTTTCTCTTGTAGACCCATTTACCCAATTGGCTTTACGCCGCTTGGTGGTTCTACAAGATCCCAGACTTTATTAGAATCCATAGATTCTATTTCGGATTTCATCGCTTTCTTCCAAGAAGGCGCATCTATATCTTGTACCGCCTCATCATAGGTCCAGGGATCGACTTCATGAACTCCGGGTGCCGAGTCCGAAGACTCACCCAGTCCAATCCATCTGTCCGGTTGTTTAACAACCCTCCCACTACGACGGCGTTCCGGTGTATTAACAGTGACAGTATTAGGTGCAGGTTCTAGTGGTGTATCTATACTCGGTTCGGCTGTATCCAGGTCTTCCTCGTTACCTCTCAACTCATCAAGTATTATGTCACTTTTGGGCTTGTGGTCCATGACATAGTCTTCCTCTAAGAACCGAGCGTTAGTACTTATAACGATCTTCTGGTCCGTAGGACTATAGAACATGCCACCCTTAGTTACTTTCGGGTATCCTACAAACAGCCGTATTTCTGATCTAGGTTCTAACTTATCGGCGCCATGTCGCAACACATGTGCTGGACATCCCCAGATCCGAATGTGTTTCAAGTTAGGCTTACGCCCACTCCACAATTCCATGGGTGTAGTTGGTACCGTTTTGGTCGGAACCCTGTTCAGAATGTACGCCGCTGTTTCCAAGGCAAGTCCCCAGAACATAACAGGTAAATCCGAGTAACTCATCATCGATCGCACCATCTCCATAAGAGTCCTATTCCTTCTTTCTGACACACCATTCTGCTGAGGAGTATATGGTGAAGTCAGCTGGGATTCAATCCCATTCTCTGCCAAGTATGCCTTGAATTCTCCAGACAGGTACTCGCCTCCGCGATCAGATCGCAGGCATTTTATGGATTTACCACGAAGGTTCTCCACAAGAGCCTTGAATTCCTTGAACTTGTCAAAAGAATCACTCTTGTGGCGCATCAGGTAAATATATCCATACCTTGAGTAATCATCAGTAAAGGTGATGAAATACTCGTACCCTCCCCTTGCCTGAGTAGACATAGGTCCGCATACATCAGAGTGAATCAAATCCAATACTTGTTCAGCTCTACGTCCTTTACCAGAAAAAGAACGCTTGGTCATTTTACCCTCCAAACAGGATTCGCAGGTTGGAAGGTCCTCTCCTTCTATGCCGCTAATGAGACCATCAGCTTTCAACCTTTGAATTCTATTTGAATTAATATGACCTAGCCTTAGATGCCACAAGTATAATTGATTCATTTTAGAAGGTTCCTTTCTCTTATTGGTGTTCGTAGATGTGTTATTACTCTCGGTTAGTTGCACCGTGTTAGACTCAGGATTCAGAATATACAAATCGTCTACCAATGTACCAGAACAGACAATCTCACTATTTCTTCTTATGACCACAGAGTGATCAAAAGAAACAGAATATCCATTCAGAATTAACTTAGAAACCGAAATTAAATTCTTTCTAAAATTTGGTACATAAAGACAATTTTGTAAAACTAAAACCCTATCACTACTAAAGCGTAAGTGAACGTCTCCCACTGCAACAGCCGCCACCTTCGCGGCATTGCCCATGTAGACTACGATCTCTCCCTCTCTAAGTCTCCGGGTTTCCTGGAACCCCTGCAATGAATTGCAGACATGGTCAGTGGCGCCCGTATCTACACACCAGGTGCTGGTAGATATCACCGCTGACAATGTTTCAGTGACTAAGGAAAATTTCGTACCTTTGATGAGAGGACAATCAGACCTCCAGTGCCCAAACTGCTTGCATCGAAAGCACTTGCCCAAAGGCTTGCCTTTCCCAATCCGTGGCTTTGAGCCACTGGGTTTCTTTGCATGCTTTTCCTCTAGCCTTGCCACAAAAGCTTGTGATTCTCTTAACTTACGCACAAACTCCGCTTTCGCCGAATCCTTTTTAAGGGAATCATTGAGAGAGAACTCTGTGAGTATGTTAATCACCTCTTGTCCGGCTTCCACGCTATGTCTCAACATCATCCTGAGGTCATTTCGAATGTCCTCATCAGTTGGGACAACAGTGGATTCGGAAAGCTCAACAGTCTGAACAATGTCCAGATTTCGTTCCCAATCATCACCATATGGAACCGGTGAGTTTTCATCCTTAAGTATATCACAAAGTGGGGTCACAGTCATTCTTAACCTATAAGCACATAAAACAAACAAACAATTTAATATCCGATATTATCTCCCTTAAATAATATCATTAAATCACTAATCACATCTAAAATCCCATCAGGTAAGGCAAGCCACGTGGTGTGGACGTTTACCCACCCAAATGATTTAGCAATTAGATTTTCTTTGGTCATACATCAATTATAGCGTGACCTCGTGGGGAGGAATACTATAACGCGTATCTAAGTGTAAACCATTACTCAGTACCAAAGTAAATTACTTGGAATTGCTACATCACCGCAAGCCACGTGGTGTGGACGTTTACGATAACTTCACAACTCTTCATAATCACTTACAACTGTCTACATCAATTAATCCAAAATCCGTCAGCATAGCAAGCCACGTGGTGTGGACGTTTACTACACTAAGAGACTTTTATAATTGACTCCCAATTACTTGATCCATTTAATCTCGTAAATCAAGACGTGGAGAATCATAAGTGAAACTCGAAGTTTCTAACCAGTGATTCACCATGCGAACAACCCTATCTCTCATAAATGAGGGAGCCGAGCAGACAAACGACCCATCTATCAAAGAATGGTACGAAAGTCTCTAATTTGTGTCCTCTACATGACCAAGTGGCTCTGGCTCCATTCCACTCCCCGGGGTGAGAATGAGTCGACTTGAAGTCAGCTTTGGAAAGACAAATTAGGCATTGTTTGATGAACTTAATCAATGTTTCTCGTAAGAGGAATTACAAGAACTCTCCTCCAATGACTTATCTATAAACTTTAAAAGTCTATAAAAGTCACCAAGAGAGCAGCAATGGAGACCATGGGTATGTTTCCATACCCTCTCCCACTTAGCTTTTTACAATAAAGGGATACGCTATCTAGTGCATAAAATAAACACATATAGCATGCATACATGTAATAAAGCACATAGTATTATCACATAGTCAAAATAATTACTAGAATATTATTTTCCGACTATTATGGCTTCATCACATCCCCGTACGCATCTTCTAGTCTTCAGTCTTCGTTTCTTGAATGCTCCATGTGACGAGAATATTAATTTCCAATATTTAAATCTATTTATTTTCAATTAATCCAAAAGTTACTTAATTCGAAAATTAAGTCAATTGAATATATCAAAAATAAAATTAAATATTATTAATATTTTTATTTATTTTATTTTCTTTTTCCACTTCATTAAATCTCTAGAATAATCTATCCAAGATATTCTTGGAATATTCTAGATGATATCCACAATGAAATAAAGAAATAAAATAATTAGGACTATTATACTTTTTCCAAATTTATTTTATTCCTAATCCATGAATATTCCCATGAGTAGGAATAATCAAATAGGAAAAATAAATTTAGTACTAAATTAATTCTTTTTCTATTTTTCTAGAATATTCCACAAAGAAATAATCAAAATAGGAAATAATGAATTAATTAGGAAAGTATATTTCCGGTAGGAGTAGCCCGGGTTGGGAGACCCCGAGCCACCCCCACCACGTCCGACCGGCCAGCCACGGGGAGGACCGCCGCCGCCCAGCACGCCGACAAGCCACCAGACCGGCGGCAGCCGCGGCTAGGGCAACAGCCCCCGGCCCCATGCCTTCGATCGGGCATCCATGGGGATCGATCCAATCGATCCCTAGCCCTTCGTCCATCCCGTCACTTCGTCTTCTCCGGCGGTCTTCGATTCGTCGATCCAATCGCAAAATAAATTTACAAAAAATCTAAATTACAATTCCGGTATCGATTCTATACACGAAATCGACCCTATACATTTTCCGGAAAAACAACGAACATAATAATAAATCTTAAATTCGGTCAACCCCCGAATTTTTACTATTACAAGCATTCACCACCAAAAACGAATCTCGACATGTCCGAGAGTTTAATAAAACCAACAATCATGACAAAATAAATTAAACGAATAATAAATTAAGCCATAATAGTCGGAACCCTGCAAGGCAGAACAATTTTTATCGAAAATACCGCGAACGTAAACCACGCTCTGATACCAATTGTTGGAATTCGATATCCCGGGTTATCAAAATTGCGGAACCGACAACCCGAACGAACCCTTCGCCGGAAATCACACGAACGCCGACTCATCCGCCGGAGTCCGGGCTTTGGAGACCACGCGCCCGAAGGCGCGCAATCCGCCCCCACCCGAACCCCCGCGAGCCGGGGTTCGCGCGATCATGGATCGCGTCGATCATGCGATCGATGGGGCTGCATCCGGCAGCCCCCAGCAGCAGGTCCGGCGACCTGCTGCCCGCCGGAGAAACCCCCACCGTCGCGGTGGGGAGGTGACGGCACCAGCCCGTCACCGCCGGCGATCGCTCCCAGCGATCGCCCCCTCAGCCAAGGCCGAGGGTTCTCCTTCCGCGCGCCGAACCCTAGGCATGCGGTCCACGCGGTCGGTGGCTTCGCCACCACCGCGTGGTCCTTCGTCTAATCCGGGTTCGATCCTTCGGATCTTGCGTTCTACGGTATTCTCAATGTTGTAAATCGACTACCCGGGACACGTCCGTTCGAACCATCGAACATCCGGACGTCCCCAATCGACTTCTGGAGGTCACCCTTAGACAGCCATGGCCGCCCGCCCAAGAGATCGCGCGTCCGCCGCAGCCGAAGCCGCGGCTCGCGATCTGCCAGGAGCAAGCGACCGCTTGCCTACCAAGCGAGCGCTCGCGCAGCAGAGCAAGCGAGCGCCTGCTGACCAGGCGAGCGCCTGCTGCCTGTCGCGAGCGGGCGCTTGCCCCTCAGGCGGGCGCCTCGTCGCTGCGAACAGCGACCCCGTTCGCCCGTTCCGGCTGTTCCGACGCGATTTTCTCGATCCGACTGCCACGCCAGAGGTCAGAAACCTCCCAGCAGTCCGAGAACATCACATCCAAGCCACGGGAACCGATCTACGTTCATGTATGTTCAACGAGATAAATTTTAGATCGATTAATTGCGGAATAAGAATCGATCTCATACCTTCTCGGTCGATTGTTGAGACCTTAGAGCTTCTAATGTATGACTCTTCCCGACTCCAGCCGTTGTGTGGGCAACGATCCGCTGGGTACGTCCTTGTCTGCTCTCTCCTTTCTCAAACCACCGTATGAATTATTCTCTGGTGAGAAAATAATTTATTTGCGTTAACTTTTATTTTAACAGAGAAAACTTTTATTTGCGCTAAGCAAAATAATTTTTCTCTGCTGAAATAATTATTGCGGCGTTCTGTAGGTTTTAGGAGAGGGCAAGGGGGGGTTTATATAGAGTTACATTAGGGACCTAAGGTTAAATTAATTAAGGGCTAAATTGAAATATTAATTAACTTGGAATACGTAAAAGCAATTCCTTAATTAATCGATTTCAATTTTAATTATTATTCACTCCACTAAAAAATAATAATTGAATTCCCGAAATTAATTTAATATTATTTCAACAATAATATTTCCGCCGAAATTACATATACGACTTTCCCCGTGTTTAAGATATCGAACGTCCACGAATTTATTTAATTACTAATAATTAAATTAATTCGTTTCTTATTATCCGAGACTAGTACCACTCATCCTTATTATCATGTGGAACAAATCCACCTGCAGGGTTTACATGATAAACTTTATGAGCTCATCTCGGGGACGTAATCAACCCGATAAACGGGACACGGTTTCCTGTCTATAATCTATAGCATGCCGTGCGTACAATTACGATTCCCAATTTACCGAGGATCTCGACTAATCAATTAGTCTCACTCATTGGCAAGTTAAAGAACCGAGAATTGGACACACGCACCTATAATTATATAGGGATTAGGAATTCGTATATCCGTAATATCTGAGGTCTAGTTCGATTACTGCGATTAGTATAAATCGAACGCCCTCCCGTGGTCCTGCTCAATACACCAAGTGTACGAGTGTAACATGATAGTCAAGACCGACTATCTACCAGTCACACAACGACGTACCGATGGATTGTCCCTGTCCATCTAAGTCGTGAGCCACTGTTCGATAATATACGAGTAACCGACAGTATGATCTTCTGCGTGTCTCCTCACGCCATACTGTCTACAACGTATATATCTAGGACTATAGAGCACAGAGTTATAATAAACAAAAATGCAGACTGTTTGATTAATAGATGATAAAACACAGATAAGGAGTTCCATATTGTCACTAAACTAGACATTTAGAATATAACTCCATCAATCTCCCACTTATACTAAAAGTCTAGTTGCCCTCTCCCATACATCCGATACCCATCCCCTTCACGTGTCTCTTGAACGCTTCCGCTGGAAGTGCCTTCGTAAAGGGGTCTGCCAGGTTATCCGCTGATGCAATCTTGGTGACAACTGCATCGCCTCTCTTGACGATGTCTCTAATCAGGTGGTACTTGCGATCTATGTGTTTACTCGCATTGTGGGCTCGTGGTTCCTTCGCATTTGCCACTGCACCGCTATTGTCACAATAAATTGTGATAGCTCTGGGCAAATCAGGAATCACATCCAAGTCCATTATGAAGTTCCGGAGCCACACCGATTCTTTAGCTGCCTCAGAGGCTGCTACATATTCGGCTTCCATGGTGGAGTCCGAAATGCATTTCTGCTTAACACTCCTCCATGAAACTGCTCCACCTCCCAATGTGAACACATAGCCTGATGTAGACTTTCGCTGTTCCTTATCAGATTGGAAATCCGAATCTGTGTAACCCACAGGAATCAATTCAGACGCTTTGTAACTCAGAACATAATTCCTAGTCCTTCGCAGGTACTTAAGTATGTTCTTTACAGCAGTCCAGTGACCCTGTCCAGGGTTACTCTGATATCTAGCTACCATGCCCACGGCATAGCAGATATCAGGTCTCGTGCACAACATAGCATACATTAGACTTCCCACTGCCGAAGCATAAGGAACTGTCTTCATGTAATCTATCTCCTTTTGTGTCTTGGGACACATATCCTTAGATAGACGAATTCCATGGCAGAAAGGTTGAGAACCTCTCTTGGAATTCTGCATGTTGAAACGAGCTAGAATCGTATCAATATATGAAGCCTGGGACAAGCTCAATGTTCTTTTCTGGCGATCCCGTATAACCTTGATCCCAAGAACATGCCCTACTTGTCCTAAGTCTTTCATATCGAATTGCTTGGACAACCATCCCTTTATGTCCGACAACATCTTCACATTGTTGCCAATTAGAAGAATGTCGTCTACATAAAGCACGAGAAACGCCACGCTGTTTCCGTCACTTCTCCGGTATACACACGACTCGTCCATGCTTTGAATGAATCCATAAGACTGGATAACCTCATCAAACCGCATGTTCCAAGATCTAGAAACTTGCTTCAATCCATAAATGGATCGCTTTAGCTTACACACTAGATGCTCTTGGCCTTTCTCGATGAAACCCTCTGGCTGTCTCATATAAATGGTCTCGTCAAGATTCCCATTCAAGAATGCTGTCTTGACGTCCATTTGCCACACCTCATAATCCATATGAGATGCTATAGACAAAAGAATCCGGATCGACTTTAGCATAGCTACCGGCGAAAAGGTTTCCTCATAATCGATCCCTTCTTTCTGAGTGTACCCTTTCGCAACAAGCCTAGCTTTGAAGGTTTCCACCTTCCCGTCAGATCCTCTTTTCCTCTTGTACACCCACTTGCAACCAATGGCTTTTACACCTTTGGGCGGTGTTACAAGATCCCAGACCTGATTTGAATCCATAGATTCAATCTCAGATTTCATCGCCTTTTGCCAAGACTGAGCATCTTGATCTTTAAGCGCCTCGCCGTAGGTCCAGGGATCGGCTTCATGTTCTCCAGGTAACAAGTCCGAAGACTCACCTATAAACATGAACCTGTCGGGTTGTCGAACAACCCTCCCACTACGACGACGCTCCGGTGTAACCTCAGTAACTACAGGTGCAGACTGTGGTGGCGTATCACCCGGTTGGGTTGGATCTAAGCCTTGATCGTTCCCTCTCAGTTCGTTAAGTATTATCTCACTATTGGGCTTGTGGTCCATTATATAATCCTCTTCCAAGAACCGAGCGTTGGTGCTAACAACGATCTTCTGGTCCTTAGGACTATAAAATAGACCACCTTTCGTTCCTCTAGGATATCCTATAAACAACCGAATATCTGAACGTGACTCCAACTTATCAGCTCCGTGCTTCAGCACATGTGCTGGACAACCCCAGATCCGAATGTGTTTCAAGTTTGGCTTACGCCCGGTCCACAATTCCGAGGGTGTCTTAGGGACTGATTTGGAAGGAACTAAGTTCAAGATATAAGCCGCTGTTTCCAAGGCATATCCCCAGAACGAAACTGGTAGTTCTGAGTAACTCATCATAGATCTTACCATTTCCATAAGAGTCCTATTCCTTCTTTCTGCTACACCATTCTGCTGGGGCGTGTATGGTGCAGTCATCTGGGAATCAATCCCATTCTCTAATAAGTACGCCTTAAACTCTCCCGAGAGGTACTCTCCTCCACGATCAGATCGTAGAGTCTTTATGGTCTTACCATGAAGGTTCTCCACAAGAGCTTTGTACTCCTTGAACTTGTCAAAGCACTCGCTCTTGCGGCGCATCAGGTATATAAAACCATACCTTGAGTAATCATCAGTGAAGGTTACAAAATATTCGTAACCTCCTCTCGCTTGGACAGATAAAGGCCCGCACAAATCAGAGTGAATCAATTCCAGTACTTCCTTGGATCTGTACCCCTTATCACTAAAGGGTCGCTTGGTCATTTTTCCTTCCAGGCATGATTCGCAGGTTGGAAAGTCCTCATCTTTCACATCACTGAGTATTCCATCAGTTATCAACCTTTGAATCCTGCCCAAGTTAATATGACCTAGCCTAAGATGCCATAAGTACTTTTGATTCATCCTAGAAGGCTCCTTTCTCTTATTGGTACTAGATGTGTTATACGACTCTACTCGTTGCATCGTGGAATAATTAGGATTCAGTATATATAAGTTGCCTATCAATGTACCAGAACAGATATAATCACCATTCTTTTTTACAATAACAGAATTATCAAAAGAAACTGAATATCCATTCAAAACCAACTTAGAAACCGAAACAAGGTTCTTTCTAAAATCCGGTACATAAAGACAATTATTCAATACCAAAACATTATTATTAAAAGATAAATGAACATCTCCCACTGCAACCGCCGCCACTTTCGTAGCGTTTCCCATGTAGATGGTGATCTCTCCCTCTCTAAGCCGCCGGGTTTCCTGGAACCCCTGCAAAGAATTGCAGACATGATCAGTGGCTCCCGTATCCACACACCAGGTACCGGTGGATAACACCGCTAAACATGTTTCAGTGACTAAGGAAAAGTTCATACCTCCTTGTCTGAGAGGACAATTAGACTTCCAATGTCCAGACTGCTTGCAACGGAAACACTTGCCCTTAGGCCTGTTCACTCCATTCTGTGGTCCACCAACTCTGGGCCCACTGGGTTTCCGTCCTTGCTTTTTCTTCTTATTAATCCCCGAAGGGCGAGGAAGAGTCGATTTCACAGCCACAAGTGCTTGAGAGTTCTTAAAGATACCCTCTGCCGCCTGGAGTTCAGTCAGGAGTTCCGCCAACGTATATAACCTCTTGTTCATGTTATAGTTCAGGCGGAACTGCTCAAAACTCCTAGGCAGAGACTGGAGCACTATATCGATCTGGGTTTCCCCATCGATAGCTCCTCCCATAATCTCTATCTCATTCAGATAGCCTATCATCCTAAGAACGTGATCCCTCACGGGCGTTCCTTCGGACATAGTGGCCGTCATGAGTTGCCTCATAGCATCTTGTCTGGCTGCCCTATCCTGACTACCAAACATCTCCTTAAGGTTAAGCATCATATCATAGGCAGTGTCCATGGCTTCATGCTGATGTTGCAGCACATTTGACATAGATGCCAAAATGTAGCACCGCGCCATCTGATCAGCCTTGACCCACTTCCGATGAGCTTCCTTTTCCTCAGGAGAGGATGTTTCAGTAGGTGCAACAGGACATTCGACCTGGAGTACATACTTGTACTCCTCAGCAGTTAGGACAATGTCCAAGTTTCGTTTCCAATCAACATAATTTGGACCAGTGAGTTTGTTTTCTTTTAGTATCACAGACAGCGGGTTGAGTGCCATATCTATAAAAGAGACAAATCAAACCGTCAAATTTAATTCGATATTAACTCCCTTAATTAATATCATTAAATTCACCAATCAATCCTAAAATCCCATCAGACCAGCATGCCACGTTCATGTGGACGTATACTAGTCCAAACGATTTTATAATTGGACTTTTACTTCGGTCGTACATCATTACAGCAGTGACTCCGATGGGGAGGATACTGTAAAGCGTACCTAAGTGTATACCATTTCTCAGTACTAAGTTAACCGCTCGGGAACTACATATCCACCGAAAGCCACGTTAGTGTGGACGTTTACGTTGACATGCGGTCCCTTTACGATTTCCTATAACTGTCGAGCCTCAATTAACCCAAAGTTCCGTTTCCGTCTAGTAAGCCACGATAGTGTGGACGTTTACTAAACAAACAACTTTGTTAATTGAATTCCATTTAATAAATTTCACAATTTCGTTAATCAAAGCTTGATATCTCGTAAGTGAAACTCGAAGTTTCTAACCAGCGATCAATCATGCAATTGAGCCCTATCTCTCACTAAGTGAGGGAGCCAACCAGACAATCGATCTAGTCATCGAATGACTCGAATGTCTCTAATCAGTGTCATCGACATAAGCAAGCGCTTTGGCTCCATTCCACTCCCCGGGGTGAGAATGAGTCGAGTTGAACTTAGTCTTTGAAAAACAGATTAGGCATTTGCTTTGAAAAACTTAAGTGTTCAATTCTATAAATGGAATTGAATTCGAATTTCGATCAAAGTGATTTCCGTGTATCGACTTTATCCGATAGGGAGGATGACACTAAAGCCAACTCGTAAGTCAATACACATCACTCTCGAAACAGAGAATGGAGACCGCGGGATTGTTTCCAATCCCTCTCCCACTTAGTATTTTACGATTTAGGGATATACATGCATAAAATAATAAGCATAATAAAACACGTAAATCACACAATAAGCAATTAACGTGGCCCGATTATTATGGCCTTAAAATCTCGAATGCACGTCTCTTGGAACTCGAACTCGTTGCTCGTCTCAACTTCGATTCTCGTTCCTCCGGGCTTCGATCTCGTCTCGATCCAATAGCAGAAAATTAATTACAAAATATTCTACTAAGTCCGGTATCGATCCTATACATTTGATCGACCCTATACAAGTCCCGGATGCAACGAAAAATTAAATAAACCTAACGACTCAACCCGTCGTTTTTATTTATTACAAACAAGCAACTTTCCAAAATTAAACCGATCTCGACAAGCCCGAGAGTTTAATCGAAACCACATACATACAGCACAAAATATAAAATTAAATTGGCCATAATAATCGGGTTCAACCTGCAAGGCAAAACTCGCAAACAATACAAAGAACGAACAAAACCGGCTCTGATACCATTTGTTGGAAATCGACTACCCGGGACACGTCCGTTCGAACCATCGAACATCCGGACGTCCCCAATCGACTTCTGGAGGTCACCCTTAGACAGCCATGGCCGCCCGCCCAAGAGATCGCGCGTCCGCCGCAGCCGAAGCCGCGGCTCGCGATCTGCCAGGAGCAAGCGACCGCTTGCCTACCAAGCGAGCGCTCGCGCAGCAGAGCAAGCGAGCGCCTGCTGACCAGGCGAGCGCCTGCTGCCTGTCGCGAGCGGGCGCTTGCCCCTCAGGCGGGCGCCTCGTCGCTGCGAACAGCGACCCCGTTCGCCCGTTCCGGCTGTTCCGACGCGATTTTCTCGATCCGACTGCCACGCCAGAGGTCAGAAACCTCCCAGCAGTCCGAGAACATCACATCCAAGCCACGGGAACCGATCTACGTTCATGTATGTTCAACGAGATAAATTTTAGATCGATTAATTGCGGAATAAGAATCGATCTCATACCTTCTCGGTCGATTGTTGAGACCTTAGAGCTTCTAATGTATGACTCTTCCCGACTCCAGCCGTTGTGTGGGCAACGATCCGCTGGGTACGTCCTTGTCTGCTCTCTCCTTTCTCAAACCACCGTATGAATTATTCTCTGGTGAGAAAATAATTTATTTGCGTTAACTTTTATTTTAACAGAGAAAACTTTTATTTGCGCTAAGCAAAATAATTTTTCTCTGCTGAAATAATTATTGCGGCGTTCTGTAGGTTTTAGGAGAGGGCAAGGGGGGGTTTATATAGAGTTACATTAGGGACCTAAGGTTAAATTAATTAAGGGCTAAATTGAAATATTAATTAACTTGGAATACGTAAAAGCAATTCCTTAATTAATCGATTTCAATTTTAATTATTATTCACTCCACTAAAAAATAATAATTGAATTCCCGAAATTAATTTAATATTATTTCAACAATAATATTTCCGCCGAAATTACATATACGACTTTCCCCGTGTTTAAGATATCGAACGTCCACGAATTTATTTAATTACTAATAATTAAATTAATTCGTTTCTTATTATCCGAGACTAGTACCACTCATCCTTATTATCATGTGGAACAAATCCACCTGCAGGGTTTACATGATAAACTTTATGAGCTCATCTCGGGGACGTAATCAACCCGATAAACGGGACACGGTTTCCTGTCTATAATCTATAGCATGCCGTGCGTACAATTACGATTCCCAATTTACCGAGGATCTCGACTAATCAATTAGTCTCACTCATTGGCAAGTTAAAGAACCGAGAATTGGACACACGCACCTATAATTATATAGGGATTAGGAATTCGTATATCCGTAATATCTGAGGTCTAGTTCGATTACTGCGATTAGTATAAATCGAACGCCCTCCCGTGGTCCTGCTCAATACACCAAGTGTACGAGTGTAACATGATAGTCAAGACCGACTATCTACCAGTCACACAACGACGTACCGATGGATTGTCCCTGTCCATCTAAGTCGTGAGCCACTGTTCGATAATATACGAGTAACCGACAGTATGATCTTCTGCGTGTCTCCTCACGCCATACTGTCTACAACGTATATATCTAGGACTATAGAGCACAGAGTTATAATAAACAAAAATGCAGACTGTTTGATTAATAGATGATAAAACACAGATAAGGAGTTCCATATTGTCACTAAACTAGACATTTAGAATATAACTCCATCAATCTCCCACTTATACTAAAAGTCTAGTTGCCCTCTCCCATACATCCGATACCCATCCCCTTCACGTGTCTCTTGAACGCTTCCGCTGGAAGTGCCTTCGTAAAGGGGTCTGCCAGGTTATCCGCTGATGCAATCTTGGTGACAACTGCATCGCCTCTCTTGACGATGTCTCTAATCAGGTGGTACTTGCGATCTATGTGTTTACTCGCATTGTGGGCTCGTGGTTCCTTCGCATTTGCCACTGCACCGCTATTGTCACAATAAATTGTGATAGCTCTGGGCAAATCAGGAATCACATCCAAGTCCATTATGAAGTTCCGGAGCCACACCGATTCTTTAGCTGCCTCAGAGGCTGCTACATATTCGGCTTCCATGGTGGAGTCCGAAATGCATTTCTGCTTAACACTCCTCCATGAAACTGCTCCACCTCCCAATGTGAACACATAGCCTGATGTAGACTTTCGCTGTTCCTTATCAGATTGGAAATCCGAATCTGTGTAACCCACAGGAATCAATTCAGACGCTTTGTAACTCAGAACATAATTCCTAGTCCTTCGCAGGTACTTAAGTATGTTCTTTACAGCAGTCCAGTGACCCTGTCCAGGGTTACTCTGATATCTAGCTACCATGCCCACGGCATAGCAGATATCAGGTCTCGTGCACAACATAGCATACATTAGACTTCCCACTGCCGAAGCATAAGGAACTGTCTTCATGTAATCTATCTCCTTTTGTGTCTTGGGACACATATCCTTAGATAGACGAATTCCATGGCAGAAAGGTTGAGAACCTCTCTTGGAATTCTGCATGTTGAAACGATCTAGAATCGTATCAATATATGAAGCCTGGGACAAGCTCAATGTTCTTTTCTGGCGATCCCGTATAACCTTGATCCCAAGAACATGCCCTACTTGTCCTAAGTCTTTCATATCGAATTGCTTGGACAACCATCCCTTTATGTCCGACAACATCTTCACATTGTTGCCAATTAGAAGAATGTCGTCTACATAAAGCACGAGAAACGCCACGCTGTTTCCGTCACTTCTCCGGTATACACACGACTCGTCCATGCTTTGAATGAATCCATAAGACTGGATAACCTCATCAAACCGCATGTTCCAAGATCTAGAAGCTTGCTTCAATCCATAAATGGATCGCTTTAGCTTACACACTAGATGCTCTTGGCCTTTCTCGATGAAACCCTCTGGCTGTCTCATATAAATGGTCTCGTCAAGATTCCCATTCAAGAATGCTGTCTTGACGTCCATTTGCCACACCTCATAATCCATATGAGATGCTATAGACAAAAGAATCCGGATCGACTTTAGCATAGCTACCGGAGAAAAGGTTTCCTCATAATCGATCCCTTCTTTCTGAGTGTACCCTTTCGCAACAAGCCTAGCTTTGAAGGTTTCCACCTTCCCGTCAGATCCTCTTTTCCTCTTGTACACCCACTTGCAACCAATGGCTTTTACACCTTTGGGCGGTGTTACAAGATCCCAGACCTGATTTGAATCCATAGATTCAATCTCAGATTTCATCGCCTTTTGCCAAGACTGAGCATCTTGATCTTTAAGCGCCTCGCCGTAGGTCCAGGGATCGGCTTCATGTTCTCCAGGTAACAAGTCCGAAGACTCACCTATAAACATGAACCTGTCGGGTTGTCGAACAACCCTCCCACTACGACGACGCTCCGGTGTAACCTCAGTAACTACAGGTTCAGACTGTGGTGGCGTATCACCCGGTTGGGTTGGATCTAAGCCTTGATCGTTCCCTCTCAGTTCGTTAAGTATTATCTCACTATTGGGCTTGTGGTCCATTATATAATCCTCTTCCAAGAACCGAGCGTTGGTGCTAACAACGATCTTCTGGTCCTTAGGACTATAAAATAGATCACCTTTCGTTCCTCTAGGATATCCTATAAACAACCGAATATCTGAACGTGACTCCAACTTATCAGCTCCGTGCTTCAGCACATGTGCTGGACAACCCCAGATCCGAATGTGTTTCAAGTTTGGCTTACGCCCGGTCCACAATTCCGAGGGTGTCTTAGGGACTGATTTGGAAGGAACTAAGTTCAAGATATAAGCCGCTGTTTCCAAGGCATATCCCCAGAACGAAACTGGTAGTTCTGAGTAACTCATCATAGATCTTACCATTTCCATAAGAGTCCTATTCCTTCTTTCTGCTACACCATTCTGCTGGGGCGTGTATGGTGCAGTCATCTGGGAATCAATCCCATTCTCTAATAAGTACGCCTTAAACTCTCCCGAGAGGTACTCTCCTCCACGATCAGATCGTAGAGTCTTTATGGTCTTACCATGAAGGTTCTCCACAAGAGCTTTGTACTCCTTGAACTTGTCAAAGCACTCGCTCTTGCGGCGCATCAGGTATATAAAACCATACCTTGAGTAATCATCAGTGAAGGTTACAAAATATTCGTAACCTCCTCTCGCTTGGACAGATAAAGGCCCGCACAAATCAGAGTGAATCAATTCCAGTACTTCCTTGGATCTGTACCCCTTATCACTAAAGGGTCGCTTGGTCATTTTTCCTTCCAGGCATGATTCGCAGGTTGGAAAGTCCTCATCTTTCACATCACTGAGTATTCCATCAGTTATCTACCTTTGAATCCTGCCCAAGTTAATATCGCGAGCCCCTCGCGGGGGCTCGGCTGGGCGCACGCGGCCTTCGGGCCTCGCTGGGCGTTCGGTCGGGCCCCGGCTCGTGAGGTGGTTCGCGTTCGTGGATCCGACTCGTGGGGGACTTCGGCTGGGGGCGGGCTGCGTGACTTCGGGCGCGTAGTCTCCAAAGGTCGGACTCCTGCGGATGAGTCGGGGATCCAATCTCCGGCGATCTAGGGTTTTTGATCGGGTTATCGGTTCCGCATAATTTTTGATAGCCCGGGACATCGAATCCCAGCAATTGGTATCAGAGCGTTTGGTTTCGTGTTCATGTATATGTTCGATTATTGTTCTACCTTGCAGGATTTCCGGCTATCATGGTTGGATTTAATTAATTATTGTTTTTAATTAATTATCATGATTATTAAACTCTCGGACATGTCGAGATTCGTTTTGTGTGGTTGAATGTTTGTAATAGTAAAAATTCGGGGGTTGACCGAATTTAGGATTTATTATTACGCTCTTTATTTTCCGGATAATGTATAGGGTCGATTTCATGTATAGAATCGATACCGGAATTGTAATTTAAATTTTGTAATTTTAATTACGTTGGTTCGATGATGGAACGATCGCCGGAAGACGAAGAAATGACGAGGAAGTAGGGCTTAGGATCGATCCCATGATGGTGATCGATCCATGGCCTAGCCGGCGTGGCTAGGCGGCGGCGGCGCTCCTCCCCGAGTGGCCGGCCGATCCATCTAGGTGGGGATGGTGTGGGGTCTCCCAATCCCATGCTATTCCTACCAAGAAATTACTTTCCTAATTAATTCGGATTTTTCCTATTTGATTGCTTTCCTTTTAGGAAACTCTCATGGAATAGGAAAAGAATTAATTTAAATTAATTTTATTTCTATTGATTTATTTCCTTCATGGAATTATTCAAAGATTGGGAATTTAATTAATTTAGTACTAAATTTATTTTTCCTATTTGATTATTCCTACTCATTGGAATATTCATAGATTAGGAATAAAAATAAATTTGGAAAGTAGTAAGTCCTAATTTATTTTATTTCCTTGTTCTATTATAGATGTCTTCTAGAATATTCCAATTTTACTTG
Source organism: Euphrasia confusa (assembly GCA_954870475.1). Classification (NCBI taxonomy): domain Eukaryota; kingdom Viridiplantae; phylum Streptophyta; class Magnoliopsida; order Lamiales; family Orobanchaceae; genus Euphrasia; species Euphrasia confusa. Next base: position 23,234,012 of record OX940968.1, on the reverse strand, counting down.
GATAGATTATTCTAGAGATTTAATGGAACTAGATAGGAAAATAAATAAATAAAAAATATTAATAATATTTAATTTTATTTTTGATATATTCAATTGACTTAATTTTTGAATTAAGTAACTTTTGGATTAATTGAAAATAAATAGATTTAAATATTGGAGATTAATATTCTCGTCACATGGAGCATTCAAGAAACGAAGACTGAAGACTAGAAGATGCATATGAAGATAAAGCCATGATAGTCGGGAAAAATAATTCTCTAGCATTATTTTGACTATGTGATCTATGTGCTTTATTGTTTTCATGCATGCTATATGTGTTTATTTTATGCACTAGATAGCGTATCCCTTTATCGTAAAAAGCTAAGTGGGAGAGGGGATGGAAACATTCCCATGGTCTCCATCACTGTTCTCTTGGTGACTTTTATGGACTTTCGAAGTTCATATAGATAAGTCATTGGAGGAGAATTCTTGTAATTCCTCTTGCAAGAAACATTGATCAAGTTTATCAAACAATGCCTGATTTGTCTTTCTGAAACTGACTTCAAGTCGACTCATTCTCACCCCGGGGAGTGGAATGGAGCCAGAGCCACTTGGTCATGTGGATGACACAAATTAGAGACCTTCGTACCATTCTTTGATAGGTGGGTCGATTGTCTGCTCGGCTCCCTCATTTATGAGAGATAGGGTCGCTCGCATGGTGAATCACTGGTTAGAAACTTCGAGTTTCGCTTATGATTTTCCGAGTCCTGATTTACGAAATCGAATGGATCTTGTAATTGGGAGTCAATTATAAAAATCTCTTGGTGTAGTAAACGTCCACACCACGTGGCTTGCTATGCTGACGGATTTTGGATTAATTGATGTAGACAGTTATAAGTGATTGTGAAGAGTTGTGAAATTGTCGTAAACGTCCACACCACGTGGCTTGCGGTGACGTAGCAATTTCAAGCGATATACTTTAGTGCTGAGTGATGGTTTACACTTAGATACGCGTTATAGTATTCTTCCCCACGAAGTTACGCTATAATTGATGTATGACCAAAGAAAATATAATTGCTAAATCATTTGGGTGGGTAAACGTCCACACCACGTGGCTTGCCTTACCTGATGGGATTTTAGACGCAATTAGTAATTTAATGATATTATTTGAGGGAGATAATATCGGACATTAAATTGATTGTTTGTTTACATGTGCGTATAGGTTTAGAGAATAGCTATGAATCCACTTTCTGTGATACTCAAGGAACATAAACTCACTGGTCCCAATTACATTGATTGGAAGAGAAAATTGGACATTGTCCTGACTGTTGAAGAGTACAAGTTTGTACTCTCTGATAAATGCCCTGCTGAGCCCACGGCTGCCTCAACTGATGAGGAAAAGGCAACATATCGGAAGTGGAAAAAGGCTGATGAAATGGCTAGGTGCTATATTTTGGCTTCCATGTCAAATGTACTCCAAACCCAACATGAGCCGATGGACACTGCCCGGGATATGATGACTAACCTCAAGGAGATGTTTGGGGAGCAGGATCATGCGGCAAGGCAAGAAGCCATGAGAGTCCTTATGTCGACTACTCAGTCTGAAGGAACGCCCGTTGGGGAGCACGTTCTTAAGATGATGAGTTTGTTGAATGAACTTGAGGTCCTAGGAGCTTCGATTGATGATGAGACGCAAGTCGACATCATACTCCAGTCTCTGACCCCTAGTTTTGAGCAGTTTCGTATGAGCTATAATATGGGTAAACTATCTTATACTCTTGCGCAAATCCTGACTGAACTGAAGGCGGCAGAGGGGATCTACAAGAAGGGCAAGTCTCAAGCGCTTGTGGATACCAAGTCCAAAAGCTTGAAAGCTATTGGAGGTAGGGGCAAGAAAAGGAAGCAAGCCATAAAACCCAGTGGTGCCAAGAGGAATGGACCACGAGTGGGGGCTAGTAAGCCAAGGGGCAAGTGCTTCCGATGCAACAAGTCTGGACACTGGAAGTCTGAATGTCCTCTCAGAGGTACGAATTTTTCTTTAGTCGTAAAAACATAGTCAGCGGTATTATCTACCAGAATTCTGGTGTGTAGATATGGAACCACTGACGGTATGTGCATTTCGTTAAATGCAGGGGTTCCAGAAAACCCGGCGACTTAGAAAAGAAGAGTTCGAGTCTACATGGGCAAAGCTGTTGGGGTAGCAGCGGTTGCAGTGGAAGACATTTATCTGTTTTAGGATTTCATTTCAGTTATTGCTTTATGTACCCCTTTATTTTGAAAAAGAACTTTTGTTCTGGTTTTCTTTATTATTAATGGATATTTTATTTCTTTAATCACTTGATGGTTTGGATAAGAAATAATGGTGATATCTATTCTGGTACATTAGATAGCAATATGTGAATGATGAATCCTTAGTCTACCACGATGCAACAAACCGTTATGTATAACTTGTTTTACTTATTAGATGTATTTTTCTTATTAATCATTATACTTGTGAATTCTTGAACTTGGTAGTATCTATTCAAAAGGGATTCAAAAGGTCGAAATTGATTTGATCAATTATAGTTGGAGGAATGGACCTCCCGACCTAAGAATCGATCTTGAAAGGTGATACAACTGAGTTAACCTTTCTGGATAAAGGATGGAATTCGGACAAGTATAGAAAATGATTTATGATTAATGCGGTATGTGTAATTAGAGAAGGTACGAGTCGTTCTTTCAAGAATACTCGAAGATGGATTAGAATACTTGATGTGCCATAAAAGCGGAGTGTTTTCAACACAAAGCCATTATGGGGAACCTTCAAAGTATATCCATTGGAAGCCTGCGACTTGTTCGCGGAGGCTATCACCTATCTAAATAACACATAGCATAAATCAAAGATTGAGATTAAGTCTCAAACGACTACACCATACACTGATGTGTGGACATGGTGTGTCAGAAATAAGAGATGAGATTCTAATAGTAAAAGGACAAGTTTGTTCGGAACTACCTGTGTTCTATGGATATTTCTGGATACAACAGGCGCATTCAATGTGGTTGTAGAATATCCTGGAAGAACAAGTAATTGTATGTTCAATAGTACTACGAACCAGAAGGGTGTCCTCGCCCGGTTCTTAGAGGAAGACTATTAGATGAACTACAATGCCCTAACTGACAATGTACTTCAAATGAGGAAAGGATAGACTGAGAACCAGCCTGACCGAGTAGTAGTACACCACTAACTGCACCTAATGTTATTACTGTTATACACCGGAACGCCATTGCAGTGGGAGGTTGTTAAGCAACCAGAGATGTTCATAAGACTGGAGGAGTTTTGAACTCTGGATCTAGTATACATGAAATCGATCCCTAGGTCTGCATAGGAATTCACGAGAAAGGTGTGTTAGAGACGTAATGGAAACAAAGGTGGTGTTTCTCGGAATTTTGTGTAGATAACACTCCATCGTTGGCAACAATGTAAAAGTGTTGTCAGACATAAAATAGAGGTTGTCTAAATAAATCGAGATTTAAGATTAAGATGAAGTTGGATCATGTTCTTAGAAATCTTTCGATCTCTAGATAAGAACATTTGTACTTCTCTTAAGATATCTTATACGATTATGGTTTGTTTTAAACATGCACAATTCTGAGAAAGGTTATTGCTTTTCGAGAACAGAATGCATCTATCTAAGGTATGTGTCTTGAACACATGAAGGAGATAGATATAGACAAAGCAGTTACCTACACTTCAAGTGTGGAGAGCTTTGTAGATGCAATGTTGAAAAACCAGAACCTGATATCAACTATGCGGTTAGCGTAGTGGGAGGGTATCAAAGTAATCTGGATAAGAAATATTCGAATGCTGTAAAGTACTTGGAAGTGCTGGATTACTGGCAATACGAAGTCTTCTTAGATTACAGTTTCTCAGATCCAAAATCAGAGAAAGACCAGTGTAAGTCGATATCAGGCTATGTGTTCACTTTTAGAAGAGGTGGAACCTAAGGATGAAAGAGTGATAAGCGTAATGCTTCTCGGACTCTATCATAAACCGAATAGCAGCCTCAGAGGCAGCGGAAGTTTTGGTTAGGTTCCGGAATGACCTCTGAACTTGGATATGATTCTTGGTTCACAAAAGGCTATGTATATAGCGGTGCATGGAGGACTGGAAGAAATCATAAGTTCAAAAAGGTGATGATAACACATAGAGCCAGTACCACCTGATACGAGTCATCGTCAAGGGAGACGACGCAGTAGTCACCAAGATAACTTCAGAGCGGCAACCTAGATTGCTCATTCACATAATACTTCTGGGAAGTATAACTTAAGCACGTGATGAGTATGGGAGTCGGGAGTTTGGAGGAAATGACTAGACCTTAGTACAAGTGGGAGATTGTTGGAGTTGTGTACTTAATGTCTAGATTTAAGTATCGGTAAACTCCCGGTCATAGCATTTAACCTATTTAATTAATAAACAATTATTTGCAATTAATTATTATTAATTAATTATGCAAAAATATAGTCCTGGATTTTATACGTTGTAGTTAGTATGGTGCGCATGGGCGCACAGAAGATCATACTATCGGTTACTCGTATTTAATCAAACAGTTGCTCACGACCTAGATGGACACGGACCAATCCATCGGTATAGTCGTTGTGTGAGAGAGAAAATAATTTATCTTAATTATTTTATCACACTTGTACACTTGGTGTATTGGGCGGATCAGCTCGAGATTTATTGATTAGGATTGCCTTGGATAATTAATTTAAATCTCGGAGTATTTTATTCTTAATCCCCGATATTATTGCGGGTGTGTATACTTAATACTAGAGACTTTGATTTTCCAAAGGAATTAACCGATTTAATTATTGGGTTAGTTACCGGTAAAATTGGGTCGCTATATTTTATATATGACATGCCGTGAATACTTGACGGGAAAGTGTATCCCGGAAGGGTTGATAATATCCCCGAGATGAGTTCATAAGGAATTATTGTGTAAACCTCATGAGTGGATTCGTTCCGCACAATAATAAAGGTTGAACGGTACTAGTCTCGGATATAAGATATGAATATTATTTATTGAGCAATAAATAAATTTATTCATGGATATTTAAATCTTAAATACACGGAATAAATAATACTAATCGGAGAAATATTATTTGATATAATATGGAATAATATTGGGAGTGCAATTTTATTTATATAGTGGAAAATAAATAAAATTTAATATTGATAAGGATTAATGGATTTGGGTTGGACCCAATTTAATCTTCAATATTTAGAAGCCCAATATTTATTCTCCTTATGATCCCCTACGTAGCCTATATAAGCACTACATGGTCTTCACTTTTCATAACTTGACCCTAAGTTACGCCAATCATAAAGTCTTGAGAGTGAGGAAGATCCATAGGAATCCGATAGATCGTCGCCCACACGACGTTCGGACGAAGTGCGAGGAATACGTAGGAAGATCGCAAGGTCGTCATAAAGATTCGTTTCTCCGTACAACGAATCGAGGTATAATCGAGAACCCCCTTCTATGATTATTTGTTCATGATTAATTGTGATATATACATGAACGCACGATCCGGGAAAACGACGAACCTCGGGGACGGGGATTCGAGATCCCCGGCGAGGATCGAAGGAGGCGGTCGAACCCTAGGGTTCGGACCGCCCCAACGCGCGACGAACGGCGAGCCCCGGCTGGACGCCGGGGGCACACGATCGACTTCGGTCGATCGCCGGGGTGCCACGGGCTGGTGCCGTGGCGGACCCCAGCCGCCGTCGTCGGAGGCGCGTGCTGCGCGAAGCCCTCGGCTGGAGCCGAGGGGCGATCGAGCCCGTGAGCTCGATCGCGGGCGTGCTACGGGATGACCCGTAGCTGCCTCGTATGCGCTACGGGTTCACCCGTAGCGAGGCGTGCGAGGGCGACGCCCTCGCGAGCAGCGAGTCCGCGACTCGCTGCGGGGCTGCTACGAGCAGCCCCCGGGGATGCCTCGCGCATCCCCAGCGATCGTCCGTAGACGATCGCGAGCCCCTCGCGGGGGCTCGGCTGGGCGCACGCGGCCTTCGGGCCTCGCTGGGCGTTCGGTCGGGCCCCGGCTCGTGAGGTGGTTCGCGTTCGTGGATCCGACTCGTGGGGGACTTCGGCTGGGGGCGGGCTGCGTGACTTCGGGCGCGTAGTCTCCAAAGGTCGGACTCCTGCGGATGAGTCGGGGATCCAATCTCCGGCGATCTAGGGTTTTTGATCGGGTTATCGGTTCCGCATAATTTTTGATAGCCCGGGACATCGAATCCCAGCACTACTTTGGTTGAAACAAATGTTGAATGACTATCTTCTTGAGAGTGCTCCATTAGTGCTGTATTGTGATAACCAGAGTGCTATCAAAATCAGCGAAAATCCTGTCCAGCATTCGAGAACTAAACACATCGACATTCGACATCATTTCATTAGAGATTTGGTTGATCGTGATATAGTCAGTCTACAGCATATTTCAACGGAAAAACAGCTTGTTGACATCTTTACCAAACCTCTTGACTTTGAGAGATTCAAAACTTTAAGAAATTCTCTCTGAATGTGTTCTCTCTAAGAGTTCACGGAAAATTTTGAAGTCTGAAAGAGTAGTTTCTTTACTTCTGAATACGCACTCGGAATGGTCGTGGATTAGTCTAGTCAGACAAACATGGATTCGAGGCCGCTTTAGTCTTCGGACCCAAGTGTATTTATTCCGCTGAATGCAAACATGTGAACTTGGCATTAAACTCCCATAAGCTATCATCTGCATAGATACATAACACCAAGTAACGGAGGACGCCGGATCATTTGTCCGACGGCTCCCCTCTTCGAAAGGTAAAACATGGACGCTATAATTTAAGACACTCTCCCTTCACACTTCGGAGGACGCAAGTGAAACTTGATCCCCTTGCTCCCCTCTGACTGCTGTAATGAGTGTCTGTTGCATTTCATTTAAAGCCAAAACTCGTATGGAGGACGCCGGGTCACAATGTCCGCCGGCTCCCCTCTGACGTAGCAAAGCTAGTCCCAAGTGGAGTGCCTTAAAAGTTCACCTTGCATTCATGAATTAAAATCTCTTGTGCGGTGCAAACTCTGCCAATATGTTTCAACGAAACACGACTGATTCCTTGTGACTGTGACGAAGGACAAGCAAACATGTCTATCAACATACTTCGGTCCATCTCACCGGTTTTTAATATGAGAGATTTTTCATTAACTCAAAGTTCTATTCACCTCGTGTGAAATTTTTGTTTTGGAAACTGATGAAAGTATCTCTTTTCTGGGAAAATATTTGCTCTTCATTGCCTAATATCACCCCTCGAATCTCCACTAAAATGTGTTTGAATGTTTGCGTGTGTTGAACTCTTGAATGACTAACTCGGGATGTGTTGTTTTTGTTTTGGCATTTCTGTAGTTCATATCCAGGGCTATGTGGTTTACCATCTCGGAAGTCTAAACATCGAGTGCAGCGACGACAACGCTCAACCATTGGCAAATCAAATTCTGGTGACATCAAAAACGGAGAATCCAAAATCCTGAAAAAAAAATTCCAAAATCAAGCCTTGTCTCCAAACCAGCGACTTGGCCATTTCCGGAGACTCAATTCTCCCCAAAACCGGAGACTACGTTCGCCGAATTTTCGGCGCCTCATGAATGTCCAAAAACGGCGACTGACGCCAAAGCAGGAGACTCCTGTCGCCGAAAAACCGGCGACTACAGTCGCTGGAAAAGTGGCGACTCAAAGCTTGGTTCCCTGATCCAGCGCAACATCCAATTTCGGCGACTCGAACTTCGGAACTCAATCCGATGGCACTCAACTTCGTCTTTCCAACCCTCGGTTTGATCTTTCGTTTTTGAAAATTTTTATTTATTTATTTTTATTTATTATTTTTTTGAAAATCATTATTTTAATAATATTTTCAAATTAATAAATTTTTGTTCGTCTAATGGGCTCAAATTTTCTTCTTGAGATGGGCTTTTTACAGGTCTTGAGCTGTGTAATTTTAATTCGGACGGGCGGCCCAAAATTTTCCTATATATAGGCCCTGGGGTGAAACCTACCTTGGTACGCTTACATCGAACTCTGGAATTCTCGCACCCTCGACTCTCAGCTGCCAACTGCAAGTTCGAATTTCTTAGGTTCTTAGTTTTTCTTCCGTTGCATCCGGCAACTCTAGCTTCGCGCATCCGGCGCCCTGTCAAGTTTCCGTGGTTGTGAAATTTTTTCTAAGTGTTGAACTTACCACAGCTGCCATCCTTCGTTCCTTAGTCTAATATGTCGAAGTCTAACCTTGACGATATGTTGGATGATATGACTGTTTATCTGAACGACGAGTTCAAGAAAGCGCCATCACCCAAGTCCAAGAAAAAGGCTTTTGAAGAGCTTCAAGCTCACCTGGAAAAAGTTGATCGACGCAAGGCTGCGTCTGCGGAAACCTCGGTTCCGGTTACCACAACTGCGAAACCGGCTCATTCCTCAGCCCGTCAGCAGGGCAAAGATGGAAACTCTAGGGAGACATTTTTCCGTATTTACACTAGGGTTGTTAGTCGGGCGGAATACAACAGGTTACTCGCAGCTGGCGAGATAACTAAGGAAGGAAAGAAAATCGTAAACATTCCTTCGGCTGCGACTGTGACTGCTGCCATAGACCCAAAACTTACAAAGCCGTCTGGCTCGGGTAAGACATCGGCGACTCCAGCTGGGAGTGCTGAAGGCAAGAAACCGGTCGCCAGTGGAGGCGATGTGAAAACATCAACTCCGAAAAACTCTGGTGGCCAAGTCACAAAATCTCGTTCTCACAGCTCGCAGAAACCACCACTTTCCTCGGGATCAGCTGGATCCCAAAAGTCGACTGCCGGCTTCAAGTATATCTCGGAATTTTCCGAATGTCCGAAAGCTCACTCTCCTGACTTTTTTACCCCGACTGCTGAACGTCGCCACAAACTCATTCAGACACTACCGATCCTTACTGATCGAACTATTCTGAAGGAAGACTATGAACGGCATGGCATCAGAGATTTTCTTATCAAGATGCACATGCTCAAATCTGTGAATCTTACTTACCGATACTCCATTCCTATTCTCTACAAGTTCTATGTAGCTTGTCCCCAGATTTTGCGAATCCGAAGAGTCGGTTGTATGGCTGCTTTGTCTTTTGCAACAAGTTGTACAAATTTCGCCCGTTCTCCATCAACAAGTTTCTGGAAAGGTTGGAAGTTGACTCAAATTGGACTTCGCCCTCAGCTGAGGAACGTGTCGAAGACTTGAAAATCGGCACTTTCATCACTCAGAAAAAGGTTAAGTCTGAACTGCCGCCGCCGGCCAAGCTGTCAGCCTTCTATGGAATCTTGCAACGTCTCGGGATGTCAAACTGGACTGCTTACAAAGACGATACTGTGATGACTCCGGACTTGATGCACATCATCTTTCGCCTTAGCTGCGGCGAGCAAATCAACCTTGGCAAAATTATTTTTAATGACTTATGTAAAATTGCTAGGACAACTGATGAAACAATCATTCGGCAAGCTGAGCTGCCAGAGGAGAAAAGAATTCATCTCACTCATCCCTGCTTGATCTATGGCATGCCCCATGCCCAAGGTTTTACTCCTGATACGGATTTCGAGAAAAAGTTGAAGAAGAACGGCGCTGTCAAAATCACTGGCACGTACTTGAATCCAAAAAAACGTGTTATCGATCTTCCTTGGTTTGATACGGTTGACAGAAATGCGCTTCCAGAAATTCTAACTCCTCCTCCATCTCCACAAAAAAAGAAGCGAAAATCGGTAGCTAAGAAAGTTAAGTCTCCCCCAGCCAAAAGACAGAAAAATGAAACGTCAGCTGCAGCTGATGAACCGGAACTTCAATCTGAACAACACCCCAGAATCGTTCCTCGCGGTTTTGGTCCAAACTCTAAAGTTCCGTCGTATCGTAATCCTTATCATCCTATCCACAGTCATCGTGCTGTGGTTCCATCAGCTTGCGTCAAGGAATTCTATGCTGACACTCTCGCCTTGGAAAAGCGTCAGGAAGAACATGCGTTGGCTTATAACAATATGATCGATGCACAGAAAAAGCAGAAGTTATCTTTTGAAAAACTTCAACGAGAGATCCAACAAGGGGGAGGACTCAGTGATGTTGGAGCTCCCGATGCAAGTTTGAAGGATACGTTTATCTTGAAGATGGTTAGGGACGCTATCCAGGAAGCACATGTGCAGCTAGCCAAAGGAAATAACATAGCTGTCGAACAAGTGGAACGAGGGGCTGATGACGGTGAGAGGACGGATGATGATATCTTTGAAAGAGTTATGGATATTCGGGATAAGGGAAAGGCGAAGGTTGGTGAAACTTCGAGGGCGATGCCGTCCGATGGACTAAAAGATCAGGATGATGATGATGATGTCAACATTCTCGATGTTGAAGATGATGGTGGAAATGATCTCGGAGAATTCGAGATTTTTGGTCTGGGTGATGAGACTGATGAGGACGAGAAAGAAGACTCAAGTTCTGATGATGGCTTCGACTATGGCGAGGATGAAGAAGAAGTGCTTGAAAGTCCTGAACGTGATCCCACTCCAGCTGCCTCGCCGAAGGAATGAAGAGTCAAGATCTTAAGTCCCAGTTTCCAAGTTCAAGTTTTTATTCCAAGTTTTTATTACCTGTTTTTCATAACTCCTGAACTCGTGTTTCGTATTTTGTTTTGAGCATGCATCTAACTATGAATTCGTCCATGCATTGGTTTTTCATATTTCTCTATCTCTGGATTATTGTTTTTGAGATTTGATATTTATCTAAGTTTTTATCATTTGGTTTGAAAAAATTTGGCTAAGTCTTTTTATGGTTTTCATTGATTGTGTGATTGATGTTTTTCCATCTTTTTACTTAGCTTATTTTTGTTGATGTATTCGATTGAGGGGGAGATACTTCTATCTCGTTTCTTACTTAACTTGTGTTTTTATGAGTTGTGCCAAAAAGGGGGAGATTGAAAATGTTGATTTTGGCGACAACGTTTTTGTGTTGTTTGTTTGTGTTTTGAGTTTCAGGTCTACAGGTTGGATATCCGAAGTCATGAATTCAATGCATGGAAAAGGAGACTAGAGTCTCCGTTTTTTTGTTACTACGGAAAATGCATGGTTTCGGCGACTGGTGTCGCCGAAAATGGAAAGGAGAAGAAACGGCGACTGGCGTCGCCGTTTTTGTGCGAGCAAGGAAACCAGCGACTGGAGTCGCTGGTTTGGGTGTTGTCAAAGAACCGGCGACAGGAGTCGCCAGTTTTGGCTTGGATTGGTTCCAGCGACTCTGGTCGCCGTTTTCGTTGTGTTTAGAAATGGCGACTGGGGTCGCCGTTTTCGCTGCATGTCACACAACTTCAACTCTAGCCCTTGACATGGAAACGGCGACAGACACTTACCTTGCAACTATGGAACCGACGACAGATGCATTGAGTACATTCAACGTGTTCTCTTTTTCACTAAGTACTCAAATCAAGAAATGAAGAATGGTTCCGGTGTTTACTACTTCAATGATATCGACGACCATGAAGACGATGAAATTTCGAGACTTCAACACTTAGAGATTTTCACGAGAAATTGAAGATGAAGAATTGAGATCGATGGAGTCAAGATTGAATTGAAGTTCTGATTTTGAAATTAAAGATTCAAGATTCGAAGATTCAAGAATCAAAGATTCAAGATTCCAAGATTCAAGAATCCAAGTTCCTCAATAGTGATGTCATCCATGGAGAAGTGACATCAGCCAAGCATGTGACCAATCAGATCGTGCCACGTCATCACCTCACATGTGCGGGCTGCCTATATAAACCCATGGATTTCGATTTCACCATTTGACGATTTTGAGAGAACGAAATCTGATTTTTAGAATCGTAACCGACAGCTTCGAGCTTCGAGTTTGTGTAGTAGCTTTTGCGCCTTGTGCCAAGATTAGAGTTAGGAGCTTTAGCTCTTGGTACTCGTGTGCTAGATTGCAAGTTAGTGGGAGTTGTTGCGACACTCGGGAAACTTCTTGTAATCGGTTTGCCTATCATACTCTACAAGTGTAATAGTTTAGTTTTGTTGATCAATGAAATGAAAACTATTACATAACTTTGTCTCCACTTTTTATTCTTCGAACTGTGTGAGTGTGTTCTTCGACTGAAGCTGTTGTTCGTGAGTTTAAGTCCAACTTCGCGAAAAGTTGGTATCATATGTCGAAGACGTAATTTCATGTTTATTTAGTGTTCTTAAGGATGAAACTCTTTTCGGAGCAAGAGAAATAAGCCAGAAAACAAACAGACTGCTGCGGAAATGAATTAAGGTTTTTTTTTTTTTTGTATATGTCAATTGCAGTGTCTTGGGATTTGAACTAAGGACCTCACGTCCCCAATTCAAGTGATCAACCAACTGAGCTAACAACCCTCGACGGAAATGAATTAAGGTTCCGCCGGGTAAAGGGCCTATTTATCATTATAATATTTAAAGTAAACGGGATCCACATGCATTTGATTTCCCCCCAAAAATTTTTGGATCCACATTCATTTACTTTTGTTTCTCCAAAATTTTTCATTTCGTTCCAAAAAATTCTGATTTCAAAATTTCAAAAAATGTGGGACCCACAAAATTGACTTTTCATTAAATTACAATTAATTACCAATATAAAGTTAAATTACATGAAATTATATTTAAAATACTAATACAAAGTTAATTTACATAAAATTAAATTTTAAATACTAATATAAAATTATTTTTCCTGAAATTATAATTAATTACTAATATAAAGTTAAATTACATGAAATTATATTTAAAATACTAATACAAAGTTAATTTACGTAAAATTATATTTTTAAGTATTAATATAAAATTATTTTTCGTGAAATTATAATTAATTACTAATTTAAAGTTAAATTACATAAAATTATATTTAAAATACTAATACAAAGTTAATTTACATAAAATTACATTTTAAATACTAATATAAAATTATTTTTCGTTAAATTACAATTAATTACTAATATAAAGTTAAATTAGATAAACTTATATTTTAAATACTAATATAAAGTTAATTTACATAAAATTATATTTTAATTACTAATATAAAATTATTTTTCGTGAAATTACAACTAATTACTAGGACTCGGATCAACAAAACTCAGCCGTTGATTACCTTGAATGGATGGTTGTGATATAAAGTTGACCATTGGATCGGATCAACAAACACAACCGTTGATTACGTTTGAACGGATGGATGTGATTAATTCTTGATGTATTAATTTTTTATTTATTGAACTTAATAGATGACTGTGATTAATTCTTGTATTATTGAATTTTGAACGGATGACTATGATTTAATCATGAATTCTAAACACACATACCTAAGCATAAATGTAATAATGTAATATACCTAATGCAATTCTAAATCGTTTAGTATGAAATCTCCTATAGGCAATATGCATGGTATATAAGCCAACTTCTATGAAATTATACATTGTGATAGATATATTTTCAATACACCTAAGACTAAATGTCATATACCTTAATGAAATTAATTTTATATTAGTAATTAAAATGTTATTTAATGAAATTAACTTTATATTAGTAATTAAATTTCATGAAATTAACTTTATATTAGTAATTAAATTTCATTAAATTAACTTTATATGAGTAATTAAAATGTTATTTAATGAAATTAACTTTATATTAGTAATTAAATTTAATGAAATTAACTTTATATTAGTAATTAAATTTAATGAAATTAACTTTATATTAGTAATTAAATTTCATTAAATTAACTTTATATTAGTAATTAAATTTCATAAAATCAACTTTATATAATGTTATTTCATGAAATTAACTTTTATATTAGTAATTAAATTTAATGAAATTAATTTTATATTAATAATTAAATTTCATTAAATTAACTTTATATTAGTAATTAAATTTCATTAAATTAAATTTATATTAGTAATTAAAATGTTGTTTAATGAAATTAACTTTATATTAGTAATTAAATTTCATAAAATTAACTTTATATTAGTAATTAAAATGTTATTTCATGAAATTAACTTTATATTAGTAACTAAAATGTTATTTCATGAAATTAAATTTATATTAGTAATTAAATTTTATTAAATTAACTTTATATTAGTAATTAAAATGTTTTTTAGTGAAATTAACTTTATACTAATAATTAAATTTCATAAAATTAAATTTATATTAGTAATTAAAATGTTATTTCATGAAATTAACTTTAGATTATTAATTAAAATATTATTTCATGAAATTAACTTTATATTATTAATTAAATTTCATTAAATCAAACTAAAAATAAAAAAGTCATCAATAGTATTTTACATTCGCAATAAAACTATCTCGAGACCATCAAAATTTCGTGAACTTTATCTCGAGACCATAAGCTAGACAAATATATAAAAATTTAAATGAAATTATTATTTAGTATATATATATTTAAAGTTTGATAAAATATTCAAATTAGTTCACTTAGTTCAACGGGAAAATAATTTCATTTTCTAGAACAAAGTCAACTTGTCATGGGTTCCAATCCTCAGAAAATCGTGAATTTTATTTTACTTCTTTAAATGAGATAAGGGCAATATAGACATTTTCTTATTTACTTGAATTAAAAAAATAAAACAATTAAAAAGAAGCTTTTGACAAAGTCAAAGGTTTCATAAACAAATGGCCTTGGAGAAATGGCCCTTTAGCGAATTAATCCATGAAGGATTAATATTCATTCGTTGGGCTTTCTCATCTGGAATCCCAAACTTCCCAAGAAGAACGTGTCGTACGAGACTTGATAAAAACTGTTTTAAATTTATTGGATGTTAAAATTATAATTAGGATACTCAATTCGATATTATATGACTTTAAATCTTCTACATGTTGGTGTGATTTGGTATCAAATTAAACAAAAAATAAACAGGGTGATACTGTTAGGATGGGGACATGGGGGTGGAGTACAAGTTTCATAATTTTAGAAATAGTTTCATTGGTATGTAGGGATGTCAATCGGGCCAGCCCACTCGGTTTCGGGTCAGCCCACTCGGGTTGTCGGGTTACTTCGGTTCGGGCTGATCGGGCTGAAATTTTTTCGAGCTGTAAATTTGTAGCTCTAACCCTAAAATTTTCGGTTTCGGGCTAGCCCGTTGGGCTGGAAAAAATAATATTATATAATAAAAAAATAATTTTAATACCAAATTAAATTTAATATTAATAAAATATTAATATTTAATAATAATTATTATAATTCTAATATTTAAATTGCCCAAAATATCAAATATTCATTCAATAATATTTAAAATTGTAATTTTAGTTGACAATTTTCTTTGATTTGAATATATTATTTTATTTATTTAAAATATTTCTATAAATAAATAAAATGAATTATAATATATTTAAATACATCGGGTTGTCGGGCTAGCCCACGGTTTATCGAGCTAGCCCACTCGGGCTATCGGGTTATTTCGGTTCGGGCTGATCGGGCTGAAATTTTTCGGGTCGAAAATATTCGGCTCTAACTCTACATTTTTTCGGGCGGGCTTCGGGCTAGCCCACCGTTTCGGGTTGGATTGACTTCCCTATTGGTATGGAATGGATGAGGACATTTTAGGGTATTTAGTTTATTTTGATGTATATAAAAGATATATTGGAGTATTAAAGAAGGGTATACAATAGTTAATTTATTATATTTAAAAGTGTATAAAGATGTATTAACCCATAAATTAATTAATGTTATCATTTGCATAGTCAAAGAATTCATTTATTTTTTAAGAAAATATAATTCTTCCTTTTTATCTAAATCTTTTGTAGTACAGAATCTGCTAAATTTAATGTATTGATTCTATTGCTCCTTCTAGCCATTTATTTGATACTTACCTATTGAATATGATATTTATGTAAATGATACTCTCTCCGTCCTAGAACTGTTTGACACCCCGTCAACTGTTCTCTTGTTTGACTGTTGATTACTTATAATAAAAAATATATAAAAATTATTTTTTTTTATAATTTTTATATATTTTTATCATAAGTAATCGACGGTCAAACAAGAGAACAGCTGACCAGGATGATGACAAATAATTCTGGGACGAGGGAGTATTGTTTACTTCACTCGTGGACATAAGACTATCTAAACATGGTGTCTGAAAGCAATTTTACACCGGTTGATAATTTATATGATTTACATAAGTTGTTATAACATAATTAAGTTGTTGAACAAAAACAAGCGCATTTTTAATGTTTTTGTTCGACAATTTACAAAATAATTGGATTAAAAGAATGTAATCACAGCAAATACAGTCGTCGCTCTTTATTAATAAAAAAGATTTATATGTCTATCAACATGTATTGCGATGGTAAGTGCAGTAACAAACATATGTGGGGTATACTGCAGTCTGTGTGCAGAATCCAATTCCATTGTAAAGTCTCGTACAAAGCTCTTTGCAAGGATAATCATTACAGCTTTTGCTGTCCAAAATAACAAAGCAAGTAGTACTTTGGGCATGAACTTCAACAACATCAATGGGCGCCGAGATAAGAACTGCAAGAAAAACAATCCAAAACAATTTCATCATCTTAAAAATCACAATTTAATTTGATCTATTTTCTTTTGTATATTGAACGATGACTGCAATTGGGTATATATACATATATATACTAAAACTCTAGGATCAATCAGTCGGTCAATGTTATCCCTAATTTTATTTACCTTACCTTTTACATTCAAAGATTTTAAAGGTCGGTCCGAATACGATGTTAGGAATTTTTTAATAAATGCAAATGCTTTAAATTATTCAAATTTAAATGTCGCGATCACACCAAATTTAGGTAAGATGATATGAATATATGATTTGAGATTTTCAAAATTATGAGTATATCTATTCATATTAAAAAAAATCATAAATAATTCAAAAAACAGGCAACCACCAACAAGGAATAGTAGATTCGTCAATCCTGAAACGACATGACACGATTCGAAATTCGTATAAATAAAAACGATTTTTACCCACACAATTAAGAATCGGGTTAGGCTTATTCCGTCATGACCCATCTATTTAATACTCCATCCAATTTTTTTTTTTTTATTTGACGTTATAGGTTTTGTGTTTTTTGTCAATTTAATTGTCGTTTTAAATTTTTGTTACTATTCAAGCTTTTATTAATTGTTATTTCATTAATTAAAAATCATTAAATTTCATATTTTATTAAATAAATTTACAAAGAATAAAGAATATTAAATGATAAACTGAAATAATTATTAGTATTAAGGGAAAAATGGCATTTAGGCCATTTTTCAGCATTTTTTGTCCAATAAGGCCAATTTGTAATTTTGGTGTCAATTAGGCCAAAATGTTCCGATTAGGCCAAAAAAATGTATCCGGAAAGACGAAATTACCCTTCCATATTAACTTCACAATCGAGCTGGGGGAAAAACAAATCGGGCACATTCAATTCTCTCTCTCTCTCTCAGCTACGCCGCCGCTGCTGCTATTCACAATCGAGCCGAAGGATTTCATCTCCGTCGCCGCCGCGTTCAAGCCAAGGAGAGGGAGAAGGTCGCCGCCGGTTAGCAGCTCCAATTCTCAGCCGCGATTCCATGCAGTCCGTCTTCCTTGGCATCGATCGATCGATCGATTTCATCGCCGCCGCCGCCGTTCCTGTCTCAGTTCATATGTCAGATGCGCCGCCGCCCTCCTTGCCGTCGATTTCGAATCCAGGTACGCGATTTCGAATCCACGTACCCGTTCAGTGCTTAAAAGCTTCATTCAGCATGCATGCACAGTGTGTGTGTCGATTGATTCAGTGTGCGTTGTTCATGCATTCAGTGTTGATTGTTTTTTGTTATGCATGTTCAGTGTTTTTTCGTTGCAGTCAGTGTGTAATTCACCATGCCCTCAGTGCTCAGTGTGCATGCAGTCAGTGTTCCTGCACCGAGCTTGCCATTCAGTGCTTATTTTGTTCAGTCAGTGTGTAATTCACCATGCACTCAGTGTTCCTGCACTGAGCTTGCTATTCAGTGCTAAATTGGCTCAGTCAGTGTCTAATTCCTGTAACACATTGTGTGTATTGACTGAGCTTGTTTTCAGTCAGTGTCTAATTGCTTGATTCAGTGTGCATTGAGCCGGACTAATTGCTCTTCCACACTGTAGACACCTGTTGCACACTGAATCCATATTCAACCATGTGGATTCATTCAGTGTTTGTTTGATTCATTCAGTGTTTGATGGCTTTGTTCAGTGTTTAATTGATTCATTCAGTGTCAGATAATAACAGTGTGCATTCATTGAGCTTGGCTAATTGCACTTACACACTGTACCCACCTTGTTGCACACTGAATCCATCCCTATGGTACCTGTTATTATCTCGTTGGAAATGCAATGTGTCACAGGAATCAGTGTGTGTTGACTTTGTTTCCTTTGAGGCATTGACCTGTCTCCCTTTCAATAAATGCCTGCCATGTTAGTTGAGGGTTGAGGCATTTACTGCCTTGTTAGTGTGGTGATTACGGTTATAAATAGCTCGTCATTTCTCTGGTTTCCTCATCTCGTTTCTGTTCGATCGGGGGTTGAGCAGCCAGCAACGATGCCGAGGCGGCGAAGGGGAACACTCGATCGAGAGCCAGGACCGACACCAAGCGAGGCAGAATTTTTCGATAACAGTCCTCCTCCCTCGCCAGAACAAAGATTCCGTCGGGGGCCACCAATGATGCCTAGGCGACCGGGCGCACTGGATCGGGAGCCAGGGCAGACGGCAAGAAGTCGGGGGGTTGAATCTTTGAATGGTTCTCACTGGACCGAGCAAAGATTCAATGGCCGTTGGCATAAAGAAAAGTTTCCCCTCCCGGCTGTCTTTGTTCGTCCGATCAAGGAAGAAATGGGGGATTTCATCGTTCTGACGGACTCCCTGGGCCAGAAATGGCACGTCCCTCTCACCACTCATCGGAATCAAACGGCCATCCACGGATTCAACTGGGAACGCCTCGTTCGAGAGTTTGGAGTGCAGGAAGGCTGGAACATCCGGGTTACCTGGACCGGAGGAAGAAGTTTCTCGGTTGGTGTATTCGATCACAATGGCCAGTCGATGGTGCGCCCGGTCAGGGAACCCCCTCGTCGTGACCCAAGACTTCCTCCGTCTCATTATTATTGTTGTTAAATCTTGTTTTTTGTCGTTTTTTCTGTTTCCTGTGATTTTGACGACGACTTGTCTTCGTTGTACTGCTCGTGATTGAATTACTTGCTGCTTGCTTAATAAGACTCTTTGAGTTTAAAAAAAAAAAAAAAAAACCACAACACTGTCTAGTCTGACTTTGACACTGAACAGGCCTCAAAAACACTGTTCCTTTGACTGTGCATTTAACACTGAACATGTCTTAAAAACACTGTCTGAGGCAACACACACTGAACCACAAAATCAAAACAAACACTGAGCACACTTTTATGGCACTGAACACACTCCAATAGCACTGAACAGCACTGAACACACTTTAATAGCACTGAACACCATTTTTTAGCACTGAACAGATAGGGACACACATTGAATCACACCATTTCATGCATTCCTTAAAAAAATCGTGCGCTGACTGTGAGTCGTTATTTTTTTGTGTTTTTATTTTTCAGCAGCAGGGGCCGATGTTTTCGCATTCTGTGCATTCGGCGGTGAGAATTTGGTGTCCAGAATCGATTCCTCCCGTGCTGCCGCCCTTCACCAGCTGAAGGAAACAGTCGAGCTTCAGTGGCCTGAGCTCCGAGACGTTGCGTACGGCATGCATTACTCTGTACCCGATTTCCCAAACTGCGTGCTCTCAACCGATGCGGACATGTCGAACATGGTATCCCTAGCTGCGCTTCACAAGCTGCCTCGGGTGAGCATCGACATTTCCGTCGCGACTGAAGACCACACCTCTAGTTCTGTGTTCTCAACGGTGTCCAACAGTAGCGCTGTCAGTGCGACTGGAACAGAAAACAACGAGGGATTCGAAGCAGAGGATATGTTCCGCCTGTTTGGTCCGTCGAGTTCTAAAGTGCTGTTGACCGATGGCTGGGACAAAGAGATTTCTGGTGTCGGTCAGATGTTCCAAGGAGGCGCCCCGGACTTTCGAAACGCGCTCTGTAAGGTGGCAGTCGGAGTGGGATTCGATTTCGAGTACGTGAAGAACAGACCCGAAAAGGTTTCTGCCGTGTGCTCGAAGAAAAGCAGCACGGGATGCAACTGGTCCGTGTGCGCCGTGATGGATCGAAGCAACGGCTTCTTCTACGTCAAGCAGCTGAGTAACGAGCACAGCTGCGGCGCGTGCTTTCGATCCCTGAAGCACAGGCGCGTCTGCTCGGACTTGGTTTCCAGTTTGATAGTCGAGGAGGTACGGAAAAGCACGCTGACTCGTCCGGTCCAAGTCGTGAGAAACTTCCAGCATCACTACGGCCTGGAGATCTCGCCTGGCCTCGCTCTGGATGCGCTCGAGAAGGCCAGGAAGCTGATTCACGGCGACGATAAAGATTCCTTTGCCGCACTGACCAAGCACCTGCAGGCAATATCGGACTCCAACCCTGGGTCGCACCTGCTGCTCGAATTCAACGAGGCGTCCAGGAAGTTTCGCAGGGTCTTCATCTCGATGAAGGCTTGCATCGACGGGATGAACCACTGTCGCCCTTTGCTGTTTCTGGACGGCACGTTCCTGAAGGGGAGGTTCAAGGGCCATTTGCTAGCTGCTACGGGCAAGGACGGCGACGGAGGTATGTGGAACACTGACGGTTTGAAATGCACACTGAATCCAACTTTTTAACACTGACTGGGTTCAGTGTTTATTTACTTCATTCAGTGTCAGAATGAGCACACTGAAACTGACCCCTGTTGCTTCCAGCACTTAATATGTATTTTCAACACTGAATGGGTGCTATTCACACTGACTGAAGTGTTTTTTTTTTTTTTTTTGTTCGTGTCTCGTGAATGCAGGGTTGTACCCGCTGGCTTACGCCGTTGTCGATTCCGAGAACTATGCTAACTGGAAGTGGTTTCTGGACAACCTGAAGCACATCCTACCTACTTCTCGCACCGTTACGTTCGTGTCGGACAGGAATCTCGGGCTGCTCGAGGCGATGAGCAGGGTGTTCCCAGGGTCCCCGCACGGCTACTGCATCAATCACTTGAAGCTGAACCTGAAAGACAAATTCAGAGGCAGATGGGCGACCAAGATGTTACGAAAAGGCGTGGTGTGGAATTTCCTGAAATGCGCGTACGCAACCACCGTCGAAGCCTACCAACTGAGCATGGACGAGCTGTTGAAAGAGGGAGGCCAGACAGCGAAAGTGTTTTTCGAGAACATGGATCCAAAGAATTGGGCCAACGTGTACTTCTCGGGGAAGAGGTACGGCGAGATGTCGTCCAACGCCGCGGAGTCGTTCAACAAATGGATCATGGAAGCCCGGCATCTTCCGATCACGGCGTTGGTCAACACAATCAGGCTGAAGCTGATGACCTTTTTCCACGGTATGATGAGGGTTTATCAATCTCAAACACTGATTGCACACTTTTAACACTGTTAGCCTTGTTCAAGCACTGACTGGCCTTGTTTAACACTGAATCAGACAGGGGGGCCAGGAGCAGGAAGTGGACCACGGCTTTCTGCCCGTCGGTTGAGAAGAAGCTGGGTGAAGCCATCAACGAAGGGAGGAAATGGGTGGTTGTGGGGTCGTCCGAAACGGTTTTCGAAGTGCAGTGCGTTCCGTCCGTCGTGGTCAATATCGCTGATCAGACGTGCACCTGCTGCCAGTGGCAGATTACAGGGGTTCCGTGTTCCCACGCAGCTGCGTGCATTCTGCGGTCCGGGAAGCCGATGGCCTCGTTCGTGGACAAGTTTTACCACGCAGAGAGCTACGCAAGGTCTTATGCCGATCCGCTTCAGCCGGTTTCCATGTTTGATCAACCTTCGAACGTGCCAGAGAACGTCATGATCGAGCCGCCAACATCGAAGAGGCCCCCTGGAAGACCTAAGAAGAAGAGGATTCCGTCCAGGGGTGAGCACATCCCGAGAGCCATGAAGTGCGGGAGGTGCGGACGTGTCGGCAATCACAACAAGAAAACGTGCACGGAGCCTGTACCCTAGTTAGTTAGTTAGTAGAGTTTTTTTTTCTTATTTTGGATCTTCGTTGTGTTTTTTCGACATGATTTCTGTGATCAGTGACACTGAATGGGGTGAAAAAACACTGACTGTCAGTGACAGGCACTGTTCGGCTCATAAACACACTGACTGATTGTCATCTCAAAAAAAACACGGGATTTTAACATTATGTGATTTGTTTCTTGTTCAGTTATGGTCTTGGAGTGTGTTTAATTTGTTCCTGTATCTTGTAATTTTTGCATTTTGCTTGTGTTTTTTTAATGTTTCAATTCAATAAGCCTTAGTTGCTGACACTGAGTGGACAAGATTAACACTGATGGCACTGAATTGGGAAGAATAAACACTGCCAACACTGAACAGACAGAATTAACACTGAATAACAAGCAATATCATCACAACTGTGTTCAACTAAAAACTGCCCAGAAATATGAACAAAAAACACAATTTTTTTTTACAGAAACTAAACCCAAACACAATCATGTTCATACATTTACAGAAAAAACACTTCTTGTTTTTTTTCAACCAGAACTAAACCAAAAACGCGCGCACAGCCCCAAGATCACTACTTCTCCTTCATGGTCAGGATGGTTCGTATCACGTGACCCTTGAATTCTTGGAAATCTTCCGTCCTGACCTTGTCCGGAATGGGCTCTTTCTTCAGAATCTTCTCCATGTAGTAGCATACGTACAAGGCACATTCATTCCTGGACAGTGACAGACGTGGAGGAATCAGAGGAAAAAACACACAAAAAAAAAAAAAAAAAAAAACACTGACACTGAATGCACAAATATAACACTGAACAGGCATAAAAATGAAAAAACAGAAACAAAACACTGAATGTGTTAATTATGCACTGAGATACTTACAGAGATGGGGCTTGCTGTGGGAGAGGCTTCACGGCCTCGATATCATGTATCGGGAAACCAGACTTCCCCGCTTTCTCCAGCATTTGGCCCACGTTGGTTTCCACCTTTTGTTTCTGAAACGTACGAAACAATACAGTTTGTCAATTATCGTTAGAAAGGGAACCGTTTTTAAAAATCGACTAAAATACAGTAGACGTACCAATTCCGCTGCATTCGCCATGTAATGGTCCTTCGATTTCGCCAACCTGGGTTGAATAGAGTTGTAGAATAGCCATTTCTGTTTGACGAAGTCGCAGACGAGCAGCGTGAAATGGTTCGGTTCTGTATCCTTTTTCATCCCAGGAGACAAAATCGGGAACATTATAATCCCTTCTCGCACGCACGGGATCATATCTGTGATTGTTCTGTACATTGTCTGGTTGTCATGACGTCCCATGACGATGGAAGTCTGCGAGGAAGAAAACAAAACAAAAAAAAAAAAACCACGAGTTTTTATTAAGAAAGGATGAACTGAATGAGCACTGAACAGGACATTATAACACTGAACAGCACATATCAGCACTGAATGTTCATGATAAACACTGATCAACCTACAACAACACTGAACAGAAAACACACACACTGAGTAGCACATTAGAAACACTGAACACTGAGCGGCACATTAGAAACACTGAGCAGCACACATAAACACTGATCAAAATCAATGACACTGAACAGCACATAAAAACACTGAACAGACACCAACACACTGTACAACCATTAAAAACACTGAACAGTCAAGGGCAGTAAAGACTCACCCAACAGTGCGCGGGGAGTATCAGAGCCTCCAGCTTCTTGTTGTGGTCTCGATGCAGCGACTCAGCAAAGGCGTCGACCACATGATTGCTGATGAAGGTGCACTTCATCATGTCGGTAATGTCAGCCACCGTCACGACTGTGTTTATACGGGGGAAGAACTTCATCGTCCACCTGATTGTCAAAAAAAAGGGAAAAAAAAACACATTCTTAGCGCACAAAAAAAAAAAAACGAAAGAAAGAAAGAAAGAAGGGAAAGACAGAATGTGAAAGAAGGAAAATAAAAGAAGCTTCACTCACGTTTTCGGGTCGCTGTTGTGGAGGATGATTTTGTCGAGGATTTCCGGCTCCAATTCCAACCCGCAGTTCACATCAAATTTCTTGTTCACGCTCATCAAGAAGTTGAGATGATCCTCATTGTAATCACTGCGGATCGGTTTCTGGCTCGCCTCCTGCACCACCTTCTTACCCTTCTTGATCGCCTTCTTCTTTGCGGCAGGGGCAGGGGGATCGTACTGAAAATCGTCGTCGTCGCCGTTGGCCGGCTTCCTTTTCCTGCCCTTGACCCGTCGCACCATCGACCTGGTCTTCGCCTTGCTCGAAGGCTCTATCTTTTCAGCTTCCGGTCTCAACGGGCTCCCTTCTTCTTCATCGTCCTTGTTGCGGTCAATCTCGTAGACGCACAACTCCGCCTGGAGACTCAAGACTTCATCTTCCCGTTCCTTGACAATTTTCTGCAGAGCCTCGATCTGGGATCTGTGGACAAGTTCTTGCGCTTTCATGTCCGCCTCCAGAGACTCGAGCTGGACTTTTTCGTAGACGTTAATGACCGACGACATCTGAAGGTCAGCCAACGCATTCTTCAAAACATCCACTTCGTCCTCGAGCTCTTTCACTCTAGCCCTCAGAAGCCGCACTTCCTCCTCCTCCTCACCGGAGCTTCGAGCCTCTCCCGCCTCGGTCACCGGATTATTCTGATCATTCGCCTTCTTGATCAATTCTTCCTCGAGCTCTTTCACTCGGGCCCTCAGATTTTTCAGCTCCTCCTCCTCCTCGGAGCTCCTCCTCTTCAGACGCTGGTTTTCGCCTTCCAGCTCGACATTAGCACTTGTCGCTTCGTTCAGCCGAGAAGTCGTGCTATCGAGCTTGGATTGGAGATCCCTCACAGCGCTGGAGAGATCTTGATTCTCCGACAGGAGGTTGTTGAGCAACCTCTCGGCTTCAGCAGCAGAAACAGCGGGGCGTTCCTCATCGGGCTGCTGCTGTTCGGAAGGCCCACCCTCGTCCTCCGGCTCCGGGACTATGCAGGCCATCTCCTGATGCCGCCCGGAAGAACTGTCGTCGTCGTCGTCGTCGTCTTCCCCCCCATCTGACGACTGCTCGTCTCCAGAAGGCCCGCCCCCGGGGCCTTTTCTTTTTTGTTCCTCTTCCTCCTCAGGGCTCGACGAATCAGAGCCCGGATGCTCGTCATCGTCATCATCATCATCATCAGACCGCCCTTCGTCCTCGCTCTCCGCCGCACGCGGAGTGTTCACGATTGCTTTGTAGGAAAGGTAGCCCTTGTACGCGTGGATCTCCGCCACCGTCTTTCCGTGTTTCAGAAGACGAGCATCCACCTGTCAGACACGGACATCACGCGTTAGAACTCAAAAAAACATCATCACCCCTCAAGTGAGTGACACTGAACAGCATTAATAAGCACTGAACATCGCAGTTATCCTACTTTGACACTGAACAGCATAAAAAAGCACTGAACCAGAACATCATTCACACTGTCCACCCACAGGCACTGTGTGCATGAATATCACACTGAACAGCAAGCAATAAACACTGAACCTCAATATTTCACACTGAACCTCAATATTTCACACTGAACAGCAAGCAATAAACACTGAACCTCAATAAACACTGTCGACGGACACTGAATCATAAAACAAAAACAGAATTAAAAGAAGAAGCAGAAGAAAGAGAGAAGATATTTACCGCCTCGTCCGCGAGACCCGCCAGGGTCTCCTTGGTCACATTCGAAAGGTCATTGAGATGCCAGTTCAGGACCCGGGGGAGGTGCTCGTTCTCCAGCCTTTTTGCCAGCTTTGTGTGCTCACAAAGCCAGAACTGCACAAAAACCAAACAAAAAAACCCGAGGTAAATATCAAGGAATGAAAAAATAAAAAAGACGGCAAGACGATTGTGAAGAACAGCAAGTAGAAGCACATACCAGAAGCAGTATCGTGCAGCCTTGTGTATTCTGCGGGTTGCCCCTGTTCGCAGCTGCCGAGTCGCAAAGGGCCTTGAGAATCGCCTCGCCCCAGTTGTAGCTCTGCATCGACTCCAGATCCACAACATAATCCAACCACTTCCATTGGATCGTGACGGAGGAAGTGGAGAAGAAGACAGTGCCGATCACTATCAAAGAGAGGAGCCGAGCTACATCAGCAAGAGCCTGAGGCTTGCGACTCCGACGCTTCACCAAAATATCGAGCTTTTCATTCAGCAGCTTCGGGTTCAGCGTCTTCTCCCCCGGGAACATCCTCTCCCTGAATCTTTTGTTATCGCACTTGGACCTCGAACTGATATCGAGCTTCCTACTCCCGCCTACGATTCCAAATATAAGATCGACATCCTCGGGAGTGATCCTGACATCTTTGCTGCCGAGCTTAATAGTACGAGCGCCGGCATCCATCTGCTCCAGCACGGCAGCTATCGCAGCGTCGCTCTTTCGGGTGTGGAGGATGGTCAGCCTCTGATCCTTAATGCTCTTGAAGAGATGGTAGAAGGGGGTCATCTTCAGATACTCGTCGTGCCCCGGCTTCAGCTTGTCCTTGATCTCATCAATCGTCCGGATGATGGTCAGCAAGTTGGACCTCATCTGTTTATAGGACCTGGAACGAACACCAAAAAAACACACACCGATGTGAGTACAAAGCAATGAACAGGGCATATACAACACTGAACAGGCATATACAACACTGAGTGGCCATGTAATTGCACTCAGTGGCACTGAACAGGCATAACAGGAATGATGAGGCACTGAACAGAACATTTTAACACTGAACATACACCCAACACACACAATCAACACTGAGTGGCACACACAAGGCACTGGGTGGCATGCAGAGACACTGAGCAGGAATAATTTCACACTGAGCAGGACAATTTAACACTGAACAGAACATTTTAACACTGAACAGGAACCAACACACACAATCAACACTGAGTGGCCATGCAATTGCACTGGGTGGCATAAAGAGACACTGAGCAGGGATAAACAAACACTGAGCAGGAAAATTTAACACTGAACAGAACATATTAACACTGAACGGCCACCAACACACACAATCAACACTGATGAACACACAACCACACCGAACCTCCATCAAAACACACAAAATTCATTCATGCAATGGAAATTAACAGATTGAAATTGAAAATCGGTTGAATTAGGGTTCGAAATACTTACTTCCTCTCCTTCTTCTCGCCGGCGGCAGGCTGAGGGATAGGGCTCGCCTGCTCTTCACTCGACGGAGTGTACTGAACAAGCCTCCGTTCCGTGTTCTCTGAAGCAGCAGCGGCGGTTGGAGTCGATTTCTTCCCGGCGGTTCTCTTCGCGGCGGCGGTTTTCTTCGACGGCGCCATCTGATAATAATCGAACTGAGCAAGCAGAGAGATGAGAGGATTTCGCGGTGGTGGTTACGAAGCTTGGTTTCGGTTTTTTTCTGTGAGTTTTCGAGCGGGAGCCGAGAGAGAAAAGAGAGAAAGTAATGGAGGGAGGTGTGGGTTTCGTGTGTGTGGGAGTTCGTGTGTGCGGGAAATAATGAAATTAATTGCTGAAACCGTTTGTTCAAATGTGTATATATGCGAGGGCAACGATGTCTTTGCACATTTTAGGCGGCCTAATTGGCACGCGTAATTTTTCGAAAGCCTTATTGCCGAAAAAAGGTTGAAAAATGGCCTTATTGCCATTTTTCCCTAGTATTAAATAGGGTTAAATTAAAAAATTATAATTATTATTAATATTTGTGCAAAAGCTTAGGATGATAAATAAAAAAGATTAGAGAGTACTCATTTTGTCTCATGTTAATAGTCACTTAATTATTTTCGAGTTGTTCCATATCAATGGTTGCGCCACTTCCTCACATTTTAAAGACCCTAGGTGAAGTATAAAAATCGAGCGCTCATATTAATTTTGTTTTAATTATAAAATAAAAAATTATTTAAAAAGTATTAAAAATATTTAAAAAAATTACAAATATTTTTTCATTAATTACAATCAAAACTAGATACAAACTTATTTAAAATACATCAATATCAAGCAAAGTAGAAACTAAAAAAAAACGAAAATAATAGCATATAATATTTTTTTTCAAATAAAATAATTTTTCCAAATCAAAAAATTATTGAATAAAAAAAATATTTTATATAAATAAGAAATATTTTGTATAAAAAAAATTAAAAAATTACACACTTCTATTTTTTTATTGCATAATTTACTTTAAAATATGAAAAATATGTTTGAAATAATTTTTTTGAAAAGTAAAATTTAAGAATTAATTGATTGTTTATATTTTTATTTTTTGTTTAGAGATTTGTGACACTTTTAAAATAATCTTTAATGTTTTTTTAGAATATACTACATTAATTAAAGTTCAAATTAACTTAAATAATTAAAACTACAATTAAAATTACCTGGCCCCATTTCAAGTTACAAAAACAAAAATCACTTCTACTAGTAAATCAATAGTTCCAATTTTATTTATTTTGAATATATATATATATATATATATATATATATATATATATATATATATATATATGTATATAAAATTATGGGGCCCCTTCAAAGTTGGGGCCTGAGCCGTGGCACCGGCCTAGGCTCAGGGCCGGTTTCGGGTCACAGAGGTAGTAATATTTAATTTATTTTATTATTTCTAAAAAGGTAGCGCTATTTGCACCCCATTTATTATAAGTACACCTTCAATTATTTATAATTTTAATTGTTTATTATTTTTTATGTATACATCACACACTCTTCCTAAATTGTCCTTCCCATTAACAATATCTTATTACGGTAAACACCCACCTTGGCGATGAGAATTTTGAAAACAGGCTCGTGAACCAATTTTGGTCTGAGTTCCAGAAGAGCAAGAAGGTATCTACGGCAACGCCAGAGCACTCAAGCGACTGAGGACCGCTTGCGAGAGGGCCAAGCGGACGCTATCCTCCACCACGCCGAATCATTTTTCGCACACTCCTACCCTTGAGTCCTATTTATAGAGATCAAAATCGCTTAGTGACACAAATTAATGGATTCCGTCCATTTTATCACTTATTCAAAAAAAATTGTTTCTCTTATTTTCTTGACAAATTGACATTCGTATAAATTGTTTCGAGGGGAACCGACTTTTATGCGTCGATCACGTGCGTTAGGTTCCAAGAGTTCTGTATGGACTTGTTCCTCAAGTGCATGGACCCGGACGAGAAGTGCGTCGGAGACTCGAAAAGTCCTCGGTACGCTTACACGGTTGTGTACGTGAAAAACGTAGCGAAATCCATTGCTTTCTACGGCAACCCCTTCGGTTTTAACGTGCCGTCTCCGCGACTCTCACAACCCACATGTACGTACGATAATTAATTAGGACTCGAATTATTATTAATTAGGTGGGGAGAACTCAGACGACGATTGCATTCACGCCGGCGAAGCAGCACGAGAAGGACGTTCTGACCGGGGCAGTGCAAATCCCTCCCTCCAACAGGATTCTCGTCGACGTATGCTGTACCAGGAAGAAGCCGTTTCTGTGAATAAAAAGAGAAGATGAGTATTGTTAACGGGAGGGTTAATTAGGAAGATCAAAAGTGTGTATCAAGTAAATATAATAAATAATTAAATAAATAAAAAAAAAGGAGGTGTACTTAGAGTAATTGAAGGTGCAAAGAGCTACCCTTTATAAAATTTTATTTGTATTCCAATTTATTTAGTTAATTTTTATATAAAATATAAAATCTTACAAAATATATTTTGAATTTTGTATATATTTTATATAAATAAATATATATATATATGAAAATATCATTACAAATTTTGAAATAGTTCTTTATAAACTACACTACTTGTTTTATTTGTGTTTTTTTGTTGCGCTAATTTAAAATCATTAATTGATTAATAGTATTGCATTTATTAAAATATAAATAGTTGATCATATTTTAAAAAACTTCTAAAAGGCTTGTAATAAGATTTATAGGGGAGAAAGTGTAAGTCATTAATT
This sequence comes from Euphrasia confusa, assembly GCA_954870475.1. Taxonomy (NCBI): domain Eukaryota; kingdom Viridiplantae; phylum Streptophyta; class Magnoliopsida; order Lamiales; family Orobanchaceae; genus Euphrasia; species Euphrasia confusa. The sequence continues at coordinate 23,203,989 of OX940968.1, read as the reverse complement.
GATTAATAGTATTGCATTTATTAAAATATAAATAGTTGGTCATATTTTAAAAAACTTCTAAAAGGCTTGTAATAAGATTTATAGGGGAGAAAGTGTAAGTACTACATACACTCCATTGAGGTAGGCGACAGGAAAATTTTAGGACCTGCGTTAGTCTATTGAGACAATTTGAAATTGAAAATATCCCAAGATAGGTAGAAGTCTTATACCAATCGCTGAAAAAAAGAGTTAAACTTTGAGGTCGGAGATCTCTAGAGGTAATACCAATTTAAAGGAATTTTAAGATTTGGTGAGAAAATAAATTGAACGAAATTTTATTGGACCATTCACAATTCTCAAAAGAGTTGGAGACTTGCGTATGAATAGGCTTTACCTTCAAACTCGGGACCTCATTTTAGACCAAAAAGTATAATAAAGATGTCTTAATCAAGTTAATAGTGGAAACCTCACAATAAAGAAAAAAGCCACATGGAACGTGAATCGGAATTTCGCCTAAGCTATTCAAATCTTTTCGATTGAGGTAAGCAAATCAATTTCGAAGACGAAATTATTTTTAAGAGAAGTAGTATTGTAGTATCTCGACTAAATTATTATAAGAAATCAATTTGATATAATTATAGGTTTACACACGTTGAAATTTAAAATGATATCCAAATAAATATTTAAATACTTTTTACAAATATAATTGGTTAAAATTCTTTTATTAAAATTTTACGAGATAGTACATTATACTTGTTCTTTTTGCAAATGAAAAAAATCAATAGAAAATATGTGTTACACTTGGCATCATCCCAAAAGTGAGGGTAATACTGTACCTTGGTTAGCCAAGAAACAACCCATATATCCGGTTAGTTCTATCACTTCTATGTCACCCTATAATTCTGCCTATAAATACAGCATGCTTTGATCAATTCCACAACCAAACTTGGAAACCAAAATACAGAGTCCCTCCTTCTTTCTCCTCCTCCAATATAGTATATATATATTCACATATACAAATATATTAGATGAGCCGAACAAAAACACTAAGCAAGCTTATATCTATATATAAGATCAAGCCCTCCCTCATCCCATGACCATCAGCAGCCACGGAAAATATCATGTGGGTCATGTCATTTATTTAAATTATAAATAAATATAATAGTGTGTTATGATGATTTAAATATAATAGTGTGTTATGATGATTTGGTACAATCTTCATCCATCAAGACATTCTTAACTTGCACCGGATCATGTGGGACATGTCATTTATTTAAATTATAAAGAAATATAATAGTGTGTTATGATGATTTGTTACAATCTTCATCCATCAAGAACTGACTAACTACAATTTGGAACGACGGGTTCTATTTGACAACGAAATTATTGATTATGTCTTGAGTCTGTTTGAGCAAGACTTTCTGTATGAGCTCCACATGTTCGTGAAGTACATGTTGGACAATATTTCTAGCTCCACATGTACGATCAAATACATTATTTCTTGCTCCACTTATTTATCAAGAAAAACATGACTATCAAAATTGCTCCACACATTGCCCCAAATATCCTTCCAAATTTTCAAATAATTTTCAACAATGAGCATAATTCTACAAAATGAAATTATTACTGATATATTATAATCCTATGTATACTCATTCTTGGAATTATTATAATAGTCATGTAATGAAATAATTAGATTTTCTAAATAATATAATAAAATTTGTTAAATATTCAAAACATTTTTTCCTGCACAAAGTTATTATTATGTGTATTTATTAGGGCTAAAAATATTTACACTTTTCATTTTGAATATATGTACTATGTACATGTTCATATATTTGGGCACTGATTAATTCGTACAACTTTTATACAAATAATTAATATCAATCTTTAGTGAAGGTATATATATATATATATATATATATATATATATATATATATATATATATATATATATATATATATATATATATATATATATATATATATATTGAAATTATTATAATAGTCAAAATTAGTGTATCAATGATTGTTGTTTCGTAACAGTCGCAGATTTGACAACCACACCCTTGCTTTGTAGTTGTGATTTAACCTTGAAGTTTGATCGATTCGAAAACTCAATTCTTTTGCACATTGGCAACAGCATTAGCAAGTATTAGGATTTGATGCGACAAACAACGACAGCTAGAGTTATTATATTTGGAGGCTCACAATCGAGTCTTCAAGCCAAAGAAATAATATAGTTTATGATTAGACGTTTTTCGTGCGTCTCTCGTCAAAATCCGAGGTCAATTGTAGTTGACTCGGTATCAATCCAAGGAAACGGAAGAGTAATATACAAGTGAATGTTCGTGTTAGAAGCATATGACATAATTCTAAATCCTAAATTCAAGTTGTTCGACAAATAAAAATAGCAAAAATGAAAATACAAATATGAGAAAACGACTTGGACGATGACAATCAAAACATTAAAGATAATTTCACAAACACTCAATTAAATCAATTCAATCAACACACGAAAGTCAAGCTCCCGGTCGGGTTACTTCACTCGTCGTCACACGTTTAATCCACTTAGAGGTTCGCTCCCGATCGGGTTACGATTCTAAGATTATGTTGACGTATTGAGATCAATCAAGTAATTGCTAGTTATTCTCGTTCGTTCATCATATCATCATCCAAGATGAAAATTTAGTTCAACATCTTGACAAAATATTTAACAACGATAATCAAAAGAGACATGATTAAGAATTAAAATAAGATAAAGCATTAATAAAAATAACATCAAAGCAATTAGAAATCTAGATGTTTATTACAAGAAGTTAAAAGCATGAAAAGAAGCTAAGAAAACTAAAACACATAATCAAAATCAAGTTTAAAGTTCAAACTAGTAAAAGTAGTGGCCGTAGAACTTCGATCGTGCTTCTCGACTCGTGAACGTTGCCGTTGTCAATGGCTTCGTCCCCGATCTTTTCCCCAAGTTCAGAAGGCGGAAGTTAGCTTTCCAATGCAAAAAGAATCACTTAAATCGGACTTCAAACGCCCAAGAAACCGCCCCGTAACCGCCGATGTCGCGCCTGTCCAGCATCGTCCGGCGACCGCTGATGCATTTCGGCGACCGCCGATTCATTTCGGCGACCGCCGTTTACAAAAAGGCGACCGCCGTTTCGTCAAAATAACTTGGCTGGACGGCTGCCTCTTTTTGGCCCTTTTGGCGGTCGCCATTCTGTCTCCGGCGACCGCCATTCGCATCCTGCGACCGTCGTTTCCATTTTGGCGCTCTCCATTTATGGTTTCTTCGGTTCCTTCTCGTTTCTTCGACTTTCTTCAACTTTTGACCTACAAAACGAACTCAAACCACTCCAACATACCTCGTGAGATCAAATCACACTAACACATCAAACATCAACTAAAACGATAAAAACAAACAACACACGACTCTAAAACGAAACAAAACGTAAACGAAAAATAACACAAAAACGACATAAATCACCCCCTCACGCTCAAATCCTTGCTAGTCCCGAGCAAGGTAAAATCATCAACAACATGTTTGCACAAATCACGTACTTTGAACTCACTAACAAACCACAAACCAACCACTTGTCAAAAACGAGAAAAATGAGAATAATGATATCATGTCACTCAAGCTCACCTCATTTCTCAAAATGTATCCCTCGGAAAATGAAATGGTCACCACTCATCAACCACATCGAGAATATATAAATCAATACATCACAAGAAAATCCGCATACTTTGACAAAGAAGAACCAAGAATCGATACGAGATTGCAATATGGTAGGCTCGGGTAATAGGTAGTAATCGAAAGAAAAATAAGAGATCAATTAACCGCTCTCGTCAACCTCCTACACCAAATGTACTCACACAACCCCCTCCATCACCAAAAGTAAATCATCACAACCCCCCTTATAACATTAATACACGTCAATAAAATCATGTCTCGTTAGGCTTTTAGTCTTAGTACTCCCCGCTTTTTACTTTTTTTTATGTTTTTTCTCTTATTGCTTTTTGCTTTTTTTTTATTTTTTTTATTTTCATCCCTCATCAATTGTTTTCACAACCAAAGAGTATTCGTTTTTTTTATTATTAGGGAGTATGCTTTTTCTTCTTATAGCTAGCCTTAATACGAGAAAACAGGTTTACAATTCATCACAATTCCCAAATTATTCTTCCAAAACAATCTTGCAACACCTCTCAAAAATCTCACATCGCTCGTGGAACTCTCGGTTACAAGAAAATGTACTATGTAGGCTCAAAAGGGTTAACTAGGAAGTCCCTCGACGGGCACTGTCATTTTGGGGAATTTTATAAATGTGGAGGTAATCCTAGCAATCTCATACGTCATATTCTCATTCTTAACAATGGCAAAGTAACTTCCTATTCATGCAATGTCACAACAAAGTCCAATCATCCATTCTCGAAACCAATCCAAAGAAATCTCATGTTCAACACTCAAGGAATATCATAAGTACTCTCCAAAGAAAATAGGCTCAAAAGCTCACATGTATATATAGCAAGGAAAAACTCACGTTATCAAATACTCATTTCCTCGACACTTAACAAGTGGTACATCCTACAAACCATGTGAGTTCAAGCAACAACTTGACCATATCCACATGCAAACACACCACATTCGGGACAAATCAAAATTTTGAGCATAGAAAAGCAATTCACATAAATCAAACAAACTAACAATGAAAAGAAACATAACTAAACCACACAAAACAATAAAGCACCACACATATGTACAAAGACATAAAAAGAAAAGAAAAACGTACCAAGGTTGTACCTAGCACGACCTCTCTCACATGTCGGGTGGTGGGAAGTTTTGGTTCGTCGGCTGCCAAGTACTTCTTGAAACACGATCTCGTTCCTAGCCTTTATTCTTGCTCAATTTTATGTCGAGAGCTTGACTTATTTCTCTTCTCACATCAGCCCTTCTTCTTATCAAGTCGCCAATCCTTGTCGTCTTCTACATGAGACTTACTTTCGAAGCCTCTCTTCTTCTTCTTCTCTTCTTCCTTGCCTACTCTTTTCTTTGGAATCAAATGAATCGGAGGCACCCAATCATCCTCTGTTGCTCCCACTTTCGGTCCGCTTCCATATAATAGGATATTCTCCGCCTTGACTACATCCTTAAAATAAACTTCCGCCCACAAATTATACATGTGCTGAAAATGTTGGTCTTGCTTCTTGCTTAAAAGGTTGATTGGAAACTTAAAAGGCGGATGATATAACTTTTCAAACTCGTGCAACCAGCCCTTTTTCGTTTCATCTTCTGCAACTCTCCTCCTCTTCTTCTTCTCATCCTCTACCACCTCAACTTCACTCTCCTCGTTTTTCTCCTCTTTAGCAAGGTTATCATCTTCCCTGTCTTCCGGTATTTGCACTTTGTTATCCTCAACTTTCTCTGCTCTTAAAACCGTAAGAGCCTTAGCATGTGATGGTTTATTTGGAAAGATTTCGACCTCATCTTTTGCTTGTAGCTTCCCAAGTGTCGTAGCCATTTTCCCAAGTTGTGTACTAATGTCTTCCAACACTGCATCAAAGCTTCCAATTTTCACTTCAAGGTTGTTCATCCTAAAATCATTTTTTTCCACATACTTCATCATCCATTCTTCGAATTGAGAACTCGAATCATGAGATTGGTATTGTTGCTCACCCATCATTTGCTGCTCTTCAACCCTTAATGGGGCGTTCATTTGAGGATTCCATACATATTCATCGTATTGCATTCCATACCCTCCTTGCAACATCGTATTTGACATCATGAATTTCCCTTGTGGTTGACCTACTCCATGTACACCTTGTTGTTGGAAAGAATGTCCAAATGGTTGAGGATGCATCATTTGATCTTGAGCATAATGATTCATAATCGGTGAATACATCTTTTACGTAGTTTGCGTTGATAGAGCTCTTCAAATGCCTTGCTTCTTGTGTTAACCATGCACGCTCAAGTAAATGGTTAGAAAATAACAAGACAATTACACTAACTAAACTAAATGAAATATGAAACTAATACTAACAAACACTTAAACAAAACTATCCGTTTCCCCGGCAACGGCGCCAATTTTGATTAGACGTTTTTCGTGCGTCTCTCGTCAAAATCCGAGGTCAATTGTAGTTGACTCGGTATCAATCCAAGGAAACGGAAGAGTAATATACAAGTGAATGTTCGTGTTAGAAGCATATGACATAATTCTAAATCCTAAATTCAAGTTGTTCGACAAATAAAAATAGCAAAAATGAAAATACAAATATGAGAAAACGACTTGGACGATGACAATCAAAACATTAAAGATAATTTCACAAACACTCAATTAAATCAATTCAATCAACACACGAAAGTCAAGCTCCCGGTCGGGTTACTTCACTCGTCGTCACACGTTTAATCCACTTAGAGGTTCGCTCCCGATCGGGTTACGATTCTAAGATTATGTTGACGTATTGAGATCAATCAAGTAATTGCTAGTTATTCTCGTTCGTTCATCATATCATCATCCAAGATGAAAATTTAGTTCAACATCTTGACAAAATATTTAACAACGATAATCAAAAGAGACATGATTAAGAATTAAAATAAGATAAAGCATTAATAAAAATAACATCAAAGCAATTAGAAATCTAGATGTTTATTACAAGAAGTTAAAAGCATGAAAAGAAGCTAAGAAAACTAAAACACATAATCAAAATCAAGTTTAAAGTTCAAACTAGTAAAAGTAGTGGCCGTAGAACTTCGATCGTGCTTCTCGACTCGTGAACGTTGCCGTTGTCAATGGCTTCGTCCCCGATCTTTTCCCCAAGTTCAGAAGGCGGAAGTTAGCTTTCCAATGCAAAAAGAATCACTTAAATCGGACTTCAAACGCCCAAGAAACCGCCCCGTAACCGCCGATGTCGCGCCTGTCCAGCATCGTCCGGCGACCGCTGATGCATTTCGGCGACCGCCGATTCATTTCGGCGACCGCCGTTTACAAAAAGGCGACCGCCGTTTCGTCAAAATAACTTGGCTGGACGGCTGCCTCTTTTTGGCCCTTTTGGCGGTCGCCATTCTGTCTCCGGCGACCGCCATTCGCATCCTGCGACCGTCGTTTCCATTTTGGCGCTCTCCATTTATGGTTTCTTCGGTTCCTTCTCGTTTCTTCGACTTTCTTCAACTTTTGACCTACAAAACGAACTCAAACCACTCCAACATACCTCGTGAGATCAAATCATACTAACACATCAAACATCAACTAAAACGATAAAAACAAACAACACACGACTCTAAAACGAAACAAAACGTAAACGAAAAATAACACAAAAACGACATAAATCAGTTTACTTAATTTGTTATTTTCTACTCTTTATTAAAGCCTATGCATATTACTATATTAGGGTTTTTTTTAAGTTGTTTTTTGAACCGTTGTTTTTAATCTTTTCATGTACCATCTATATTCATGAGAATTGAATAGATGGGCTCTCTGAATTTGCAGCCTTTTGGTCTTAAACTCTGAGCTTAAACCCCCAAAGATTTGCAAAATTTGATCTTCTTATAAAACAGTTGAGGTTATGAGTTCAAAATCTAGAATTGGCTTAGGTTTTATTAACGGGTACGTGACGTGAACCACTTAAACTGTTGTGTCCTTTGTAAGGTGCCGTAATTGTCCAAAAATCCCAATAGTCATTAGTAGATAGATTTTTAACATATTGTTTAAGTGCTCACAATCAAGGGCGGATGTACGTTGTGGCTGGGGTGGGCTATAGCCCACCTTAATTTTCCAATTGTATACTATATATATAACAAGTTATTTAGTTATAAATCTAGTTGGCTGGATGGTTAAACTCTTTTCCTGAAATTCTTTAGACCCGAGTTCTACGACTAGTACTTTCATTTATTTCACCTCTTTTTATATATTTATTCATTTATTTCACCTCTTTTTATATATTTATTCTCAGTTTTTAACCGTATGTATGTAAAATATCTATATTCTAATAATATTTATTTTAGTGAAGTTGGTAATAACATAACTTTAAACTAGAACATGTCAAAAGTTCGATCCTCCTCTTTAACTTTTTTTTTCTTCTTTTATTGAAATTATTTTTAGATAATGTAGCCCGTCCTAAAAAAAATCCTGCCTCCGCCCTTGCTCACAATCGATTGAAAGTTAAAATTCTCTTTAAAATGACGTGCAGGCCTAGATGTAGTCTAACGTCATTTAACTTGATTGTGTAAGTTGAACTCGCGACCTATGAACAACCTTCAAAGATTAAATCGCCGTCAAATTCGGTGGAGTTATTTGAATAACTAAAAATATTTTACACAATTATACTATAAACAAAATTTAGTAGCAAAGAAGACCGAAAATTTAATGTTCTAAATAACGTTGGCACAATTTATACCTATAAGGCCATCTCCAACCGAACACAAAAACACAAACTCAAAAATAAGTTTTATTTTAAGTTTACAGTAATTTGACTCCAACCGAACTCAAAATTAGTTTAAGTTTATGTTTACAGTAATTTGACTCCAACCGAGAAACTAATACTCTAACTTAAAATAAAAAAATTTAAATATTCTTCTTATATAATTATTTATACTATTTATATAAATAATCAACATCTTTACAAATTTACAATTTTATCTCATAATTTTTTAAATTAAAAAATATAATTAATATTATTTTCAATTTAAATTTTCAAACATAATAAATATAAATAATACTAAATAAAATATTATTTAATTATTAAAAAAATTACATTAAAACACACAAAAAACTAATTATTAATTGTTTTTGTTTTTGTAATTGATAGCATTTTTTAAAATATCTTGTGTATTATTATTTTATTTTTAATGTTAATTATATAATTTAATTATTTAATTGTATTTCATATTGTGATATGTATTTTTATTTCATTATTAAAAATATTTTTATTAAAATTTATTTTAATTATTAATGATATAATTATTAAAAAAATTACATTACAAAAGATATTAAATAAGATACTAAAAAATAATTGATAAGTTATTTTTATTAATTTGTAAAAAAATAATCATTTTATAAATAAAAAAATAGTTTTTGGTTTGAGTTTACGGTAAACGTAAATATAAGTATTTTTTGTGTGGGTCCCACCTATAAACCAATAATAGGTTTCTATTTTGGTATCGGTTGGAGCATCTCCCCTACTTCAAAATAAGTTTTTGGTATCGGTTAGAGATGCTCTAAGTTTGTGGCCTATATCACCTAAACGGGATTGAATCAATGCATGCGGTTAAAATGAGTTAGTTACTTGTATCCTACTTTCCCGCGATAAAAACAAATACAGAACAAAAAAAGAAGCCCCTTTTATTGTTACCCACAAAACATCAAATTCTAAAACAAGATATCATCAATAATTTTTTCTAATTTTTTTTTTCCTTCTGATTTTCCTCTCTTCCATTTCCTTGCCTATCTTTCTCTGTCTTCTAAGCACAGGTTCATGCATTCTCCTACACTCTTTTGTTTCATGGGATTTTGGGTTTTAAGATTTGTTTGTACCATGTGTATGTAATGTTTCAACATTCGCGTTTGGATGATATCGTAATTAATTTATTTGTTTATGATGATTGTAGGAATATTATTAGCTTGAATGATCGCGTGTGATAGATATATATTGCTTAAAGGCACGACTTCCTTTGAAGGTTTTCTGTGCCCTTCCGAATTCGAACGAAAACGAAAAGACAAAAAATGTTGTGCTGTGGAGGGGCAGAAGAGGAAATAAACGGTGGTTCTCAAGCAAACCCATACTCCGCCCTCCCTAAGCCAGGCAATGCGTATTCCGGTGGCCATGGAGGTGCATATATCTTTTCTTGCATTCTTGAAATCGCTCGAAATAATTAATACTTGAAAAGTTTGTCCAGAGAAAATTTTCACGTATATTAAGAAAATTTTGTTTTTTTATGTACAATATTAAATAATATAAAGTATGAGTATAATGTGTATTGTTGGGTAAGTAATGAATGAGTTAGATAAAAAAATAATGGTATTAACGTAAACAAATGAGTATTGGAAGGAAAATGTTGTGAAAAAACTTTTCATTTATGGCTGTGCAAACTTTTATGAGATTGAAGGAGTATTTGCTAAGTGCTTTTCTAATGGTTTTAGTTGATGTATACATAATATACTATTAGGCAGTGAAAGAGGAGAGCCGAGAGGCGCAGCTGCAAGAAACGGAGCTGCTCAGAAAGTACTGCCCATCGAATTACCCGCACTCTCGTTAGACGAGCTAATTAGAGTAACCGATGATTTCGGATCAAAGTCTCTGATCGGAGAAGGATCCTACGGTCGAGTTTTCTACGTCATGTTGAAAGAAGACGAGCCAATGGCGATCAAGAAGCTCGACACGAGCTCATCCGAGCCCGACAGCAACTTCGAAGCACAGCTGTCCATAGTCTCGAGGCTCAAAAACGAGCATTTCGTAGGGTTGCTCGGGTACTGCCTCGAGCAAAACAACCGAATCCTCGCGTACGAGTACGCCCAAATGGGCTCGTTACACGACGTGTTGCATGGCAGAAAAGGGGTGCAGGGGGCTGAGCCGGGGCCCGCGCTGACGTGGAGTCAACGAGTCAAAGTTGCTCACGGGGCAGCCAAGGGGCTCGAGTTCTTGCACGAGAAATGTCAGCCGTCGATCATACACCGTGATGTCAGATCGAGCAATGTTCTGCTTTTCGACGATTTCGTGTCTAAGATTGCTGACTTCAGTTTGACCAACCAGTCTTCGGACACGGCTGCTCGGCTGCATTCGACTAGGGTGCTCGGGACGTTCGGATATCACGCTCCCGAGTCGGTTAACGATTTTTTTTTTTTTTCGTCTGTGACTTGGAGAAGTTTTATTTTCGACTCACGGGTTTTTTGGGGTGCTGATTCAGGTATGCGATGACGGGGCAGATAACGCAGAAGAGTGATGTGTACAGCTTCGGAGTTGTTCTTTTAGAGCTTCTTACAGGGAGAAAGCCGGTCGATCACACTATGCCGAAAGGGCAACAGAGTCTTGTCACTTGGGTAAATAAGTCTTTTCGCGTAAATTATATATATATAGTATTACTTATATCAATATGACTATAAAACTTGAACTTTCTGCAGGCAACTCCAAGACTAAGTGAAGATAAAGTGAAGCAATGTGTGGACCCAAAGTTGAATGATGAGTATCCCCCGAAGGCTGTTGCCAAGGTATGATTTGATATTTGCGTCGAAGATTGTTGAAAAACGAGGATTGGTTTTAGGTGCGTTTTATAAAGCGTTTTCACATCTGCAGATGGCAGCTGTAGCAGCACTTTGCGTGCAATACGAAGCGGATTTCAGACCGAACATGACTATCGTGGTTAAGGCTTTGCAGCCACTCCTGAACTCGAAACCGGCTGTCCCCGATCCTAACGCATGAATGAACGTGTAACATTAGTAGTTAATTTAAAAGGTGTTAATTTGTTGTACAATTAAGTGATGTTCTTGATAGAAATGTACTGTAATGTTTTATTAGGATGAGTCTGTTTTGCAATTTATGGAGTTTTTATAGATATTTTCAGAATGGTGATATTATTTTATTGAAAAGTGTTGCCTCTGTGGAGTGTGGGGTACATTTAAATTACTGTAGTAAAAAGAGAAGGGGCAAGAGTGCAAATATGAAAGAAAAATGGGCACAACCTTTTTCACATTTTGCACTAAACTCAGAAACTACATCATTCCAAAAAGAGAGAAGAAAAGGAAAGTAACCATAAGATTATTTATTACCAAAAATGCTTCCAAGTAAGTTGAACTAAAAATACAGCATAATCAATCACATTGTATGGTATCTCAGCAAGAAAAGTATAAAATAAGACTTCTAAATGTATGTTTCTATAGGGCACAACATGGTACAAAGCTTAAACTCATACAACAAGATCCCTCCCCCACGGGGATAGATACATCCACCAAAAGAAAACGAACAGGGTCAAAATGGTCAGGCCATCAAAATCACTTCTGTTCTCAAATATGTTGTCAGCTACAAGTATAATATATGTTGAATGTATTATTCCTTCTTTAGGCAGCCAGACCTGCAATAAACAAAACATATATAAACCTTCAAACTAAAATTTGACGAAAATTGAAAGATTTTTTTTCCATGAATAGAGAAGAACAAGAAACCTCGTTTAGTCTTAGGCATGCAGCGAAATTCAGCTAAGAGAGCAATATGATCTGAAGACCATTCAGGAGAAGGAAGGGCTGTATCTTTCCTCAAGCTATCTTCATCCAAGAGCTCAAGCAGAGACTCCACAGTTAACGAGTCCGCTACAAGTATCAAATGAAATTGCAGCTAAATAATAGTAGTAACAATAATAACGGGTTCGAGGTAAAAAAAAGTCGGGATTTTATGTTTGTTGAACAAACATTCCAAAATTACAAAAAAAAAACGTAATATCATTCAATAGATACTGCTGCGCCTGATTACATACTCAGGTGAGGATAAAACAAAACAGATGAGAATTGAGTAGAGTAGTATAATCAGGTTTGGATTATGGGCCTTTTAGGGTTTAAGTTATATTAAGGTGATAATGATTATTTACCAAGAATTTTCTATTGATGGAGTATGAGGTGAATAATTTTGCGAGATTGGACTAAATAAAAAAATCCATAATACAAATAATAAACGGAACAGTTGAGCATACCTGAATAGAAAATGTAATCATGAGTACCGATAAAATCTCTGGTGCAATTCGTAAATAGAGGTTCATTTGTAATAGGATCCATTCTCCTCCTCTGCTCTAGGCCGAGGCCAACCTCCCCTCTTGCAAAGGACGAGTAAGCACTTACCTAGAGCATGGAAATAAAACAAAATGAAATAAAAATTAGGGATATAAATATAATTCAAACATTAGTTTATCCAAGAACTGCCAAAGATAATAATTAGGTGTATTATATACCAATGGCAACTGATGTGTTAGCTTGGCAGTTGGGCGGAGAATTCCAAGGGGATCCACGGCTAAGTCTGGATGAAGTGGATCGACTTTTCCCATAGCAAGGAGGCTGTGTGGAGCACTGTATGTTTTAAAAACAAAAACAAATGTAAACATTTGGATGAAACATTATATACCACAAACATGATAGAAGAGAAGTGAGAGGCACCTTCCAGGCACTGAACTGAAATCACCACACACCAGCATCGGGATATCTGCACTTGCAGCTATTTTTTCCAGACCTTTCACTAGTGTATGAATCTGATACGAGGAAATACAAAAGGGGAGACATTCAGTAATTCATAGAAAAAGCAAGAACCTAATGTTTGAGATAGAGAATTGGAATCCAACAAGAACCTACCTGCCAAAGTTTGACATCTTTAAGGTCTTGAGACACATGTACATGTGTATTTGCCTGTGTGAAAAAAAGAGGTCGGCACAATATTTTAGCTGAACTGTTGTAGCTTCTTGTTATCGAAGTAATAAAATAAATAAATAAAATAATACTTGAGAGTGATGAAATCATACCACACAGACAAGTTGTCGCTTTCCGGGGTTATCAATATTTGGTGTACCAAACTTGGCTTCTAGAACTAAAATAAGGGCAACATTATCCTGAACAAAAGAACAATAATAATATCAAATGTCATCAAAGCAAATATTTTAAAACATTCCAAGAAAAAAAAGGCTGGGGAATTAGATAGAATTACCTTAACCAACCGATTAAGTGCATTCCTTTTCTGTGCACTAGGAACCAAAGCTTCAGTCAGAGAGTGTGCAGCTTTGTTGAACTCAACCTAAAAAGTATTGATGCCACATTTAATACGATAAAAAAATCTGGGATCGGATAGTGCAGACAAATTTGAGGAAAATTTGGTCACCTCATATTTTTTAACATGAGAGAATCTATCACGGCGGAAAAAAGTAGCACAACCGTCAACACTATTGATGGACGCAACAAAAACCTGTGAAGGGCAATTTCATAGAAATTGATTAATAACACTATAAAAAGTGATATTTAATGTACAAATGCATTGTATTATTCAACCAACCTCTGCAGTTTTCCTTTTAAAACAAGCTTGATAGCCATGTTTATCCAACTCCGGAGCAAAGAATTCGTCAAAATGATCACTTTGAACCTGAAAGGATATTACAATTCAATAAGTATAGTTCTACTTCTACTTCTATAACTATAACCAAATGGACTTAAATGAGAAGACATTTTTTTCCCGATAAAAGAAATCTCCCAGATTTTTTTTTTCAAAAAGTACAGTACTACCATCACATTTAATGAAATCATCATTAGGAAGCAATACTATCAGACATACAATCTCAACCTATAAAAACAACTTAACCAGTTATTCTACGTAAACAATTTCAATAATCACATTGCATTGAAATTTTTCTATGGCCACAAGATACTTAAACGTCACAGTCTTTAACACTAAAGTTGAGCGAAAGACATCCGTTGTTTATTTTTGAAAAATGAGCATTTTCTAATGATAATGTGTACCTCTTGAAGACAAACGACGTCGGCATGGTAGCCAATAATTTCCCGTAGGAGGTTCTGCCTCCTGTAGGTCCAGGAAAGAGCCCAAGACGGGCAATAACTGTACTCATTTGTTGCATACTTATCCGACAAAATATTGTACGAGAGCACTGTAAATGCCCCGGCGGACAAAACCCGACCATCCAAATCAAGATTCTCGCCAACATCAATCTCACTCAACAGAACCAACCGTCTTGGACTCGGTGAAGGCGCCGGAATCACACGGGAAGTCATAACGGTACTCGCGGGGCCCACAGGTAGTCCCGTCTCAGCATCCACCACGGCACACTCAAACTTGAGTATGTGGCTGACATCATCAGTTGTGGGCGTGTACGTCTTGCGATACCCAACCTCAAACCACGTCTCGTCCCCATTCCTCTGGGAGACCGAAACGGGGTAAAGTGATGTGGCAGAGCCATTTGACAGGCTGGAATTTGATTGGGATGTCGGCAGGCGGCCGAAGAGTTCTTCCTCCTCGATTCCATTTTCATTGATGGCAGTGGAAGCACGTTCATGGAGGACACGGTGGTACTTCCAGGAGTCGGAGAAGCATTTTGAGGTGCAGTGATAACTCTTGGAGACGGGTATTTTTGCCTTCACGCAAAGAAGGCATTGTAATGTGGCCTGCAGAGTTGAGTGAACACTGCAAACTGTGACTTTTTTGTCACTTTGCACGCGGTACCTGCAACCAATGTATGGTATCACACTATCAAATAAATAATAATAACTATGTCTGATGCGTGGAGAAAATGTAAGATGAATCAAACCCCAAACCTCGTAATGATTTTTTGTTATCATACCTAAAAATCCAGTCTTTAGTACATATTACCCATTTGCATCTGTTATCATTACATATTGCATAAGATCACATTCCGTATCAATGTAGGGGTGGACTTTGATCATGTAATTAGGTGAACCCACGCAGGATCGCTCTATAGGAAAAGTACAATACTATATCTGAACCAATACATACCTAAAAAAGATTTAGACATTACTTGAAAAAATAACCTCAACATTTCCCAGGAGATCATTAAAAGATTTTAGATTCCTTGAACTAAAGTCCACCTTACCCTAATCAGAAAATTTTCAGAGAGGTTCAGATAGCAATATTTGTCACTCAAATTAGAGGATCATCAATGAAATTTAGCTAAAAAGTCTGGTCACACGCTTGTAACACTTGATTTGGAGGCTAATAGATCCACATGGAAAAAATGACAAATTTTAAAAGATCTAATTTCACTAAGATGACACAATGATATAATGTACTCCTAACATTAGCAAGTTGGGGGAAATAAAGTAAATATGTCGAACTAATTACTACTAATGCATAAGCTATGTCGGACTTCAATTGATTAAATTCTAAGAATTACAAATAAGGACAACAAAATGTGTCTCGGCCGACAATGAAACACGTGTAAAACATAAATATGGTGTAGCCTTCATATAGGTGTTATTGCACACCATAGAGAAAGTGTTAACGACAAAGAAAATCTAACAAGTAGCTTCCAAAACACTTCAATCGAAGGGTAAAAAATCCAGTAGACGTCAAAAAAGAAACAAAACGAGGAACTCGAAATTAGACCCAATGCAACTTCAATTGCACAATTTTTCAGAAAGAAAAAAAACTACTCCAACGCTGATGCAATCACAATTATTTTCCATTCCAGCTTCCAAGGATTAACATTATTCAGCTCTTTCACTCTCAACATTCACCCAAATAACAAAAACTACTTTACCGCTAATTAACAACCTTTTTTTCCACCAAATCAACTTTACTTAAGAAAGCAGCTTGCATGAACACAGTCACCCATCACTGATAGCAGATACGAAAAAAAAAAAAACATACTGTGAGGAAAAAACTCACCATTTATATTTCAAGAAATAGCCGTCGATGGGATTGAACTCTGTAATATCTTCTGTAGTAGGGGGCATGTGGGCGCGCTTCAAGAGCACATACGGAGTCACCTCGCATCCTACAATCGGTATATCGGACGGCAGGTGCACCCTCAGCACGCTCAGCATTTTACACAAACCTTAAGAGAGTTCCAAGGGCTCAGATTCTTCTTTGAACCCGAAAAGAGATCAGCGAATACTCAGGCAGCAACTCTCGGCGGACTAGCGGCGGATCCGCCATCACCAGTAGGAGGCACAAATCGCCAGCGTTGAGGTCTGAAGGAGCTAATGAGTCTCAGTAAGTAGAAATCAATTCACGAAATGCTTCGATGAGAATGGGTGTAAATCGACGATCTTTGGTGGAATTGGAAATAAATATTAGAGGGAATTGGAAATTTAGATAGAGAAATAGTAGGTCGCAGCAGTTTCCGGAAATGGGTTGAATTGAAGAATTAGGGTTTTACTTTTACAGCACCGAACAGAGAGGAATGGGGAAGAAGAAGAAGAAGGGTCTCTCAAGACTGAACACACAAGTGCTTGCTTGAATTGTGTGTGTATATATATATTTATTTATATGTGCGAAAATATTGCAAGAAAAAATAAAATGAATACAATAATATATAAAGAAAAAAAGATTATAGAAATCTAAAGAATCCTATTGAGTTGGGGTAAAAGAATAAAGGACTCATATTTCACCTACTAAGTAAATAAAAATTATAGAAATCTAAAGAATCCTATTGAGTTGTGGTAAAAGAACAAACGACTCATATTTCACCTACTAAGTATATAAAAATTATAGAAATCTAAAGAATCCTATTGAGTTGTGATAAATGAACAAATGACTTATATTTTACCTACTAAGTAAATATGGAGCTGCCTGAAGTAAAAAAATAAAAATACTCTCTTTTTCAAAAGAATAGTAACATTTCATTTGTAATTTTAAAAAAATTCAAAATAAATTCTTATCTTTTTCAAAAGAGTAGTAACATTTCATTTGTAATTTACAAAAAAATTACAAAATAAATTCTTATAAGACAAAAGTAGTACATTATTAAATTATTTTACCAATATGATTATTTAGAGTTAACAATAAATATTTTATCAAAAGCTCATTTATGTTTTTTGTTATTTATTAATTTACGGATCGATAATGGAGTAAAAAGTTAAATTTGTTCGAATATTAAATAATTAAATCATGAAATTAAGTAGTTAGAATTTATAATCTCATATAATTAATTTAACTTTGTTCGAGGGTACGAACTTCAATCAATTTTTTAAGAAAATTTAGATATTTTATTTACTTACATTTTGCATTATTGCATATTGTTTTTTATTCTTTATATTTTTTGCAAAAAATCTCTAGTGGATAAATTATTTTTTATAATGTTTTTAAAATTGCAAAAAATGATTTAAATCTCAAATCAAAACCAATTAAATTTCATGAAAATATAGAATAGCAAAATTGGAAGAGATCAAGAGAATAGAATAATTTTGAAAAAATTGTAAAATATTTTTAAAAATGAGTTGATGGGAATATAATAATTACCCATTGAATTTTCAAATTGTATGCTCATAATATTTAAATGTTTTGTGATATTTTAGAATTATGCAACATTTTCATGTTTTGGAGAATAATAACAATTTATATAATTTTCATTTGTCAATGTGATATAAACCTGGCATAGTTGACTATTCGAATATACAAAATAAGTGGTTAAAATATAATTTTTATTGTGTTAATTTAATAGTAAATAATTGATGGATTTCATTAACCAAATTGAGTAATACAATTACGAACATAATTGACGATTATAAAGAAAATTAATTCATATACGGAGTAGTTAGAAATCAATTCTTTAACGATTATTATCAGAATAAAATTATTTTTGAAAATTGATACACTTTACATAAAGTGTAATTTCACCGGTCGATTTCTTGATTTAAATTTAGCGAGATAAATAGATTAGATGTTATTTCGAGGAGAGATTCTGACCGACGTCCCATTTCGACGAGAAAGGAAGAAAGAAAATTTTATTTCTCTAAAAAGGATAATTTAGTTATTTTAGACAATAATTAAAAAAAATAAAAAAAATGAAAGGGATGTGTCTATGAGTTTTGAATGTGTAAATAAAAACTACCCATAGTTAAAATGTAAAGCAAGGGTTCTCTCTATTTTTGGGTGAATATATTATGGTATGTCCCTAAAAAATCCATGAATATTGCTCACTATGATCAGATCTCCATCAAAACTACACTTTAGAATACTGAGGCTAAATGATTCAGGAAGAATCATAAAAACCCGAGGCTAAATGATTCAGGAAGATTCATAAAAACTGGCTAAACATAATGAGAACAAAAGAGTACAATAGCTCAGAAAAATATAAGAAAAAGTGCAAAATCAGTTTGTCTCAAGCAGATCAAACCTAATGAAGTTATTGATTTCTCTACAATGGAAAAAACTATCACTCATAAATGACCCTAAGCTTTTCTCAGAGGAGGATTATTGTGCGAGCGAGCGAATTACGAATCATCACAAGTGACAAGAAAAAATGGAATATAAATAAAACCCAAATAACCATCACCAAGATATAACAAATCTCAAAAGATAGAAAACTTGATGCCATTACTGGCAGCGAATAAGTTGTATTCTTCTACAGAATCTTTCTTATCAATGGGATAATTCCCATTACCCACAACAATTCCTTCGTTTAACCCGGCATTGTCAGTATTAAGCCCTGTCGAAAGAGCTACAGGGCCACCAAAATGGAAAAGAGAGAAACCATCATTATTCCCCTTATCTATTGTATTTTCCCTATTTCCATATTTCCCCTCGTCCATTACAGCTGCCGGTGTCTCGTTAGAAGCTTCCACTTTCTGTGTGCTATTATTAGCAATCATGGGTGGGAAAACAGGCACATGAACGGCCTCAAGCCTTGATGGAGGCATATACTGCATAAATTGTGCATTGCCATAAGAGAAAGAGTTGGCCAATGGATAATAATTGGAGTAGGGAAATGAAATTAAACCGTTGGTAGGAACAGCTGACCAAGAAACTGAACCCTGGTGGTAGTAATCCATTGTGGGTCCCATAAAGGCGGGATATTGTATACTTTGGTTATGCACTTGAGGAAGCACGCTCTGAGGGTGAGAACTTGTACAAATATTTTCTCTCCCACTCTCGCTAGGTGCAGCTGATACTGTAAGCAAACTGCTCTGTGGATTTTTGCTAGACACTTTGGAATCTAAGGACGATCCCAGGTTTTGGGGGTTTGAGGAAGATGTAATGCCATCACCGTCACTAAGGCAAGAGGAGCAGTTATCAGAGTTGGAACATGATTCACTCTCTGATGAGTTTTTGGGCACTGCCATTGACATTAATCTTTTTTCTCCGTCTCTCACGTCATTATTGTCTTCATTAGAATTAGCAGCGCAGGATGATTGGGAAAGTTGATCGGAATTCGAGGATTCGACTTTGGGTGGCGATCCCAAGGCAACATCAGAGCTCAAGTTAGTTCCGGTATTATATTTCTTTTTCGGGTCCACCGGCTCCCAAACTTGTTTTATGTTAGGAGGATTCCCAAATTTAATCACATGCTTGGGATGTTGGGCCCCTCTCGTGAGATGGGATGCTGACCTTGATCTGTACTCGTTCGGAATTTTATTACAGCTGCAAGCATTTGAATCATACATGTCGCCAGTTCTAGTGTTGTACTTTGTAGCATTACTTATGAAGTGCTTATTAAATCCTCCATCCATCTTCCTGTTAGATTCCAAACCATGATCATGAAATCTCGATTCATGTTTGTCAACAACAATAACCTCATTCTCTGATTTTCTCCTGTCAGACCATTTTGATGTGAATTTGTGCCGGATGGTGTCTTTCTGAAACTTCAAATTTCTGCGGGAGGAGTACCTAAAATTGTCTTTTGTGATATCTCTGGTGTCATCCATATGTTCATCGGCAATGTCATCAAAGTGATTTTCCGGATTAGGATAAATATCATCTGGAATATCGGGGGACAAAGGACTGGCTGGAGTGGTTGTAATAGTAGTAGCTTCATCACATGCTTCAGTTAAGGAATTTCTGCTGCCCTCAGTGATGGAAACCTCGTCAAAAGAATGTGGTGGGTCCTTTAAAATAATATCAGGAAACGCAGGATCTATAATTGATACAAAACATTCTTTTTCCTTGTTTTCCTTCTCTCTTAATTTTTCCTTCCTACGAAGCTTTTTTCCCCTTTCTTTTGTTCGCCTCCGCTCCTTGCGCTCTTCTTCTTCACGCTTTTCCGTTTCTTCTTCTTCTAAAAGTTTCATCTGTAAATTAACAAATCAAAAACGAAGAAAATGGAAGGTCCCCTATGTTAGAAGTGGGATTCTAAATCGGTCAATCATTAATTAATTATTAAACCAAGGTCACTGGTTACACCTGTTTTTCTGAAGTAATGATTTCTTTGCATGCCACGTGCAGTCTTTCTTCCAGCAGCTTCAAAGCAAGAAACACAAAAGTGTTGTGTGCATTTTTTCGGGCAGTTCCTTCTCTGAAGGCTTTTTCAACCTGCAGGGGTGATCGTCTGGTTAGAAGAATATCCAATTTATTATAAGTCCATCTGATGGAAACATTAACAAGTGAAAATCTCTTTGATACCACTGAATGAAGATATGGACAACAACAGAGATTTCACATATGACCACTTAACAGTACCAGCAAAAGACATGGTTTATTGCATGTATATTTGTAAGAAATAGTGGACAAGGGAGGAGAGGAGAGAATAAACGCACCTGTTCCTTAAAGATGACAATTGCAGCATCCAAAAGAAATTCCTGAGCAAGTTCAGGACTCTTCGCATGTTTTAGGGGACGGTTGCATTCACCATTAAACTCATTGCCATCTTTCTCCATGGAATCATCTTCCTACAGCAGTAAAAAATAATGAAAATCATAATCCCATAGGGTATAAAATAGAGGTGTGAATTCAGGCCCTTATTATGCATAACAACTAGAGCTGTCAAATTCTGGCCCAGCCCATTGGTAACAGCGTTATTTATTGTTTGGCCCAATAGGATCGTGCAGCCGAGCCTGCAAAAATTGCAGGCTCTGTAGAAACAACACACACAACAAAAGAAAATCAAATACATAAATTTGACTACCTCTTCTTCCTCAATTTCCTCTGCATGCTTAAAGAACCTTTTGATACTTTCCCCTATTGTAATACTCAAATATCCATCACCAACAACAAGCCTGCAATGAACGCATTGTTTCCCTTCCAAAGCATGAGCTTTCACACAGAGTTCATTGTACCGCCCATCCATTTTACAAGCCCGTAGAGTTATATAGCAGGCCTCAAGGCCACTTAGATCTAGACCACTCACTTGAACCCTTCCACTCAAGCCAACATTTTCAAACTCCATTATGTCACATTTTCCTTCCTCAGTTCCAATAGCCCATTCAAAGTAACTGTATGTTCCAGAAGCATCTAAAAATGTTTGATGCCAATCGGCCTTAACCGTATCACAAGAGACCTGTTATTTAAGACAAAAATATGAGAGTCAAGAGTTTGATACTAAAAAATAAGGAAATGTAATAGCAAAGAAAATAAAAATAACATAATTTCTGAGGATAAATCATGCTCGGCAGAATGCTGTAGAACGCAAAGTTCTCCAACGGAAATATACCACTTTAGCCTCAAAGACAATTAATTCCAAAGTGTCTTCTGCAAAACCCTACTACTAACTTATAAACAGAAAATAATTGTAACCCTGCGGGCCTAAAGTTCACTAATTAATAAAATTAATACTACTATAATTTATTAAAATTGAACAGGGTGTATTAATATCTAATAGAAAGTGCAACGTTATCTATCAATAAGTGATCCGCATGACATTTCTCTAGATACAAGAACTTACTATCTAAACCCAAAGGAAATATAATCCATTATTCACCTCATATTGGAAGTCTGTGTCCGCAACACAAAACCAACTAGTGCATCGAGGTTCGTTTCGCAAGCGCTTTAGTTCTTTAAGCTCCTTAAACTCGCTTATAACATTTCTTCTACATTCTCTACAAAACCTTTTATTGTCAAACCTGCAAAGAAGAGAAATTAATGTTTCTTTAAAATCATACCCAAAGTTAACTTCCAAATCCAAGACTAAGTTAACTGTCTGCAAGTTGAAGATATTATTATCTGTAATACTAGTGTAGTGAACATCCAAAAGTAGACGGGCTAGTAATTGTTAGTTTTTTTTCAGAGAGGCAAATAAGAAAAAAATTGTTCCATTTATATTTACAGCAGATTCAGAAATACTCAGGTGAATCCGTAGTGAACAGTGTTTCCTACAATAACTTGTTTTTGTTCATCCATGGAATGGGGAATGCAATCAATTATAATCAACTGTGTATCACAATGAAAAATTGTTATTTTAGTTATTGAGAGACACTGTGAGAAGTAGATTAAGAGAAGCAATGATGTAAAGAAATATGCCACACCTACACAACAGCCTTTCCATAAAGTCCTCTTCTTTCATCCTGAGAAGAGACTGATGAGTGTCATCGCTGAGTGCAGACCAAAAGTCCACCAGTGTCTCCACAGATAATCTGGCAGTATGAAGAGCACATGCTTCTCTTGTTCCATGCCCTCTACCATATCCCGCAATTCCACCTTGGTTTTTCCATCCTCGACCACCTCCTCCGCAAGCATCGGGATAGAGAGATTTCCGTTCTCTTTCCCTTACACGTGCATTGTCAAATACCTGATTCAAATCAGAAAATTAAACTTGGATGCCCTCCAGAAAACAGCAGACAAAAAAAGAATCATAATGAGATAATACATTTTGGAGCTTCGTCAATGACTTTGAGTAGAGATAACAATCCAGAAGTGTGAGGGTCCCAGCCTTGGTTGTGGTTAATCCACCCCAGGGATGGACAGATGAATTTAGAACATCATCTTGGCACCCATTTCCCGCACACAACTTCCCATGATTCTGAGTGTCCGTGGTTCCTCCACTGGTACGGGCACCTGTTGGATCTTGCTGCAGAGATTTCCCATATATGACAATCTGCAAAAAAAGCTCAAGCAACAAACCATTGCACCTAGAGCAGTACATATTCTTACGGGCATGCTCAAGAAGTGTCCGCTTTTCAATCCTCAGGAGTTTCTGCCTAGCCTGGGGTGTCAGCTCACACCAAAACTGCAACATAACCGAGAAAATCTCGTCAGTAGTTTAGTTAGGTTTACGGTTCACACGACATAAAACTCAGTCTCTCAATAATTATGCTAGTTCAACAACTGAATGATATCCATATCACTTACAATGTGGAAAAAAGATAAATATCCAGACTACAGCAAAACAATTCCAGTCAGATGGGAAATGAATAAGATGAGAAATAAGTAATGCGTATACATCGTCCAAGTCCAAGGAACCTAGCCACACAATAGCATTGGTGGAGAAACTGAGTGATGATCAAGAAGCATAAGACATGAACCGCTAGAGAAAATGCATGAACAAAATACTCCTAAAATTTTCCCAATCTACATAACTCCGCCTTCCTAATTAATTATCATACCACAGTCATCGGAAGACAGCATTGCTTCAACAACTGAATTCCCCAAAAATTATTCAAATATAGGACAAAATAAAACTGACTACTCATATTTATCAATTATGATCACAGAACTCAAGCACACAAACACACACTCGAAATCCAAATAAAATTATAACAGGAAAATAACAACAAATCAGTTTTACAGTAACATTTAAATCCAACTGAAAAATAAATATACCTGCTGCAGTTGATTGTAGCTCATATCATCTTTTTGCTTCGACCAGACACCGCCGTCAGAAACTGGCGATCCATTCCCGACCAACGGATTCCGGCAGCAACCATTACTCCTTTGCCCTAACTCGGGCATTCTCCAAAACCTTTAATTCCTATTCATAAACCTCCCGGAAATTAATGACAAGAGCATAAATTGACGTAATTCATATATTGGAAAACAAATGAATCCGATGTATAACAGAAGAATACAAAAAAATTGAGTGATTGAATTCAATGAGGTTGAGAATCAGGGTGAAAATTCACAGAGAACTGAGGTGTAAGGGGGGCGTGGGGTTTTCGCTGATGATGCGCGTTATTGTACGAGGATTCTGATGGAGTAGAGACGCGGAGCTAATTTGGTAAAAAGAAACAATAGTAGGAAAGTAATTTTACAGCCCATAAGGTGAATAAAATAATAAATTCTTTAGTCTTTTCCATAATCTTATTTCCTAATTTGGATTTACCTAATAACTCCATAGTATACTATTCATAAGTTCGTAACTCATGGAGTATATTTTATTTTATTTGTTTCTCCTCGAATAAAAAAAAAAAAAATGTGACAAGTGACAAAAAAAATTTACTACTTTTTATTAAAGAAATTTGTGAGTGTTCGTAGCTTGTGGAATATTAAGAAATTAGCTTTCTACTGGAGAATATTATTAGCATTATTAAATTTACCATAAAACAACAAAAAATAGTCGTTTTCAGTTAATGTTTGTTCTGAAACGTACTTATCATGATAACACGTTATCGAACATTACGCGCCATTAAAGTCAACAATATCAAAACCAAAGCAAAGTAAAAATATCGGTGAAGTCGAGTGAAGCCATCAATGCTAAATGAAATAACAACGCCCACGAGCTCGAGCATATATAATGTTTTTGAATTGGAACAATGATATCTCGGGTGTCATGATTGCAGAAAGAATGATAACTAACATGAAGGAGAATGTCATGCAAAACATTGTTGGGAATTAAGTAGAATCATCGATCAAAATTATATGAATCATTCAAAAATATCAATTTTCATTTAATGTATTTATGGTATACCTTATTTAATTAAGTCTCTTCATCTAAATTTCTCGCTTCAATTAATAGTTTAATGCATAAAAATGAAAACTATAGTGTATTTGTAGGGTGTCGTTGCTTGGTGTGAGCCTCATAGATCTGCAAAACATAACTCAAACAAAAGTTAGAACACGGAGTAACTATAAATCTGGAAACATAACGTTTTAAATTTTATAAATCTAAATACATCAACGGAATATATAAACGTATTTATATCTATATTATAAAATAACAAAGATCATAATATCAAATTAGGCTCGACACTATGAAACAGTAGTCATTGCAAAGGGGTCGCAGTTAACTACACAAGGTAGAGAGCACAAAGATCTCTTCGGTGGTCCTTATAGCACAGCTCTAACTCACACGATACCAGACAACCACCTCACAAACACCACGACTTCACAAAGTTTCTCTCTATCTTTCAAAATTACTAAGATTCAAAGATAAAGAATATATAGGTAGCTTGGAGGTTAAAGTTATGAACATGAAAGAGATAAAATTGCACACACTAAGAGCATGTGCATTGGTGAGTTCATTGACAAAAAAGTAATCAATTTAAACTCACTTAACTGAACCATTACCATTATAGGGGTCAATTCATTTTGTACACACCCCTCTTTAACCAACGCCACCAATTGAACCCAGTTCAAATGTATGAGCTGAGGTTTTTATTTTTATTTTTCAGCCTGACACGCCAAATGTCGCTGATTAATTGGTCAGCTTTTGGCGCATGAAGTTTACGTCTCAAGTGGGCGTGTCTAGTTGATTGCTCAAAAACTATTTATAAAACCGAAAGATTTACGTAAGTAAATCTCCCGAGTCGATCTCTCGAAAAGCAATACTATCGGCACGTGAATATCGTTTTGTGATCGTTTAATCCGAGTTTCAAATATGAAAAGAAAATTATTATCAACCAAGGGGGTTTGCAAGAGTGTTTGATCGATTAATTACAAATGGGATCTTAAAAGCAAGTAACAAATGAGTTTGATAATGTAGCGACCGCCTCAAAATTTTATTATTTTAAAATTTTAAATATTAACGTAACAATTTAAAAATATTAAAGAACATAAATTTTAAATAAAAATGACAAAAGTAAAAATCTTTATTAATATTTATCAAATCTCTATTCACTGCCCAATATCTTTATCTTCTGGTGTACCCTCCCACTTGCTCCAATTAGGGTTGGGCGCGGTCTGGGCCGAGTCGAAAATTTACTGAACCCGACCCAAAACCCGAGTGAGTCGGTCCGGGGCCGATCCGGGTTTTTGAGAAGATGATGACCGGCTCGGGCCCGAGCCGGGTTTTTGGGTTTTTTACATCTAACCTTCAAGTTTAATGTAGTTCTAAATCTTACATCTAACCTTCAAGTTTAATGTAGTTCTAAATCAAACGAAATCTATAATTCAACAAAAAAGCTAAATAATTCATATT
This sequence comes from Euphrasia confusa, assembly GCA_954870475.1. NCBI lineage: Eukaryota > Viridiplantae > Streptophyta > Magnoliopsida > Lamiales > Orobanchaceae > Euphrasia > Euphrasia confusa. The sequence continues at coordinate 23,177,297 of OX940968.1, read as the reverse complement.
CAAAATTTCCGTAAAAAATAAATAAATAAAAACAGTATCAGAAATTGACCTTTGATTACTTGTTTTTTATTGCAATTGGACAAGAGGAACGAAGAGACTTACAGTAATCGAGCGTTATTATGTGAGATATTTGGGTTCAATCTTGTTTTTTGTTTTATAAATCGATTTTGCAGGGGAGAGAGATATGAGTTGCTAAGCGTCAAACCCTAAGATCGGTATTAATTTGCAACAGAAAAAAGTAGGGGTGGACACGGTCCGGGACGGTACGGGATTAAGGGTGTCCCGTTCAAAGTCCCGGTTATATATATATCGGTTCGGGATCGGTCCGGTTTAGACTATAATCCCAATTGAACATGGTACTATTTGGGACCGGTTCGGGACCAATTCGGGACAATGTTATTTCGGGACCTAATAAAAAAATAAACCAACTAAAAAATAAAATAAAAACATCCAGAAGTTTAAACTTTAAACCAATTAAAAAAACATCTAAAAGTTTAAACAAACTAAAAAAAATCCAAAGAGTTTAAAAAACATTAAAACAACATTCAATGTACAATGGAACTAGGCACAACTTCAATCTTCTTCATGTCATTTTAGTTTTTTAGGAATAGTCGAATAAGGTTTGATTTTTTAGAAATTCAATTAATAATTTAATATAAAGTATTAATGTATTATATTATATAATAATTTAATAATTTTTTCAACCTTGAGTTTTTTAGGAATTCAATTAATAATTTAATATAAAATATTGATGTATTATATTATATAGTAATTTAATAATTTTTTCAACCGAGACAATCGGTCCGGAACGGGACAAAAATATTTGAACCTTGTAGTGGTATTACTTCAATCGGAACGGGACCGGGATCGGAACAATAAATAGTGAATCCGAACGAATATGCTATTTTTCGGAACGAGACCATATCAATTCGGGACGGTGAAAAATCGGGATATTCGCCCACCCATAGAAAAAAAAAGAAATATATAAATTTTAATATAAATACAGTAGAAACTCTATATAGTAATACTCTATATAGGAATAAACTCCTTATAGTAATAAAAAATCGAGGTCCCGACTTGGGACCAGTTATAAATAGGAATAAACTCCACGTTGTCATAAGTTATACATTTTTCAAGTCCCGCTCAAGGATTTATACCTCTATATAGGAATAAATAATTAATATATAATAAAAATATTTATTAATAATATTTTTATTTATCAAAATCAATAATATGTTTAAAATGACATACAATGTTTATTAAAATCAATAATATATAGTATATAATCAAGATTTATAGTCCTTAGATTTATTAATATTTTATTCAATATATATGTTAAACACAATTTTTACATATTTATGATCAAATATCCATAGTCAAACACTATTAAATTGGTTATATAAACTTGAAAATAGATAAATAAAATATATTTTATTTTTATATTTATATTATTTTTTTTATAAAAAAAAATTATTTTTATTTTGTAAAACTCTCTATAGTAATATTTTTTCCCGGTCCCAACGATATGACTGTATGGAGTTTCTACTTATAATATAAGAGTAAATTATTTTATTTGTATCCGTGGAGTCAAGTAGTACACTAGCATGAGACCCGAAGTGCACATTGCACAAGACCCAAAGTAAAAATTGGGTAATAAAAAAATAGATATACATATAAATTAACATAGAGGCTATTTATGACGAATCGGTCCGGGCCCGAGCCTTCGGGCCCAAATATTTCGGGGACCGAACCCGGACTGAAAAAAAAATTGGGCCGGTCTTTAAACGGGCTGGTCCTCTAAAAAAGTCAGCTCAGCCCGTTTTGTGTTTTTTCTTAGGTTTTCAGGTCGGGTTTTCGGTCCTTCGGGCTCAAACGCCCCGCCCTAGCTCCAATTATTAATACAACTAGTACTACTGCCCCGTGCGATGCACGTGGTATATTTTTTTAAATTAATGCGTATGAAAATTTTATTTTATTTCATAATCTTACTCTCACTCTAATTTGTAAGGGTGAGCATGAGACGAAATTATGGGAATCTCGTCCCGTCCTGATAAATTATATTCGGGTCGAGATCGAGACGGGATCGGAACCTCCCAAAATTTTAAATAAAATTATAAAATTAACAATAAAATTAAATTAAATTAAATTAAATATTATCAACTTATAAAATAATCAAAATATAATAAAAAAAATATGTTTTTAAGAGAAATAAGTTAAATTATTCAATTTAAAAGATTTTTTACAATTTTTAAAATATATATTTAAGTATTTTCAAAACAAATTATATAAAAAAATAAATTATTATGAGATTTGTGAAAAATGTATTAATTAAGAAATAAATTTAATCGAAAGTGTGATTAATATTTTGATATTTATATCAATTTATGTGGAAAAATAATATTTTTTTTATGTATATTAATAAATTTGTGGGACGGGACGGGACGGGATAAAATGCGATCCCATCCCGTCCCATTATGAAAAAAATAAATCGGGATGAAATGGAACGCGATTGCCTTTTTAAAAATTGACCACAGCATATCTCGCTAACTAATTGTATCTCATTCTCAACAAAATAATAATAAAATTATTAAAATAAAGTATAAAATCTCATTATAGAAGATATTTTATTTATTTGATCATTTTTAAAATTTAAAAATTAGACACAATCATATTGATCTCACCTATAATGAAGAAAATATAAAAAAAAAAAGAGCAAGAGTCGAGAATCATGATTAAGCTATGATGGGGGCAGGTCAAAGTCGAGAACCACTGCGGCTGCGGCCCGTACGTAATTACCTTATCGAATATAGAACTGTAATATAGAAAATGTTAATTTATTTCTCTGCCGATAGATTAACATTGCAATTAACAAAATAGATACGCAAACCATTCCATAGTCCTCTTTTGTCAAATTTTATATCAATCTTTTGTCAAATTTTGTATCAATTCTACTCCTAATGAAAAAAATTTCATTCCAAACGGACTGTAGGTTACAATTCCAATTCAATTTATGAGATATTGAAAAAAAAAAATTCTACTAATAAATTATACCTTAATTTAATTATGCAAAAAAATCCAAATTTAAATTAGAGAAAAACGAAAAAAAATGTATAATGAAATAATTAAAGCGTACATGAAATTCTGGAAAAGATAAGAAAAATTTGACGAATATATATAAGCAGAAATATTGAAGCATGAGAACATGAAATATCTGGGCGAATTGATCTCGATATTTTCTATAAAATACGACCGATTTTTCTTGGAAAGATGAGTGGATCGGTTGAAATTTGAAAATAAGAGGAAAGTGGGTTTTATAAGAATAAAAAAATATTTATGGAAATAGAAAAAAATAAAAAACTTATCATTAATTAGAATTACATATTCCTAAACTTTACAAATTTACTGAATATAAAAACCTATCAAATAATTATATTAATGTATAAATTTTGACTTAATAATAATATTACTATTTTTATTTATAATTTATAATTAATATTATTATTTTTATTTATAATTTATAGTGTGAACACAACAATATTAAACCTTTCTAAAATATATATATATAAATATATATATATAAATATATATTTATATATATATAAATATAGATATAGATTCCTATCTCTTACTATAAATACAATACTACTTTCACCGATGAATGCACACGGACAAAAAAAATAACCAGTTCACTTCATCTTCTCTTGCATAAAGAAAAGTCCAGTTCACTTCATCTTTTTCAACAAAAAGGTACCTCCCTTCTTCTTCCCAGTTGTACTTTCAATTCTTATACCTTCTTAAAATAGATAATTAATACAACAACAAGAAATAAGATAAAACAAGATTTAGAGATGCCTACTAAAGGATCTGTCCGACCAGACACTTCTTTTCGGCTTTGCAGCCCCAATTCCAGCCCATTCGATATAACCCTCAAACTAGCTCATGTCATCAATGCCTCGTTTCCCATCGTAATCAAACCTCAGGTTCAAGCTTAACCTTTTCGTTCAGCCCTCAGACACCCCGTGCCTCAGCCCTACATCAAAGTCCAGATCCACGACCATTCGGTTCAGCCCCGTTTAGTCCATATCCTCTCTCCGACAGCCAGCGTACAAGCTCGAAGCCCTCGAGAAATTCCAATCCAAAAACCCTTTTATCCGAGCACCATCACCGATGATGGAGAAGTCTCGATTGAAGCTCTTGTCGGAGTCCGTTCGCTTCGCCCAAGCCGCATGCAGTCGAGCCAAGCCCATGTCCGACCTCGGCTCGGGTGCCTTCAATCTCCACCGTCGACTCGATCGTCGTCGCCATTGGACAACACGTAGTCCAGTTGGAGATCGTCGTTGTCCTCACGGGCTGACCACCGTGGCTACCATCATCACCCTCTACTCTTCCTCCACGTCAAGGTCTCTATATAGGTCGCCAACTAACCAATTTCCTCCCTCACGCCGTAGGTTGCCACCACCATATTCCCTCTCTGTAAATTTTTGTCGATGCAGAAGAAAATGGAAAATAGGAATTGGGGATTTGTTTGCCTCATTCTTTTTCCCAAGGGAGTAATGAGCTGTTTTAATTCAAAGCCCAGATGTCCTTAAGCCAACACTCTCGAAACCCATTTAAGAACCTTATTTTTTTTATAGCTTACACACATATATAATAGAAATACAAAAATTAATAATAATAATAATAATAATAATAATAATAATAATAATAATAATAAAAAAAAAAGTAATATAGTAAATGAATATTGGATAGAATGCACAAACATGATAAATTTAATGTGATGGTTTAGGAGGCGTATCTCTCGAAAAGTAAGGTTCTCGCACGTGTTCGACTATATTCTCGCACATCAAAGGTAGAGTCTTTCTTATCTCTTTTAATGTTGTAAATTTAAATGTGACGTACATGAATTGTTTTCGAAGCGACTGAACGATATTATGTTATAAGACCTGTGATCCCATGAAGGGTCAGTGACCGAACTAAGGGTCATCAGGGAGAGCTAACCGTGTTTTATGTGTGCACCACATGTTTCAAGTATGTTATGTTTATCGTTGATGTCTTTCGCATTTGTGAACATGTTTATGTGTGGTATGTTTGAATTATCGGCATTAGACTAGATATATATTTTCTCTACTGAGTTGTTGAGCTCACTCCTTCAGCACATTGTTTTTAGTTACGAACGGGGATGCCAATGGAGGAGGCGACGGGACAATGGAATAAGAACTTCTTACAAGTATTATGGTTAATTTTTCATCCATTATATTATGCAGTATGAAAAACTTATGAATAAATGATTCGGTTGATAATTAGACACCAAAATGATGAAACTGGTGTATTTTTGTGACGCAAAATATAAAATATGTCTATGTTTTCTAAAAATCTAAGTAAAATACTGCACCTCGTTTTTACTATAAAATTTTACTATTTTTACTATACTATATAATGTAGTAGTATTTTAATTACTATTTTTACACTAAAATAGTATAGTGTTTTATTTACTCCTATTTTATCTTTAATAAATTTCAGTATTTAATTATAACTAAAACTTGTTTTATAAAAAAATAAAAATATAGATATAAAAATAAATAAATGGGTATAGTATTTTTAACTACTATAAAAAAAAATACCAAGTAGTATTCATAATATAGTATATCTTGAAAATACTATTTTTATTATTAAAACTAGAATATACTATAAATAATTTATAGTATTAATTAATATTGAAAGTCAGGGCATCACAGAGAAGTTAGGGTGTCTCGACTACTCTACCTCAAGAACTAGAGTCGAAGCTTTACAAACAACACTCGATTAACTACCAACCGGACTAAGGATTAATGTGTTTTCTATTACGACTTCCACCAATGATCGTCTACACTTAATCACGACACACGAGAGCTTCACCCCTCGAGGTCTTCTACTCGACATGCCGATATCTCAAATTTCGACATTACACGATCAACCATATGGTCCACTACTGATATACACGGGATTGTATAACACGAGACCACACAAATCGAGTCGAGTAAATATCCAATCTATGAGAATTGCAGATGTACAGAGAGTAGAAAACGATCGAAAGAAAGAAAAATAATTCTGTATTTTCAATGTAAGAATCGTATATTGATTTGATGTCGTTACAATGTACAAAAACTAATCTTATATACACATTAAGTAAACCTAATAACTAGCCCAATATGAAACTAAGCCCAAAGAATAAAAAAAGGAAAGGTCCATTAAGCACAAAATTAGAAAAGACTAAGCCCAACAAACAATTGGACTTTATTATCCCCGTGCAAGTGGAACGTGAAGATTCTTCAAGTTCAACTTGGAATGTAAAGCTAAATAACTCGGAGCAGGCAATGATTTGGTAAAGACATCGACCAACAGTAACTCCGTGGAGAGATGATGCAACTGGAAAGTCCCTTGCTCAATCTTTTCTCGAATAAGATGGAAATCAATCTCAATGTGTTTAGTTCTATGATGTTGAACCGAATTATGCGCTAGATAATAAGTAGAAAGGTTGTCGGTAAAGAGCTGCACAGGAGAAGGAAACAAGTGAAAATCAACAAGTAAATACAATAGCCATTGCCCTTCACATACAGTGTTTGCAGCAGCCCTATACTCGGCCTCTGTGGAGGATCGACTGACCACAGGTTGTTTCTTGGATTTCCAAGAAATTAGAGAAGTCCCTAAAAAATAACAATATCCAGAAACACTGCGTCTCGTATCAATACAACCTGCCCAATCGGAATCTGTATATCCTTTCAAAGAAATATCAGAAGAGCAACTATAGAACAAACCCTGACCAACTGTATATTTTAAATATCTTAGCACTCTATGTGCTGCAACCATATGAGAATCATTGGACAAGACAGAAATTGACTAAGCCACTGAACACAGTTAAATACAATAATTTTCCAATCAGAGTTCGATATGGTTTGGGATCAGCGAGAGGGACACCAACATTTTTGGAGAGTTTGGAATTACAATCCATAGGACTTTTCAAAGGTTTACAATCCAAAAAACCATTTTCAGACAGAATATCAATACAATATCGTTTTTTAGACAAAATGCCAAGAATATATTTGAGATCACCTAAATCCTTTATTGTAAACTTATCTTGCAAATATTTTTTCACATAATTAATCTAATTTAAATCATTGCCGGCAAGAATAATGTCGTCCACATATACTAAGAGAACGAATCACCTGACTTCTTAACAAACAAAGAAGAATATGTAGAAGATTTATGATATCCACATAATATTAAAGAATCTGATAGCTTTAAATACCATTGTCGGGAAGCCTGTTTAAGTCCATACAGACTTTTAAGCAACCTGCATACCCTGTTGTCAATGGGATCACAATAACCCGGAGGAGGTCTCATATACATAACTTAGAGGAAGCAGTAGATAATAAAACGCGCACAGTAGTTAATTTGACAACAGGAGAAAAAGTCTCAAAATAATCAACACCCTCTTCTTGAGTATAACCTTGTGCGACTAACCTAGCTTTATACCTTTCCAAACTACAATCAGATTTTAACTTGGTTTTATATACCCATTTACATCCTATGGTATGTATTCCTGTTGGTAAGGGAACCAATTCCCAAGTTTTATTTAATTCTATAGCTTGTAATTCTAAGGACATAGCTTGCTTCCATTCTGCGTGTTTAACAGCTTCTGAAAAATTCTTAGGTTCACTCAAAATAGTAACAGCCGCGGCATAAGATTTATAAGAAGAAGGCAGAGAAGAGGTACCAATATAATTAGATATAGGATACCTGACTTTAGTATTTGTAGAGGCTACCTTTGTGTGTTGGATGCAATTAGAAGTTGGATGCACCTCCATGTCATAGTTGGCCAAATGTCCAGGGAGTCTCTTTGACCTGGATGATTTTCTGAGACTTAGAACTTAAGGAATAGGCTGATCGTCTACATGACCGTCTACAACATCTGTAAAAATTTCAGGTTCCAGGGATCTAGAGGTAACATTAACAACAGGTTGAGTTAGAGGTTCGAAAAGTACAGTCTAATCAGCAGAGGGTAAAATTGGAGTATTCACATGGTCACCCTGCCAAAACATATCAGAAATAGGATCCAGATCTTTTCGAGATTCAGACAAATTTTTAGAAAAGTTTAAATTTTGAAAAACTTTATCATCATAATCTCGCTGAAAAGGATACGTTAGTTCATAGAATTTAACATGCGCAGAAACAATAATTTTGTGTGTATTAAGATCATATAACCTGTAACCCTTTGTTCCCAATACATAGCCGATAAAAACACACTTAGAAGCTCTGCTGTCAAACTTATGCCTGTCATTACTTAAGGTAGATGCATAACACAAACATCCAAAAACTTTCAAATAAGAATAATCAGAAGGCTTTCCATATAAAATTTCAAAAGGAGATTTATTTTTTAAAATAACAGAAGGACTTCTGTTAATTAGATGTGCGGCTGTTTGAACAACATCGGCCCAGAAATTTAAAGGAAGGCAAGACTGAAAAAGTAAAGATCTAGCAACTTGGAGTAGGTGTTGGTGTTTTCTTTCCACCTTTCCATTTTGTTGTGGTGTTTCAACACAAGAAGTTTGGTGTAAACTACCTTTGGAAAGATAAAATGCACGAAAGGAAAATTCTATGCCTTTATCAGTCCTAATAGATTTTATTTTGCAATTAAATTGAGATTCAATCATTGTATAAAAAATCATCATATGAAACCTAGTTTCAGATTTAGTTTTCATTAAGTAAATCCAAGTACTTCTAGAGTGATCATCTACAATAGTCAAGAAATACTTGTAACCACAGTAAGACTCAACCCTAAAAGGTCCCCAAATATCCATATGAACAAGATCAAAACAAGCAGATGCATGAGAAGTACTATTGGAAAGATGTAATTTCTTTTGTTTTGCAAAATGACAAATATCACAAGGTTGTCCTTTGTTTATCTCAGCATTATTAATTTGTAAAGGAGAAATAGTACTTAATTTATTAAAAGGAACATGCTCCAATCTGTAATGACATAGGACAACCATGTGATATTTGTCATTTTGCGAAACAAAAAAAATTACATCTTTCCAATAGTACTTTTCATGCATCTGCTTTTTTTTATCTTGTTCACATGGATATTTCGGGACCTTTTAAGGTCGATTCTTACTGTGGTTGTTGGGGTTATTTTGGAATTCTTTCGGTATTTCGAATATATCGATAGCTGAGTTGAGAGATGGCTCTCTGTCCTTAAGACGAATTTGCCCCGTATAAGTGTTTTACGGAATCACAGGCAAAAGTCTCCCAAGATAAAACAGCTATTAGACAATTATCGAAAGAATTCCAACAACTTAAGACAAATTTTTTTGTTGTTTCTGTATTGTTGAATATTCAAGATGATGATTTCAAAACAGTGACGTTCATGAAATGTGGGGAGAAACGAGAAAAAAAAGTGTTATTCTATATAACGAATCTCAAGATACTTGACAGGAGATTTCCCTTCTTCTTCTGGGGATGATTCTGTTAGGTCTGGAACTCTGGCGACTTCCGCTAGATCTACTACTCAGCCTTCTTCTACTGGGTTTAGATCTAAGCCGACGGTTCAAGTCTCTTTAGTGAAAAAGATGACTGAGGACAAACGAAAATCGTAATGATTTTATGTGACTTAAAGAGGTTCATATTAAGGAAGTTCGTAGACTTCAAAAATGATGAACTCTAAATCTGTGATAAATAAATTCATGGTTAAGCCTGAATTTGTGGGGCGAAGTTATACTCACTTCGATTACAATTCTTAATAGAATTCCCCAAAAGTGAAATGATTAAAATTCTTATGAATTATTGAAAAGAATTAAAACTGTGGATTGTATATTAATTGAATATGTCAATAACAGTAGTTTCTATCGATTCTTATGTTTTTGGATACAATTATTATATTCAGAGATGTTAAATTCTTTGAACATGTCTATCCTCGAAAAGAGAAGAAAGGTTTAATTTCTGTAAAATGAAATTATGAAACGGCTAGTAGTTCGGATGTATGTAATTCAAAATCTATTAATTATAATCAGAAGGGTACCGAAACTTCTGAAAATGAAAATAGATGAAATACAAGAACTGAAAAGGCTAAAACCTTTAGCATATATTTTCTGACCTATTTGGTAGAAAATGATTCAAGAAAGATTAATGGTAAACCAAAGGTTTCTCAATTAATGAGTGCGATAAATGTATATACGTGAAAGGAAACATGGTTTCACTAGTGTTGAAAATGGTCCGCCTTTACGTAATTAACAATCTCATTAATGTGAGTAACGTATACTTAATCTTGGAATACAAAAATATGTTGAAATGTTTTTCGACATGAAAAATATGGGTGTAGAAGATATCATATTAGAAATAAAAATTTCTAAAACGTCTGAAGGACTGGTGTTGTCTCAATCTCATTACATTGGAGATGAATTGGAGAAATGAGACATAATTGATAGTTCACCTATAATCACCGATGGATAGAAATCATTATAATGATAAAATCACGGTGAACCCATATAAGAAAGTAAGTACGTACAAATCATTGGCAGTGTAATGAATATTACAGACTGCACTCATCCATATATTATTTATTTTGTAAATAAAATGGAGAGGTTTATATGCACAATCCCATGCACTGGAAGGCGATAAACCGCATGTTGCGATATTTAAAATATACGCAGAATTATGACTTGTACTACTAGTGATATTCAGTTGTATTGGAAAGATACAATGATGATAACTGGATATTTGATACAAAGAAAGTCAAGACTACTGATGGTAATGTCTTTACTATTAGTGGTGGGACTGTGTCTTGAATATCCTCTAAGCAAATTTGTATTACTAGATTCATTATGAAATCAGATTTTATAACTTTTGGATAAAGTTGGAGAAGAAGTTGATCGACTTCATAATTTTTTAGAGGATTTCCCTTGTTGGAATGAACTCGTGCTTGTAGTGATAATTCACTATGATAGTCAATAGACTTTGGAAATGGCACAGAGTAGAATGGTAAGACCATTAGGCAGTTGATCTCTACGAGTGTGTATTTCGGATCCGTTAACAAAAGGCCTATCGAGAGATCAAATATAAATGCATGTCTAGGGGAATGGAGTTAAAACCCATAATCTAAGAATCTTTGTGGTGGTAACCCAACCATACTGACTGGAGATCCCAAGAATTTGGTTCAATGTGGAAAACTAAGCTATAAAGATTCAGTGAATCACTTTGGAAGTCTAAAAGCTTCAAAGTAAGAGCAGTTCGAGTTATAATCTTTATAAGAATATAACTCAACTCATTCCCGTGTAAGACTTTAACTGCTACCTGCAGAGAGGGTGGAGGATAAGTTTAAAACTTTTAATGATTTCCAAACTTATAAAGTGGGATATTGACAGGATATTCTTGTTGGAAAGTCACCTATGTAAGTGTGTGAAGACCGGCCGCTTCAAAACGTAAAAACACTTATGAAACCAAGAGTTGTCCAGGGCCAAAATGGACAAAACGATAAGAACAAAACAGATCGGAAGATATTGTGTTGGTATTCTTGTCTTGGTTTACACAAAACACTGACGGTTCAAGACATCGCGTTCACCGCGCAGTAAGTAAATCCGAGAATATTCAACTACGGAAGATTCAAAGCTGAATGCTATCTAACCAGATGCAATATTGTTTCCCTTGGAAAAATGCATGTACAATAATTCTCTTTCATGTGGGGATTGTTGGAATTTTAGCATGATTTCTTTGATTTAACGATTAAACTACGGGGCCCCGCACGTCGAGAGAATTGCTAATTCTTTGAGTGTTTTATTCTACTATTTGAGTAGTTGTTACTTGATCAATAATTACTAAAATTCATGTATTGGTGAAAGAGTAATTGTTGTACAAAGTATGGTAGTTGAAAGTTTATATATAAAAGAATAAATATGAGAATATGTATTATTCTATATTGCTATAATGTATAAAGGAAAGTGTCTAATTAAAAATTAATTAATATTATTAATTAAAGATTAATTAGTGTTATATATATTATATAAATATAATATATATGTGTGTGTATTTTACATGTCTATTATATAAATAATTGTTTTATATAAATATTATATATAATAGTATATATATAGTAATTAACGTTACTGATATATGAGTATACTATATATATAATAGTTTATATATTAATTTATATAATGCTGGTGAATGGTAAAATTTGCATGCATGGATTTGTATGTATGCATGTGTATACGTGAGTGAAAAGGTGTCTCAATTTTAAAAGGCATCATTTGAGATATAGGCGTGACTCTTTGTGAAGAGGTCCGAAGTACCCATTCAGACGGGTATCATTAGGCTATAAAAAGGACCGCTTTGTTCACTCTTAAAAACGTACCGAACATTAGAACCGAGAGTTCAACACACAAATTACTCCGAGGACACAATTCGAGTTATCGATATTCCTCTCGTCTTTCCTTTTTTTAGTGCATAAGAATTCCTCCTGTTTCTTGTTTGTCAGATTCAGTATCGTGTGCTTCGATACTGTCTTATTGCTGTTTTATCTTGAGAGACCTTTGCCTGTGATTCCGTAAAGCACTAATACGGGGCAAATTCGTCTTAAGGACAGAGAGCCATCTCTCGACTCAGCAGTGTAATATTCAAAATACAGAAATAACCCCAACAGTGGTTACAAGTATTTCTTGACTCGACCCTAAAAGGTCCCCAAATATCCATGTGAACAAGATCAAAACAAGCAGATGCATGAGAAGTACTATTGGAAAGATGTAATTTATTTTGTTTCGCAAAATGACAAATATCACAAGGTTGTCATGTGTTTATCTCATCATTATTAATTTGTAAAGGAGAAATAGTACTTAATTTATTAAAAGGAACATGCCCCAATCTGTAATGCCATAGGAGGGAGTTTTCCGGTGAAGTCATACTAGCTACAATCTGAGGTTTCTGCTTGAGATCATGTGAGGTAGCAGACTCAATTTTTAGAAGATATAACCCATGTAAAGACTCAGCATAAACAATAGTTAGGTTGGTTTTCTGGTCCTGCAATAAACAGTGATTAGAGACAAAATTCACAGAAAGTCCCTCCATCATTGTTAAGTGAGATACAGAGACAAGATTAAACTTAAAAGTAGGCACACAAAGCACATTATGCAAGGTTAAAGAATCACTAAGCTTAACATTTCCCTTGTGAGCTATAGTAAAATCCCCAGTGGGGAGTTGTACTTTAGAATTTATAGGCACATGGCTATCACAAAAAAAACTTAAAGAGTTGACCATGTGATCAGAAGCACCTGTATCTAGAATCCATGTAGCAGATAAGATAGAGGATGAAAAGGCTTTAGGATTACCTCCAACCCTCTTTGGGTTGTGTAGTGTGTCAGAATCACCATTATGTGAGAGTCCCATGGCAACTGTTGCATGATGACCATTTTTTTCCAATGGAGTTTGATCTTTAGTCCTCATGAACTGTAGGAATCTCTCATAGAGGTTTGGATCACAGAGATCCAATTCAGCGCCAATATCAACAGTGGAGACTTGATTTGCTGAGTGTGAGTTTTGAACGCTGGGATGCAATTTGGAGGGTGGCACGTGTCCCGGAGCAATCCTTGCGGCCCTGGTCCCTTTCCAATAACTCGGATACCCCTTCTGTTGGAAGCATTTCTCAGCCGGATGTCCATGGTACCCACAAAAGTCGCACTTTCCTGTGTATTTGGGTGGCTTACCCCTTCCAACAAATTGAATCACATTAGCAGAAGACTCTTTTTCTACTGCAGCTCGCTCACTTTCAACAGATGAGCTACTGAAAAGCCCCAAGGAGGTCGTTTGATGTTGCGGCATCCTCTGACTTTCTTCCTGTCTCAGTATAGAGAAAACCTTGGATAGACCTGGCAGTGGCTGTGTCATGAGGATCTGGCTGCGGATGTGGTGGAACGAATCATTTAAACCAACCAGAAATTTTAAGACCGAATCCTTTTGTTGGAGATCAAAGAATGCTACTCCTATATTGCAAGTACAGTTCCCACAAGAGCAAGACGGAATAGATCTGTAATTAACGTACTCGTCCCAAAGTCCTTTAAACAAGTTGTAATATGCAGTAAGGCTTTGAGACCCTTGAGAAATAGTACTGAGATTTTTTTCGAGTTGAAAAACTATAGGACCGTCACTCTTCGCATATCTTAAATGGATTTCTTCCCATAAATCTCGTGCATTGGAAAAGTAGAGCAAAGTGGATCGAATTTGAGTACATACCGAATACACCAACCAGGAGAGAAGAAGAGTGTTTACCCGGTACCATGCAGTGAATAAAATTAGGTCATCCAGAGTGGCTGTCAGAATAGATCCATCGAGAAAACCGAGCTTGTTCTTGATTGCAAGTGACATCTGAACGGACTTCCTCCAAGCTCCGTAATTTTCGCCGGTAAAAGTTTCGAAGATGACATTTGCTCCGGAGTGATCTGACGGATGCAAGTAGTAAGGGGACGAAGGGTATTCGTTTGGAGATGCGAAAACCGATCTAAGATTTTTGGTTAGGTCAGAGGTATTGCAGATTCAGAATTGTTAGATGCCGATGTGCTAGACATTACGACAGCAAAGAGAATAAAGAGAGCTAGACAGATCTTAGAGATAATAAAGAGAGCAAGACAGTTCTTAGAGAAACCGTAGCTCTGATACCATATGAGAATTGCAGATGTACAGAGAGTAGAAGACGATCAAAAGAAAGAAAAATAATTCTGTATTTTCAATGTAAGAATCGTATATTGATTTGATGCTGTTACAATGTGCAAAAGCTAATCTTATATACACATTAAGAAAACCTAATAACTAGCCCAATATGGAACTAAGCCCAAAGAATAAAAAAGGAAAGGTTCATTAAGCACAAAATTAGAAAAGACTAAGCCTAACAAACAATTGGACTTTATTACAATCAATAAAAATCGAGCTAATTTAATTATGGACTCTAATTCATAGAGGCATTTCATCAAACACCCTAACTAGAGATTTAGCTACTCATGATCACACTCAATCAAACAATTCGTAGTCAAACAAACCATAATCGAGAGGATACGAAGGAAATCTCACCACGAAAATCGGGGAATCGATAGATGAAGGAGACGATCGAACTGAGCTTCCAAAATCGAGACCGAGCTTCAACTTGTCACACAAAGAAACTAATCTGATGAAAACGTTGGGCTCGATGAGATGAACAACGTTTGTGAATGAGATTTTATCGAGTTCTCGACGTATGAAAAGTAATCTAGAATTTATGTTTGATTAAAATGAAGAACAATTGTAGAAGATGAATTGTTTGGAGTGAAAACTAGAAATGGAATTATCAAATGATGTAGAATGAAAGTTAGTTACAAGTCTCAAGCCAAAATGCTATTTATACCCCTTAAAGAGGAGTCAAACAAAGTCAAAATGGAAATTAAAACATTCGGATGGTCCAACACTCAGTGTCGGGCGACAACATATTCCTGTCGCCCGACAGGTCCATGTCGTCCGATGGTTTGTCAGATGTCGGGCGACATCACTCCGCGGACGCAGTCTTGATCCCCTGGAAATCTGGAATGACATGAAATTCGCCCTTTTTCTGAAGGCGTCGGCCGACACCGGTTCTTCAAAGCACTCCTGTAGGCCTCCAAGGAGGTGTCGGCCGACAGGTCCCCTTTGTAACTAGATGTCGGCCGACAGCTAGTCTTGTTTTCCCCCCGCATGATCAAATTGCCTCTTTTTCTCCCGTTTCACCTACACCACACAAAATCCGTCTTGATCACACCGTTTCAACAAAAATAGTGCTACAAGCTCATAAGACGGGAGAAAAGGACATAAAAAAAGAACGAAAAAGCTATGAATCGACCCGAAAGACGCACCAAAAATGGGTCAATCACTAGTCTTTTTTTATGCAGCAAAAAACTAGGGGTGACAATGAGACAACATTTCATTCCAACCAATTCATGTACATACCATACCAAATTTTAAATGATGGTTGGTAAGTGGTATATATTTTACATGTACCATAGTATACAGTGCATACCAACTTATACAAAAAAATTAATACATATATTTTTTTTTATTTTTTATTTATGTTTATTTCCAACATATTAAATGATATTAAACAAAATAAATGAAATAATAAATTGATAAATATTTAAGATTAAATTATTAGTTAAGTTTCCTTACATGATAATATTTGATTAATTATTTGTATGTTTAATCTTAGTATGGATTACTAAATACTTAAATATATATAATAAAAAATTAAAATAATATTTAACTTTTTTCTATTAGTAATATAAAAACTTATGAATTTTTACAAATAAGTAAAAATATATAAAATTATTCTTTAAAAATTTATCTTTGTAATTTCAATAATTTATTTAAAAAATAAATTAAAAATAATATATATATATATATATATATATATATATATATATATATATATATATA
This sequence comes from Euphrasia confusa, assembly GCA_954870475.1. Lineage (NCBI taxonomy): Eukaryota > Viridiplantae > Streptophyta > Magnoliopsida > Lamiales > Orobanchaceae > Euphrasia > Euphrasia confusa. The sequence continues at coordinate 23,160,845 of OX940968.1, read as the reverse complement.
TATATATATATATATAGTTTTTTAGAATATATTACTACTTGATAGTATTTTCAAAGTTTGTCTTTTTGGATTTCAATATTTATTTTGCACTTTTTATTTGATAATTGATTTAAAAGCAATAATTTTAAATTTTTATTTATTGTTACTTAATATCAACCGTATCAAGTACCAACCGAGTACATACCGTACCAATTGGTTGGTATACCAACGTAATTGGTTGGTAGAAACGAAGTACCAATCGAGTACATACCGTACCAATTTTTTGGTATACCAACGTAATTGGTTGGTAGAAACGAAGTACCAACCGTACCAATTAGTTGGTATACCAACGTTATTAGTTGGTCTAATTATTTAATTAGTTGGTCGAATTAAATAACATTATTAGATTGAGCCCAAATATGCTCTACTAAGTCGACACGGAGTTGATGATGAATTGGGTTGGAATGAAGCTCAGTATTTCTTTGGAAATATATTTGAAAATCCCGTGTAGCACCTTGCGTTACTTGAGCGGGAGCATCAACTTCATCGGTATTCCAATGCGCAACCATTTCCCCTTCATTTTCGACAATCATGTTATGCAAAATAATGCAAGTTAACATTATTAGCTTAAACTTTTTTCTATACCAAAAACGATTGGACCTCTAACAATTGTCCATCGTGCTTGGAGAACTCCAAATGCCCGTTCAACATCTTTCCTCGCAGACTCTTATCTTTCTGTAGCGATCGCGTCAAAATTTTATTATTTTAAATTTTAAAATATAAACGTAACAATTTAAAAATATTAAAGAACATCAAAATTTAAATAAGAATGACATAAGTAAATAATATTTAATATTATCAGCGGTACAATTTAAAAGAAATTAAAAGAACTACATTTTTCTTATATACATTTTCTACCTAAGTAACACTAAGTAACAAGCTCAAATCATTGAACTCAAATAATTCATCCGCGATCAAATCTTTTTATCACTGCACAATATTCTTATTGCAGAGATGTCCTCCCACTTGCTTAAAAATCCCAAATTATTGATGCAAATTATTGATGCACCGCCTCTTCAACTGCATCTATAAATATAAACTCTCTTCACTGACACAAAATAACTAGAACACAATTCTTCTTGTACTTATCCCCTGCTTAAAATTTCATCTCTCATTATCCCCTTCAACACATTGTTTTTAGGTACGAACGGGGATGACAATGGAGGAGGCGACGGGAAAATGGAATAAAAACCTATTACAGTAGAAACTCCGTACAGTCATATCGTTTGGACCGGGAAAAAATATTACTATAGAGAGTTATTCTTATACAGAGTTTCAAAAAATAAAAATAATTTTTTCCATAAAAAATAATATAAATATTAAAATAATATACATACAATATTATCTATCTTTAAATTCAAAAAATCAATTTAATAATTTTAAATAATAAAATTTGACCATATATGTGTAAAAATTATGTTTCACATACAAATTGAATAAAATATTAATAAATCTAAGAACTATAAACTTTGATCATATAGTAAATGTTATTGATTTTGATAAATATTTCAAGTCATCTTAAACATGTTATTGATTTTAATAAATAAAAATATTATTAATAAATATTGTTATTATATATTAATCATTTATTCCTATATAGAGGTATAAATCCTTAAGACGAGACCTAAAAAATGTATGACTTATGACAATGTGGAGTTTATTTCTAAATATAACTGGTCCCAAGTTGGGACTTGAATTTCTTATTACTATAGGGAGTTTATTCCTATATAGAGTATTACTATATAGAATTTCTACTGTACAAGTATTACGGTTAATTTTTCGTCTATTATATGATGCAGTATTATGTCTAATTACGTGATTTGGTGTGATGACTATACACCTAAGTTACGAAAGTTATGAAATTGTGATGCAGTACGAAATGTTTAATATATTTATGTTTTTTTCAAAATAAAAGAAAAATATGCTTCTCGGTCTTAACTTAAAGATTTACTATATGCTTTAGTATAATATTTTTCTTTAGTACTTTATAGTATTAAATCTTAAATTTACATTAAATATCTAAAATTTAGTATTAAATTCTAAATTTATATTTAAAATCTAAATTTTAGTATTTAGGTATAAATTTAAATTTATGAGTATAGTATTTATTTAAGACTATTAAATAATATTAAGTAGTATTCATAATATAAAGATTTCGGGAACTTACTATTTTTATTTCCAAAATTAAAATTCTAAAATAAATAAATAAATAACTTGTAATATTAATTTGATATATGAAAGTCGGGGCGTTACACTTTCCTTAAACAAACGTCTCTTTGGATCTTGTGGACATGAAAAAGCTTTTATGAAACTAGACCATTCTGGGTAAATACCATCGGTCAGATAGTATCCATGATTATACTGTGTACTATTCACAGTATAATTGATAATCGGTGCTTGCCCCATCAAAACATTGTTAAACAAAGGAGATTCGTTTAAAACGTTAATATCATTACGAGAACCTGCAACTCTTAAAAATGCATGCCATATCCATAGGTCTTGGGACGCGACATCTTCAAGCACTATTGTAGGTGACCCGTGACCCCTTGTAAATTGGCATTTCCAAGCAACAGGACAATTTTTCCACTCTCAATGCATGCAATCAAGACTACCCAACATTCCAGGAAAACCGTGTCTGGACTCGTGAAGTTGTAGAAGACGTTGAACATCATGATTATTTGGCCTTCTCAAATATTGTCCACCAAATACTTCTACCACATTCTTGCAAAATTCGAAAAGACAACTTATAGCAGTAGAATTACCCATACGTAAGTACTCGTCAAGGTTATTTGCAGGAACTCCGTAAGCTAATTGACGAATGGCCGCAGTGAATTTTTGTATAGGTGACAAGCTTTGCCTTCCAGTTGCGTCGGGTATTTGCTGGAAAAATGATGAGTGGTTCTCCAGATCAGTTACCACCCTTAAAAATAATTCCCTCCGCATTCGAAATCGTCGGAACATGTGGTCTGGATACACCGGATGTTGAGAGAAATAATCATGGTAAAGTCTAGAATTACCTTCTTCACGATTTCTCTCAATAAACCTTCTTCTCATGTTGCGATTGTTGTTGGTTTCACCATCTTCTAAATATTTAAGAAGTCTTAACATCATCTTTTCACCTGGTGAGTTATCAGATTCAGTATCTGTGTTGGACTCACCATCTGTGATAGAACAAGAGGAATTTTAAGACATTTTATTGTGTTATGCAATAGGTATAAGTGGTCCCTTTGCGTTTTCAATATGATGTGAAGATCATAAGAATTTGCTCGCCATTTTATTCTGCAATTTCGTAGAAGATATAAAGTGAAATGCTTTTGCTTTGTTCGAGTAAAGTGAAAAGCTAAAGCATTAAGAATCTTCCACTTTGTGCAGATAAAGTTGTCTACTTTTGTGCAGAGATTCTTTTGCTTTGCGCAGAGAATCTTTTACTTTGTGCAGATAAAGTTGTCTGCTTTTGTGCAGAGATTTTTTTGCTTTTGCTTTTGCTTTGTGTAGATAGAGTTTGACTGCTTTTGGAGAGACATGCTTTTGCTTTGTTCAGGTAAAGGGAAAAGCTTTAGCGTAAAGAATCTTTTGATTTGTGCAGATAGAGTTGACTGCTTTTGCGTAGAGATTCTTTTACTTTGTTCAAGTAAGTAATAAATTTGATACATTACGTACACTCATAATGAGAAGAACAACATTACAAAAACTAATGACATTCTCTAGATAATACAATGACACTTGAGATAATATTAAATAAAAACACGATAACATGCAGCCTAATCAGACAATACTACAAAGAAATATGATAAAACGAAGACAATATTGAATACTACATTAATGACACCTAATTAGCCCAGTTAGCCAAAATTTCTTCACAAATACGTTCATGCTTCTCACGTTGTTTGGGA